>CM070779.1:26353538-27726872 GCA_036346955.1 Dipus sagitta
GTGCATCTGGCTTACGTGGGTCCTGGGGAATTGAGTCTGGGTCCTTAGGCTTCACAGGCAGACACTTTAACTGCTAAGCTATCTCTCCAGCCCTTATATTAATATTTTAAACTTGCATAGACAGCATGCAGTGTATCTGTTACTTGTTCTAGTAGTTTAAAGAATTTGTCCACACTGGGCATGGCAAGCATCTATCTAGAGTTCTAGCATTAGGGAAGGAGAAGCAGGAGGCTTACAAATTCAAGGCTCACCTGGGCTACACATCAAGTTCCAGGCCAGCTTGGGCTACATAATAAGGCTCTGTCTCAAAAACAACAAAACAAGACAAGAGAGAGAGACAGACACAGAGAGAAATTCGTCAAATACATTTTCTTACATAAGAATACAAAGGTGCTGGGGAGAGTCATGTACACCTATAATCCCAACACTAAGGCACAGGAGTTATCCTGGATTCCAGACCAGCATATGCTACATAGTGAAACTTCTCTCTCAAAAAAAGTAAAGAGCTAGGTGTGATGGTGTACACCTTTAATCCCAGCACTCAGAAGGCTGAGGTAGGAGGATCACTGTGAGTTCAAGGCCGCCCTGAGACTACATAGTGAATTCCAGGTCAGCCTGGGCTAGAGCGAGACCTTACCTTGGAAAAAAAAAAAAAAAGAAAGAAAGCAAGATAGATAAGACAAATAAGCAGGATAAAAAATTGTACAGGGAAAATGGGAAATAAGTCTAAATAACTGTAAAAAGCATTATGTTATGGTACATCTATAAAATAGGGGGAAAGCTACTGAAAACCAATGTAGACGCCTTCTTCCAGCCATGATGGAATAACAAAAATAAAATTTTCCCTCCCATAAAAAGCTACTAAAATACTAGACAAGATGTATGAAGAGAGTCTTTTCTAAGATATTGAAAAGCATCATCCTTGCAAACCAAATAAGACAAGATGGACTGCTGCTCCCAGCTTACTGTCTGGAGACTTCCTGGGCTTTGGCACAGGGAAGGAAACTCCAGATAGAGATCATCCATTTCCCTGAATTGATGAGACAGAATAGAGTCTGGGGAGGGGGAAAGAGAGCTTTATGGAGAACTCCGACACTCTGCAGAGGGCGCCCCCTGAAGGTCAGTGGAGTATTGATCAGTTGTGCGCATTAAGAAACAACTAATGTTAGACAGCCCCCTGGCGATGGCCCACTGGGATGCCCACCTCCTTACACTCACAAACTTGCATAACTCCCCGTTTAGCATGGGCTGAGCTCACTTCTAACAAATAGAACACAAAAGAAGTGTTTGGATGTGTCTTCAGAAACAAGGCTATAGAAAGACTGTTTCTTCCATTACGAGAACACTTTTGGTTGTTGTAGCAGTCAGCTTCTCATTGCTGGTAAAAAGCACCTGACCAAGAGCAACTTGTGGGAAGAAAGAGTTTTTTGGCTTACAGACTCGAGGGGGAGCTCCATGATGGCAGGATAAAATGATGGCATGAGCAGATAGTGGACATCACCTCCTGGCCATCATCAGCAGGAGAGTGTGCCAAACACTGGCAAGGGGAAGCTGGCTGTAACACCCACAAGCCTGCCTCCAACAATACATTACCTTCAGGAAGCTCCAGTTCTCAAATTACCACCAGTTGGGGATCTGGCATTCAGAAAACCTAAAATCAAACCACATTCCTCCCCAGCCCCCATAAACTGATAACCATCCGTGATATAAAATGCAATGCATTCAACTTTAAAAATCTCCATAGTTTTTATCCATCCCATTGATGCTCAAACATCCCCATAGTCCAAGGTCTTTTAACTGAGCCATAATACCAAAAAAAAAACCCATAATGGCACAGAATAAACATTCATACTGCAAAAGGTGGCACTGGGCATAGCAAAGAAATATTCAACCAATACAAGATTTAAAACAAACAGGGCAAACATCAAACTCTGTAGCTCCAACTCTGACAACTCTAACCAGTGACAAGTCTCTAAGTTTGATAACTTTTTTAAATGAGGGAGAGCATGTGTGCACACACAAGAGAGAAAGAGAGAATTGGTGTACCTGGGCATCTAGCCACTGCAATCGAACTCCAGATGTGTGCCTCCTTGTGTGTCTGGCTTATGTGGGTTCTGAGGAGTCGAACCTGGGTCGTTATGCCTCATAGGCAAGTGCCTTAACCATTAAGCTGTCTCTCTAGACCGAAGTTTGATAAATCTAGCCAGTGACAAGTTTCTGGAGTTTCAACTCTGCCCCTCAAGTAGGCTAATTACAGTCCCTGAAAACTTAATTTGAGGCAGGGGTGGTGGTGCACGCCTTTAATCCCAGCACTTGGGAGGCAGAGGTAGGAGGATCACCATGAGTTCAAGGCCACCCTGAGACTACATAGTGAATTCCAGGTCAGCCTGAGCGAGAGTGAGACCCTACCTCAAGAATAAGGAAACGGAAACAAAAACAAACTTCGTTTGGTACCGGCAACTCTCCTTGGCAGCCATCCGATAGTCCTGGCTTTTCCATTGGGTCTCCACTGCAGTGCATGGTTCATCCTCATGGCTCCACTGGGCCTCCAGGCAGGGATTCCAAAAAGCCTGCTTCATACTGCCCACGGCCATTCCCAAAAAACAAAACCCTGTTGCAGGGCTGGAGAGATGGCTTAGTAGTTAAGGCACTTGCCTGCAAAGCCAAAGGACCCAGGTTCTATTCCCCAGGCCCCATATCAGAGAGCTGTATATTCAGGAGAGATCTTTCATTGTGATTTGGGTTTTAACTGTTGCTTTTTGTTTTGTCATGATTTCTTCTCACAGCACTACAAGACGTCTCTTAGGCCAAGGTTTCAAATGCTTGCACACTCCTCTCAAAAAAAAAAAAAAAAAAAAACCAGATGCAGAAGGTGGCACATGCATGTGGAGTTCATTTCAAATGCATTGCAAATTCAATGACCCCTCTCTTTTCTTGCATTTGTTCTACTCCATAGGACCAGGTAGGCTATCGACTTGTCAATCCAGTGGGGAATAAAGCAGACTTTGAAGAACAGGACATTCCTTCAGCATTCAGATCCCTTCAAAAGAGTCTGCATTCTTCCTCTGTCCCAATGCAGGTCTTCTGGTCCAATCTCAATGTTTGTAATCTTTCAAATAATTGCAGCTGAACGGGCAGAAAATTTCACTTCTTTCTGTGTCATATCCATATCTCTGCTCACACCAGTCCATTTCTATACAAGGCAACTCTGAAAAAGTTCTCAGGACACAGGAATATAGCAGCAAGCCTCTCATACAAACTACTTCTAGCCCCTAGTGTAGGCAAAGCTCTTTCTCCTTATAAGCCAAACCTCACAGTCCATAGTTCTTACTGTGTCCAGGTCTTTAAACTCTGACCAGAATAGTCCATCAAGCTGTGCTTATAGCACTAAAAGGCGTCTCTTAGGCCAAAGTTTCAAATCCTTCCACACTCTTCTCAAAAATCAGCTCCAAAAATAGGCCAAAAACCACACTGTCGGGTGTCTAGCAGAAATGATCCCACTTCTCACTGCTGGTAAGAAGCACTTGACCAAGAGCAGCTTGTGGGAAGAAGGGTTTATTTTGACTTGAGGGGAAGCTCCATGATGACAGGGGAAAATGATGGCATGAGCAGAGGGTGGACATCACCTCCTGGCCAACATCAGGTGGACAACAGCAGTAGGAGAGTGTGCCAAACACTGGCAAGGGGAAGCTGGCTACAACATGAATAGGCCTGCCCCCAAATAATACATCACCTTCAGGAGGATATAATTCCCAGAATGCCACCAGCTCTGACCTGGCATTCAGGACACCTAAATTTATGGGGGACACCTGAATCAAGCCATCACCGTTGTCCTTTCTCATTCTCAGGGAGCAAGCTATTGTGTCATGAGACAGACCTGAGAGACACCCATAGAGCAAGGCCAAGGCTTGCCAGTAGCCATGTTGGGTGAGACTGGCAGTAGTTCTCTCCCACTTGACCAGCCAAGACCACAACCCCGGCAGAGAGCTACATATTCAGGAGAGATCTTTCATTGTGATTTGGGTTTTAACTGCTGTTTTTTGTTTTGTCATCATTTCTTCTTAGATTGAATCTCCCTATGTAGCCCATGCTGGCTTCAAGTGTGCAATCCTCCAGCCTCATTCTCCCAAGTGCTGGGAGAATCTGCAATGTTTGTGGGCTTGCTGATCTGGAGTACACACTGGTAAACAAGAGACCCTGCCTCAAACAAGGGGAAGGTAAGGACTGACCCCCAGTTTTGCCCTCTGACCTCCACACATGTGCTGTTATATTCATGTATCTGCATTCTTTCTGTCTTCCACACACATTCAACACATTCACATTAAAAAAAGAAAAGAAAAGAAAAAGAGAGGCTGGAGAGCTGGCTCAGCTGTTAAAGGCACTTGCTGGCCACGCCTGATGGCCTGAATTCAATTTCCCAGTACCCAGGTAAAGCCAGATGCACAAAGTGGCGTGTGTGTCTTGAGTTTGTGCCTTGACAGGAGGTCCTGGTGCACCCATTTTCATGCTTACTCTCTCCAATAAATAAATAAATATTTTTTAAAAAAGAAAAAGGAGGGCTGAAGAGATGGCTTAGTGGTTAAGGTGCTTGCCTACGAAATCCAAGGACCCATGTTTGACTCTCCAAATCCCATGTAAACCAGATGCACAAAGATGAGGCAAGTGCAAGGTCACACATACCCACTAAGTGGCACAAACATCTGGAGTTTGATTGCAGTGGCTGAGGCCCTGGCATTCAATTCTCTCTCTCTCTCTCTCTCTCTCTAAAATTAAAAAAAAAGTGATTAAAAACATTCAAAAATGAACAAAAGAGAAAAATATCTATAATTATAGCTTAAGATTTAACAACTCTGCATTAATAATTGATAGAGCAAACAGAAAAATCAGGAAGCATATAGATAACTTGACAAACACCATCAGCCAACTTCAACTGATTAATATTCATGGCATACTGCACCCAATGACAGCATATTCTTTTCAAATACAAATGGAGCATTTACCAAGACAGATTGTATTTCAGGCCATAAAACAAGCTTCAATACATTTTAAGAGAATTCAAACTATATAAAGTATTTTAGCGTAGAAACGATAAACAAAAAGATAGCTGGATAGTCCCCAAATCTCTGGAGACTAAATAATATCCTTATCAATATTCAATGGATCACAGATGAAATCAAAAGGGAAATTTAAAATATTTTGAACGGAACAACGAGAACACAACATATCAAAATGTATGAAATGCAACTTGTCTCTAGGCAATTGGCCTTGGAAAAGAGTGTGTGTGGTGGTGGTGGGGGGAACGGATATGAGATATACTGATATACTGAGGAGCTACCAGGCTCTATGCATTATACACTATATGCACTATACATTAATGCACCTAGGTAGTGCTCTATGAGTCAAAAACCCCAGCCCTCAGCAAACATTTGCAGTGGCTCATTTGTTTTACATTCTTCCAGTGACTTGCACCAGTCCTTTGAGATTATAATCTAGGCATTAGCCTGCGCCTTACCGTGGTTCACTATGGATGCAGCCAGTCCCTTCGAGATTAGAATTGAGGCTAATATGGGGGCAGGTAGGCAGGGAGAAAGGTTGGGGGGAAATGAAAAGAACAAAACATGGAGCTTGACAGAGCTGGGTCTGTCTGTCTTAGTAGGTGGGTAGTATTGGTTAGTACTTAAAATCTCTGGGCCTGATTTCTTCATATCCATACACGCTACTATTATGATGAAGAGCACAGGCTCACAGTCACCTTACTTGTGTTTGAATACAGGGTCCTGTGTGATGCTGTACAAGTGACTGTGTCTTTATGTATCAGTGTTCCTATAGTCTATAAAGTGTGAATTACTGTCCTACCTCATAGGACTGTCGAGGCTGGGGTTTTTGACTTAAGAGAATGGGACAAGAAAAAATTTCCTCAAAAATGAAACACTACTCAGGGTCAAGAAGCCTAATGGCAAATTCTAGAAGCTGATATCTAAAAATGTTTGTGTCCAACACAAGAAATAGAGAACGAGGGCTGGAGACGCAGCTTAGCGGTTAAGGAACTTGCCTGCAAAGCCAAAGGACCTCGGTTCGATTCCCACCAGGTGGAGTTGGTTTACAGTGGCTGGAGGCCCTGGTGTGCCCATATTCTCTCTCTCTCAAATAAATAAATAAAATCAAAACATTTTTAAAAAATAAATAGAGAACGAGAAAGGCTAGAAACTTTTTTGCTTTGTTTTGTTTCGAGGTAGGGTTTCACTCTAGCCCAGGCTGACCCGGAACTCTGTAGTCCCAAGCTGGCAATCCTCCTACCTCTTCCTCCCAAGTGCTAGGATTAAAGGTGTGCACTACCATACCTGGCTTAAGGCTGAAGACTTTTATGGATAGGAAAAACCCTGATCTTTGGAATCAGCTGGACTTGTATTCTGAATTTCTTCACTGCTATTTAGTATCTGCTATGACCCTTACATAAGAGTCTCACCTATTTGAGATTGTTTCCCTATCTGAAAAATGGACATACAAGCATACCTATTACAAGAGTTATACGAGGGTTGCAGAAATGGCTTAATGGTTAAGGCACTTGCCTTTAAAGCCTAAGGACCCAGGTTTGATTCCCCAGCACCCACGTAAGCCAGATGCACAAGGTGGCACATGCATCTGGAGTTTATTTGTAGTGGCTAGAGACCATGGAGTGCCCATTCTCTCTCTCTCTGTCTCTGCCACTCTCTTTCTCAGATAAATAAATAAAATAAAAAAAGAGTTATATGATAGGTAAAATGGCTAAGCCAGATAATTAGTATATAATGAGCATTAATAAATGATAACTGTTACTCATAGCAGATACATGAGTTTATAGGTTCTGGAGAGGGCATGAACACATCAAATCTTGGGATATATCCAAAGGCATACCCAGCAGGTAAGATATGAGTGTCTGTTGACTCTATGAGTCATTCCTGAATAGCTACTAGATGCTAGGGACAGTCCTGGGCCCTGGGAAAATAGACTATTTCACATTCCAGTATATGATTCCAGTGGGGTCAAATACCACAGATGAGAAAATTGGGGCATGTGAATGGGAAATAGTGGGGAATGGAAGGTGCTGCTTCAGCATGAGAAAGCAGAGACTTGTCTCAGATAAGGACGCTTAGTGTACGACATCATGAGCAGAAGAGAGCTGGGGAAAAGACAGGGGTAAGGAACACATCCTCACATGGCAGAATCTACAGGAGGGAAGGGAGAAAGCTGGGCAGGGAGGCAGGGCCTGCGCACTCAGCTCCTGTAGAGGATGATGAGAGAGATCAGATCAGACGTCCTGCCTGGCTCCTTGTGTTCCACATATCCAAAATTCTGTGGGCTGGAAGCTGGAAGCAGGATAGGGTCCAAGCACCCCCTGATGTGCTATCAGCTGCCAGATATGGTCATGGGGCTTACCATTGAGATGAACCCTCAGAGGTTTTGGGTCTACCAGTTCCAGATGCTCCCAGACCCAGTTGTAATAGGAAGAGGAGTTAGCAAGGTCTAACAGCCGCAGGATTTCACAGCTGCCCTGGGCACATCAAAAGACACAAACAAAGGGTTAAATATGGACACTCCAGGCTGGCCAGGCTTTGATACTAAGCTCTCTACACTGTATCTGACTCCATTACAAAAAAAAAAAAAAGTTTTTACAGGCTGGAGAGATGGCTTAGCAGTTAAGGTGCTTGCCTGCAAAGCCTAAGAACTCATGTTTGAATCTCACTCAGGTCCCACATAAGCCAGACGCACAGAGACGTAAGCACGCAATGTCACACATGCACACAAGGAGGTGCACATATCTGGAGTTTGTCTGCAGTGGCTGAAGGCCCTGGCATGCCCATTTGGGAGACAGAGAATGAGGGGGGGTGGGGGATAGAGAGAGAAAGAGAGAGAGAGAATATGGTGTGCCAGGGCCTCGAGCCACTACAAACAAACCCCAGACACATGCGCCACCTTGTGCATCTGGCTTATGCGGGTCCTGGAGAATTGAACCTGGGTCCTTAGACTTTGCAGGCAAGTGCTTTAACCTCTAAGCCATCTCTCCAGCCCTCCATTTTGTTTTGTTTGCTTAGTACAAGTTGTTTTGAATTCTTTTCTAAATAATAACAATTGCTCGTCATAAAAATCCAAACCTCTAAAGTAGCACTAAAACAAAATACAACGCTGGCACTGAAAAAAAATCACCTTAGAGAATGTTATGGGGACCAGACAGTTGGTGACACTATGAGGTGCAGAATACACATTCTATCAATATCAATGTTCCCTGATTTTTTTGTCTTTTTTTAAGCATGTGTGTGTAGAGTATGTGGTGTGCTATGTAATGTAAAGTGTGTAGGGCACTCAAGTGAGGAGCCTGGGGAGAACATTGCATGTCCTCCTCCTCTTTTGGCTCATCTGCCTGTTTCCTTGAGACACAGTCTCTCACCCAACCCAGAGATGCCATTTTGCCGTTTGTTTTGGTCAGCAAGTCCCAGAGATTCTTTAGTCTCCACCCCAACAGGACTGGGGTAACAGACATCATATCTATGTGGGTGCTGGGAAATTAGACTATTGATCTTAGACCTTCACAGGCACTCTTAGCTGCCCAACCAACTCACAGCCATCCCTTGACTTTTGTAATTATCCTATCGCTACTTTTTCTTTCTTCTCTCTCACTTTCTTTCTTTCTTTTTTCTTTTTTATTTGACACACAGAGAGAGAGAGGCAGATAGAGAGAAAGAGAGAATGGGTGCACCAGGGCCTCTAGCCACTGCAAACGAACTCCAGATGCATGCAACCCCTTGTGCATCTGGCTTACGTGGGTCCTGGGGAATCAAACATCTTAACCACTAAGCCATCTCTCCAGCCCTCTTTCTTTCTTTTTTGTTTTGAGATAGGATCTTACATACCAGACTGGCCTCAAACTCATGATGTAACTTCTGATCCTCCTGCCTCTACTTCCCAAGGGCTGGAATTGCAGGCATACCCTACCACATCCAGCTTATGTGGCGTTGGGGATGGATCCCAGGGTTTCGTGCATGCTGTGCGAACACTCTACCAACTCTATTCCAGGCCCTGTGGCTAATTTAGGATCTTAGAAACAATCATCTCAGTGTAAAAACAAAGGTGACAAAATGTTAGCTGGTGATCTGGGTTAAGGTGTTTTGAAAAAAAAATTTTTTTTTAGAGTTCTTTGTACTTGTAAATTTAAACTTACTCCACAACTAAAAACAATTTAAACCAAACAGAAGAACTTAAAATTAAGACTACATTAACCCATTTCATGCCAAATATATTGTTCTATGCTGTTGTATATTATTCATTTATGCTATAATTTATAAAATTAAAAATGACATAAAGTTGAGCAAAGGAGATCAAACACAATGAACATATAGTAGTATTATCTGTGCTAGTAAAATCTGTATATGGGGTCTGGAGAGATGGCTCAGCAGTTAAGATACTTGTCTGCAATGCCTAACAACCTGGGTTTGATTCCCCAGTACCTACATAAACCAGATGCACAAAGTGGTACATGCATCTGGAGTTCATTTGCAGTAGCTGGAGTCCCTGGCATGCCCATTCTCTCTCTCTCTCTCTCTCTCAAATAAATGAATAAAAATAAAATACAAAAACTTCTTTTAAAAAAAGTAATCTGGTGACACAGATTTGTCTGTGGTCACACAAGTGATTACCCTTGGGGAAGATTGTGTCTGAGAAAGGGGGGCAGCCTTCTGGAGTACTAGAAATGTTCTCAGATATAGTATACAGAAGTGAAAATCTTCAAGCTCAAATACAGATTGGAAATTTTATTTTTTAGTTTTAAACATCCTTCTATTTTGCTTTCTTAGTCCGTTTTCTGTTGCTAGAACAAATCATTTGGGATCATCAGGTGACTTTTATAAAGAATTATTTGGCTTATGGTTCAGGGAAGTCTAAGAGCATGGTCTCTCATCTGCTTGGCATCACTAACGATCCTCTTGCTGCACATGGTGAAGGCTCCATAAGGCAAGAGTGTGTTTCAGCATAGACCTCTTCTTCCTGCGAGGAGGGAACTGAGCCCTGACCCAGGCAGGAAGTCCCCAGACTCCAATGTGTGGGGAAGGAAGCCAGTGAACCAGCCAAGTTTCCCCCGTAGCCTGGGCCACTCTACTGGATCCAACACCCAGCAACACCTATTTTTAAAATTTTCTTTTATTTTTTTTAAGGTAGGGTCTTGCTCTAGCCCAGGCTAACCTGGAACTCACTATGTGGTCTCAGGGTGGCCTCAAAATCATGGCAATCCTCCTACCTCTGCCTCCCAAGTGCTGGGACTAAAGGTGTATGCCACCATGCCTGGCCAGATTAGAAATTTTACTGTATATGCATTCTACTTCAAGAAAAAATTTTTTTTTTTTTTTCAGGTAGGGTCTTGCTCTAGCCCAGGCTGACCTGGAACTCACTATATAGTCTCAGGCTGAACTTAAACTCTCAGTGATCCTACCTTTCCCTCCCAAGTATTGGGATTAAAGGCATATGCCACATTCTGGCAAGAAAATATTTTTTGAACATTCATATCTAGCTGTTTTAAATTGTTGAATATTATATTTAACTCTGATTTTATTTAGGATAACAAAAGTTCCTAGGTTTTTTAAAAAATTTTTTCATTATTTATTTATTTATTTGAGAATGACAGATACAGAGAGAAAGGCAGATAGAGATAGAGAGAGAGAGAGAGAGAGAGAGGGAGAGAGGGAGAGAGAGAGAATGGGCGTACCAGGGCCTTCAGCCACTGCAAACGAACTCCAGACGCGTGCTCCCCCTTGTGCATCTGGCTAACGTGGGTCCTGGGGAATCAAGCCTTGAACTGGGGTCCTTAGGCCTCACAGGCAAGTGCTTAACCGCTAAGCCATCTCTCCAGCCCCAGTTTTTTTTTTTAATTACTTTTCCAAACTGTCCTGCATTGGAGATGACAATGACCCAGTTCTGCTAATGAGCTCTAAAGTGGAAAACTATTGGATAAAACTCTTAGAAAGCCATTGTTTTTCCTCCTTCTCTCTGTCTGAAACTCATATGTAATGGCTGGAAGAAGAACAGCCATAATGTGAACATTAGAATGATGAGAGTGAGAAGCTAGAGAGGACCTGGATTCTTGATGTCTTCTAGAACAGCTGTCCTAAATCTGGAATGCTTACTTCTAGACTAGTGCATTAAGAAAAATAAAAGAACATGTATCAAGCCATTTGTAGTGGTTTTCTGTGATCTGTTTACACAGAAGCAACTCTAACAGGTACTCTGCACAGACATCCTAGTCTGTATATGGGGTCATTAAAGCAGCTCACAAATGCTCAAGTTCTCCTCCTGAGCACATAGTAGGATTGTACTTTTCATCCTTGGAATCGGCCTTGATGCTTTGGGCAGTTTTCTTAGCAAAGGGACAGGTGATAGGCTGGGTAGAAACATTAAAAGCTAGCCCTTAATTCTTAACATTTCCTTCTCTTGCCTTACTGACCAGGGAAGCATGGATCAAGATAGAGTCTCCAAGCCAAGCATGGTGGCACAGCCTTTAAACCCAGCATTAAGGAGACTGAGGCAGGGGGATCTTTAGTTCAAGGCCAGCATAGACTAACATAGGCCTCAGAGAGAGAGAGAGAGAGAGAGAGAAAGAAAGAGAAAAAATATCAGGAGGAAGAAAGAAAGGAAGGAAGAGAGGGAGGAAGGGAGGGAAGAAGGGGGTACAGAAGAAGGGAGGAAGGGAGGAAGGGAGGGAAAAAGGGGGTACAGAAGGAAGGGAGGAAGGGAGGGAGGAAGAATTTCTAGTGGCTTGGGCTCCTGAGTGAGCGTAGGGCAAGACCTCCCCAGTGATGTGCCGTAGGCAAGTACTATGAGAAAAAAGTTAATACAAACGTAGTTATCACTGCACTGAGCCTTGAGGATTGTTTACAAATGCAACACAATATTTTTTTTATCTTAACTTAATATCCGTGTTTTATTATCAACCTGGGAATAATTCCTAAGGGTGTGCATGTTCTATTTTTTTTTTTTTTTTGTTATTTTCATTTGTCAAGGTAAGGTCTCACTCTAACTCAGGCTGACCTGGGATTTACTATGTTGTCTCAGGCTGGCCTTGAACTCACAGAGATCTTCCTACCTCTGCCTCCAAAGTGCTGGGATTAAAGGCGTGCGCCACCATGCCTGTCCTAAATTTTGATACACATTATCAAACTGCACTGTGGAAAGGTTATCTCAGCTTGCACTCCAGTAGTGCATGATAGAGCCTGTTACATTTTTGTCAACAATGGGTTTTGCCAATCTGACAGGTAAGAAAAGTATGTCAGGACTGGGAGTATATCTCCATAGTAGAGCACTTTCCTAGCATGCATGAGGTCCTAGGGTTTGAACCAAAGAACAGGAAAGAAAGGTCATTGATCCTCTTAATTTTCTATGTTTGTAAAATCCTACCTGTTTGTTTATTTATTTATGTATATGCGTGTGTGCACTCCAGGGCCTCTTGCTGCTGCAATGGAACTCCAGAAACTGGGACCATTTGTATGTGTCTGGGCCAACAGGCTTTGCAAGCCAGCATTTTTAACCACTGAGCTATCTTTCCAGCCACTTACCTTTTATTTTTTCCTTTAAATGGGGGCTAGAGAGATGGCTTAGCAGTTAAAGGGCTTGCCTGCGAAGCCTAAGGGCCCAGGTTCAATTCCCTAGTACTCACGTAAGCCAGAATCACAGGTGGTTCAGGCTTCTGGAATTTGTTTGCAGTGACTGGAGGCCCTGTTGTGCCCATTCTCCCTCTCTCTCAAATAAATATGTAAGTAAATAAATAAAATACTTAAAAATATAGGAACCCTAAGAGATATATAAAGGGCTGAGGCTAAAGAAAGGTTGCTATTGACAAGCAAGGAGAACAGAATCTAAGGAGCCCTCATTCTATGCCAGGCATTGTACCTGGAGCCTTATTCAACATTCATTCCCCAGTCATCAACCAAGTACTGTTGGTGCCAAAGAAACATGAAGTTTCCTCTTGGGAAGTCTTTCGTGCATCTCTGCTTGTATCTGTATCTGTGGTGAGAGCTACAGTGTGGCCTAGAATAGCATGCTGCTCAGAGTGGATCACAGGACACTGATTGTTCTTTCGGATGCAGCAAGAATCAGATTTTCCAACTTCCCACAACGTCAAGGACGCAGGACCACCTGTTGCTGTGCTCGCCCTCTAGTGGCAGTAAAAGTGAAGTTCGCTGAGTTTCTCTCTGAGGAAGTCTGAACGCAAGGAGCTGGCTGGGCAAGAAATGGGCAGGGGCTGGAGAGATGGCTTAGCAGTTACAGTGTTTGCCTGCAAAACCTAAGGACTAAGGTTCAGTTCCCCAGGACCCATGTAAGTCAGATGCACAAGGTGACACACGCATCTGGAGTTCGTTTGCAGTGGCTGGAGGCCCTGGTGTGCCCACTCTTTTTCTCTCTCTGCCTTTCTCACAAATAAATAAAAGTAAAATATATATATATATATATATATATATATATATATATATATATATATATATATATTTTTTTTTTAAAGAGTTTATGGAAGCTTTTCACATGAAGGATCAGATTTTAGAAAACGTTCTAAGGAACAAACTAAACTCCTTTGCTGGCACAGGGTCCCCACGTGCTGTCATATGATTACCTCTGCTTTACTTTTCTCAGAATAAAGTCCCAGCACTCTTGAAGAGTTACCTGCAGCACTTACTCTAAAACAAGTTCTCAAATTAACCTATCTCTGAGGAAAGACAGGAATCTGCCCATTTAAAAAGCCTGACCAGGAGTGGTGGCTTTAATCCCAGCACTCAGAGGTAGGAGGATCACTGTGACTTCGAGGCCACCCTGAGTGAATTCCAGGTCAGCCTGGGCTAGAGCGAGACCCAACCAAAAAAAAAGTACCTTAGGGCTGGAGAGATGGCTCAGCAGTTAAGGCTCTTGCCTGCAAAGCCTAAGGATCTGATTTCAATTTTCCAGTACCCATGTAAAGCCAGATGCACAAAGTGGTCCATGCATCTGGAGTCTGTCTGCAGTGGCTGGAGGTCTTGGCATGGCCATTCTCTCTGTCTATCCTCTTCTATCCCTCGTTTTTGCTTGCAAATAAATATATATTTTTTAAGTATCTTAGGCAGGAGCTAGAGAGTTGGCTCAGTGGTTAAAGGTGCTTGCTTGTAAAGCCTGGGTTCAATAACCCAGTGCCCAAGTGAACCCAGATGCACAGAGTGGCACATGCATCTGGTGGTCATTTGCAGTGGCAGTAGGCCCTGGCACGCTCATACTCACTCTGTGTGTGTGTGTGTCTGACTCTTTCTCTCTGTTGTCTGTCTCTCTCAAATCAATCAATAAAAATATTTTTAAAAAGTACCCTAGGGCTGGAGAGATGGCTTAGCGGTAAAGGCACTTGCATGGGAAGTCTAAGAACTCCTGTTCGAATCCTTCAGATCTCACACTGCACAGCCAGCAAGTGATGCAAGCATGCAATGCCACGCATGCACACAAGGTGGTGCATGCATCCCGTTCACAGCAGCTGAAAAGCTCTAGCGTTGTCTGTCCCTCTCTCTCTCTCTCTCAAAATAAATAAATAAATAAATAAATAAATAAATAAAATAAAATAAAATAAAATAAAAAAAATACAGTAGTGCGGGGCATGGTGGCACATGCCTTTAATTTCAGCACTTGGGAAGTAGAGGTAGGTAGATTGCTGAGAGTTCGATGCCACTCTGAGACTACATAGTGAATTTCAGGTCAGTCTGGGCTACAGGGAGACCCTATCTCGAAAAAACAAAACAAAACACAAAAGGACCCTAGCCATTTCATTCTTACTTAAGTTACTTAAATTTACAAACTCCTCTCTTCAATAATTCATTAATTTAGGGGAGAGAGAGAGAGAGAGAGACTGAGAGAGAGAAGAGAGAATGGGTACACCAGGGCCTCTTGTCACTATAAATAGGTTCCAGGGAAGCCTAGGCTACAGAGTGAGACCTTTTCTCTATAAAACAAGCAAGCCAATTCTCAGGCTCTCCCAAGAGCTATTACATCCAATACTTCAGAAGGGAAGGCAGATCATTAACAAGCCTTCCACGAATTCTGATGCATACTAAAGTTAAAGAACCCTGAGGCTGGTGAGATAGCTCAGTGGTTAAAGGCACTTGCTTGCAAAGTTTGCTGGCCCTGGGTTCATGGGTTCAGTTCCCTAGTATCTACGTAAAGCCAGATTCACAAGGTGGTGCATACATCTGGAGTTTGTTTACAGTGGCTCAAGGCCCTGGTGCACCTATTCTATCTGCCTCTTTCTCTCACTCTCTCCAAGAAATAAAATTTTTTTGAGGCAAGTTGAACAGACTGGCCTTTTTTTTTTTTTTAATGTGAGATAGAGAGAATGGGCGCACCTAGGGTCTCCAGCCACTGCAACTGAAGTCCAGGTGCCCCATGTATCCCCTTGGGCACATGTGTGACCTTGTGCCCTTGCATCACTGTGCATCTGGCTTATGTGGGACCTGGAGAGTCAAACATGAGTCCGTAAGCTTTGCAAGTAAGTGCCTTAACCACTAAGCCATCTCTCTAGACCCTGGCTTTTTCTTTTATGTGCGAGAACAAGTGTGGGGCGGGGGGGGGGGCGAGAATTGGTGCACTAGGGCCTCCAGCCACTGTAAATGAACTCCAGATGCATGCATCACCTTGTGTACACATGTGCAACCTTGAGTGATTGTGTCACCTTGTGACACAACTAAATTTTTTTTTTTAAAGTAAAACACAGGGCTGGAGAGATGGCTTAGTGATTAAGGTACTTGCCTGCAAAACCTAAGGACCCAGGTTCAATTTTCCAGAACCCACATAAGCCAGATACACATGGTGGCACATGCTTCTGGAATTCATTTGCAGTGGCTAGAGGCCCTAGCCCTCCCATTCCCTCTCTCTCTCATAACTAAATAAAAAAGTAAGATATTTTAAAAAATAAAATAAAAAGTGAAACACAGCTGGGTGTGGTGGTGCATGCCATATAATCCCAACATTCAGTAAGTAGGAGAATTGCTATGAGTTTGAGGCCACCTGAGACTACATAGTGAATTCCAGGTCAGCTTGGGCTTAGAGCTAGAACCTACCTCGGGGGAAAAAAAAAAAATGCTGAAACACAACAAAAAACATCCCCATCTGGATGTGGTGGTCAGCACTCAGGAGGCTAAGGCAGAAACAGTAAATCTAGTCCTTTTAAAAAAAGTCATGTGAGGGCTGGTGAGATGGCTTAGCGGTTAAGCGCTTGCCTGTGAAGCCTAAGGACCCCGGTTCAAGGCTCAATTCCCCAGGACCCACATTAGCCAGATGCACAAGGGGGCACACGTGTCTGGAGTTCATTTGCAGTGGCTGGGAGCCCTGGCGCGCCCATTCTCTCTCTCTCTCTCTTGTCTCTGTCACTCTAAAATAAATAAATAAATAAAACAAAAAAATATTTAAAAAAAGACATGTGAAAATAAATAAATAAAAAAGTGATGTGTCTTACCAAAGTGCTGAAAAGAAGTGACAGTGGTGTGTTCAGTACTAAGTGAGACATCTGTATCACACCCTCCAGGGCTCAGGGACCATTTTAGAAGAGGTGGCAGATAGAATGTAAGAGTAAAAGAACTTGAGGAGTGCTTTGCAATACTGCCTTCCAGACACAGAGTGGCTGTGTCATTCAAAGCCTCACAGCCTGAGACTATATGGTGAATTCTAGGTCAGCCTGGGCTAGAATAGACCCTACCTAGAAAAACATAAATAAATAAAGTCACTGTGGCTGATGGTACCAACACAAGACCTGTATAATAAGAGGGGAAAAGAATAATGACATCAAAATAGGAGTCTAGTTGGAAAGAAGGGGATCGGTGGAGGGAGGATTTGGGAGGGAAAAAGGGAAGGAGGTGGAAGGGGATTCATGATCATGGTTTATTATCTATATGTATGGAGGTTGTCAATGAAACGTTTTTAAAAATTGGGCTATAGAGATGGCTCAGCGGTTAAGGCATTTACCTGCAAAGCCTAATATAATGACTCAGTTTTGATTCCCAGTACCCATATGAAAGCTAGATGCAGAAGGTGGTGCATGCATCTGGAGTTTGTTTGCAGTGGCTAGAGGTGCTTGTGCACCCATTCTTTCTCTGTCTCTCCTCTCTCTCTCTCTCTCTGCTTGCAAGTGAATAAATACGTCTTTTTTAAAAAGGTTAAAAAATTAAAAATGGGAAAAAATAAAATCGTGTGTGTATGATGTGTTGGGGGGGGCATGTGTGCCCCAGTATGTGTGTGGAGATCTGAGGACAACCTCTGGGTGTTTGTCCAAACCTTCTACTCAGCTTGAGAAAGGGTCTTCCTTCTGTTTTGAATTTGCCTCTTCATGTGTGCCAGTCTAGCTGGCCATGAGCGTAGCAATTCTCCTGGCTCTGCCCTCCCATTGTTGTAGGCATGTTGGAATTACAGGCCCATGCGCCACTTTGCATCCAGCCTTCCACGGGTGTCGGAGACTGGGACCAGCAGATTTGCAAGAAAGCACCTTTAACTGCGGAGCCACCTCTCCAGCCCCCTAATCCCTTTTGAAAGTGTAGATAATCACTTCATTTCCAGGGCGCGTTTGCAGCAAAGGTCTTGGATGTGATTTGGATGCCACTGACCTGATGCGCAAGGGTTAGTTTGTGAAGTCACAGCTGTTCATTACTCGAGTTAGTGGCTAGAGGAGTGGCTTTCTGAACACGGCAAAAGTAGTAGAGAACCCATAGCAGTCTAGTTCTAGAAGGACTATAAGGTTTGAAGTTGTTTGCACATCATTTTCTGCAGGTTCCCCACCTCTTCACCTCTCCATTAAATCCCATTTGAAGAATCTACAATAATGCCCTTTCTACTCACATAACTAGACATATTCTGGGGCCAGTCTCAGAGATCAGAATCAACAATGCATCTCCTAGTGGTGCTAGTAAGTTTAACAAGTAGCTCTTTGAAAAAAGAAAAGTATTAATGTACATAAATCTTACTGTTACAAAGGATGTGTCAGCAGGGCATTGTGGCGCACGCCTTTAATCCCAGCACTCCCGAGGCAGAGGTAGGAGGATTGCTGTGAGTTTGAGGCCAGCCTGGGACTACAGAGTGAGTTCCAGGTCAGCCTGGGCTACAGTGAGACCCTGCCTCACAAAAATAAAAACAAAACAAAGCAAACAACACACTATGAGTTCTCAAGCTAAATATTGTGACTCACACCTATAATCCTCAATTTAGGAAGTTGAGACAGATAAATTACTATGAGTTCAAGGCCAGCTCAGGCGACAGAATGAGATCCTATCTTAAACACATACAAAAATGGTGAGTTCTATGATTATTACCCTTGTTTCTAATACAATCTATTTAATTATGGGTTTACATAATTTAATTAGAATGTTTTATTTATCATTTATTTGCAAGGAGGGAGAGAGAGAGAGAAATGGGTGCACCAGGGCCTATGGCCAGTGCAAATGAACTCCAGATGCATGTGTCACTCTGCATCTGACTTTGCATGAGTACTGGAGAATCAAACCCTGGCCGTCAGGCCTTGCAAATAAGTGCCCATAACTGCCGAGCCATCTCTCTCACTCAGCATATATAATTTAGTTTTGTGTTGTATACTCGTGCGTATGATGCGTGTGTGTGTGTGTGTGCATGCAGACATGCTCATGTGTGTGAGTTTGGGTGTGCATGTGCCACGGCATCTGTGTGGAGGTCAGCGGACAGCTTTCAAATGTCAGTCCTCACCTTCCACCTCCTTAGAGGCAGGGCTCTTCATCGTTTACTGCTCCATTCACCAGGCTAGCTGGCCCTCGGGCCCCCAGGAAGTTCACCCATCTCACCATAGGCGTGCTGGGATTATAGAAGCCTGCCACAGCTTCCAACTTTTACATGGGGTCAAAGGTTCCAAACTCGGGCACTCATGCTCAAGTGCTCTATCCACTGAGCCGCCTCTTGAGGCCATAATTTAACTTTTAATAATTATCTATTGCTCTCTCCCTTTGGGGCCTTGACATTCTTAGTCTAGGCTTATAGTCATTTTTTTTTTTTTTTTTTGCATTTAATGTTCTCTGCTTGGAATACTGTGGCCCCAGGCAAAGTGCAAGACATTATTTATTTATTTATTTATTAAGATTTTTATTTGCAAGGACAGAGAAGGAAAAGAGATAATGGGTGTGCCAGAGCCTCTTGCAGCTGCAAATGCACTCCAGACACATGTTCCACTTTGTGTATCTGGCTTTACGTGGATACTGGGGAGTCGAACCCAGACAGTCAGGCTTTGCAAGCAAGCACCTTAACCACTGAGCAATCTCTCCAGCCCCTGCAAGGCATTTTAGATCTGGGCACAAAGAAGACACAATGAAGAGATCTTTACCACCCACTCAGAAAACCCATTCTTCTTTTTCCTGCCTGCCAGTCTTGTCTTCCTTCTAGCAGTTGCCTGATGTTGTCTGGTTCATTGGCTTTCTTGTTTATACTCCTTCTTGCCAAGCTTTCGGACAAGTTTTCCACTATATCTTCAGAGCCAGTGAAGGCCTGGCACTTAGTCAACATGTGCTGCTTATTGAATGACTATTGAATGAAATTTTCTGTCCCACCCTTTTCTTAGTTGCTCCCACGGACAGAAGAGGGCGCTGTTCATTTCCATTTGATGTATGTGAAGACATGATGAAATGGAATGTTTTCTGGCGCTCCTTCCCCTAAACCTGTCCTTCCTCATTTCAGTCCAACAGCTAATGGTGTGGGGTGGGAGCAGGTTGATTCTTTTATATGTTCTCTCTCTCTTTCTTTCTCTCAAATAAATTAAAAAAAAATATATATATATATATTTTGGTTTTTCGAGGTAGGCTCTCACTCTAGCTCAGGCTGACCTGGAATTCACTATGTAGTCTCAGGGTGACCTCGAACTCACTGATCCTCCTACCTCCGCCTCCTGAGTGCTGGGATTAAAGGCGTGCACCACCACACCTGGCTAAAATATATTTTTTTTAAAAGGCTGGAGAGATGGCTTAGTGGTTAAGATGCTTGTCTGTGAAGCCCAGGGATGCAGGTTTGACTCCCCAGTACCCACATAAGCCAGATGCACAAGGTGGTGCTAGTGTCTAGAGTTCATTTGTAGTGGCTGGAGGCCCTAGTGTGCCCATTCTCTATCTTTCTCTCTCTAAAATAAATATATAAATAAGTAAAATATTTTTTGTTGTTGTTTTTTTTTTTTTTTTTTTTTTTTTTTTTTTTTTTTTTTTTTGGTTTTTCAAGGTAGGGTCTCACTCTAGCCCAGGCTGACCTGGAATTCACTATGTAGTCTCAGGGTGGCCTCGAACTCATGGCGATCCTCCTACCTCTGCCTCCCGAGTGCTGGGATTAAAGGCGTGCGCCACCACGCCCGGCATTTTTAAAGATTCTTTTTTTAATTAGTTTTGTACTCAGTGAATACAGTCAAGTTGGTACCATTGTTAGCCTCCTTCCTGTCCTTCCCCCTACACAGGGACCCTCCTTGTTAGGGTATATGGGTCTTGCATTGTGGGGTTAGTCATCAGTTATGGGTAGGAGGAAATATCTCTGTGTATCATAACCAAACGTGTGGCTCTGACATTCTTTCTGCCCCCTCTTCCACAAATTTCCCTGAGCTATGTTGGGTTCATTTTAGGTCTGCTTCACCAATGAGGTCTTGGGAGCCTCTGTGTCTCTGGATCTCTGGTTTGGTAGGAGTTGAGTGTTCTCTGAGACTATCTCCTTCACCCTTGTGCTGGTACCAGGTTCGCAAAGAAAACAGCACTCTTGTTTGTTTCCCCAATTATTCTAAAGATTCTTTTTTGTGGACGAACTGGTAATGATCAGTCCCCTTATGTTACCAATTTACAATGAACTATTTTGGAGTTTCATTAAATTCAGAGTATTCATTGGTCATTGGAAAGCGCCCTCTTTTTTATCCACCCCTCCTTCCTGAATTCGTGTCCTTATTGAGGTGATTTTTTTTTCTTTCTTCTTTTCTTTGAGGTAGAGTCTTTCCTGTCCCAGGCTAATCTGAATTCATTATGTAGTCTCAGGCTGGCCTCAGACTCATGGCAATCCTGACCTCTGCCTCCTGAGTGCTGAAATTAAAGGTGTATGCCACCACACTCTTCGAGATGTGTATCATTTACTTTCCAGAGGTCTCTAGAAGATATTTCTCTTACAAATGAAGTTAAGAGAAGCTAAGTGATAGGTCCACTGGTCATGCAACTAACACTGCCTACTTTTCATCCTATGTGAAGACAATTGCATGTAGTGAATGTTGTGGAATTACAGCACATTGAATCTTTTTGTATGAGCCTTGATTTTGCTGGTGAATACATTGATAGTCTGACCCAATTCAACTCCACTTTGGGTTAAGAGTTTCTGGAGTTGGCCACAGGAGTTTTATGAATCTAAAAGAGCTCCAGACATTACCATAGAGTGAATAAATTCTGTGTCTCTTATGTGCATTTTTTTTAAAAAAACTTTATTTTATTTATTTGAGAAAGAGAGGGAATGGACATGTGTAAATGAACTCAAGACACATGTGCCACCTTGTGCATCTGGCTTATGTGGGTCCTGGAGAATCAAACCTGGGTTCTTTGGCTTTGCAGACAAATGCCTTAACCACTAAGCCATCTCTCCAGAACTGCATTTTTTTTTTTTTTTTTTTGAGGCAGGATCTGTCTCATTCTAGCCAGGACTGACCTGGAACTCATACTCTGTAGCTCCAGGCTGGCCTCTAACTCAGTTATCCTCCTACCTCAACCTCCTGAGTACTGGGATTAAAGGTGTATACCAGTACACCAGATTTCATATCATCTTTTTATTTTATTTTATTTATTGATGAGAGAGAGTGAGAGAGAGAGAGAAAGGGAAATAGATAGATAGAGAGAGAAAGAGAGAGAATGGGTGCACCAGGGCCTCCAGCCACTGCAAATGAACTCCAGACACATGTACCACCTTGTGCATCTGGCTTACATGGGTACTGGGGAATCAAACCTGGGTCCTTAGGCTTAGCCTTTTTTTTTTTTTTTCCTTTTTTTTCAAGGTAGGGTCTCACTCTAGCAGAGGCTGACCTGGAATTCACTACGTAGTCTCAGGGTGTCCTCGGACTCACAGTGATTCTCCTACCTCTGCCTCCTGAGTGCTGGGATCAAAGATGTGTGTCACTATGCCAGGCCATATTATCTTTTTTACAAATATTTATCATTAGCTCTTTGGTCTCGGCAGCAAAAGCAAGATGATGAGGGAATGTCCTCATTTGGAAAGTGGAGCAATAAGACACATACATTGAAGCCGGGCGTGATGGCACACGCCTTTAATCCCAGTACTTGGGAGGCAGAGGTGGGAGGATTGCCATGAGTTTGAGGCCACCCTGAGACTACATAGTGAGTTCCAGGTCAGCTTGGGCTAGAGCGAGACCCTACCTTGAAAAAAAAAACAAAACAAAAAAACCCCAAAACAAAGATACATACATTGTGCTGCCACTGTGGCTCTAAGGCCTACCACCTTCAGAAGTTTACCTGTGACAAATGTGGCCACTCTGCTAAACATAGCAAGAGAAAGTATAACTGGAGTGCCAAGGCTATGACTGAAATACTACTGGAACTGGGCAAATGAGGCATCTAAAAATTGCCTATTGCAAAATTAGGCATAGGCATGAATTCCATGAAGGAACAACACCTATACCCAAGAGGGTAGCTGTTGCAACATCCAGTTCATCCTGAGAATTTTGGCTGTCAATAATAATAAATATCCTTATTTAAAAAAATTTTTTTTGGTATTTTGAGGTAGGGTCTCTCTCTAGCCCAGGCTGACCTGGAATTCACTACGTAGTCTCAGGGTGGCCTTGAACTCATGGTGATCGTCCTCAAAAAAATTTTTTTACCCATTTATTTATTTATTTATTTGAGAGCAGCAGACAGAGAGAAAGAGGGAGGGGGGGGGGAGAGAATGGGTGCACCAGGGCCTCCAGCCACTGCAAACGAACTCCAGAAGCATGCACTCCCTTGTGCATCTGGCTAACGTGGGTCCTGGGGAATCGAGCCTCGAACCTGGGTCCTTAGGCTTCACAGGTAAGTGCTTAACTACTAAGCCATCTCTCCAGCCCTCAAAAAAAATTTTTTTTTAATTTATTTTCGAGTAGAGAGAGATAGAGAGAATAGAGACAGACAGAATGGGCATGCCAGGGCTTCTAGTTGCTGCAAATGAACTCCAGACACATGCAACTCTTTGTGCATATGACTTTATGTGGGTACTGGGGAACTGAGCCAGGGTCTTTAGGCTTTGCAGGCAAGCACCTTAACAGCTGAGCCATTTCTCTAGCCTTCATTATTATCTTTTAAAAATATTTTTATTGGACTTGATGTCCCAGTACCCATGTAAAGCCAGATGCACAGAGTAGTGCATGCATCTCAGCCTATTTGCAGCAGCTGGAGGCCCTGGTGTGCCCATTCTCTCTCCCTTGCTCCCCTCGTCCCTCCCTCTCTCTCTTTCTCCCAGGCATGGTGGCATATGCCTTTATCCCAGCACTTGGGAGGTGGTGGTAGGAGGGTCACTGTGAGTTTGAGGCCAGCCTGAGACTACAGAATGAATTCTAAGTCAACCTGGGCTATAGCAAGGTCCTACCTTGAAAAAAAAATCAAAAAATTATTTATTTGAGAGAGAGAGAAAAAAAATAGATCTATCAGGGCCTCTTGCTGTTGCAAACCAAATCCTTATGCATGCACCATGTAGTACATCTGGCTTTATGTGGGTACTGAGAAATTGAACCTGGTCTGCAGGCTTTGTAAACAAGCACCTTTAACAGTTGAGCCATCTCTTCAGCCCAGTATTACAATATTATCTTGTGTGTGTGTGTGTGTGTTTGCACATGTGCCAGGGGACAACTTCAAGTACCATTCTCAGCAGTTCTTTTATTTTATTTTTTACATTTTCATACATATGGATTGTTTTGATGATATGTGCCTCACATTCTCTCCCTCAGTCACACTGTGCACTTTCTCCTCACCAGTGGCTACCACACAGAAGAGGATGATTCTTCCTCCCCTGGCAACCTTTCAAGTTCATAGACCCTAGAGGGAAGCTTCAACTGTTCTTTGGCTAAGGGGAGAAGATATGCCCCTCAAAAAAACCTTCTAAATATATGTTTACCCTCTTTGATCCATGCTTCTCTTACTCCTGGTTAGAGAACCTGCTTTTGTGAATATTTATTTAAGGTAAAAGTGGAAAGGGACAAGAAAGAAAGAAAGAAAGAAAGAAAGAAAGAAAGAAAGAAAGAAAGAAAGAAAGAAAGAAAGAAAATGGACATGCCAGGGCCTCTTTTGCATCTGGCTACCTGGGCCACCAGACTTTCCAAGCAAATGTTTTTAACCTCCGAGCCACCTTCCCAGCCCCGAGAACCTGCTTTTTACAGACGCTGGTGAATACTGGAGAGACCTAACACCTATCAGAATGACAAGAAAAGAAAGATGAGTGACTAGCATAGGACAAGTCATCTCTCACTGTTTTGAGGCAAGGGTCTCTTATTAGCCTGGCACTCACCAATTAGGCTAGCCTGGCTAGTCATCAAGCCCCAGGGATTCTCCTGTCTCTGCCTTTTAGCACAGGTGTAGGTCACCACATCCATCCATCTTTTTAAATTTTTTAAATATATTTATCTATTTAGTTGAGAGAGATAGAGAGAATGGGCACTCCAGGGCCTCTAGTCACTGCAAACTACAGATGCTGCACTACCTTGTGCATCTGGCTTTATATGGGTACTGGGGAATCAAACCTTGGTCCTTTGGCTTTGTAGGCAAGTGCCTTAACCTCTAAGCCATCTCTCCAGTATTTTTTTTTTTTTAAATATGGGTTGTGGGAATCAAACTGGGGTCTTTCTGCTTGCAAGTCAAGCACTTTACTGACTGACTTAGTTCCCAGCCCCACTGTCCGCGTTTTCAAGTGTACGTGGATGCTACTGTAATTAATAGCTGTGTGAATACAAGAAATTATTATTGTGATTACCAACTCACAACACTCCTTAAAAATTTACAATCCACTCTTGTAGGCCAGTACAAGCCAACTCTGTACACAATCAATCTTGCCCCCTCCTTTGCTCTAATGGCTCAGTACCTCATGGCACATCTTCCCTCACCTTCTTTGGGAAGCCCTCCTTAAAGCCTCCAGCCTTGGAGAGTTTCCTCTCTTGAACTCTTGAACCACACTCAGTTTGTGTATATCATGTGGTACTTGGTATTGATGACTTTGTGTGTGCTTGAAATCTAATGGAAGATTTGTACCAAAGAGTCATCACCTTGGTAGAAACACAATATAGAGGGCTGGAGAGATGGCTCAGCAGCTAAGGTGCTTGCCTGCAAAGCCTAAGGGCCCAGATTCAATTCCCCAGTACCCATGTAAAGCCGGGTGCATAAGGTGGCACATGCATCTGGAGTTTGTTTGCAGTGGTTAGAGGCCCTGACACACCTATTCTCTCTATCTGCCCCCCTATAAATAAATAAACTATTGTAAAAAACCATGATCTATATCTTTGGTGAGTTACAATGTAAAGAAATGGCAGAGCCAACTCCAATCCAAGTTCTTGAGAAGAGTTTTGGAGCCAGACAGACCTGAGCTAAACCTTGCCCCTGACCTATGTGACCTTGGACCCACCTGTGCTCATTTCCTCCTCTGTTAAATGGGAACAATGATCATACCCATCTTGGAGGGGGGGGGGTTACTGTGACTGAAATGAGAGAAAACATGTGAAGCATTATAAAGGATCTCACCTGTGGTTCCAGTTACCTATACTACCAGTGTGAACGTAGTAAATGGAAAGTTCCAGGAATACACAGTCTGTAAGTCTGTAATTGCACACCCCTCTCAGCAACATGATTACACTTCATGCCATCCAACTCTGTCCTGCATGGGACATGAACCATGCCTTTGGCCAGTGTGTCCATACTATAATGCTACCTACCTGTCACTGGGTTCTCACCTTGCAGATAAATATGACAAAGGATGAATCCACAAAGTTCTTCGACACCACCTGTCCGCTCGAGAACTTCTCTATCCTTCCCAGGCTTACCAGTGTCCGGAGTTTCTCATCAGTCCAAGATTGAAACAGATCCAGTTGCCTGAAGGGAAAAGCCTGTTAGGATCCATCACCCTCCATTACATATAGAACCCAGAGTTCAGCTTCTTCTAGAAAAGGACTACTCTGTTCAACTCTTGAAAATGCCCAGAGTGGAAGATTTCCCCACGACCCACTGTAACCCATGTTCTGTGCTCCCTTCTCTCTCTTTTTTTTAAAGTTAACTTTTTATTTATTTATTTGAGAGAGTAAGAGAGAAAGAGGCAGAGAGAGAGAGAAAGAAAGAATGGGTATGCCAGGGCCTCTAGCCACTGCAAATGAACTCCAGATGCATGCACCACCTTGTGCATCTGGCTTACGTGGATCCTGGGGAATCGAACCAAGGTCCTTTGGCTTTGCAGGCAAATGCCTTAACCGCTAAGCCATCTCTCCAGCCAGTGTGATCCTTTCTCAAGGCCTTCTCTCCAGGCAAATGCATCCACTTTGTTGCTGCTCATAGAACCCTGGGGTGATACGTGCAGCACCTTGCTTCTCTCACTCTGCTCCTTCACTTAAGAACCTTATTTCTAAACCGGGTGTGGTGGCTCACGCCTTTAATCCCAACACTTGGGAGGCAGAGGTAGAAGGATCGCCATGAGTTCAAGGCCACCCTGAGACTACCAAGTGAATTCCAGGTCAGCCTGGGCTAGAGGGAGACGCTACCTTGAAAAAAAAAAAACAACAAACTAGCCGGGCGCGGTGGCACACGCCTTTAATCCCAGCACTTGGGAGCCAGAAGTAGGAGGATTGCCGTGAGTTCAAGGCCACCCTGAGACTCCATAATGAATTTCAGGTCAGCCTGGGCTAGAGTGAGACCCTACCTTGAAAAACCAAACCAAACCAAAACAAAACAAAACAAAAAAAACCCTTCTTTCTGGCTCCAGCCAGGTAGTCTCATTGCACAGAGTACACTCAGAGATTTCTCACTTCAGTTAACTGGCAACCCAGTTCCCAAAGTAAGGAGTCCTGGCTCTACTTTTGCTAGCAGTTCACTCAAACTTCTGTCTGCCTCTGGCTTGTCAGCTTCAAACACTCAGCTCTCAGCCTAGGGAGAAACAGGCTGTCTGGACTCTCTTCTTACTGCCTAATGTTCCCTGTGGCGAAAGGCCCACCTGTTCACCCCTTCCCAACCTCATGCACAATCTATCATGCACTGGCTTTTTCCTGTAGTCAGCTCATGGGGCTGCTAAAATCATAAGCGTTTCCTCAACTCAACACATTATGAACTTAGACCTCAACCAACTCAGGTTGACTGAGTGAGTTTTTTAACTCAAGTTGATCCAGGCCACAAAGGTGCTGAGCTCAGTTCAAGGAATCAATGGGGAGCAGGATCTGTGCTCTGATCCCAGAGGGAAATATGAAGAGGCACGAAAAGTGAGGGTGCTGCAGGAAAAGTACCTACTATGTGCCAAAAAGTGGATCACACCTTTCCCTTGATCACCTCATTCCATCCTTAGAGCCTTGGGAGAGGTATTATTACCCACATTTTACACACTAAACACTCAGAGAAACGGGGTCCTACTGAGTCACACCACCAATAAGCCTGTGAAGCAGAATTTTAGAAGGTCATGGATTTGGTCTGAGCCCTCTGCCCTGGGCTCACAGAGCAAACCAAGAGTCACAGTAGTGAGCTCTGGCTTATCAAGAGCCCTCTATGGGGTTGGAGAGACAGCTTAGCAGTTAAGGAGGTGCCTGAGAAGCCTATGGACTCAGGTTCAATTCCCCAGTACCCACGTAAGCCAGATGCACATGGTGGAAGATTTGCCTGGAGTTCGTTTGCAGTGGCTAGAAGCCCTGGAGTGCCCATTCTCTCTCTCTGTTTGCCTCTTTCTCTCTCACATAGATAAATAAATAAATATCCTGTATAATCAACTGATTTAGCTCTAAGTAATCAAACTATAACAACTGATTCTCATTAACTAAGTTATAGCTGATGAAGTTCTTTCTTATGCCTCATTTCTGCTTTCCTGTAAGTGGTGTCTGATCATGTTGTGAATTAGAATTCTCAGAACTTGATTTTGTTCTGGGAGCTCCTGATTCTCAAATTTTTAAAAATACTCATTTGTTTGCAAGGAGAGAGAGAGAGAGAGAAAAGAGAGACAGAGAATTAGAATTGGCATGCCATCCACTGTAAACAAACTCCAGACACATGTGCCATCTTGTGCATCTGGTTTGTGTGGGTTCTAGGGAATTGAACCTGGGTGCTTTGGCTTTGCAGGCAAGCACCTTAACCACTAAGCCATCTCTCCAGCCCTCAAATTCATATATGTATATATATATATATATGTATATATATATATATATATGTTTATTTATTTATTTTTTTGAGGTAGTGTCTCATTCTGGCCCAGGATGACCTGGAATTCATTATGTAGTCTCAGGGTGGCCTCAAACTCATGTTGATACACCTACCTCTGCCTCCCAAGTGCTGGGATTAAAGGCATGTGCCACCATGCCCGGCAATATTTTTATTTTTATTTATTTATTTCAGAGAGAGAGAGACAGAGAGAAGGAGAATGGATACACCAGGGCCTCCCAGCCTCTGCAAATGAACTCCAGATGCGTGCACCACCTTGTGTATCTGGCTTACATGGGTCCTGGGGAATTGAACCTGGGTTGTTAGGCTTTGTAGGCAAGCACCTTAACAGCTAAGCCATCTCTCCAGCCCCAAGCCCTCAAATTAAAAAAAAATTATTTATTTGAGAGAGAATGGGTGTGCCAGGGCCTCCTGCCACTGCAAACGAACTCCAGATACATGTGCCACTTTGTGCATCTGGCTTTATGTGGGTCCTGGAGTATCAAATTCAGGCATCAGGCTTTGCAGACAAGCACCTTTAGTCCACTGAGCCACCTCTCCAGCCTGGTTCTCAAATTTTTATTTTGCTTTGCTTTGATCTGTCAAATAAACTCAAATAAATTCAACTGGTCTGCAGAATCTTCCTTTTATCAATGCTATGAGCTGAAGTTCAGTTGTCAGACCTATTTTTCCACAATTTGAAAACATAAAACTACTCTTCCCTTCAGAACCCCCTTTCTCCAGGCCTCAACCCCTCCATGACACTACCTCTCTCTGCTCCAGCCACAGGGGCCAGACCACTCAGTCCAGTATACTTCTCTATGGCTGTGTAACCATACAACCTGCACTTTGGGGGCCAGTACAGATACTTCCTTGGGTTTTCATTTTTCTGACAGAGAGGCAAATAAACTAAATACATATGATGTAGTTTATATGTCCTTAGATGGCCTTTCAAGTACATGCTCAATACAAAAATGTTTTGGGGGGTGGAGAGATGGCTTAGAGGCTAAGGTACTTTCCTGCAAAGCCTAACAACCTGAGTTCAATTACCCAGTACCCATGTAAAGCCAGAAGCACAAAGTGGTGCATAAATCTGGAGTTCATTTACAGTGGTTGGAGGCCCTGGTGTGCCATTCTCTGTCTCCCCTCCCCACCCCCCCTCTGCTTGCAAATAAATAAATAAATAAATAAATAATTTGAAAACCAAAAAAATACTTAAAAAAACAACAAAAATGTTTGTGTGTGTGTGTGTAAGTTTCCTGGTTTTTGGTCTTTACATATGGTCCCCATAGTTAACATGCTTTCTTTCTGACTCATGGTTATAACTATTTACTTACTGTTCTTCTTCTTCTTCTTGTTTTCCATCTCATGTATCCCAGGCTGGCCTCAAACCCATTATGTAGCACAGAATAGCCATGGTCACTTTCTGATCCTCCTGCCTCTACCTCCAAAGTTCTGGCCTCAAACTTTGTGGCCTTCCAAGTGCTAGAAGCTGCCATGCCCAGCTTCATTTCTTCAATATTTATTTACATATTTTTTTTTGTTGAGCATCACATTTGCTTGGCACTTTGACAACAGGAGGATCAGAAGGGTAAAAGGACAAGTCTTGTCCCTGCCATCATACTGCTTATTATCGGATATGACATGCAAATCATAAAGAAATTACTTCACAATGGAAAGTCACACAATAGGTAGAGGCTTTAAAGGAACACGGGGTACAACTGAAGAATAGACCCTGTATATTCTGATGTGAGGGCAGATGAGGTAGGTCAGTGAGACCCAGGGACTTCTGAATCATTCTTGACCTGTTACCATCCTAAGCCTTGGCACTTTCATTTATAAACTGAAGAAAAGATGAGAAACTACTCAGGGGAGTGAATGGGAAATAGATGTGACAAGAGGCCCTGCTTGGCCTAGCCAGTCTCGATCTGTGAGCTATTCTGATGTTTGCTGTTCCACAAGAAAGGGGAGCTGGGACCCAAAGACCAAGTAGAAGTTGGGCTAGACAGACAACTTGGATGGGAGATGGTGGTCTGTTTCCCACCAGGCCAAGGGCAAAGTCAAATACTAATAAAGGAAGAGAAAAAGATGCTGAGTGATGGAGCCTTACCTGAAAAATTCATATCGATACTGTGTTTCCTTTTTAACTTCCTCATCAAGCTTGTTAGCAAGGAAGTCCTCTCTGTCAACAACCAGGAACTCCGATTCTTCCATGCACACCACGGTGGCCCTCCTTACTGCAGAGCTCAGAAGGCCCATTTCCTGTTGGGCAAATAGGGACAAGGATAAGTGTGAGGCCACCTCCAACTTCCTGCTTATGGTCCTGCACACATTTTCCCTGTTTCAGTCTCCTTCCAGAAATCTGTAGGCTTCAGGTTCCCTTGTCCCCACTCCATACTCCTGCTCATTCCCCCACTTCACACACCCTTTATCTGCTGCTTGTAGAAAAGAAGCAGAGGGCTGGAGAAATGGCTTAGAGGTTAAGGCATTTGCCTGCAAAGCCAAAGGACCACAGTTTGATTCCCCAGGACCCACATAAGCCAGATGCAGAAAGTAGCACATGCATCTGGAGCTCATATCTGGAGTTCGTTTGCAGTGGCTGGAGGCCCTGGTGTGCCCATTCTCTCTCTCTCTCTCTCTCTCTCTCTCTCTCTCTCTCTCACACACACACACACACACACACCTGTCTGTCTCTCTCTCAAATAAATAAACAAAAATAAAATAAAATTGAAAAAAAATAAAAGAAGCAATAGAGGAAACTGGAAAGGTCCTTGTGTGGAGTCACTGTATCTATGAGGGGTTAAACAGGGAATGTACTCCTTTAACAACAGCTGAGAGATCAGCTCTGGACATTACCTGGTCCACTTCATTCAGCATTTGACAAATAAGGGTCCTGGGGCCTACACCAGTCAGTGGCTTGCACAGAGTTTGATAAAGCAGGTTAGAGCCTGGCTAAGATGCTGGAGCAGGAGTGCTGTCACACCTCAACCCCGACCCCAAGCACAGGAAATGGGGCCCTTGCCCTTGGCTTACCCCGAAACAGCCACCCTTGTGCAGCAGTGTCGGGTGAGGGTCCAGAAAGGCGCTGCTGCCATCATCATCCTCGGTCACCGCGACTGTGCCCAGATAGATGAAATAGAAGCTGTTGCCCCTCTGCCCCTTCTTGACGATCACACGCCTGCGACCAAACCTGGGGAAAGACCATGGCCATGTGATCTGGTGGCAACAAGGAGGCGGGGGCATGCCAGGAAGAGCTCTGAACTCCCTTTGCCTGGGGTATGAAAGCACAGGCTTGAACCAGGAGAGACTTCGGAAGAGCTCAGCCCGTCCATCAAGCTGAACCTTCCATCACCTATCCAACTGTTTGCCTGAGTTCAACTGAGGCTTCCTGCAAGCATGGACTTTGTGAAGTCTGGCTCACTGCTGGATGTACTCAGGACCCAGTAAATGCCCAGCTGACAGAGCTAGGTGAGTGACTGAACAGACGATGAAAACAATGCCTGTGTTTGTAGAACAGCTAAATAATTACGAGAGGCAGACGAGGATCCAAGTCCTGGTTCTGCCCACGTCTGGATGACACAACAGGTCATAGCCTCTCTTTGAGCCTCAGTTTTGTTCTCTTTTTCTTTTCATGGCAGTGTGTCTGTGTGTGTGTGTGTGGGGGGGTTCAGATAGGGTCTCATGCAGTGTAAGTCTGGACTTGAACTTACTATGTAGCCAAGGATGACCTTAAACTCCTAATCTTCCTGCTCCCACCTCCCAAATGCTGAGATTACAGGCATGTCCACCACATCCAGCCAGCTGGGAAATATGGATGAACATGCCTAGAAAGAGACAGATAAGGGCTGGGCAGATAGCTCACTGAGTAAAGCCTTTGCCATGCAAGCATGAGGACCTGAGTTTGGTTCCTGTGGTCCTTGTAAAATGCTGGGACTAGGGGTACATGCCCTAACCCAGCTCCAGGGAGGCAGATACAAGGACTCCCTGGCTAGCTAGTCTAGCTGAATCAGAGGACGCTAAATGCACTAACAGACCCTGTGGATTGAGGGAGACTCCCAATGTTGACCTCTAGTCTCCATACCACATGCACATACACACATGCATGCAAACCATGCACATACCATACACATACACCCGCTCATACAGGCACATGCTCATACATGCACCTACACATGCAACAACAGATAAATGAAAGAGACAGATAAATGGTGGCATCTGGCCTGGAGAGATTGCTCAGTGGTTAAGGTCGTTAGGCTTTGTAGGCAGGCACCTTAACTGTTGAGCAATCTCTCCAGCCCAAAATATTATAGTAACCAATTCTTTTTTGAAAAAAATATATTTATTTATTTATTTATTTATTTAAGAGAGAGAGAGAGAGAAAGGCAGGTGTGGTGGTGCACATCTTTAATCCCAGCACTTGGGAGGCTGAGGTGGGAGGATTGCCATGAGTTCAAGGCCACCCTGAGACTACAGAGTGAATTCCAGGCTAGAGGGAGACCTTACCTCAAAAAGAGAGGACCCTACCTCAAAAGAGAGAGGAGAGAGACAGAGAGAGAGGCGGGGGGGGGGGGGAGAGAAAATGGGTGCACCAGGGTCTCCAGCCACTGCAAACAAACTCCAGACACATGCGCCACCTTGTGCATCTGGATTTATGTGGGTCCTGGGGAATTGAACCTGGGTCTTTTAGCTTTGCCAGCAAGTTCTTGAACTACTAAGCCATCTCTTCAGTCCAAAATACTAGACTAACCAATTAAAAAATATATTTTATTTATTTGAGAGAGTGAGAAAGAGGCAGATACATAGAGAGAGACAATGGGTGTTCCAGGGCCTCTAACCACTGCAAACAAACTCCAGACACATGTGCCACCCCATGCATCCAGCTCCACATGGGTACTGGAGAATTGAACCCAGGTCCTTAGGCTTTGTAGGCAAGTGCCTTAACCACTGAGCAATCTCTCCAGTCCCGGATTTAGTTCTCACACCTAAACCAAAGCCAATCTGGCTAGACATGGTGGCGCGTGCCTTTAATCCCAGCACTTGGGAGGCAGAAGTAGGAGGGTTGCCATGAGTTTGAGGCCAGCCTGGGACTACAGACTAAACTCCAGGTCAGCCTGGACTAGAGTGAGACCCTACCTCAAAAAATCCAAAAGTAAAAATAAACAAATAAAGCCAATCTGGTTCAGAAAGAAAACAAATAAATAAACAAGGCTGAGGGGATGGCTCAGTGGATAAAGCATCCACTGCTCAAGCCTGAGTACTTGAGTTCAACCCTTCCCAGACCCCATGTCAAAGCTGGGAGCCATGGTGGGCTTCTATAATTCCAGCACACCGGCATGATGGAGGCAGAGTCAGGAGAATTTCCCAGAACACCTGCTGAATGCAGCAAAGAACAGCAGAGTGAGATTCAAATGAGATACACAGTGAGAACCGGCTCCCAAGAGCTGTTCTCTGACCTCCACACACAACTGGCATGATCGTAAATTTTTTAAAAATTTTATTTACTTATTACAGTCAGAGAGAGAGGGAGAGAGAGAGAGAGAGAGAGAGAGAGAGAGGGAGTGAGAATGGGCGCACCAGGCTTCTAGCCACTGCAGAAGAACTCCGGATGCATGTGCCACCATGTGCATCTGGCTTACATGGGACCTGGAGAATCGAACCTGGGTCCTTGGGCTTTGCAGGCATGCACCCTAACTGCTAAGCCATCTCTCCAGCCCAGTGACAGTAAATTTATCATAGTGAGACCTTATCATAAAATAAAACAACATCACTAAAACTACAGTGTCTTGTTGCCTACATTTATGAAGGAAGGAAATACATTTCATGTACAGCTGTGGTGGTCTGAATGAGCTATCCCTTCTGTCCCCAATTGTTTTGAATACTTGGTCCCCAGCTGGTGGCAATTTGGGAGGCAGAGCTTTGCCGGAGTAGGTGTGTTTCTGGGGCAGGCTTGGAGGTGTTACAGCCTCGTGCCTCTTGCCAGTAGCAGCTCAGCTCACTCTTGCTGCTTCCCACCATCTGTGGAAAGATGTCCAGCCTTCGCTCTATCATCCTTCTCCTGTCATGAGGAAATTTACCTTCAATACCATAAGCCAAAATAAACCCTTTCCTCCCGTCACCTGCTTAAAAACTATTTAATTATTTGTTTGAGAGACAGAGAGGCAGGGAGAGGGAGAGAGAGAGAGAGAGAATGGGCCTGCATTGCAGACGAACTCCAGATGTACATATCACCTTGTGCATCAGGCTTTATGTGGATCCGGAGGAATTGAACCTGGGTCCTTTGGCTTTGCTGGAAAGCACCTTAACTACTAAGCCATCTCTCCAACCCCATTAGCTGCTTTTTGGTAGGGTATTTTGTTCCAGAAACACAAAAGTAACTACAATAACAGGTCAATGAAAACAGATACTTTTTTTTTCTTATCCAAGTTCATAGATACTGTTACAGTACCTACTTGGATATACTATAATCACCTGTGATTCACTTAGGCTCCAAAGGTTGAGATTTAAGCTTCAGCTTACTCCAAGTTATATGGGTGCTATGATTTAAATATGATTTGTCCCCACTGAGACTTATGCTGGAGTTTGACTCCCACAGTAAGGTATTAGGAGGATAGAAACTTAATGTTTAGAGGAGAGATCTTTGGGAGGTAATTAAGATTAGATAAGGCAGGCTGATGGAGTAGTTCAGTGGTAGAACACATCATTTTTTGTTTTATAAGACAGGGTCTCACTCTAGCCCAGACTGACCTGGAACTCTGTAGACCAGGTTGGCCTTGAACTCAAAGTGATCATCCTATCTCAGCCTCCTTAGTGCTGGGATTAAACACATGAGCCACCACATCCAGTTTATGACACATTTTAAAATATTTTATTACTTTTTAAATTTATTTATTTGAGAGACAGAGAATGGGCATACCAGGGCCTCCAGCCACTGCAAATGAACTCCAGATGCATGTGCCACCTTGTGCATCTGGTTTATGTGGGTCCTGGGGAATTGAACCTGGGTCCTTTGGCTTTGCAGGCATTAAGCCACTAAGCCATCTCTTCAGCCCCATTTAAAAAAATATTTTCTTTATTTATTTGAGGGGATAGAGGGCGGCTTATGGCACACTTTTAACAGGCACAGGACTTTGAATTCAGTCTTCAGCATAAAGAAAAAATATATTAGACAAGGTCATCAGGGTAGAGCTTCATGATTAAATGCTGGTGGCGTTATAAAAAGAGCCAAAAGGATATAAATAAGCCCTTTCACTGTATAATTCCAGAGCAGCAACAAGGTCATCACCAGATGGAGCTCCTTGACCTTGGACCAGACCATGAGCTGAAATAAGCCTCCTGCCCTTATTGTTTTATTTTATTAAAAAATATTTTTGGGCTGGAGAGATGGCTTAGTGGTTAAGCGCTTGACTGTGAAGCCTAAGGACCCTGGTTCAAGGCTCGATTCCCCAGGAACCATGTAAGCCAGATGCACAAGGGGGTGCATGCATCTGGAGTTTGTTTGCAGTGGCTGGAGGCCCTGGTGTGCCCATTCTCTCTCTATATATATCTGCCTCTTTCTGTCTCTCTGTCTATCACTCTCAAATAAATAAATAAAAGTAAACAAAATATTTATTAAATAAATATTTTTATCAAGCTGGGCATGGTGTTGCACGTCTCTAATCATAGCACTCAGGAGGCTGAGGTAGGAGGATCGCTGTGAGTTCAAGGCCAGCTTGGGACTATAGAGTGAATTCCAGGTCAGCCTGAGCTAGAGTGAGACCCTCCCTCACCAAATAAAAAAACAAAACCTTTTTATTTTTTCGAGGTAGGGTTTCACTCTAGCCCAGGCTGACCTGGAATTCACTATGTATCTCAGGCTGGCTTCGAACTCACAGCAATTCTCCTACCTCTGCCTCCCCAGTGCTAGGATTAAAGGCATGCGCCACCATGCCCGGCTCAAAACTTTCTTACTTATTTATTTGTGAGGAGAGAGAGAGAGAGAGAGAGAGAGAGAGAGTACATGGGTGTGCCAGGCCCTCTTGCCACTGCAAACAAACTCCAGATGCATGCGCCACTTTGTTCATCTGGCTTTACATGGGTTCTAGCCAATGGGCTTTACATGCAAGTGCCTTTAGCTGCTGAGCCCTCTCCCCAGCCCACTCTTGCCTGCATAACTTGCCCAATTTGTATTATTAGCAGAAGAAGGTGGAATGAGACACTAGGTGACTAGTATGAAGTCTTTCCCCTCTTTGATCCCAGTTTTCCCCAGCTGAAATCTGAGTAAATTAGACTATATGTTTTCATTAGCCTCTACCAGATCTTTTCCCTATCCAGTGGCTGTAATGCTAGAGCGATTCTGAATAAGTGAGCACTCAGGTGAACTGACAGAGACTTCATGGCTGATCTCTTGGGAGGGGTGACTGGCCCAGGATCTGCCATGCCTTTCCAGCTGGACTCCTTCTGCCCAGCTCCTACCCAGGTCAAGAGAGGCCAAGAACTGTGTCCCTCACTGACCGTTCGAAGCGCATGACCTTGGCCAGGAGTAGCTGCAAGGACTCTGTGTAGTTCCGGTAGCTGTCCAGAACCTGCAAGATGTTGCAGAGCGCTTGGATCTCCTCCTCTGTCCTCCAGGAAGGTTTCTTCCGTGTGGTCTGAATAGCCCTCGGAGGGAAGTGACCCTGGGGAGAAACGACCAGCGTGACACACAGAACCCCAGCTGATAACTCCCCACATTCTCATTTGCATGCTGTCATGTTTCCCATACAATAGTGAATAGCATGCACTAAGGGCTGTGGGGCAACCAACAGTGTAAGCACCGTGTGTGTGTGTGTGTGTGTGTGTGTGTGTGTGTGTGTGTGCGCGCGCGCGCGCTCACATGTGTGCAGGTGCATGCATGTGCATATGGAGGCCTACGGACTTCAGGTGTCATTTCTTAGGAAGTTGTCCATCTGTTTTTGAGGCAGGGTCTCTCCCCAGCCTGGAACTTACCTAATTAGGCTAGACTAGCTGGTCAGTGAGCCTCCATCTATTCAGCACTGGTTGGGATTACAAGATTTTTAAATTATTTATTTATTTCTTAGAGACAGAGGGAGAGAAAATGGACATGCCAGGAACTCTAGCCATTGCAAATGAACTCTAGACGCATGTGCCACCTTGTGCATCTGGCTTACGTGGGACCTGGATAATGGAACTTGGGTCCTTAGGCTTTGCCGGCAAGTGCCTTAACTGCCAAGCCATCTCTCCAGCCCAAAGTTCTCATGCTTGCAAGGCAGGCACTTTACTTACTGAGCTATGTCTTCAGCCCCAGGATAAGAATCCCCATGTCACTACATCTTTACTTGGCTCATCAATCATCCTCACTTGGCAGATGAAGAAATTCAAACAGATTATAAGTAAATCTACCCCATGCCAAGGCCCATAGCTCCTTCACAGCCACCTGGCAATATGAGGCTTCTCTTGCTCCAGGGGCCCTCAACAGTCCCCTTAGCACATGCACACTGCACCTGGGGGAACCTTGATGTTCTGTGTTGGCACTAGACATGACTTACTGGATCTTTAGGCCTTGCCTGTCACAATGGATTTTTTCCCTCTGATGCCTTCATTGCTTCCTTAATTATTTTGCACAGAATTGCCCTCACCTCAAGAAGTCTGTGGCTCTCAGCCAGACCCCTAATTTCTCCTATCAGAATCAAGATAAACCTTGAATAATCTTCCATGCCCAATGTCAGGCATTAGCTGGTCTGAAAAACTTACGAAACAGAATTTGTATGACTCACTTGATTATGCTTCAGGGGACATGAAGACATGGAATGTATCCCGGAGAAGTCATACTGCTAAGGAGTAAGAGGTGGGGCAGGGGATAGGCACAGTTGATCTTGGTACCAGTTACAAAGTTCTATTGTCCCTCACTCTGGGAGAAAAAAACAAATGGCTACTCCAAACCAGAGTCAAGTCAGGTCTGCATTGACGATAACTTCACTGATTCCTATAAACAGTAGATTACTTTAAATTTAGACTTCACTTTAAAATTTTATTTAACATCCAGGATTTGGTAGGTAGACGTGAATAAGATAACAATGATGCTTGATATTCAGAGACCAAGTCACATAAGCCCAAAGACTCACAAAGGCTTTCTGTCAAAAGGGTGGGAAAACCACCCGCAGGCCCTCCAACACCCAGGTCAGGGACAGATGTGCCCAGCACCACTCAGAGTACAGGGCAGGAAATGAATTCACGCACAAGCCAAGAGGCTTCCCACCCCCTGGCTTCTTTCTCCTCTGGCTGGATTTCTCCTTTCCTATTTTGCTTTCTGCTATTTTCCTCTTTAAAGGTCTATGCCCATAGACTCTGTGCCACAGGGTTTGCTCAATTATTCAGTGAAAACTTTTGGAATTACATGTGTTTTGTATGGAAAATTTCCTCTGCATTAAAAGGTATAAACAGGGCTGGAGAGATGGTTTAGCACTTTGCCTGCAAAGCCAAAGGACCCAGGTTCAACTTTCCAGGACCCGCGTAAGCAAGATGCACAAGGTGGCACATGCGTGTGGAGTTCATTTGCAGTGGCTGGAGGCCCTGGAGCACCCATTCTCTCTCTCTGCCTCTTTCTCTCTCCCTCCCTCTCTTTCTCAAATAAATAAATACAAATAAAATATTTTATTTTTATTTATTTATTTTTTTTCGAGGTAGGGTCTCACTCTAGTCCAGGCTGACGTGGAATTCACTATGTAGTCTCAGGCTGGCCTTAAACTCATGGTGATCCTCCTATCTCAGCCTCCCCAGAGCTGGGATTAAAGGTGTGAGCCACCACACCCAGAAAATAAAAATAAAAAAATATATTTTTAAAAGGTATAAGCAAGTATTGCCAGCTTTCAAAAGCAGCTGGGTCAACTCATGAGAGAAGGCATGGGGGAAGGGTCATCAAATCCCCACTTGAGATTCAGGTGTCCCCGAGTCATCTGTATACAATAATACACAGGCCTCACAGGGAGATAAAGTATATATAAGTCTATATAGAGGGCAAAAGATCAAGGAACAATGAGCTCCATCAAAGTGGTTTCTTTGAAGTCTCCAAGTTCTGTAAGTCAGCCCTCACCCACAGACTGAGGAAGGAGCACCTGCAAGGGTAATCTCGATATAGTGAGCCCCACTGGAGTGCTGCTCTGTGGTCTCACACTCCTGGACAGGGACAAGGAGCTTCTAGAAGTGGCCACAGGGAAATTGTCATTTAGGGTGGGATGAGACTTCTCTGTGGTGTGGCTGCTCTGGGGACATCATGCTGTGTAAGTAAGCCCGTATTTGGAAGTGGAGGGAGGAGCATCCAAGGAGTAATTCTGACACAGGAAGCTCCATCAAAGTGAACACTTTGAGGGGGCCTCATGTTCCTATAAGTAACCCCTCTTTATGTTCTGTAAGTGACCCCCCATTAAATTCACTGGATCACCAAACTGGTATTGGTATAACCATACTTTGGTCTGCCATCTCAGCCCTATTTGGGGTGAAGACGTGTGTCTGCATCTTCCCAGGGGAAAAGTTTCCCAGGACTTCAGGGCTGGGCAGGGTCACAGCAATCAGAAACAAAATAGCTAGTTAAGAGTGACACAGTAGACTTCCAGTTAAGATGGTGGCATAGGAACCACGCCAAAGCAGTCTAGGGGAGAAAAAGCCAAAAAAAAAACAAACCCCAAAATACACTCTTCTACTAAAAAGTGAGGTGTATGAGAAATTATAAACTACAGCAGAGAAGTAGGAGAGATCCAGAGCATTTAGAGCCCATACAAGCAGGCAGAAGTGGCTCTAGCAGCGGCAGCACCAGTTCTGCATGGCCACAGCCACCAGACTCGGCCTGAGCCATGGGAAAAGCCAGGTGAGGAGACTCTCCACTCACACTGGCCTCCTCGCAAACTCAAGAAATGTGAAGGGAGGACAGCAGGGACCAATGGAGGAGCAGCTCGTGAGGTAGAGGATCATGTGGACCAGCAGGAGAGGTAGAACCACCATCCACAGCCTCCCCTCCCCCACCACCAATGTAAACTCCAGCAAGCACCAGAGACCTGGGAAGGGAGCTCACCTACACAGCACTTGGCGCAGATGACCAGAGCAGTGATCCAGTGACCCAGCCACCCAGCCAGTCTACCTGAGTCCACAGCACAGCAAAGAGGGACCCAAGCTGGAGCGCAACATAATTTACATCAAGGATTACATCAGGTCAGTACCTGCCAAATAAGCCTGGTATATAGGCTTGAATTGGAAGTGCTAATTGCACCTTCCATGTAAGGATAAATTATATGTTAAATCTGATGGATGGTTGGATTTGCCATTCTTAAATAAGCTATATTTTGGGTTTGTCATTTGTTGCTTCCTGATTTATAGTGCCTTTGTTTCCTCTTCTGTTGTTCATTAGGGAAGGGTCTCACTTGGTCACCAGATGACTTAGAACCCTCAACAGACCAGAAATCTTAGCCTCCTAGTTGACAGGATTAAGGGTGTGGGTCAACACACATCCTAAGGGACTATGACTTTGTTAGAGGATCTGGTTGTCTTAATACCTACTCTTGCATAAATATTCTGTGCTGTTTTACATTGACTGTGTACAATGCTTAGTTAAATTTTAAAATCTGCCTGTATTTTGTTCCACTCAGCCTGTTTGAATGCGCTCATTAATATCTAGGATATACAAATAACTCAAAAACTTAAATAATAAAAAATCAAACAACTCAATTAAAAAATGGTCTATGGAACTAAATAGAGAGTTCTCAAAAGAAGAAATACAGATGGCATATAAACATCTAAAAAAATGTTCTACATTCCTAGTCATCAGGGACATGCAGATTGAAACTACGTTGAGATTCCATCTCACTCCTGTCAGATTGGCCACCATCATGAAAACAAATGACCATAAATGCTAGCAAGGATGCAGGAAAAGAGGAACCCTTCTACACTGTTGGTGGGAATGCAATCTGGTCTAGCCATTGTCGAAACCAGGGTGGAGGTTCCTGAGACAGCTAAAAATTGATCTACCATATGACACAGCTATACCATTCTAGGCATATATCCTAAGGACTCATCTCACTACCTTAGAGATACTTGCTCAACCATGTTATTGCAGCTCTATTCACAACAGCTATGAAATGGAACCAGCCTAGATGACCCTCAGCTGCTGAAGATAGGGCACATTTACACAATGGAGTTCTACTCAGTGGTAAAGAAAAATAAAGTTATGAAATTTGCAGAAAAAAATGGATGGATTGGAAAGGATTATACTAAGTGAGGTAATCCAGGCCCAGCAAACCAAGCATCACATGTTCTCTCTCATATGTGGATCCTAGCTACAAATAACTGGACTTCTGTGTGAGTAGGAACAAAACTCAGTAGCATAGGCCAGTAAGCTAGAAAGGAGATATAAAGGGAATAGAAAGGAAGGGGGGATTTAGTAGGATGGTATTGTATATATGTAAGTAGAAGAATAGATTAATGGGGTGAAAAGGCCTAGGTAAGGTCAGGGGAAGAGATTGAATAAAGGAAAGGTGGAGGGAGGGCTAATCAAAATGTAAGAGGATATAAATAAATCATATGGAAACCTACTTTTTTTAGACAATGGAACACTCAGAAGCCATAGATCGTTACTAGAAAATTTTCAGTGCCAGGGATGCGATCAGGTCCCTGATGCCCCCCAAACATTATAGGCCATTGCCGAGGCCCTTAGTTTCCCACCAGGAATAGATGGTAAGACCCTATTTCTGAAGACTCCATATACTTGAGCTGCAAAGTCACTGAGAAATCCTGCTGGAACTGAGCTGAAAACCTCCTCCATGTAGACCAGCTGACAGAAAGCTGGAAAAAGCCATTCTGCATGCAGTTCAATGGGAGAGAGAGAAATCTCCAGTGAAGACACTCAACAGTGGACACTACAAGCCTTATATTTGGCCAACCAGGCCAAATGAGCCAACGGGTGCAATAGTGGCATGTCTGTTATATGGGGGAAACCAACTGCCCTCTAATTGGACTGGAGGCCCACTCCATGGGAGGGAATACATCCCTGGTACTGAAAACCTACAACAGGGTTAGTCATGAGCTCTAGGGATGTAACATCTGCTGGTGTCTGGCTAAATGTATATACTATGCTCATCAAACTGCCCAGTAAGCACTTCTCTTAATGTTCATACCCATATATTAATTTTACTCTCATTTTGGTAGAGAACCTTCTCTTTTCAGATGGCAGTGACCTTGGATGACTCAGAAGACATCATGGTGCTGGGAAGAAGTGACAGAGGAGTGCTCAGCATTGCAATATCTCTAACACACCTTCCAAGTCTCAGGGTCCATTGCGGAAGAGGTGGCAGAAAGAATGTAAGAGCCAATGGAAGGGTAGGACTCCTTACAATGTGCTCCTCCAGACACAAAATGGCCTGGATATCTATGACCCCACAGTGCCTGACACTACCTACACAAGACCATCATAATAGGAGGAAAAGATGATGGCATCAAAATAAAAAAGAGACTGATTGAGATGGGAAGGAGATATGATGGAGGGTGGAGTTTCAAAGGGGAAAGTGTGTGTGGGGGAGTTAGGGAATTACCATGGGATATTGTTTACAATCATGGAAGTTGTTAATAAAAAATTAATTATAATAAAAATATTGAAAAAAAAATTAAAAAAGAGTGACACACTGGTGGTGGCATAACTGGGATTGAAACCAGCTCTGCTGATGTCCAGTCTTGTACTTCTCCTAAGCCCTGGTGTACCTGGTGTAGATAGAATATCAGGCCCCCTCCCTACACACACACACACACACACACACACACACACACACACACACGTCAGAGTTAGCCAGGTATGGTGGAACATGTCTCTAATCCCAGTACTTGGGAGGTAGAAGAAGATGGATTAGGAGTTCAAGGTCTTCCTTGGCCAGGCTGGACTACATGAGACCTTGTCTCAGAAAAAGAAAAAAAAAAGTTACAGCTATACATACCCCCTCAGCAACGAACTCCATGGTGTCAAATGTAATCCGGCAATTCTTCCTTTTCTGAAAGAAATGAAGCAGGGGGAAGAGAGAGAGGGGGGAGAATCAGTGAGTCTGTCCCTAGAATCCTGCATCTGCAGCTCTGCTGTCTACCCAGGCCACTGTGGCCGGCAGGAAGCCAGGAGACGATTCCTACCAACTGGCCCTTACATGTTCCCTGCTCAAAAGCAACAACACCATGCTCCCTGTGTCTAGCATCTACAGTATTGACAAAGAAACAGAGTAGGGTGAGGGAAGGGGTGCAGAGGAAAAAAGACTGCAGAGAGGAAAATAGAGAGAAAGGAGGCAGTGAAACAGGTGAGTATGGTGGGGGGAAGGAGAAGGGCTAGCAATGAAGACAGGCTCTGATAAGTTTATTTATTTGAGAGAAAGAAAAAGAGGCAGGTAGAGAATGGGTGAGCCAGGGCCTTCAGCTGCTGTAAATGAACTCCAGATGCATTTACCATCTTGTGCATCTGGCTTATGTGGGTCCTGGGGAATCAAACCTGGGTCCTTGGCTTTGCAGGCAAATGCCTTAACCACTAAGCAATCTCTCCAGCCCAAGCTTTGATAAGTTTGTAGAGTGAACCAAGCATGGTTCTTTTTCTTTTTTTCTAAATTTTATTTTTATTTATTTATTGGGGGGGGGTGAAGAATGGGGCATTCCAGGGCCTCCAGCCACTGCAAACGAACTCCAGACGCATGCAACCATCTTGTGCATCTGGCTTATGTGGGTCCTGGGAATCAAACTACTTGGGTCCTTTGGCTTTGCAAGCAAGCGCCTTAACCTCTAAGCTATCACCCCAGCCCGCCTTTTCTTTCTTTCTTTCTTTCTTTCTTTCTTTCTTTCTTTCTTTCTTTCTTTCTTTCTTTCTTTCCTTCCTTCCTTCCTTCCTTCCTTCTTTCTTTCTTTCTTTCTTTCTTTCTTTCTTTCTTTCTTCCTTTCTTTCCTTTTTGAGGTAAGGTGTCACTCTAGTCCAGACTGACCTGGAATTCACTATGTAGTCTCAGTATGGCCTTGAACTCATGGAGGTCCTCCTACCTCTGCCTCAGAGTCCTGGAATTAAAGGTGTACAGCATCATGCCTGGCTCCATTCTTCCTTTTTTTTTTTTGTTTATTTATTTTTATTTATTTATTTGAGAATGACAGGGAAATAGGCAGATAGAGGGAGAAAGAGAGAGAGAGAGAATGGGCACGCCAGGGCCTCCAGCCACTGCAAATGAACTACAGACGGGTGCCCTCCCTTGTGCATCTGGCTAACGTGGGTCCTGGGGAATCGAGCCTGGAACTGGGGTGCTTAGGTTTCACAGGCAAGCGCTTAAATGTTAGGCCATCTCTCCAGCCCCCATTCTTCCTTTTTTTGAGGTAGGGTCTCACTCTAGCCAAGGTTGACCTGGAACTCATTCTAGCCCCAGGCTAGACTCACTCATAGTGATCCTCCTACCTAAGCCTACCAAGTGCTGAGATTAAAGGCATACACCACTACAGTCAAGTAAATCTAGGCATTTCTAAGCTTCCTATTGTAAGCTCTGGGTTTTTTGGTTACCAATAGGTCCACGTATCAATGTTATTGATTTACCTTAGCATGCCACCCTTAGACTCGGACTGTCTTTCCTGAAAGCAAATCAAGTGTCTCAGAGCACAGTTCTATTCCATCTCTTCCCCATGTTGTGAAACAGCTGAAGACTTGTTTTGTCACTGGTGGTTTGAATCTATGTCCCCTAATAGACTGAGGTGTTGTTAAAATTGAGTTTACTGCTTCTTCCCCTAGCAGGTAGGGGCAGGGGGCCTGTGACTCTAAATTCCAGCCTGAGGTGTTCAGGGTGGGCTCTGCCTGGGTCCCTGTGACTCTGAATTCCAGCCTGAGGTGTGCAGGGTGGGCTCTGCCTGGGTCCCTGTGACTGAATTCCAGCCTGAGGTGTTCAGGGTGGGCTCTGCCTGGGTCCCTGCTATTTGGCTATTGATTGGGTGCTTGCTTTTGTTGGTGCTGGTGGTGGTTTCATCTCTCTGCGCATGGATCTGCTAAAGGGGGGCCAGCTTCTTCCACCAGCATGGAATTTCCCCTGGATCTGTAGCCTGAAATAAATGCCTTCCTCCCATAAACTGTGTTCATCTGGTGGTTCATCCCAGACATGTGAAGCTATCTTACAATGGTCACCTGATCTGAATGTCTTTAGGAGGAAATGTGTCCTTCTCCTCAAGCAAGCCCATAGGCACTCCTACTTGGTATATCTTAACTTAGCCACACACACTAATTAGAAGCCAGAAGAGGGCTGGAGAGATGGCTTAATGGTTAAGGCACTTGCCTGCAAAGCCTAAGGACCCATGTTTACCTCTCCAGATCCCACGTAAGTCAGACACACGGAGGTGAGGCAAGTCAAGGTCGTACATGCCCACTAGGTGGCGTAAGCGTCTGGAGTCTGATTGCAGTTGCTGAGGTCCTGGTGTGCCAATTCCCTCTCTCTGTCTCTCACTCTCTCTAAATTTTTTTTTTTTTTTAAGTTTTAAAAAAGAAACCAGTGGAAAGGCTGAACATGGTGTCCCACGTCTGTAAGCTCATCACTCAGGAGCATCACAGAACTCACGGCCAGCCTGGGCTGCAGTGAGACCACAGTAGCCATTGGCCTTCCTATCCCCACTGTCCTTCTCTTCAACTTCCATCTTCCTGTAACGATTGTGGGAGATTTCTTGGACTAAATGGCTAGATGCAAGGGGGCACAGTCTCTCTTGAAACAAGAGGAAAACGTGTAGACTTGTCTTCATATTAAACCAAGGAAATGATGAAACTGTGGGAATCAGAATGGGTACTAATGAAGATACCTCTGGGAAAAATAACAGTAATGGTGACCAACTTAACACTATTTCTGAGCCCCCAAAGGCTCCTGTGCTACTAAAAGGATCATTTGGGGGGGGGGCGGTGAGGAGATTTTGAGGTAGGTTCACTCTAGCCCAGACTGACCTAGAATTCACTATGTAGTCTCAGGCTGGCCTTGAACTCATGGTGATTCTCCTACCTGTGCCTCCCAAGTGCTGGGATTCATGGCGTGCACCACCATGGCAGGATAAAATATTTTAAGCTAGGACCTTCTAGAAAGTCTACAAGAGCAGCATCACCACAATGAGCAAGGCTTGAAAGTGTCCCCTTCATTTACGTAAAAAGGTAGGTCAGAAAGTAGAGATGGTGTGTAGTTTGGAATGCTCAGAAAAGCCCTGGTTCTGCTATGACTTCCAGATTCCTTCTGGCTCTTGTGATCAGGGTTGGAAAGCACACCATTTCTTCCTCACTCCTGGTGTTTCAAGTCATACTGAGGGACAAGGATGAGCATAACACTACTAGCCTATTTCTGCATGGCTGAGGAACAAACTCTGGTGAGTTTGGAAGGAGAAATGGGGCAGGATCATCCCTTTTCACTCCTCTGGACCCACATTCTGTTCTGCCCTTCTATTCCCTAAGCCAGGGCAGCAGGCCCTACTATGTTGCCACTACACTGGAGGCCTGCCGCATCCAGCACTGCCTGCCACATGAAGGGTTAGGTCTGTGGTTAATGAAGGTGACAGCAGGATCTCCCATCTGCTTTGCTCTTGGTCTTCTCTCTCAGCTGGTTTTAAGCATGGGTTGGGAAATGAGGTGCTATCCATTACACCCCTTAAATCCTAGTAATCCTGCTTATCCGGATTACTTACATCCCAAAAGGAGAAAATTGGGTGCCTTCTGTAAGCAGGCTCAATGATTTGATATTCTCGGAATCCTCTGAGGCCTTGGCGGAACATTTTACACACTCGAATCATCATTATGATATCCATGCTGACCTGGTACAGCCCCTATGAAACAAAGCAGACAAGAGCAATGGAAAATACCTGGCTGGGAGTGGTTGTGCATGCCTTTAGTCCCAGCACCCAGGAGGCAGAGGTAGGAGGATCACTGTGAGTTCAAGGTCAGCCTGAGACTACATAGTGAATTCAGGTCAGGCTGGGCAGAGCGAGACCCTACCTCAGAAAACAACAACAAAAATCTGATCATTCAACAGTCAACAGTAGGCTGGGTTGCACTACACAGGGTGAAATTTAATAGAATTACTACAGTGATATGTTGTAACAGTGGTTACAATCTCAGATTTTTTTCTCAAAGCTAAGGATTAAATTTATGCTCCAGAGGAGGGTGTAGTGGTGCACACCTTTGGTCCTGGCACTTGGGAGGCTGAGGTAGAAGGATCCCTGTGAGTTTGAGGCCAGTCTGGGACTTCAGAGTGAGTTCCAGGTCAGCCTGGACTAGAGTGAAACTCTGCTTCAACAAAAGCAACCAAAAAAAAAAAAAAAAAAGAAAAAAGAAAAAGAAAAAGAAAAGAAAGAGGGCTGGAGAGATGGCTTAGCGGTTAAGGTGCTTGCCTGCAAAGCCAAAAGACCCAGGTTCAATCCCCCAGGATCCAAGTAAGCTAAATGCACAAGGTGGCACAAGTGTCTGGAGTTTGTTTGCAGTGGCTGGAGGTCCTGGGGCGCCCACTCTCTCCCTCTCTCTCTCCCTTTCTCTCTCTCTCTCTCAAATTAGAAAAAAACGTCTTTAAAAAGAAAGAGAAATAAACAGCTTTGTCTTTGAACATGCTTGGCAAGTGCTGTACCAGGGTTTTTTGTTTGTTTGTTTGTTTTTTGTTTTTTGTTTTTTTCCAAGGTAGGGTCCCACTCTAACCCAGGTTGACCTGGAATTCACTATGCATGCTCAGGGTGGCCTTGAATTCTCAGTGATCCTCCTACGTCTGCCTCCCAAGTGCTGGGATTAAAGGGGTGCACTACCACTGCCAGCTTAATATATTTTCTTAATATGCAATATGATTGCAAATGATTTAGAAAACACACACCAATACAAAAATCCAATGTAGCAAAACACTGATTGCTGAATCTAATGGGTAATTAATATGTTCATTTTTTAAAAGTTTTATGTTTTTAAGTTTTCATAATTAAAAAAATGCAAAACTGGCCAGACATAGTCAAATGCTTAAATAGCAGAATTTGGGAGCTGAAGAGATGGCTTATCAGTTAAGGCACTTGCCTGTGAAGCCTAAGGACCCATGTTTGACTCTCCAGATCCCACATAAGCCAGATGCACAAAACTGAGGCAAGTGCAAGGTGACACATGCCCACTAGGTGGTGCAAACATCTGGGGTGTGATTACAGTGGTTGAGGCCCTGGTGTACCAATTCTCTCTCTCTCATTCTCTAAAATTAAAAAAAAAACATTAAAAAATACAAAAACTATGGGCTGGAGAGATGGCTTAGCGGTTAAGCACTTGCCTGTGAAGCCTAAGGACCCCGGTTTGAGGCTCGATTTCCCAGGACCCCCGTTAGCCAGATGCACAAGGGGGCGCACGTGTCTGGAGTTCGTTTGCAGTGGCTGGACGCCCTGGTGTGCCCATTCTCTCTCTCTCTCTGCCTCTTTCTCTCTCTGTCATTCTCAAATAAAAATAATTAAAAAATAAAAAAAACTAAATTAAAACTTTAGCTTATAGCCAGGCATAGTGGCACTTAGGAGGCAGAGGTAGGAGGATCGCTGTAAGTTCAAGGCCACCCTGAAAATACATAGTGAATTCCAGGTCAGCCTAGGCTAGAGTAAGACCCTATGTCAGAAAAACAAACAAACAAACAAACAAAAGCCTCAGTGTGCCAGTTCTCTCTCCCTCTCTCTTTCTCCCTCCCCCACCTCATAAAAAAAATTTAGGGCTGGAGAGATGGCTTAGTAGTTAAGGCACTTGACTGCAAAGTCTAATAGTGAATGTTTGAATGTCCAGGTTCCCCATAGCCAGATGCACAGTGATGCATGGTGCAATGCCACACATGTGCACAAGGGGCACATGTGTTTGGAATTCATTCACAGTGGCTGAAAGGCCCTGGCATGCCCATTCTCTCTCCTTCCCCCCTCTCTCTCTCTCAAAAAATAAAAATGGAGCTGGACGTGGTGGAGCACACCTTTAATCCCAGCACTCAGGAGACAGAGGTAGGAGAATCACTGTGAGTTCAAGTCTACCCTGAGACTACATAGTGAATTCCAGGTCAGCCTGGGCTAGAGTGAGAACCTACTGAAAGCAAAAAAAAAAAAAAAAAAAAAAAAAAAAAAGAAAGAAAGAAAGAAAGAAAGAAAGAAAGAAAAAGGGCAATTATACACAGGAGCTTGAGGAGATGGGTCAGTGAGCAAGTGCTTGTTGTGTAAGCATGAAATATCAAATGTGGACCCTCAGTACCCAGGTAAAAATGTGCTGGGTAATGGGCTAGAGCAAGAACCTACTTCCAAAAATCAAATAAATTTTTTTAACTTATCTATTTATCAATTTTATTTTTTTATTTGAGACAGAGAGAGGGAGAGGGAGAGAGACAGAGAGAGAATGGGCGCACCAGGGCCTCCAGCCACTGCAAATGAACTCCAGACACATGTGTCACCATGTGCATCTGGCTTATGTGAGACCAGAAGAATCGAACCTGGGTCCTTAGGCTTTGCAGGCATATGCCTTAACCGCTAAGCCATCTCTTCAGCCCTAAATTAGCTATCTAAAGGAAACATAAAGGAAAGGCTGTTCATTAACAAGCTTAATACCTACTGAGTGCAGATTACCATTGTCAGGCATTATTCTAATATGCACTATCGTGCCTGTCCTCAACAGTAAGTTTATGTACACGGTATCTCTTGTCATTACAGAGGAGGAAACAAAGGTACAGCAAGCCTAGTTACTTGCGTAGGCTCACATGGTCGTGGGGATCTAAACCCAGGCAGTCTGGCTCCACAGCCCATAGCTTACCCTGTTACTCTACCTTGCTGCCCTGTCTTGTTTCCTCTGACTCCCAGTTACAGAAAGGCTGAGAGTAGAGCACAATGCTGAAGCTTGCCCAGGGGATGATAGGCTATAAAATAGGGGTTTCGGTTCAGTTCTGAGCCACTTCTGGAGCTTCCCTCCTTTGTGTCACGTGTTGTGACTCCACAAGGTACAGGGCAGCCACCATTCATCCAGGGCCTCTCCTACACCTGCCTTGTCCTTCCTGCTTGTTACCTGTTTGTTCAATCTTCTGCACAAGATTCCCACCCAGAGCCCTTGACCCTCCTCACCAGTTCCTTCTTCAGGACCTGCCAGGAATGAGGCAACCTGTATCTCCTCATGGTTCCTAAGCGGCAAATGACACAACTAGCTCTTTTACCATGAAGGGGAGGGCAACAAATCTTCCTCCAAGAGTACAGTTGTACTAGAATCAAACAACATCCCTCAATGGCAAGGTGAGAGGCCCTCTCTCCTCCTCCTACCCTACCAACAGCTGCTGGAAACCTTTCCAGTTATATCTTGTTCTTGGAACCTAATGATGTCACAGTGAAAGATTCTGGAGGGAAGAGGAAGCAATGGAAGGAAAGTGGAATCTGGTAGTTTCATGTTTACTAAGCACTTATAGGTATTATCACAATTAATCTTTACATTCCCCATAAGAGCCCTTAAACTAACTACATGCTTGATGACACTGACATTCTAGCTTCTCATCCACTGCCAGAGTCATGGAGACTTCATAGAGAAAGCAGGCCTCTGGCTGGAGGTAGGACATTCCACACTTTAACCCGGGTGTTATCTCAGGCTGAGAGCCTGCTGGTAGCTCTTGCCTTTGTTCCTAGCATTTGGGAGGCTGAGGTAGGAGAAGTGCCATGAGTTTGCGGGCTACAGAGTGAGTTCCAGATCAGCTTGGGCTACAGACCCTGCCTTAAAACAAAAACAAAAACAAAATGACAACAACAACAAAAACAAGTTGAGGGCTGGAAAGATGGCTTAGCAGTTAAGGTGCTTGCCTGCAAAGCCAAAGAACCCAGGTTCGATTCCCCAGGTCCCATGTAAGCGAGATGCACAAGATGGCGCATGCATCTGGAGTTTCTTTGTAGTGGCTGGACGCCCTGGTGCGCCCATTCTCTATCTCTATCTCTTGCAAATCAATACAAAAAAATAAAAAAAAAAAAACAAGCTGGGAGAGATGGCTTAGAAGTTAAGGCACTTGCCTGCAAAGCCTAAGAACTCAGGTTCATTTCCCCAGTACCCACCCACGTAAGCCAGATGCACAAGGTGGTGCATGTGTCTGGAGTTCATTTGAAGTGGCTAAGGGGCCCTGACATGCCCATTCTCTCTCTGTGTCTCTCTCCCTCTCTGTCTCAAATAATAATAATAAAAGAGATAGTAACTGATTACCTCAACTTGCTCTTACACTAAGATCCTCAATGAAAAACTGGGATTACAGGTATCACCAGATATGCCTTTTCTTGTTAGGTATATCTGCCAACCTGCCCCCTAACCGAGAAAATGAAGGGCACTGAATGCAATGGAGTAGGCAAGAATAGAATCCTAGATTCCAGGACTAAGGGCCATGGCTCAGTGGCAGAGCATGTGTGTAGGATGAATCAAAAGAGGAGGTATAAGCCAAGGTATACGCCTTTAATCCCAGCATTTAGAGGCAGAGGTAGGAGTATTGCTGTGAATTCGAGGCCACTCTGAGACTACTTCCAGGTCAGCCTGGGCAAGAGCAAGGCATGTCCTGTAGGTTCCTGGGTTCTCGGGCTGGCCGCGATCCCCCAAGGCACCCAGGCAACCATGGTGGGTGCAATGATGAAAGCTTCACCTTTGGGAGACAGTCTCCGTGAACAGTTTGCTTTGATCAATAGGGAAATGGGTTTATAAGCAGTTGAGGGTCCTAAGGGGGTTGGATGTACAAGGTTGCTTGCTGATGCCTAATTAGCATATGGGGACATACATTCCAGCACATAGGCAATGAAAGGAAGGTATATGGCACAGGGGAATGGGCTTTGCAAAGGTACTGGTTGATACCATGTAAGGAGTTTCCTAGAAAACTGGCCAAAGGCCACAGGGTTATGGTCAAAGCCTAAGTTTTATCTGAATGTCCAGGTTTCCCATACTTGGAGAGGGAGTGGCCTTACTTCCTACCGATCTTGGGGTCTGGGATTTTGTCTGGGGGTCCAGGCTCCCAAGGATCCCCAAGAATGGGGGGAGGATCCTGGCTCACTGCAACCCCCGAGAATGGGGGGAGGAGCTCTTCTGCCAGTCTGGTCCCTGACATAAGACCTGCAGTTCAGGCTGCTGTGACCTCTCCATAGTCTGGGGTCTTTGTGTTCAACAGCTTAGGTTTGCTTTAACCCAAGACCCTGCCTATGTCCAACAATGACCTTGAAAATCGATAACAAAAAAGGAAGTATAGTAGATTTATAACACACCACACACAAAAAACAAGTACATAAAAAACTGGGGTATTGCTGGGTGTGGTGGCACATGCCTTTAATCCCAGCATTTGGAAGGCAGAGGTAGGAGGGGTGCCATAAATTAAAGGCTGCCCTGAGACTACAGAGTGAATCCCAGGTCAGCCTGTGGTAGAGCAAGACCCTACCTAGAAACACTAATACTAATACTAATACTACTACTACTAATAATATATAGTAGCTGGGCATAGTGTCATACACCTTTAATCCCAGCACTAGGGAGGCAGAGGTAGGTGGATCTTCCAGGCCACCCTGAGACTACAGTGAATTCCACATCAGCTTGGGCTAGAGAGTGAGACCCTACCTCAAAAAACAAACAACAACAACCAAAAAGGAGCCGGGTGTGGTGGCCCACACCTTTAATCCCAGCACTCGGGGGCAGAGGTAGGAGGATCACTGTGAGTTCGAGGCCACCCTGAGACTACTTAGTGCATTCCAGGTCAGCCTGGGCTAGAGTGAGAACAAACAATAACAACAACAACAAAAAAAGATCTAGAGATTGTACATATGTTAGTTTCTGGCTTTGACACTGAGCAAACTGATTAAAGAATACTATAGACCGCTGTACTATTCTTGCATCTGTCAGTTTTTGTTTGTTTGTCTTTCTGAGGTAGGGTCTCACTCTAGCTCAGGCTAACCTGGAATTCACTCTGTAGTCTCAGGGTGGCCTCGAACTCTTGGCAATCCTCCACACCCGGCTGCATCTGTCATTTTATCTAAAGAAGAGTTATAGTAAAAAATTAACAGCAGGCAGGGAGTGGTGGCACATGCCTTTAATTCCAGCACTTGGGGGGCACAGGAAGGAGGATTGCACGAGTTTGAGGTCAGCCTAGGACTACAGAATGAATTCCAGGTCAGACTGGGCTAGAGTGAAACCTTACCTCAAAAAAAAAAAAAAAAAAAAAAAAAAAAAGTAAGCCAGGTGTGGTGGCACATATCTTTAATCCCAGCACTGGGGAGGCAGAGGTAGGATTGCTGTGAGTTTGAGACCAGCCTGGGACTACAAAGTGAGTAAGTCAGCCTGGATTAGAGTGAGATCCTACCTTGAAACCCCCCCCAAAACAAAACAAAATTAATAGAACCAGACATATATAAACGTATTCAAAACCAAAGAAAAATCAGAGAAAGGAGGCAGAAAAACAAATGGTAGATGAAAGACACACACATACACACTTACACGAGAGACAGAGAGAAAGAAAGAGAGAGAGAGAGAGAGAGAGAGAGAGAGAGAGAAGGAAAAGTTAACATAAAACAGATGATAAACATGAACAAAGAACTCAAAGGGCTTGGTAATGGACCAAAGCAAAGATGCAATAGTGTTAGTTCTGGGTTCACTAAGCCATCTCTCCAGCCCACTTTTTGCATTTTTAAATTATTTTTCTCATCATTCAAAATAATGAGTTCAAAGTATGATATGTATATGTTTTTTTTTTTTTTTTTTTTTTTTAGTTGTACAAGGTAGGGTCTCACTCTAGCCCAGGCTAACCTGGAATTCACTATGTAGTTTCAGGGTGGCCTCAAACTCATGTGATCCTCCTACTCTGTTTCCTGAGTGCTGGGATTAAAGGTGTGCACCACCATGCCCAGCAATATATATATATCTATATCTATCTATCTATCTTGGTCCTTGCTGATATTTTTCCCTTCTTCCCTTCCTGGTCACACCCCTTCTTCTCTCTCCTTGGTCCCATTCTTCCTCCCTCAATAGTTCCCCCCCTTGCTTTCATGTCATATATGTATATGTTTGTGGATATGTATATAATTTCTACATATAAAAGAAAAATTCAATACTTGACTTTCTTCTTATTTTTGGTATGCTTTTCTTTTCCCCCAGTATCCTATCTCATTCTCCTTCTTCCTTTTCCTTAGGACCCTTCCTCCCTCTCCCCATAGTCCTCCTACTTCCATGGAGAGAAAGGAGGGAGGGAGCGGGGATGAGATGGGAAAGAGAAAGACAGCAAGGGAAAGAGGGACTGTGAAACGGAGCAAATCCTGGAACTTTTCACCATTTTAGTTCTACAAAGGAGCCTACCTCAAAAAAAAAAAAAAAAAAATAGAGTTAGGGACAATCTTTTGATCCTTCATTTTCAGAGAGATTGGGCTGTTTTCATTTAACCATACAGATGTGTATATAAAGTATTTCTAAAAATACATTGCAAGGTTAAAAATTTATAGTTTGCATAGAAATAGATGTATGGATATATAATCTATTTCAGTCCACTGGTGACATTAGAGTTATGAACTGGGTTACTAGGAGAAATAGTTACAGTCACAAAAACAGTAAAACAAGAGTGGCTGTATAGTGAATGCAGCAGAAGACTAATATGTGTGTCCTCTATAACTTGATATTTTAAAAAGCAAGCAATTAAAAATTGGTCAAAAAATAGACAGATTATCTTTCAAAACAAGACATGGAGGTGGCTAATGCATATATAAAGCAGGGATCCACTTCTTTCCTCCAGTCCTCACAGAAATGCGTGAGATACCTCACACTTGTGAGCATGGTTTTTCTCAAAGACAAAAAGCTAAGGGCTGGTGAGGATGTGGAGAAAGGGAGCAGTTGTGAACGGTTGGTGGCCATGTAAGTAGCATGGACATGGTGGAAATCAGGTGGAAGTACATCAAAAGATGAAAAATACCATATGATTCAGCCATCCCACTACTTTGTAGACATACAAAGTAACTGACATCAATGTCAACGAGACATGCAAAACTTCATGTTCATGGTAATATTTTTCACAACAGCCAAGATATGGTAACAACTTACATGCCCAACAATAGAAGCATAAAGAACAGCTAGCTGATAGATGGAATCTTATCAGGCTCCGTGAGGACGAAATCCTGCCGTCTGCAGCATGCTCCACTGGGAAGACATGGTGCTGAGTGAAAGAAACACGCCAGTGTCCTGTAGTAGTCACGTGCCACAAGGCTCCATTTATATCAAGTATCTAAAATAGTCAATTCAGAGACTCAATGAGTAGAAAGGGAGCTGCTGGGGCTGCTGGGACTGTGCAGGGAGGAAATAGGCAATTCTTCAATGTGGGTGAAATTTCAGTTCGTTCTAGAGACTGGCTGCAAGGACACCGCAACCCTGACCATCAGTTCTGCAAGCCAGGCTGGTGGCACAGGCCTGTCATCCCAGCTACTCGGGAGACTGGCACAGGAGAATCACAAGTTCAGTGCCTTCCTGCCTGGATTATAGACACAGTTTAAGGACAGCCTAGGTAACATAGTGAGACCCTAGCTCAAAATACAAAGGAGGGCTGGAGCTATAGCTCAGTGATAGAGCAGCTTGCTTAGCGTGCTTGAGGCCTTGGGTTTAAAGTCCAGTACCGCAAAACAAAAACAAGAAAGCAGCACTGCATTGTATACATCAGACTTTTTGGTTTGTTTTTCTTATTTCAAGGTAGGGTCTCAGTCTAGCCCAGACTGGCCTAGAACTCCCTGTGTTGTCCCAAGCTGGCCTCGAACTCACAGAGCTACTCATGTCAACCTCTACCTCTGGAGTGCTGGGATGACAGGCATGAACTACCACATCTGGCAACATCAGATGTTTTTTAGAAGGCAAATTACTCATTTGTGCATTTTAATGAAAATAAAATGACAAGGAAATGTTCAGCACTGATGTACATGTTTAATTATCTTGGTTGTGAACATGTGCCCAAGCTCATCAGTATGTATATGTATTTATAAAACTCAATAAAGCATGAATTACACATGCAAGGAGATGTTCACTTATTTAAATATTTTTATTTAGATTCCACCCTACTGTAATCAATTTATAATTTCAACAATTTCTATAAACTATTGAGGCACCTTAAGGGAACTGCCTGGGATGCTGGGTTAGGTGGTGAGCACTGTTAGAGACTGCTGAAATCACTGTTCGTGTTAAATTCTCCTACTAGTTAATAGATCAGAGAAGAGAGGAGGAGCAGTGGGAGAACAGGCTGGAGTTATGAGACAAACACTCAGACAGTCGCCCTTGTAGCAGTCAAGCTTTATTAAGAATAGCTAGTGGGTCCTGAAGCCAGACAGAGACTGAGACTTTGGGTCCCAGGAAAGTGAGGAGTTAGTATACCACAAGGAACACATGAGGTGGCCAAAGACAGAGAGGGCCCTGATTTTTATGAACAAAGACCCTTCTTGCTTTTTATGTTTTCTGGGGGCAAGAGACTCAGCCTAACTTGTTAGGAGCCCAGGAGACATTAGGCAGGACCCAAGACTTAGGTGGCCTTGAATTTTCCTGGCAACAGGGGCTGATTTGGCCTTGGTGTCTGACAGCATGGGGACTCTTAGAGACACACTGCTTTGGAGCTGGAGCCTCAGGAATGAATGTGATTGTTCAGTGGATGCCTGTCACCACTAGGAAGACACTAGAGAAGGTTATCCCCAGGCTGATCAGTCTGCCGCAAGTTCTTTAAATGTCAAACAGCAGTGACATTGCCATGGCTGCTGCCAGGACTATACTCAGAAGCTATGACCCAGGACTTAGAAAGTGGCCTCCAGACATGAGCCAAGCTATTGGGCATTCTGGTGCTGGGGATCAGAAGTTGAACCCGAGCTGCCAGGACCACCACTTCTTACAGACCTGCAGCCCACCACTCTCTACCGTTCCTTTCATTGTGTCACTACACTACTGATGCATGTTCTGAGAGCAACACAGTCTTTCTGGTTGAGCTTAGTTTAGGGCTTAGAGTGCCGGACACTCAACAGTCACAGGAACTCCCCATGCCAGTGGTTCACTGGAGTCTTACAACCTGCAAAGAATTGACAGGTGCAGGCAAAGTATAAGGACTGGTTAAGCAAAGCTTTTGTTTTAGAAAGGAAAACAGAAAGCTCCAATGCTGGGAGGGGCCTCGAGTGTATCACCCACTTGGTGACTGTTAATAGGGGTTCCTATACCCTCAGAGATGTAAATTATGCATCAAGCCAAGATGGATTAGAATGGTTACTTTTAATGTGTATGGAGGTTCCACCTTTGAGGATGGAATTTTGGCACTAATTTAGGATGTAATTGGCTATTTTGAATGTATATGGGGGGGTTCTTGTTTAAAAAAAAAAAGCAAGGGGACAAGGGCTGGTGGTCAGCTGACATCTTGGTGAGTCTTGGTGAGCCAGGGCATTTTGGAATTAAATCTTCAGAACTATTCTCTGGACTTGTCATTAGTGATACTTTTGGGGCCCACACCCCTAACTACCTACAAAATTGGGACTAACTTACTCCTAATTAATATCACTGCAGGAAACAGGCAAGGAAACACCACCCTGAGAGAAGTCTTTTTTAAAAAAATATTTTATTTTTATTTATTTATCTGAAAGAGACAGAGGCAGACAGAAGGAAAGAGAGAATGGGCACGCCAGGGCCTCAAGCCACTGTTAACTAACTCCAGACACATGCACCATCTTGTGCAGTTTGTTTACGTGGGTCCTGGGGAATTGAACCTAGGTCCTTTGGCTTTGCAGGCAAGTGCCTTAACCGCTAAGCCATCTCTCCAGCCCAAGAGAAGTCTTTATTTAGCCTCATGCTGAAGCCAGGAGAGGCAGCACAAGGAAGCGTCTCCCAGAGAACTCAGTGAGCTTGATCAAGGTGTCTGGACCAATCACAGGCCTCTGTGTGAAGAAATCTCAGCCTTTTCTTTTGAACCAATCACAACCACTTTAACCTTCACAGTACAAATTGTAGTCTTTGTGATTTATGCTTCTGGGCCAGTCACAGCCTGTGTTATGGTTAGGTGCTTGCTTTGGCAGCACATATACTAAAACCGGACCAATACAGAGAAGATTAGCATGGCCTCTGTGCAAGGATGACATGCAAATTCATAAAGCATGTGTGTGTGTGTGTGTGTGTGTGTTTATGGTTAGCAGGGAAAACCAAGACTCATCAAAATGGCAAGAAGCGAAGCCCAGGCCTCAGCAATGGGCAAGTTATCTCTATCACACTTAGCAGAGCTTGGGGAAAATTGTAGTCACAGAAAGAATTCGAGTGCTGCTCTCCCTGATAGCCAGAGATGCTTCTCCAATAGATATTGAAGAGACCTAAAACTCATCAAAACTGAAAAAAAGAGGTTTTCAAGAGCTCAACACTAAAGGCTAATTCTACCATGCCCTCCAAGGCTCAGGGCACATTGTGAAAGGGGTAGGAGATAATGTACAAACCACAGGGTGCATAAGTGCACTTTGGGACACTGTTCTCCCAACACGAACTAACTGGTGCATTCACGACACCACAGTGGTTATCGACACTCCCATGAGACCAGCATGGGGCAGAGCCCATGCACATTTTGATACAGAGGACAGAGGAGGGCATGAGGAATAAGACAACAACAGAGAGGAAGGACTACATGAAAGAGGGACCCCAGGAGATGGGGGGGGCGCATAGAAGAGAGGGAACAAAAAAGATAAGGGGATGGAAACACCATCAAATCACTGTGTTCATGCATTAAGATGTTCAATAAAAAAACATTATGGTGACAGGAGAGGGAACTCTACTTCCACGTGTGCTCTCTACCTCTTCCTGCCTTCCTCATGGCAGGGGCTCTCTGCGCTTCCTTCGCTCTCTTCTCTTAATCTAATATAGTCTCTAAATCTTAAAAAATGCTCTGGTTGGTAATAACCATTTGAGAAATAGTTTGACTTATTTTTGCTTCATCTATGGAGTTAACCTGAGTCTTAGAAATCAACAAGTTGATGAATTTAGATCCCTTGGCCCTATTTTCAGGCGCTTATATTTTGTGGCAGCTAATAAATAATAAAACCAACAAGACAAGAACAAAACAAAGAAATGAGATGAGCAATTCACCAGTGAGTAATTCAGTCACAGAGTACATAAACAGGAGTGTCTTGTAAGCTTAAAGGCATAGGAAATGCATGCGTAACATGCTGCTACTGAGCTAGTTTGTTGTTTTATTTTTTTACTGAGGCAAATACATCAAAGGTAACTCAGGATTGCAAAACCATGCTCCAGAAACCACTCCCATCAGTTTGACTTCTGCATTGCCACTTATTATCTCTATGACCTTGGGAAAAATTACTTCCTCATGCCTCATTCTCTCCATGTATAACACTTATGTTGAGTATCATATCACAGAGTTGTAAGGATTAAATGATACCACACACACACACACACACTACATAGACAGTATCTAGAAGAACTGCTAGCTACCTTTTAGAAGCAGTTGCATTTAGATTCTGAGTACCCTAAACATTGAAGGAAGGGGCTTTTTACCTCTTTTTTTCAATACCCCAAAATAAGAATTAGCTGGTTTATAAGCTTCTGCAGGAGAAAGTTCTCTTTATTTCTTTTTTTTTTTCCTCAAAGGGTGGAATGTTTTTCCTCCTTTTTCATTTCTAGATAATTTTAGGTTACCCTTAATACTGTAAGCTGTGTCACTTACACCTTGCTTAAGAAAGCAGCCGGGCATGGTGGCACACACCTTTAATCCCAGCACTCGGGAGGCAGAGGTAGGAGGATTGCTGTGAGTTCGAGGCCACCCTGAGAATTAAGTTAATTCCAGGTCAGCCAGAGCTAGAGAGAGATCCTACCTTGAAAAACCGAAGGAAAAAAAAAAAAAGAAGAAGAAGAAAGCATCATTCAACACCTGTCAAAACGCATCCCTTCCTGTCCCCATGTTGATTTCTGTTCTTCTCTGCTCACTATTACATCCTTTGCCTAAACTACCAGGCAAGAAATCTGTCCAGTCTCTCCTTTTAACTGACCTTGTTTTCTGAATCTCTTACTTCAACGTGTTCTTGCACATATACTCGGCATCTGTGGGACTCTGCCTTTGTCATGCTGCATCACCATCTTTTCCTGCTGCTTCCAGATGCTTCCTCTTGGGTGGCCTTTCTGAACACCACCAGGGTGAACCAGTGAAGAATTTCTATGCCAGGTAATACTTTGTCAAAATCTCACAAAAGCATTTTAATCTGACAATCTAACCAGAAAGATTATTGCAAGTAAATGAAGGGTTAGAGAGGTAGCTCAGCAGTTAAAGGCACTTGCTTGCAAAGCCTGCCAGAACCTGGGTTTGATTCCCCACTACCCATGTAAAGCCAGCTCACAAAGTGACACATGTGTGCATTTGGAGTTCATATGCAGTGACAGGAGGCCCTGGCATGCCCACTCTTCTCTTCCCCCTTCCTTTCTCCCTCTCTTTCTCTTCCTTACTCTCTCTCAAATAAATAATTAGTAAAAACAAATGAAAAACTTCCAACTTCATTTTGATAATGAAGGAGTAACATAGTATACCTTTAGCTGATAGAAAATAACATAACAACCCTGACACTACATAGTGAATTCCAGGTCAGCCTGGACTACAAGACCCTACCTTGAAACCCTCTTAAAAATTCTGAGAAAATTCAGTAAAGTTTAGTATTTACTGCATCTGGGTAGTAATACACAGATATTAGGTCATCTTTTTGTTTTCTCTGTATGAAATAGTTCATAATAAATATAAAAGCGATGGGACTGGAAAGATTGCTCAGTGGTTAAGGCACTTGTCTGCAAGCCCTAATGACCTAGGTTTGATTCCCCAGTATGCACATAAAGCCAAATGCACAAAGTAGTATATGCATCTGGAGTTTGTTTGCAGCAACTTGCGGCCCTGGCACTCCTATTCTCATTCTCTCTCTGTCTCTCTTTCTCTCAAATAAATAAATAAATAAAATACTTTAAAAAGGAACATAACCTTGTCAAGTGTGTATTAACATGTCCCTTTCAGATGAAGAAAACACAGTTCAGACAGGTCAAATGCTCTGACATGCAAGACCACACTAATATCATAAGCTATATACACAACATTCAAACTCTATTTGCAGCTAAGAAGGATGTTAATATTCCACAGTATTCATCCCTTAAGTGTTAATATTGTGGTAGATTATATTTCTCAAAAGAGATATGAAGTAAATTAAAATATTTCTTCTGTAATTGATGTCCACCTACCATATATATGAATTTCTTAAATAACATAACATCATTGTGAAAATGACTAGACAAGAAGAATTACAACCAATTTCAGGGCAACCTGTGTCCTTCTTCCAGACCAGGACTTGTAGGACAAGGTTCTACTGGAGTTTAGCTAGTACCAACCACTGCCATTTGTTGGTGTCACCTCAAGAAATATTTCTTTTGCCCTGAACACCCTATCACGGAAAAATCTATAATATCAACTTCTGGAAGTTTACTAAATATTTTTTTTTGCATCGATATTTTGGCCTGGGTAAAAGCATTAGGCATTTTCAATGTGTTTTCTCCTTTTTATGATTTCAAACAAAAAAATAAAATCTCTGGCATGAGACATGCAGCTTTTGCCATTTCACCCCTCTTTATGCATATGTACAACATTACCTTTTCCAGGGATTCTCCAATGCTTAACCCTCTGTAAAATGGGATTTACCTGAAGAGAGCTGTATGGTGAGGCCTCTTCAGATATTTGGGCAATACAGATATAGTCAGGGACTTGAAGCTGAAGGCCTGGGAGCATGGGGCAGCAGCACTGTTTACAGGTATATGAGAGCGTGAACAAGTTGGCCACTCTTTCTGAAATTCTGTTTCATGATCTCAAGGGTATTGATGATAATGTTGCCTCAAAGATTTACTGTGAGGAACAAATACAATAATTTATTTAAAGCAATACTTAAAACTACTATAAAAGGCAAAGTATTATTATAATGAGAGGTGTTATTAAGAACACATTTTTGGGCTGGAGAGATGGCTTAGCAGTGTTAAGACACTTGCCTGCAAAGCCAGAGGACCAAGGTTTGATTCCTCCAGGACCCATATAAAAGAGATGCACAAGGTGGCAGATGTGTCTTGGAGTTCACTTGCAGCAGCTGGAGGATTTGGTGCACCAATTCTCTTTATTGCTCCCTCTCTCCTCTCTTCTTATTTCTCTCTCTCAAATAAATAAACAGAAATAAATATTTAAGAAAATACATTTTCTTGTGAATTCACTATGCCTTTTGCCCTGATGGCTAGAGAATTTTTGCTTCTTCTCTGTAGCTGTAGGCCAAGATTTTCTCAAACTTGCTGCTTTATGACATCTATTTTAAATCAAAATGATAGGAATTTTAAAAATGGTACCTGCAGGGATGGAGAGATGGCTTAGTGGCTAAGGAATTTGCCTGCATAGCCAAAGGACCTTGGTTCAATTCCCCAGGACCCATGTAAACTAGATACACAAGGTGGTACATGCATCTGGAGTTCATTTGCAGTGGCCAGAGGCCCTGGCAAACCCATCCTTTCTCTCTCTCTCTCTCACTCCGCCTCTCTCTTTCTCTATTTCACTCTTATAAATAAAAATGTGGTACTTGTAAATATATCCATAGGCTACCTATGACCAAGTGCATCAAATATAATAAATTAATATATCATATTAGGCTGAAAAGAAATCAGACCTCAAAATGTGCTTTTGTGTACCAGAAGGAAATGGTTGACCTCAGTTGTTTCATCAACATACTTGGTAGAAAATAGTGGGAATCCTGCCCCCTTTTAAGGTGACAATTTAAATCAATAACCTTAATATTTTAGCATTATACTCATAAAAGCATATATTTTAATGGAAGCAGCTTAATGAAGCCATCATTTTTGTATTTTTGAAGCAACTGTGTCATGTATTTTGGTTCTTGGTCCCCTCATAACTTAAGCTAAATATTCTAAATATTCCATTTGGACACAGAAAATTAATGTTGGCACTAATGGCAATGATAACAAATATACTTACATATTCCCCTGACTACCTACATGGATCAATCCAGTTCCCAGATTTTCCTTTTGCAAAGTCCTATGTTTCATATAAAACTGGAAACCTAGAGCATTTGTGTCAACAGTGTTCAATGTTTGGAGAAGACTATTTTATACCCCAAAACTAAAATGTCAAACTAATTAAATAATGATTTATTAAGGATTCATATAATATACACCAATATTCTTTGTCCTTGCATTTGAATTACTCCTACCAAATCAAAATCTTAAACCTAGAAATTAATAATTAAATAAGAATTAGTTTAATTTTGGCACATAAGATATGACATGAATAAGGACATGAAATATGAAATTGCATTGTGATTTTGTGATTCTGTTTTGCAATGTTTAGCTTAATGGCAAGGATTAGAGATAGGTGTACCAGAAGCTGGTCAGAAGGCAGGTTCTTAAACATCATTTATTTTTCAAATGCAGGCATTAAATAAATTAGCAACACCTTTTTAAATTTGTTTATTTATTTGAGAGTGACAGAGAGAGAAAGAGAGAGAGAGAGAGAGAGAGAATGGGTACACCAGGGCCTCCAGCCACTGCAAATGAACTCCAGATGCATGTGCCACCTTGTGCATCTGGCTTACGTGGGTCCTGGGGAATCGAGCCTCGAACTGGGGTCCTTAGGCTTCACAGGCAAGCGCTTAACCGCTAAGCATCTCTCCAGTCCAAGTAACCCCTTTTTAATAATGGTTGTCCTAGAATGCCTTGGAGGAAAATAATACACTAAATGAATCCAAAACCTCACACAAGAACCTGCGCATCATCCCAAAACTGCTCCTCCAAACTGCCAGTTTTTTCAACAACTCCGATGCTGACAGTCACTGACGGTTCTACCTTTTATTAGGTCCCTATACCCCATTAGCTGAGTCCTGACCCTCCTTCCTGTGTAACTGCCCTGTGAAGTGTCAAAGCCTCCCTAATTGGCTCTAATAATAGCTAACATTCATTGACCATTAATTACATGCCATCCAAAGCACTAGGCCTTTCACTCACTGTAAGCAATTGGTGCTGGTACCTTGCAGACAAGGAAATGGGTATAGTGGGGGCTGAAGCAGGATACTAAACAGCTGGACCAAATGCAAAGCTTTGCTCCTAGCCAGACTGCCTCCCCTATTCTTCCATAGGTTTCTTCGTTCCTGTGGTTGACAAACACAGCTCTACAAGGAATTGAAGCGCTCTCCACAGGACTGGAGTGGGAGATGACATCTTCTGTTTCACTCACCAGCTGATTCAGGCAAGTACCTGTACTTTTTGAGCCAAGGCCAAAGCTACGCACCTACCAGCCCTGTTTAGATACAGCGGGCCTCTTCTCCTGTGAGAGTCCAGTTGACCGCCCAGTCGGAAATTAAAAACATCTTTCAATACACAACTCCCTAGCAGAGGCTGTCAGAGGCCCCTGCTGCACAAGGATTAAAGGAGACTGGCTACATTGGGTACAAGACCCCATCAGCAGACCCCACCCTCCTTCCTTGAGCCAATCACATCCCTTTGCCTTTTTCCTAAACTGTTCAGCTCCAGCAGTGTTTCCTTGCTCATTCGACACTAAGCCTCCCTACAAGGTGTCTAGCCACACCTTTGCTTAGGGCAACCCTCCTCTCAGGCCTAAAGAACCACTTGCCTCCCTCTCTTCTATCAGAATCCTGAACTTCAGTCTCTCCCTGGACCATCTGTGATCACTCCAGGCCAGCGAAGCTGCTCCCTATTTAAACTATTACAGCTGATGTGTCCTGTCCCATTTTCTTGTCATGGTATTCATTACTTGGTATTTGAATTTGACATTTGGTTTTATTTTTTGGAGTATATTTTTCTGAAACTAATTCACAAACTCTTTCCTTGATAGCTGGAAAAGCAAACATTTTATTTATTTATTTGGTTTTTCGAGGTAGGGTTTCACTCTAGTCTAGGCTGACCTGGAATTCACTCTGTATTCTCAGGGTGGTTTTTGTTTTTATTTTTATTTATTTATTTGAAAGTGACAGAGAGAGAAAGAGGCAGATAGAGAGAGAGAGAGAGAATGGGCGCGCCAGGGCCTCCAGCCACTGCAAACAAACTCCAGACATGTGCGCCTCCTTGTGCATCTGGCTAATGTGGGTCCTGGGGAATTGAGCCTCGAACCGGGGTCCTTAGGCTTCACAGGCAAGCGCTTAACCGCTAAGCCATCTCTCCAGCCCTAAAATAAGTTTTGCTAAATACAAATGTTTAATAACTTTAAAGGAAAGCAAAATTTTTTCTCACAAATAAGAAAAAAATTGCTGGATGTGATGGTGCACACCTTTAATCCCAGCACTTGGAAGGCAGAGGTAGGAGGATTGCTATGAATTTGAGGCCAGCCCTAGGACTAAAGTGGTCAGCCTGGGCTATAGCAAGATCTTACCTTGAACAAAGAAAAAAGAAAAAGAAAAGACTGGGGAGCTGGGAAGATAGCTCAGAATTTAAAGACATTTGCTTGCAAAGCCTGCTGGCCTGGATTTGATCCCCAGTACCCACGTAAAGCCAAATGCACAAAGTGGTGGTACATGCATCTGAAATTTGTTTGCAATGGCAAGAGTCTGGCATGCCCTGTCTTCTACAAAATTCCCTGAGGCATGGTGAGTGTGTTTCAAGTCTACTTTAGTGTTGAGCTCTCAGCAGGTTCTGGATCTCTGCTTTGGTGCGTGTTGAGTATCCCCAGTGTCTGTCTCCATAACCTTGGCACAGGTTGCCAGGCTCACCACTGAAGGAGTACTATTGCTCTTCTTGCCAGTTCCTCTGTGGTTTCACCTGGGCCCTGGCTGGTGTGCGAGGGGTGGTCTATCTCCTTGGTTCTCACTGACTCCTGAAAAATAAAACCAGATTCTTCAACAGAGATTGAGGTCAGCTTAGGTTCAATGGTATAAGTGAAGAGTGGAGCTTTTAGAGTAGATGCCCAACAGAGGAATAGCTGGGTCAGTTGGTAGCACTATTTTCATCTTTTTCCACAGTCTCCACGTTGATTTCCATAATGGTTGTACAAGTTTGCATTCCCACCAGCAGTGAATGAGGGTTCCTCTTTCACCATATCCTTGCCAACATTTATTTTTTTTTAAATTATTTCCATCATGACTGGAGTAAGGTTGAGTATCATAGTTGTTTTAATTTGTATTTTCATGATGGTTAAGGATGTTTAACATTTTCTTAGGTATTAGCCATTTGTATTTCTTCCATTGAGAATTCCCTATTCAGTTCTTTGCCCAGCTTATGTGTGAATTGTTGGATTGTTTAGCTTTTTGAGTTCTTTGGAGAGTCTAGATAGCCTGTGTCAGTGGGATAGCTGGTGATGAGTTTCTCCCATTCTATGTGTAGTCTTTTAGCCTTGTTTATGGAATGTCTATCTGTACAAAATCATTTTAGCTTCATGGAAGTCCACTGGTTGAATGATCACTTAATTTGCTGGGCTACTGGGGGTATTATTCAGGAAGTCTTTCCCCACTCCTGTATTATGAAAAAATCCCCCTATTTTTTCTTCCAGGCAATTAAGTTTCAGGTCTTATGTTGAGATTTTTAATCTAGTTGGAGTTGATTTTTGTGCATGGTTAAGAGGGGTGGGTCTAGTTTCATGTTTCTCCTTGTGGTTATCCAATTTGGCTACACCACTTGTTGAAGATGCTTTACTTTTTGTAGCGTTGGTTGATGGCTCCTTTGTAAAGATCAGGTGGCTGTAGTTGCTTGAACTAAGTGTTGGGTCTTCAATACTGTTCCATTAGTCTATATGTCTGTTTTTATGCCAGTGCCATGTTGTTTTTTGTTAGTATGGCTTTGTAGTGTAGCTTTAGATCAGGTATTGTTATACCTCCAGAGGCATTTCTGCCAAGGGTATTTTTAGATATCCCAGGTATTCTGCCATTCCATATAAATTTTGAGATTGCTGTTCTATCTCTATGAAGAATGATGCTGGGATTTTTATTGGTATTGTGTTGAATCTGTATTGCTTTTGCTACCATTGCCATTTTCACAATATTAATTCTACCTATCCAGGAACATGGAAGGTGTTTCAATATTCTCTTGTCCTCAATTTCTTTCTTCAGTAAGCTTACCTTTTCAGTATTTATGTCTTTCACCTCCTTGGTTAGTGTTTTTCCAAGGTATTTTATTATTTGTGGCTATTAAAAAAGCATCATCACTGATTTATTTCTTGGTGCGCTTGTCTTTTGCATATAGGAAGACTATTGATTTTGTGTGTGTGTGTTGATTCTGTATCCTGCCACTTTGCTGAAAGAATTTATCACCTTTGGAAGTTTTATGGTAGAGACTTTCAGGTCACGTCATCCACAAATAGGGCTAGTTTGCCTTCTTCCTTTCCAATTTGTATCCCTTTTATATCTTTCTCCTGCCTTATTTCTTGGGCTAGGATTTCCTGTGCTATTTTGAAGAGCATTGTTGAGAGTGGGCATCCCTGTCTTGTTGCTGACCTTAATAAGAACTCCTTGAGTCTTTCCCCATTCAGTACACTTTGGGCTTTAGGTGCTTTGCATATAGCCTTTATTATGTTGAGATATACACCCTCCATACCTCATCTCTCCAATCTTTTGATAATGAAGTGATGTATGTTATCAAAGGTATTTTTTGCATCTATTGAAATGATCCTGTGGTTCTTGTGTTTATTTCTGTGGTGTATTACACTGAATGATTTCCATATGTTGAACCATCCCTGCATCCTGGGGATGCAGCCTGCTTGGTCAAGATGGATAATGCTTTTGATATGTTGTTGAATTCTCTTTGAGAGGATTTTGTTCAGGATTTTTGCATCTAAGTTTATCAGTGATATAGTTCTATAGTTATATAGGGATATAGGTTTATAGTTTGCTTTTCTTGTTGTATCTCTGTCTGGTTTTGGTATTAGGGTAATGCTGGAGAGGAATCTGTTGTCCAGTTATGTGAGAAAAAGTGTTTTCAGTTCTTTGTTGAAAGTTTGGTGAAATTCAGCTGAGAATCCATTAGGTCCTGTACTTTTCTTTTCAGGGAGGTGTTTTTTTTTATATTTTCAATCTCAATAGATGTAATAGGTTTGTTTAGGACATTTATCTGCCCTGGACTTAGTTTTGGTAGGTGGTATGTGTCTAGGAATTTGTCCATTTCCTCCAGGTTATCCAATTTTGAGGAGTAGAGATTTTGGAAACATGTCTTGATGATTCATACAATTTCATTGATGTCTGTTGTGACTTCCCCCCATTTAATTTCTAATTTTGTTAACTTGAAAATTCTCTTTTTTTCATTTGATCAAATTGGCCAGGGATTTATCAATCTTGTTTATTTTATAAAAGAAACATCTCTTTGTTTCATTACTTTTCTTAATTGTTTTCTTAGTTTCCAATTCATTAATTTGTGCTCTGATCTTAATTATTTCTTTCTGTCTGGAATTTAGGGTTGGATTGTTCTTGTTTTTCCAATGCCTTTAGGTGGATGGTTAGGTTGTTAATTTGAGATCTCTTTATCTTTGTTATGAAGGCATTTAGTGCTATAAACATTCCCCTTAGGTCTGTCTTCATTATGTTCCATCAGTTTTGGTATGTTGTATTTTCATTATCATTCAGTTAAAGAAACTTTACAATTTCCTCTTTTAATTTCTTCCATGACCCATTCATTGTTTAATAACATGTTGTTATGTCTCCAGGAGCTGGTGCAATTTCTGTGGTTTTGCTGTTAATCTAGGTTCAAAGCATTATGATCTAATATGATTCAGGAGGTAATGTAAATTTTCTTGAATTTATGGAGGCATACTTTATGTAAAATATAGTATTTATTTTGAAGAACATTCCGTGGGCTGATGAAAAGAATGTGTATTCTGTAGAACTGTGGTTGAAGTTCTGTAGATGTCTGTTAGGTCTAATTGATCTATGGTGTTGTTGAGCTCTATTATTTCCCTGTTGATTTTCTGCCTAGAAGATCTGTCTAATGATGACAGTGGCATATTGAAGTCCCCTACTATGATGGTATTGGGATTGATTTCTGGTTTGTTGTCTAGTAGGTTTTGTTTTATAAATGACCACATTTATACACCTGTGTTTGGTGCATATAGATTTATAATTGTGATGTTCTCTTGTTGTATTGTTCCTTTGATGAGTAAAAAGTGGCCTTCTTTTTTTTTGATTTTGTTTTTGTTTTTTGGATTTTTGAGGTAGGGTCTCACTCTAGCCCAGGTTGACCTGGAATTTACTCTGTATTCTCAGGGTGGCCTCGAACTCACGGTGATCCTCCTACCTCTGCCTTCCAAATGCTGGGATTAAAGGCATGCACCACCATGCCCAGCTTTTCTTTTTTATTAAAGATTTATTTTTATTTATTTATGAGAGAGAGAGAGAAAGAGAGAGAGAATGGGTATGCCAGGGCCTCTAGTCACTGCAAATGAATCCAGACGCATGTGCCACCATGTGCATCTGGCTTATGCGGGACCTGGAGAATCAAACCTGGGTCCTTAGGCTGCACAGGCATGCACCTTAACCACTAACCCATCTATCCGGCCCAAAAGCGGCCTTCTTTGCACTTCTTAATTACTTTTGGTTTGAAGTCTATTTTCTCAGATATTAATATAGTCACATCAGCTTGTTTCATATTTCTATATACTTGGGAAAGCATTTTATATCACTTTGCCCGGAGGAGGTGTTCATCTTTAATGGAGAGATGGGTTTTTTAAGGGCAGCAGATTGAAAGGTCTTTTTTTCTGATCTACCCTGGTAACCTGTGTCTTTTTATGGGTGAGCTAAGTCCATTAATATTTAAAGTTGTGAGTGTCAGGTTTGAAGTAATCCTTGCCAAACAGTAGGGTTTATGGGGTTTGGTGCTTTGAACTTTTTCATGCCTGCTCTAGTTTTGGTAATCATGTTCATCCTCTTCTATGCTCTTGAGTTTGGTTGTTCAACTCTTCTGTGTGGAATTTTTCCTGAAGCATTCCCTCTAGGTTTTGCTTTGTGTTCATATAATTATAGAGATGGCTTTTTTTTTTTTCACGGAAAATTTTCCTTTCTCTGTCTATTGTGAGGGATACTTTCACTGGGTACAGTAGTTTGGGTTGGAAGCCATAGTTTTTTAGGCTTTGAAGTGTTCCATTCCAAGCCTTTCTGGTTTTCATGGTTTCCATTGAGAAATCTGAGGTAACGCTGATGGAATTGCCTTTGTATATAATGAATTGTTTCTCTTTTGCTGGTTTTATCATTCTCTCTCTCTTTTTTCATTGCTTAGAGTCTTTTTAAATTTAATTATTTATTTATTTATTTGAGAGATACAGAGAGAAAGAGGGAGGAGAGAGAGAGAGAGAATGGGTGCACCAGGGCCTCCAGTCACTGCATGCACCACTTTGTGCATCTGGCTTACATGGGTCCCAGGGAACCGAAAAATAAAAATAAATAAATAAATAAAAATAAATAAATAAAATTTCACAATTTGTTTGGGGATGAAATGTCTGCCACAAGACATCTGTGTTAAGAGGAACTATTCTAACAGTGCTAATACCTGTATCAGGTCAGATCCTTCAGGATGCTCTGCTGTGGCTTCCAATACGACTGATCTTGAGGCTCGTTGCAGTTTTACTTGCCTAGCACAGCTAATCAGAGAATTCTAGAAGAAGGAATGATCGTGTTTGTCAGGCCTGCAAAAATAAAACATATACATGTTCATGTTTTTAATGACATTTTTATAAAGGTTACAGCTGTTCTTTGACAGTTATTAAAGTTGAAGGAAGTAACATTTTCCCTTCTAGTGAAAACATGAGCTAAACTCAGGCCCTCTGAGAACCTGTGTGGATTCCATGTAGGAAGCTGAGACAGAACCTGCTCTCTATCCTTTTATTTTACTTAAAAAGTATTGTATTTTTAAGCCGGGCGTGGTGGCGCACACTTTTAATCCCAGCACTCGGGAGGCAGAGGTAAGAGGATCGCTGAGAGTTCGAGGCCACCCTGAGACTACATAGTGAATTCCAGGTCAGCCTGAGCCAGAGTGAGACCCTACCTCGAAAAAAAAAAAACTCCAAAATCTCTTAAAAAATATTGTATTTTTTATTTGCAGAGAGATGGGGGGAGGGGCTAGAGAATGCATGCACCTAGGCCTCCAGCAAATGAACTCCAGATGCATGTGTCATCCTGTGCATCTAGCTTTATGTGGGTACTGGGGAATTGAACTGGGGTCCTTAAGATCTGCAGGCAAGTGCCATAACTGCTGAGCAATCTCTCCAGTCCTTTTTACTTTTCACAGGAGTTAGTGAACCTTTTTCTAAATCTAATGTTAAGCTACTCTGTGGCTGTTATCCTTAAAGTTATAAGACAGTTGTGTCAACTCTTAGCAAGAAGTAGCAGCTAAGTACCTAATGCCATTTAAAGATCCTCTTTATCAATTTTATCAAGAACTTTCTAGAGACTCCACCTAGTAGACTTGTATTTCCTATCACTGAATTAAACAGAGCTACAGAAGGCCTTGAAGAGCGTTTTTGATAGGCACAAATTTCATCTGTATGAAGCCTGAAATCATTTTTAAAAAAAGGAGTTTGGGCTAGAGAGATAGCTTAGCAGTGAAGGCACTTGCCTGCAATATCTAAGGACCCTGGTTTGATATCCCAGTAGCCACATAAAGCCAGATGCACAAAGTGACACATACATCTAGATTTCACTTACAGTGGCTAGAGGCCCTGGTGTACACATTCTCTCTCTCAAATTAATAAAATTATTCTTTAAAGTGGAGTTCTAGCGATACTTGGGTAGAAAATAAATAATATATACCACAAAAATAAAGCATCATATAGTCTGGTAACAAGGGAATCATCTTCCAATAGTGTCTAGGAAAGAAGATGACAATGCCTTTATCCTGATAAGCATATATATATATATATATATATATATATATATATATATATATATAGATTATTAGAAATAACCTAGCCAGCCAGTTAACCAGCTGGCCACTGTGAAGTTAAGTTTCTACAGTCAATCTATGACCTGAAAAATCTGGACCTACCATCAAAATCAATCTCTCTCAATTCCAATTCTAAATAGATTTGAATGCATACATATATATGTAAGTACATACATACATACATACATACATATATAGTGTTGTGGGTACATGTGTTTGGATGTATGATGTATTCATATGTCTGTGCAGGTGTGAGTACACATGTATGCATATGTCAGAGTTTGAGATCTTGTATCTTCTTCAGCTTTTCTCTACTTTATTTTTAGAGACAGAGTCACTCACGGAACTTAGAGCTCATTAATTCAGTTAGACAAGCTAGCCAGCAAGCCTCTAGGGATCCTCCTGCTGTGTTCCCAGAGTTGGGATCACAGGTGAGTAATACTGTACCTGACTTTTATGTGTGTGCTAGGGATTCAAACTTAGATTCTCATGCCTGCACAGCAAGCACTTTACCAACTAAGCCATCTCCCCAGCCCCATAAGTTCTTACTTAGTTTACATATGGTTGTAGAAATATATAAATAACTTGGCAAAATGTTAAATGATGTCATTTTTCATAGACTACCATCAAGACATAGGCATTTTTGGTTATCATAGGTATTAATTAAACAAAAATAAGACTGGAATAAAAAAGGTTTGAATTAGGAACTGGATAAATTAATGGAAGAATGAGTTAGACCAAAACTACATTAATCAGCTCCACTATCATCATGGAGAAACCATATACTAATTTGGGATGAGAAGCACTTTTTCATCATATGTAATTGGTGATGAGCTGTCTTACTTTCTTCCGTAACCATCTTCAATACATTCAATCTGGAATTTCCCTTAAAGGAAAGTGTGCCATATATCCACATAACAAGAAATAGATATCATGGGTGAGGAGTTATCTGCATATGCCATTTTCATTTTATGCAGGGCAATTATATCAGGTGACAATGACTACTATCAGTAATACCTACTTTGTGTCAGTATCTTGACATCTGGTTCAATAACTGCAACTGTGAAATCTGGTTATTAGGGGCTCACTCAGGATGCAGCTCATGCTAAAGCACTTTTCCTCACTTCAAATTCTGTAGTTTGACCACAGTGTGGAAAACAGCTAACACAGAATTAAATAATGGTAAGTTCAAAAATTCTTTTCAGAGATTTTATAGGTAGGAGTAGGAAACCACTTATCTATGTGGAATAACCAATCCAATTTTTAAAAAGTGACACAATGAGTAAATGAATAGACAAAATTGATATTCTAAGGCAGCATTATACAAAACTATTAACCCACTTCAGTTATTGCAAATACCCAATGAATATAATCCATAGGTGTCACATTTTTCATATTATAGTTACAGTACAAAAAAAGGAGTAGAGGTGTAACCTGGGGAAGCATGGAGGGAAGACAAAAGGAAAAAATTAAACAAAGAAAAATATGAAGGTTGTGAAGGAGAAAAAATAAAGAAAAGGAAAGCAGGAGCCTGTGACTGGGAAAAAGGGAAGAAAGGCGAGAGAAAGACGGAGAGACAGAGAGAGAGAGAGAGAGAGAATGGGTGCATCAGGGCCTCCAGCCACTGCAAATGAACTCCAGACGCATGCGTCCCCTTGTGCATCTGACTTACGTGGGTACTTGAGTATCAAGCTTTGAACCGGGATCCTTATGCTTCACAGGCAAGCGCTTAACTGCTAAGCCATCTTTCCAGCCGTCTACCATCATTTTTATTAGAATAAGACAGTTCCATAAGAAATATAGCGGTAGTTACAATAGTACAACTATGATATTCTACTCTTTGACATTTGCACGAAACTTAATTATTTAAAATAAAGATAAGGCTAATTTGCTAGCCCCCACCTCTTATTTAGCCACATCATGAGTAATACTCTCTTGCAAACTGCAGGCATCATCATTCCTTTTTCTTTTTTTTTTAAATAAAGATGGTACTTATTAGTTTTTGGAAATTAAATAACAAAATAACTGGCAAAACCCAAAATGAAACAAGAAAAGTAAACCTAACATATTACAGCCCTGTCATCTCCAAGCACAATAGCATTTATTAAAGATTATAAACATTTATCATTTTTATTTGCTTTTCTCCAACTTTTACTACATGGATGTTTTAGAAACCTGAGCACCTAAAAAAAAAAATTTCACAGCTTTACCAGCTCCTAAAATGTGACTGAGATTAAGGTTCTGCTCCCACAGGGAAACATTAACTATTGCTGGAGATTCTAAACTAGATACCCCAGAACTTCAAGCTCAGTGTTTTCATCAGGATGGGGACCATGAGAACACAGTCAGTGCCCACTAAAACAAGATCGAGCCGGGCGTGGTGGCGCACGCCTTTAATCCCAGCACTGGGGAGGCAGAGGTAGGAGGATCACTTGAGCTCAAGGCCAGCCTGAGACTATATAGTGAATTCCAGGTCAGCCTGGGCTAGAGCGAGACCCTACCTCGAAAACCCAAACCAAACCAAAACAACAACAACAACAAAACATGATTGAGTCTGGGTACAGACACTCTCATGTTGTTCGCATCCCCCCCCCCCCATGACTCTTAACATTAGGTCTGTCATCTCTCTTGAAAAGCCATCCCACAGCCACTGCCATTTTCCTAGCTAGCAGCCTCTGAAACTGCACCTCACTGGATTTAGAACACTGAGGTCAAGTTTTTGACCCTACTCCTGGAATCAGAGGGCTCTCCACGAAGGACGGTAAAGGGTTTTGCACCAAGCTTGCTTTCACACTCAGTACCGGTGGAAGGACTGCTAAAAATCTACCTAGTGTGCGCCTCTATGGAATAATTGAGTGTGTTGAACATACTTACCCATCAATACACAAAGACTCAAGTACGTTAAAGGGTCACACTGACCAAGCCCCTCAAAACAGAGGCAAATTTGGTGAGGTAAGTCCACTGCTATGCTAATAACCTCAGTTCACCTTGGCTCTTTCCTAAAGAACCACATGAATCCCCTACTTCAAGAGGCACCTTTGGCCAGGCCAGACCACAGAAGAATGCAGAGCCCTGGGTGAGGTGACGTCACATGGAGTTTAGAAGTCATGCAGAAGGCCTCCGCATCACGCAGCATCACTACTAGTCAGGCCTGGGATGTGCGCTGCTGGACCACACTCCTGGAGCCTTTTTCCTAATGCAGCTTAATGGCAGTTGCCCAGATGTCCTTGCTGGGAAGCGGGGGAAGGACCCATCCTTGGGGAACAGAGTTGCCTTTGGAATGATCCGGATGGCACCAGGTACTGATCCCAATCCTGCCTTATCTGGATGAGCGCTGGAAGGGAATGCTCGGCTTGGAGGTAATACTGTGGAAAAGGCTGCAAGAGGTGAGCAAGAGGGGAACTCATCTGGATCTCCAGATAATTTGAATTCAATTTCACGTTTCTGAAGTAAAATTTTCTCTTTTTCTTTTCTCTGCTTCTTTTCTTAATTCCCTTTTCCTCTCTTCTTCTGGTTCTCCTTCCAACGTAACTCGGAGGTCTCTCTCTCTCTCTTCAGCTTCATACAGTTCAGAGCGCTTTTTAATGAGTTTTCTCAGCCGCTGAAGGCGGGTGTTCAAAGGCCTCGTCCGCTGAGGCCGGAGGACAGACCCCCCTTCCTTGCTGCAGCTTCCTTCCTCAGTTTCCTCAATTTCTGCAAAGCTCGAAGGATGTCCACCATTCTTTCGGTGTCCGTTTGTTTTTTGTTTTTTCTTACTTCAGACAAGACGCCTGGCCTCGCCCACGCAGGCGGCCTGGGCCAGCTGGCTGCGAGCGCCTCGGCGCGACCTGAGCGCGCAGCGAGACCCCGGGGCCGGGCCTTCGTCCCCGGCCTCGCGTAGGGCCTGAGCCAGGCCGCGGAGCCGCCGCACCGGGCGCCGCGCCGCGCCGCGCCGGGCCGCGAACGCACCTCGCTCGCCCAGGCCGGACCCCGCGGGCGGCCGCCGGGGCTTCCCGAGCACCGCCTCCAGCCGCGGCCGGTCGCGCAGGCGCAGCGGGGCCGCGTCCCCGAGCGCTTCGGACCGGCGGCGGCCGCACCTCAGCCGCACCTCAGCGCAGCGCGCGCTCCAGGGGAGGCGGCGGCGGCGGCTCTGGTCCCGGGTGGAAGCCGCTGGAGGGCGGGAGGCCTCGGCGGGCGCCCGGGACTGCAGAACCAGCGGAGGCTGGAGCCGGACCGCTGCGGTAGAGACGGCGGGAAAGCCGGGGACGCCAGGGGCGGGGGCGGACGGCCGACGGCAGCGGAGCGCGCGGCGGCTTGCGAGGGCGGCGGGCCCAGGCGACGCGGAGGGTGGAAGGGCGGCAGAGCCATGGTCGCGGGTGGGGTGGCCCCGAGGAGCGACAGGTCAATTTAGTGGCATCATCGTTCTTGGTGGTGGATATAAAACAAGGTCTGGTTTAATAACAAGGATAGGATTCTTGCCTGGGCGTGAGATCCCAGTTTTTCATTTCAAAGAAGATATTTGGAACAGTAGATAATCGTTTATGTAACCCATGCATAGTACTTAACAGAGCATATGATAAATAAAAGTGACCATTACTATTTCTAAAATGCTGTCATAGTTGAAATGTTTCGTAAACATGTCTTTCTGGGCCCTTCCTTGCCGGGCTCAGCTGGGGCACAGGGCTGGTCATGGGCATGCTCTTCCTCCCCTTCCCCAGATGTTGTTTTCCTTATGGGGTACTGTGGGCTGTAGTGCCTGGGCCTGAAAGGCTGGGCTCCGGCTCTCTCTGGTTGGGTCAGACAGGGTTTGGGAGGGACAGGGAATTGACACAATGCGTGGCTGTGAGGGAGATGTGGAGTGGGAGGACGGGCCAACCGACAGAAGGAAGGAAGGTGGAGATGATGTAGAGAGGATGTGCATCCAGAAGTGAGTTCAACATTTGGGAGTGTGGAGGATTTGGGTGAGGGTCTTCCCAGGGGGTCACAAATGCCACTGGAGGTGAAGGGAGTGGCCCTGGAAGAAGAAGATGAGGAGATGATGTTGATAAGTGGGAGGAGGAGCTAACAGAGAGTTGGATGGTGGAAGGCAGAGAGCCACTTCAACCTAGTGAGAAAAGGCGAATTGTTGAAAAAAAAAAAAGTGAATGGTCAAGGGAAAAAAAAAAAAAAAGAGGCATGGTGGCACACGCCTTTAATCCCAGCACTCGGGAGGCAGAGGTAGGAGGATCACTGTGAGTTCAAAGCCACCCTGAGCCTACATAGTGAATTTCAGGTCAGCCTGATCTAGAGTGAGACCCTACCTCTAAACAACAACAACAACAACAAAAACAAAACAAAAACAAAAAAGATGTCCTATATTGCTGAAGACTCCACATACTTGGGTGGCAAGGCCACTGAGAAATTCTGCTGGAACTGAGCTGATAACCTCCTCCATGTACACCAGCTGAGAGAAAGCTGGAAGAAGCCATTCTACATTTAGTTCAATGGGAGAGAGATATCACCAGTGAAGATACTCAACAGTGGACACTGCAAGCCTTATGAATTGGCCAGCCAGGCCAAATGAGCCAACGGGTGCAATAGTGGCACATCTGTCATGGTGGAAACCAACTGCCCTCCAATTGGACTGGAGGCCCGCTCCATGGGAGGGAATACATCCCTGATACTGAAAACTTAAAACAGGGGTAGTCAGGAGCGCTAGGGGTGTAACATCTGCTGATGTCTGGAAAAATGTATATACTATGCTTATCAAGCTGCCCAGTAAGCACTTTTCTTAATATTTATACCCTTATATTAACACTACTCTCACTTTGGGTAGAGAATCTTCTCTTTTCAGATGGCAGTAATCTTGGCATCATGACTCAGAAGGTATCATAGTGCTGGAAAGAAGTGACTGGAGTACTGAGTAACATCTCGATCACACCTTCCAAGGCTCAGGGTCTAATGCGGAAGAGGTGGCGGAAAGAATGTAAGAGCCAAAGGAAGGGTAGGACTCCTTACAACGTGCTCCCTCCAGACATAAAATGGCCTTGATATCCATGACATTATAGTGCCTGACACTACCTACACAAGACCATCATAAGAGGAGGAAAAGATCATGACATCAAAATGAAAGACTGATTGAGATGGGGAGGGGATATGATGGAGAATGGAACTTCAAAGGGGAAAGTGGGGGGAGGGAGGGTATTACCATGGGATATTTTTTATAATCATGGAAAATGTTAATAAAAATTAAGGAAAAAAAACGATGTCCCGAGTGCTCAAAACTAAGCAGTGCTCTCATTACAAATTGAAAACAGGAAATAGAGAAGTGAGGAGTTGTGGGCAGAAGGCTGTGCCAAGCGGCTGGTAGGGAGGACATTCGTGAAAGCATTCTCATCTCTGCTTGAGAACTGCAAGGCTTTCTCCATAGGTTTTGATTGAATACACAATGCCAGCATCTTTGAAGTCAGGACACAGCCTGCCCTTCTGACAGCGGAATTCGCATGGATGCCCTCTTGGTCAGGGCTAAGCGAGGACTAGAGGGATTCTAGACGCGTTTAGAGACGCACTGGACAGCCTCGGGTACAACTCTACTTTCCACCGACTCACATACCAAGGCCTGTTTGCCCACCGATGACTTTGTCCCTTGCAAATAAGGAACATCAAATTCTCATTCACTTTTATGAGAGTCGTAATGCAATGTTAAGTCAAAAATTGGGGTTTAAAATTTTATTCCAGGAGAAGCCCAGGTTTGTTCAGTAAATAGACAAAAGTGTGTGTGTAGGGAAAGGCTAGCAGGAATGAACCTCATAGTACTTCGATGTGTGTCTTTTTGTATTTTATGAATTTTCAGAATTCTGCATCTGAGTAAGGAACCTTACAATTAAGAAAACATAAAATCTTGCTTCCTGTTTTTATTTTTTATTTTAAAACCTTTTGACAACTCTCATGCATATACACAATGTACCTGATCACAATCCCCTCCCATCACCTGCCTTGCCCCTCCCCCCTCCACTTAACCCCTTTTTTCTATTTAGTCCTTCTACTGAAATTTGTCTTTGGAGGAACAGGGTTTTGTGCAGCTGAGATTCGACATGGTTGGCTCTGCCACATGCGCATTGAGCACACTAGGGTACCTGTATGCCACCCCTCTAATGTACCTTTGCACATTAGACTGCTTAGCATCGCACATGCGCATTGAGCACCCTGGGTACCTGGAATGCCACCACTGTAAAGTATCTGTATTCTGCAAGTTCGACAGGCTGAGATCTGGACATGCGCACTGAGCACTCTTGACTCCCCCCCCTCCCCCCGCACCACTTGCTCAAGCTGCGGAGCTCCAACAGCTCCTGCAGCCCGCGGATCGGTGGACAGTCGCGGCTCGGTGCATTCCGCGGTTCCCGTGGACAGTCCTGGCTCGTGCATCCCGCGCTTCCCGGCCCGTGCATCCCGTGGTTCCCGTGGACAGTCCCGGCCCGTGCATCCCGCGGTTCCCGTGGACAGTCCCGGCCCGTGCATCCCGCGGTTCCCGTGGACAGTCCCGGCCCGTGCATTCGGCGGTTCCCGTGGACAGTCCCGGCCCGTGCAGCCCGCGGTTCCCGTGGACAGTCCCAGCTCGTGCATCCCGCGGTTCCCGTGGACAGTCCCGGCCCGTGCATTCGGCGGTTCCCGTGGACAGTCCCGGCCCGTGCAGCCCGCGGTTCCCGTGGACAGTCCCGGCCCGTGCATCCCGCGGTTCCCGTGGACAGTCACGGCCCGTGCATTCGGCGGTTCCCGTGGACAGTCACGGCCCGTGCAGCCCGCGGTTCCCGTGGACAGTCACGGCCCGTGCATTCGGCGGTTCCCGTGGACAGTCACGGCCCGTGCAGCCCGCGGTTCGGTGGACAGTTGCGGAACTGTGGACAGTTGCTGAAAGGCGGACCCTGCTGGGGATCTGTGGCAGACTTAATTTTCGGCGCTGGGAGCGGGAGCATTATAGAATTCGTTTGGGGATTTTCATTGAGAAGCGGTTTATTCTTACTTTTAAGGATTTTTATTGGCTTGGGGCGGGGCGGGGGCGGGGGCGGGGTAGGGGTGGGGCGGGTGGGGTGGGGCGGCGGGAGGCAGCTAGCCTGGGAGCCGCAGCCGCAAAGTTCTTTAAGTTCTTTGGGGGTTCTATTTATCAGTATTACATTCTTATTTTTAAGTATTTTCATTGGTTGGGGAAAAGAGAGGTGGCGGCTGTGAACCCCAGGAAGAACCAGCCATGAAGAAGTTCATTGACTTCTTCACTAAGGAAAAACCTTTTGAAGATCCCAGGGTGTCGGGTCCTGGCCCGCCCAGGTACCACAGCTACTACCAGCCTTATAATAAGATCCACGAGGCTGCAGCTTACGGATTTACAGACCTCTTGGCACTTTACCTGAAGCGTAAGGAGTCTTACAAGAGCAAAACAGACATGAAGAAGAGGTGACTGGGCCCTGGAGGGAGGCAGGTCCCACGTGGAGAAGGCCATGTCATGCATGGCTGTGCTGAGAGCAGAGAGGAAACAGCTGGCCCTTGTGTCACTCTCTTCCTCACAACCGGGGCCTGCACGCATGGCAGGGAGGAGGCAGGAGCCCTGAGGAGAAGGCCGTGTCTCCCCTGGTTGTGTGGAGGGCGGGCAGGGGAGGGCTTGGCTGTGTGCTCACTTTCTTCCAGCCACGGGCTCCTCACACTTTGTGGCCTGCATATTTTGCAGGGAGGGAGGCTAGTGTCACCTGGAGAAGGCCACGTCTTCCCTGGCTGTGCTGAGGGCAGTAGGGCTGGCCCTTGTGTCACTTTCTTCCCACCACAGGCTTCTCACACCTGTGGCCCGTGCGCTTGGGACAGGAGGAGGCAGGTTCCTAGGGAGAAGGCCATGCTTCCCTGGTTTTGCTGAGGCCGGTAGGGATGGGCTGGCCTGGCTCTCACTCTCTTCCTACTACAGGCTCCTCACACCTGTGGCTTGCTAACCTGGGGTGAATTGGGCTTAGTTGCCCTGTAGAAAAGGCCATGCTTTCCCTGGCTCTGCGGAGAGTAGGCCCCGGAGTGTTGGCTGGTCTCTCACTTTCTTTCCAACCCTTCCTCCTCACACCTGTGGCCTGCACCCCTGCAAGGGGCCTAGCATCCAGACCACCTTCATGTGCAGCAAAACTAACAAAGTTTGGGTCCCCTTACACATCCCCTTGTGGAGCACTTCTTCTTGATTTAAGAGGGAACAAAACTAAGGAATACACCATTTAATGAACATATTTTAAAACCCATGTCATGGGCACTGTAGACAAGTGCCCAGTGAGAGAAACTGTCTAGCTGCATACCCCAAAATTCTTTGAATAAAATTCAATGTCCAATTTCTATGGTGGACACTCATACAAATATGTATTATGAAGAGAATTTACAATGAAACTTTGAAGGCAGAAGATGGCTCTGTGCTTTTTTTTTGGTTATTGTTGTTTGTTTGTTTGCTTTTTTGGTTGTTGTTGTTTTTTTAAGGTAAGGTCTTACCTCTAGCCCAGGATGACCTAGAATTCACTATGTAGTCTCAGGGTGGTCTTGAACTTATGGCAGGTAAAGGATCCATCAGATGAAAATTAATGAGTATAGGTGTTACATGCTATATAATTTTTATAATTATAAGAGTGACTATAGATTTTGAGGTAGTGCTCTGTAATTTTGTAAAGTTCCCTCCATTTCCACAGGACTCCCCTTCACTTTGCTTGTGTATATGGCCGTCTGGACATTGTGAAGCTCTTGATTAAGTGGAAATGCAGTGTCAATGCAGTGGATTTGCGCCTTGTCACACCTCTCATGAAGGTATAATGACACTGTTATTTTCAGATAATATAGATTTGATTTCAATGCTTATTATAAAAGTGAATTATCTCATTTAAAGAACTAATTGGTGAATTATGTTGAATGTGTATCTTGAATTCCTTGAGTTGACAATCTGCCTATTGATCCACTACTCACAGGCTGTTCAGTGCCGAAATGAGGAATGTGCAAAACTCCTTCTCCGAAGCGGTGCTCGAACGAACATGGTGGACAACACAGGCAGCACGGCTCTGCACTATGCGGTCTACAATGGGGACATAAGCCTTGCTTCAATACTGCTGGAACACCATGCAGATATTAACTTGGAGAATGAGGTATAACTTATACAAATTTAATACCAAGGTAGTTGAAATGCATGTGTTTTCACAGTCATGTAAGGTCGGTTTTCAAGCTCAAGCATTTCTCTTGACTGAAACTATTTGAAAATAACTCATCCGTTTCAAGTGTCACTTTGCATATTGATACTTTGAAAGGAACGTAACAGAGGACAACTTTCTTCTATGCACTCATGTGAAGTACTTATGTTGCAGAAACCGGAACAGACATCCACCACCCCTGAAAGGGCTCAAAAGTTAGACCAAAGCACAAGTGCACCACAACCAGTTTTGGTGAACCAACGAGTTTATTAGGGGTCCGTATAGAACAGGGTGAGGGGTTGCTTACAGGAGCATGGTGACTCACATGCAGCTACGTTATGGAAAACTCACTGCAGCATAGGTGATGGCTCACGGAGGCTGCATCTCTGCAGCACACAGCACAGCCTGCAGGCAGCTTGGCTAGTTGCAGTCTCAGGCACACTGCAGGACTTGCAGGCAGCTCAGTTGGCAGTCTCTTCCCAAGCAGTTTTTTTTTTTTTTTTCACTTCGAATGATCTTAGGGGATGAGGTCTTGTAAATTTCCTTCATCTTGTTGACTCCCAGTGTCTCCTGAGTTTCCTTCCTCCCCAAAAGAGGAACTGCTTCAATACTGAGGAAACTGCTCTACAACAATTTATGAACAGAATGTTATCTGTTAAGCTATGATTTTTCTATTCTGTAGTGTTCTCTTCATCAAAGTTTTCCTAGCTAGCTTCAAATAAAATATAGGAAATAAAAATTGCCTTATAAGTTGGCTAGTCTCATACATAAGTTATTGATGAGATGTGGATATCTTGATGCTGCTGAAAAAAAGTTATATTGTGCGATTAACCTCTAAGTGGTAAGACTGAGGAAAAAATATTAGAAAAAGAAATTGATCAGAAATATTTAGGCCAACTTTGAAATAAGAAATTTGAGGGAAAACATCAAGTGGTTTTTACAATTCATTTTAGATGTATTAATATCGTGCTATGGAAGTGGGAGGTAACGGCTCTCTTAGTTTGAGAAAGGTGTTGAATCATAAGCATGCCTGCAGAGGGATTTTAGGAGGACTGTGGAGAGACCAGACTGATAGTGACAGGGTGGTGATTATATGGACAATTTAAAGGAAGAACTAATAAGGCACATGAATAGTTCCCTGTCCTTTAAGAAACAGCCACAGAGCTGGAGAGATTGCTTAGCGGTTAAGGCGCTTGCCAAAGCCAAAGGACCTAGATTCGATTCCCCAGGACCCATGTAAGCCAGATGCACAAGGGAGCGCATGCATCTGGAATTCATTTGCAGTGGCTGGAACCCCTGGTATGCCCATTCTCTCTCTCTACCTGCCTATTTCTGTAACTCTCTCTCTCAAATAAACAAAAATAAAATATTAATAAAAGAAACAGCCACATAGATAAGGGCCTAAACTGTGCTCTCAGATGTGCAATACCTCCCTGGGAGTTGGAGATCTTTCACATTGCATCTTTGAATAATCAGGTTGCCTTTTTGAGGTTTCAATTTCTTCTGCTGTTCCTAACACCAGGAATTGAACGGAATTTTCAGTAATTGCATGTCTTTATTTCATTTATCCTTTTAACAAAATCTTCAAATGATGAAGGACTTGGCCCTGGGGATGGAGGTGAGACTGAAGTGATGCTTGTCTGCCTGACCAGACAAGAGCCAGACCTAACATTGTGTGCTGTTGTGACAAGGAGAGAATTGAGAATGTACAAGACCAGGCTCCTACAAAGTTTATCTCAGTAAATCAAATAAGAACTACTGGCTGCCTGTATGTCCCTGTTGTCCAGGGCCTATGTGTGATCAGTTAGCGTGGGATCCAATTTGGTGTTTCCTCTTGTCATCTACTTTGCCTTTACATATAGTTGAGTCCACAATTGATGTTTAGTTTGAATTTTATTACAGATTTTATTGTTTACAAACTACTGAAATGTTCAAGAATGGGTTATATATTGTGTACTACTTTTCTAGCAATGGGATTAACTTTAGCAATTAGAGGTTTTTTAAAAATTATTTATTTGGACTAGAGGGATGGCTTAGCAGTTAAGGAATTTAATATTTCTCAGTGGTTAAAGACACTTACTTTCAAAGCCTGACAGTCTGGGTTTGATTCCCCAGTACCCACATAAGCCAGATGCATAAGGTGGAGCATGTGTCTGGCATTTGTGGTGGCTAGAGGCCCTGGCACACACACACACTGTCTCTCTCTCTTCCCCTGGCTCTTTCTCTTCCTCTCTCACAAATAAATAAATAAAAATAAAATATTAAAAATATTGATTTATTTGCAAGGAGTGAAAAAGAGAGAGAAAGAGAGAGACATAGAGAGGGAGAGAATGGGTGTACTGGGGTCTCTTGCTACTGCAAACAAAGCCAAGATGCGTGTTACACTTTGTGCATCTGGCTTACGTGACTACTGGGGAATCAAACCCAGGCTTTCAGTCTTTGAAAGTGTCTTTAACCACTGAACATTTTATATAAAAATGTTTTCCTTTGACCATACTTTAAACATATGCTCATTGGAACAAATAAACCTCTAAGTTTTAATAGGTAAATCACTTTTAACAGTCCAGCCAAGTTGTGCATTATTGCAAACAAAATTAGATCATTGTTTTCAGAATTGTCTCTTAACAAGACTGGTGAATTGGTGACTTTGTTTCTGGTAAAAATAATACACATAAAACAATAAGAAAATTGGCCATATTATGTCATTGTCTCATTATTTTTATATAGTGTAAAATAAACTAATGAAGGGGCAATTTATGAAACCACAAAAAAATTAAAAGACCAGGATTGGTGGTGCACACTTTTAATCCCAGCACTCGGGAGGCAGAGGTAGGAGGATCTCCATAGGTTCGAGGCCACACTGAGACTACATAGAGAATTCCAGGTCACCCTGGGCTAGAGTGAGACCCTACCTCAAAAAACCTAAATAAATAAATAAAAGTAATGGCATAGGCCTGGAATCCTAGCACAATGGGGAGAACTTTAGCAGGAAGTTTCTGAGCCAGGAGGCTAACCCGGGCTATATAATAGTAACATATAAATTAGTAACTAAGCAAAATTAAAGAGATCTTCAATACTGGATGTCTATTTTAAATTTTTCCCCAAATTGGGGGTATTTGAAAAATGCATTTTGCTTGTGGTTATAGCAGGAATCCTAATACCTGTACAATTAGCTCATCTTTCACATGATACAATGAAAACATTGCTCCCTTGCTTTGGAGTTGTTGAGATGAAGATGGAGACCCTGTCCTCAGGGAGCTGTGGGCTTAGATGGAACCATTGCCTGACTCAAAAATATTCATCAATGTTTGTACATATGCAGTGTTTTTCAGGAAGAGTAATCATTCAGCGTGAACTCTGTGGGAGTCTGAATTCATGTTGCAACCCTAGGCAGGGTGGAGCACTTAAAGAACAGGGGCGCACACGCCAATGTGCAGTGGGTTGAGAAGAAGAAAGCGCTGCTGAATTTCTGTGTTAGATGTTTGTGCACATACGGTGGTGTTAGGTTTTCAGCTCATCATTGATTTCTTGTTTAACAGAAGCAACTGCCACCACTTTTACTGGCTCTTCAACAAAAACAGGAGAAGATGGCAATATTCTTAATCAATAACAATGCCAACATCTTCATATGTGATAAGGTGTTAAGGTATAGTCCTTTCAATTTGAACTAATATAGTGTGTTCTATAGAGGAAACCATCATTACTGCTAGAAATATCACATTGATGAAGATTAGTTCAGGATACTGTGAAATTACGTATTGTAGGATATATATTAACATATAATATGGACTGGTGTTTGTTAATTGTAATCCATTTTGGTTATACAAATGTATCTAACAAAAGGTTTCATATATTTAATGGTATAATTTAAATATTTGTGAGTTAAATAATTGGGGTTTTTGTTTTAGTTTTGTATTACAAGTGAATGCTTAACTATTTTACAATATTTTAAATCTCTACTTCTAACATACTGTTCTTTTAAAATTGTATGTTAAGTGGCTCACTCTCTTCCTACTGTTTTCTTTAAATGCTTTATGAGAGAGTGGCAGAGAAAGAGAGAGAGAGGAGGGAGGGAATGAGTATGCCAGGGCCTCCAGCCATTACAAAGAACTCCATGTGCATGTGCCACCTAACCTGGGTCCTTAGACCTTGCAGGCAAGCACCTTAACCACTAAGCTATCTCTTCAACCCTCTTGCTACTGTTTTCTACCTCTATAGCAGAGGTGATGTCCAGCCTGTGCTCATGCCATGGTTTCCTTGGCCATCATGGAGCTTCCCCACAAGACTGTAAGGCGAAAAACAAAACAAAAACCTCCCTGCTATCAGCTGCTTTTGGCTAGATGCTTTGTCTGAGCAACTACAAGCAGAAGTAAGGCTGTGATGGTACCACGGACAGTACTGCTGTAATCCATATGCTATAGGCACAGGCCTCAATGGTGGCCTGGGTGGAGGCAGCACCTGCACCTGCTCTGTGGTGATCCAGGTGATGTACATGTCCCCAAGCACCTGCTCTCAGCAGATGCAGACTCTCTTGGTCTCCTTGGGCAAGATCATCAAGCTGCGCCTCTTGCCTTTGCCAGTCTCCTGTCTTGTCTGCTTTGCTAAGTTCCAAGATGCAGACTTGGCAGTTGTGGTGTCACATCTGCCAAGCACTGTGTTCCTTGACAGAGCCTGGGTGGTCTTAGCATCCGCTGAGGAGTTACTCCTGCGAGTCTTCTGCCTGGTGGTGGAATCAGATTAGCACTGTGCCGTTGAGGCTTTGGGAACTCCACCTCTTGACCAGGCCCTTGCGGCTCCTGGGCTTCCTGGAACAAGTGTGACCTTTCAGTCCTTTGCTCCAGATCACATGCTGGAATTTAGGAGTCTTATAACTGGTATGGTTTTATACTAATGCTATTGCCTTAAGCATGTGGATAGATTTTAGCCTCCTGTGAATTATTATTCTACTCATATCAGACCAGGGAAGAAATAGGGAATGATTCATCTACCTCTTTAAATGCTTCAGATAAATAAATTCCACACAGTCATTATCCATTGAAGGGTATGAAATTTTGAATTCCACTGTGGAATGTCAAGCAGAACAAGAAGCTTCCTCTTGGGCTGGAGAGATGGCTTAGCGGTTAAGCGCTTGCCTGTGAAGCCTAAGGACCCCAGTTCAAGGCTTGATTCCCCAGGACCCATGTTAGCCAGATGCACAAGGGGGCACACGTGTCTGGAGTTCATTTGCAGTGGCTAGAAGCCCTGGCGCACCCACTCTCCTCTCTCTCTCTCTGCCTCTTTCTCTGTCTGTCGCTCTCAAATAAATAAATAAAAATAAACAACAAAAAAAAAAATTAAAAAAAGAAGCTTCCTCTTTGTTTTGTTCCTTGACCTTGCTGGTTATCTACAAAGATTAACACCTGTGCTCATCTTTGTACATTTGTTAGTAAATGGTCATTTCTACACAGACAAATGATTTCAAGTTGGCAAATTATATACAGTTATCTATTCAGTAATTTTTATTAAAATACCTAATAGTAATGTTTTGTCTCCATTATTTTAGGACCAGCCTCACCTATGCTGTTAGATCTGAATTGGGAAAGGTTGCACAGATTTTCCTTGAGAGAGGTATATCTGTCAAGACAAAAGATGCTTATAATCTCACGGCCATCGAATATGCAGCTGAAAATAAAAGTAAGATGTAAGTATTTAAATTAAAATTGTAGCTATCATCAAATGAGTGTTAAAAGCAATTGCAAAAATGGTACCTTCTCCATCAGGAGAGGTTTTCTTATCTACTTAAAGACAATTGAAATGGCAGTGACATATCCACGTCATCACTGAGAAGCTAAGCACAATGATAGACTCAAGAGAAGGAGCAATGGATGCAGGACTCTATGCAGGGTACTTTTTGAAAGGCTGGGACTTGAACTTGACTTAAGTGAATATTCTATCCTTGAGTCATAATCCCATTGCTTAGCTCAGGAACTTTCAGAAAGCTATATTTGAGGATAACAGCATTTTGTGCTTTTATTCTAAATATAACACATAAACAGGGAGAACACATAAGCTCACATCTTTGATATGCTAATTAGCTTTTGAGTTTTGAAATCACTGGGTTATCAGACATTCTTGTTACTTTCCTCTGGGTGCTATCTTTGTGATTCTGCTCTTCTATGATTTATTTATTCATTTATTTATTTGTATGTGTTTGCGTGTGTACACATGTGTTGGTATATGAGTGTGGGCACATGCATGCTATTTGAACTCCCAAGAACTTAAGGGATTCTTTACATTACAATCTGTCGTTATGAAAAAAGAATACATTCTACTCATTCTTTGGTTTATTTTGTGCTGAAGTTTTGCAGCTCAAGCTGACCCTGCAACCAGACATGAACACCCATTCCTGCCCCTTGTCTTTACTGATGGAGTGTCCTGAGTATTCATAGCAATAGACACTGAGTCTTAAAAGTTACACCAGTGTTCACATATATGCATGTTTCTAAGAGCACCTGCTATTACTGATTGAACACCACTCGGCTGCATCTGCCAGGTCTCTGAGATTTAACAGCACAGACAGAAAACTGACACTTTCAAACCCTTCTATGGAAGCCAGGTGTTAGCCTAGACCTTTATAGTGGGTTACCATTGAGGAACTTGTTTGTCCCCTTTTCCAGTCTGAATGGGGACCATTCTAAACTATCATATAGTGTCAAATTATGTAGGAAGAGACTGGCATGCCCTCTCTTCTTTAATACCATATACCCTATGCTCAAAAGCCCTTCAAAGAAGCCTGTGTATCTTCATTGCCTGAGTGTTGGGAGATACACATCAGCCTTCCCAGAGAGTGCCAACTTGTGATTAGCCACTCAAGTGACACTCTCCATAGTAGTGAAACCCTTCTTACCTACTTGAGTCTGTGCCTTGAGTTTTCAGGATATTTTCAGTTCTTGCTTTACCACAAGACCATTAATCACAGTTTTCTGAGTCTGAAGTACATTATTTGGAATTAAGAGAGGAGAACCCCATTGTGTCCCATCAGAGTGCAGGTGTAAAAGAGGAGTTTGTCTTCCAAGACAGTTGCCGATGAACCTGGTGCCCCAAGAGTCACTCTCACAAGGATCTGCTGCCTCAGGGCTTGAATATGTAGATTAGTTGAATATTTCCTCATCACTTCCTCATTTGTATATTAGAGCCCATGTGCAAACACATATCTAGTTTTATTTGGGATTCTGAAACAGCTCAGCACTAACAAGCAAAATCACCCTATTGCTTTTCTCTTTGTATGTACATGTTCTGTAGACTGTCAATAAAGCTTCATAGCAACCTAATGAAGTAACAGTTAAGGTATTATTTTTAGAACATGTTTCCCTAAGAGAAACAATTTGATCTAAACAAAGCACCTTCTGGTTATAACAAATCATGATGCTTTTCAATAAGCTAGGAAAATTTAATTCATAGCCTGAGGTGGTTTACTTTTGATTCCTAACCCTTTCACTCCCCCCCCCCCCTCATTTTTGTTACAAGTTGTGTAAAAGTTGTAAAATCTTCAGTTTGAAGCATATGATTAAAAATTCAGGCAGGACTGTTGATAGTATCAGAAAAAACACATGAATTCAGTGCATTGGGCAAATGATTTCCATATTAACATTGAAACGGTAATTTTATTTACCACTTTTTTGTACATTACAGTCTTCCATTGTTGTTGGCTTATGCCAAGCAGAAGAGAGCAACTTCAGATGATAATGACACATCATGTAAGTCTTCTGATAGTTCATTACTATAGAGCATTCTGCCCTTGATAGGACAGTCAGACTGAGAAAATTTTGATTCCAAAAGGTGATTTACAAACAAAGTGTAGTGCTGGGGAGACGACTCAGTAATTAGAGACACTTGCCAGCAAAGCCTGTTGAACCAGGTTTCATTTCCCGGTACCAATGTAAATCCAGATGCATAAGATCCACTAGCATCTGGAGTTCAGTTGCAGTGGCAAGAGGCCCTGGTACACCAATTGTTTCTCTCCCTCTCTCAAATAAATGAAAGAAAAATTTTAAAGCAAAGTGTAAATTGAACTCATAGTTTTTCTGATGTGTCTCCTAATAGTTTACAGATCAGAATTCTTTAAAGTAAATTGTGAAATTTATAATCTGAAAGGGCCTTGTCCAAAAAATGCCATTTTAAGGTGGCCCTTGAAATCTTATATATGTTGGTAAATATATTAAAAAAAAAGATATTTAAATTTAGCATGCTACTTGCTTCCTTGATAGTCACAGATAATTGGACTTGCAGCTTCTATCTAATTTTATAATGAATACATTGCATTTAGTAACTGAATATTATCACATCTTTTTTATATAACTAGAAGCACAGAAGGACAAGTTGTGTCACTAAAATATGATAAAATATTCATCCCTTTGATTATTCCCTAGCTACATACATCACTAATTTGGCCTATATGTTTGTAATTATTCAATATAGACATGACCAATGATAATCTTTACCTATCTCTAATGTAATATGATTATTCAACTGAAGTTCTCAAATTTGCTGCACTGCACAGTAATAATGGTGAAAATGCATAACTTCCTTGGCAGATTTAGGTACTAAGCCCATGGCCACCTGTACTCTAGGCAAATGGTCTATCCTTTACTAGACTTCAGGCCTATTTTCCATTTGGTCTTCCTACTTCACATAGAATCCAATAGTAAATTCTCTACTTATAGGAAAGTGTTACTCCTAAAGTGCTTTGCCTCATAACAGATGAGAAGCAATAGAAATTTTAATTCAATTATGCTGCTAAATAAAGAACAAACACATGATGGGCATAATCCATCAAAATGTAGAAAGAAGAATATCAGATCATCCTTCTAGAGATCATTTTGTGAAAAAGAGGGATTTTATAGGGGAAAAAAGAAGAAAGTAGAAAGGAAGACTTGATGGTAAATTTTGAGCCACAATGAATAAAACTGAGAACTTTAATTGGATTTACTATGTATATGTTCAAACCAAAGACATGAACAATGCTCAGCCAGAGAGTACTTCTTACTCCCATTCAACTGAGTGCCAGGCAAGAGGTACAAACCCAGGAAGGATTGTCATTTTACAAAAGACAAATATGGGCTGGAGAGATGGCTTAGCTGTTAAGGTACTTGCCTGCAAAGCCACAGGACTCAGGTTCGGTTCTTTAGGACCTATATAAGCCAGATGCACAAGGGGGCACATACATTTGGAGTTCATTTGCAGCAGCCAAAGGCTCTGGTGTGCCCATTCTCTCTCTCTCTCCCTGCCTAGTTCACTCTCTCAAATAAATAAAAATTTTGAAAATGACAAGTATGTATACATATATGCATCTGCCCAAGTATTTTATGAATACATAACATTCTCTATGGTTACTGGAAAAAAAGAGCCACAAGTGAATTGAGTCTATAAATAAACAGAACCATGGATTGGATTCCCAGAACTACAAAACCAGTAATAATAAATATTTGGCAGACTGTGCTGCTGTAAAACCCCAACTCTGTATAGTCCTAATAGAAAAACACTCACCTTCATTTAAAACAAAACAAAACCCTCTATGTGTTCAACTTCCACCACTTACTGGAAGAAAGACCCAAGGAACAGTAAGGAGGCCAGTGGTTTTGGCTTGTTTGTGAAGCAAAAAGTTTGTGTTTGTGAAGACTCACACCAGTTCCCTCTACTACAATCAGGAACCAGACTCACACTTCGTGAACTCACTAAATTCCCTTGAGCTTCTCCCGGTGACAGGCACAAAGATTCCTTGAAAGATAGAAGAATAGAGCCTTGTGTGATGGTATACACCTTTAATCCTAGCACTTGGGAGGCAGAGTTAGGAAGATCACCGCAAGTTCAAGGCCACCCTGAGACTACATAGTGAGTTTCAGGCCAGCCTGAGCTACAGTGAAACCCAACCTCAAAAAAAAAAAAAAAAGATAGATAGATAGAAGAACAATAACATTATAACCCATAAGTCAGACCTATCAGGCATCCAAGTATGACTAACCAAAAATACAGATATTCCCTCTACCCCAAAGGTAGGAGAGGACTATCTACCAAGAAGTGGGGTCATTTTGATTCAAGCCAGACCTGCTTTGGTTAGGACCCTCCCCTTATTCTTCTTGGAGGGCTCAAACCTAGAGACAATGCCTCATCTTGGATGCTTTGCAAAAGCTTTCTTTACCTTATGAGGAGGGGAATTTTCAGTGACTTTTTAACTGTAGCAGCTTTTCCAAATTGCCACTGGGGATAGACACCCCTCAGTGCAAAGTCACAGTGCCTTCCAGCCCACGGGCTTCTTGCAAGACTTCTGCAGCAACTTGTTGGCTTTAGAGAAACATCTCCATCCAAAGACCCATCTGTCCACTGACAACGAGGATGGGTGGACTGTGTGCAGGGCACAGTGTCACTTCCTGTGGAGGGCAATGTCCTTCTGAGCACAGGAGGCAAAGCGAGAAGACAAGGCCATTCAGGTTCTGATTGAATGGGCACCCAATTACATCAGTGAACTGCTGCCAACCCTGCTCCTGACGGGCCTGGACAGTGAGGACAGCACTGAGGAGAAGGGCACTTTTTTGGCCACCCAAAAAGATTTCCATGGCCAGGGTGAAAAAAAAAAAAAGTCAATGTCTGTAGACAGCTCCTGATAAATGTTTTAATGCAGCAATGGACCCATTTTTATTTTTATTTTTTTTTTATCAAATATTCTTTAATTTCACAGATGACAATATGAAACAAGCACAACAGTTTTGCAGTACAGTTTCAAGCTGTATAAAAATTAGAATACAGAGTTTAACACTTGTGTAACTGATATTTTGAACTTTACATTTCCATATAAAACTTACAATTTCAAATATTAGTCAATCTGATAACTTTCTCATAATATAAAAAGGATGAGATGCAGATTTTCACTAAACAAACTACATAAAATATTTAAAATAATCATTAAAACTCAACATTAGAATTTATAAAGATTAGCTATAAAAATATATTGGCAAGTCACTCTTCTTATAAAGGTACTATTCACTACATTACAAAATAGTCTCTAACATAAAACTCCCACAACTAACTGTCCCATCTCAGAACCTGACAGCCCTTACATGAAGTTGATTGTAAAATTCTCTTGTAAATCTTTGGTATGCATTTTCAGAAGGTTTTTTTTTTTTTTTTTTTTTTTTTTGGTTTTTTTTTCGAGGTAGGGTCTCACTCTAGCCCAGGCTGACCTGGAATTCACTATGGAGTCTCAGGGTGGCCTCGAACTCACGGCGATCCTCCTACCTCTGCCTCCCGAGTGCTGGGATTAAAGGCGTGCGCCACCATTTTCAGAAGGTTTTATAAAAAGTATTTTCAGAGCTTTTGTAAACACTTCATTCTATTAAAGCACAAAAGTAATGGGTATTCAACAGCATATAGGATATACAATCAAAAAACCAAATCAGTATGTATTTGTAAAAATCACCTTTACTGGAGTAGGCAACAACAACAACAAAAAAAACTACTTAAAAGTATCAAACTTTAGGGCTGGAGAGATGGCTTAGCGGTTAAGCACTTGCCTGTGAAGCCTAAGGACCCTGGTTCAAGGCTTGATACCCCAGGACCCACGTTAGCCAGATGCACAAGGGGGCACATGCGTCTGGAGTTCGCTTGCAGTGGCTGGAAGCCCTGGCGCGCCCATTCTCTCTCTCTCTCTCTCCCTCTTTCTCTGTCTGTCGCACTCAAATAAATAAATAATAAACACAAAAAAGTATCAAACTTTAAAACAGTTCTTTTTCCATTTTTCTGATAAAAAACAAATGCTACAAAATCATCCCACTTCATTCGTGTACCTAGCAAGCCTTTTAGGAAAAGACCTTAGAAACAGTTAACCCATTCTTAAAAATCCTCTCCAGTTCAACAAGCTTACTTTTAAAAACTCATCTAAAAAAATTCATAATACGACAGGTATACACCATCAAACCACATAATTTATATATTTAGTAATGTATCAAGTTTTCTTTTTCATTTGTAATTTAGCATTTATTGGTAGAAATAAAATACACATACAACCACATACAACTGAAAAAGGCCAATCCCAAGAAACAGTAAGAAATGCGAACTTACAGGGTCAATTGATTTACAAATTCAATTTACTAAATTTCACCTTATATACCATTTTTGGATTGACTTAGAAAGCTTTAAATGCTGAAGTTCAGTTCTTGAGGATGTTTCTTGCTTACAAAGCCCCCAGTTGTACCAGTAGCTTCTTAAGGTCATTTGCCACTTCATCCTGTGACCAGGTCTCTTGCATAAAGACATTTATTTACCTTTGCATTGCAAAAGCCTAAATAAAAATTAGCTTCACTTTTATAAAACTTTATAAGACTCCACTAAAAAGAAATCCATCTAATTTTTGGGCCAGTCCACAAAAATACTTTCTTTAAAAAAAAAAATCAAACACTTTTATGAGAATAAAGATCCTTCAAAGTTTTTAACTCTTCTATGAGAGTTTTATTTTGATTTTCCAGGAGTGCAACTCGATTTTCCAGGCATTTGACATACTCTTTCTTCCTTCTTCGACATTCTCGAGCAGCTTCTCTGTTTTTAGTCAATCTTATTTCTCTTTTCAATTGGGGGTCATCTGTCTTAGTTGCCTGAGAGGTAAGAGTGGCAGGCGACGTCATCACCACAGCTTGTGGCAGCGAAGTGGCCGATGGTGTGGTGGGGATCTGAGTGTCTGCACATCTCCTGATGCAGTTTGCACAACCACCTGGTTGCTGGGCACAAGTATTTGCTGTCCATCAGAGGTCTGTGCACACTGGAATCGTACCTTGCTGAGGATTGCCTGAATTTGTCATGGTTAAGGTCTGTAGTCCCTGTACTCCGTCTGCGCCTGGACTGGCCAACTGCAAGGCTCCATGTGGGGCAATGGCAATGTACTGTCCGCTGCTGGTCCGATAGATAGGAGTTGGAACAGACATAGAAGTGACAGCAGAAACTCCAGGATTTCCCCCCATCTCCTTTTCTGCTTCGTGTTTCTTCAGAAAAGAGGTCTTTCAAAATTTTTCTGTTGGGCAATATGAGAAATATGAGCTCCCTGAACTGTTGAACCAGGCTAAGGTGCGGTCTTGGAAGTGTTACCCTTGGGGGAATCTTCCATAATCAACTGTGGCCATCGCCTCGCCGCCACCCGGGGCGGACACGGTCCACTCCCGCTCCCAGGTGGATCTGCATTCACTTCCCAGTCCCCCTCTGGTGGTGAGGGCGGGGACACCAGGGTCACTTGAGAGCTAGCTGTCCTGGACTGCCCTTCTTCCGCTGTCCCTGGCCGCCAGGCGGCATGATCGACACCAGAAGACCCATTTTTAAAATCATTCTGTTTGAAGTAAAGTACAATACACAATGGGAAAGAAAATATTATTGTGATGTCTTTATGTTTTTGTCGAAATAATTGTGTGTTGATGTCAATTTGAACAATGTGTCTACAAATCTTTGAAATTATTTTACTCATTGAACCCATTGCCATCTAGTTTATATATGCCAGTGATAATGCTTAATGTTTTCAGAATGATTGGTGCCTTCTTCTAAAGGGTTCCATACTCAACTAAATATTAAACATTGTTCACTTAACAATTAACTCAGGGTTGTGATATAATAACACAAGTTTGTAAATATTTCATTTAATTGTATGAAGAATTTTGTTTTGTCACCCCTGCTTATGTGAAAATCTGCATTTGTCAGCAGCAACAGATGAAGGGAAAAAAGCAGAAGGCAAGAAAAACAGTCATGATGGCAAGGAAAATACTCAGAAATTGGTATGAAAATCTTTAAATGTGAAACTACTGATTTTATTCTGTGTGTTTTGTTTCAAGCTTCACAAAGACATTTAAAATACTCTTTAGATTGTCATTTAGGATTATTGACCACTTTTTTTTTTTACTTTTTGGGGGTTTTTTGCTTGTTTTTTTTTTTTTTTTTTTTTCCGAGGTAGGGTCTCACTGTAGCTCAGGCTGACCTGGAATTCACTTTGTAGTCTCAGGGTGGCTTTGAACTCACATAAGTGTTCCTACCTCAGCCTCAAGAGTGCTGAGATTAAAGGTGTGTGCCACCATGCCTGGTTCTTACTGACCACTTTTATATTAGATTTTAAACTGATTTTAGGTCATTATACGTTCTAATAGTATAAGTGCCTGCATTCACTTAGGCCTGACCATCACATTTCAATTTATTTGCAAAAATGATAATTATATGTATCTCTCTTTTTGTCCAAACTATATAATAAGTATGTCAAAGTTAAGATGAAAATTGACTCTTCTGAGTCAACTATTGAAATTTTGAACCAGATATATATGATAGATCTCAAATTGGATTTATGTAAAAATTAGTTTATTGCCGGAGGGTCTTGATTTCAGCAGTCACATTTTTTTCCATATAATTCCCAACTTAAAGGGTCCATTCTTACTTTCATCAGTAGTTGACATAAGTATGTCCATGGACTACAGCTTTGACGTATCAAAAAGAGTGAGCTTTGAGAGAAGAATGTCCACTTGGGCAATAGAATATTTTGCAGTTATGTTATTTTAAAAAGTGCCTTCTAGATAATGCTCCTTTGATTGACAGATATTTGTTATTGATATCAAAATATTGTGGACATCTTTCCGAAAAATATTACCAGGTTCACTTGTTTGTATTGATGTCAAGAATATAGACATTTTTTGAGCTAGGGTCTCACTGTAACCCAGGCTGACCTGAACTACTCATTATGTAGTCTCAGGCTGGCCCTTAACTCAAGGTCATCCTCCTACCTCTGCTCTCTGAGTGATGGGAGTAAAGGTGTGCACCACCAGTCCCAGCAGGATTAACATGTTACATTTGTATATGTTAATTAACAAGTTACATTGAAAAATTTTCAAAATTATTCTGGGGGGGGTAGACATTAAACTGTCCTTCTAGCAGGAAAAAAAAAATAAGCCTATGGTCCAGGGACGAATTATAAGAGAAACAAGCAGCAAGCACTTAGAAATCACAGCTTATGATTTCTTTGAAGTATTATGAGGATGTTAGGTTCAAGAACCTCAGACGAGTTTGTGTTTCCTATATTCTGAATATAAAGGCAAATTCCTCAGTGTATATTGCTTGGAGGGGGAGATTGCAACAACACACTTTGAAGGGACACAGATCATCCATATGGGTGTGTATGAAATACAACACATGGGGCTAAGAGAATAGCAGATCACGTGTGCCCATCGCTGGGTACTTTAGTACCCATTGAGTACAATTTAGAATGAGTGACAAGCAGCAAATGTGAAAAGGATGGGCAAAATGACCATTTAATCTGTAAGATTTTACCTACAATTTTTTTTGTAAATGAGTGTGTGAAATATTTTAAATTCTTAAGAAGTAAATTTTCTTATGTTGCCTTTATTCTATACCTAGGATAACAAATTTTAAGTTTGTTCTCAGTGGACAGAGTTGCACACTCTGTCTATGTAGTGTAAGGATTTACTTAAAATAACACTGTACAAATGTAACTTAAATTTATCATTTTATTCAGAAACATTTACTTTTAAAGGTTTAGTCAATAAATATGTAGGCATTAGTCATTTACCCTGGGGAAGCAGTTAGTATGATGGTTGTATATGCAAGGTAATATCGAATTTAACCCCTTAAATTTCCTGTGTGTTCTTCTTTACAGCAATAACTCTCTTTGTAATTAAGCTAAGTATGTAATAGCCTATGATGGGATGTCTGCTTACAAGAATTTGAGGATACTTGGCATTTCCTTTGTTATTTACATATTTGCACTCACACAGACACACACACACACACACACACACACACACACAGAGAGAGAGAGAGAGAGAGAGAGAGAGAGAGAGAGAGAGACAGAGAGAGAAAGAGAAATTGTGTAGACAATGGGACCTCTTGCCACTGCAAATGAACTGCATGTGCATGCTCTGCTTTGTGCATCTGGCTATGTTCATCCTGAGCAATATTAGCTGAAACAGTAGGCTTTGCTTGCAGCACCTTTAGCCATTGTACCTATGTCTCAGCCCACAAGCAAAACTTTAAAAAGTACCTATTTCCTTTCTAGGTAATGTAATCAATGTTTATCACCCTGAAATTTTTTCCCTTATTAGTATATTCTTAAAAGCTCAGATTTGGTGGGTATAATGCTTCCTCAGTGTCTTGTGCATGCTGAGGCAGTTAATACCCATAGGAAGATAGCAGATAGACTTGATTAGAGCAAACAGACCTGATCTTTCAATTCACAAATTCATGTGCCTCCTGGGAAGTATATTTCTCTTTTCCTGCACAAGATTGACCCCATTCACTATTTTCTTTCATGCTCCTGGTACCATGTCCACAGTGTCTTCCCTACTTGTATCTTTCTCTGTTCTCCTTTTGCCTTTCACATTATGACCCTATTGCTGGAAAAACTTCTGAGCTTCAGGATAGAAGTTCTTTCTCCCCTTGGTAGTGTAGCTATATGAATCTCAGCTATAGCAGCAGTGAATTATTCTCTTGCGTTTTTATTTGTTGTCATAGGTAACTACCTATGCTGGAATCTTGAATTTGATGTCTTCCTTTAGTTCCTCTCAAGGATAGTGCCTAAGATTTGATAGACATGGGTTTTGGTCTTAGTGACTGATTGATTGAGTGATGGAGTGAATGAGGGAATAGAAATGCATGCTAAATTCTGGTTATCTTGTATTTTTGCTGCAGGGAAAAGCCACAAAGCCAGAAATAAAAACCAAAGAAAGTAAGAAGATCCAAGCTGGTAAGGTTGCAAATACATATGAAAATTACTCCATTCCAAACTGTGTTCCAAGAAGTGCAAATGGGCATATGCAGAACAGTCTCCATTTTTAGTTTTCTCTTTCTTGCTGACTCTCTGCAACTCACTGCTTCTGGAAAATGCTTCAACTCTCTGAAATACATGCTTGCTATTCTTGTTTTATACAATATGGAAAATGTAGAGGTAGACATATATGCATTTCAAAGTGTAGTAATAATTTTTTCTCATGAGTATACCTGTGACAAATTATACAGAGAAACTAGACTTCAGGCCTGTTTTCCATTTGGTTTAGCTACTTCACATAGGATCCAGTAGTAAATTCTCTATGTATGGGAAAGTGTTACTCCTAAAGTGCTTTGCCTCATAACAGATGATAAGCAATAGGAATTATAATTCAATTATGCTACTAAATAAAGAACAAACATGATGGGCATAATCCATCAAAATGTAGAATGTAGAATATCAGCTCATCCTTCTAAAGATTATTTTTTGAGAAAGAGGGAATTTTGTAGGGGAAAAAGAAGAAGACAGAAAGGAAGTTTTGATGGTAAATTTTGAGTCTTTATCAGTAATTCTGAGAACTTTAGTTGGATTTACTGTGTATATGTTCAAACCAAAGACAAGAATTTTGCTCAGCCAGGGAGTACTTCTTACTCCCATTTGATGGAGAGCCAGGCAGGTGGTACAAACTCAGGAGGGATCGTCATTTTACAGAAGACAAATAGAGTCTGGAGAAATGGCTTAGCTGTTAAGACACTTGTCTGCAAAGCCAAAGGACTCAGGTTCGTTTCTTCAAGACCCATGTCAGCCAGTTGCACAAGGGGCACATGCATCTTTATGCATCTGGAGTTCATTTGCAGCAGCCAAAGGCCCTGGTGTGCCCATTCTCTCTCTCTCTCTCTCTCTCTCTCTCTCTCTCTCTCTCTGTCTCTCCTCTCTTTCCCTATTTCTCTCTCTCAAATATATAAAAAAATTTAAATGACAAACATGTGAATATATGTGCACCTGCCAAAGTACTTTATGAATACATGACATTCTATGCTGTTATAGAAAATAAAAGAGCCACAAGTGATTTCAGTCAATAAAAAACAGAACCATGGATTGGATTCCCAGCACTACAATAATAATGATAATAGTAGTAGTAATAATAATAAATATTTGGCAGTCTGTGCTGTTGTAAATACCCCAATTCTGTATAGTCCTAAGAGAAAAAACACTCACCCTCATTTAAAACAAAACAAAACAAACAAAACCCTCTCTGTGTTCAACTTCCACCATTTATTGGAGGAAAGACTGAAGAAACAGTAAGAAGGCCAGTGGTTTTTGCTTGTTTGTGAAGCAAAAAGTTTGTGTTTGTGAAGACTCACACCAGTTCCCTCTATTACAATCATGAACCAGACTCCCACTTTCTGAACTTACGAAATGCCCTTGAGCTTCTCCTGGTGACAGGCGCAAAGGCTCCTTGAATGAAGAATAGAGATGTGTGTGGTGGCACACACCTTTATCCCAGCACTTGGGAGGCAGAGGTAGGAGGATCACTGAGAGTTCAAGGCCACCCTGAGAGTACATAGTGAATTCCAGGTCAGCCTGAGCTAGAGTGAGACCCTACCTCGAAAAACAAAAACAAAAACAATAAAAAAAAACCAAGACAGACAGCCAGATAGATCAATAGACAGATGATAGATAGATGGATAGATAGATAGATAGATAGATAGATAGATAGATAGATAGAGACATTGTAAACCAAAAATCAGACCTATCAGGCATCCAACTGTGACTGACCAAAGGTGCAGATCTCCGCTCTAACCCAAAGGTAGGAGAGGACTGTCTAGCAAGAAGTGGGGTCATTTGGGGTCAAGCCAGATGGGCTTTGGTTAGGACCCTTATCCTTTGAGGGCTCAAACCTAGAGACAATGAAAGGGGGTCTCCTACACCCCTGAATCTTGGCTGTTGGCTATTTTGCAGAAGCTTTCTTCACTTTATGAGTAGGGGGATTTTCAGTGATTTTTGTAACAGTAGCAGCTCTTCCAAACTGCCGCTGGAGACAGACACCCCTCAGTGCAAAATCATAACTGCTTCCAACTCATGGGCTACTTGCAAGATTTCTGCAGCAGTTCATTGGCTTTAGAGAAACATCTCCATCCAAAAGCCATCTGTCCACTGGCTACAAGGATGGGTGGACTGTGTGTTTGTCACAGGGTCGCTACCTATGGAGGGCAATGTCCCTCTTTTGAGCACAGGAGGCAAAGCAAGACAAGGCCATTCAGGTTCTGATTGAGCCAGGACCCAATGGCATCAGTGAACTGCTGCCAACCCTGCTCCTGACGGGCCCGGACTTTGAGGGCAGCACTGACGAGAAGGGCACTTTGGCCACCCAAATAAATCTCCACAGACAAGGTGAACAGAAAGAAAATCAAAGTCTGTAGACAGCTCCTGATAAATGTTTTCCAAATTGGGAAGAGGTGGAAACGGTCTTTAGATGCTAAAGCAGAGCCCATGAGCTTGACTGGGTCCATGAGAGGGATCCTGTCCCAGATCACAACGTTCACATCTGTCATGTCACATGTTGGATCCATGTAAAGACTTGGTTTGGGGATGGATAAACAGTGTAATGTTTTCTCTCATCTGCAAGAAAGCCGATCAGCTTTATAGAGTAGGGTTTCCAAAACTCTCAGCCAGCGTGCATCTTCTAGATCGCACTAAGCCCTTGGGCACTTTGCTGCCTAAGTCTAATCAAGGATGCAGCCTTTTACTTTTGGACTGGACCAGTGGCCAGAGAGAGAGACTCAGTGGAGGGCAGAGGCAGACCCAGCTCATCCTGCCTGACAGGGCCTTTTGGGCAGGGCTGGTCACCTCGGGGCTGCCCTCCTCAGCTAAGGCTGCCACACTGTTTCCCTGGGTCTCAGTGCTTGACAGAAGTGGTAGAGGATTTCTGATCAGTAAGGCATTACCCAAGAATGGAAGAGTGAACTAGCAGGATCAAGGGACATACAAAACTTGCGCTGTGCAATTATCATATAACTTCTTTAATTGAGTGGAACAAGAAACATAAAAGATGGAGAAACTAGAGGATATGTGAAATATAGGAATCTCAGTAGTTTGATGATAGCTTAAATGAATAATTATTCTACAGATTTATGCATAAGCTAGCTAGTTCAGAAATCCATGGTTGATAGAAAATGTATGACTCCAATATCATACAACATTGCACTATACAACTTCCAGGACCTAGTGCAGAACAGATAACTGATTACAGTATAATAAAAAGAATGAATTGGAAATGCTTCATTGAATCTATGCAGCATTTTCCAGTTAGCTTTGACCTTTTCCTCTGGTGTCCTGTTGTGCTCATCCCACTGTGGTTACTCTTCTCTGCCATGAGTTACTTTGAGCTTTTCCTCTGGGGTCCTGATGTGCTCCTTCTGCTGGGGTCACTTCTCTCTGCCATCAGTTAGCTTTGATCTTTTCCTCTGGGGTCATGATGTGCTCCTCTCACTGGTGATCACTGTTCTCTGTCATTAAGCATGTTCACATTGGTGCAGGCCCAAATTATGTTGCAGTTACAGTCACAAGGACATAAAACCTTAGCACTCTTGATTGCATGTTTTAGGAAATGTATGTTCTGTGTTCTGCATGAATAGATTTCTGTCATGTTTTGCTGCCTAGTGAAGATATAAAATGTAATCAAGATATCATCACTGTGACTAGCCATTGTAACTATGAAGGAGCTCCACTCTTTCTAGCAATGGTGTCAGAACTTTTCAGAATGATATAAAGCTTTCAAAACTTCCATATAGGCCAGACTGTGCCCAGCTCTGCACAATGTATCTGCTCTTCTCCTAACTCTTTTTTCTTGTCTTACTAATATATTTTTTAAAACATTTTTATTTTTATTTATTTATTTATTTGGGAGAGAGAGAGAGAGAATAGGCATGTCCGGGCCTCCAACTGTAAATCAACTCCAGATGCATGGAACCCCTTGTCCATCTGGCTAACATGGCTCCCGGGTTATCAAACCTGGGTCCTTTAGTTTGGCAAGCAAATGCCTTAACCACTAAGCCATCCCTCCAGCAGGTCCATATATTTTTTGAATGGCACTTAGTCTATGTAGCATTTTCTGTCTCTTCCTATTTCCTTTCATGGGCTTGTTCTATATTTCCTTCTCTCTCCATAACATGACACTAAACAAACATCTTATTGAGAATTTTAATACATGAAAATAGCATATTTAATCATGTTGGCATCCTTTTACCCTCTTTCTTCCCCATCTACATTCACCACCAGCATTCCCCAAAGCACTGTCCTCTTTCCAAGTAGATCCTATTATTGAAATGCCCTGCTTATTTTTTGTTTGTTTGTGTTTGTTTTTGTTTTCAAGGTAGGGTCTCCCTCTATCCCAAGCTGACCTGGACTTCATTGCATAGTCTCAGGCTGCCCTTGAACTCACAGCGGTACTCCTACCTCTGCCCCTCAAGTGCTGGGATTAAAACTGTGTGCCACCATGCCTTGCAACTTCCCATTCTTTTTGCCTACCTCTGCTCTCATTTGCAGTGGCAGGAGGTCCTGGTGTGCACAAATCTTCTCTCTGTGTGTCTCTGCTTTCAAGGTAAATAAGTAAGAATTTTTTTAAAAATATGTGGCTTTTGGGTATAACCTTATGCATCTCTTGCCCAAAGTCTGCCTTTTTAAAAACAGATACATAATACTTTAACATATGTATTATTAGCTAGTGAAGAAGTAGATTTCCATATGGTTTATTCATAAATATTAACAGTTTTTTATTAACCTTTCTTCTACCCTCTCCTCTCCTCCATCCTCACACCAGGTATTATGACCCTCTACTTACATATCTACTATACCCTCTCCTTAAACCCTCTCTTTTCTCCCTGAGAGCCCCTTTCTAACTCTCTGGTCTCTACTACAGAATTTTATTACAACTCATGTACAAATCTAAATATTTGAATCTAGGCTCCACCTATGAGAGAGAACAGGCAGTGTCTGAATGTTTTAGCCTGGGTGACCTGATGTAGTATAATCTTTTCCAGATCCATCTATTTCCCTGAAATTTTCCCAATTTAATTTTTCTCTACAGCTGAATAAAACTGAATTATGTAAATATAACACAACTTCATTATACATTCATCATTTGAAGGGCATCTAGGTCAGTTCCATTGCCTAGCTATTGTGAATAGAGTAGCAATAAATAGCATTAAATATGGATGAATATTTCTAGGGTAATTAGTAGAATCCCAGGACATATGCCAAAGAGTAGTATGCTGGGTACTATAGCAAATCTACCTTTAGCTGTCTCATGGACCTCCATGCTGATTTCCACAATGGCTGTGCCAGTTTACATTCTCACCAACAACGTAGTTTTAAATGAAATTATCACTTTAAATTAAAGCATATGATTCTGTTGCATGACACTTTGTACCTGAGGAAAGCGAACACAAGTCTATTCACCCCAGATAATGTACAAACCATAGACCAAAGCAAGACTGCACTGAAACCCGTTTTAGTGATCCAATGAGATTATTGAGGTTACTTAGAGATTACAGTAAGTGCTTTCTTTCAGTAGCATGAATTCCTCCAAGCAACTGTAACAATAAAAAAAACTGCTCCAACAAAGGTGATGAGTCATGCAAACTACATCTCTGGAGCACACTACACCTGACTTGTAGCAGCTGATTAGGCATTTGCCACCTAAGCATGAATTTACTCTATTTAATCTTGGGGCATCACCATGTGACCTTTTAAGTTTCATCTTTCCGAGACTTGTTAAACTCCTGAGTCTGTTGAGTCGGACTCCTGACTGCAGGAGGGAATATTCCAAATTGTAGGAAATTTCTGGACAACAGATTCTAAGTTTCATTTCTCTACCCCATAGTTGTGATCAAAGTGGTATTTTAGTATGATACAAGAATGATTTATGAGACCTTAATGACTCAGTAACCAATATATTTTATGAGGCTTTAACAATCATAATTCTTCCTAACTCATTCATCGTTGGCCCATTACTATGTTACAGACATTTTCCTTCTTACTCAGCTCTTCATTTTCTGGCAAATGTTCTTTGCCACCTTTCCTGTTGTCTTTACATTTTCCACATTTCCCCTCTTTCCATATATCCACTCTTGCTCCACAGCTTCTTAAGACCATCCCTGAATCTCTCTTTGTTCTCTCAGAGCCTTTCAGGGCTTAGTGTTTTGGAGTAACTCAATCAATAAAAACGGAGCTTGCTGGGTATAGTGGCACATGCCTTTAATCTCAACACTGGGGAGGCAGAGGTAGGAGGATCACCGTGAGTTCGAGGACAGCCTGAGTGTACATAGTGAATTTCAGGTCAGCCTGGACTAGAGTGAAACCCTACCTTGAAAAACCACACACACAAAAAAATTGAGCTTAATGAAATCACACTGTTTTACAGAATGAATGACTGAATGTCTTCACTGCCAGCCCAGAAACAAAACAGTAGATATGAACAATAGCATACAATCTGCTATCACAGTAATGATAGTAAAATGAACAAAGTTTATAACTGAATTTAAAAGAGGCATGAACATTTTCTACATGAGCACAGAAATAATCAGTGAGAGCTTCTCATAAGCTACTGAGTTGAAAAAGACCAAAACCACAAGCCTGGAGTGTAGACACAAAATGTTTGTATATATCAGTGTTCACAGATAAATGAGAATATAACAGTGTTTTAATGCAGCAATAGATCCATTTTTAAATCATTCTGTTTGAAGTAAAGTCCAATACATAATGGGAACGAAAATATTATGATGATGTCTTGATGTTTTGTCAAAATAATTGTTTGTTGATGTCAACTTGAACAAGGTGTGTACAAATCTTTGAAATTATTTTACTCATTGAACCCATTGCCATCAAGTTTATATATGCCAGTGATAATGCTTAATGTTTTCAGAATGATCGGTGCCTTCTTGTAAAGGATTCCATACTCAACTAAATATTAAACATTGTTCAGTTAACAATTAACTCAGGGTTGTGACATAATAACACAAGTTTGTAAATATTTCCATATAATTGTATGAAGAATTTTGTTTTGTCACCCCTGCTTATGTGAAAATCTGCATTTGTCAGCAGCAACAGATGAAGGGAAAAAAGCAGAAGGCAAGAAAACCAGTCATGATGGCAGGGAAAATATTCAGAAATTGGTATGAAAATCTTTAAATGTGAAACTACTGATTTTATTCTGTGTGTTTTGTTTCAAGCTTCACATAGACATTTAAAATACTCTTTAGATTGTCATTTAGGATTATTGACCACTTTTTTTACTTTTTGGGGTTTTTTTGCTTGTTTTTTTTTTTTTTCGAGGTAGGGTCTCACTGTAGCTCAGACTGACCTGCAATTCACTTTGTAGTCTCAGGGTGGCTTTGAACTCACATCAATCCTCCTACCTCAGCCTCAAGAGTGCAGAGATTTAAGGTGTGCGCCACCACGGCTGGTTCTTACTGACCACTTTTATATTAGATTTTAAACTGATTTTAGGTCATTATAAGTTCTAATAGTATAAGTGCATGCATTCACTTAGGCCTGACCATCATATTTCATTTTTTTGCAAAAATGATAATTATATATTTCTCTCTCTCTTTGTCCAAACTATATAATAAGTGTGTCAAAGTTAAGATGAAAATTGACTCTTCTGAGTCAACTATTGAAATTTTGAACCAGATATATATGATAGATCTCAAATTGGATTTATGTAAAAATTAGTTTATTGCCGGAGGGTCTTGATTTCTGCAGTCACATTTTTTTTCCATATAATTCCCAACTTAAAGGGTCCATTCTTACTTTGATCAGTAGTTGACATAAATATGTCCATGGACTAGAGCTTTGGCATATCAAAAAGAGTGACCTTTGAGAGAAGAATGTCCACTTGGGCAGTAGAATATTTTGCAGTTATGTTATTTTAAAAAGTGCCTTCTAGATAATGCTCCTTTGATTGACAGATATTTGTTATTGATATCAAAATATTGTGGACATCTTTCCGAAAAATATTACCAGGTTCACTTGTTTGTATTGATGTCAAGAATATAGACATTTTTTGAGCTAGGGTCTCACTGTAACCCAGGCTGACCTGAACTACTCATTATGTAGTCTCAGGCTGGCCCTTAACTCAAGGTCATCCTCCTACCTCTGCTCTCTGAGTGATGGGATTCAAGGTGTGCACCACCAGTCCCAGTAAGATTCACATGTTACATTTGTATATGTTAATTAACATGTTACATTGAAAATTTTTCAAGAATATTCTGGGGGTTAGACATTAAACTGTCCTTCTAGCAGGAAAAAAAATAAGCCTATGGTCCAGGGACAAATTATAAGAGAAAGAAGCAGCAAGCACTTAGAAATCACAGCTTATGATTTCTTTGAAGTATTCTGAGGATGTTAGGGTCAAGAACATCAAAGGAGTTGGTATTTCCTGTATTCTGAAAATTAAGGCAAATTCCTCCGTATTTGTTGCTTGGACGGGGAGATTGCAACAACACACTTTGAAGGGACACAGATCATCCATATGGATGTGTATGGATACAACACATGGGGCTAAGAGAACAGCAGATCACGTGTGCCCATCGCTGGGTACTTTAGTACCCATTGGGTACAATTTAGAAAGAGTGACAAGCAGCAAATGTGAAAAGGATGTGCAAAATTACCATTTAATCTGTAAGATTTTACCTGCATTTTTTTTTTGTAAATGAGTGTGTGAAATATTTTAAATTCTTAAGAAGTAGATTTTCTTATGTTGCCTTTATTCTATACCTGGGATAACAATTTTGAAGTTTGCCCTCAATGAACAGAGTTGCACACTCTGTCTATGTAGTATAAGGATTTACTTAAAATAGCACGGTACAACTTGAGTTTATCATTTTATTCAAAAATATTTCACCTTTAAGAGTTTCATCAATAAATATGTAGACATTAGTCATTTACCCTGGAGAAGCAGTTAGTATGATGGTTGTATATGGAACGTAATACTGAATTTAACCCCTTAACTTTCCTGTGTGTTCTTCTTTATAGCAATAACTCTCTTTGTAATTAAGCTAAGTACATAATAGGCTGTGATGGGATGTCTGCTTAAAAGAATTTGAGGATACTTGGCATTTTCTTTGTTGTTTAGTTATTTGCACTCACACATACATACACACAGACAGATAAACAGAGAGAGAGAGAAATTGTGTAGACAATGGGACCTCTTGCCACTGCAAATGAACTGCATGTGCATGCTCTGCTTTGTGCATCTGGCTATGTTCATCCTGAGCAATATTAGCTGAAATAGTAGGCTTTGCCTGCAGCATCTTATCCATTGTACCATGTCCTCAGCCCACAAGCAAAACTTTAAAAAATACCTATTTCCTTTCTAGGTAATATAATAAATATTTATCACCCTAAAAAATTTTCCCTTATTGATATATTCTTAAAAGCTCAGATTTGGTGGGTATAATGCTTCCTCCGGTGTCTTGTGCATGCTGAGGCAGTTAATACCCATAGGAAGATAGCAGATAGACTTGATTAGAGCAAACAGACCTGATCTTTCAATTCACAAATTCATGTGCCTCCTGGGAAGTATATTTCTCTTTTCCTGCACAAGATTGACCCCATTCACTATTTTCTTTCATGCTCCTGGTATCATGTCCACAGTGTCTTCCCTACTTGTATCTTTCTCTGTACTCTCTTTGCCTTTCACATTATGACCCTATTGCTGGAAAAACTTCTCAGCTTCAGGATAGAAGTTCTTTCTCTTTCCCTTGGTTGTGTAGCTATATGAATCTCAGCTATAGCAGCAGTGAATTATTCTCTTGTATTTTTATTTGTTGTCATAGGTAACTACTTATGCTGGAATCTTGAATTTGATGTCTTGCTTTAGTTTCTCTCAAAGATAGTACCTAAGATTTGATAGATAGTAGTTTTGGTCTTAGTGATTGATTGATTGAGTGGACGAGGGAACAGATATGCGTGCTGAATTCGGGTTATCTCGTTCTTTTGCCACAGGGAGAAGCCACAAAGCAAGAAATAGAAAACAAAGAAAGTAAGACCATCCAAGCTGGTAAGGTTGCAAATATGTGTGAATAGTACTCCCTTCCAAACTCTGTTCCAAGAAGTGTAAGTGTGCAAATGCACAACAGTCTTCATTTTCTTTAGTTTTCTTCTCTGTTGGTGACTCTCTGCACCCCAGTGCTTCCTGAAAATGCTTCAACCCTCTGAAACACATGCTTGCTATTCATATTTAATACAATATGGAAAATGTAGAGGTAGACATATATGTATTGCAAAATGAAATAATAATTTTTTCTCACGAATGTATCTGTGACTAATTTATACAGATGAGACATCCACATTTGGATTAGAAGAGAAAGATAAATCAACTAAGGCCACTGAGGTTTGTTCATTGTGCTGTTTTGAAATAAGCATTGAGTGATGTTTCAACAAAAGAAATGCTTTGAATTTATGTGTCACTTGCCTCAAAGGGACTATTTCCTCATCTTTGCCCTGTATGTCATAGGGTTGATAAATGCTAAGCTCACCCCTACTATATCATAATAGTGCTGTGAAACTTGTTTTGTCTTTATTTGTAAATTTGTATGTATATGAGCATACATGCATGAGAGAGAGAGAGAGAGAGAGAGATAGAGAAAGAGAAATAGAGAAAGAGAGAGTTATAAGGAGATACAGGAATGTAAAATTTTCACAGGTGGACATTATGTACTAAGACGTCTGTGGTTTGCATCTTTTCAACCTTTTACTGTCCTTCCTTTGTTAAGATATGCTATGTTTTAAAAGTTCTCTTTTATTTTTTAACATTTAATAACATATAAATATTTAATATTTATGTGGTATTATTTAAGGATAAAATGAAGAAAAAGTTTTCCCTAGAACTTTGTCAGTTTATCCAACTTTAGCCTATCATTAAGTTTTACCATAGCCTGGTGTGGTGGCTCGTGCCTGGGGAGGCACAGGTAGCAGGATTGCCATGAGTTCAAAGCTACCCTGAGACTACATAGTGAATTCCAGGTCAGCCTGGATGACCTACTTCAAATTCACTATTTACGTCATGTTGTTTGTAATATTTTGTTCTCTTATGATATAGCATTTTCATGTGAAATAATAATTATTGTTTTATAATTCAATAGTAGATTTAGCAAAACCATTTTCCTAATTTCAATTTTGACAGAAAATACCTGAGCTTCTTCCAGAGAAGAAGGATGCTGCTCATTTGCCTTCCACTCAATTCCAAGAAAAACAAATGGAGACACATGAGGAAGTGAAAGGTAATGATCCTGTTATTGTATCTGCTTTTCTTGAACATTAAATTAGTAGGACCCATATTTTCTATTTAGCCAGAAATGATTTTCTAATTAATATAGTAGAAAGTGAAAGAGATATCCTATCCCAGCAAGAACAATATCTAATCCAGTCTCAGACCCATAAAGTGTGATTATGGTAACTGAAATATTAAACAAAAGGGAATATATCATAATATCAGAGAGCATAAAGCCAAGATGAAGGGGGAAAGAAGATATCAGAATGAGTAATGAGAAAGGTGTCAACAAAATGTGTTAAACTAAGACAAGGCTGGGGTGTGTACAGGCATGTTTTTGTCTGGCATTAATTACTATGCTGCTGGTGTCTCCTTTCTCACTAGTTTTTTGTTTTCTTCTGTTTTATTTTCTTCTAACGCTTAGTTCCTGGTGCCCCTGCTCCCTTTTCTGTTTTTTCCAGTTTTTATTCTTGCTTCTTGCCTTGCTCAACAGACTCTTGCCATAGAGAAACTCTTGCAAATCCATCCCCCAACCACTTATTTTCCTGTTTGGCATGACACTACAGTAAACAATAAATGAGCTTAATGAATTCAGATTGTTGGTAAAAATGATTTGGAGACTGTCTCTTCTAATCTAAGACAAGAGTAGTAGATATGAAAACTAATTTAACACTTATAATCACATTATGAGGTCAAAACTAATGCATCTATAATAAAAAATATGATAGAAAGACCCATGTAAGCCTGATGCACAAGGTGGCGCGTGTGTCTGGAGTTTGTTTGCAGTGGCTAGAGGACCTGATGTGCTCATTCTTTCCTTTTCTCTCTCTCTCATAAACACTCTCTCTCAAATAAATAAATAAAAATAAAATATTTTACAAAAAATGTGCAGAAAATTACATTGCATAATAGTTCAGGGCATAGCATTACCAACGAAAAGGATAAACAGCTTTGGTTTGGGGCTTGTTTCTAGGGAATAAGAAATTGACAAAGACACACAAATATGTTTGTTTTTTTTTTTTCTTTTATTGAAGCAGGGTCTTGCTCTAGCCCAGACTGACCTGGAATTCACTATGTCATCTCAGAGTGGCCTTGAACTCACAGCGATCCTCCTACCTCTGCCTCCTGAGTGCTGAGATTAAAGGCGTGTGCCACCACACCTGGCTAGAAATATGTTTTTTAATTGTTAATGTTATTGTCATGCTAATTCCCTAAATTCCTAAAAGGTTTAATTATTTTTAAATTGATTTATTAATGAGAGAGAGAGTGACAGACAGATACAGAAAGAGAATGAGAATGCCAGGGCCCCTGCCACTGCAAGTGTGTTCCAGATGCATGCCTCACTCAGTGCATCTGCCTTTACGTGGGAACTGAGGAATTGAATCTGGGCTATCAGGATTTGCAAGCAAGTGTCCTTAGCCATTGAACCCTCTCTCCATCCCATGGTTCAGTTATTCAATATGCATAATACCTATTCAGTTTGACTACAGAGAAAGGGGAGAAGTAGTCGAGAATGAAGTCCAAAGTATTAGAGTTTACTTTTTACTGGAAAGGCTTAAAGAAATCAGTAGAGAATAGTAGGTAGATAAATTTGGAGTGCACGGTAAGGAAATATGAGAGGATTTATACCTGGTGGGTTCTTTGTATCAACATGAGTAACAAAGATTCAATTATTATTGCAGTGTGCCACATGGGGAACAGGAATGAGTGCTAGCATAATAACTGCCTGATTGTTTCCAACATTTTCAGGCTGGAATGTATTGGTCCCATATGAGTATGACATGAAGTTAATAGTTGTACAGAAGATTTAGCTGTTTGTTTTAAGAACTGCTTCATCAAATCATTATGATAATTACTTGGTATACCAAATCAATGTCCTTCTGTGGACACAGAGACAGCAGAGTTTGTTTGTTTTGTTATATAATTGTGACTTGTAGAAAAGGTTTACGTTAGTTTAACACCAGCCCACTGTTAATGCATACCAGTTATGAGAAAACTCAATCCTGTTTTTTATTAGCTTATTATGATATTGATGCTCATGTATTTTTTTTAGAACAGATGAACTTCATTGTAAACGAATAAGTTGTCAATATTAGTGGGTCAATGCAGTCATACCAGGTGTTCATGTGTCTTTAGAAACAAAAATGTGTAGTCATAAAGTGTTCTCTTTCAAGCACACTTTTCAGGTCAGGAAATACTCTTGGATAACAAAAGCATTTTACCAGTTTTGAATGTAACAAGTGCCCTCCCCTGTTACTGAGAGATATAGAAGTTTACAGTTACCAGTAGCTTTCCAAATTGAAATAAGTGTGCATTGTCACAATTATCCTCTAGTCCAGCCTGACCTGGAATTCACACTCAAGTTCAAGTTTGGTTTCAAACTCCTGGTGATTATTCTACCTCAGCAACCCAATTACAGGAGATATAGGCATGTGCCACAATGCCCATCTTTCACCCCCTAAATTGGAGGACAAGATTGACATAAGTAACTCACATGTCCTTCTGGACTTGACTAACTGAAAATAAAGTATTCACAAGCTTCTGAGTATGTCTTGAGCATACAAAGTTTAACTCAAGTATTTTGTCTTTTAGGGGTTTGTTTCCAACAGGGTGTACACTGCACATGTTTGAGATCTCGATTGATTGAGATGGTTACAGTTATTAAAGAGCAGAGGACCGGGTGGTTCCTGCAGTAGTTTCAGATGCTGAGAAGGCTGACCTCCAAAGATGGCTTTAGCCCAAATTCAGGGCCATCCTGGATACCACATGTATATAAGGAGACTTAAGTACCAAGATTATCATTTTAATCCTTACTGAGACATTTAGATGGTTATTTATCTTTGTCGACATTTGTTCTGCTTAATTTACCTCTACTAGCTGTGTATAAAGAATTAGACTTAGGTCTGTGGCAACAGATCATATCCTTAAGATACTAAAATGAAATTACCTGTCGACTTTTGCTCTTGTTGACATCCTATACCATAAAAGAAGTCACTCCAAACCACAAATCCTAAGTCCTTAAGGAATGTTGACTATTGAGTAATTAGCATAAGTTCATTAGCCCAATATCTCTTCTTCATACTCCTCTTCATACTCCTCTTCATACTCCTCCAAATACACCTATTCTTATAGATCCTCACACTCTTCTGTCTTCATACTATTACTCATCCTCATTGGGTTCTGCTTCTTCACCTTGAGGTTGTATTATTTTGCTCCTCTTCCTCTTTGTGATGGGCATTGATAATCTGATGTCCTAAAAGTTGTAGAAATAGCCTCTCTTGAAGCTTGCAACTTGTTACTTTCACTTGTGGTTTTAAATGAAATTACATAAAAATGAGAATGCAAAAAGCAGAAATAATTAATAATGACCTCTCATAACTTATTATATATTAAATGGAGAATAAAACTGAGGTAAAGAAATGGGACAAAATCTTTCAGCACATATATATGCTGAAATATATATATATATATATATACATATATATATATATATAGTGGGTAAAAATCAATTTTACCACTGTTTGAGCATTTTCTTGAATAATGATTGGTTTTAAAATCTTACTATAATGTTTTGAAATTTTGTGTCTTCAGAATTGTTATTAATTAATTGTATATTAATCTTATAAATGATTTTGTTTCTTGAACCAACTGCAAAATAGAGCCTGTGCCAGTGATATACTTAATGATTTTAGAATAACTAGTATCTTCTAAAGGGGTATAAATTCAACTATGATCATGCTATTAGAAACCCTTAGTTGTGAGACAATAACATAATTTACATTGCTAACATGTTTATGTAAATGTGTAGAAGGCCACATTTTTTGTAAATGTCATTATAGTGTTTTCAACCAAAACTTTTGCATTTGTCAGCAGCAACCAACAGAGAAGTGACATCAGAAGAGAAGGAAGCCAGTCAAAAGAGCAGTAAATATAGTCCACCAAAGGTATGAAAATCTTTAGATTTAAGAATATTGTTTTAATTCATTTTCTTTTTCAATTCAGCATAAACAAATTAAAATATTTATGATATTTCTTTATGAGATAGTTGATCCCATTTCATTATGTAAATTTGGAGAAATCTTAGCTCATTGTAAATTAGTAGAAAGCTTGGCATTAACTTAGAGCTAAACATGTTTCAGTTATTTGCCAAATTTTATATGACAATTACCTGTCTTCATTTGTATAAACCCTACGATGCTTATATCAAATTAAGATCCTAATTAAGTATTTGAATAAACATGTGAAATTACATTATATGTCCTGGCTCCCTGTTGGATTGATGTTAAAAGTTGATTATTACCAATGGCTCAAAATTTGTGTTTTCAGATTATGTCATTAATTCCCAGTTTATTTATTTATTTATTTATTTGAGAGAGAGTGAGAGACACACAGAGAGGGAGAATGAGCTCGCCAGGGCCTCCAGTCTCTGCAAACAAACTCCAGATGCATGCACTACCTTGTGTATCTGGCTTCCGTGGGTCCTGAGGAAGCAAACCAAGGTCCTTGGCTTTGCACGCATGCACCTTAACCACTAAGTCATCTCTCCAGCCCCTATTTCCCAGTTTAAAGCTCTGATCCTTTGTACTCTCAGTGGCATTGATCTGTTCATGGAAGACTACAGTTAGAACATACAATCAACTACACTTTCTCTATGTTATAAAAATATTGTGCCCTCGCTTTTGTGGAAATTTGTACTAGACATTTCAGTTTATATTGATGTAGAGCACTATAAACACCCCGTATTTACAGTAAATTATTCATAGATATGGGCTGTGGGAACATTCTTCCTGCTGCATGAGGTATTCATGGAGGTGTTTTAATTGTTCTGGCTTTAGATACATTTCCATTATGGGGTATATTCTTTAGTTGCAGTGGATTTTGGTGTTGAGATTTAAGTTGTGCACTAGTCCATGAGAACTGGCTCATTCGTGTCTACAAGCAGAACACATGGGGCTGGATGATTAATGGCTCATGTGTGTCATTACTGTGTACTCCACAAGGTGGGAGGACCTAGAGGCAGATGTGAGAAATATCGTGACAATCACCTTGTTTTTTTCCCCTGTAAGGCCTGTGAGGTAGAGTATATTTTTTTTGTAAATCAGTAGGTATAGCACTTCAACATTTAAAAAAATCAGTTTCCACATGCCTCCTAATAACTGAACACTGTCCATTGTTTTCTCCTTAAATTGGCAAAGACTTGTATCTAACTATATCTATATGGCATACTTTGTCCTGAGCGTGGATTAAATGCATGAGCCACCATGCCCAGATGGGTTTACAATTTTCTTAAATAAAAATAAAAATAAGTGTTAATAAAAGCTTAACATATCCAAAAATTAAGATCAAAAGAAAGAATGATAACTAAGTTCCTAATTTTGTATCATGGGCAAGATGTATGTGAAAGCCTAGAAACTGAATTTATGTTAAGAGTTTATCATTCCCAGTGGCTCAAAGTGTGTGCTTTCAGACAGTCAATCATTAATTCCAAAGTAAAAAGACTAATCTTTTCATAGTTTCTTTTTCACTTTGGCATGTCTACTATCAAGAGGAGTGCATATTTTTAAAAATTTTTATTTTATTTTATTTTATTTTATTTTATTTATTTATTTTGTTTTTGTTTTTTCGAGGTAGGGTCTCACTCTGGCTCAGGCTGACTTGGAATTCCCTATGTAGTCTCAGGGTGGCCTTGAACTCTTAGCAATCCTCCTACCTCTGCCTCCCGAGTGCTGGGATAAAAGGCATGTGCCACCACGCCCAGCTAGGAGGAGTGCATATTTTTAAACATCCGCTTGTAAAATGGGCGCTGTTAATTTGATTTTAAAATATAGCTACTTTAAAAATCTTTGCTACCAATGACATGAATCAACACATTTTATTAAATATATTGTACGCTGTTGTCAGTGACACTTTACATGGACTTCACATTGATTCTGAGTACTATAAACATTTCCCACACACATACAATACTTTATAGTGGTAAGTTTGGCCAATATTCTCATTGATGCATGAGGTCTTTGTGAAGATATTTTATGTTTAACTTGGAATACATTTTTCTTATATCAGATCATCTCTCTGATAGACATTAAGATCTCCATATATTAGGGGGAACCTATGATATTGTAGTGATATCATAAAAGAAGGAATAAGAGGGCTGGAGAGATGGCTTAGCGGTTAAGCGCTTGCCTGTGAAGCCTAAGGACCCTAGTTCAAGGCTCAATTCCCCAGCACCCACGTTTGCCAGATGCACAAAGGGGTGCACACATCTGGAGTTCGTTTGCAGTGGCTGGAGGCCCTGGCATGCCCATTCTCTCTCTCTCTCTCCCTCCCTCCCTCCCTCTCTCCCTTTCTGTCTCTGTCCATCTCAAATAAACAATTAAAAATAAACAAAACAAAAAAGAATGAATAAGAAACACCACAGAAGTCATTTTTTTTTGTTTCCCATGAATAACATCAAGATCATTTATACAAAACATTTTGAGGAAGAATATTTTCTATCAGTTCAGTGTAAGGATTAAATTTTTTATTTGGAATAATATTTTGTACTTGTGAGATGTAAGCTTGCATGAAGAATTGAGCACATGTCAACAATGTTAATATATGTGAGGACTTCCCTCAGGACAGAGAAAAGTGGGTCATAAGTACCTGGGTTTGCATCTGTCATATTCAGTAATGTCAAAGAAGCAGGCAACATGACAAAGGTCACATTTCACACTACATGGTAGAGAGATTAATATCTATGAAAATGTACATGTCACATTTAAAAGTAATGAACAGATGGTCTTAATGGTTCTTTCTATGCCATAGTATATAGCTTTGATAATCTCCTTAGATTAGCTAAGACATATATAATAAATTGAATCATTTCTATAGGTCCCTATTCAGCATATGTAGTTTTCAATACTTGCTTTTCTTACTTTGAAGAGTTGATGCTTAATGTGTACTAAGCATGTCTTTGTATATGTGAATAGATTGTTGTGAAATGCTTTTTTTTTCTTTTCATGTTAACAGAGTACCTCTGAGCATCTTCCTCAGGAGACGAAGGCTGCAAGTATACATGCAACTACTGCTCAGGAAGAAGAACTTATGACAAATGAACAAAGCAAAGGTGAGATCTATAAGTGACTAGTAAGTGGGTTCAGTGCTTGTATGACCGTGATAGCATTTTGAAAACATTGAAATATATTCAGTGATAAATATGGATCCTTATCTAGCAGAATTTTCGTTCCTTCTTTCTGGTTTTCTTTATCTCTTTCCTTCTTTTGTTTTGTTTTTCAACATAGGGTCTCACTCTATCCCTGACTGACCTGGAATTCTATTCACTGTGTAGTCTCAGGCTGGCCTCGAACTCATGGTGGTCGTGCTACCTCTGTCTCCCAAGTGCTGGGATTAAAGACGTGCGTCACCATACCTGGCAGAATTTCCTTAAATCTATAAATTTGGCCATTATTTTCTTCCAGTATTAGTCTTCTATCTGTTTCTCACTCAGTTCAATATTATCTCCCATGAACTTTTATCTATTTCTATTGTCTTCCATATATCTAGATAGATAGATAGATAGATAGATAGATAGATAGATAGATAGATAGATAGATAGACACACACATATATATACACACATACATTGGCTTTTTGAGGTAGGGTCTCACACTAGTCCAGGCTGACCTGGAATTCACTATGTAGCCTCAGGGTGGCCTCGAACGCATGGTGCTCCTCCTACCTCTGCCTCCCGAGTGCTGGGATTAAAGGCATGTGTCACCATGCCCAGCTTGTCTTCCATATTTTTACTCTGAGCACATATCTTAACATGCTCTGTACCATCAGGTCATGTGTCATGTCTTGGAAAGAAATACCTAAACTACTCACTTGAGCTCTTTTACAGTCCAGGACACTTAGGAAATTATCCATCAACAACTGTTGAGAAAAAATGCATTTCAACCATTCATACATTGACAAATGTGAAGTTGGCAACCAGGAGCAGAGCTGTAGTCATGTAGACAGAACTTGCAAGATAGAATAATCGGTTATGGCTTCTGTGTAAGAGTCTCTAACGGAAGTGAAACAAGTAGGACACTGAGCAGTACCATTTTTGTTTCACTTTGTTTGCAAATATAGGAAAATATTGACAGAAAATTGGTTATAAAATAGCATTTCATTTGCAACATTCTGGTCTGAGAAACAGTAAACAATGTGACATGACATGTCACTATGATACTTTCAGAATGTGCATCTTTGTGTTGGAACATTAATGTAGAAATGAGAAATTTGTATATGAAAACTTGTTGTTATTTTGTTTTCGAAACACTTTGTATCTAGAATCTTTTCCAGACCAGTGACACCTTGAACAATAAAATAGCCAACAAAAGTTCAGATTAATTTAGAATCTGATTTATGGAAATAAAACTAGAATTTTATTAGAATTAAACATTTCTATTATTTGCTTAGATAACATTTCCTTACACTGTATTTAACTGACATGTCTGTTGTTTTGTTTTATATTCAAAAGAAGTGACATCCAAAGTAGAGGGAGCGATTGATGAGGGCAATGAAACGGATATATCCTTGGTATGTAATATTAAAATTTCTAGAGACAAATATATACTCTTTTTAGTTCCAAAATTTGTTGTAAACTAAATACACATGAGTTTTCATTTGGGATAAGTCCTTCCAATTTAGTATTTACTTTTGGAAAGATTTTAACTGAAGACAAGCTGCTGCTCTATTGGGAGAGTGTGTATTCAATTAGAACCTCATATTCCAGAGGAATTAAAATCTACTTTCATAATAGTCTGAGCCTACATTTGTATAAAGACAGAGCATATCTAAAAAATTAAGATCAAAATTGATTGTGAGGGAAAAGTTCTTAATCTGAAATTATGGGTCCAGAATAATTGGGTCCAGAAATTGAATTACCTCTAATGATTATCATTCCTAGCTGCTCGAAATTTTTGTTTTCAGATAAGCAGTCATAAATTCCAAAGTGAAAGCCATAATCTTTTCTAATAGTTTCTACTTACCTTTGATGTATCCACTATCAATATTTGTTGGTATTTTTCAGTGTCCACTTGTGTAAGGAGGCCTTTCAATTAGGCTTAAAAAATATTCTGTATCAAATATTATCTATGAAAAACATGAATCCACAAATTCTGTCAGAACTATTTAAACATTTCACATTTAAATAAACTATTTAATAGTACCATCACTCAGCAATATTCTTCCTGGCAAACAAGTCCCTTATGAAAATGTCTCCTGTATTTTGACGCAGAATATATTACTCTTCTGGGATATCTTCTACATAATAGACATTTAATGCTCCACAATTGAGGCAAGGACCTCTGGCATTGTATTAATATCACAAAACAGATAAGCCCCAAATAGATAGAAATCAAAATTTTGGATTTCTGTAAAGTAAATCAAGGTTGTTTAGATAAAGATGTTTGAGGAAGCCTTTATTTGCCATCAGTTATATATGAGGGTAAAATTCCTTATTTGGAAAGAGTTTTAGCACTTATCAGATTTAACCTCCACATGAAAACATGAGCACAGGTTTGTCATATCAGTGTCTGGGAAGGCATTTCACCTGGCAGAGACAAAAGAAGATTACAGGGCTGGAAAGAAGGCTTAGCAGATAAGGCACTTGCCTGTGAAGCCTAAGGAGCCATGTTCGACTCTCCAGGTACCACATAAGCCAGATGCACAAGGTGATGCAAGCACACAAGTTCACACATGTGCACAAGGAGTCATACATGTCTAGAGTTCGATTACAGTGGCTGGAGGCCCTCGTATGCCAATGCTCTTTCTCTCTCTCATTAAAAGGACAGTTCATTGGGCTTGTCTATTAAAAAAAAGTGGATTACTAGTGTCTGGTTTTCTAGGTCCTATTCACAACAAAGAAACAGGCAGACAATACAACCAAGATCATGGTAACCCTCTTTCGACCTGCACAGTACAGAGATTAGTATCTTTGAGGAAGTACATGTCATGTATCTAGTAGAAAACAGATTTTTCTCATGCCTCTGTGTGTCTGCTGTATTGTTAACTTTTCATATTCTCCTTCAATTTGCTAGGAAGTCTATGGTAAATATAGAATCTTGATAAGTTTATTTTAAAACTCATATTGTTTTTAGTTTAAAAAATTTTAGATTTCATTTGTCTTAAAATTTTGCTGGGAAATATTAAGGCTTTTCCTTTCTTTGCCCTCTAAGAAAAGGAACTAATCAAGTGTTCTCCTTAAGTAGGTCATGGCCTAGGGTTTTACTTTTGTCTTTACACATATAATCTTGGTGCTTACAGAAAGAACCATCTTTGGATTTATTTTAATTATTTAACACTCTAGCATAGCAACTGTACCTATTAGGATATATAATAAAGTGAAATTATAGATGTAACCTGTTACATTTCAGGTACAAGCAATATAAAGTTGAATATTCTAAAGTATCCTATTTTGACACATTCTTTCACACTAGACTTGTGTCTAGTAAACTTTTCCTATTGCCTCCCATAGTAACTACCTTAGGATATGCACTGGAGAAAGACAAGGAGTAGACATGAATTTGATAACCATTTTTATGGTTCCCTATTGAACAAATGCCATGGTGTATATGTTTGATGATCTCCTTAGGTTGGCAAAGACAAACACAGTAAATCTATAGTATAAATCATTTTATATAAACTCACATGATGTCTATCATTAAAAACATTTACATGCCATTTTAGTCTTTTCATACTCTGAAAATTTCTCAAATATTCACACTTTTCATTTTGGCTCACTGTGAACAGGAGGTTGGTCCTGTCCTAGGATTATATCTCTTCTTTTACACAAGCAGTCTTCACACTTACAAAAAAAACTGGGGATTTTTCTTAAATAATTAATAGTGCAGCATAGCATGTGTACTTACAAGTAAAATGCATAAGTGAAGTTTAAAAAGTAAACTGCTACATTTCTGGCTGAAGCAATGGTTTTGAATAAGTGTTTCTTTTCTGTTGAAGAAATGCTGACTAGTAATATGAACTATAAATGTCTTTTCACATATGAGTAGGAGATTTTGAGAAACTCTTTTTGTTGTTCTATATCAATAGAGTTTTTCTGACCAACTTTCTCAAAGAGGAACATCTACAACATACGATCAAATAAAAGGTAAGAGTTTTACTTTAATAGAAATTAGCTTAATGCTAGTATGACCACAAAATAATTTTGAAAACAGTAAAAAGTAAACTCTCATAGTTAGTTATGAATCCTCATTGAGACCATTTTTCCAAATATACAAATTTATCCCTTCATCTTACTTCCTTTTTTTGAGGGATCATTCTGCTCATGGTATCTCCTTTATCACTCATTTCCATATTTTTGACTAAGGATGTGTACCCATGTATTCCTATTACTATCCCTGTTTTCACTCTCAATACACAATTTACCATGCTGTGCTCCATCACCTCATATGCAGTGTGTTAGACTGTCATGACACATACCTGTCATTATGCTGTGCCAACATCCAGTGACAGGCTTAGGAAGACCTCTATGAATAATTGTTGAGCAAAATGAATTTCAGATATTCGTATGCTGATGGATGGGAGGTTAGCAGAGCTGTAATAACATGTAGGCAAGACATTCAAATATAGAATAATCAGGTATGGCTTCCTGGGTCAGACAGTTTTAACAAAAGTAAAGCAGGTGGGACAGTGAACATTATTATATTTATTTCACTTATGGGGAAAATTAGCAGAAAATTTAATGAGGAAATTGCATTCATTTTCACCTTTCTGTTATGAGGAGGAAACACTGAACAATGTGAAGTGACTTCTCAGTACAATATTTCCCATGTGAACATCTTGGGGATTGTTCATTGATCTTGCAATGATAAATCTGTCCATGCATCTTTGTAATCATTCCCTTCTGTAAGCCATTTCATATTTAGAGATGATAATAGTGACATATTTAGGGTTTCTGAAATAAGAAGTGTCCTTTAAAGCATTATGCATTTGAGCAATATTTAGATTATTTAGATATTTAGATTAACTAAAAATCTTAGATTTGAATAGAATTGTTTTAAGATTTAGAAAGATTTTATTATAGTTTAGAGTTTTAGGAGGGGAACCTTTAAGAGGAGGAAAACTTAAGAGAAAGAAGTAATTCAGAGCTCTTGGCCAAGAAGGGGCAACAGGGCATTCCCAGAAAGATGTTCACCTAGCGACTCAGATTGGTGTCATTTAGAAGATTGGTTAGTCCAATCCTGACATCAGGTATCTGGGATCAGATTTTCTGGAAAAGAACAATCTTTCCAGAAACCTTAATCCTCCAGGAAGGGCCATCTTGAAAGTAGGTGATTGTCTCATAAAGTGGAAAGAAGAGATAAGAAAAGGCCAGACCCTTCTTCTGACATTACTGACCTTAGCAAAGCGGAATGCCCTAGATTCTCCTCCTACAGTCTCAGAGTCATCCCTCCAGTATACTGTTTTTTTTTTCTTTTAAATAATTACAGACATACTTAGTATGGATGCATCACTTGTTCCTATCATCTTTTCCCTCATGCCTGCCTCCTTTCCAAAGGGGGCCTCCCTCTTGGGAGTCGCAGATTTTCCCTGTGAGGATTGTGGGTTATGCATTGTGGGAGCAGCAGTCAGTTATTGGGGAGAGGCACTGCCTGTGGGCATGACGTCCCAACTTGTAGCTGTAAAAATCTTTCCATCCTCTCCTCTGCAAAATTCCTTGAGCCATGTGTGGTATGTTTTAAACCTACTTTACTGATATGCTCTTAGGAGCCTCTGGATCTCTGCTTTGGTAGAGGTTGAGTGTCCGCAGTGTCTATTTCCTTCACCCTGGCACTGGTTGTCAAATTTGAGATGGAAGCAGCACACATGCTTGTCTCCCCAATTCCTCTGTGGTTTCAGCTGGGGCTTGGCTGAAGTGTTACAGGTAGTTTATCTACTCGGGTCTTGCTCCCATCACACAAAGAAAAGCAGATTCTCCACTGGAGAGTGAGTCAGCACAGGTTAAATGGGATAAGCATTATTAATTTATAGAGAATTTGATGGATGCAGTCCTCCTTTTAGCTCAAGATTAGTAGGGGCTTGACATTGGAGAGCTCTGTATAGGATTCCAACTTGTTTCCCACTTCCAGACATGGATTCCTTTCCACTGAGCAGATCTCTTAGCCAATCAGAAAGTTATTGGTTACCCACCAAGACATCACGTCACGGTGTTTGCTCCTGAGTAGCTTAGTCCCCCTGATTTCTCAGACAGTTGTCGGCCACTATTCCCCAGTAGCTGATGTAGATGAGATGAGCATTAGATGAGATGTCTGGCATCTGTCTCACTTCTGGATTCTTGCCAGGTCCCTACATGTTCTGTACCAACAGCATGCGGTGTCTTCAGCAATAGGGTCTTACCATTTACCTCAGGAGGGTAACCAACTGCTTTGACAGAAGTCTGTCTTGTTTTGGGGAACTTGTAGCTCTCTCTGATCAATGGCTCATTGTGGGTGGTAACCGCATCCTGGTACTGGGAGATACAGGTCAGAGCCAAGACAGAAAAAAGAAACAAGAAAGAAAAAGTTTTGTGAGGTTAGGCTTAATCCCTCCCTCTCCAGGGCCCTTCTTTTCAGGTGTTCCCCCCATGCTCCTGTTGAGGGTTCAATCTTTCAGTCTGTCTTCAAAGATAAAGGTTTCTTTGGTACCAATTAATTTTGGGTTCAGTTTTATGTTTCTCCCCCCCCCCCATCCTCCTTCTCCTAAGCCCTTTGCTCCCTATTGTCCAGGCTTCAAGGTGCCCATCAGGTATGTCAGCAACTCGTGCTGATCCAGGTTAGGAACTACAGATGAGTGAGACCATGAAGCTATTGTCGTTCAGTGATTGTGTGAGTTCACTGAGTATGATCTGTTCCAAGACTGACCATTTTTCTACAGATTTCATTGTATCATTTTTGTCTTACTGCTGAATAGAGTTTCATCATGTAAACATACCACAGCTTAGTTATCTATTCGAGGTAGGGTCTCACTATGTAGCCTCAGGGTTGCCTTGAACTCGTGGCGATCCTCCTACCTCTGCCTCCCGAGTGGTGGGATTAAAGGCATGTGCCACCGCGCCTGGCTCATTTGATTTTTTAAATAATTTTCATCCTTCCTGGAGTAAGGTGGAATCTTATAGTTGTTTTAATTTTTATCCCCCTGATGGTTAGGGATGTTGAACATTTAGTTAAGTGTGTGTTCGCCATTTGAATAAAATTTTTATAATGAAATATTTCCATTTAATTTTGTAATGAGTTTTGTTTGAATGCCATGTGCTTGCACTGTATTTTACAAAAGTGCCCATTATTTTATGTCTCTAGAAGCAGCAGCAGACTGTGCACTGACAACAGAAGTGCAGAAAGACAGTCATGACAACAAAGAAATTAATAACTCAAGGGTATGGAAAGGCAGTCATGGTGACAATGAAACTGATGAATCACTGGTACGAAATATTTAAATTTCAACCTACATGTATACTGTGTTTTTAGTTCCAAAATTTACTTTTTTTTCAGTAAAAATGCTCTTTAGATTTCCCTACAGGATAATTGATGCCATTTTAGTCGTCACCTTTGGAATGATTTATGTGATGCTATTAGTGTATTGTGAGAGTTTGCATTCAGTTAGAGCCACACTTCATCTTTCAGTGCCTATAAATTTTGTTCTGATAATAATTGGTATAAAGGCATTGATATAAAGGCATAACATATCCTTAAAATTTAAGGTCAAAATCAAGTCTGATGACTTCATAGTTTGAATTTTTGGGTAAGAAGTATGTGATGCTCCTGAATTTGAATTCATGTTAAGGACTCATTATTCCTACTGCTCAAAATTCTTGTAATCAGTCATTAATCAAAGGTCAAAGCTGAATCTTTTTGTACTTTTCAGTTCACTTTGGTGTTCCCACTCTCCATGAGAGTGTGGCTTTTATAAATTACTTTTATCTGAGAGAGAGAAAGATTTGGAGAACTGGCACACCAGGGCCTTCCAGCCACTGTGATTGAACTCCAGACATGTACATCATCTTCTGGGCATGTGCAAACTTGTGTATTTACGTTACATTGTGCTTCTGGCTTATGTGGGACCTGGAGAGCTGAACATGAGTCCTTAGGCTTCTCAGACAAGAGCCTTAACCGCTTAGTTATCTCTCCAGCCCGAGAGTGTGTATTTTAAATGTCCACTTCTGTAATGGGTTCATAGCAATTAGGCTATAAAAATATTCCTCTATTAAATCTATTCCTATCAAAGAAATGCATCATCAAAAGCTGTCAAAAATATTCCAAACCTGGCTGGGCATGGTGGCACATGCCTTCAATCCCAGAACTTGGGAGGCAGAGGCAAGAGGATCACCATGAGTTCAAGGCCACCCTGAGACAACACAGTGAATTCCAGGTTAGCCTGCAGCTAAAGTGAGACCCTACCTCAAAAAACTAAATTTATATATATACACACACACACATATATTTTTTCCAGCCTGTTGTCAGTGAAATTGTACAAATTCTTGGATTTATTATGAGTACTGTAAACATTTCATATCAACTATTTAATAATGATATGCCTTTTGACCACACTCTTGTGCAAATGTCTTATGTATTTTCTCTTGGCATATTTTACTCTTATATCTTCTTCATGAGAGGCATTCTCTGCCTCACTTTTGAGGCAAATACCTATCAATTTGTAATGATATCTAAAAAGAGATAAGCAGAAAATAATTACAAATCAGAATCTTGGATTGCCATAAATTTAATTGAGATTATGTAACTGAAGATGTTTGAGGGATACATTATTTGCTATCACATTTTTGTCAGTATGGAATTCCTTATTTGGAAAAAATATTTGCAGTTAAGAGATTAAACTCCACATGAATTTATATAAGCATTGGTCAATCATACTAATGTCTGTGAAGCCTGTCATGTAGGCAAAACAAAAGTGAATTATAAGTATGTATGATTGTGTCAGTCATACTCATGAATCAGAAACAAGCAGGCATTGTGATCAAGATCATAATCTTCTTTCGACCTGCATGGTAGATAGATTAGAATCTGTAAGAAAGGACATGTCATATTTCTAGTAAGAAATAGATTTTCTTATGGTTCTTTGTCTCTGTGCTGTTATTAAAATTTTGATACTCTCCTTCCTTCAATTGGCTAGGAAATGTATGGCAAACCTAAAATATTGATCACTTTATTCGTGACTTATATTGTTTATAGTTTTAAAAGAATTTAGATTTAATTCCAACACTTTTTCTCTTAAAGTGTCTCTGGGGGATATTAAGGCTTTTTGTTTCTTTGCCCTCTAAGAAAAGCAGCTAATCAAGTGTTCTTAAGTGAGTCATGGCCTAGGATTATACCATGTCCATTACACATACAATCTTTGTACTTACAGCAAGCACGGTATTTAGATGTATCCTAAATTATTAATAGTGTAGTACAGAAAGTGTATCTATAAGGTCTTATATCAAAGTGAAATTATAAACATAATCTGGTAAATTTGTGTTTCAAGCATTGTGAATTTTAATATTCCAAGTACTCCATTGCTGACACATTCTTTCAAACTAGGATAGTGTTTAGTAAACTTTTCCTTTCACATCCCACAGCTACTTCCTCTGGTTACTGGCTGGACCAAGACAGACAATAGATATGAGTTTGACTGCCATTTCTAAAGGTCCCTATTAAACACATGTTGTTTTTCATCTTATTATTGTGAAGAATTGATGCTTTAGTACTATGAAATATGCATGTATTTGTGGATGTGAATAGATTTTGTGAAACACTTTTTTTAACAGAGTATCTCTTGGCTTCATTCTGAGAAGAAAGAAGTTGATAATATATATGCCACTATTGCTGAAAGAGGACAATATATGTCAAATGTGCAAAGGAAAGGTTAGATATATAATTGAATAATAACTGTTCTCAATGATTTTATGAATACATACCATTTTGACAACATTAAAATATAATCTCTAATAGGTAAAACAGAGCTGTGTTGAGCAGAATTGTCCCAAATCTGCACATTTGCCGATTATTTTCTTCCTTTGATTCCATCATCATTCGCTTCTGGGGCCCGTTTCTCACCCATTTCCATTTTGTCACCTGTGGGCTTTTATGCTTCTGTTCCTATTGTCTTCTATGTTTCACTCTGAGTTCACACCTTATCATGCTGTGTACTACCAGGTCATGTACCATGTTTGGATGCCATTTCTAAACCTCACATTGAGCTGTTTTATACCGCACTACTAGGCATTAGGAAAATCCCTGTCAATAGCATAACTGAAGATGAAAATGAATATAAACCATTTACACCCAGAAGAATGTGAGGCTAGCATCCTGGAGCCTTGCTATAGTCATATTCAGTTCTGCTTTTGTGATGGAATAACTTTAAAAAAAGATTTACTTTTATTTATTTCTTTATTAGAGACATGGCGTGGGGAGAGAGAGAGAGAGAGAGAGGAGAGAGAGAGAGAGAGAGAGAGAAAGAGAGAGAGAGAGAGAGAGAATGAGAGAGAGAATGGGCATGCCAGGGCCTCCAGCCACTCTAAACAAACTCCCGATGCATGTGCCACCATGTGTATCTGGCTTACGTGGGACCTGGAGAATCGAACCTGGGTTCTTAGGCTTCTCGGGCATGTATGTGCCTTAACTGCTAAGCCATCTCTCCAGCACTGGAATAACTCTTAACAAAATAATGCAAGTTGGGCACAGAGCATTATCCATTTTATATCAGTTTGCTTGGCCATGAAAAAAATTGATAGAAATTTTGATGCTGAAATTACATTTTATTTGTACCTTTCTCTTAAGAAGAAGACACTGAAAATGTGACATGGCATGTCACTATGGTATTTTCAAATTGCATGTCCTGGGGTTGTTCATTGATTTTGAGCTGATAAAATTGTGTATAAAACTTTGTATCATTCCCTTCTTTGAACATGATCCTTGTTTTAGTCGATACCAGTGCCCTTTTTAATATTTCTACAGAAATCTTCTAATGAATTTCACATTCAAGTAACATTAAGGTTAATATGAAGTTTGACTTATATAGACAGGCAAGATAGCACATGTCTTTTCACAGCACTTGGGAGGCAGAGATATGAGGATATCTGTGAGTTCAGGGCCAGCCTGAGACCACATAGTGACTTCCATGTCAGCCTAGGCCAGAGCAAGACCCTACCTCATCTTCACCACCCCTCATCCCCCCAAATTTTAATTTGTGAAAAGAATACATTTTTTTAACTGTTTAGGATTTATTTGTTTGTTTGTTTGTTTATCTTGTGTTATGGTATCACTTTAGCCCAGGATGACCTGGTATTCCTAGGCTAGTCTTTAACTCACACAGATCCTCTTACATTTTCCTCCCAAGTACTATGGTTAATGGTGTGTCTAACCTAGCCCAGCCCAGAATTTTATTTGGTTTTTCGAGGTATGGTTTTATTCTAGCCCAGGCAGACCTGGAATTCACTTGGTAATCTCAGGGATCCTTGAACTCATGGCGATCCTCCTACTTCTTTGACCCAAGTGCTAGGATTAAAGGTGTACACCAACACACCTGGCTCCAAATTTTTTTTTTTTTAACTTTCAAGGTACTTTTCACTCTAGCTCAGGCTGTCCTGGAATTCACTATGTAGTCTCAGGGTGGCCTCAAACTCATAGTAATCCTCTTACCTCTGCCTCCCAAGTGCTGGGATTAAAGGCATGAGCCACCACACCCGGCCAAAATTTTTATAACTAAACCTTTCTATTTAATTATATAAAGATCTTGTTCAAATTACCATTTTGCTAAAGGGTCTGTATTTTTGTTGTTGTTGTTTTTTTACTGCAGCAGTAACTGCAATGAAATTCAAAGAAGACAAGGCCAGCTATAGTGGCAGTGACAAGTCTCTATCATGGGTATGAAAACTTCAAATTTCAAATCCTAAACTTATACTGTGTTTTAGTTTGAAAATGTACATTAGGCAAATGAGCATTCAAGCAAACTTGCACTACAGGATAACTGATGGCAAGTTAGCATTCATTTTGGGAGAATTTTAGCTCATGTCATGTTCTATGACTATGAAGAGAGCCTGTAATGATTTAGGTATGGATATCATCTTTCAGTAGCCCTACAAGTTCTCCATTTTGGAATTCTTTTTAAATATTTTTATTTATTTGTTTGTTTATGAGAGAGAGAGAGAGAGAGAGAAAGAGGCAGACAGAGATAGATTGGCCATGGTGGGGCCTGTAGCCACTGCAAACAAGTTCTAGATGTATGTCAGTTTCTGCATTTGGCTTTTTGTGGGTACAAGGAAATCGAACCCTGGTTGTTAGGGTTTGAAGGCAAGTGCCATAACCACTGAGTAATCTCTTCAAGCCCTCTACACATTTTCTTTATGATACTAGTCTGGCTCTCCATTTTTTAAAAGCCTAATATATCTCACAAAATTCAGACCAAAATCAAATCTTATAGCTAAGTTTCCATTTTGAAATTAAGGGCAAGATATTTGTGAAGTCCTAGAAATTGAATTTATATTAAGGGCAGATTATTGTCTGTGTGTAAAAATTTGTGCTCAGATAATCAGTAATTAATTCCAAACTTAAAGGCTGCATATTTTCTTGTACATACTATTTCAGTTTATTTTGTCCACTATCAACACTAGTTCATATGTATTAAGCATGGACTTTTGAAGCAGGAGCCATTGCTATGAGGTTTTAAAAAGAACTCTTTATCAAAAAGGTTTTAGCAATGACATGAATCAACCAAATTATCAAAAATATTATACATTATCTTCAGTAAATTTATTAGCATAGATTGTGAGTGCTATAAACAATTCTCATTCACCTAGATAATTTTAAAGTGATGAAAATGAGCAGTGTTCTTATTGGGGCACAAGAGATTTGTGGAGATATTTTATGCATTTTAGCTTGGTATCCATTTCTCTTATGTCAGATCTTCTCTATGACAGACATTAAATGCTCTATGTATAATTCAGAGCCTATGATATTGTAATGATAATATAAAGTATGCAAGCATACAAAACACATTAAAATTTTTTGAGTCCTGTGAATAAAATTGAGGTGACTTTTAGCCAAAATGATTGAGAAGCGTGCATGTGCCATCAGTGCAGTGTGAGGGTTGTATTTCTCATTCAGAATAAGATTTTGCACTTGTGAGATATAAGCCCATTTGAAGACACGAGCACATGACAAACATATTAATATGAGTGAAGGCATCTCTGATGTAGGAGAACCATATGGAATGTAGTTATTCAGGGTAAAGCCTGTCATTCAAAAATGCCGAGTAAGCAATATGAACAAGATTGCTTATGTCCTTGCAGTGAAGAGAGATTAATCTCTTAGAAAGTGTACATGTCATATTTAAAATAGCAAATAGATAGTTTTAGGCTTCTTTCTTACTATACCATGGTGCATAGCTTTGAAGATCTTTCTATATTGGCTAAGACATGTACAGTAAATCTAAACTATAGAAAATTTTATTTAAAACTCATATGATTTCTAGCTTTAACACAGTGTAGACTCCATTCCAAATTTTATATTCCCTTAAAATTTCTCTGAGAAATACCCAGGCTCTTCATTTTTCACTCACTATGAAAAGGAGCTAGTACTGCTTGACCTCCTCCAGTGGATCATGGCCTGCGATTGTATCTCTTCCTTTATACACTTAATCTTTGTAGTTACAGAAAGAATGTTTTTTCAATTTCTCCCAAATGATTAAAACAGTAGCATAGCATGTGTTGTTATAAAGGATAATATATGAATAAAGTTAGTGAGTAACCTGATACGTTTCTGTAAAAAACTATGTAATGTTTGATATTGTAAGCAATTTCCCTTTCCACAGACATTTTACCACCATCTTTGTGTTGCAAGTTTTCCCTTGGCTTGCCACAGTTGCTTTCTGTGGTAATGTAGGCTGTACAGTGACAGGAAACAGACTAGAAGTTGATGACCTATTTGACTGGTCTTCTTTAAATAAATGTGCTTTTCAATACTGCATCTCTTATATTGAAGTCTTGATTTAGTAATATGAAGTTTATAGATATGTGTAGAAGATTCATGAGACTCTTTTTTAAATCATATTAACAGAGTACTTTTAAATCTCTTTCTGAGATTAAAGAAGATTTTCATATGACTATTCATCAAAGACAAAAAAGTATGATACATTCACAAATAAAGGGTAAGAACTATACTTAAATAGAAATTGTTTTCATGATAGGATGACCATGGAATAATTATGAAAATATTGAAATGCAATTTCTGATAGTTATAAAGCATTATCTACAAAAATTTTGCCCAGATATACACATTTGGCCATAACTTTTTCTTCCATTTCTTTGATATCATTCTTCCTCTGCTATGTCCTTTATGACTCATTTTCATATTTTCCCCTATAGACTTACACCCACCTATTCATATTGTCATCAGTGTTTTCACTCTGAGTGCAACTGTTTACCATAGTCTTGCACCATCAGGACATGTGCTGTGTCTTGGGAATCCTTTCATAAACCTCTTATTGACCTCTTTTAAAATCCAGGACCAGGAAATTAGGAAGCTCGCCATAAAGAATTTTTTTGGCAAATGAATTTAAACCAATCAAATACTCTTGTAAAGAGGTTAGCAACATGAACAGAGCTGTAGCATTGTAGAAAGAACATATATAATAGCATAATCAGTTATGTCTTCTTATGTTGGACTCACCTTACATTATTCACTATAACCTCATTAAAACAGAAGAAACAAGTTGACAATATACTTGGCACTACTACTAAAGCAGCACAACTAATGGCAAATGTGCAAATAAAAGTTTAGACCATATTGATTAGCAACTCAGTTGAATGCTTTTATGATGATCATTCCCTTTGGAAAACAGTGAAATATCCCATGATAGGTAGATATGGAGCCTTATCCAGCAGAATTGTCCTAAATCTACAAGTTCCTCACCATTTTCTTCCTCTTCTGGTATCAGTCAGCTTCTAAGCACGGTTTCTCACTCAATTTCCATATTTTCACTTGTCTACTTCTATGTGTCTATACCTATTGTCTTACATGCTTTCACATTGAGTGTACATCATGCTCTGTACCATCATGTACATCATGTCGTGGACTGGGTTTAGATGCCATTCCTAAACCTCACATTGAGCTGTTTTCTACTACAGTACCTGCTATTAAGCAAATCTCCACCAATAACATAAATGCAGAGGAAAATGAAAATCAACCATTCACACCGGCATGAATGGGGGCTTACCATCTAGAAGTCTCGCCGTAGACATGTTTAAAATATACACAGAGTAATCAGTTATGTCTTTTGTGGCAGGATGAGTCTTGAATAAAGTAAAGTAAATGGGGCACAAAATAATTGCTTCATATCAAGTTGTTTTGAAATGAGAAACATAGAAATTTTGATGATGTAATTACAACTGACTTACAACTTTCTTGTTGGAGGAAGACACTGTGAAAATGTGATATGGCATGTTCCTATGATATTCTCAAAGTGTGTATCTTGCATGTTGTTCATTGTTTCTGAGGTGGCAATTTGTGAATGGAACTTTGCAATCATGGCTTTCTCTGATCATGTTTATTTCTAGAATCTGTCCCAGTGAAATTTTCACTGTTTGTAAATGTAGAAGTGTCTTCTAAATTCATTTTAATGGAATGTCTGATTTATGAATCATATATTGTTATTTTTTTTCTGTGTGTGTGGGGGGGGTTGGATTCATTTTTGAGGTTTGTTTTCACTCTAGGCAAAGCTGACCCAGAACTCTGTACCCCTAAGCTGGCCTTGAACTCACAAGGATCCTCTTACCTTTTCCTCCTGAATGGTGGTTTTAGTGCTATGTGGTGCCAAGCCACCCCTAGCATCTTTATAATTAAAACTTTCTACTTAGTTCTATAAAGGTTATTCTTTGAATTACTGTTTCCTTTGAGTGAATTATACCTGTCTCTTGTTTTGTATGGCAGCAGTGGAGCCTATAGTGAAAATTGAAGGTGGCCAAGACAGCCATGGTGACAGTGACAAGCCTGAGCCATGGGTATGATATCTTCAAATTTAAAATCATGTATTTATACATGTTTTGTGTTCAAAATATGCATGTGGCAAATGAAAATTATCATTTATTTTGGGTGAATTTTAGTGCATGCCATGTTGTTAAACTATTGGGAAAGCCTGTGATAATTTTCATCTGGACATCATCTTTCAGGGGCTCTACAAGTTGTCTTGATGATAAAAATCTGGATCTCCATTTCTATCAAAGCATAATATTGCTCAAAAAATTAAGATGAGTATGAAGTCTGGTGACTACATTTTTATGTTGGATTCAAGCCAAGCTAGTTTTGAGGGCCAGGAAATTGAATTTATGTTAAGGGGCATTATTGCCTGTGCATCAAAATTGTTGCTTTGATAATCAGTCATTATGTACAAACTTATAGGCCACATCTTTTCTTCTGCATTCCATTTTGCTACACATATGAGTACATATTTATTAAATGTGCCCTTGTGAAGTGGTGGCCATTGCTTTTAAAATAACTACTCATATCCACAAATGTCACCAAAAATACTCTACACTGTTTCCAGTAAGTGAGTTTAAATTGCTTCTAAGTACCCTACACTATTTTAATTCACCCAAAATACTTAAAAGTGATGTGTTCGGGGCAGTGTTGTCATTGGTGCATGAGGCCTTTGTGAAAACCTTTTATGTGTTTTCACTTGGAATCCATTGCTCTTTATTCAGATCTTCTCTATGATTGATTTTTTTTTGCCAGTATATACATTTTGATTGAATCTTTAAGTTTACATTATGAGATAGTATAAAAAAGTTCTCTTTAATATTTTGCACAGCTATAGTAAAATACTTGGGACAGTGTAAAACTTACAAGGGATTACCTTTCTCAAAAACTAGGATCAAATAAATAAGTTTTATTTAACTTGCTGAATTTTCCAGTTGACTTTTCCTTTATAATAGTAATAAGCTCTAATTAGTTATATAAGTTTCAGTGTCAAGTCTTATTGTCGCTGATGTCTTTAGATCTCTGAACACTGCTATTTCAATTAGTATCGACTAATTCCACTTCAAACATGAGTTTTGCATTTGGTGGGATTTTGGCATCAGGCTGTCCTTTCTTTCCATAAACCCATTCTGGTTCAATATCTAGTGGAGCCTTTTCTCCTTTATTCGTTATCAAGAGAGCTTCATCCCTGCCTCTGATAACTTTGCATACTCCAACCTTAAAACTTAAAGGCTTGGCATTTTTCTTCTTCTTGAGCTTGTTTTAATATTAGTATCAAAAGCCATCCAGTCCTTTAGTGTTCCTGTGTACCAGCAGTGAACAGCATCTCCCTTTTTGGTAAAGTTTGTTTTATGTCCTTTCTTAAAAACAGATTTTGTATATTTTGGTGGAACCTCATCCAGTCTCCCCAGACATCATAACTTTTGGGTTATCTTCACGAAGCTTCACATTTTTCACTTGGCCATACTTTCAGTACCCGTGAAATGCTTGCTTTCAAAGAGAAGGCTATAGGCTGTACCAAAATGGTCCTGATTATGGGCTGGAGAGATGGCTTAGCGGTTAAGCACTTGCCTGTGAAGCCTAAGAACCCCGGTTCAAGGCTCAGTTCCCCAGGACCCACGTTAGCCAGATGCACAAGGGGGCGCACACGTCTGGAGTTCATTTGCAGTGGCTGGAGGCCCTGGCGCACCCATTTTCTCTCTCTCTCTCTCTCTCTCTCTCTGTCGCTCTCAAATAAATAAATATTTAAAAAAAAATTTTAAATGGTCCTGATTAGCTGTTTTTGCTACATTTTTTTTATATTTCCTAATAATTTATGCTCTGCAAGGAACAAATCTGAACTGTGATCCTGCAGACACTTGATAATGTCCTTCTTGGGCCACTGCTCAGTGCGCAGTTGCTCCACTATCTGTGCCTGCCATGGCACTTGTGAGATGTAAGCCCCTGTGAAGACATGAGCACATGCCAAACCTTAACATGTGTGAGGGTATCTCCTATGTGAGAGATACATATCAAATATAGGTTTTTGTAGTCATGTCTGGCATTCAAGAATGACAGAGTAAGCAATGTGAACATGATCACCTGTATCCTGGCAATGAAGAGAGATTAATCCCTTTGAAACTGTACATGTCATATTTAAAATAGCAAATAGATGTTTTTATGCTTCTTTTGCACTCTGCCATGGTGTATAGCTTTGAAGATCTTTCTAGATTGGCTAAGACATGCACAGTAAATCTAAACTATAGATCATTTTATTTAAAACTCATATGATTACTAGCTTTAACACAGTGTAGACTCCATTCCAAATTTTACATTCCCTTAAAATTTCTCTGAGAAATACCCAGGCTCTTCATTTTTTACTCACTATGGAAAGGAGCTACTACTGCTTGACCTCCTCCAGTGGATCACGGCCTGCGGCTGTATCTCTGCCTTTCCACACATAATCTTTATAGTTATAGAAGGAACTGTTTTTGGATTTGTCCCAAATGATTAAAATGGTAGCATAGCATGTATTCTTATACAGGATACTATATGAATGAAATTATAAAAGCAACCTGATTTGTTTCAGAAGAAAACACTGTAATGTTTGATGCTATTAGCGATTTCCTTTTCAACAGACATTTTACCACCATCATTGTGTTGCAAGTTTTCCCTTGGCTTGCCACAGTTGCTTCCTATGGTAATGTAGGCTGTACAGTGACAGGAAACAGATTTGATGCTGATGACCTATTTGACTGGTCTCCATTAAATAAATGTGGTTTTCAATACTGCACCTCTTATGTTGATATCTTGGATTAGTATTATGAAATATGAATGTTTGTAGATATGTATAGGAGATTCATAAGGCTCTTTTTAAAATCATATTAACAGAGCACTTCTGAGTCAATTTCTGAGATTAAAGAAGATTGTCATTTGACTATTCATCAAAGCCAACACTGTATGACACGTTTTTCACAAATAAAGGGTAAGAACTATACTTAAATAAAAATTGTTTTCATGATAGTATGACAATGAAATCATTTTGAAAATATTAAATTGCAACTTCTGATAGTTATGAATCATTATCAAGAAAAATTTTGGAAAAATATACACATTTGGCCATAACTTGTTCTTCCATTTCCTTTGATATCTTTCTGCCTCTGTTATGTCCTTTACAACTCATTTTCATATTTTCCCCTACATACTTACACCCACCTATCTACATTGTTATATATATATATTTTTACTCTGAGTATACATGTTAGCATACTCTTGCACAATCATGACATGTGCCATGTAGTGGGAAGTCTTTCATAAATCTCTTACTGACCTCTTATAAAATCAAGAAACAGGGCTGAAGCGATGGCTTAATGGTTAAGGCATTTGCCTGTGAAGAAAAAGGACCCAGATTCAATTCCCCAGGACCCACGTAAGCCAGATGCACAAGGGAACATGTGTCTGGAAATTGTTTGTAGTTGCTAGAGTCCCTGGTGTGCCCATTCTGTCTCTGTCTCTCTTCTCTCTCTCTCTCTCTCTCTCTCTCTCTCTCTCTCTCCTTGCAAATAAATTAAAAAAATTAAAATCCATGGGCCTGGAGAGATGGCTTAGCGGTTAAGCACTTGCCTGTGAAGCCTAAGGACCCCGGTTCGAGGCTTGATGCTCCAGGACCCACGTAGCCAGATGCACAAGGGGGCGCACGCATCTGGAGTTCGTTTGCAGTGGCCAGAGGCCCTGGCGTGCCCATTCTCTCTCTGTCTATCTGCCTCTTTCTCTCTCTCTGTCCGTCGCTTTCAAATAAATAAATAAAAATAAAAAATTTAAAAAAATTAAAATCCAGAGCCAGGAATTTAGGAATCTCTCCATAAAGTGTTTTTGAGCAAATGAATTTAAACCACTTAAAGACTGTTGAAAAGGAAGTTAGCAACATGAACAGAGCTGTACTGTAGCATTGTAGAAAGAACATACATAATAGCATAATCAGTTATGTCATCTTGTGTCAGACTGAGTCATTGATAGACATAAAACAAGTGAGATAAGAATTATTATATTTGTTTCAGTCTGGTTACATATATTTGGAAATATTGACTGAAAAGTTCATGATGAAATTGCTTTTCATTTGCCTTATTGTGTTTTAAAGAGGTTACAGTGAATAATGTAAGGTGACAAGTGACTATGACATTTTCAAAATGTGCATCTTCATGATTGTACATTGAACTTGAGCAGATATATTTGTGTATAAATCTTTGTAATCATTGTCTTTGCTGAACCATTTCATAGCTAGGGACCATACCAGTGAAATGTTTAAGGTTATGAAAATTAGAAGTATCTTCTAAAGATTTACATATTCAAGTAAGGTTCATGAATGGGGAGATGGCTTAGTAGTTAATGTGCTTGCCAGTGAAGAGTAAGGACCCATGTTTAACTCTCCAGATCCCATGTAAGCCAGAAGCCAAATGTGACACAACCACAACCATGAAAGTTAGCTCATGTGCACAAGGTAGTGCACACATCTGGAGTTGGCCTGAAGTGGCTGGAGGCCATGACACACCAGTTCTGTCTTTCTCTCCTCTGCTCTGTATTTCAATCTCCCCACCCCCCCCCCTTTTTTGGCATATAAAAAGTAAAAAAAAAAAAAAAAAAAAAAGGCCAAATTTCTGAACTTGCTTCAAAAAAACAATGGAAAACTAAAGGTTCAGATTCATTGAAACTCAAATTTATGAATACAAATTTTATTACAATTAAGTCTTTTTATACTGTAATTATTTTGGTCCACCTTTATGCATGCAATGAATGCATGAACTGAAGTATCCATTTTTTTTTCCCAGAAACATCAACAGTCTGTGATGTGGCACCAGAAAGGCAGAAAATCAGTCATGGAGACAGTGAAATGGATATACCAAGGGTATGCAATATTCAATTTTCAAACTAAATATATACTGTGTATTCACTTTCAAAATTTACTGTAGACCTATGTAAATGCACGTGTCTTGGTCTCATAAGATAATGCATGCCAGTTTAGCTTTGCTTTTGGACAGATCTATCTCATTGCATGTTGGTAGTGTGTTGTCAGAGCTCGTATTCAACAACAGCCAAAGATCACCTTTCAGTGGCTTTGCAATTTGCATAAATGCATAACATCTCATTAAGAAATGAGTTCAGAATCAAGTCTGATGAGTCAGTTCCTAATACGAAATTATGGATAAGTAGCATGGGATGGTCTTGAATTAAAAAGAACGGCTTGGTGTTCCCAGTGCTCAAATTTGATGTTTTCATATAATCAATGATTAACTGCAAAGTAAAAGAAGGAATCTTTTCTTGTGCATTCCATTTCATTACACATATGAGTTCAGTTTTATTCAACGTCCACTTGTGAAATGGTAGCTGTTGCTTTTGGTTGCTTTCAAAATAACTCCTCATATCCACAAATGTCATCAAAAATATTCTACACTGTTGCCAGTGAGTGACCTAAAATTGTGTCTGAGTACTCTGCATTATCTGAATTCACATAAGTACTTAAAAGTGATGTGTTTGGGCAGTGTTCTTATTGGTGCATGAGGCCTTTGTGAAGAACTTTAATGTACTTTGACTTGGAATCCATTGTGCTCATATCACAACTTCTCTATGATCGATTTTAAAAGCTCCATATAGGGCTGGAGAGATGGCTTAGCAGTTAAGCGCTTGCCTGTGAAGCCTAAGGACCCCAGTTCAAGGCTCGATTCCCCAGGACCCACGTTAGCCAGATGCCCAAGGGGGCGCATGCGTCTGGAGTTCGTTTGCAGTGGCTGGAGGCCCTGGCGTGCCCATTCTCTCTCTCTCTCTCTCTCTGCCTTTCTCTCTGTGTCTGTCACTCTCAAATAGATAAATAAAAAATGAACAAAAAAAAAATCATTTGAAAGCTCCATATATCATTCAGAGCCTATGACATTGTAATGATAATACAAAATATGCAAGTAGGTAAAACACAGTAATTTTTTTTACTTTCATACTTTGTTTTTATTTATTGTTATTATTGTATTAGCATATATTAATTTTACAAAGTGATGGCTCAAGTACATTTTCATACATGCATACAATGAACTTTGATCATATTAATGCCTCTATTACTCACACTCGTACTTGCACATGCCAAGCAGACAGAGAGAATGTATGTGCTATTAGTGCAGCACGAAGGTTGAATTTCTGATTTAGATTAAGATTTTGCGCTTGTGAGATATAAGCCTATTTGAAGACATGAGCACATGCCAAATATATTAATATGTGTGAGGGAATCTCTGATGTAAGAGAAACATTTGGAACATAGGTATTAGGAAGTCATGTCTGTCATTCAAGAATGACAGAGTAAGGAATGTGAATAAGATCACTTCTGTCCTTGCAATGAAAAGAGATTAGTAAATGTCATATTTAAAAAAGCAAATAGATGCTCTTATGCTTCCTTCTCACTCTGCCATGGTGTATACGTTTGATGATCTTTCTAGATTGGCTAAGACATGCATAGTAAATCTAAACTATAGATCATTTTATTTAAACATAGTATGATTTCTAGCTTTAAAGCTGTTTCTTTAGCATTATTATTTTGCCCATGGAAGTTTTCCCTATTTCTCTTAGCTTGCCACACTTGCTTCCTGTGGTTACATAGGATGTAAGATGACCAGAAACAGATCTGATGTTGATAACCCTTTAGACAGGTATCAAATAAATAAATATTGCTTTTAATACCTGCTTCTCTTATGATGAATCTTTGTTATTTAGTAATATGAAATATGAATGCTTTTTATATATGTATGGGAGATTTAGAAACTCTTGTTTTTCACATTAACAGAGTATTTCTGAGCCTCTTTCTGAGAAGAAAAAAGACAGTCATATAACTATTGCCCCAAGACCAAAACAAACAACACATTCACAAATAAAAGGTAAGAACTACACTTGATTAGAAATTGGTTCCATGCTACTTTGACCATGAAACTATTTTGAAAGCATTACAGTGTAAGCCCTGATAGTTAGGAAGCCTTAACAGAAAAAGTTTTGTCAAACTATACATGTTCGGCCATAACTTTTGCTGCCTTTTCCTTCAGTATCATTCTGCTGCTAGTATGTCCTTTACCACTGATTTTCATATTTTCTCCTATAGACTTATACCAGCCTATTGATGTTTTAATGCATGTTTTCATTCTGAGTACACATGTTGTCATGCTGTGCACCACCTGACCATGTGTCATGTCCTGGAAAGCCATTCCTAAGCCTATCATTGAGTTCTTTTAATATCCAAGGCCTGAATTTAGGAAGGTCTCCATAAATAATTGTTGAACAAATGAATTTCAACCACTCATACACTGATGAAAGGACGGTTAGCAATATGAGCAGAGCTGTCGTCATATAGAGAGAACAAGGAAAGATAGCATAATCCGTTATGCCTTCTTGTGTCAGACAGAATCATTGATAGACATAAAGAGACTGGGATACTAAAAGGTACTATTTCTGTTTCTCTCAACTTATGAGCATAGGGGAAAATTGGCAGAAAACTTGATGACAAACTGCATTTCATTTGCCTTTTTCTGTCTCAAGGATGTCATAGTAAATAATGTAAGATGACACGTCACTATGATATTTTCAAAATGTGCATCTTGGGGAATTACACATTTAACCTGAGATGATGAGCTTATGAAGAGATCCTTGTAATCATTCTCTTTTCTGAATCATTTCAAGGCTAGGGATGGTAGCAGTCACATGGTTAAATTTCAAAAATTAAAAGAATCTAAAAAGAATTACATATTCAAATAAGGTACAGATTATTTAAAAGTCAAAGTTAATAATACAAATTTACGACAATTAAAGGTTTCTATTAAGTTTGTGGGTGCAACCATTTTCATGCAATTCAGTTGAAGTGTCCATTTTCTTCTAGAAGCATCAGCAGATTATGCTGTGAAACCAGAAATACAGAAAACCAGTCATGGAGATAGTGAAATGGACATATCAATGGTATGGAGTATTCAAATTTCAAAAGTAAATATATACTGTGTATTCACTTTCAAAATTTACTGCAGACCTATAAAAATGCACATTTGTTGGCCTCATAATGTAAGGCATTCCAGTTTAGTTTTACTTTTGAACAGATCTATCTGATTACATGTTAGTAGTGTGCTGTCAGAGCTTGCATTCAATGAAAGCTACAGGTTGTCTTTCAGTGGCTTTGCAATCTTGCTTTCTGATAATCTGACCCTCCATTTGTATAAAGGCATAAGATATCATTAAGAAATGAGTTCAAAATCAAGTCTGGTGACTCAGTTCCTAATAGGAAATTGTGGGTAAGGAGCATGTGATGGTAAGGATTTCAATATTCATAGTGTTCAAACTTGATGTTTTCATATAATCAGTGATTAATTCCGAAGTCAACACTGAATCTTGTAGTTTCTAGTTCACTATGTTGTGTCTCTTGTCTTCAGGAATGTGTATTTTTATGTACTTACTACACTATTGAGGCCATTGCAATTAAATTTTAACAAATAATTCTCAACTGGGTATGGTGCTGCATGCCTTTAATCCCAGCAATTGTGAGGCAGAGAAAGGAGGAGAGGTCTGGGCCTGAGGCCAGTCTGGATCAAAAGAACAAGATCCAGGTCAGCCTGAACTACAGTAAGATTACAAACATGGCCTGCTACATTTGAGGGCAAATGGTGTATTCTTTGATATTATAAACTATATCTTGGGAACATATTCTTTCCCAATAACATTGTATTCAAAAATTTGCCTTTTGCCTACCTAATTTAGTTCCTTTGGTTATTGCGTGGATAAGGGAGAAAATGAAGACAACTTTAGTAACAATTTTCATAGCACTTGATTGAAGAAATGTGATTTAAAAATATTTGTTCCTTTTATTTTGAAGAGTGGGGTTCTTTTGAAATATGCAATATGATACTATTAGTAGCTCTGTATAGATTTTGTGAAACACTTTTCTTCATTATGTTAACAGTGTATCCCTGAGTCTCTTTCTGAGAAGAAAGAAGTTGATAGTATATGCAGCACTACTACTAAAGCAAGACAACAAATGGCAAATGAACAAGTAAAAGGTTAGATATATAATGATTAGTAGCTCAGTTGAATGCTTTTATGATCATTCCCCTTGGAAAACAGTGAAATGTCCTGTGATAAGGAGAAATGGAGCCTTATCCAGCAGAAGTTTCCTAAATCTACAAGTTCCTCAACACTTTCTTCCTCTTGGTGTCAGTCAGCTTCTGAGTATGGTTTCTCACTCATTTTCCATATTTTCACCTGTCTACTGCTATCTATCTGTACCTATTGTCTTACATGCTTTCACACTGAGTACACAACATGCTCCATACCATCATGTACATCATGTCGTGGACAGTGTTTGGATGCCATTTCTAGACCTCACATTGATCTGTTTTCTACTACAGTACCTGATATTAAGCAAATCTCCATCAATAACAAAACCGTACAGGAAAATGAAAATTAACCATTCATACCAGCATGAACAGGGACTTAGTATCTAGGAGCCTTGCTGTGATCATGTTCAAAAAGTACAAAGACAGAATAACCAGTTATGTCTTTTGTGGAGGGATAAGTCTTCAACAATGCAAAGCAAATGGGGAATAAAAGAGGGTTTCATATCACATTGTTTTGAAATGAGAAAAAATTTACAGAAATTCTGATGATTTAATTACATATTACTTATAAATATTGTCTTGGTGGAAGTCACTATGAAACACGTGACATGACATGTGCCTGTGATATATTCAAAATGTGTATCTAGCATGTTGTTCATTGTTCCTTGGGTGCTAAATTTTGAATGGAACTTTGCAATCATTCCTTTCTTGGATCGTATTGGTTTCTAGAGTCTGTCTCAGTGATATTTTTAATGTTTCTGAATATAGAAGTGTCTTCACATTTCAGTTTAATGGAATTTCTGTTTTATGAAAGTAATACATTTTTACTTGTTTAATATTTCTCTGGAGGGTGGGTTCATTTTGAAAGTATGCTGTCACTCTAGCTAAGACTGACCTAGAACTCATTCTGTACTCCTAGGCTGGCCTTGAACTCACAAGGGTCATCTTACCTTTTCTTCCTCAATGCTGGTATTAGTGGTGTGTGTCAACAAGCTGAACCTAGGATTTTTTATAATTAAAACCTTCTACTTAATTCTATAAAGATTTTGTATAACTGTTTCATTTGAGGAAATTTTACCTAAGTGTATGTTTTTTGTATGGCAGTACCAGAGCCTATAGTGAAAATAGAAGCCGACCAAGACAGCCATGGTGACAGTGACAAGGCCGAGTCCCAGGTATGAAATCTTCAAATTTAAAATCATATATTTACACTTGTTTTGGGTTCAAAATGTGCATGTGGCAAATAAAAATATACTTGAAATTGCCCTATAGGTTATTGAGAACAAGTTATCACTTATTTTTGAAGAATTTTAGTGCATGCCACATTCTTAGACTATTAGGAGAGCATGAAATAATTTATGTCTGGGGTTGGAGGGATGGCTTAGCTGTTAAGGCACTTGCCTACAAACGCAAAGGACCCAGGTTCAATTCCCCAGTACCACATAAGCCAGATGTACAAGAGGGCACATGCGTCTGGAGTTCGTTTGCAATGGCTAGCGGCCATGGCGCACCCATTCTTTCTCTATCTCCTCTCTCTCTCTCTCTTTCTGCTTGCACATAAATAAATAAATAAAATTTTAAAATAACAATAATGATAAGTTACATCTGGACATCATCTTTCTGGGGCTCTACTAGTTGTCTTTATGATAAAAAAAATAAAGAATAGGTCTTCATTTCTATCAAAGCATAAAGTTTCCAGAAAATTAGAATGAAAATCTAAGTCTGGTGACCAAATTTCTATTCTGACTTCTAGGGAAGCTAGTTGTACAGGATAGGAAATTGAATTGATGTTAAGGGCAGATTATTGGTCAAAATTTGTGTTCAGATAATCAGTCCTTTACCACAGACCTAAAGGCCCCATATTTTCTTTTGCATTTCATTTCACTACACATACAAAGTGCACATTTTTTAAACATGCCCTTGTGAAATGGTGGCTGTTGCTTTTGGTTGCTTTTAAAATACCTCCGCATGTCATCAAAATGTCATCAAAAGTATTCTACACTTTTGCAGTGAGTGAGTTAAAATTGCTTCTGAGTACTCAACACTGTTTGAATTCACATAAAGTACTTGAAAGTGATGTGTATGAGCAGTGTTCTCATTGGTGCATGAGGATTTCGTGAAGCTCTTTGATGTGTTTTCAGTTGGAATCCATTGCTCTTGTGTTACATCTTCTCTATGATAGACTTCAAAACTCCATATATCATAAATAGCCTATGATATTATAATGATAACATAAAATATGCAAGCAGATAAAATACAGTAAATTTTTTGAGCCCTGTGAAAAAATTGAGATTACTTTTATCCAAACAGATTGAGAGAGCATGTATGTCCCATCAATGCAGCAAGAGAGTTGTATTTCTCAGTCAGTATAAGAGATTGTACTTGTAAGATATGAGCCCATTTGAATACATGAGCACACAGCAAACATATTAACATGTGTGAGGGCATCTCCGATGTGAGAGAAACATGTCGAATACAGGTATTCATGGTCATGTTGGTCATTCAGGAATGACAGAATAAGCAATGTGAACAAGATCACTTGTTTCCTTGGAGTGGAGAGAGATTAATCTCTTAGAAAGTGTACCTGTCATATTTAAAACAGCAAATAGATGTGGGTTTTTTTTTTTTAGTTCTTTCTCACTCTGCCATGGTATATAGCCTTGATGATCATTCTATATTGGCTAACACATGCATAATAAATCTAAACTATAGACACTTTATGTAAACCTAATACGATTTCTAGCTGTAAACTGATTCTTTAGCATTATTATTTTGCCCATGAAAGTTTTTCCTATTTCACTTAGCTTGCCACGGTTGCTTCTCTGGTTACATAGGCTGTAAGATGACTGGAAATAGGCTTCATATTGATAACTCTTGTGACAGATCTCTCACAAAGATTTGTTGTTCTGGGCTGGAGACATGGCTCAGAGGTTAAGGCACTTGCCTGCAAAGCAAAATGACCTGAGTTTGAATCCCCATTACCCACATAAAACCAGATGCACAGAGAAGCACATGCCTCTGGTGCTCATTTGCAGTGGCTGGAGGCCCTGGTGCACCCATTCTGTAGGTCTCTGTCTCTTTTTCACACTGTCTACTTGCAAATAAATTTTTTAAAAGTTAAAAAAGAAGTGTTGCTCTGCATATATGCTTCTCTTATGATGAAGACTAGATTATTTAGTAATATGAAATATGAATGTCTTTGTGTATACATATAGGAGATTTAGAAACTCTTGTATTTCATATTAACAGAGCATTTCTGAGCCTCTTTCTAAGAAGAAAGAACATGATCATATAACTATTGCTCAAAGTCCAACACCTACAACACATTCAAAAATAAAAGGTAAGAACTGTACTTGAATAGATATTGGTTTCATGCTTCTTTGACCATGAAACCATTTTGAAAACATTGCATTGCATGCTCTGATAGTTAAGAAACATTACCTGAAATATTTTTGTCCAACTATACATATTTGGCCATAAAGTTTTCTTCCATTCCTTTCAGTATCATTCTGCTGCTAGTATGTCCTTTATCACTGCTTTACACATTTTCCCCTGTAGAGATATACCAACCTATTGATATTTGAATGGATGTTTTCATTTTGAGTACACATGTTGTCATGCTGTGCACAAAATGACAATGTGCCATGTCTTGGAAAGCCATTCCTAAGCCTATGATGATATGTTACTATGATGTTTTCAAAATATGCATCTTGGGTAATTGTACATTTAACCTGAGATGAGCTTATGTAGAGATTTTTGTAGTCATTCTTTTCTTTCTGAGCCATTTCAAAGCTACAGAAGGTATAAGTCACATGTTTAAGATTCAAAAATTAAAAGAATCTCAAAAGAATTACATATTCAAGTAAGGTTCAGATTATTTGAAAATCAAAGTTATTAATAGAAATTTAACTACAAATAATGGTTTCTATTCCCTATTTTTTTCAGTAAAATTATTTTCACAAAATTATTTAATTAAACTGTCCATTTTTATTCAGATGCATTAGCAGATCATCCTGTAACACCAGAAATTCAGAAAGCCAGTCATGGATATAGCAAAATGGATAGACCAATGGTATGGAGTATTCTAATTTCAAAACTAAATATATTGTATATTCCCTTTCAAAATTTATTGTAGACCTATACAAATGCACATTTTGTTGACCTCATGATGTAATGCATGCCAGTTTAGTTTTACTTTTGGACAGATCTGTCTGATTGAATGTTGGTAGTATTGGTAGTCAGAGCTTGCATTTAACAAAATCTACAGATCATCTTTCAGTGGCCTTGCAGTTTTGCTTTCTGATAATTTCAGCCTCCATTTGCATAAAGGCATAAGATTTCATTAAGAAAGGAGGTAAACTCAAGTCTGAGGACTCAGTTCCTAATAGGAAATTATGGGTAAGTAGCATGTGATGGTCCGGATTACAAGTGAATGGATCAATATTCCCAGTGCTCAAACTTGATGTTTTTATATAATTAGGGATTAATACCAAAGTCAAAGGCTGAATCTTTTCTTGTAGTTTCTAGTTGACTGTGGTGTGTCCTCTCTCTACAAGAATCTGTATTTTTGTGCATTTACTACTCTTATGAGGTCATTGCAAATGGGTTTTAACAAATACTTCTCAGTTAGGTGTGGTATTGCATGCCTTTAATCCCAGCAATTGGGAGGCAGAGAAAGGAGGAGAGGTCTGAGCTTGAGACCAGTCTGGATCAAAATAATGAGATCCAGGTCAGTCTGGGCTATAGTAAAGTTATGAACATGGCTGGCTACATTTAAGGGCAAATGGTGTATACTTTGATATTCTAAAATATTTCTTGGGAACGTATTCTTTCTCAGTAGGGTTGTATTTAAATATTTCCTTGAGCTGGAGAGACGGCTTAGTGGTTAAGCGCTTGCCTGTTCAAGGCTCGATTCCCCAGGACCCACGTTAGCAGATGCACAAGGGGGCTCACACATCTGGAGTTCGTTTGCAGTGGCTGGAGGCACTGGCATGCCCATTCTCTCTCTCTCTCTCTCTCTGCCTCTTTTATGTCGCTCTCAACTAAATATATTAAAAAATGAACCAAAAATATTTAAAAAATAATAATAAAATAAAATATCTCCTTGCCAGGTGTTGTGGCGCATGCCAGTAATCCCACCTATCGGAAGGCAGTGGGAGGAATATCACTGTGAGTTCAAGGCCAACCAGAGACAACATAGTGAATTCCAGGTCAGCCTGAGCTAGTGTGAGACCCAAACTTGAAAAAGAAAAAAAAAAATTTCTATCGCTTACCTGATTTAGTTCCTTTGGTTATTGCATGGAGAAGGCAGAAAATAAATATGACTTTAATAACAATTTTACCAGAAAATGATTGAAGAAATGTGATTTTCAATACACGTTACTTTTATTTTGAAGATCAGAGCTTTTGAAATATATGATATGATTCTATTTGTAGCTCTGAATAGATTTTGTGAAATACTTTTCTTAATTACCATAGAAGCATATCCTTCAGTCTCTTTCTAAGAAGAAAGAAGTTGATAATTTACGAGGCACTACTATTAATGCAAGACAACGAACATCAAATATACAAGTAAAAGGTTAGATCCATATTGATTACTAACCATGTTGAATGCTTTTAGATCATTACATTTGGAAAATGGTGAATTATCTTGTTATACGTAGACATGGAGCCTTATGCCATAGAATTTTCCTAAATCTACAGATTCCTCACAATTTTCTTCCCGTACTGGTAGTACTCAGCTTCAGAGCATGGTTTCTCACTCAATTTCCGCATTTTCACCTATTTATTTCTATGTATCTATTATGTATCTGTACACCTATTGTCTTACATGCTTTCACACAGAGTGCACATCATGCTCTGTACCATCATGTACATTATGTTGTGGACAGTGTTTGGATGCCATTCGTAAACCTCACATTGATCTGTTTTCTACTACAATACCTGATATTAAGCAAATCTCCATCAATAACAAAACTGTACAGGAAAATGAAAATTAACCATTCATACCAGCATGAACAGGGGCTAAGTATCTATGAGCCTTGCTGTGATCAAGTTTAAAGAGTACACAGACAGAATAACCAGTTATGTCTTTTGTGGAGGGATAAGTCTTCAACAATGTAAAGCAAATGGGGAACAAAAGAGTGTTGCATATCACATTGTTTTGAAATGAGAAAAATTGACAGAAATATTGATGACTTCATTACATATTACTTGTCACTGTGAAACATGTGACATGACATACACCTCTGATATATTCAAAATATATATCTAGCGTGTTGTTCATTGTACCTCAGGTGCTAAATTTTGAATGGAACTTTGCAATCATTCCTTTCTCAGATCGTATTGGTTTCTACAGCCTGTCTCAGTGATATTTTTAATGTTTCCAAATATAGAAGTGTCTTCACATTTCAGTTTAATGAGATGTCTACTTTATGAAAGTAATACATTTTTATTTATTTAATATTTCTCTGGAGGGTGGGTTCGGTTTGGAAGTATGCTATCACTCCAGCTAAGACTGACCTAGAACTAACACTGTACTCCTAGGCTGGCCTTGAACTCACAAGGGTCATCTTACCTTTTCTTCCTCAATGCTGGTATTAGTGGTGTGTGTCACCAAGCTGAACCTAGGACTTTTATAATTAAAACCTTCTACTTAATTCTATAAAGATTTTGTATAACTGTTTCATTTGAGGAAATTTTGCCTAAGTGCATGTTTTTTGTATGGCAGTACCAGAGCCTATAGTGAAAACAGAAGCCAGCCGAGACAGCCATGGTGACAGTGACAAGGCCGAGTCCCAGGTGTGAAATCTTCAAATTTAAAATCATATATTTACACTTGTTTTGGGTTCAAAATGTGCATGTGGCAAATAAAAATATACTTGAAATTGTCCTATAGGTTATTGAGAACAAGTTATCACTTATTTTCGAAGAATTTTAGTGCATGCCACATTCTTAGACTATTAGGAGAGCATGAAATAATTTATGTCTGGGGCTGGAGGGATGGCTTAGCTGTTAAGGCACTTGCCTACAAACGCAAAGGACCCAGGTTCAATTCCCCAGTACCCACATAAGCCAGATGTACAATGCGATGCATGCGTCTGGAGTTTGTTTGCAGTGGCTGGAGGCCCTGGCACGCCAATTCTCCCTCTCTCTCTGTCTCCCTCTCTGTCTCTCTCCCCCCCCCCTCTCTCTCTCTGCCTCTTTCTCTGTCACTCTTAACTAAATAAATAAAAAATGAACCAAAAATATTTAAAAATATTAATAATAAAATAAAATATTTCCTTGCCAGGAGTTGAGGCGCATGCCAGTAATCCCACCTATCGGAAGGCAGTGGGAGGAATATCACTGTGAGCTGAAGGCCAACCAGAGACAACATAGTGAATTCCAGGTCAGCCTGAGCTAGTGTGAGATCCAAACTTGAAAAAGAAAAAAAAATTTCTATCACTTAACTAATTTAGTTCCTTTGGTTATTGCATGGATAAGACAGAAAATAAATATGACCTTAATAACAATTTTACCAGAAAATGATTGAAGAAATGTGATTTTCAATACACGTTACTTTTATTTTGAAGATCACAGCTTTTGAAACATATAATATGGTTCTATTTGTAGCTCTGAATAGATTTTGTGAGAGACTTTTCTCAATTATTTTAGCAGCATATCCCTGAGTCTCTTTCTGAGAAGAAAGAAGTTGATAATGTACAAGGCACTACTATTAATGCAAGACAACAAACATCAAATGTACAAGTAAAAGGTTAGATCCATATTAATTATTAACCATGTTGAATGCTTTTAGATCATTACATTTGGAAAATGGTGAATTATCCTGTTATAAGTAGACATGGAGCCTTATGCAGTAGAATTTTCCTAAATCTAGAGATTCCTCACAATTTTCTTCCTATACTAGTAGTATTCAGCTTCAGAGCATGGTTTCTCACTCAATTTCCATATTTTCACCTATTTACTTCTATGTATCCATACCTATTGTCTTACATGCTTTCACACAGAGTGCACATCATGCTCTGTACCATTATGTACATCATGTTGTGGACAGTGTATTGATGCCTTTCCTAAACATCACATACAGTAACTGACATTAAGCAAATCTCCATCAATAACTGTAAAGAAAATGAAAATTAACCATTCACACCAGAATGAATGGGGACTTAGCATCTAGGAACCTTGCTGTCATCATGTTTAAAAAGTACGCAGATAGAATAGCCAGTTATGTCTTTTGTGGAAGGATGATTCTTAAACAACGCAAAGCAAGTGGGGTACAAAAAGTGTTTCATGTCATGTTGTTTCAATCTGAGAAAAAATTGACAGAAATTTTGATGATTTAATTATAGATTACTTATAACTTTCTTCTTGGAGAAAGTCACTGTGGAAAATGTGACATGACATGTGCCTATGATATATTCAAAATATGTACCTAGCGTGTTATTCACTGTTTCTCAGGTGCTAAATTTTGAATGGAACTTTGCAATCATTCCTTACTCAGATCCTGTTGATTTCTAGAGTCTGTCCCAGTGATATTTTAAATGTTTCTAAATATAGAAGTGTCTTCAAATTTCAGTTTATTGGAATGTCTGATATACAAAAGTAATACATTTTTATTTATTTAATATTTCTCTGGAGGGTGGGTTCGTTTTGGAAGTATGCTGTCACTCTAGCTAAGACTGACCTAGAACTCACTCTGTACTCCTAGGCTGGCCCTGAACTCACAAGGATCCTCTTACCTTTTCTTCCTGAATGCTGGTATTAGTGGTGTATGTCACCAAGCCAAACCTAGGATTTTTACAATTAAAACCTTCTACTTACTTCTATAAAGATTATTCTTTGAATTACTGTTTCCTTTGAGTGAATTTTACCTAAGTGTATGTTCTTTGTATGGTAGAAGCAGTGCCTATAGTGAAAAGAGAAGGCAGTCACGACAGCCGTGGTGACGGTGACAAGGCTGAGTCACGGGTATGAAATCTCCAAATTTAGAATCATGTATTTATACTTTTATTGGGACCAAAATGTGCATGTGGCAAATGAAAATACACTTGTGATTTCCCTATAGGTAATTGATGGCAAGTTATCCTTTTATTTGGAAGAATTTTAGCACACGCCATGTTCTTAGACTATTGGGAGAGCCTGTAATAAATTACGTCTAGACATCATGTTTCAGGGGCTCTACAAGTTGTCTTTATGGTAAAAATATATATATATGTGTCTGCATTTCTATTAAAGCATAACATATCTCAGAAAATTATGATAAAATTCAACTCTGGTGACTAAATTTTTATTCTGGCTTCAAGTCAAGCTAGTTGTATAGTCTAGAAAATTGAATTTATGTTAAGGGCAGATTATTGCCTGTGGGTCAAAATTTGTGTTTATATAATCAGTCCTTTATTGCAGCCCTAAAGGCCCCATATTTTCTTTTGCATTTCATTTTGCTACACATACAAGTGCACATTTATTAAATGTGCCCTTGTGACATGGTGGCTGTTGCTTTGGTTGCTTTTAAAATAACTCCCCATTTCCATGAATTTCATCAAAAATACTCTGCACTGTTGCCAGTGAGTAAAATTCCTTCTGAATACTCTACACTATTTGAAGTCATATAAAGTACTTGAAAGTGACGTGTTTGGGCAGTTCTCTCATTGGTGCATAAGGCTTTTGTGAAGATATTTGATGTGTTTTAATGTGGAGTCCATTGCTCTTATGTCACATCTTCTCTATGATAGATTTGTAAAGCTCCATATATCATACAGAGCCTATGATACTGTAATGATAATATAAAATATGCAAGCAGCCAAGCATGGTAGCACACACCTTTAATCCCAGCATTTGGGAGGCAGAGGTAGGAGGATTGCTGTGAGTTCCAGGCCACCCTGAGACTACATAGTGAATTCCAGGTCAGCCTGGGCTAGTGTGAGATCCTACCTCGAAAAGCCAAAAAGTGTGTGTGTGTGTATCTATCTATCTATCTATCTATCTATCTATCTATCTATATATATCTATATATCTATATATATATATGTATCTATCTATCTATATATATATATATGTGTGTATATATATATATATATATATATATATATATGAATGTATCACAGTAAAATTTTTTGAATGCTCTGAATAAAATGAGGTTACTTTTATCCAAGCAGATTGAGAGAGCATGCATGTGCCATCAGTGCAGTGTGAAGGTTTTATTTCTCATTCAGAATAAGATTTTGCACTTGTGAGATATAAGCCCATTTGAAGACATGAGCACATGCCAAACATATGAACATGTGTGAGGGCATATACAATTTAAGAGAAACATGTATATAGGTATTGGGGTTATGCCTGTCATTCAAAAATGACAAAGTAAGCAATGTGAACAAGATTGCTTGTATCCTTGCAGTAAAGAGAAATTGATCTCTTAGAAAGTGAATGTGTCTTGTTTAAAATAGCAAATAGATGTTTCTGTGCTTCTTTCTCACTCTGCCATAGTGTATAGCTTTGGTGATCTTTCTAGATTGGCTAAGATATGCATAGTAACTCTAAACTATAGATCATTTTATTTAAACTTAATATGATTTCTAGCTTTAACACTGATTCATCGTCAGTTTTATTTTGTCCATGAAAGTTTTCTCTATTTCTCCTATCTTGCCACAGTTGCTTCCTTTGGTTACATAGGCTATAAGATGACTGTAAACACAATTGATGTTGATAACCTTTTAGACATGTCTCTATTAAAGAAATGTTATTTTGAATGTATGCTTCTCTTATGATGAAGACTTGATGATTTAGTAATATGAAATACGTATGTCTTTGTATATGTGTATTTGAGATTTGGAAACTCTTGTTTTTCATATGAACAGAGTATTTCTGAGCCTCTTTCTAACAAGAAAGAAGACGTTCCTATGACTATTGCTCCAAGATCAAAACATACGACACATTCACAAATAAAAGGTAAGAAATAGACTTGAATAGTAACTGGTTACGCTGGTTGTGGTGGCACACGCCAGTAGGAAATTGCTGACGAGGCAGAGGCAGGAGGATCAGAAATTGGTTTTGTGCTACTTTGACCCTGAAATCATTTTGGAAACTTTACAATGTAAGCGCTGAGAGTTAAGAAGCATTAACTGAAATATTTTTTGTCATACTATACATATTTGGCCATAACTTTTGCTTCCTTTTCTTTCTGTGTCATTCTGCTGCTAGTTTGACCTTTACCACTGATTTTCATATTTCATTTATGAAAGTAATACATTTTTATTTATTGTTTTTTCCCCTCTTGTGGGTGAGTTTGCTTTTGAAGTACGGTGTCACTCTAGCCAAGGTTGACCTAGAACACACTCTGTACTCCTAGGCTAGGTTGAGCTCACAAGGTTTCTCTTGCCTTTTTGCTCCTGAATCCGGGTATTAGTGGTGTGTGTCACAAAGCCAAACCTAGGATTTGTATAATTAAAACCTTCACTTACTAATGTAAGAATTTCTGAATTACTATTTCCTCTGAGCAAATTTTACCTAAGTATGTTTTTTATGTGGCAGCAGCAGAGCCAATAGTGAAGATAGAAGGCGGCCGTGACAGCCATGGTGACAGCGACAAGGCTGAGTCACAGGTATGAAATCTTCAAATTTAAAATCATGCATTTATACTTGTCTTGAGTTCAAAATGTGCATGTAGCAAATGAAAATACACTTGAGATTGCCCTAAAGGGAATTGATGGCAAATTATCCTTTATTTTGGAAGACTTCTAGTGCATGCCATGTTCTTAGACTATTGGGGGTGCCTTAATAATTTACATCTGGACATCATCTTTCAGGGGCTCTATAAGTTGTCTTTAGGATAAAAATCTGGGTCTCCATTTCTATCAAAGCATAATATTGAATTGAATTTACATTAAGGTCAGATTGTTGCCTGGGGGTCAAAATTTGTGTTTAGATAATCAGTCCTTAAGTATAAACTTTGAGGCTGCATCTTTTCTTTTGCATGCCTTCTTGCTATACATACGAGTTGGATTTTTCTTGCTTTTCCAGTGCCTTTAGGTGGATGGTTAGGTTAGATTTGGGATCTCTCTGTCTTTGTTATGAAGGCATTTAGCGCTATGAATTTTCCCCTTCGTTGTGTCCCATAAGTTTTGGTACAATGTGTTCTCATTGTCATTCATTTCTAGAAATTTCACAATTTCATTTTTTATTTCATCCACTATCCATTTGTTGTTTAAAAGTGTGCTGTTCAGTTTCCAGGAGCTGATGGGATTCTTGGTGGGTCTTTTATTGTTAATTTCTAGCAATATAGTATTGTGATCTGATATCATGCAGGGAATTATGTTGGTCTTCCTAAATATATGGAGGCAGCCTTTGTGACCCAGTATATGATCTATTTTAGAGAATGTTCCATGGGCTGCTGAGAAGAATGTGCAGTCTGTGGATTTGGGATGGCATGTTCTGTAGATGTCCATTAGGTCTAAGTGATCTATGGTTTTGTTGAGCTCTCTTACTTCCCTGTTGAGTTTCTGTTTGGATGATCTCTCTGTTACTGATAATGGTGTATTGAAGTCCCCAATTATGATGGTGTTGGTGGTTTTTCTGTTTTATTGTCAAGTAGGTTTTGCTTTATGAACTGTGGTGCCCCTGTGTTTGGTGCATACAGATTTATGATTATAATATCCTCTTGATGGATCATTCCCTTGATAAGTAGGAAGTGGCCTTCTTTGTCTTCTTTGATTATTTTTGGTTTGATGTCTATTTTATCGAATATTAATGTAGCTACGCCTGCTTGTTTCTTATTCCCGTTTGCTTGGAATATTGTTTTGCACGCCTTCACTCTGACGAGGTGTCTGTCTTTAGTAGTGAGATGGGTTTCTTGAAGACAACAGATTGAGAGGTTTAATTTTCTGATCCATCCTGTTAGCTTGCATCTCTTGATGGGTGAATTAGGGCCATTAATATTTAGGGTAATGACTGTGAGGTTTGATTTGATCCCTGCCATATTGTGTTGGTATATGTGGTTTGGTGTTTCCATGGACTTTGAAGTTTTTTGTGCCTTCTCTGAGTTTTGTCATTGTGATCTGCTTCTTGTAGGCATTTGAGTTTATTTGATTCTTCTGTATGGAGAATTTCCTGAAATACTCTCTGTGGGTTTCATTTTGTGTTCATATAATCTTAAAGCTGAGTTTTGTCAATGAAAGTTTTTCTTTCACCATCATCTTATGAGGGATACTTTTGCTGGGTACAGTAGTTTGGGTTGGAAACCGTAGGTTCTTAGACTTTGCAGTGTTTCATTCCAGGCCCTTCTGGCTTTCAGGGTTTCCATTGAGAAGTCTGAAGTAATTCTGATGGGGTTACCTTTAAAAGTGATGTGCTGTTTTTCCCTAGCTGCTTTTAGGATTTTCTCTTTGGTGTCAATGTTTAGAGTCTTAATGACAATATGTCTTGGAGAGTTTCTCCTTTGGTCCAACCTGTTTGGAGTTCTCTTAGCTTCTTGTATCTTGATGGGCCTTTCTTTTGAGAGAGTGGGAAAGTTTTCTTTGATTATTTTGTTAAATAAGTTCTCCATGCCTTTGGTCTGAATTTCTTCTCCTTCTGGTATTCCAATGATCCAGATATTAGGATGTTTAAGGGTATCCCACAATTCCCTCACGTTCTGTTCACAGAAATTTTTGAACTTATTGAAACTTTTGAACTCTCAAACTATTTCTTCCATCTTGTCTTCCAGATCAGAGTTTCTATCCTCCACATGGCTGACTCTATTCTTGAGAGCTTCTAGAGAGTTTTGGACTTGTTCAATTAGGTTTGCATTTTCGACTACTTTTCTATGTGTATTTTCCATCCCTCTGTCAAGCTCCCTTTTCACATAATTTTCTGATTTTCTTGATGCTTCTTGGAATTAATCCTTGCATTTCTTTATGTCTTCATTGAGCATCACCAGCTGATTTTTGAGGTCCTCTCTTTTTTTCACTTTCCTTCATATCTCTTAACTGTCTTTGAACTCCTTCCATTTTCTTTTTATTTGGTCTAGTCTAGTGATGGCAGCATCCACAGGATTATTGGTCCTTTGTTGCTTTTCTGCAAGTTCTACCAGTAGCTTGGTCAGGGTTGCATGGCTCATAGCTTCATTTTGGTGTTCTGATCCCAATGTCTCTTCTATGTTTTGATTAGAGATGTTCATTGTAGGACTGGGTGATCTAACTGGATTTACTTGCATTTGATTTTTAATGTTATTTCTTTTGCACTGTGGTCTGCCCATCATAGTGTATGGGCAGGGAGAGTAGGACTGTGGTCTTGATGGGCGGGGGAAGTGGTGCCTCTTGGGAGAGCTGGCCTGGGCTAGTCGGCAGGCAAGCAGATGGGCTGAGTGGTCTTGAGCTAACACTTGGGTGGGTGGATCAGCCTGAGCTCAAGCACAGTGGGAAGCTGAAGCAGCCTGAGGCCAGATGCCGAAGCAGTCTGAGCTCTCACTTGGCACAATGCCAAAGCAGCCTGAGCTCCTGCATGGCAGGAGTGCCAAGGTTGCCTGAGCTCCCACGCGGTGATGCGCCAAAGCTGCCTGCGCTGGCGCTCGAAGGGATGCTGAAGCACCAAGCACGGAAACAGCCTGGGACACAGAAGCAGTCTGAGCTCGCCCGCAACAGGACACTGGCGGTCAGTCGGCGCAGCAGACAGGCAGGGGCTTGCACCTGAGCTGGCACAGGCGGACAGGCAGCGTAATCCTGAGCTCGTGTGGGCAGGTGGAATGGGCCTGAGCTCGCGCGTGATCGGCCAGAGCAGTAAGTGGGCAAATGGGCAGAGCAGGCTAAGCTTGCACAAGCAGGGATCCACATGTGGTGGGCAAATGGACCAATGGAGCCTGAGCTCCAGCTGGCCAGCGGGCGGAGCCTGCCCAAGGTCACACGTGGGCGGGGGTAGCAGGGAGATCGCCCCTGTGCAGGTGAGGCAAGTGCAACTATGTTGGCCTGGGTCCCCTTTCCTACAGTAAGTGCAGGGGTATCCTGAAGCTGCGACTGTGGCTATGGCGGCTGCTTGGGGGAATTGGGGGACTGGTGGGCTACCCGCAAGTGAGGGAATCAGAGATTCTCTTTTTTTCCCCCCTCTGTGCCCTCCCACTGGCAATCTGCTAGGGATTTCTCTCCCCTAAAAGACCCAGTGAATCCTTAATGCCTTGCCTTTCTTTCCCCGGTATGTGCGGTGCAGTTAGGCAGTCGCCATCTTGGCTGGAAGTCAACTCATGTCTTTGTATGTTAACAGAGTATTTCTAAGAAGAAAGGAGAGGGTCATATAACTGTTGCTCAAAGACCAAAACATACAACACATTCACAAAGTAAAGGTAAGAACTATTCTTGAATACAAATTGGTTTCTTGCTACTTTGACCATGAAAACATTACAATGTAAGCTCTGATAGTTAGGAAGCCTTATCTAAACAATTTTTGTCAAACTATGCATATTTGGCCATAACTTTTGCTTCCTTTTCTTTCACCATCACTTGCTGCTAGTATGTCCTTTACGACTGATTTTCGTATTTTCTCCTATAGACATAACAACCTGTTGATATTTTAATGAATGTTTTCATTCTGAGTACACAGTTATATGCTGTGCACCATCAGACAATGTGCCATGTCTTAGAAAGCCATTCTTAAGGCTATCATCAAGCTCTTTTAATATCCAGGGCCTGAATTTAGAAACATCTCCATAAATAGTTGTTGAGCAAAAGAATATCAACCACTCATACAAGGATGGAAGGAAGGTTGGCAGCATGAGCAGAGTTGTCGTCATATACACAGAACAACAACAACAAAGAAGATGGCATAATCCATGGTGCCTCTTGTGTCAGACTGAGTCATTGATAGACATAAAGAGAGTGGGATACTAAAAATTACTATTTCTGTTGCACTCTATTTACATACATAGGGGAAAACTGACAGACTAGTTGATGAAAACCTCCATTTCATTGCCATTTATTTATTTATTTATTTGAGAGCAACAGACAAAGAGAGAAAGAGGCAGATAGAGAGAATGGGCGCACCAGGGCCTCCACCCACTGCCAATGAGCTCCAGATGCGTGCGCCCCCTTGTGCACCTGGCTAATGTGTGTCCTGGGGAATCGAGCCTTGAACTGAGGTCCTTAGGCTTCACAGGCAAGCGCTTAACTGCTAAGCCATCTCTCCAGCCCTCATTTGCCTTTTTCTGTCTTAAGGATGTTACAGTAAATAATGCAAGATGACACGTCACTACGATATTTTCAATATGTGCATCTTGGGTAATTGCACATTTATCCTGAGCTGATGAGCTTAGGTAAAATCCTTGTAATCATTCTCTTTTCTGAACCATTTCAAGGCTAGGGATGGTACCAGACACATGTTTAAGGTTCAAAACATAACAGAATCTTAGACAAGTGTGGTGGCACATGCCTTTAATCCCAGCACTCAAGAGGCAGAGGTATAAGGATTGCCAGGATTTCAAGGCTACCCTGAGACTACATAGTAAATTCCCAGTCAGCCTTGGCTAGAGCATGACCCTACCTCAAACAAACATCAAAAAAAAAAAATTAAAAGAACTACATATTCAAGTAAGGTTCAGAATATTTGAAAATCAAATATATAAATAAATATTTTACTACAATTAAAGCTCTATTCCATAGTATTTTGAGCGCAATTATTTTCATGCAAGTCATTTAATTGAAGTGTCCATTTTTTTTTTCTAGAAGCATCAGCAGATCATACTGTGAAATCTGAAATACAGAAAGCCAGTCATGGAAACAGTGAAATGGATATACCAACGGTATGGAGTATTCAAATTTTAAAACTAAGTATATTCTGTGTATTCACTTTCAAAATGTACTGTATCACTATATAAATGCACATTTGTTGGCCTCATGAGGTAATGCATCCCAGTTTAGTTTTACTTTTGGATAGATATTTCAGATTGCAGGTTGATAGTTTGTTGTCAGAGCTTACATTCAACGACAGGCACAGATCATCTTTCAGTGGCTTTGCAGTTTTGCTTTCTGATAATCTCTGTCTCCAGTTGTATAAAGGCATAAGATATCATTAAGAATTGAGGTCAAAATCAAGTCTGATGACTCAGTTCCAAATAGAAAATTATGGCTAAGTAGCATGTGATAGTCTCAATTTCAAGTGAACGGGTCAATAGTCCCAGTGCTCAAACTTGATGTTTTCATATAATCGGTGATTAATACCAAAGTCAAGGGTTGAATCTTTTCTTGTAGTTTTCAGTTCACTGTGGTGTGTCCCCTCTCTACTAGAATGTGTAATTTTATGTATTTACTAATCTAATGAGATGATTTCAATTGGATTTTTACAAATGGGTAGCAGTTGGGTATGGTGCTACATGCCTTTAATCCAGCAATTGGGAAGCAGAGAAAGGAGAAATCTGGGCTTAACAGCCAGTCTGGATCAAAGAATGAGATCCAGGTCAGCCTGGGCTACAATAAAATTACAAACATGGCCTGCTACATTTGAGGGCAAATGGTGTAAACTTTGTTATTCTAAACTATTTCTTAGGAGCATATTCTTTCCTACTTCTGTGGTATTCAGAAATTTTCCTTTTGCCTACCTAATTCAGTTCCTTTGGTTTATTGCATGGATAAGGCAGAAAATAAATATGATATCTAAAACAATTTTTACAGCAAACGATATGAAGAAATATGATTTTAAATACTTGTTCCTTTTGTTTTGAAGTGTGGGGTTCATTTGAAACATATAATATGATTCTATTTGTAGCTCTGAATAGATATTTTGAAACAGTTTTCTTCATTGTTTTTGCAGCGTATCCCGGAGTCTCCTTCTGAGATGAAAGAAGTTGATAATTTACATGGCACTACTACCGAAGCAAGACAACAACTGGCAAATGTACAAATAAAAGGTTAGATCCATATTGATCAGTAACTCAGTTGAATGCTTTTATGATTATCATTCCCTTTGGAAAACAGTTGAGCAGTCTGTGATAGGTAGATATGGAGCTTAATCCAGCAAAATTTTCCTAAATCTACAAATTTCCTCAGCATTTTCTTCCTCATCATGTGGTATCATTCAGTTTCTGAGCAAGGTTCTCACTCAATTTCTGTTTTCACCTATTGACTTCTATGTATCTATACCTATTGTCTTACATGTTTTCACACTAAGTGCACGTCATGCTGTGTACCATCATGTCATGGACAGTATTTGGATGCCATTCCTAAATGTCACATTGAGCTGTTTTCTACTACAGTAACTGACATTAAGCAAATCTCCATCAATCACAAAACTGTGGAGGAAAATGAAAATCAACCATTCACACCAGCATGCACGGGGACTTAGCATCTAGAAGCCTTGCTGTCGTCATGTTTAAAAAGTACAGAGACAGGGCTGGAGAGATTGCTTAGTGGTTAAGCCCTTGCCTGTGAAGCCTAAGGACCCCAGTTTGAGGCTTGATTCCCCAAGACCCACGTTAGCCAGATGCACAAGGGGGTGCATGCATCTGGAGTTCGTTTGCAGTGATTGGAGGCCCTGGCACACCCATTCTCTCTCTCTTTCTCTCTCTCTCTCTCTGTCTCTCTCTCTCTCTTCTCTCTCTCTGTATCTGTCGCTCTCAAATAAATAATTTTTTTTTAAAAAGTACAGAGACAGAATACCCAGTTATGTCTTTTTGGAAGGATGATTCTTAAACAATGCAAGGGAAGTAGGGGCACAAAGAGTGTTTCATGCCATGTGGTAAGATGAGAAAAAAATGACAGAAATTTTGATGATTTAATTACATATGACTTATCACTTTCTTGTTGGAGGCAGACACTGAAAAATATGACATGACATGCACCTATGATATATTCAAAATGTGTATCTAGCGTGTTGTTCATTGTTCCTCAGGTGCTAAATTTTGAATGGAACTTTGCAATCATTCCTTTCTCAGATCATGTTTATTTCTATAGTCTGTCCCCGTGATATTTTTAATGTCTCCAAATATAGAAGTGTCTTCAAAATTCAGTTTAATCTGATGTCTGATTTATAAAAGTAATTCATTTTCTTTCAGCTTTTTCTGTGGGCGGCAGATTAATTTTTGAGGTATGGTGTCACTCAAGCCAAGGCTGACCTAGAACTCACTCTGTATTCCTAGGCTGGCCTTGAACTCACAAGGATCTGCTGGCCTTTTCCTCCTGAATGCTGATATCAGTAGTGTGTGCCACCAAGTCAAACCTAGGACTTTTATAATTAAAACATTGTACTTAATTCTATAAAGATTTTTGAATTACTGTTTCCTTTTTTTGTATGGCAGCAGCAGAGCCTATAATGAAAATAGGAGGCAGCCGAGACAGCCGTGGAGACAGTGACAAGGCTGAGTCACAGGTATGAAATCTTCGATTTAAAATCAAATATTTATACTTGCTTTGGGTTGAAAACGTGCAGTGCAGCAAATGAACATATACGTGAGATTGCCCTATAGGTAATTGATAGCAAGTTATCATTTATTTTGGAAGTATTTTAGTGCATGCCATGTTGTTAGACTATCGGGAGTGCCTGCAATAATTTACGTGTAGACATCACCTTTCAGGGGATCTTCAGTCTTGTCTTTATGATAAAAGTCTGGATCTCTACTTCTATCAAAGCATAATATTTCTCAAAAAATTAGGATGAGGGCTGGAGAGATGGCTTAGCAGTTAAGTGCTTGCCTGTGAAGCCTAAGACTCAATTCCCCAGGACCCACATTAGCCAGATGCACAAGGGGACACATGCGTCTGGAGTTCATTTGCAGTGGCTGGAGGCCCTGGCATGCCCATTCTCGCTCTCCCTCTATCTGTTTCTTTCTCTCTCTATCTGTCGCTCTCAAATAAATGAATAAGTAACAGGATGAAAATCAAGTCTGGTGACTAAAATACTATTGTAGCTTCAAGGCAAGCTAGTTGTGCAGGCTAGAAAATTGAATTTATGTTGATGGAAGATTCCTGTGGGCTCAAAATTTATGTTTACATAATTAGTCCTTAATTACAAACTTACAGGCTGCATCTTTTCTTTTGCATTCCAGTTCGCTACACATGAGTCATACTTATTAAATGTGTCCTTGTGAAACAGTGACTATTGCTTTTTTTTGTTGTTAAAATAACTCCCCATATGCATGAATGTCATCAAAATTATTCTGCAGTGTTGCTAGTGAGTGAGTTGAAGTTGTTTCTGAGTATTCTACCCTACTTGAATTCACGTAGGGGTACTTCAACGTGATGTGTTCGGGCAGTGCTCTCTTTGGTGCATGAGGCCTTTGTGAAGATCTTTGTTGTGGTTTGACTTGGAATCCATTGCTCTTATGTCACATCTTCTCTATGGTAGACTTTAAAAGTTCCATGTATTATGCCAGGCGTGGTGGCGCACGCCTTTAATCCCAGCACTCGGGAGGCAAAGGTAGGAGGATCACCATGAGTTCGAGGCCACCCTGAGACTCCATAGTGAATTCCAGGTCAGCCTGGGCTAGAGTAAGACCCTACCTCGAAAAACCAAAAAAAAAAAAAAAAAAAAAAGTTCCATGTATCATGCAGGGCCTATGATGTGTAATGATAATAAAAAATATGCAAGCAGATAAAACATAGTTATTTTTTTTCAAGTCTTGCGAATAAAGTTGAGGTGACTTTTATCCAAGCAGATTGAGAGAACATGTATGTGCCATCAGTGCAGTGTGAGGGTTGTATTTCTCATTCAGAACAAGATGTTGCACTTGTGAGATATAAGCCCATTTGAAGACATGAGCACATGCCAAACATATGTGTGAGGGCATCTCTAACATAAGAGTAACATATAGAATATAGGTATTTGTGGTCATGTCTGTCATTCAAGAATGACAGAGTAAGCAATGTGAACAAGATCACTTTTGTCCTTGCAGTGAAGAGCAATTAATCTCTTTGAAAGTGTACGTGTCCTATTTAAAATAGCAAATTGATGTTTTTATGCTTCTTTCTCACTCTGCCATGGTGTACAGCTTTGATGATCTTTCTAAATTGCCTAAGACATGCATAATAAATCTAAATTATAGACATTTTATGTAAACCTAATATGAATTCTAGCTTTAAGACTGATTCTTTACCACTGTTATCTTGCCCATGAAAGTTTTCCCTTCACTTAGCTTGCCCCAGTTGTTTCCTCTGATTACATAGGCTGTAAGATGACCAGAAATATGTTTGATGATGATAACCCTTTAGACAGGTCTCTCATAAAGAAATGTTGTTCTGGCTGGAGAAATGGCTCAGAGGTTCAGGATCTTGGCTGCAAAGCTTAACGACCTGAGTTTGATTCCCTAGTACCCACACAAACCCAGATGCACAAACAATACTTGCCACTGGAGCTCATTTGCAGTGGCTGGAGGCCCTGGGGCACCCATTCTGCCTGTCTCTTCACTCCCTCTTTCACTCTCTCTACTTGCAAATAAATAAAAAAAATAAAGTAATGTTGTTCTGCATATCTAGTTCTCTTATGAAGACTTGATGATTTAGTAATATGAAATATGAATGTTTACATATGTATATGTATATGAGATTTAGAAACTCTTGTTTTTCGTATTAACAGGGTATTTCTGAGCCTCTTTCTAAGAAGAAAGAAGACAGTCATATAACTATTGCTCAAAGACCAAAACATACAACTCATTCACAGATAAAAGGTAAGAAATATACTTGAATAGAAATTGGTTTCATGGTACTTTGCCCATGAAACTATTTTGAAAACTTTACAATGTAAGGACTGATAGTTAGGAAGCCTTATCTGAAAAATTTTTGTCAAACTATACATATTCGGCCATACCTTTTTCTTACTTTCCTTTCAGTATCATTCTGCTGCTAGTGTGTTCTTTACCACAGCTTTATATTTTCTCCTATACACTTATACCAACCTATTGATATTTTACTGAATATTTTCATTCTAAGTAGACATGTTATATGCTATGCACCATCAGACAATGTGCCATGTCTTGGAAAGCAATTCCTAAGCCTGTCATTGAGCTCTTTTAAAATACAAGGCATGAATTTAGAAACAACTCCATAAATAATTGTTGAGCAAATGAATTTCAACCACTCACACACTGATGAAAGGAAGGTTAGCAACATGAGCAGAGCTGTCATCATATAGACAGAGAAAACAAGATAGCATGATCCGTTATGCCTTCTTGTATCAGACAGAGACATTGATAGACATAAAGAGAGTGGGATACTAAATGTTACTATTTCTCTTTCTCTTCTCTCTCTCTCTCTCTCTCTCTCTCTATATATATATATATATATATATATACATATATATATATATATATATATATATATATATATATGAAATTGAAAGAAAAGTTGATGACAAATGGCATTTCATTTGACTTTTTCTCTCTTAAGGAAGATACATTAAATAATGTAAGATGATATGTCACTATGATGTTTTCAAAATGTGCATCTTGGGATATTGTACATTTAACCCAAGCCTCAGCTTATATAGAGATCCTTGTAATCATTGTTTCTCTGAGCCATTTCAAGGCTAGGGATGTTTAAGGTTCAAATGTTAAAAGAATCTAAAAAGAATTACATAGTCAAGTAAGGTTCAGATTATTTGAAAATCAAAGTGATCAATACAAATTTTACTACAATTAATGATTTCTATTAGCTAATTTTTCAGCACAATTATTTTCATGCAATTCATTTAATTGAAGTGCCTTTTTTTTTCTAGAAGCATCAGCAGATTATCCTGTGGAACCAGAAATACAGAAAGCCAGTGACGGAAGAAGTGAAATACATATACCAATGGTACGGAATGTTCAAATTTCAAAACTAAATATATTCTCTGTATTCACTTTCAAAATTTACTGTAGATCTCTACAAATGCACATTTGTTGACCTCATAAGGTAATGCAGGCCAGTTTAGTTTTACTTTTGGACATACCAGTCTGATTGCATGTTGATAGTGTGTCAGAGCTCGCATTCAATGACAGCCATGGATCATCTTTCAGTGGCTTTGCAGTTTTGCTTTCTAATAATATGAGCCTCCCTTCGTATAACAGCATAAGGTATCATTAAGACATGAACTCAAAATCAAGTCTGGTGACTGAGTTCCTAATAGGTAATTATGGGTAAGTAGCATGTGGTGTTCCAGATTTCAAGTGAATGGGTCAATATTCCCAGTGCTCAAACTTGATGTTTTCATATAATCAGTGATTAATTCCAAAGTCAACACTGAAAGTTTTCTTGTAATTTAAACTTCACTGTGACATGTCCCTTCTCTGCAAGAATGTGTATTGCATTTTTATGTATTTACTACTCTATTGAGGTCATTGCAATTAGGTTTTAATGAATAGTTCTCAAGTGGGTGTGGTGCTGCATGCCTTTAATTCCAGCAATTAGGTGGTAGACAAAGGAAGAGACGTCTGGGCTTGAAGCCAGTCTGGATGAAAAGAATGAGATCTCTGGCTGGAGAGATGGCTTAGCGGTCAAGGTGCATGCCTGTGAGGCCTAAGGACCCAGGTTTGATTCTCCAGGTCCCACATAAGCCAAATGCACATGGTGGCACATGCATCTGGAGTTCAATTCCAGTGGCTAGAGGCCATGCCAGGCCCTTCTGTCTCTCTCTCACCCCCTTCTTTCTCTCTTTCTGTCTGTAATAACTAATTAAAAATATTTAAAAGAAGAGGGAGGAGGAGGGGGAGATCCGGGTCAGCCTGGCCTACAGTAAAATTACAAACATGGCCTGATACATTTGAGGGCAAATGATGCAAACTTTGATATTCTAAATTATTTCTTGGGAAGATATTCTTTCCCAATAGCATTGTATTGAAAAATTATCCTTTTGCCTACCTAATTTAGTTCCTTTGGTTATTGCATGGATAAGGAAGAAAACAAATATGACTTAAATACCAATTTTTACTGCACCCAATTGAAGAAATGTGATTTAAAATATAATATGATTTTATTTTGAAGAGTGGGGTTCTTTGAAATATATAATATGATTCGACTAGGAGCTCTGAATAGATTTTTTTTGAAACTGTTTTCTTCATTATGTTAGCAGCATATTTCTGAGTCTCTTTCTGAGAAGAAAGAAGTTGATAATTTACATGACACTACTACTAAAGCAAGACAAGGAATGTCAAATGTACAAATAAAAGGTTAGACCCATATTGATCAGTAACTCAGTTGAATGCTTTTATGATCATTCCCTTTGGAAAACAGTAAAATATGCTGTGATAGGTAGATATGGAGCCTTATCCAGCAGAATTTTCCTAAATCTACAAATTTCCTCACCATTTTCTTCCATTTCTTCTGGTATCATTCAGCTTCTGAGTTGGGTTTCTCACTCAATTTCCGTATTTTCACCTATGAACTCTGTGTATCTATACCTATTGTCTTACAATACCAACATGAATGGGGACCTAGCATCTAGGAACCTTACTGTTGTCATGTTTTAAAAGTACATAAAAATTGCCAGGCATGGTGGTGCACGCCTTTAATCCCAGCGCTCAGGAGGCAGAGTAGGAGGATAGCTGTGAGTTCAAGGCCACCCTGAGACTATATAGTGAATTCCAGGTCAGCCTAAGCTAGAGTGAGACACTGCCTTGAAAAACCAAAAAAAAAAAAAAAAAGTACACAAACAGAATAACCATTCATGTCCTTTGTGGCAGGATGAGTCTTAAACAGTGTAATGCAAGTGGGGCACAAAACAGCATTTCATGTCATGTTGTTTTGAAATGAGAAAAAAATTGACAAAAAATTTGATGATTTAATTAAATATGACTTATAACGTTATGTTGGAGGAAGATACTGTGCAAAATAAGACATGACATGACTCTATGATAATTTCAAAATGTGTATCTTTCATGTTTTTCCTTGGTCCTCACGTGCTAAATTTGTGTATGGAACTTTGTAATCATTGCTTTCTCAGATCATGTTTATTTCTCGAGTCTGTAGCAGTGATATTTTTAATGTTTGTAACTATAAAAGTGTCTTCTAAATTCAGTTGAATGGAATGTCTGATTAATGAAAGTAATACAGTTTCATTGATTTTTTTCCTGTGGATGGTGGGTTTGTTTTTGAGGTGTGCTGTCACTGTAGCCTAAGCTGTCCTAGAACTCACTTGGTACTACTAGGCTGGCCTTGAACTCACAAGAATCCTTTGACCTTTGCCTCCTGAATGCTGGCATTAGTGTTGTGTGTCACCAAACCATACCTAGGATTTTATAATTAAAATCTTCTACGTAATTCTATAAAGATTTTTGAACTACTGTTTCCTTTGAGCGAATTTTACCTATGTGTATGTTTTTGTCTATGGCAGCAGCAGAGCCTGTAGTGAACATAGAAGGCGGCCTGCGACAGCCATAGCGACAGTTACAAGGCTGAGTCACGGGTATGAAATCTGCAAAGTTAACATCTTGTATTAATCCTTGTTTCAGGTTCAAAATGTGCATGTGATAAATGAAAATACACTTGAGATTGCCCTATAGGTAATTGATATCAAGTTATCATTTATTTGGAAGAATTTCAGCTTATGCCATGTTCTTGGACTATTGGGAGAGCTGTAATAACTTACATCTAGACATCAACTGTCAGGGGCTCTACAAGTTGTCTTTATGATAAAAATCAGGGTCTCTAGTTCTATGAAAGCATAATATTTCTCAGAAAGTTAGGATGAAAATCAAGTTTGGTGACTAAGCTTCTATTTTGGCTTGAAGTCAAGCTAGTTCTGCAGGCTAGGAAATTGAATTTATGTTAAGGGCAGATGCTAGCCTGAGGGTCACATGGTGTGCTTAGATAATCAGTCCTTAATTACAAACCTAAAGGCTGCATCTTTTTTTTGCATTGTATTCCACTACACATAGGAGGGCAAATTTATTAAAGGAGCCCTTGTGAAATGGTAGCTATTGTTTTTAACTGCTTTAAAAATAACTCCCCATATCCACAAATATCATAAAAAGTATTCTACACTGGTGCCTGTGAGTGAGTTAAATGGCTTCTGAATACTCTACACTATTTGAATTCACATAAAGTACTTAAAAGTGATGTGTCTGGGCAGTTCTCTCATTGGTGCGTGAGGCCATTGTAAAGATCTCTGATGTGTTTTGACTTGGAATCCATTGCTCTTAGGTCACATTTTCTCTATGATACACGTTAAAAGCTCCATATGTCATGCAAAGCCTATGATATTATAATGATAATATAACATATGCAATCAGATAATACACAGTAAATTTTTTGAGTCCTGTGAGTAAAGTTGAGGTTACTTTTATCCAAGCAGGCTGAGAGAGCATGTTTGTGCCATCAGTGCAGTGTGAGGGCATCTCCAAAGTAAGAGAAACATGTCGAATATAGGTATTCAGGATCATGTATGTCATTCAAGAATGACAGAGGATCCCAGCAGTTGGGAGGCAGAGATAGGAGGATCGCCATGAGTTCAAGGGCACCCTGAGACTATATAGTGAATTTCAGGTCAGTCTGGGCTAGATGAGACCCTATCTCGAAAAACCAAAAAAAAAAAAAAATGACAATGTAAACAATGTGAAAAATATTACATGTGTCCTTGCAATGAAGAGAGATTAATCTCTTTGAAAGTATACATATCACATTTAAAATAGCAAATAGATAACTTTATGCTTCTTTCTCATTCTGGCATGGTGTATAGCTTTGATGATCTTCCTAGATTGGCTAAGACATGCATAGGAAGTATAAACTACACATCATTTTATTTAACCCTAACATGATTTCTAGCTTTAAAGCTGATTCTTTACCACTATTATTTTGCCCATGAAAGTTTTCCCTATTTCTCTTAGCTTGCCACAGTTGCTTCCACCAGTTACATAGGCTGTAAGATGACCAGAAACAGACTTGATATTGATAACCCTTTAGACAGGTCTCTATTAAAGAAATCTTGTTTTGAATACTTGCTCCTCTTATGATGAAGACTTGATGATTTTGTAACATGAAATATGAATGTCTTTGTATATATGTATATGAGATTTGGAAAGTCTTGTTTTTCCTATTAGCAGAGTATTTCTGAGCCTCTTTCTAGGAAGAAGGAAGATGGTCATATAACTATTGCTCAAAGACCAAAACATGCAACACATTCACAGATAAAAGGTAAGAACTATACTGGAATAGAAATTGGTTTCATGCTACTTTCACTGTAAAACCATTTTGAAAACTTTACAATGTTAGCCCTGATAGTTATCTTGGGAAATTGTACATTTAACCTGAGCTGATGAGCTTATCAGTTTTTTTTCTGAGACATTTCAAGGCTAGGGATGGTACAAGTCACATGTGTAAGGTTCAAAATTAAAAGAATCTCAAAAGAATTACATATACAAGTAAGGTTCAGATTATTTGAAAATCAATGTTATTAACACAAATTTTACTACAATAAATGGTATCTATTCCCTAAATTTTCCAGTACAATTATTTTCATGCAATTCATTTAATTGAAGTGCCCACTTTTTTTTTCTAGAAGCATCAGCAGATGATACTGCAAAACCAGAAATACAGAAAGCCAGCCATAGAGACAGCAAAATGGATCTACTAACGGTAAGAGTATTCAAATTTCAAAACTGCATATATATTGCATATTCACTTTCAAAATTTACTGTAGACCTATTTGAATACACATTTGTTGACCTCATAAGGCAATGCATGCCACTTTAGCTTTTCTTTTGGACATACCTGTCTGATTGCATGTTGGTAGTGTGTTGTGAAAGCTTGCATCCAACGACAGCCACAGATCATCTTTCAGTGGCTTTGCAATTTTGCTTTCTGATATTCTGAGCCTCCATTTGTATAAAGGCATAAGGTATCATTAAGAAATGAGTTCAAAACCAATAACTGAGCTCCTACTAGAATATTATGGGTAAGTAGCATGTGATGGTCTGGATTTCAGGTGAATGGGTCAATATTCCCAGTTTCTAGTTCACTGTGGTGTGTCCCCACTCCACAAGAATGTGTTTATTTATGTATTTACTACTTTAATGAGGTCATTGCAATTAGTTTTTAACAAATAGCTCTCAATTGGGTATGGTGCTGCATGCCTTATTCCCAGCAATGGGGAGGCAGAGAAAGGAGTAGAAGTCCTGGCTTGAGGCCAATCGAAAGAATGAGATGCAGGTCAGCCTGGGCTATAGTAAAATTACAAACATAGCCTGCTACATTTGAGAGAAAACAGTGTAAACTTTGATATTCTAAACTGTTTCTTGGGAACATATTCTTTCCCATTAGCATTGTATTGAAAATTTTTCCTTTTGCCTACCTCAGTTACTTCCTTTAATTATTGCATGGATAAGGCAGAAAACAGATATGAATTTAATAACAATTTTGCAGTACCCAATTGAAGGAATGTGATTTTAAATATTTGTTCATTTTATTTTAAAGAATGGGGTGCTTTTGAAATATATAATATGATTTTACTTATAGCTCTGAATACATATTTTGAAACACTTTTCTTCATTATGTTAGCAGCATATGCCTGAGTCTCTTTCTGAGAAGAAAGAAGTTGATAATATATGTGGCACTGCTATTGAAGCAAGACAACAACTGGCAAATGTACAAACAAAAGGTTAGATCCATATTGATTAGTAACGGCTGAATGCTATTCTAAAAATTTTTTTGTTTATTTTTATTTATTTATTTGAGAGCGACAGACAGACAGAGACAGAAAGAGGCAGAGAGAATAAGAAGAATGGGTGCACCAGGGCCTCCAACCACCACAAAAGAACTTAAGATGCATGTGTCCCCTTGTGCATCTGGCTTACATGGGTCCTCGGGAATCAAGCCTTGAACTGGGGTCCTTAGGCTTCACAGGCAAGCGTTTAACCACTAAGCCTTCTCCTCAGCCCCGGTCGAATGCTCTTATCATAAGTACTCCCTCTGGAAAACAGTGAAATAGCCTGTGATAGGGAGATACGAAGCCTTATCAATCACAATTTTCCTAAATCTACAAATTTCCTTACCATTTTCTTCCTTCACTTCTGGTATCATTCACATTCTGAGCATGGTTTCTCACTCAATTACTGTATTTTCACCAATGGCCTTCTATGTATCTATACCTATTTTATTAAGATTCTTTCACACTAAGTGCACATTGTATCACATTGCGTACTATCATGTACATCATCTCGGGGACAGTGTTTGGATGCCATTCCTAAGCCTCACATTGAACTGTTTGCTACTACAGTACCTGACATTGACCAACTGTCCATCAATAACATAACTGTAGAGGAAAATGAAAATTAACAATCCACACCAATATGAATGGGGGCTTACCAATCTAGGAGCCTTGCTGTCATCATGTTTAAAAAGTACACAGACAGAATAACCAGTTATGTCTTTTGTGGAAGGATGTGTCTTAATGTAAAGCAAGTGGGGCACAAAAGAGTCTTTCATATCAATTTGTTTTGAAATGACAAAAAATGTTACAGAAAATTTGATAATGTAATTACATTTGACTGATAATTGTCTTGTTGGAGGAAGACACTGCAAAATGTGACATGACATGTCTTCAAAATTCAGTTTAATGGAATGTCTGATATAGGAAAGTAACACCTTTTATTTATAGTTTTTTTTTTCCACTGTGGAGAATAGGTTTATTTTTGAGGTATGGTGCCACTCTATCTAAGGCTGACCTAGAACTCACTCTGTACTCCTAGGCTGGTCTTGAACTCAGAAAGATCCTCTTACTTTTCCTCCTGAAAGCTGGTATTAAAGGTGTGCTTCAGCAAGCTAAACCTAGGACTTTCATACTTAAAACCTTCTACTTAATGCTATAAAGATTTTTGAATTACTGTTCCCTTTGAATGAATTTCACCAAAGTTTATGTTTTTTGTATGGCAGAAGAAGAGCCTATCGTGAAAATAGAAGGCGGCCGAGACAGCCATGGTGACAGTGACAAGGCTGAGACACGGGTATGAAACCTTCACATTTAAAATCATGTATTCATACTTATTTGGGGTTCAAAATGTGCATGTGGCAAATACACTTGAGATCGCCCTACAGGTAATTGATAGCAAGTTATCATTTATTTTGGAAGAATTTTAGTGTATACTATGTTCTTAGACTACTGGGATCATCTATTATAATTTATATCTAGACATGCTCTTTCAGTGGCTCTACAAGTTGTCTTTATTGTAAAAATGTGGGTCTCCATTTCTATAAAAGCATAATATTTCTCAGAAAGTTAGGATAAAAATCAAGTCTGGTGACTAAGTTTCTACTTTTGATTCAAGGCATGCTACTTGTGAAGGCCAGGAAATTGAGTTTATGTTAAGGGCACATTATAGCCTATAGGCCAATATTTATGTTTAGATAGTCAGTCATTAATTACAAACTTAAAGTCTGCATTTTTTGTGCATTCCATTTTGCTACACATACAAGTGCATATTTATTAAACATGCCCTTGTGAAATGGTGGTTGTTGCTTTCAGATTTTTTAAAGACATTTTTGTTTATTTATTTATTAGAGATAGAGAGAATGAGAGAGAGAGATAGAGAGAGTGAGAATGGGTGCACCAGGGCCTCTAGCCACTGCAAACAAACTCAAGATGCATGCACCACCATGTGCATCTGGCTTACATTGGACCAGGAGAATCAAACCTAGTTCCTTAGGCTTCACAGGCAAATGCCTTAACCACCATTCCATCTCTCCAGCCTGTTTTCAGTGTTTTGTTTTGTTTTTTTTTTAATAATGCCCTATATCAACAAATGTCATCAAAAACATTCTTCACTGTTGCCAGTGAGTGAGTGAAAATTGCTTCTGAGCATTCTCCACTATTTGAATTCACATAAAGAGCTTAAAGGTGGTGTTTGGGCAGTATTCCCATTGGTGCATGAGGCCTTTGTGAGGATCTTTGATGTGCTTTGACTTGAAATCCATTGTTCTTATGTCACACCTTCTCAATGAATGACTTCAATAGCTCCATATGTCATGCAGAGCCTATGATATTGTAATGATGGTATAAAATATGCAAGCAGATTAAAACACAGTAAAATTTTTGCATCCTGTGAATGTCATTGAGGTGACTTTTATCCAAGCAGATTGAGAGAGCATGTATGTGCCATCAGTGCAGTGTGAGGTTTGTATTTCTCATTCAGAATAAGATTTTGCACTTGTGAGATATAAGCCCATTTGAAGACATGGGCACATGCCAAACATATTAACATGTGTGAGGGAATCTGTGATGTAAGACAAACCTGTAAAATATAGGTATTTGGGGTCATGTCTGTCATTCAAGACAGACAGAGTAAACAATATGCACATAATAGCACATCTCATGCCAATGAAGAGAGGTTAATCTCTCTGAAAGTGTATGTGTTATTTTAAATATTGTAAAGAGATGTTTTTATGCTACTTTCTCACTCTACAATGGTGTATTACTTTCTTAATCTTTCTAGATTGGCTAAGACAGGAATAGTGAATCTAAACTAGAGTTCATTTTATTTAAACCTAATATGATTTCTTGCTTTAAAACTCATTCTTGACCACTATTATTTTCCCCATGAAAGGTTTCCCTTTGTCTCCTAGCTTAAAATGGTTGCAAACTCTGGTTAGATTTGCAGTAAGAGGGCTGGAAACAGACTTGATGTCAATAACCCTTTAGACAGGTCTCTATTTAAAAAACGTTGTTTTGAATACCTACTTCTCTTATGATGAAGACTTGATGATATAGTAATATGAAATATGAATACCTTTGTATGTACATAAAGAAGACTGCAAACTCTTTATTTTTCATATAAATAGCATACTTCTGAGCCTCTTTCTATGAAGAAAGAAGATGGTCATGTAACTATTGCTCAACGACCAAAATATATAACACATTCACAAATAAAAGGTAAGAACTGTACTTGAATAGAAATTGGTTTTGTTCTACTTTGGCCATGAAACCATTTTGAAAACATTATAATGTAAGCATTGATATTTATGAAGCCTTGTCTGGAAAATTTATACCAAACTATGCATATTTGGTCATAACTTTTTCTTTCTTTTCCTTCAGTATCATTCTTCTACTATTATTTCCTTTAACACTGATTTTCATATTTTCTCCTATAGACTTATAACAAACTATTGATATTTTAATGAATGTTTTCATTCTGAGTGCACATGTTCTCACCCTGTGCACCCCAGACCATGTGCCATGTCCTGGAAAGCCTTTCCTAAGACTATCATTGAGCTCTTTTAATATCCAAGACCTAAATTTAGACACATCTCCATAAATAATTGTTGAGCAAATGAATTTCAACCACTCACACACTGATGAAAGGAAGTTTAGCAACATGAGCAGAGCTGTCGTCTTATAGAGAGAACAAAGAAGAGCTAGCATAATTTGTTATGTCTTCCTGTGTCAGACTGAGTCATTAATAGACATAAAGAGAGTGGGATACTAAAAGTTACTATTTCGGTTTCACTCTATTTATGTACATAGTGGAAAATTGACAGAAAAGTTGATGGCAAACTGCATTTCATTTTCCTTTCTCTGTCTTAAGGATGTTATAGTAAATATTGTAAGATGATATGTCACTATGGTGTTTTCCAAATGTGCATCTTGGGGATTTGTACATCTAACTTGAGCTGATGAGCTTATGGAGAGATTTTTTGAGTTCTGTGAATAACATTGGGGTTCCTTATATCCAAACAGATTGAGAGAGAATGTATGTGCCATTGGTACAGTGTGAGGGTTGTATTTCTCATTCAGAATAAGGTGTTGCACTTGTGAGATATAAGCCCATTTGAAGACATGAGCACATACCAAACATATAAACATGTGTGAGGGCATCTCCAATGTAAGAGAAACATGAGGGCTATAGATATTTGGAGTCATGTCTGTCATTCAGGAATGACAGAGTAAGCAATGTGAACAAGATCGCTTCTGTCCTTGCAATGAAGAGAGATTAATGTCTTTGAAAGTGCACATTTCATATTTAAAATAGCAAATAGATTTTGTATGCTTCTTTCTCATTCTGCCATGGTGCATAGCTTTGATAACCTTTCTAAACTGGCTAAGGCATGCATAGTGAATCTAAAATATGAATCAATTTATTTCCCCCTAACATTATTTCTAGCATTAAAAGCAATTCTTTACCACTATTATATTGTTTCATGCTTCTTTGACCAACAAACTATTAGGAAAACATTACAATGTAAGTGCTGATACTTATGAAGTCTTATCTGAAAATTTTTTGCCAAACTATACATATTGAGCCATAACTTTTGCTTCCTTTTCTTCAGTATCATTCTGCTGCTAGTATGTCCTTTACCACTGATTTTCATATATTCTCCTATAAACTTATACCAACCTATTGATATTTTAATGAATGTTTTCTTTCTGAGTACACATGCTGACATTCGGTGCACCACCAGGCAATGTGTCATGTCTTGGAAAGCCATTCCTAAGCCTATAATTGAGTTTTTTTAATATCCAAGGCCAGGAATTTAGGAAGGTCTCCATAAATAATTGTTGAGCAAATGAATTCCAACCACTCCCACACTGATGAAAGGAAGGTTAGCAACATGAGCAGAGCTGTCATCATATAGACAGAATAAAGATAAGATAGCATAATCAGCACTGGAGATGATGGATACTTGTACACCCATCCCTTGGTAAGTCACCTGTCTTCCTGATCATGGAGGATACAGAGACCCAAACAAAAAATCAGGGTACATCCTGAAACAGGAGAGTCACAAATGAGGAGCAATCAATCCCCCTGGCTTCCCAAAGAAGGGAAAACTGGCCCTGACTTATCCTAGCAGACAGAAAACACCAGTAAGCTATAGGGCTACTTCTGGGTCCCTAAATTCTTCTTTGGGGAGCAATAATGGTCTCCAAAAGTAATCCTTGATTACATTTTGGCTATCTGCTTGGTCTCAAACACTCAGAGAGAAATCAATAACCAAAGATAAGGGATTCCTCAAATATGTAACTGGCCTATTAAGTAATATAACAAGAGCTTTGCAAGAGGGGAATCAAACAGGGAATTAGACATTTAACCTGAGCTGATGAGCTTATGGAGATATCCTTAAAATCATTCTCTTTTCTTAATGATTTCAAGGCTAGGGATGTTACCAGTCACATGTTTTAAGGTTCAAAAATTAAAAGAATCTCTAAATAATTGCATATTCAAGTAAGGTTCAGATTATTTGAAAATAAACGTTATTAATACAAATTTTACTACAATTCAGTGTTTCTCTTCTCTAATGATTTGTGCAGTTATTTTCATGCAATTCATTTAATTGAAGTGTTCATTTTTTTCTAGAAGCATCAGCAGTTTATACTGGGCCACCAGAAATACAGAAAGCCAGTCATGGAGACAGTGAAATGGATATACCAAGGGTATGGAGCATTCAAATTTCAAAACTAAATATATACTGTGTATTCACTTCCAAAATGTACTGTAGACTATAAAAATGCACATGTCATAGCCCCATATGATAATGCATGCCTTTTGGACAGATCTATCTGATTGTATGTTGTTAGTTTCTTGTGAGAGCTTGCATTCACCTAGAGCCACAGATCATCTTTCAGTGGCTTTGAAAATTTGCTTTCTCATAATCTGAGCCTTCATTTATATATAGGCATAAGATATCATTGAAAAATGACTTCATGGGGTTGTAGAGATGGCTTTGTGGTTAAGGCACTAGCCTGCAAAGCCAATAGACCCAGGCTCAATTCTTAGGACCCAGGTAAGCTAGATGCTCGAGTTCACTTACAGCAGCTGACAGCCCCAGTGTGCTCAGTCTCACTTTAAAATAATTTTAAAAAAGAGTTCAAAACCAAGTCTGATGACTCAGTTCCTAATCAGAATTTATGGGTAAGTTAGATGTGATGGTCCAGATTTCATGTGACCGGGTCAATATTCCCAGTTCTCAAACTTGATGTTTTCATATACTCAGTGACTAATTCCAAAGTCAATGCTGAATCTTTTCTTGTAATTCCCAGTACACTGTGGTGTGTCCACTCTCTATGAGAATGTGTATTTTTACGTGTTCCCTACACTAATGGGGTCATTGCAATATGGTTTTAACAAAGAGTTCTCAATTGGGTGTGGTGCTGCATGCCTTTAATCCCAGCAATTGGGAGAGAGAGAAGGAGGAGAGGTCTGGGATTGAGGCCAGTCTGGATCCACAGAATGAGATCCAGGTCAGCCTGGGCTAGAGTAAAATTATAAAAATAGCCTGCTACATTGGGGTGCAAAAATGTAACTTTGTTATTCTAAACTATTTCTTGGGGAACATATTCTTTCCCAATAGCATTGTATTGAAAAATTTGCCTTTGCCTCCCTCAGTTACTTTGTCTGGATATTGTCTGGAGAAGGCAGAAGGTAGATAAGATTTTGATCCCTATTTCTACAGCACCCTATTGAAGAAATGTGAATTTCAATACTGGTTTCTTTTACTTGAAGATTGGGATGCTTTTGAAATATATAATATACATGTATTTGAACCTCTGGATAGAGTTTGTGAAATACGTTTCTAAATTATGTTAGCAGTGTATCCCTGAGTCTCTTCCTGAGAAGAAAGAAGTTGATAATATACGTGGCACTACTACTAAAGCAGGACAACAAATGGCAAATGTACAAATAAAAGGTTAGATCCGTATTGATTAGGAACCATGTTGAGTGCTTTAATGATGATCATTCCCTTTGGAAAACAGTGAAATATCCTGTGATAGGTAGATATATAACCTTACCCAGCAGAATTGTCCTTAATCTACAAATTTCCTCACCATTTTCTTCCCTCTGGTATCATTCAGCTTCTGAGCATGATTTCTCACTCAATCTCTGTATTCTCACCTATCGACTTCTATGTACCTATACCTATTGTCCTTACATGCTTCCACACAGAGTGCACATCATGCTGCACACCACCATGTACATCATGTCATGGACAGTGTTTGCATGCCATTCCTAAACCTTTTCTACTTTAGTAACTGACATTAAGCAAATCTCCATCAATGACATAACTCTAAAGGAAAATGAAAATTAACCATTCACACCAACATGAATGGGGACATAGCATCTAAGAGCCTTGCTGTCGTCATGTTTAAAAAGTTCACAAACAGGAAGCTGGAAAGATGCCTGTGCACTTAAGGCCTTGCCTATAAAGGCAAAGGAACCAGGTTTACATCCCAGTACCCATGTAAGCCAGATACACAAAGGGGCGCACACGTCTGGAGTTTGTTTGCAGGGCTAGAAGCCCTGGTGCATTCATTCCCTCTCTCTCTCTCTCTCTCTCTCTCTCTCTCTCTCTCTCTCTACCTGCCTGTTTCTGTATCTCTCTCTCTCTCTCAAATAAATAAATAAAAATGTTTTTTAAAAAAGTATGCAAACAGAATAAACAGTTATGTCTTTTGTAGAAGGATGAATCTTAAACAAAGTAAAACAAGTGGGGCACAAAAGAGTGTTTCATATCAAGTTGCTTTGAAATAAGAAAAAGACAAGGAAATTTTGATGGTGTAATTACATTTGTCTTATAACTTTCTTAGTGGAGGAAGACACTGTGCAAAATGTGACATGACATGTCCCTATGATATTTTCAAAAGTGTGTCTTACATATTGTTCATTGCCTGAGGTGGCAAATTTTGAATGGAACTTTGCAATCATTGCTTTCTCAGATCATGTTTATTTCTAGAATCTGTCCCAGTGATATTTTTAAGGTTTCTAAATATAGAAGTGTCTTCTAAATTCAGTTCAATGGAATGTCTGATTTGTGAAAGTAATACATTTTTACTTATTGTTTTTTTCTCTGGCGGTTGGGTTCATTTTTGAGGTATGGTGTCACTCTAGCCAAGGCTGACCAAAAACTCATCCTGTACTCCTAGGCTGGCCTTGAACTCACAAAGATCCTCTTACCTTTTCCTCCTGAATGGTGGTATTAGAGGTGTATGCCACCAAACCAAACCTAGGATTTTTATAATTAAAACCTTCTACTCAATTCTATATAGATTTTTTGTTTGAGTTACTGTTTCCTTTGAGTGAATTTTACCTAAGTGTATGTTTTTTGTATGGCAGCAGCAGAGCGAATAGTGAAAATAGAAGCCGACCGAGACAGCCATGGTGACAGTGACAAGGCTGAGTCACGGGTATGAAATCTTCAAATTTGAAATCATGTGTTCATACTTGTTTTGGGTTCAAAATGTGCATGTGGCAAATGAAAACTCACTTGAGATTGTGTTATAGGTAATTGGCAAGTTATCATTTAATTTGGAACAATATTAATAAATGCCTGGTTCTTAGGCTCTTGAGAGAACCTGTAATAATTTACATCTAGAAATCATCTTTCCGGGGCTCTGCAAGTTGTCTTTATGATAAAAATCTGGGTCTCCATTTCTATCAAATCATAATATATCTCAGAATTTAAGATGAAAATGAAGTCTGGTGACTCAGTTTCTATTTTGGATTCAAGAAAGCTAGTTTTGAAGGCTAGGAAATTGAATTTACATTAAGGGTAGGTTATTGCCTATGGGTCAAAATTTGTGTTTAGCAGCACCTGGGAGGCAGAGGCAGGAGGAATGTCATGAGTTCAAAGCCACCTTGAGACTAATCCCAGGTCAGCTTGAGCTAGAATGAGATACTACCTGGGAAAACCAAAAAGAAAAAGAAAAAAGAAATGTGTTTAGATATTCATTCAACTCTTAATTACAAACATAAAGGCTGCACCATTTCTTTTGCATTTCATTTTGCTACAGCTACATGTACCTATTTATTAAATGTGCCCTTGGGACATGATGGCAGTTGCTTTTAAAATAACTCCCCATAGCCACAAATGTCATCAGAATTATTCTACACCATTGCCAGTGAGTGAGTTACAATTGCTTCTCAGTACTCTGCACTATTTGAATTCACATAAAGTACTTGAAAGTGATGTATTTGAGCAGTGTTCTCATTGGTGCATGAGGACTTTGTGAGGCTCTTTGATGTGTTTTCAGTTGGAAACCATTGCTCTTATGTTACATCTTCTCTATGATAGACTTTAAAACTCCTTATATCATAAATATCCTATGATATTATAATGATAATATAAAATATGCAAGCAGATAAAACACAGTAAAATTTTTTGAGTCCTGTGAATAAAAATTGTGGTGGATTTTATCCAAGATTGAGAGCATGTATGTGCCATCAGTGCACTGTGAGGGTTGTATTTCTCATTCAGAATAAGATTTTGCACTTGTGAGATATAAGCCCATTTGAAGACATGAGCACATGCCAAACATATTAACATGTGTGGGGGCATCTATAATGTAAGAGAAACATGTGGAATGTAGGTACTCGTGGTCATGTCGGTAATGCAAGAATGACAGAGTAAGCAATGTGAACCAGATCGCTTGTGTCCTTGCAGTGAAGAGAGATTAATCATGTACATGGGCTGGAGTCATGGCTTAGAGGTTAAGTGCTTGTTTGTGTAGCCTAAGGACCCCGATTCCCCCTGGGCCCAAGTAAGCCAGATGCCAAGGTGGCACATGCATCTGGAGTTCGTTAACAGTGGCTGGAGTTTCTAGCACACCCATTCTCTCTCTCTCTATCTCTCTCTCTGTCTTCCTCTTTGTCTCTCTGTCTGTCTGTTGCTCTCAAATAAATAAAAGTCTTTTAAAAAAAGTGAATGTGTCACATTTAAAACAGCAAATAGAGGTTCTTATGCTTCTCTCTCTCTTGCCTTGGTGTATAGCTCTGATGATCTTTCTAGATTGGTGAAGACATGCATAGTAAATCTAAACTATACATCCTTTTATTTAAACCTAATATGATTTCTAGTTTTAAACTGATTCTTTATCCCTATTTTTTTGTCCATGAAAATTTTCCCTTTTTCTCTTAGTTTGCCACAGTTGCTTCCTCCTGGTAGACAGGCTGTAAGATGACCAGAAACAGACCTGAGATTTTTTCTTTATTAGTTATGTACATACTCAGTGTGATAACAGCACATGTTGGTACCATCCTTACCCTCATCCCTGCCCCGCTCTCTGAAGGGACCCTCCTCATTGATGATGCCACTTATCCCCATGGGATTTGGGTTGTGCATTGTGGGGGTTGCCATCAGTTATTTGGAGGAGGCAATGTATCTGTGTATAATGTCCCAAGTTGTGGCTCTAACATTCTTTCCACCCTGCTTCTGCGAATTTCCCTGAACCATATTGGGTTCATTTTAGGTCTACTTCAGTGATGACCTCTTGGGAGCCTCTTTGTCTCTGGATCTCTGGTTTGGTAGGAGTTGAGTGTCCTCTGTGTCTATCTCCTTCACCCTTGTGCTGGTACCAGGTTCACCAAGAAAATAGCACACTTGCTCATTTCCCCAATTACTCTATGGTTTCAGCTAGGGCCCTGATGAGGTGTGATGGGCTGGTTTTTTCCTCAGGTTCTACATCCATCTGACAAAAAAGAAGCAGATTCTCCAATGGAGAGTGAAGTCAGCACTGGATAAATAGGATGACCATTATTAGACTAGAGAGAATTTAATAGGTGTAGGTCCTTTGTAGCCTAAGAATGGGGGCAGCTTGATATTGGAGAGCAAACTCGTTATTTGGATATGATTCTGTCTTGTTTCCCAGTTCCAGCTATGGGTTCCGTTCCACTGAGTGGATATGTTAGCCAATCCAAGAGCAGTTCATTACCCACCAAGGCTGTATGCCACTATTGCACTTGGGTGAGCATCATGTCAGACCTGATTTTGATAACACTTTACATAGGTCTCTATTAAAGAAATGTTGTTTTGAATACCTTCTTCTCTTATGATGAAGACCTGATGATTTAGTAATATGAAATATGAATGTCTTTGTATTTATGTATACAAGATGTGGAAACTCTTCTTTTTCCTATTAACAGAGTATTTCTGAGCCTCTTTCTAAGAAGAAAGAAGATGGTACTATAAGTGTTGCTCAAAGAACAAAACAAACAACACATTCACAAATAAAAGGTAAGAACTACACTTGATTAGAAATTGGTTCCGTGCTACTTTGACCATGAAACTATTTTGAAAGCATTACAGTGTAAGCACTGATAGTTAGGAAGCCTTAACAGAAAAAGTTTGTCAAACTATACATATTTGGCAATAACTTTTGCTGCCTTTTCCTTCAGTATCATTCTGCTGCTAGTATGTCCTTTACCACTGATTTTCATATTTTCTCCTATAGACTTATACCAACCTATTGACGTTTTAATGAATGTTTTCATTCTGAGTACACATGTTGTCAAGCTGTGCACCACCAGACCATGTGTCATGTCTTGGAAAGCCATTCCTAAGCCTATCATTGAGCTCTTTTAATATCCAAGGCCTGAATTTAGGAAGGTCTCCATAAATAATTGTTGAGCCAATGAAGTTCACTCACTCAGACACTGATGAATGGAAGGTTAACAACATAAGCAGAACTGTCCTCCTATAGGTAGAACAAAGATAAGATAGCTTAATCCATTATGTTTTCTTGTATGAGACTGAGGCATTGATAGGCATAGAGTAGGATCCTAAAAGTTACTCTTTCTCTTTTGCTCTATTTACAAACATACGGGGAAATTGACAGAAAAGTTGATGACAAAGTACATTTCTTTGGTTTTCCCTGTCTTAAGGATGTTACACTAAATAATGTAAGATGATATGTCACTATGATGTTTCCAAATGTGCGTCTTGATAATTGTACATTTAACCTGAGATGATAAGCTTATGAAGAGATCCTTGTAATCACTCTTTTCTGAACCATTTCAAGGATAGAGATGGTACTAGTCACTTGATTATGGTTCAAAAATTAACAGAAGTGCTGGAGATATGGCTTAGTGGTTAAGTCACTTGCCTTCAAAGCCAAAGCACCCAGGTTCAAATCCCAAGTACCCACATAAGCCAGATGTACAAGGGGGCACATGCAGCTGGAGATCATTTGCATTTGCTAGGGGTCCTGGCATGTCCATTCTTCCTGTGTCTATCTCCTCTCTCTCTCTGTCTCTCTCTTCTCTCTCTATAAATAATAAAGAAATGAATAATTAAATTAAAACATTTTAAAACATTTTTAAAATGAAGATATATGTTAGAAGAGGATGAGTGGAGTCATTTAACATTATGCTCATTACTTTAATAAAGCTTTCCTTGGATTAAACAAAAAAAATCCAATGAATCTCAAAAGAATTATGTATTCAAGTAAGGGTCAGATTATTTGAAAATGAAAGTTATTGGTACAAATTTTACTATAATTAATGGTTTCTATTTTCTACATTTTGGTGCAATTATTTTCAGGCAATTCACTTACTAGAAGTGTCCTTTTTTCTAGAAGCATCAGCAGTTCATACTGTGACACCAGAAATACAGAAAGCCAGTCGTGGAGACAGTGAAATGGATATACTACTGGTATGGAATATTCTAATTTCAAAACTAAATATATACTGTGTATCCACTTTCAATATTTACTGTAGACCTATATAAATGCATCTGTCTTGGCCTCATAAGATAATGCATGCCATTTTAATTTTACTTTTTTTACTATCTGATTGCATGTTGGTTGTGTGTTGTCAGAGCTTGCATTCAACTAGAGCCACAGATCATCTTTCAGTGGCTTTGCAATTTTGCTTTCTGATAATCTGAGCCTCCATTTGTATAAAGGCATAACATATCATTTTAAAAAATGAGTTCATTTTTTTTTTTTTAATAATGCCCCATATCAACAAATGTCATCAAAAACATTCTGCACTGTTGCCAGTGAGTGAGTGAAAATTGCTTCTGAGCATTCTACACTATTTGAATTCACATAAAGAGCTTAGAGGTGGTGTTTGGGCAGTATTCCCATTGGTGCATGAGGCCTTTGTGAGGATCTTTGATGTGTTTTGACTTGGAATCCCTGGCTCTTATGTCACATCTTCTCAGTGAATGACTTCAATAGCTCCATATGTCATGCTGAGCCTATGATATTGTAATGATGGTATAAAATATGCAAGCAGATAAAAACACAGTAAAATTTTTACAACCTGTGAATATTATTGAGGTGACTTTTATCCAAGCAGATTGAGAGAGCATGTATGTGCCATCAGTGCAGTGTGAGGGTTGTATTTCTCATTCAGAATAAGATTTTGCACTTGGGAGATATAAGCCCATTTGAAGACATGGGCACATGCCAAACATATTAACATGTGTGAGGGAATCTGTGATGTAAGAATAACCTTTAAAATATAGGTATTTGGGGTCATGTCTGTCATTCAAGAATGACAGAGTAAACAATATGAACATAATAGCACACCTCATGGCAATGAAGAGAGATTAATCTCTTTGAAAGTGTATGTGTTATTTTAAATATTGCAGAGATGTTTTTATGCTACTTTCTCACTCTGCATTATTACTTTCATAATCTTTCTAGATTGGCTAAAACAGGAATAGTGAATCTAAACTAGAGTTTGTTTTATTTAAACCTAATATGATTTCTTGCTTTAAAACTCATTCTTGACCACTATTATTTTCCCCATGAAAGGTTTCCCTTTGTCTCCTAGCTTAAAATGGTTGCAAACTCTGGTTAGATTTGCAGTAGGAGGGCTGGAAACAGACTTGATGTCAATAACCCTTTAGACAAGTCTCTATTTAAAAAATGTTGTTTTGAATACCTGCTTCTCTTATGATGAAGGCTTGATGATATAGTAATATGAAATATGAATACCTTTGAATGTACATAAAGAAGACTGCAAACTCTTTATTTTTCATATTAATAGCATACTTCTAAGCCTCTATCTATGAAGAAAGAAGATGGTCATATAACTATTGCTCAACGACCAAAATATATAACACATTCACAAATAAAAGGTAAGAACTGTACTTGAATAGAAATTGGTTTTGTTCTACTTTGGCCATGAAACCATTTTGAAAACATTATAATGTAATCATTGATATTTATGAAGCCTTGTCTGAAGCCTTGTCTGGAAAATTTATACCAAACTATGCATATTTGGTCATAATTTTTTCTTTCTTTTCCTTCAGTATTATTCTTCTATTATTATTTCCTTTACCACTGATTTTCATATTTTCTCCTACAGACTTATAACAAACTATTGATATTTTAATGAATGTTTTCCTTCTGAGTGCACATGTTCTCACTCTGTGCACCCCAGACCATGTGCCATGTCCTGGAAAGCCTTTCCTAAGACTATCACTGAGCTCTTTTAATATCCAAGACCTAAATTTAGACATCTCCATAAATAATGGTTGAGCAAATGAATTTCAACCATTCACACACTGATGAAAGGAAGTTTAGCAACATGAGCAGAGCTGTCGTCTTATAGAGAGAACAAAGAAGAGCTAGCGTAATTTGTTATGTCTTCCTGTGTCAGACTGAGTCATTAATAGATATAAAGAGAGTGGGATACTAAAAGTTACTATTTCGGTTTCACTCTATTTATATACGTAGTGGAAAATTTACAGAAAAGTTGATGGCAAACTGCATTTCATTTGCGTCTTAAGGATGTTATAGTAAATATTGTAAGATGATATGTCACTATGGTGTTTTCCAAATGTGAATCTTGGGGATTTGTACATTTAACCTGAGATGATGAGCTTATGGAGAGATTTTTTTGAGTCCTGTGAATAACATTGGGGTTCCTTATATCCAAATACATTGAGAGAGAAGGTATGTGCCATCGGCACAGTGTGAGGATTGTATTTCTCATTCAGAATAAGGTGTTGCACTTTGGAACATCTCAATATAAGCCCATTTGAAGACATGAGAACATGCAAACATATAAACATGTGTGAGGGCATCTCCAATGTAAGAGAAACATGAGGGCTATAGGTATTTGGCATCATATCTGTCATTCAGGAATGACAGAGTAAGCAATGTGAACAAGATCGCTTCTGTCCTTGCAATGAAGAGAGATTAATGTCTTTGAAAGTGTACATTTCATAATTAAAATAGCAAATACATTTTGTATGCTTCTTTCTCATTCTGCCATGGTGCATAGCTTTGATAACCTTTCTAAACTGGCTAAGGCATGCATAGTAAATCTAAATTATAAATTTATTTCACCCTAACATGATTTCTAGCATTAAAAGTGATTCTTTACCACTATTATATTGTTTCATGCTTCTTTGACCATCAAACTATTAGCTAAACATTGCAATGTAAGTGCTGATACTTATGAAGTCTTATCTGAAATTTTTTTGCAAACTAGACATGTTGAGCCATAACTTTTGCTTCCTTTTCCTTCAGTATCATTCTGCTGCTTGTATGTCCTTTACCACTGATTTTCATATATTCTCCTATAGACTTATACCAACCTATTGCTATTTTAATGAATGTTTTCTTTCTGAGTACACATGTTAACATTCTCTGCACCACCCGGCAATGTGTTATGTCTTGGAAAGCCATTCCTAAGCCTATCATTGAGCTTTTTTAATATCCAAGGTCAGGAACGTAGGAAGTTCTCCATAAATAATTTTGAGCAAATGAATTCCAACCACTCCCACACTGATGAAAGGAAGGTTAGCAACATGAGCAGAGCTGTCATCATATAGACAGAATAAAGATAAGAAAGCATAATCAGCACTAGAGATGATGGGATAATTGTACACCCATCCCTTGGTAAGTCACCTGTCGTCCTGATCATGGAGGATACAGAGACCCAAACAAAAAATCAGGGTACATCCTGAAACAGGAGAGTCACAAATGAGGAGCAATCAATCCCCCTGGCTTCCCAAAGAAGGGAAAACCGGCCCTGACTTATCCTAGCAGACATAAAACAAAAGTAAGCTATGGGGCTACTTCTGGGTCCCTAAATTCTTCTTTGGGGAGCTAATAATGATCTCCAAAATTAAATCCTTGATTACATTTTGACTATCTGCTTGGTCTCAAACATTCAGAGAGAAATCAATAACCAAAGATAAGGGATTCCTCAAATATGTAACTGGCCTATTAAGTAATATAACAAGAGCTTTGCAAGAGGGGAATCAAACAGGGAATTAGACATTTAACCTGGGCTGATGAGCTTATGGAGATATCCTTAAAATCATTCTCTTTTCTTAATGATTTCAAGGCTAGGGATGTTACCAGTCACATGTTTAAGGTTCAAAAATTAAAATAATCTCAAAAGAATTGCATATTTAAGGAACGTTCAGATTATTTGAAAATCAAAGTTATTAATACAAATTTTACTACAATTCAGTGTTTCTCTTCTCTAAGATTTGTGCAGTTATTTTCATGCAATTCATCTAATTGAAGTGTTCATTTTTTTCTAGAAGCATCAGCAGTTTATACTGGGCCACCAGAAATAAAGAAATCCAGTCATGGAGAGAGTGAAATGGATATACCAAGGGTATGGAACATACAAATTTCAAAACTAAATATATACTGTGTATTCACTTCCAAAATGTACTGTAGACTATAAAAACACACATGTCATAGCCCCATAAGATAATGCAAGCCTTTTTGACAGATCTATCTGATTGTATGCTGTTAGTTTGTTGTGAGAGCTTGCATTGAACTACAGCCACAGATCATCTTTCAGTGGCTTTGAAAATTTGCTTTCTGATAATCTGAGCCTTTATTTGTATATAGGCATAAGATATCATTGAAAAATGACTTCGTGGGGTTGTAGAGATGGTTTAGTAGTTAAGGCACTAGCCTGCAAAGCCAATGGACCCAGGCTCAGTTCTTAGGACCCAGGTAAGCTAGGTAAGCTAGATGCTCAAGTTCACTTACAGCAGCTCACAGCACCAGTGTGCTCAGTCTCACTTCAAAATAATTTTAAAAAAGAGTTCAAAACCAAGTCTGATGACTCAGTTCCTAATCAGAATTTATGGGTAAGTTAGATGTAATGGTCCAGATTTCATGTGACCGGGTCAATATTCCCAGTTCTCAAACTTGATGTTTTCATATAATCAGTGACTAATTCGAAAGTCAATGCTGAATCTTTTCTTGTAGCTCCTAGTACACTGTGGTGTGTCCACTCTCTATGAGAATGTGTATTTTCATGTGTTCCCTACAGTTATGGGGTTATTGCAATTCGGTTTTAACAAAGAGTTCTCAATTGGGTGTGGTGCTGCATGCCTTTAATCCCAGCAATTGGGAGAGAGAAGAAGGAGGAGAGGTCTGGGATTGAGGCCAGTCTGGATCCACAGAATGAGATCCAGGTCAGCCTGGGCTAGAATAAAATTATAAAAATAGCCTGCTATATTGGGGTGCAAACAATGTAACTTTGTTATTCTAAACTATTTCTTGGGAACATATTCTTTCCCAATAGCATTGAATTGGAAAATTTGCCTTTGCCTCCCTCAGTTACTTTGTCTGGATATTGTCTGGAGAAGGCAGAAGGTAGATAAGATTTTGATCCCTATTTCTACAGCACCCTATTGAAGAAATGTGAATTCCAATACTTGTTCCTTTTACTTTTTTTTTTTTTTTTTTTTTTTTTTTTTTTTTTTTTTGAGCTAGGGTCTCACTCTAGCCCAGGCTGACCTGGAATTCACTATGGAGTCTCAGGGTGGCCTCGAACTCAGGCAATCCTCCTACCTCTGCCTTCCGAGTCCTGGGATTAAAGGCATGCACCACCACGCCTGGCTTCCTTTTACTTTTCAATATATAATATACATGTATTTGAACCTCTGGATAGAGTTTGTGAAATGCGTTTCTAAATTATGTTTAGCAGCATATCCCCGAGTCTCTTCCTGAGAAGAAAGAAGTTGATAATGTACGTGGCACTACTACTAAAGCAGGACAACAAATGGCAAATGTACAAATAAAAGGTTAGATCCATATAGATTAGGAACCATGTTGAGTGCTTTAATGATGATCATTCCCTTTGGAAAACAGTGAAATATCCTGTGATAGGTGGATATATAACCTTATCCAACAGAATTGTCCTAAATCTACAAATTTCCTCACCATTTTCTTCCCTCTGGTATCATTCAGCTTCTGAGCATGTTTTCTCATTCAATCTCTGTATTCTCACCTAGCGACTTCTATGTACCTATACCTATTGTCTTACATGATTCCACACAGAGTGCACATCATGCTGCACACCACCATGTACATCATGTCATGGACAGTGTGCATGCCATTCCTAAACCTCACACTGAACTCTTTTCTACTTTAGTAACTGACATTAAGCAAATCTCCATCAATAATATAACTCTAAAGGAAAATGAAAATTAACCATTCACACCAATATGAATGGGGACATAGCATCTAGGAGCCTTGCTGTCGTCATGTTTAAAAAGTTCACAAACAAAGCCAGGCGTGGTGGTGCACGCATTTAATCCCAGCACTCGGGAGGCAGAGGTAGGAGGATCGCTGTGAGTTCGAGGCCACCCTGAGACTCCATAGTGAATTCCAGGTCAGCCTGGGCTAGAGTGAGACTCTACCTCGAAAAACCAAAAAAAAAAAAAAAAAAAAAAAAAAAATAGTTCACAAACAGGGGGCTGGAAAGATGCCTTTGCAGTTAAGGCCTTGCCTGCAAAGGCAAAGGACCCAGGTTGACATCCCAGGACCCATGTAAGCCAGATACACAAAGGGGCGCACATGTCTGGAGTTTGTTTGCAGGGCTAGAGGCCCTGGTGCATTCATTCCCTCTCTCTCTCTACCTGCCTATTTCTGTATCTCTCTCTCTCTCTCAAATAAATAAATAAAAATGTTTTTTTAAAAAGTATGCAAACAGAATAAACAGTTATGTCTTTTGTAGAAGGATGAATCTTAAACAAAGTAAAACAAGTGGGGCACAAAAGAGTGTTTCATATCAACTTGCTTTGAAATAAGAAAAAGACAAGGAAATTTTGATGGTGTAATTACATTTGTCTTATAACTTTCTTAGTGGAGGAAGACACTGTGCAAAATGTGACATGACATGTCCCTATGATATTTTCAAAAGTGTATCTTGCATATTATTCATTGCCTGAGGTGGCAAATTTTGAATGGAACTTTGCAATCATTGCTTTCTCAGATCATGTTTATTTCTAGAATCTGTCCCAGTGATACTTTTAAGGTTTTTAAATATAGAAGTGTCTTCTAAATTCAGTTCAATGGAATGTCTGATTTGTGAAAGCAATACATTTTTACTTATAGTTTTTTTCTCTGGCGGTTGGGTTCATTTTTGAGGTATGGTGGCACTCTAGCCAAGGCTGACCAATATCTCACTCTATACTCCTAGGCTGGCCTTGAACTCACAAGGATCCTCTTACCTTTTCCTCCTGAATGCTGGTATTAGAGGTGTGTGTCACCAAACCAAACCTAGGATTTTTATAATTAAAACCTTCTACTTAAGCCGGGCATAGTGGCACACGCCTTTAATCCCAGCGCCTGGGAGGCAGAGGTAGGAGTATCTCAGTGAGTTCAAGGCCACCCTGAGACTATAGAGTGACTTCCAGGTCAGCCTGAGCTAGAGTGAGACCCTACCTCGAAAAACCAAAAAATAAAAATAAAAAATAAAAATAAATAAATAAAAAAAACCTTCTACTTAATTCTATAAAGATTTTTTGTTTGAGTTACTGTTTCCTTTGAGTGAATTTTACCTAAGTGTATGGTTTTTTTTATGGCAGCAGCAGAGCCAATAGTGAAAATAGAAGGCAGCCAAGACAGCCATGGAGACAGTGACGAGGCTGAGTCACGGGTATGAAATCTTCAAAATTAAAATCATGTGTTCATACTTGTTTTGGGTTCAAAATGTGCATGTGGCAAATGAAAATACACTTGAGATTGCGTTATAGGTAATTGGCAAGTTATCAATTAACTTGGAACAATTTTCGTAAATGCCTGGTTCTTAGGCTATTGAGAGTGCCTGTAATAATTTACATCTAGAAGTCATCTTTCCGGGGTTCTATAAGTTGTCTTTATGATAAAAATCTGGGTCTTGGGCTGGAGAGATGGCTTAGCAGTTAAGCGCTTGCCTGTGAAGGCTAAGGCCTCCGGTTGGAGGCTCGATTCCCCAGGACCCACGTTAGCCAGATGCACAAGGGGGCGCACGCATCCGGAGTTCCTTTGCAGTGACTGGAAGTCCTGGCGCACCCATTCTCTCTCTATCTATCTGCCTCTTTCTCTCTCTCTCTGTCAGTCTCAAATAAACAATAAAAAATGAACCAAATACATATATATATATATATATATATATATATATATATATATACATATATATATATATATATATATATAAAATCTGGGTCTCCATTTCTATCAAAGCATAATATATCTCAGAATTTAAGATGAAAATTAAGTCTGGTGACTCAGTTTCTACTTTGGGTTCAAGGCAAGCTAGTTTTGAAGGCTAGGAAATTGAATTTATGTTAAGCATAGGTTATTGCCTATGGGTCAAAATTTGTGTTTAGCAGCACCCAGGAGGCAGAGGCAGGAGGATCGCCACGAGTTCAAAGCCACCTTGAGACTAATTCCAGGTCAGCTTGAGCTAGAGTGAGATACTACATGGGAAAACCAACAAAAGAAAGAAATGTGTTTAGATATTCAACCCTTAATTACAAACATAAAGGCTGCACCTTTTCTTTTGCGTTTCATTTTGCTACAGCTACACGTGCCTATTTAGTAAATGTGCCCTTGGGACATGATGGCTGTTGCTTTTAAAATAACTCCCCATAGCCACAAATGTCATCAGAATTATTCTACACCATTGCCAGTGAGTGAGTTACAATTGCTTCTGAGTACTCTGCACTATTTGAATTCACATAAAGTACTTGAGAGTGATGTATTTGAGCAGTGTTCTCATTGGTGCATGAGGACTTTGTGAGGCTCTTTGATGTGTTTTCAGTTGGAAATCATTGCTGTTATGACACATCTTCTCTATGATAGACTTTAAACTCCATATATCATAAATATCCTATGATATTATAATGATAATATGAAATATGCAAGCAGATAAAACACAGTAAAATTTTTTGAGTCCTGTGAATAAAATTGAGGTAGATTTTATCCAAGATTGAGAGAGCATGCATGTGCCATCAGTGCAATGTGAGGGTTGTATTTCTCATTCAGAATAAGAAATTGCACTTGTGAGATATAAGCCCATTTGAAGACATGAGCACATGCCAAACATGTCATCATGTGTGAGGGCATCTATAATGTAAGAGAAACATGTGGAATGTAGGTACTCGTGGTCATGTTGGTAATCCAAGAATGACAGAGTAAGCAATGTAAACCAGATCGCTTGTGTCCTTGCAGTGAAGAGAGATTAATCATGTATGTGGGCTGGAGTCATGGCTTAGAGGTTAAGTGCTTGTTTGTGTAGGCTAAGGACCCCAATTCCCCCAGGGCCCAATTAAGCCAGATGCCAAGGTGGCACATGAATCTGGAGTTCGTTAACAGTGGCTGGAGTTTCTAGCACACCCATTCTCTCTCTCTCTATCTCTCTCTCTCTATCTCTCTTCCTCTTTGTCTCTCTGTCTGTCTGTTGCTCTCAAATAAATAAAAGTCTTTTTCTAAAAAGTGAATGTGTCACATTTAAAACAGAAAATAGATGTTCTTATGCTTCTCTCTCTCTTGCCTTGGTGTATAGGTCTGATGATCTTTCTAGATTGGTGAAGACATGCATAGTAAATCTAAACTATACATCCTTTTATTTAAACCTAATATGATTTCCAGTTTTAGAACAGATTCTTTATCTCTATTTTTGTGTCCATGAAAAATTTCCCTTTTTCTCTTAGTTTGCCACAGTTGCTTCCTCCTGGTAGACAGGCTGTAAGATGACCAGAAACAGACCTGAGTTTTTTCTTTATTAGTTATGTACATACTCAGTGTGCTAACAGCACAGGTTGGTACCATCCTTACCTTCATCCCTGCCCCCCTCTCTGAAGGGACCCTCCTCATTGATGATGCCACTGATCCCCATTGGGATTTGGGTTGTGCATTGTGGGGGTTGCCATCAGTTATTTGGAGGAGGCAATGTATCTGTGTATAATGTCCCAAGTTGTGGCTCTAACATTCTTTCCACCCTGCTTCTGCGAATTTCCCTGAACCATATTGGGTTCATTTTAGGTCTACTTCAGTGATGACCTCTTGGGAGCCTCTTTGTCTCTGGATCTCTGGTTTGGTAGGAGTTGAGTGTCCTCTGTGTCTATCTCCTTCACCCTTGTGCTGGTACCAGGTTCACCAAGAAAATAGCACACTTGCTCATTTCCCCAATTACTCTATGTTTTCAGCTAGGGCCCTGATGAGGTGTGATGGGCTGGTTTTTTCCTCAGGTTCTACATCCATCTGACAAAAAAGAAGCAGATTCTCCAACGGAGAGTGAAGTCAGCACTGGATAAATAGGATGACCATTATTAGACTAGAGAGAATTTAATAGGTGTAGGTCCTTTGTAGCCTAAGAATGGGGGCAGCTTGATATTGGAGAGCAAACTCGTTATTTGGATATGATTCTGTCTTGTTTCCCAGTTCCAGCTATGGGTTCCGTTCCACTGAGTGGATATGTTAGCCAATCCAAGAGCAGTTCATTACCCACCAAGGCTGTATGCCACTATTGCACTTGGGTGAGCATCATGTCAGACCTGATTTTGATAACACTTTACCCAGGTCTCTATTAAAGAAATGTTGTTTTGAATACCTACTTCTCTTATGATGAAGACTTGATGATTTAGTAATACGAAATATGAATGCCTTTGTATTTATGTATACAAGATGTGGAATCTCTTCTTTTTCCTATTAACAGAGTATTTCTGAGCCTCTTTCTAAGAAGAACGAAGATGGTCCTATAAGTATTGCTCAAAGACTAAAACAAACAACACATTCACAAATAAAAGGTAAGAACTACACTTGATTAGAAATTGGTTCCGTGCTACTTTGACCATGAAACTATTTTGAAAGCATTACAGTGTAAGCACTGATAGTTAGGAAGCCTTAACAGAAAAAGTTTTGTCAAACTATACATATTTGGCAATAACTTTTGCTGCCTTTTCCTTCAGTATCATTCTGCTACTAGTATGTCCTTTACCACTGATTTTCATATTTTCTCCTATAGACTTATACCAACCTATTGACGTTTTAATGAATGTTTTCATTCTGAGTACACATGTTGTCATGCTGTGCACCACCAGACCATGTGTCATGTCTTGGAAAGCCATTCCTAAGCCTATCATTGAGCTCTTTTAATATGCAAGGCCTGAATTTAGGAAGGTCTCCATAAATAATTGTTGAGCCAATGAAGTTCACTCACTCAGACACTGATGAATGGAAGGTTAACAACATAAGCAGAACTGTCCTCCTATAGGCAGAACAAAGATAAGATAGCTTAATCCATTATGTTTTCTTGTATGAGACTGAGGCATTGATAGGCATAGAGTAGGATCCTAAAAGTTACTCTTTCTCTTTTGCTCTATTTACAAACATACGGGGAAATTGACAGAAAAGTTGATGACAAAGTACATTTCTTTTGGTTTTTCCCTGTCTTAAGGATGTTACACTAAATAATGTAAGATGATATGTCACTATGATGTTTCCAAAGTGTGCATCTTGATAATTGTACATTTAACCTGAGATGATAGCCTATGAAGAGATCCTTGTAATCACTCTCTTTTCTAAACATTTCATGGATATAGATGGTACCAGTCTCTTGATTATGGTTCAAAAATTAATAGAAGTGCTGGAGATATGTCTTAGTGGTTAAGTCACTTACCTGCAAAACCAAAGCACCCAGGTTCAAATCCCCAGTACCCACATAAGCCAGATGCACAAGGGGGCACATGCAGCTGGAGATCATTTGCATTTGCTAGGGGTCCTGGCATGTCTATTCTCCCTGTGTCTATCTCCTCTCTCTCTCTGTCTCTCTCTTTCTCTCTCTATAAATAAATAAAGAAATGAATTAATTAAATTAAAACATTTTAAAACATTTTTAAAATGAAGATATATTTTAGAAGAGATGATGGATTTAACATTATGCTCATTACTTTAATAAAGCTTTCCTTGGATTAAACAAAAAAAATCTAATGAATCTCAAAAGAATTATGTATTCAAGTAAGGGTCAGATTATTTGAAAATGAAAGTTATTGGTACAAATTTTACTATAATTAAAGGTTTCTATTTTCTACATTTTGGTGCAATTATTTTCAGGCAATTCACTTACTAGAAGTGTCCTTTTTTCTAGAAGCATCAGCAGTTCATACTGTGACACCAGAAATACAGAAAGCCAGCCATGGAGACAGTGAAATGGATATACTACTGGTATGGAATATTCTAATTTCAAAACTACATATATACTGTGTATTCACTTTCAATATTTACTGTAGACCTAAATAAATGCATCTGTCTTGGCCTCATAAGATAATGCATGCCACTTTAATTTTACTTTTTTAACTATCTGATTGCATGTTGCTTGTGTGTTGTGAGAGCTTGCATTCAACTAGAGCCACAGATCATCTTTCAGTGGCTTTGCAATTTTGCTTTCTGATAATCTGAGCCTCCATTTGTATAAACGCATAACATATCATTTTAAAAAATGAGTTCACGAGCTGGACAGATGGCTTTGCATTCAAGGTACTTGCCTGCAAAGCCAACGGATACAGGTTCAATTCCAAGGACCCACATAAGCCAAATGCACAAGGTGGCACATGCATCTCGAGTTCATTTACAGCAGCTGAAGACCATTGTGTGCCCACTCTCTCCGTTAATTTAAAAAAAAAAAAAAAAGAGTTCAAAACCAACTCTGATGGCTGAGTTCTTACTAGGAACTTATGGGTAAGTAGCATGTGATGGTTCACATTTCAAGTGAATGGATCAATATTTCCAGTGCTCAAACTCGATGTTTTCATATAATCAGTGATTAATTCCAAAGTCAAAATCTGAATCTTTTCTTGTAGTTTCTAGTTCACTGTGGTGTGTCCACTCACTACAAGAATGTGTATTTTTATATATTCACTATGGTGATGGGGTCCTTGCAATCAGGTTTTAAGAAATATTTCTCAGTTTGGTGTGGTGGTGCATTCAAGAATGGCAGCGTAAGCAATGTGAGCAACATCATTTGTGTCCTAGCAATGAAGACAGATTGATCTCTTTGGAAGTGTACTCATCATATTTAGAACAGCAAGTGAATGTTTTTATGCTTCTTTCTCATTGTGCAATGGTGTATAGCTTTGACGATGTTTCTAGATTTGCTGAGACATACATGGTCAATATAAATTGTAGATCCCTTATAGAAAATATTCATATGACTTCTAGCTTTTAAACAGAGTATGTTCCATTCCAAATTTTTCATTCTCTTAAAATTTCTCTGACAAATACTCGGACTTTTCATTTTTCACTCACTATGGAAAGGAGCTAGTACCGCTTGACCTCCTCCAGTGGATCATGGCCTGCAGCTGTATCTCTTCCTTTCCACATATATTCTTTTTTGTTATAGAAAGAATTGTTTGTGGATTTGTCCTTAATGATTTAAACTGTAGCATAGCATGTGTACTTATCAAGGATAATATATGCATGAAATTATAAAGGTCACCTGATATGTTTTTGGAGAAAACAATTAATGTTTGATGTTGTAAGCAATTTCTTTTTCACAGACTTTTACCACCATCATTCTGTTGCAAGTTTTCCCTTAGTCTGCCACTTTTATTTCTTCTTTATGTAGGCTAAAGCATGATAGGAAACAGACTTGATTTTGATGACTTTTGTTTCTTTGTTTGTTTTTGTTTTGTTTTCTGAGGTTGGGTCTCACTATCTCAAGCTGACCTGGAATTCACTATGTAGTCTCAGGGTGGCCTTGAACTCATGGTGATCCACCTACCTCTGCCTCCCGAGTGCTAGGATTAAAAGCGTGTGCCACCATGCCTGCCTTAACGACATTTTTGATAGGTCTCCATTAATATGATTTTCAAACCTGCTTCTCTTATGTTGGAAATGTGGTTTAGTAATAGGAAATAGGAATGTATTTATAGATATGTATAGGAGATTCATGAAAGTCTTTATTTTATTCTTATTAACAGAAAACTTGGGATCCTATTTCTGTGATGAAAGGAGATCATTATTTCAGTATTCCTCAAAGACCAAAACATAAGACACATTCACAAATAAAAGGTAAGAATGATGCTTAAGTTGAAATTGCTTTCATACTGGCATGAGCACATAATCAATTTGAAAATGTTAAAATGTAACCTCTAATACTTATGAAGCCTTATCTAGAAAAATTTTGCCCAAATATTCGCATCTGGGCCTACCTAATGTGGTATCATTTTCTTTCTAATATGACCTTTACTACCAATTTCCATATTTTCTCCTATCAACTGATTCCCACCTACTTGTATTGTCATTAAGTTTTCCCCTCCATGTACACATTTTACAATGCTCCCCACCATCAGGTCATGTGCCATGTCTTGGGAAGCCTTTCCTAAACCTCTCATTGAACACTGTAAAGTCAAGGGCTAGGAATTTAGTAACATCTCTATTAAAAAGTTGAGCATATGAATTTCAACCATTCAAACACTGTTGTAAGAGAGATTAGCAACATGAGTAGAACTGTAGTCATGTAGACAGCACATATATAAAATAGTACAACCAGTTACATTTTCTTGTATCAGACTGAGTCACTGATAGACAGAAGCCTGGTGAGATACTAAGAATTATTTTTTCTTGTTTCACTGTCGATATATATGGAAAATTTGACAGGAGAATGATTATGAAATTGCATTTCATTTACCTTCTTTGTTTAAGGAGAAAATGGTGAATAATGTAAGATAACATATCACAGTGTGCATCTTGGGGATTGTTCATTGAACTTAAGCTGATAAATTTATGAATCTTTGCAATCATTCTGTTAACTGAACGATTCAATAACTAGAACCTGTACCAGTGACATGTTTACCATTACTGTCTTTTAAGTGTCAGTTTTGGTTTGTTTTGTTTTTCTAGCAGCATCAACAGTCTGTGCAGTCACACCAGAATTAGAGAAAGGCAGTCAAAATGACAGTGAAATGGATGTATCGGAGGTATGGTATATTCACATTTCAAAACTAGATGTATACTGCGTGTTTAGTACCAAAATTTACTTTAGGCTAATGAAAATTCCCTTCAGATTGCCATGTATGAAAATTGATGCCAAGTTAGTATTTACTTTTGGACAAATTAATCTGACTACAAGTTGTTAGTGCAGTAGAAGACCTTCCATTCTACTAGAGACGCAGATCATCTTTCAGTGGCTTTGCAATTTTGCTCTCTGATAATGTGAGCCTCCATTTGTATAAAGGCATAACATATCTTTTTTAAAAAAGAGCCCAAAATCAAGTCTGATGACTAATTTCCTAATTTGAATTTATGTGTAAGAAGATTGTGATGGTTTTGAATTTGAATTCATGTTAAGGACTCATTCCAGTGGCTCAATATTCATGTTTCTAGATAATCTGTCATTAATTTCAAAGTCAAACGCTGAATCTTTTCTCGTGGTTTTATGTTCACTGTGGTGTGTCTGTTCTCAATGAGAGTATGTGTTTTTAAACATTCACCTCCGTAATGGGGCCATTGCAATTATGTTTTACAAAATAGTGCTTGGGGCTGGAGAGATGGCTGAGTGGTCCAGGCACCTGCCTTCGAATCCTAAGAACTCATGATTGATCTCTCTCCAGATATCCCACAACAGCCAGATGCACAAAGGTGAAGCCAGCACAAGTCACCCATGCACACTAGGTGGCTCAAGTGTCTGGAGTTCGATTCCAGTGGCTGAGGCTCTGGCATGCTAATTGTCTCTCTCTGTCTCTCTTGCTCTCACTGTCTGGGGAAAAAAAAAAAAAAAAACAAAAAAAAAAACAGTGCTCTATCAAATCTTTTCTACCGTAACATGAATGAACAGATGCTATCAAAAATATTCTGACCTGGACTGAGGTAATGGCTTAGCAGTTAAGGCATTTGCCTGCAAAGCCTAGGGACCCCCATTTGATTCCCCAGGACCCACGTAAGGCAAATGCACAAGGGGCTGCATGCAGTGGCTAGAGGCCCAGGCATGCCCACTTTCTCTTTCTCGCTGCTGCTGCTGCTGCTGCTGCTGCTTCTTCTTCTTCTTCTTCTTCTTCTTCTTCTTCTTCTTCTTCTTCTCTCTCTCTCTCTCTCTCTCTCTCTCTCTCTCTCCCTCTCTCTCTCTGTCTCCCCCTCTCTCTCTGTCTCAATTAAATAAATAAATAAAATATTTTTTAATATTCTAACCTGTTGTTAGTGACATTTTACATAAACTTGGGTTATATTTATTATGAGTACTACAAACATTTCACATAAAACAATGGTTGAAGCTGGCTGTGGTGGCACACACCCTTAATCCCAGCACTCGGGAGGCTGAGGCAAGAGGATCACCATGAGTTCAAGGCCACCCTGAGATTACATAGTGAATTCCAGGTCAGCCTGAGCTAGAGTGAGACCCTACCTCAGAAAAACAAAAGGAGAAAAATATGGTTGACAAGGCCTTTTTTTGACCTGGAATACATTACTCTTATGTCATATCTTCTTCATCACAGCCATTCAATGCTTCTAGTGGAGACATAGACCTATGACTATGTAATGATATCAAAGATGAGATAAGCAGCTAACACATGGAAATCGAATCTTTGGATTCTTATAAGTTGAGTTGTGATTATTTAGATAAAGATGTCTGAGGGTAGATATTATTTGGCATCACTTTGGTGTGAGAGTGGAATTCCTTATTTGGAATAATTATTTCTCTTATGTTAGATCTTATCTATAATAGACATTAAATTTCTACATACAGGTAGGACATATAATGTTACAACCATGTCATAGCAGAATAGTAAACCCTTCAAAATTATTTTTTTCATTCCCATGAATAACATTGAGGTCATTTAGTTTGGTGTGAGAGTTGAAATCCTTATTTGGAATAATGCTTTGCATTTGTGAGGTTTAAGCTCACATGAAACATGAACACATGCTGACATCGATAAAGAGTTCTCGGAGGACAGGTAGAAAAGTGGGTCTAAACGTCCAGGGTGGTGCTTGTGTTTGTCATGTTCAGTAATGGCAAAGAGGCAAGCAGTATAACCAATATCATTTTTGCCTGAGCATTTTGGAATATAGACTAGTTTTCCGTAATGGCCCCACTGTGACTGATGTTAAAACTTAACCCTTCCAGCCGGGCGTGGTGGCACACGCCTTTAATCCCAGCACTTGGGAGGCAGAGGTAGGAGGATCGCTGTGAGTTCAAGGCCACCCTGAGACTACAGAGTGAATTCCAGGTCAGCCTGGGTTAGAGTGAAACCCTACCTCAAAAAAAAAAAAAAAAAAAAAAAAAAAAAAAAAAACTTAACCCTTCCAATATAAAAATAAAGAGGTAGATGTGAAAAAGTAATATGTAGCTTAAATATAAAGTGACAGTAGGAAAGCTGATAAAGTTACCATTACTGCCACCTTTATACTTTTAAGATATAGACAAGAAAACACTTGGCTGAGTACCTGGCATGTTTCCAATACTTAATATTTTATGCTTCCCTTCTTTCTAAGCCTTTTGAAGTTCTTTAGCAATTGGGAAAAAATAAATTCTATACCAAGTAGTTTCATGCTTTTATTCAAATATAACATCATATACATTTTTCACTACTTGTCCATTATATTTATAATTGTTTTCATTTTAAACTACTTACCAAAACACATTTTGAATTTTATCTCTCACTTGCCAAAAAAAAGGAGCTCCTAGTACAATGTTTCTTTCATACATATCATGATATATTACTAAATCTCTTTGATGCTGCCTGTTTTTTGCTTTCTTCAAAATAATTTTTGTCTTTGAAATTACTCTAAACAATCAATATTCTATTACTATAAAGTTGCTTATAAGATATTATATCCACATATAACTTCTCAAAGGATTCTCTTATGGAGTATAGAATTTGGTATTCAAAACTGCTTTTTTTTTTTTTTTTTTTTTTTTGGTTTTTCGAGGTAGGATCTCACTCTAGCTCAGGCTGACCTGGAATTCACTATGGAGTCTCAGGGTAGCCTCGAACTCACGACGATCCTCCTACCTCTGTCTCCTGAGTGCTGGGATTAAAGGCGTGCGCCACCACGCCTGGCTCCTGCTTTTCTTTTTGACATGTGCCTTGCTATAAACACTCTGGTTGAGAACATGTTCTTCTTGCCTTCCATGGTTCATTTATGTAGTTAGTCGTCTTAACTATCACCAGTTTCAAAGAAAACATTGAAAGATGTATAAAACTAGGACCATATATAAAATCTACAGAAAAGGTAATTTTTCCTTTGAATTGAGGGAAAAAAATGGATCGTTGTGACTCCATTTATATGCCATTCCCACAGGACAAAGAAGGTAATATCTTCTTTGAATTTTATTAGTAAATAGACAAAATTATGAATAATATAATTTTGATGGCCAAAGAACTGAGTTCATGTTAAGGGTAATGATTCACAGGAGCAAAATGTTTTACTGTTCCCTGTTAACTGTCAGTTAAAAAAAAAAAAAAAAAAAAAAAAATGCTAAAAATTTTACTTTACCTTCATTGTATGTTGTGGAAAATAGAGTCATTCAATCAACACAGCTGCCTATTATAAGAAAATGATATCTTCCAGAAGAGATATATGATGTTTGGTCATAAACAATAATTTCTAACATATTTAATTTGAATGTGGGAATTTGGACAAGCTGTTTTGATCCACTAAGTTTAGTGAACATCAGAACATGTTAGATTAGATTTATAAAGATCATGCATAACCTCATAATTTGAATTAAGATATAAAATTTTGGTTTTCTTTGAAACTGGTGATAGTTAAGATGGGCTTTTAAGAATTTGAAATTTTTTTCACTCTCCTATTACAAACTTGAGAGAAATTACTTTTAAATACATGTACATGTGTACTACGTAAAGCCTAGTTTAGTAAAGTATTTTGCATGGGAAGAAAAGTTTATAATACAAAAAGTTTATTTCATTTGATTTTGGTAACTTTACCACATTTAGCTAAGTTCATTCCAAACATACTATAAAGAGACAAGATTTTAGTTTATGATTTATTACTATTTTAGGCTAAAATAAATATTACTGTTCACTTCCATGTACATGATGATGATTGGGAGCAGGTAAACATACGTTAGTAGCTTAAATTTTAACTATTTTTCTAATTTTCTTTCTGTGTACACATGATTACTTGAAGGTACGCTTATTTTATAAACATGTACCCTGACAAAATATGCTTCTTACCTCCCACTAAGGCATGATGCTACTTCAACAATGTGGGTAATTTGATGAATTTATTAGGCATTTTATCCAGTAAAACATTTTTGAGTGGTATCATTTACCTTTGCAGATTAACATGTCAGGAACTGCCCTTTAGGGGCTTTTACAGAATGATATAATTTTGCTTGATTTTTCTTCTACTGTGAATGAACACAAGTGCTAATGTAGACAGTTATTTACAAAACCACAAAATCTCCAGTATGAAATTTTTCCTTTTTCCTTTTTAAAATTTTTTTTAGAGAGAGAGAGTGGGGGAGAGAGGGAGAGAAAGAGAGAGTTGGCACACCAGGGCTTCAGCCACTGCAATCGAAATCCAGATGGTTGCGCCTCCCAGTGGGCATGTGCGACCTTGCACTTGCCTCACCTTTATGCTTGTGGCTAACCTGGGATCTGGAGAGTTGAACATGGGTCCTTAGGCTTCACAGGCAAGCACCTTAACTGTTAGCTAAGCCATCTCTCCAGCCCTCCAGGTATAAAATTTTGTGATTACTGAGAATGTGAAATTTGTATAAAATCAAATTTTTCAGAGATGAAATTTGGAAATCTCAAGAAAGAAATTAGGAAAAAGGACTATAAATTAATGGAAGAAATAAGAACTCAGTAAAGGAAAATGAAATCTTTCTTGTTAAAGGCACATGTATCACAGTTGTTACAGCTTTTTTAAAGTATTTTATTTATTTGTTTATTTTAAGAGAGAAAGAGAGAGTGAGAGAGAGGCAGATAGAAAGACAGAATGGGCACACCAGGACATCTAGCCACTGCAAACAAACTTCAGACACATGTGCCACCTTGTGCATCTGGCTTATGTGGGTACTGGGGAATGAAACCTGGGTCCTTAGGCCTCATAGGCAAATGTCTTAACAACTAAGCCATCTCCCTAGCCCTATCACAGTGTTTTAATATGCCTTTTTAAATTCAGATATGAATGGTAAAGACATACAGGATGCTTTTATGTCTTTTTTTTAGTTTTATTAGTCATACAGGTAATGCAAAGCTAAATAGAAAAGAGTAAATTAGGCTAGGCATGCTGACACATGCCTTTAATCCGGGCATTTGAGGGCAGAGGTAAGAGGATTGCTGTGAGTTTGAGGCCATTCTGGGACTACATAGTGAATTCCAGATCAGCCTGAATTAAACTGAGATTCTACCTTTAAAAAAAAAGTAGAAAGGGAGTGAGAAAGAAAGAAGAAAGAAAGAAAGAAAGAAAGAAAGAAAGAAAGAAGGAAAGAAAGAAAATTCTATAGACCTAAAATAAAGAATACTTCTGAAAATTTTAAAAAGTCTTATTCCCTCTTTTTTGAGGTAGGATCTTGCTCTAGTGCAGGCTGACCTGGAATTCAGTATGTAGTCTCAGGGTAGCCTCAAACTCACAGCGATCCTCCTACCTCTGCCTCCCAAGAGCTGGGATTTAAGGTGTGCGCCACCATGCCCAGCTTATTTCTTCAATTTAAACACAAATATAATTCACAAAATTTAAATGATCTGTAAAGTGAGACTAATTTAAAAATAGTTTTATTAACTAAAGAGATAATTAGGTTAATTGTGATTAAGTCAAGATGAGAAAAGAGTTAAGAATATAGGTTATCCTTAACATCAACATTTTATTGCAGGTGGAAGAAAAACAGAAGACACACCAAAGCAATGAAGTGGACATATCAGAGAAGACATATTGTAGCAATGTTGCTGACACTGAAAATGATTTGACTCAACAAAGTCAGGACAAGACATCTGAGAAACCACAAAATCATGTTCAAATGGAAGAACATGATAGGTAAGACTGTGGAAATACTTACCTGTAAATCACTATTATTGTCCCATAAACCACATTGTAATTTAGTCTAACGTTCATGCTTAACAAATTTTATGTATTTATTATTTTATTTTATTTTATATAGGGGCTCATGCATTCCAGGAAGGTCATTAACTTACTAACAAGGATGACTTTTATCATTTTACCTCTACCTGTCAAGTACCAGGCTTGCAGGTGTGAGGCAATATGCCTGCTTTATGCAGTGCAGAGGATTGAACCTGGGGCTTTGTGTATGCTGGGTAAGCACTCTACCAGCTGAGCTACACTTCAAGCCTCAAATTTTATCCATTACTGGGCATGTTCTGGCTTGCTTTGATGTCAGAAAAATATAATGAAATATTCCTATTTCCAAATATATTGATATATGTTATTAAAGATAATAAGCAGGGTTATGAAATGTGAAGAAATGACATTCTTATGCAGTCTTGTTCAATGAAATCTGCAAATAATTTTGAAGGGCTTTCAGTAACTTGTAGCAGAGTTTCAAATACATCATTTTAATTTAGCAGCTTCGGTTCCAGGACTGATGCCTTGTAACAAACCATAAAATATGACTTGGAAACATTTATATGCATATATTTAAGTGCATTTGTTAGATAGTGTACAATATAGTAGCTATAATGTATACATAAAAGATATGTGGTATGCATGGTTTTTATTTTTGTGATCCAAGAGCATAAGTGCTCCCAAAATTAACCTGATTATATAACATAGGGATTTCACCCAGGAATAGGTATCCTTATTGTTATTTCAGTATATTGCTTAAAATCCATTAAAATGTTTATAATTGTCAGCTGGATGCTCCAGGTCAGCATGAACTGTGACAGGTCAAATTTGCTTTGATATTAGGCAATGGAAATGGCACTTTGCCTCTGTCTCTTCCTAAGAAAACCCAGCCTAGTAAGAGAGGCATCCATCAAATTATAGTTAAGGGATATTTCATCATTTCTATCCCTCCAAAGTTTTGAGGTCAACAGAAACAAGGAAGGCCTAAGAAAATGTCCCAACCAAAAGGAGCCTAAATGTCATGTTGAATCCTGTATTGGATCTTGGAACAGAAAAATGACATCATATTCAAACAGAAGAAATCCAGATAAAGAAGCAGCTTTTGATAACAATAACCCATCGATGTTGAATTACCAATTGTTACAATTGACATTGGATGTGTAGCATGCAAGAACACTGTTTACTAACTTGAAACATTTTTGAAAATTATTCTAAAATTAAAATATTCTAAAAAGTTTTTTTAAATGTACTAGTCATTATATAAAGGCAGTATAACCCTCATACCAAAATTAGATAAAGACATAGGAAAGAAAAATTCAGATCAATCTCCCTGATGAGCAAAGGCACAAAAAATCTCAATGAAATACTAGCAAACTGAATTAAGATCACATTAAGATCATATATAAGGACCAAGTTGGTTTCCTCCTGAGTGGTTCAACAATATGCAGATCAACAAAGGCAATGCATATATTAATAGACATAAAGACAGAAATCACATGGTATCGCTGTTGATGTCAAAATGTCATTTGGCAAAATTCAACATTGCTCCATGATAGGGCTTCAAAGTCCTAAAGAAACTAAGAATGGGCAGAACATGCCTCCACATTATAAAGGCTATATGTGACAAGCCCATACCTAACATTATACTAAATAGGGAAACTGAGTTTTCTCTACAAATCTTGGCTGAGATAAGAGTGTCCACTCTTTTGCACTCTTCCTCAATGTCTTTACTAGAGTAATAAGAGGCATAAAGGGATAAAATTGGAAAAGAAGAAGTTAAGCAATTCCTCTTTGTAGATAACATGATTCTGAACTTAAAAAACCCATAGACTCCACCAGGAATATTTTGGGTCTGATAAAATATTTAGTAAAATTGAGGATACAAAATCAACATGCCAAAAGAAGTAGGTTATATATGATTTGGTATGATATATGTATGCATGGATGGATGCACACATACAGGCATGCTTACATACATACATATAGACATACACAAATTCTATTTCCATTAGTCAATGTGTCTGTCTTGGTGCTAGAACCATGGTGTTTTTATTACTGTGCCTCTGTTTGAGAGCAGCTATTGTGATACTTAAGTCTGCTCTTTCTACCTTGGATTACCTTGAGTATTAGTAGTCTTTTGTGGTACTATGTGAATTTTAGGATTGTTTTCCCATTCTATCAAGGAAAGCAGTGTAATTTTGAGGACTGCTTTGTGCAATCTGTAGATACCTTTAAATAATATACTCATCTTCTCAATGCTGAGTGTGGAACTTCATGAACATGGGAGGTGTCTTCCCTCTTCAGCTCCTGTGGGCTGGAGCCCCTGGTGGGCCCTTTCCCTGTATCTGTCCCTTTCTCTTCTCCATCTGTCTCTTTCTCTGCCATATATAAAGAAGAAAAATGGATTTGGGGTATCCAAAAAAAAAAAAACGAAAATATGCTCAACACGGCTCTTGAAGAGTCAGGGTCGCCAGCTTCAGTTTCTTCAGTGTTTGAATTTTTTTTTTTTTGCTTTGTTTTTAATCTTTTTTATGAGAGAGAGAGAATTGGTATGCCAAGGTCTGCAGCTACTGCAACCAAACTCCAGAGGCATGTGCTACCTTGTGTGCATATGTGACCATGCTCTCTTGGGTCACCTTGTGCATCTGGCTTACATGGGATCTGGAGACTCAAACATGGGTCCTTGGGCTTGGCAGACAAGTGCCTTAACCACTAAGCCATCCCTCCACCCCTGAGGTTTTTATGGTAGAAATATTCTTCTAGGTTCTTTGTGCTTAGGAGTTTTGTTTTGTTTTGTTTTTGTTTTTGTTTTGTTTTGTTTTTTTTTTTTTGGTTTTTTATTTTTTGGTGTGGGAAACTATTTTTATATGCATTTTTTTCTAGTTTCTTTATTGGCAATTATATTACAGGTATATGGAAGTGACTGATTTTTGCCTGGTGATTTTCATTCTCATAGTCTGTGAAAGTTTTTATGAGATCAGAGTTTTCTGGTAGAGTCTTTAGAGCCTTTAAGTACAGAATCATGTCCTCAATAGAAAGGAAAAAATTATCTTTTTACTTTCTTATTTGTATCTCTTTCACTTCTGTATTTTTATTACCCAAGGTAGGATATAGAGCACTATTCAAATCTGACCACAAAGAGAGGGTAACTTCGTGACTCTTGAGGCACTATCAGTTTTTCTCCACTGAATAAAATGCTGGATATGTATTTGTCTTACAGAGCCTTTAATCTTTAGTATATTATGGTATGTTTCTTCAATTCCTATTTCTTTAGGACTTTACCCTCAAGGTAGGCTGAACTATGTCAAACCCCATTTCTGTGCCTATTGAAATGATCATTTCATTTCTGTACCTATGACTATTTGTGTACTGTACTTTGTTGTTAAACCATCCCTGAAATGAAATTAATGTGGTCAACATATATGATCTTCATAATGTGCTATCGGGAAATGTTTTCATGTCTTTGACTGAGGTTGCATTGATTCTAGAATCACATGGAAAATTGTACTATTTTTGTCTGTTTGTTGTTTCCTAATCCAATGTTGGTATCATCAAAACACATCCTTCTTAGAATGAGTTAGTAGTGTTGATCGAGCTTATATTTGCTGGAATAATTTAATGATCATTGGCATTAGTTTGTTTTCAGTGGTCTCATAGAGCCCACCAGTGAATCCAGTCAGGCTTAAGCTTTTTGTTTGTTTGTTTGTTTGTTTGGGAGGCTATTGCTAAATCAATGTCATCACTCATTGCAGAACTATTTAAATTGTTTAAATTGTTAATTTAGGTAGTTCATATGTGTGTGTGGAAGATTATCCATTTGGATGCTAATTAAATGACATAAAGTATCTTTGGTCAATAAGTATAAATAGTTCTCAGTAAAGTTCTTATTAATTTACAATTCTACCAACACAGTATGAAACGGGCATTACTAAATCAATTGAGATTGTTTTTATTTTTATTGTTTGGTTTTCTCAAGGAAGGGACTCACTCTAGCTCAGGCTGACCTGGAACTCCCTCTGTAGCCCTGGCTGGGCTCCAACTCACAGCAATCCTCCTCCTCTACCTCCAAAATACTGAGATTAAAGGCATGCACCACCATGCCTGGCTGAGAACATTTTAAAAGTATGCAAATGTTTTTGGTAATATGGGGAGACCACAAACAGGACCTTACACATTTTAAGTAGCATTCTACCTTAGAGACACCAAAAATGGTTTTATTTCCCATCAATGGGCATGAAATAGAAAATAATTATTGATTATTTTATTCAACATTTTGTCATTTATATATTTAGAGCATATATCATTTAAATCTGTGTTGAAAGGACAACTTATTTATAATACTAAGTTATTAGTTACTCTCATTTCCAGTGGTGTTTAAATATTACATTAAATACATAATAATGTAACCTAAAAGTATTGTAGAAAAGAAATATGAAAAAAATGGGATACAGAGATTAGATGCTTTAGCCTTGCCTTGGGTTATAGATCATGGAGATAAATTGTTAGGTGTGTGAGTATGCATGATTGTGTGTGAATATGAACACACACATGCCGTGGCACATGTGTGGAAGTAGCAGCCCAACTTTGGATGTCAGTCTTCTCCTTCCATTTTGTTTGAGGCCGGGTCTCTCAGTTTTCACCAGTGCTTTCAACAGGCTAGCTGGCCCGTGAGTGTCTGGGCAATTCTCCTGTCTCTGACTTCCTTCTTGCCCTAGGTGCGCTGGGATTCCAGAGGTTAGTGCAACAGTGGCCAGGTTCCTGTGGACCTGGAGATCCAGGTCCTCATGCTTGCACACAAGCACTTGATTCACTGAGCCACCTCCCCAGGTCATGCAGATCACATTTTGTTTACACTATATTTATAAGCTTGTTTAGAAACTGCTCTGGAAATGAGTTAACATTAACATATTTTTAGATGAAGAGTAATTATATATATGCATATATATACAAAATGTACTTTTAGTTTATTTTACTAAATATTTTCAAAGTTTCTTTTCTATATTTAGAAGAAGTGCTAGTACATTTGCAGTTAGCAGAATGTTTTCATCATTATCTTTCATATATATATATATATATATATATATATATATATATATATGTATATATATATATATTCTTTTGGAAATGTCTGAATTGTGAAATTAAAGACATGATACTAGAAAGAAACATGCTGGAAAACTTTTCAAAATCATTAGGATAATAACTTAAGAAGAGCCAAATCACGAAATGAACTGCTTAGCTTGTAAGAAAAAGAGTTTGAATAATCCTATTTAACCTCAGGTTGACCTTCAAACAAGAAGGTGAACAAGGAAGAGATGTGTATGTGCTTTATGAAAATATGAAGAAGCAGCTCCAGAAAATAGAAAAGAAATATGAAAAGGAAGTCAAAGTCAGAAAACAACTAGAAATGTCTCTTCAAGCTCAAGATGTGGAATCGAAGAGATGGAGGAGAACAAAGGAGGTAAGTTAATCTTTGGTAAAAGTTTGTATTTCTAAGTTTCTTTCACCAGTATGTCTCCTAATGGTTATTCAGTTTAGTATGCCGAGTCATGTTCTATGAATGAGAAGAATACGACCTGGGAAATGTATTGTTTGAAACTTTCAACCTGCAAACATCACAAGCCTGTATTGGCAAACTGAAGACGTTTATTACGTCATCAGGCCCAACCATCTTTTTTTCTATGCAAGACTTTGTTCCTTCTCTCACTATCTGCCTAAAACACTAAACTATGAGACCATGACAGAGACACTTCTGATGGCGATGCAGATGGACAGCTCCCTGTGTGTCACAAGCCTGCAAACACCTGAGGCATTTTCATGAGCCTCCAGTTCCTAAAGACCATAGAGATAGATGGTTATTTCCCTTTTCAGATGCAGTAACTGAAACACAGGGAGTTAATCTTCTCAAGGACACAAGACTAGTAATTGTGAAGCTGGAATTCAGACATTCTGGCATCTGTGTAGTTTGTACCTCACACAGTCTTCTGTGGAAGACCTAGTTGTTACTAGTTAATGTTTATGTTCATCTCTGTCATGGCTTAGTTTACTTCTGCATGTGAATTTCTCCAATTAGTTACTGAGGAGGTATACTTTATGAGGTTCCCCATATTACCAACATTTCCCACTTGGGTTTCTGATGCACGATGATTAAAATGCTGAGGGTGGAGCCGGGCGTGGTGACGCACGCCTTTAATCCCAGCACTGGGAGGCAGAGGTAGGAGGATCGCTGTGAGTTTGAGGCCACCCTGAGACTCCAGAGTGAATTCCAGGTCAGCCTGGGCTAAAGTGAGACCCTACCTTGAAAAACCAAAAAAAAAAAATAAATAAATAAATAAAATAAAATGCTGAGGGTGATGACACATCTCTGCCATCACAGCACTCATGCCACTGAAGCTGGAGATAGGTGAGTTTAAGGTCAGTTAGGCCACCTAGTGGGGCACTGTGAAACATGGTTTTCTACCTTAAAAGAAAGGATAATATGTTTCCAGCCTAGAGCAGAATCCACAAACTTGTCTGTGAAGGGCTAGACCATTTTCTGAGGTTGTGAGGGCCACGAGGTCCTTGTTGCCACAACTCAGTTACCTACACAGGTATAGCATGAAAACTACTCAATGAAGGGTTTGGCATGTATTCCAGTCAAGTGATTTAAACATTTACAACTATTAGTAAGATCATTTGTAGCATATCTTTAGACACCAAAAAAATGAGAATAAAACCAATCTGAAAAAAAGTATATCATGAATGAGCAAGGTTGTTTATATATTAATTTTAGCAATATTTCAGAGAAGATAAGGATGGTGATGTAAATCAATGTTAACTGTTTTTTAGAAGGGTATTGACATTGTGTCTTTATGTTGCTTTCTAAAACTGAGGAAATTTGTCTGAGCTTATCACTCATGAACTCATAAGAAATGATATATTTAAGAAAGAAAGGAAGCATCTAGATTTGAAAAATTGTTTTCCATAATTTTTTTAAAGATTGAAGATGAGAATGTAATGTTAAAGAAAAAACTTGTAGAATTTGAGCATTCGCTAAAATCAACAGCACATGATTTGAATAAGAAAATTGTTGGATTGGAAAAGAAACTACAGCGGTAAGATTTTAACATTTCAAGCCTATACAGCAATTTGTTATTTTTCTTTCTAATTATACTGAAACCAATGTTGAAATTCATTCTTTCAATTTTTGATTTTCATACTTAAATAGTATGTTAGGATTTACTTCAAGAAAATGAAGGAAATTTGAAAACTTTTGAATCATTTACGCTTTTGTATTTGAAATTACCATTTTAAAAGTAATGATACTGGCTTTGGCATAGTCTATCATCTGCAATCTTCTCCACTGGCCTTGAATTCTCATTTCTGAGCACATGTTGCTCTTACTTTTCTTAGGGAATGATGTTTCCTTCAATATCCAATTCTTTAATATATAAAATTATCTGCTTTATACTATTTCAAAGCATCAAAAATCATCTTAGTTCAGCTTATATTTTCTTTCTGTCTCTTTATGTTACATACCTTTGGGATATAATCCTTGTCCTTAGGTGCTTCCTATGAGCACTCAGGGTGGAAATGTTATTATTCTTTGTGTGTGTGTGTTGTATTTGTCTATCACGTATTCATATACTCCCATATAACTTTACCCTCTCTATATTGCCTGTAATATCAAAGACTGTAAATATTAAGGAAATCGTTGTTAAATCACATTGCTCAGGAAGTACTGGATGGAAAATGGTCTGTACAATATGAGTGCACATGCAGTATTTTCCCATGTGTTTTTTGTTTCTTCTGAGATAAGTTTTCACTCTGTAGCCTCGTCTAACTTGGAACACCACACTCTGAACTCAGTTCTTGCCTGTTGTTCTTCATCTTCCAAAAGGCTGAGGTTACAGTTGGGAGCTATAATACCTGGGTTTTCAAGTATTTCCAATACACATCTGGCTGCATTTCTGGATACAGAAAGCATCGATAAGAATAGCTAACTTTGTAAATGACTCATATTGTCAAAAACATGTGTGTCCGAAAGAGAAAGAGGAATCTGAATAGTCATATCTCAGGCATCCATGAAGCAGCCAACACGGCGCCTTTTGTCTTTAGTTGCTGACTACTTGAGTTTTTCTCTGAGTTTAACTCCCATTTAACTTCCATTTTGTTCTTGTTTGTGGATCCCTTGTATTTGTCATATTGTGCTGGCAAAGACTTGTACATTCTTTTTTTGTTCGTTTGGTTTCTGGTTTTTGAAGGTAGGGTCTCCCTCTAGCCCAGGCTGACCTGGAATGCACTATGTAGTCTAGGGTGGCCTTGAACTCATGGAGATCCTTCTACCTGGAATTAAAAGATTAAAGGCATGCACCTCCACGCCTGGCTACATTCTTATTAAAATGGTTCAAGTCCTTTTGCCTTAGGTGTATATTTCCTTTCTTTTTCAAAAAAAAAAATGTATTAATTCATTTGCAAAAGGATAAAGAGCAAATAGGTGCAGCAGGAACTCTTGCTGCTGCAAATGAACTTCAGATGCAGGCACCACTTTGTGCATCTGGCTTTATGTCAGTACTGGGGAATCAAGCTCAGGCTGACAGACTTTGCAAGCAAGCACTTTAACAGCTGAGTCAGCTCTCAGTTCCTGTTTCCTTTCTTACCAGCTCTGCATATCTTCTTTCACTGCTCCACACAGGCTTCAGTGGTGTTTGTCTCTTGGCTCATTTTCTATTCTAAAAGATTCTATCTTGTTACTTTGGACTGCTATTGACACCAGGGTCTTAGAAGTGCCAAGCATTGCAGATTGAATGTGAAATCTGACCCACAGGCAGTTTGAGTAATTGGTTCCCAGCTGGTGGCAATTTTTGGAAGACTGTGGGACCCTTAGGAAGTGGAGCCTTGCTGGAGGAAGTGTGTTGTTGCTGGCTGTGGGCCTGGAGGAGTTGTATCCTGGCCTGATTTCCTGATTGTGCTTTGCTCCCTGACCAGCCGGCCTCCTACTCTGTGCTGCTGTGCCTCCCCTGCTGTGACAGAAAGTACACCTTGAAATTGTAACCTGGAATAAATGCTTTCCACCCTTAAGCTGTTTCTTGTCAGGTGCTTGGTCACAACAATGAGGAGAGTAACTGATTGACCAAGCCTATGATTTATCATCAAGTTACCACCCGCACTATTTGGTATTGTCTATGTATTATCCTCTTGTACACCATGGATGACACTTCACAAAACATACTTTAGTATCTTTTGAAAATCTTCATATTTTTCATTACCTTGGTTACTGACCTTCAACCTATAGTTAATATTTAATAGTTAAATGTTTTACACTAACACACTAAAGTGAATATTAATAATTATATAACTGTATGCACACAATTGTAATATTCCTGTTTTATCTTTGTTACATATAATTTTATTCATATTAATTACTTAGGATTATAATTTTATTATAATGCTTTAAAACAAAGTTAGATTAAAATGAAAGAGGAGGATGGAGAGTTGGCTTAGCAGTTAAGTCGCTTGCCTATGAAGCCTAAAGACACATGTTCGACTCTCCAGGTCCCATATAAGCTACATTCACAAGGTGATACAAGCACACAAGGTTGCACATGGACATAAGGTGACACACACTTCTGCAGTTTGATTGCAGTGGCTAAAGGCCCTGGCATACCAATTCTCTCTCTCTCTCTCTTTCTCTTGCTCTCATAAAAATATTAAAATAAAATAAAATGAAGGGCAATGACAACTTATAGACTTTTTCTTTGCATGATACTACATATATATGCTTAAAATTATTTAATTTGAAGTAACATACTATCTTCCTCCTTGCAGATACACAGATCTCTTAGAAGAAGCAACAAAGAGATCAAGTAATTCAAAAAATGAAGACATACCTTATGACACGAAACAATTTCACCATAAGATTGAAATAATTAACACAACACACGAGGTAATTATAATCAAGTTTGGAAACAAAAATCACTCATACCTGGGTCATATAAAATTTTCTATGCTTTAAAGAGTGAAATGAAGATATGAAATATTTAAGGGTCAGGGGAAATGGCTGTCAGTAAAGTGTTTGCCATGCAAGCATGAGAACCTGAGTCCAGATCCCGTACACTCACATAAAAGCTAACATAGCAAAGAGGCTCCCAGCCAGAGAGGAAATGAGGCCCACAAGGAAGCACTGAGGCATACCACTGGTTCTCAGTAAGGTGTTAAGTTATCAAACATATATAGAGGGATAATTCTCTGTGGATCTTGGCTATGTGATACGTGCTTTTCTTTCTTTTTTTCCCTCTTTTAAGAAACAGCTTGTGTTTGCAGCTGAGTACTTTTATCAAACTGTTTCCTCCCTACAGAACATTCCATGTTCAATATCTTCTTTGAGATTTCTTACTCTTGTCTGTTCTAATTCAAGCTGGCAAAGAAATGTTTGGTATTAAATTTATCCAAGGACTATTGATCTCCTTTTTTCTGACGTCTTTTTGTTAGCATAAGGTCCCTCGGCTGGAGCGCACAATTGAAAAACTGAAATCTAAGCTCTCTGAGATGGAGACACAAAATTGTCTAGCTACAATCAAAATAGAAAAGTATAAGACATTATACCAAGAAGTGAGAGTAAGAAAAACACAAAAACAGAGCATGTAAGTCAAACCAAAAAACTACACATAGAAAATTAGATGCTTATAATGTTTCACAAATGCATATTTTAACATGCGTATATGTGTAGGTATACAAATATGGGTATGTGTGTAGATGTTCTTGGTGCTCAACCTGTTTTTGAGACAAGGTCTTTTGCTGAACATAGAAATTATTGTTTGGGTTAGTCTAGATAGCCACTAACACCTAGATATCCTCCTGTCTCTGTCTTCCCAGTACTGGGATTATAGGCCCATGCCAATACACCTGGCCTTTTTTTCCCCTTTTAAAATTTTTATTATTACTATTGACAACATATTTTGTATGTATACATCATGTGTTGGTACCTTCTTTTCCCTCATCCCTGCCCACTGGGGACCCTCCTCAGGTGGGTTGCATGTATTCCCTATGGGGTTTTTGGGTTATGCGTTGTGGAAGCAGCAGTAAGTTATTTTTTTTGTGGCGGGGGGGAGAAGGGCAGGGGAATACCTCTAGGCATGATGTCTCAACCTGTGGCCCTTACAATCTATTTGCCCCCTCTTCTGCAAAATTCCCTGAGGGTGAGTTGTAAGTCTACTTTAGTGGTGAGCTCTTAGGAGCCTGTGGATCTCTTCTTTGGTAAATGTTGAGTATCCTCGAGGTCTGTCTCCTTCACCCTGGCACTCCTATCAGGTTCAGCATGGAAGCAGCACTCTTGCTTGTCTCCCCAATTCCTCTGCGGCTTCAGCTGTGGCTTGGCTGAAATGCAAGGTGTAGTTTATCTCCTCAGGTCTCACTACCTTCTAAAAAAGAAGAACAGATTCTCCAACAGAGAGTGAAGGCAGCATATTTTAAATGGGATGATAAGCATTATTAATTTAGGGAGAATTTGATGGATGTAACCCCTCTTTTAGTCAAAGGCTTTTAGGTCACTTATATACAGGATCTTATCATGTGCAAATAGGGCTAACTTGACTTCTTCCTTTCCAATTTGTATCGCTTTTATTTCTTTCTCCTGTCCTATTGCTTGGGCTAGTACTTCTAGTACTATGTTGAAGAGCAGTGGTGAGAGTGGGCATCTTGCTCCCTACCTTAGGGGGAATTCTTTGAGTTATTCCCCATAAAGTATTATTTGGGCTTTAGGTGCTTTACATATAGTCTTTATTATGTTGACATATAAACCCTCCATACCTATACTTTCCAGCATTTTGATCATCAGGTGGTATTGTATTTTTTCAAAGGCTTCTCTGCATCAGTTGAGGCCATCATGTGGTTCTTATGGTTTATTTATGTGGCATATTACATTGACTGATTTCCTGATGTTGAACCATCCCTGCATCCCTGGGATGAAGCCTACTTGATCAAGGTGGATAATGCTTTTGATGTGTTGTTGAATTTGGTTTGCAGGGAATTTATTCAGGATCTTTGCATCTAAATTCATCTGGGATATAGGCCTATAGTTTGCTTTTCTTGTGGCACCTCTGCCTGGTTTTGGTAGTAGGGTGTTGATAGCTTCGTAAAATGAGTTGGGAAGGATTCCCTGCCTCTGATTATGTGAAACAATTTGAGAAAAATTGGTTTCTTCAATGAAGATTTGATACAACTCGACTGAGAAGCCATTTGGTACTGGACTTTGCTTTTGGGAGAAGTTTTTGATAAACTTTTCACTCTCCATGTATGTGATACATTTGCTTAGGAGATTAATCTGCTGTGAGTTTAGTTTGGGTAGGTGGTATGCAGCTAGGAATTTCCCTATTTCTTCCAGATTATCCAATTTTGTGGAGTAGAAGTTTTGGAAGTATGTCTTGATGATTCTTCCAATTTCATGGATGTCTGTTGTGACCTTCTTTCTAGTTTCTGATTTTGTTAAATTAAGACTTCTCTTTTTTTCATTTGATCAGTTTGGACAGGGGTTTGTCAATCTTGTTTACTTTTCAAAAAACCAGCTCTTTGTTTCATCAATTTTTAAAATTGTTTTCTTAACCAGGCGTGGTAGTGCATGCCTTTAGTCCCAGCACTTGGGAGGCACAGGTAGGAGGACTGCCGTTAGTTCAAGGCCACCCTGAGACTACATAGTGAATTCCAGATCAGCCTGGACTAGAGTGAGACCCTACCTTGGGAAACCAAAATAATAATAATAATAATAATAATAATAACAATAATAATAATAATGTTGTTTTCTTAGTTTCTGCTGTGATCTTATTTCTTTCCATCTGGAACTCTTAAGGTTGGAATATTCTTGTTTTTCCAATGCCTTCAGGTGGACAGTGAGGTTATTAATTTGGGATCTCTCTGTCCTTGAATGCATTTGGTGCTATGAATTTTCCCATTAGGACTGCCTTCCTTGTGTCCCATAAACTGTGTGTTCATTTTATAACCTGACACTTTGACAAAAGAGTTTAGAGGAGTGTTTTATAGAGTCTCTTATATATAGAATCATATCATCTGCAGATTAGAGTAGCTTAACTTCATACATTCCTATATGCATCCTTTTTATTACCTGTCTGTCCTTATGGCTATGGTTAAGACGTCAAGCAATGTCAACAAAGGAGTGGAGAGAGTGGACATCTTTTTCTTGTTCCTGGTGTTAGTGAGCATGTTTCAAGTTTTTCTCCTTTTAGCATGATGCTTGTAGTAGGTTTGTCATATGTAGACTGTATATTGAGGTATGTTTCTTCTACCCATAGCCTCTCTAGGATTTTATTATGAATTGACATTCAATTTTGCCAAAAATAGTTCTCTATCAATTTAGATTATCCTGTGATTTCTATACTATAGTCTCACATAAGTGGTGAACTACATTTACTGATTTGGGTACATTGAGTCATACTTGCATCTGTGGAATGAAACACACTTGCTTGTGGTGTATGATAATCTGGATATATTATTGAATATGGTTTGCAATAATTTTCTTGAGGATTTTTGTATCTGTGTTCACCACAGAACCTTCTCTGTAATTTTCCTTTGTTTTTGTATCTCTATCTGCTTTTAGTATCACAGGAATATATATATAAACTTTATGGAAGGATTTTAGGAGTATTCCTTCGCTTTCTATTTTATGGAATAATTTGAGAAAATGGGTTTTAGTTCTCTCTTAAATGTCTGCCCAGAATTCTTCAATGAATCCAACTGGACCAGGGCTGTTTGTTTGTGAGAGAATCTTTTAATTACCACTTAAATTTCTTTGTATGTTGTGGATCTGTTTAAATTATCAAACTCATATTGGTCTCATTTGGGGAGATATTATGTATCTAGAAATTAATTCAGTTCTTTTAGATTACCCAATTAAATGAATATAGACTTTCAAAGTATGACCTTATGATTTTTTAAATTTTCTTAGTATATGTTGTGGTGTGTCTCTTTTTATCTCAAATACTATTAGTTTGAGTCTTTCTTCAGGTTAGTTAAAACTTTGTCAATCCTGTTAATTTTCAAAACAATTGAGTTTCATTGATGTTGTGTATTTTTTGTTACTGTTTTATTACATTCTTCCCTGACCTTAAGTATTTCTCTACATCTATTGTTTTTGAGTTTGGGTTCCTTTTGTTTTGCAAAGGACTTAAGGTGCACCAGTAAGCTATTTATTTGAGTAACTTCTAATATTTAAGATAGGCACTTAGAGCGATAGACTCAGGAGTGCCTTCATTGTATTCCATAAATTTTGGTGTGTGTGTTCTCATTTCATTCAACTTCTGTATTTCTTCAAACTTCATCCTCTAAACCTGGATCTTCATGAGATCATGTGTATTCTGAATTTCTCTTGGTATTCATTTCTACCTTTATTTCATTGTAGTCAGATAGAACACACAAAGTTATTTCAATTTTTTTTTTTTTTTTTTTTTTTTGAGATAGGTTGTCACTCTAGCCCAGGCTGACGTGGAATTGACTATGTAGTCTCAGGGTGGCCTCAAACTCATGGCGATGCTCCTACCTGTGCCTTCCAAGGACTGGGATTAAAGGTGTGCACCACCACACCTGGCCTTCAATTTTTCAATTTCTTAAATATGTTATTTATTTGAGAGAGAAAGAGGCAGAGAGAGTGAGACTGAGAGAGAGAATGGGCATGTCAGGGCCTCTAGCTACTGCAAACAAACTCTACATGCATGTGTCACTTTGTCCAACTGCCTTATGTGGGTACTGAGGAATCAAACCTGGGTCCTTAGGCTTTGCAGGCAAGTGCCTTAACCAGTAAGCTATCTTGGTAATCCAGTATTTCAATTTTTGTTTTTGTTGAGATTTGCTTTGCATCCTAAATGTGATTTTTGTTAAAGATACTTCAGGGTGCTACTGAGAAAATGTACGTGCTATAATGTTTGGGGAGAATGTTTTATAAATATCGGTTCCACTTGACCTATGATATCATTTAACTCCAGTGTTGCACTCGCTTGCTCTCTCTCTCTCTCTCTCTCTCTCTCTCCTTCTCTCTCTCTTTCTCAAGATAATCTTCTTATTCATTAGAGTGGGTTATTGAGATTGGCCAATATTATGGTGTTGGAGTTTATTTCTGAGTTTAAATGTAATAATGTTTCTTTTATACAGTTAGGTGCATCTATGTCTGGTATACACTTGTTCAGGACTACAAGGTCCTCTTGGAAGATTGTTCTCTTTATCAGAATGAAGAGGCCTTATTCATCTCTTCTGATTTATTTTTGCTTGAGGTCAACTTTGTCCAACATTAGAACAGTGTTGTCTGCTTGCTTTCTGGTTTCATTTGCTTGGAATATATTTTTCTGGCCTTTACTCTAACACAGTATCTTTCATTGGTGATGAAGTGTATTTCTTGAAGACAGGAAAGAGATGAATTTGGTTTGGTCATCCAATCTGCTATCTGTGTCTTTTGTTTGGAGACTTTTGAGACTGGTAATATTCAGGGTTATTATTGAATGATGTGTATTGATTCCTGTAATTTCATAGTGTTAGGTATTTGATTATTCCTTAATTGTTTAACAACCATTCTAGCATGATTTTTTTCTGTAGCCTCTGCATAGATGTGTACATCATTCTCTTTCCTATGAATTATCACTTCTAGTATTCTCTGTACAGCTAGGTTGATGATCATAAATTCCTTTAGCCTATTTTTGTCATAGAAATAGTTATTTTTTTCTTCTTCCTCTTTTAATTATGGCTTATTGTTTCACTGGGTATAGTACTCTGGGTTGGCAATTGTGGTCCTTCACGACTTGAAACATAGCATACCAAGCACTTCTGACCTTTACATTTCGATTGTAAAGTCAGCTGTTAATTCTAATGTACTTGCCTTTATAAGTGACCAGAAGCTTCTCATTTGCATGTGCAAATATTCTTTCTTTTGTTTGGGTTTTTGCAGTATTGGAAAGTTTACATCATTGCTTATGCATTCCAGACAAGGTCTCTTCCAATACAGCTATATCCCCAGCCCTACTGATATTTTATTCTCAAATTTTAGTCACCTTTCCTTTAGTGGAGGTGCTTGCTCTCTTCAAGAGGGATTTTCCTAAAGTAGGGTTGAGGTATCATTTCCTTGTCTTAGAACTGGTGTTTCAAGACACCAGACCCTCTCCCCAGCCTTTCTGATTGAGTGAAGTACTGTTTTTACCAACAGTTACTATCTTGAACATACACTCTACAAAACTGGTGAGAGTTCACTAGAAAAGAGTCAACACTTAATTGCTCATCATTGTAGGGAATCATTGGCAATATCACATGTGCCAGCATATTGGTAATTGTGGATTTGTGACTGGAGAAAAAAGATTAGAAAGGAGAAAACTTTATAGAACAAGGAATTAGCTTTAAGTTCAACAGCTACTAAGGGTATGCTGGTGGACACATTCTACCACATTCTAAGTTACCTTTCTTTCACACCTTTCAGGTTACCATTAGATGGTAGGTAGGGACATATTCTTCAAATTTTCTCTGTTCAACATGAGTGCATGCTAGAAGAATCAACACAATGACATTATTCTGGATGACTATTAATTAAAAAGTGGCTAAATGATTCCTTGTTCACTGTGAGGGATGCATAGAAGACAGAAAGGGTGGTTTCCACCACTTAAAACTTGAGAAGGGGCTGGAGAAATGGGTTAGTGGTTAAGGCATTTGCCTACAAAGCCAAAGGACCCAGGTTCGATAACCCAGAACCCATGCTAGGCAGCTGCACAAAGGGGCACATGTGTCTGGAGTTCATCTGCAGTGGCTGGAGGGCCTGGTGCACCCGTTTTCTCTCTCTCCCCCCTGCCTATTTCTCTCTCTCTGAAAAAAAAACTTTGAGAAGGAGAGACCCAGATAATGATCTTAGAAGCTGACTGAGTTTATTTTAATCACCACCTGAAACAAATCCTTCCTCCCCATGGTTGTTTTGCTGAATTATCCCTCAGTTATTAACCTCACCCATGTATTATATGGAATGTACATAAGTGAAAGAAAATTAATCCAAACAGATTTGGGAATTTGTATTTTCAAAAACATACCCAATACTGGCTTACTAGATGCAAGTATTGATAGAGTTTTTGAAAGTATGTGTTTTTCTTCATGCATATCTTTAATAAGTTCAAAATGCTGTTTAAACAAATTTAGGACTACTGAAAACCTATACTAGTCAAGTAAATAAATGCATGCATCATCTCACATACACTTACTTTTTTTCCTAGATAAATATGCTTATAACTGAAGAATTCTTCATGGAATGAGAGAATCTGTGCTTACCTTTTGTTCTCTTGACAGGCTTACTGTGCAATTTAGTTTGGGGACTGACAAAAGACATTCAGAACCAGAAGACTTAAGGACAGCACACGTAAACCCAAGGTCTTCTGTGGAGAGTCCTAATTTCAACCTAGCCAGAGTGAGTTTGAACTATGAATTTCTTGGTATAACATTTCACATGTAATGCTTGCTTTTAATTTGGTGAACTAGAGCCTGGCATGGTGGTGCATGCCTTTAATCCCAGCACTCAGGAGGCAGAGGTAATAGGATTGCCATGAGTTCTAGACCACCCTGAGACTACATAGTGAATTCCAGATCAGCCTGAGGTAGAGTGAGACCCTATCTTGAAAAACCAATAATAATAATAATAATAATAATTTGCTGAATTATATAGCTAACATATTCAGAAGCTTATGGTAATGCATGTTAATGAAGAAAACGATGCATTCATAATTTCATAAAGTCTATCGTGCTGTCACAATTTAAGAGGTCTTTCGTTTCCTCGTCTGTGGAAATACAGGTTAATTCACCTCATGTAGTGTAGCTATTCTGAAAGGCTGCATCTACATGAGATCATAGAATGTGAATATGATCCCCCTTGACCACAGGAACCTATATCATGCTTGGCCTTAGATTCAAGTGATTTTAACTGCTTGGAGTTCACAGCACTTTAAGACTGATCCTGCAGCATCTCAAGTGTGTTGACGCATTCCCACGGGAATGACGGACATTCAAACATTAGCTTTCTCTCAGCCCTCCCTGCATTTCCTCTCTCTGAACCTCACCCTGGCTTCCTGAGAAGCACCACTGATACTGACTTCACCTTAGAAACAAGTCACACTACTCCATGCTAGGAAGTGAAGATCAGAAAGAACACGTGGTCATGGTCTTTGGGAAGCGTGACACCTCGCATAGGCTGATATTTTCCAGGTCCAACTATTTTCCTGCAAATGTCATACTTTCATTATCCCTAAGTGCTTAAGTTAATAAAGTGGAAGGTTATGTGCCTGAGTGTGCAGAGTGTTTCTCTGCTAGGTCTGGTGGCTGGAGACCTCGCTCCTAAATGTGGGCCGGAAATTCAGTTTAAGAACCAGCTGAAAAAGCCGGGTGTGGTGGCGCATGCCTTTAATCCCAGCACTCAGGAGGCAGAAGTAGGAGGATCGCCGTGAGTTCGAGGCCACCCTGAGACTCCATAGTGAATTCCAGGTCAGCCTGAGCTAGAGACCCTACCTCGTAAAATCAAAAAAAAAAAAAAAAAAAAAAAAAATCACCTGAACTTCTCATCTGGAGCACCTAGGCTTTCTTCGTCGCCTCACCTCCTCAAGACATGGGAGCAGATTCACAAGACAAGCACTTTGGGACCGAAAGCTCCTGTAATCTAGAGGTGGAAGTCACATGCATCATTCTTATCACACTCTATTCAATAGTAGCACAGCAAGGGTTGACTGATATTCCAGAGTTTTATGGGTGAATACTGAAGAATGACATGTACTGGGCTGGAGAGATGACTTAGTGGTGTGGTGGTTTGATTCGGGTGTCCCCCATAAACTTAGGTGTCCTGAATGCCAGGAACCCAGCTGAAGGCAATTGGAAATAAACGCCTCCTAAAGGCCTGGCGTGGTGGCACACGCCTTTAATCCCAGCACTCAAGAGGCAGAGGTAGGAGGATTGCCATGAGTTCAAGGCCACCATGAGACTGCATAGTGAATTCCAAGTCAGCCTGAGCTAGAGTGAGACCCTACCTCAAAAAAAAAAAAAAAAAAAAAAAAAAAAAAACCAACAACAGCAACAAAATCAAAAAACATAAAACGCCTCCTGGAGGCAGTGTATTGTTGGGGGTGGGCTTATGGGTGTTAAAGCCAGCTCCCCCTTGCAGTGTTTGGCACACTCTTCTGTTGCCATTGTCTACCTAATGTTGGCCAGGGGGTGATGTCCATCCTCTGCTCATGTCATCCTTATACCTGCTATTGTGGAGCTTCCCTTCGAGTCTGTAAGTCAAAATATTCCCTTTTTTTCCCAAAAGCTGCTCTTGGTCAGGTGATTTCTGGCAGCAGTGAGAACCTGACTGCAGCAAATGGTTAAGGTGCTTCCTGTGAAGCCTAAGATCTAGGTTTGATTCTCCAGTACTCATGTAAGCCAAATTCACATGGTGACATATGCATCTAGAGTTCATTTGCAGTGACTGGAGGCCTTGGCATGCCCATTCTCTGTCTCTCTAACTTTCTATATATATTGATCTCCCTCTCATATAAAGAAATAAATATTTTTTCAAAATATTTTCAATAAGGCTGGGCGTGGTGGTACACGCCTTTAATACCAGCACTTGGGAGGCAGAGACAGGAGGATCACCATGAGTTCGAGGCCACCCTGAAACTACACAGTGAATTCTAGGTCAGCCTGGGCCAGAGTGAGACCCTACCTCGAAAAAACAAAAAATATATTTTTTCTTCAATAAAAGAATGACATGTTCTGAAACCAGCACACTGTCCTCTGATCAAAAGGCCTTGTGAGTCTCTCACTGGAAAAATTAGCTTCATTCCCACTTACTGTATATGAAAGTCTACTATCTGGATGAAGGAAATTACAGCTCACAGAATTACAACAGGTAAATCCTTGTTCAGTGTGAGTCTGTTGTGGAAGATAGAAAGGGCAGGTTACTTCCTGGGGAGATCTAGCAAGGGTAGAACTAGCCCACCTCTTCAGCACATGCTTTCAGATCATTTTGGCCACAAATTCAGCTAAAAAGTTCTTTCAAAACACCTCAGTACAGAGAGTTTGCCTGACATGTTGAGGATGTGGGATTGACACTCAGAATGCATGCACCCATACACTTGCTCGCACACACGCACACACAAACAAATTATATTTGGTGAATTCTACCAGATACAGGCAAAAGTGCTTATCCATATGTTTTTTTAATTTTTGATATTTTAATGCTTAGTTTAGGTTAGCCTGTCATGTTCCTGCCTTCCGCCAGTTGCCATTTCTATTCCTACTGTATTGTTTAATTTCTCTTTTAATAGGACATTCCTATAGAAATATATTTACTTCTTTAGACCAATTAAAAACCTATAATTGTACACAGTTTGTATGCTGCAATGCCCATTTCTATGTTAAAACTCTGTATAATGGGGCTGGAGAGATGGCTTAACAGTTAAGGCATTAGCCTGTGAGGCCTAAGGACTCAGGTTTGATTCCTCAGTACCCACATACACCAGATGCACAAGGTGGCACATTCATCTGGAGTTCATTTGCAGTGGCTAGAGACCCTGGAATACTCTCTCTCTCTCTCGCTCTCTCTCTCTCTCTCTCTTTCCCTCTATTTCTCTCTCAAAATAAAGAAAATTTTTAAAAATGAGGGTAACTGAAGAACTTCAGAAAACCATGAAAAAGTAATACGAAAATTCCTGGCTGGAGAGATGGCTTAGCAGTTAAGGGGTTTGCCTGCAAAGCCAAAGGACCCAGGTTTGATTCCCCAGGACCCACAGAATCAGATGCACAAGGTGGCACATGCTTCTGGAGTTCGTTTCCAGTGGCTGGAGGCCTTGCCCATTCTCTCTCTCCCTCTCTCTCTCTCTCCCTCTCTCTCTCTTTCTGTATCTCACTCTCTTAAATAAATAAATAATTTTTAAAATCTCTGAATGGTAGCCAATACCATGTACATAATTCTAATTCTACCTTTTTCACCTATTTAAACTTTCTCTCCGAATCACTGAAGGTACTTTAGGAAAAAAACACCCAGCATTTATTTCCATAGCAACTACCTTAAATATGTCATTTAATTTCTTTTAGCTGCAAGATCAAGATGCCAAAAATAGACAATGTATTCAAAATTCTTCACATAGAAGTTCACAAAAATACCCATTGACACATCTGTTACATGAATGCAATGATAGAAATACTAAAGAAGAGTCAGAAACATCATCTAGACTACCAAAGTAAGTCAAAGCAAAGAATTGTGTAAAATAAACAAAGCTCACTAATGTGTCCTATCCTTTTTACTGAGAGGTTAATGAGATTTGTGTATCATGAATTCTAAGTAAACAACATGACAAAAACATGGGAAAGTACATTTAACAATTGAAGTTCCATTCATAAGTTAAAGTAACTTATATCACTTTCTATCTGGTGTTTACACACCACATACCCTTTAATATTCATATGAATGTTTCACCTGACTTATCTATTAGAGTTTAGGCTAAATAGTTATGAGACTTTTTTACTTAGAAAGTGTCATACATATAAAATAGTGTATGATATTTCCTATGAAATTTAAATTTTCATTATTTTTGAGCATAATAAGTTAATCCAAAGAGTCAAGTGTTACTAATGTTACACTTGTGGGCACATTCTGGCACTTGCTAAGTTAACTTTCTTTGACATCTTTGATGCTGCCACTAGATGGTAGGTGCGGACAAATTGTTCTCCAAATTTTCTCTGTTCACTATAAATGCCTGCTTTCAAATCAAAACCGTAACGTGATTGTGAATGAACATTAATTTAAAAGTGGCTGAAATGATTTCTTGTTCAGTGTGAGGGATGCATGGAGGACAGAAGGGGTGGTTTCCACCAGTGAAAATTTGAGAAGGATGGGCTCAGGTAATGATCTTAGAAGCTGGCTGAGTTTGTTTTAATCACCACCTCAACCAAATCCTTCTTCCCCATTGCTGTGGTTCTGAATTCTTCCTGAGTTATCAACCTCACCCAGATATTATATGGAATGTACAAAAGGGCAAAAGAACATTGTTCCAAATAGATTTAGGAAGTTTTGAAAAAGAATAACTTATACTGGCTTACTAAATAAAAGTATTGCTAGTTTTTTTTTCATAATGTATATATTTTTATTCATTGCTTATCTTTAAAGGTACAACGTGCTGTTTTAATAAATTTATGACTACTGAATGTCTGCAATAGTCAAGAAAATAAATACATGTATTATCTCACATATTTTCAATTTATTTTATTCTACTTAAGTATGCAAGTCACTGATGAAGCCATTGTAGAAAACGGGAGAGTCTGTACTTACCTTTGTTCTCATCAAAGGTCTACCAGGCAAAGTAGTTTGGAGATCAGCCAAGGATCCTCTCCGACTGAAGACCTGATGACAGCTCATGTAAATCCAAGGTCTTCTGTGGAGAGCACCAATACTGACCTAGCCAGGGTTAGTTGCACTATAAACTTTTATTTGCATTGCTTTTCTCATGTAATTCTTTCTTTTAATTTGGTGAACTAATGAATTATTTACCTATCACATTCATTTTAATGAAGCTTATGAACATGTGTTTTAATGACAAAGATGCATTTATAATTTAATAATGTGTCTGGAGCTGTTACATTCTGAAGAAACACCTTTTCCTCATGTGATAAAATTAAAGTAACTCACATGATGTAGTGTTCCTATCCTGAAAGGCCGCATGTACGTGAGATTATAGAACAAGATTATTTTTTTTCTTTTTTTTTTTTATTTTTGGAGATAGGGTCTCACTCTGGGCCAGGCTTACCTTGAATTCACTATGTAGTCTCAGGGTGGCCTTGAACTCATGATGATCCTCCTACCTCTGCCTCTCAAGTGCTGGGAATAAAGGCGTGTGCCACCATACCCAGCTCCTTTGTTTACATTTTCTTAAATAATACATATCTGTAACTTCAATTTTACTTATTGTGTATATGTAAATTTTTGTAAAATATTATTGTGGCACTTACTTTTAAAATAATTTTTAATATTTTATTTATTCATTTATTTATTTATTTATTTATTCAAGGGAAAGAGAGATATAAAGAGTCAGAGAGAGAGAGAGAGAATGGGCACACCAGGCCCTCTAGCCATCGCAAATGAACTCCAGACATGTGTGCCAACTTGTGCATCTGGCTTTATGTACATACTGGGGAATCAAACCCAGATCCTTTGGCTTTGCTGGCAAGTGCCTTAACTGTTAAGCCATCTCTTCAGCCCCTAAAAATAATTTTAAAATAACTTATTTAAACAAATACATTGTCTCTTAAAATGTATTTTATTTTTGCCTTTCTTACCTTCTCCTGAAGTTGGGATAGCAAAACATGAAGGCCTCAAATTTGCATTACTTGTCTAGCATGTCATTTAATTCCATACCTACACAAGACCATCATAAAAGGAGGAAAAGATCATGATGTCAAAAGAGAGACTGATTGAGAGGGGAGGGGATATGATGGAGAATGGAGTTTCAAAGGGGAAAGTGGGGAGGGGGGGAGGGCATTACCATGGGATATTGTCTACAGTCATGGAAATTGTTAATACAAAAAATTAAATAAAAATACCTCCATACCATACCCATGTCACATATGTTGTACCGGGAACCATCCCATCTAAACACACACACACACACACACACACACGTTTTTTGTTAATTCTTATCAAATAAAGTCACTATCACTTGTACATATTTTTTCTATTTTGAGTTTTTAAATCTTAGTGGTGTTTTTTGTTTTGTTGGTTTTTTTTTTTTTTTTGGTGGTTTTTTTTTTGTTTTGTTTTGTTTTGTTTTGTTTTGTTTTGGTTTGGTTTTTCAAGGTAAGGTTTCACTCTAGTCCAGGCTGACCTGGAATTCACTATGTAGTCTCAGGGTGGCCTCAAACTCACGGTGATCCTCCTAGCTCTGCCTCCCAAGTGCTAGGGTTAAAGGCGTTAGCCACCACGCCTGGATCTAAATCTTAATTTTGTTAGCCTTTCATCTTCCTCTCCCTCATCAATAGCCATTTCTATTTCTCCTATATTAAGTTCTCTTTTAATATGCTATCCCTGCAGAAATAGATTTGCTTCTTTAAAGAAAATTTAAACTGATAATGATAGTTTTACATAATTTGTATGTTCTCATACACATTCCTGTGTCAATACACTGTATAGTGGGTAATACCATATATATGTTTTTAATTGCAGCTTTTTGTTTGTTTGTTTGTTCTGGTTTTGGTTTTGGGGTTTTTTTTTGTTTGTTTGGTTTGGTTTGGTTTGGTTTTTTTGAGGTAAGGTCTCACTCTAGCTCAGGCTGATCTGGAATTCACTATGTAGTCTCAGAGTGGCCTTGAACTCATGGCGATCCTCCTACCTCTGCCTCCTGAGTGCTGGGATTAAAGGCGTGAGCCACCACGCCCGACTTAATTGTAGCTTTTTAACTACTTAATCTTTCTCTCTGAATCATTGAAAGAACTTTACAAATAAAATACACAACATTTACTTCATAAGAACTATCTAAAATATATCCTTTTATTTCTTTTAGCTGCAACCTGAAGACTATGTCAAAAATAGACAATGTAATTTAAATGCTTCACACATAAGGCCACCACAATACCCAGTGACAGATCTGCCATGTAGAACTGGTGAGAAAAAAAGTAAAGAAGAATGGAAAACAACATCACATAGACCACCAAAGTAAGTCAAAGCAAAGAATTGTGCAAAGTAAGTAGAGCTCACTGGTGTCGGATGAATTCTTTGACTGAAAGAGGTATATGAGATTTGTGTCTCATGAATCTTCAGTACACAATAGAATGAGGAACCTGGGAAAGTAAATTTAATAATTGATATTCCTTTTATAATATAAGTCTTGGGTAACATATCACTTTCCATCTTGTGTTTACTTAGCAGTCCCCTTTAATATTTTCATATATTTCACCTGACTTATCTATTAGAGTTTAGGCTAAATAATTGGGAAGATTTTTAATTAAGAAAGTATCATACTTGTCACCTAAGCCAGAAGACAGGGCCCACCTCTATAAGGTTATAAATACCTATGCACTCTCTGAGCTACCTGACCACCTGAGAACTTCTAACTGATGGTAAGTTTTCCAGCCCTTACTCTCCACATGGGCTCTTTATTCCTTCCAGCTCTCCACAGGGCAGGAGCTCTTTAAACTTTCTTTTCTCTTTTTTCCCATGGTTTTCCTAGACCCTCCAATGGGATCTCTAACCACATGGGTGCCTTTCCTTGGCTCTGTTCTCCTGTCAATAAATATAATAATTTAATAATTACAAAAAGAAAGTATCAGGCTGGAGAGATGGCTTAGCGGCTAACCACTTGCCTGAGAAGGCTGAGGACCCCGGTTCGAGGCTCCATTCCCCAGGACCCAAGTTAGCCAGATGCACAAGGGGCGCACGCGTCTGGAGTTCATTTGCACTAACTGGAGGCCCTGGCGTGCCTATTCTCTCTCTCTCTCTCTCTCTCTTTCTATCTGCTTCTTTCTCTCTCTGTCTATTGCTCTCAAATAAATAAATAAAAACAACAAAAAAAGGAAAGTATCATACTTACAAAATAGCTTTTAATATTTCCTGCAATTATAAAAAATTAAAATTTTAAGCCAGGCGTGGTGGCGCATGCCTTTAATCCCAGCACTCGGGAGGCAGAGGTAGGAGGATCGCCGTGAGTTCGAGGCCACCCTGAGACTCCATAGTGAATTCCAGGTCAGCCTGGGCTAGAGTGAGACCCTACCTCGAAAAACCAAAATAAAATAAAATAAAATAAAATAAAATTTTCATTACTTTTGGGTATAATAACTTAATCTCAAGAGTGAAGTAGTACTAATGTTAAACCTGTGGGCACATTGTAGTACTTGTGAAATTAACTCTCTTTGACATCTTCTATGCTACCACTAGATGGTAGGTAGGGACAAATTGTGCTTCAAATTTTCTCTGTTCAATATAAATGCATGATTGCAAAATCAAAAAAAGTAACATAAGTGTGAATGAAAGTTAATTACAAAGTGACTTAAGTAATTCCTTTTTCAGTGTGAGGGAATACATGGGACACAAGAAAGACAGGTTCTTCCACTGAAAACCTGAAAAGGATAAGCTGAGCTAACAATCATAGAATCTGATTTAGTTCATTTTGATTACCACTTCAGCCAAGGCTTTTTCCCCCCAGTATTGTTGTTCTGAATTATCTTAAATTATTAGCCTCACCCAGATATTACATGACAGAAAATTGTTTTAAATAGATTTGGAAAATTTTGATAAGATAACCTATACTACATTATTAAATACAAGTATTGATAGATTTTTTTCATTGTCTATTATTTTATTCATTGCCCAGCAAATCAAGACATGTATCATCTCACATACTTACATTTTCATTTATGGCAATTCTAAATGCCAGTCACTGATGAATCTTTCATGGAAAATGTCAGTCTGTACTTACGTTCTGTTCTCCTCACAGCTCTACGAGGCAAAGTGGTACAGGGGTCAGCCAAGGATCCCCCCCATCAGAAGATGCGATGAAATTCCACACAATCCCAAAGTCTTCTGGGTGTATCTTCTCTTCTCATAGCTCTACAAGGAAAAGTGGTATGGGGGTCAGCCAAGGATCCCCCCCATCAGAAGATGCGATGAAATTCCACACAATCCCAAAGTCTGGGTGTGCCTTCTCTTCTCATAGCTCTACAAAGAAAAGTGGTATGGGGGTTAGCCAAGGATCCCCCCCATCAGAAGACGTGATAAAATTGCACACAATCCCAAAGTCTTCTGGGTGTGCCTTCTGCCCTCCTCACAGCTCTACGAGGCAAAGTAGCATGGGGATCAGCCAAGGATACCCCCTATCAGAAGACACAATGAAATTCCACACAATCCCAAAGTCTTCTGGGTGTGCCTTCTCTTCTCATAGCTCTACAAGGAAAAGTAGTATGGGGGTCAGCCAAGGATCCCCCCCATCAGAAGACCTGATGCAATTTCACAGAATCCCAAAGTCTTCCGAGTGTGCCTTCTGTTCTCACAACTCTACAAGGAAAAGTGGTATGGGGGTCAGCCAAGGATCCCCCCCATCAGAAGACGTGATAAAATTGCACATAATCCCAAAGTCTTCTGGGTGTGCCTTCTGTCCTCCTCACAGCTCTACGAGGCAAAGTAGCATGGGGACCAGCCAAGGATACCCCCCAAGAGAAGACCTGATGCAATCGCTCACAATCCCAAGGTCTTCTGTGGGTGCCTTCTATTCTCCTCACAGCTCCACGATACTAGATCATCACGGGCTCAGTCAAAGACACTGTGGAAAAAAACGTAAATCAGGATTTCAATTATGGCTGGAATCTGAGGAAAAAATGGCGATCTATTGTGCCAGGGTTAGTTGCACCAAAATTTTTTCTATTTTAGATTTCTGATGTTATTCTTACTTTTAATTTGTTGAACTACTGAGTTGTTTAGGTAACCTATTCATTTTTTAAGTGAAGCTCATGATAGTGTATGCTAATGAAGAAAACTTACATTTCTATTTTTTTTATTTTTATTTTTTTTGGTTTTTCGAGGTAGGGTTTCACTCTAGCCCAGGCTGACCTGGAATTCACTATGGAGTCTCAGAGTGGCCTCGAACTCACGGTGATCCTCCTACCTCTGCCTCCCGAGTGCTGGGATTAAAGGCGTGCGCCACCACGCCCAGCTGAAAACTTACATTTCTAATTTAATAAAGTCCCTGGAGATGTCACGTCCAAAAGATCCTCCTTTTCCTCATCTGAAGTAATACAAGTAACTCTCCTGATGTAGTGTACCTATCCTGAAATGCTTCATCTACACGAGATCATAAAACATGACTATTAGTCCTGCTGGGCATGGTGGCACAGAGGTAGGGGCATTGCCGTGAGTTCAAGGCCACTCTGAGACTAAATAGTGACTTCAGGTCAGCCTGGACTAGAATGAGACCCTCAAAAAAACAAAATTATCGGTCCCTGTGACCATAGGAGAATATGCAGTACTTGTCTTAGATTCCAGGTGATTGCAGCTGCTTTGTGTTCAAAGAACTTTAAGAATAACCCTGAAACTGGGCGTGGTGGCGCATGCCTTTAATCCCAGCACTTGGGAGGCAGAGGTAGGAGGATTGCCGTGAGTTCGAGGCCACCCTGAGACTCCATAGTGAATTCCAGGTCAGCCTGGGCTAGAGTAAGACCCTACCTCAAAAAACCAAAAAAAAAAAAAAAAGAATAATCCTGCAGCATCAAGGGTGCTGACACTGATCCCACAGGAATGACAGACACCCAAATACTTAACCTCTTATGACATGGATGTCTGTCATTTAAAGGATGTGAGATGAATGCTTTCTCTGACGTCAATAAACATGCAAAGTGAAAAGATTAACTTTTTATTAAAATTATTTTATTTTTATTTTTAGAAAAAGACAGAGAGAGAGAGAATTGCCATGCCAGGGCCTCAGCCACTGAAATCAAACTCCAGATGCTTCCACCAACTAGTGGGCATGTACAACCTTGTGCTTGCCTCACCTTTGTGCATCTGGCTTATGTGGGATCTGGAGAGTCTATCATGGGTCCTTAGGTTTTGCAGGCAAGGGCTTTAACTGCTAGGCCACTCTCCAGCCCAACTTTGGCTTTAAGTTATGTGTGTGTGTGTGTTGTTTTGTTTTTCAAGGCAGGGTCACTCTAGTCAAGGATGACCTGGAATTTACTATGTAGTCTCAGGGTGGACTTAAATTCATGGTGATCCTCCTACCTCTGCCTCCCAAGTGCTGGGATTAAAGGTGTGAACTACCATGCCGAACTTTAAGTTATATTTTTGACATTTTCTTAAATGAAAATATATCCTTAACTGCAATTTTATTTACTGCATATATGTCAATTTTTGTGAAGTAAGATTATTGTAGCACACTTAGTAAGGATGATAACTTCATAAAATGTGTTTTATTTATTTCTATCTTCCCTTCACCTAAAGTAGTGATAGCAACTAACATGAAGGTATCAATCTTATGTCACTTGTCCAGAATATCATGTAAAACTCTACAGCATCCCCATACACAATGAGTTGTGCTGGGAACCTTCTCATTTGAACATATGGTTTCAGTATGCATATCCATCCATTTCTGTGTCTCTAATGGCTGGAGCAGTGACACAGTCCTTTCATTGTACATTAGGTATGTGTTGTATGCACACGTATGTGCCCTTGAAGCACCACATATCCTCCCCTGCAGCAAGGGTCCCTCTCCTGTGGTGGCCCCAGTGTAATGTCTCCTAAAATTTCTTCTAGAATTTTTTAGTTTTACTGTATGAAACAGTAATTTTATTCCATAGTCTTTGGTTAGTGGAAAGTCTGGAAAGGATAGCTCTGCTCTTCTCTCCTCATTTTGGTGGAAGAGTGTGGTGGTTTGACTCAGGTGTCCTCCTCATAAACTTAGGTGTTCTGAATGCTAGGTTCCCAGCTGATGGAGATTTGGGAATTAATGCCTCCTGGAGGAAATGTATTGTTGGGGCGGGCTTATGGGTGTTATATCCAGTGTTTGGCACACTCTCCTGTTGCTATTGTCCACCTGATGTTGGCCAGGGGGTGATGTCCACACTCTGCTCATGCTATCATTTTCCCTGCCATCACGGAGCTTCCCCCCCTCCCCGCGCCCCCTGAGCCTGTAAGTCAAAATAAACTTTTTTCCTACAAGCTGCTCTTGGCCAGGTGATTTCTACCAGCAATGTGAACCTGACTGCAACAGTAAAGTGCCATACTTAAGTGGGTGGCTGTAATCATCTGAAGTACTTTTCTCTGGCAAGTTTAGTGAATGTGGACATTGCCACCAGCAGTTGGCTGCAGCCTCAGTTGCATCTGCCAGCTGAATTCACCTCCACACTGCAACACCTACCCTTCTTGCTTTATTTTGAAGAATTGTCATTCTTTAAAAAAAAAAAAAAGTTTTATTCTTTTTTATTAGTAAGAAGACAGAGAGAGGATGAGAGAAGGAATGGGCATACTGGGGGGTGGGGGGAGGAGGACCCTTGCACAGCCAATTCCCTCAAACAGCCATACAGACACAGACCCCATCCCCCAAGGTTTCAGTGTAATTTCTTTAGTGTATGAATCCATTCCTGGTCACCTGTGTGCCCCCTTGCCAGGCATCTACTAACAGTCTTTATAAAGCTCTTAGGTATTTTTCTTTTCTAGGTCCTCAGCATCACACACTGTTAAAAGTTTTTAAATTAAGCCGGGCAAGTTTTTAAATTAGACTGATCACTATTAAACATTTTGAATTGATTCTGGAATTCTTTGAAATTCCTGATTACACATATAATACCATAGAAATAATTCAGAGCTGGAAGGACAACTCAGTACATAGAGCTTGCCTTATTTATCCAGGACCTGGGACTGACAGCACGTGCGTGCGCGCACACACACACACACACACACACACACACACACAAAGACAGACACAGAGAAAGACAGAGAGGAATGTATATTTGCTGACTTCTTATCAACTATAGTCAATATCAATTATTTCTTTTTTTTTGTTTTGTTTTGTTTTGTTTGTTTTTCAAGGTAGGGTCTCACTCTAACCTAGGCTGACTTGGAATTCACTATGGAGTCTCAGGGTGGCCTCGAACTCATGGCAATCCTCCTACCTCTGCCTCCCAAGTGCTGGGATTAAAGGAGTGCGCCACCACGCCTGGCTTGACTTTTTCTTTTTTGACTTATAATGCATAGTTTAGATTAGCCTGTCCTCCTCTCCCTCACACATAGCCATTTCTATCCCTCTTGCTTTAATTTCAATTTTAATATGAAATTGACACAGAAATATATTTACTTCTTTAGATTAATTGAAAACCTATAATTTTACACAAATTGTATGTTCTCATATATATTTCTGTTTTAAAACACTGTATAGTTTGCAATATCATATGTGTATTTTTAGTTCTAGCTTTTTCACCTATTTAAAGTGTCCCTCTGAATCATTGAAGGAACTTTAAGAATAAATACCCAATATTTCTTTTTACAACAACTATCAAAAATATATCCTTTAATTTCTTTTAGGTGGAAGCTTATGAATTTCTTCGATATACACATTGTCCTCAGAATCCTACAGGCTGCAGTACACTAGATTATCCATATGTAGATCTGCTACAAGGACTCTATGATAACTCAAGTGATGACGAGTCAGAAATAACATTATATTGAAAACCAACGTAAGTCACAGCAACAATTCTATAAAATAACTAAAATCCCTGTAGTGGTTTGGTAGAATATTTTTTAAAAAATAATTTTATCCACTCTTTACATTTTCATGCATGTATAACATATTTTGTTCTTATTTCTGCCATTACCTTCTCCCATTAACCTCCTTCTTCTTGCTCCATCAATCCCATCATACTTCCATGCCTATTTTACCCATTGAGTTAAATTAGGGTTGTTTGCGCATGATCATGGGTGGGAGGTTATTTACCATGGAATGGACAATGTTGCAGTCAGGTTTGCATTGTAATCACCCAACCAAGAGCAGCTTGTGGGGAAAAAAAAAAAAGTTTTATTTTGGATTACAAACTTGAGGGGATGTTCCACGATGGCAGGGGGAAATGATGGCATGAGCAGAGGGTGGACATCAACCCCTGGCCAACATAAGGTGGACAGTAGCAACAGGAGAGTGTGCCAAACATTGGCATGGGGACACTGGCTATAACACCCATAAGCCCACCCCAAAAAATACACCACCACCAAGAGGTGTTAATTCCCAAATTTTCATCAGCTGGCAACCTAGCATTCAGAACACCTAAGTTTATGGGGGACACCTGAATCAAACCACCACAGACAACCTCCCACCACTAGTGATCTTGACTCACTGTTTCCCTCCATTTAATTATTCCTGGGAGGATCTAGCTTCAATCTTCTGCATGTAAATATAAAGATTGGCCATCACCATTTGCTGAAGATGCTGTCTTTTCTCCACGTTATGGAAAACACACAAGGAAAATGTAAAATCAGACAATCAGTCAAATAAATGTGTCTTCACACCTAAGATCTTCAAAGGAATTAGATATCAAATGATCATTTAACACCACACAGTATTGATTGTTGTATTCCTTTACCAGTTGTTGTCTCCAAACACAGCACAAGGAATAACTAAAGAGGGTAAGGGGTGTCTTTGCTTTAGCATTTAAAGAAGACTGCAGTGCACCATGGTAGGAAAGGCATACCAACAGGAGCTTCAGGCAGACAGCCTCATTTTTCCTGCAATAGGCAGGAAAAAGCAAACAAGGAAAGGTATCAGGCTATCAAACCTCAAAGACATCCCCAGAGATTCACTTCCTCCAGGGAGTGTATACTTCCAAAAAGTTCCACAATGATCCAAAATATTGCCACACCTGTGTACTAAGCGCTTCAAGGCATGTGTTTCTGAGGTCACTTCACATTCAAACATCATAATTAGATTTAGTATCTCATTTTAAATGAGTTTGGAGCAGTTGTAAGAGAGTGGCATTCATGTCAAATATTTAAGTATGAATGCTCATTAAAGAAATAATTTGGGGCTGGAGAGATGGCTTAGCGGTTAAACGCTTGCCTGTGAAGCCTAAGGACCCCGGTTTGAGGCTCCATTCTCCAGGACCCACGTTAGCCAGATGCACAAGGGGGCGCATGCGTCTGGAGTTTGTTTGCAGTGGCTGGAAGCCCTGGCGCGCCCATTCTCTCTCTATCTCTCTCTCCCTCTCTGCCTCTTTCTGTCCTGTCACTCTCAAATAAATAAATAAAAATGAGCAACAACAACAACAAAAAAAGAAATAATTTCAGGAGCCAGGCATAGTGGTGCACACCTTTAATCCCAGCACTCGTGAGGCAGAGGTAGGAGGATCACCATGAGTTTGAGGCCACCCTGAGACTCCATAGTGAATTCCAGGTCAGCCTGGGCTACAGTGAGACCCTGCCTTGATAAACAACAAAACAAAACCAAAAAAAAGAAATAATTTCAGGAGAGATCAAATGATTCAATTATTTATACAACAAAGTATATAATCCTTTAAAATATTTTGTAAATTGGTTCTAGTTTCTAAAAAAGAATCAAAGTTCCAATAAAAGTGCTATATATTGCTTTCATTATTTCAGTTCTCCAAATCCCAGATCAATGAGATTTATGTTAACACTTGCTCTAAACTATGATTTCTCAGGCCACAGTGAATCTCATAATGGCACTGAGGAAAGCCCCAGGGAAATAGAGCCAGGAGTGGGGCTAAAAAATCATATATGTATATAAACATTTATATATAAAGTAAATTTAATACAGAAATGTTTGATCTTACATAATCTGGACATCTTAATATTTGAAATTTTTTCAATATTATTTTGACATGCTATTGTGAAAATAACACTTTAACTTTTAATATTATATGCTAAGAACTATTATCTTGAACATGTTAAGTTTCAATTTTCTGAATGCAGAAAGTTAAATGTTCTTTTTAAGAAAAAAATTAGGGTAGAACATATGATTAAATATATATCAAGGGAAGCTAGGCATTGTGGTGCATGCCTTTAATTCCAGCACTCAGGAGGCAGAGATAGGAGGATTGCCATGAGTTCGAGGCCACTCTGAGACTACAGAGTGAATTCCAGGTCAGCCTGGGCTAGAGTGAGACCCTACCTCAAAAAATCTAAAAATAGAGAGAGAGAGAGAGAGAGGGAGAGAGAAAAAAAAAAATATATATATATATATATATATATATGTATATATATATATATATATATATATATATCTAGCAAGGGATGACTTGGTCTAAGAACCTCAAAGTCATGTTTTTCCTATAAAATTAAATTAAATTAAATTAAATTAAATTAAATTCATTAGCCTTTACATAAAGCAATGATCTTCTGAAATGGTATGGCAATGTTGGATTCAATGTTTTCTCAGATTACTCTAAGCAAAATTTCAGATAAGTATTATCTATTACCTAAACTCAAGAGGAGCAGATTTTAATTATGGGATTACATTTTAACTACCTCACATTAGATATAGCCTCTAAATATATTACTTGAAGACTATTATAATGAGAATATGCCATGATAATCCCATTATAATATTTCTTGATTAACATAAGCCTTATTAATATGATCTGACTTTTGCAGATAGGGCAGAAACCACTAAATCATGATAACTGAAGGTCCTAAATGTATGTTGCCAATACTTGTGAATTAATATTAGATTAATTTCTGAAATAAGGTATCAAGTAAGAAATAATATCTATTTATTTAATTGCTTAATAGCCTCTACATTAAATTTCTTGCTTGACATGTTTAAAAAAAGATATGAGGGGCTAGAGTGATGGCTTAGCTGTTAAGGTACTTGCCTGCAAAGCCTAAGGACTCATATTTGACTCCCCAGATCCCACATAATCCAGACGCACAAAGGTGAAGCAAGCACAAGGTCACACATGCCCATTAGGTGGCACTAATATCTGGAATTTGATTTCACAGGCTGAGGCCCTGGAACGCCAATTCTCTCTTTCTCTCTCTGTGTCTCTCAGTCACTTTCTCTAGAAATATTAATTTAAAAATATATGAAAATGTATGCATTCATAAATCTTCACTTACTCATTTACACAGAAAACATGAGACTTCTATGCATCTTTCTTGTTCTGTTTCGATATTTCCTTCATTTCTGTCATTCCCATGAGACTACCAGCCTCTTCTCTGAAAACAAGCATTGTCACCTTCTTGAGTCATCTAGCAATACTGAGACAATTACAGTTCACAATCACTTGACAAGTGCCATTTTAAATCTCCTGTGGCCCCCCACTCTCATTGGTTTATCTTTTGACCTTTGAAAGTGTACAAAATTTCTTACAATGAAATAAAAATGCTGAGTTAGATCTGAATTGTAATTCAGACTTATCTTTTTCTATCGATTTTAGTTACTATTCAAAATAATGGCTTTCATTATCAGATTTTAATCTGTAAATGTCATTCGATCTTAGTTGTTCTGCTCTCCCCCATAGAGACATATCTCTTGCCAGTTACCATATCTTTCCCTTGTCCCCTGCCTTCCAGCCAATCTGGGTAGTGTACGTTTCCACATGTTCAGGTGACCGTCTTCATTTCAGCCAGCTTGCACGTACTTCACTCTTTCTGGCACTTTCTCCTGGTCCTTCAGGTTTCAGCTTACTTACCACCTCCACCTAAGAGCCCACAATGATGCAAGGCCAAAGAGCTAGGATCTTACATGGGCTTCAGTGGTGTCATTTTATACCTGGTGGTTTTATCCTTGCTACAGTTCCCTTTATCCTTTACCCTTGCCACAGTGTCTTTTCTGAGTCAAATCCCCACGACTTTATAATAACACATACTTTGACACAAAAAGTTACAAGCTTTTTATTTGTTTTGTTGTTTGTAAGGGGTACTAGGACATATCCCAGAATTCTCTGAACTGGTGGTAATCCTCCTGTCTCAGTCTCCCAAGATCTTGGATTACAAGTCTGTGTCTTCAGGCCAGGCTGAATTCTTTTCCAATTTTATTCATTGACTTTGATGGACTTTTTGTGTGTCTGGACATGTGCAGCCTTGGCACACACTCCAGGTGTCTGTGCTCTTCTTTCGCCTTCCTTGAAACAGGGTGGCTTGCACTGTAGAACAGCTGCTCTGTGTGACTTTTGAATTCTCCCGGCTCTTCCTCTCACTGTCACAGGTGCACTAGCATCAAAACCGTATGTTCCACTTTGTGTCTGAATTTAGGTGAGTGCTGTGGAGGGGGGTGGAATTTGTGTGGACAGGCTTTAGCTGCTGAGCCATGTCCCCGGTCCAACTTTGTTTCCCACTCCATATGTACATATTCTGCTAATTTTCTCATTATTCTCAAATCATAGCATGTTCTTTCGTCACCCAGGCGTCTTGAGTTTTAGCCACATAAATTGTTAGCGAACTGACCATTACTGCCCATTCAGAAACCTATATGGTGCTATTATGTTAACCTAGACCTTCATGGGGAGATTTCTTTAGAATGTTGTTTGGCCTGCCGGCAAATTTGAGGTGAAATAATTGGAAATTGTCAGATAGTTTCAAAGAATCTTGTACAAAGAAATGCTCCCTATCTTCTTTGATGGAGCCTGCAGAGCCGTGGATGTGCCTTTTATTGGGTTATTGGCGATCCTGTAACTCCTTTGTTCTGCATTGTAAATCACACAATCATGGAGCAGCTCACAACCGAAACTTAAGACTTAATATTTTCTGGTTGTAGCAACATTTTCTCAATATATCCAGTGAGAGACTACACATTGGATTTGATTTGGAATCCCAAAACCTTTCAGAATTAAGAAACAAATTATTGCATGATGTTTTGACTTCTCTGTGCATGTTTTACCTGGTCTCATTAGGTTCTGCTATCAATATGGAGATGTAAAACAGTAAAATCTTTGTGGTAGAAGTCACTGAGCCTGGGAGAAACAGCTTATCTAAGAACAAACAGCTCCTGGTTCAAAGCCAGCATAGCTTCTGAGATCAGGACACTTTCCATTGTCTCAGTCTAAATCACTCATGTGCAAGCTGCATTGCCCTTAGTTAAAGATGGTCTCACTTTATTTTTTAGCTTTAGTTTTTATTTTTTATTTTTTGGTTTGTTTGAGGTAGGGTCTCACTCTAGCCCAGGCTGACCTGGAATTCACTATGGAGTCTCAGGGTGGCCTCGAACTCACGGCAATCCTCCTACCTCTGCCTCCCGAGTGCTGGGATTAAAGGCGTGCGCCACCACACCCTGCCAGTCTCACTTAATTTTTATCTCCCTCTAATTATAACCTTAATGAAGCTTCTGGTCAAAGTTCTGAAAGTTCCATTGACATGGTCTGAAATGTTCATAAGAGTTTACTCTGTTTGAGAAATATTTTCATACCAACATAAAATAGTAATTTTATACACCATTTTTGTAGATAACTGTAGGAAAATGGTTTTTGAAATATAAAGGAAAATGAATATCAATGTATAGAAGATACTCCTTGAAGTCCTGTGATAGATTTAAAAAGTCCTTGAGAAAAGTTTTGATTCGAAAACAGTAGCTGAAAACACCAATCATAAATAATTACCTAATAGACTATGGTTTAGAGTAACATAAGAAATTAATTATATGAATTTTAATCTGAAATTTTCTGTATCTTTATGTAAATAAGAGTTTTAAATTGACTATGTGTGATGGTTAAGTTGTTATCAACTTGATCTGTTTAGGAACCCACAGACATTCCTTTTGGGTGAATCTCCAAGGCTGTTTCAAGGAAAGATTAACTGAAGGAAGAAGTCCTTCCCTCAGAGTGGGTAGCCCCTCTCAGAGCTGGACTTTATCTAAGGAGAAAAGATTCTTTTCCTTCCACTTGGCTGCTGGAGGTGCTTGCTGCCTCCCAGCATTGACTGAAGACCAGCAGCTCCTCAGGAAGCCTCCAGGCCTTCAATACCCGATCAGGACTGCTGAGGCATCTGGCCACGTGGACTGAGCAGCTACTGGGTTCTTTGATTCTCAGACCTACAACTGCTATTGGACTGCCATAAGCTAATCCAATAAATTCCCTTTTAATACAATTCATTCTATCGGTTCTATTCCTCTAGAGAACCCTGACTAATACAGATTGTAATATGTTTTTGTCAATAATCATACAAGATTGGCTTTCTAGAACACTAGATTTCCCATGTTGTTTTTAGACATAATATATGAATCTAGCGAGAGAATGATACTAAATAATCATATCTGTTACTAAAATTGATTTGTTTAACCAGAGCAGAGTAAAGTGTTCAAACTTCTGGTATTTTTATTAAGCATGTAATTAATTTGCTTTAGATATTTTCATATTCTTTACACAATAATTCTTGTGTTCTGCTACTGTCATCATGAAATATGCCCTACCATGTTTGTGTGGGAAATAACATGAGAGTGAGACTGTTCTAGATGACTCAAACTGATCCTCTTCTTTTGAGGGATGAGTATGAAGGCTGTATGTATCTGGTAGATACTATAAGGGGAATAACTGTATTCGCCCTGAATGGTCTCAAACTACAATCTGGCTGGGCAGTGAGAGAATTGCATTGCTGTAAATACCACATGTTATGTCTAAGATTGGCCTTCTACTAATGTTGAAGTCCACCTTGAAACAATTCAAGGAAGTTGGGGAGATAGATCAGTCAGTTATGTACTTGTCTCATAAACATGAGCATATGAGCTTGAATCCCAGTACACACCATTAACTGCTGGGTATAGGGTTGCACATCTATATGCTCTGTGCTGAGGTGGTAGAGATGAACGGATCCATGGAAATTTCAGGCCAGGTAATGTAGCCTAATTGGTGAGCTCCAGACCAATAAGAGAACCTGTCTCAAAAAGAGGTGGATGGTGTATCTTGGAACAACTTCACAAGCTGTTCTCTGCCCTTCACATTGAAGGCACGGTCACATTCACCCATACACTCTCATGCACTTGCACTTGAACATCTACATGTATAGATAGGTGCACACACACACACTCATCATATACTCCACTCACCAAAGTTTTGGGGACCTGTAACCTTGCTTCTGCAAATACCCCCAGTAGGCACCAACAGTAAACAATAGCTTTTCATGAATGTTCTCTTGTGTTCCCCAGGGCAGTACTTCTATATTGTCTAGGTTGCTAAAATTATGAATGCCAATTATACTAATTTTTCTTCTAGATTTCTGCCAGAATTACATGTGCCATACAGTGGTGATAAAAAGCAATTACCAAAGGACCTTAAGCTGTGATGTTACAGACTGCGTCATGAGAGAACCCACAACTTATTTTAGCGCTGAGGGAATTTCACTCCTCTACCATAGAGACATGCTGTACCAGCCATCTATGAGAAGACTCTGAAGAGTAACTCCCATCCACGAATCCCAGCAAGAATGGACTAAAATCTCTAAGGAGGAAGAGTTGTTTTGTCAACCACAGATCCCTGAAATATTGGAGGCATATGCCTTAACTCCCCTGCAAAAGCCCTTTACTTATGCAAAAAAATAAAATGTTGGCGAAAGGTTCTCTGAGTGCTGAGTGCTGAGTGCTGGCATCTGGAAGCACACAAGTCAAGCCCAGAAACATGCATCCTGTCCAGGATCCACTCACCCTCTGGTGTTGGTGCCCAAGACAGTTTTGACTCCTGTATAACTATGAAGCAAAGGAAGGGAAAACTGCAGAAAAACAAATGGCTTGTGGAGAATCTGGGCAGGGGTCAGGTACACATTTCTGTGACCTCTCACTACCCTGATGAGGAATGCCCGTTATTCCCTTCTTCTTCCATTATGATCAGATAGAGTTCAGAGAATTATTCCAACTTTCCTGTATTTGTTAAGATTTCCTTTGTGTCCTAATATATGGCCTATTTTAGAAAATGTTCCATGTGGTACAGAAAAGAATGTGTATTCTGCAGCATTTGGGTGAAATGTTCTGTAGATATCTGTTAGATCTATTTGTTCTATCACCTCATTTAATCCAGATGTCTCTGTTTATTTTTGCCAGGATGACCTGTCAATTGGTGAGAGTTGGGTGTTGAAGTCACCCACTACAACTTTGTTTGGTGTTATCTGTGACCTTAGTTCTAATAGTGTTTGACTGATGAAATTGAGAGCCCCCATGTTACATGCATGTAAGTTTAGGATTGTAATGTCCTCCTGTTGGAGTGTTTCTTTAATCAATATAAAGTGACCTTCCTTATCTTTCCTAACTATCTGAAGTCTACCTTGTCCAATATTAGGATAGCGACACCTGCTTGTTTTCTAGGCCCATTTGCTTGAAACACCGTTTTCCAACCTTTCACCCTAAAATAGTGCACATCTTTTGTGGAAAGGTGAGTTTCTCGGAGGCAACAAATTGAAGAATCCTACTTTTTGACCCATTGTGCAAACTTGTGTCTTTCGGTTGGGGCATTGAGGCCATTAATATTAAGAGTTATTAATTAAATATGTGTACTTATATTTGGCATTTTTCTTGTTTTGTAATTCTTCCGGTTTTACCTTTGCTCTCTAGTATTAACTAGTAATTGAGCATGGTTTGTTTTTTCCAGGTTCCTTATCTGTGTGCTTTTCTTTCTCTTCAGTATGGAGGATCCTTTCAAGTATTTTCTGGAGAGCTGGTTTTGTCTTCAAATATTCCTTTAGCCTGCTTTTTTTTTTTCTCCATTTTTATTAATATTTTCCATGATAACAAAAAAAATCCCATGGTATTACCCTCCCCCCTTTCCCCTTTGAAATTCCATTCTCCATCATATCCCCTCCCCATCTCAATCTTTCTACTTACATATATACAATACCAACCTAATAAAAGCCCTCCTCCCTTTCTTTCTCTTCCCTTTCTATCTCCTTTTTTAACTTACTGGCCTCTGCTACTGAGTTTTTTCCTTCTCACACAGAAGCCCAATCATCTCTAGCTAAGATCCACATATGAGGGAGAACATGTGGCGCTTGGCTTTCTGGGCCTGGGTTACCTCACTTAGTATAATTCTTTCCAGATCCATCCACTTTTCTGCAAATTTCATAACTTCATTTCTCTTTACTGCTGAGTAAAACTCCATTGTATAAATGTGCCATATCTTCATTATCCACTCATCAGTTGAGGGACATCTAGGCTGGTTCCATTTCCCAGCTATTATAAATTGAGCAGCAATAAACATGGTTGAGCAAATATCTCTAAGGTAATGAGATGAGTCCTTAGGATATATGCCTAGGAGAGCTATAGCTGGGTCATATGGTAGATCAATCTTTAGCTGTTTTAGGAACCTCCACACTGATTTCCACAATGGCTGGACCAGATTGCATTCCCACCAACAATGTAGAAGGGTTCCTCTTTTTCCACATCCCCGCCAACATTTATGATCATTTGTTTTCATGATGGTAGCCAATCTGACAGGAGTGAGATGGAATCTCAATGTAGTCTTAATCTGCATTTCCCTGATGACTAGGGATGTAGAACATTTTTTTAGATGCGTATATGCCATTCGTATTTCTTCCTTTGAGAATTCTCTATTTAGCTCCATTTCCCATTTTTTGATTGGTTTGTTTGATTCCTTATTATTTAACTTCTTGAGTTCTTTGTATATCTTAGATATTAATCCTTTATCAGATATATAGCTGGTGAAGATTTTTTCCCATTCTGTAGGTTGCCTCTTTGCTTTCTTCACCGTGTCCTTTGCAGTGCAAAATCTTTGTATTTTCATGAGGTCCCAGTGGTTAATCTGTGGTTTTATTGCCTGAGCAATTGGGGTTGTATTCAGAAAGTCTTTGCCAAGACCAATATGTTGAAGGGTTTCCCCTACTTTTTCCTCTAGCAGTTTCAGAGTTTCAGGTCTGATGTTAAGGTCCTTAATCCATTTGGACTTAATTCTTGTGCACGGAGAAAGAGAAGAATCTATTTTCATCCTTCTACAGATATATATCCAGTTTTCCCAACACCATTTGCTGAAGAGGCTGTCTTTTCTCCAATGAATATTTTTGGCATTTTTATCAAATATCAGGTGGCTATAACTACATGGGGTTACATTTGGGTCCTCTATTCTGTTCCATTGATCTACGAGTCTGCTTTTGTGCCAGTACCATGCTGTTTTTGTTACTATGGCTCTGTAGTATAGGTTAAAATCAGGTATGGTGATACCACCAGCCTTATTTTTGTTGCTCAGTATTATTTTAGATATTCGAGGTTTTTTGTGATTCCAAATGAATTTTTGGATTGTTTTTTCTATTTCCGTGAAGAATGCCTTTGGAATTTTGATGGGGATTGCGTTAAATGTGTAGATTGCTTTTGGTAAGATTGCCATTTTCACAATATTGATTCTTCCAATCCAGGAACAAGGGATGTTTTTCCACTTCCTAGTGTCTTCTGCAATTTCTCGCTTGAGTGTTTTAAAGTTCTCATTGTATAGATTCTTTACTTCCTTAGTAAGGTTTATTCCAAGGTACTTTATTTTTTTTGATGCAATTGTGAATGGGAGTGATTCTCTGATCTCATCCTCTGTGTGTTTGTTGTTAGCATATATGAAGGCTACTGATTTCTGTGTATTTATTTTGTATCCTGCTACATGACTGTAGGTTTTTATCAGCTCTAACAGTTTGCTAGTAGAGTCTTTAGGGTCCTTTATATATAGAATCATGTCATCTGCAAATAATGATAACTTGACCTCTTCCTTTCCGATTTGTATCCCTTTTATGCATGTCTCTTGCCTTATTGCTATGGCTAAGACTTCCAGAACTATATTAAATAAAAGTGGGGACAGTGGACACCCTTGTCTTGTTCCTGATTTTAGTGGAAAAGCATCCAGTTTTTCCCCATTTAGTAATATGTTGGCTGTAGGCTTATCATAAATAGCCTTTATTATATTGAGATATGTTCCTTCTATTCCCAGTCTCTGTAGGACTTTTATCATGAAGGGATGTTGGATTTTGTCAAATGCTTTCTCTGCATCTAATGAGATGATCATGTGATTTTTGTCCTTCAACCCATTTATATAATGTATAACATTTATAGATTTGCGTATGTTGAACCATCCCTGCATCTCTGGGATAAAGCCTACTTGGTCAGGGTGAATGATCTTTCTAATGTATTCTTGTATTCTGTTTGCCAATATTTTGTTGAGAATTTTTGCATCTATGTTCATGAGGGAGATTGGTCTGTAATTTTCCTTTTTTGTTCTATCTTTGCCTGGTTTTGGTATCAGAGTGATGCTGGCTTCATAGAAGGAGTTTGGTAGAATTCCTTCTTTTTCTATTTCATGGAAAAGCTTAAGAAGCAATGGTGTTAGCTCTTCCCTGAAGGTCTGGTAAAATTCAGCAGTGAATCCATCTGGGCCTGGGCTTTTTTTAGTTGGGAGATTTTTGATAACTGTTAGGATCTCCATGCTTGTTATAGGTCTATTTAAGTGATTAATCTCATCTTGATTTAATTTAGGTAGGTCATATAAATCAAGGAAATCATCCATTTCTTTCAGATTTTCATACTTTGTGGAGTATATGTTTTTATAATATGTCCCTATGATTTTTTGAATTTCTCTGGCATCTGTCGTGATGTTACCTTTTTCATCTCTAATTTTATTAATTTGTGTCTCTTCTCTCTTTCTTTTGGTCAGATTTGCTAAGGGTTTATCAATCTTGTTTATCCTTTCAAAGAACCAGCTCTTTGTTTCATTAATTCTTTGGATTGTTTTTTTGGTTTCTATTTCATTAATTTCTGCCCTAATCTTTATTATTTCTTCCCGTCTACTGATTTTTGGTTTGCCTTGTTCTTCTTTTTCCAAGGCTTTAAGGTGAAGCATTAGGTCATTTATTTGCGACCTTTCTAATTTCTTAATATAGGCACTTAAAGCTATAAATTTACCTCTTAGAACTGCCTTCATTGTGTCCCAGAGATTTTGGTATGTTGTGTTCTCATTATTGTTTGACTCTATAAATTTTTTGATTTCCTTCTTGATTTCTTCATTGACCCATTCATCATTTAGTAATGTATTGTTTAGTTTCCATGATTTTGTGTATGCTCTATATCCTTTCTTGCTATTGATTTGTAGTTTGATTCCATTGTGGTCAGATAGAATGCAAGGAATTATTTCAATTTTCCTGAATTTGTTAAGATTTGCTTTGTGTCCTAATATATGGTCTATTTTAGAGAATGATCCATGTGCTGCTGAAAAGAATGTATATTCTGCAGCATTTGGATGAAATGTCCTGTATATGTCTGTTAGGTCCATTCCTTCTATGACCTCGTTTAGTCCAGATGCCTCTCTGTTTATTTTTTCCCGGGATGACCTGTCAATTGATGAGAGTGGGGTGTTAAAGTCACCAACTACCACTGTGTTTGGTGTTATCTGTGATCTTAGTTCTAACAGTGTTTGTTTGATGAATTTGGGAGGCCCCCATGTTAGGTGCATATATGTTTAGGATTGTAATGTCCTCCTGTTGGAGTGTGCCCTTAATCAATATAAAGTGACCTTCCTTATCTTTCTTGACTAATGTTGGAGTGAAGTCTGCCTTGTCAGCTATTAGGATAGCAACCCCTGCTTGCTTTCTGGGTCCATTTGCTTGAAACACCGTTTTCCAACCTTTCACCCTAAGATAATGTCCATCCTTTGTAGAAAGGTGAGTTTCTTGGAGACAACAAATTGTAGGGTCCTGCTTTTTAACCCAGTCTGCAAATCTATGTCTTTTGGTTGGAGCATTGAGGCCATTGATATTAAGAGATATTATTGAAAGATGTGTATTTATGCTTGCCATTTTTTTTTTTTTTTGTGGTTCTGGTTCTACCTTTGCTCTCTTATATTAACTAGTATTTGAGTGTTGTTTGTTGTTTTCCAGGTTCCTTATATGTGTGTTTTTCTTTCTCTTCGGCATGGAGGATTCTTTCAAGTATTTTGTGTAGAGCTGGTTTTGTCTTCAAATACTCCTTTAGCCTGCTTTTGTCATGGAATGTCCTTATTTCTCCATCTATTTGAATGGATAGTTTTGCAGGATAAAGTAGCCTTGGTTGACAGTTGTTATCTTTCAGAGTTTGGAATACATCACTCCAAGCCCTTCTGGCTTTGAAAGTTTGTGTTGAGTAATCTGCTGTGATCCTGATGGGCTTGCCTTTGTAGGTAACTTGATTTTTCTCTCTAACTGCTTTCAATATTTTTTCTTTGGATTGTGTGTTTGGTAGTTTGATTATAATATGGCGAGGAGAGGTTCTTTCCAGGTTTTGTCTGGCTGGTGTTCTAAATGCTTCCTGTATCTGCATTGGCACCTCTTTCCCAATTTGGGGGAAGTTTTCTTCTATGATTTTGTTGAAGATGCCTACTATACCTTTGGATTGAAATTCTTCTCCTTCTACTATACCCTGAATTCTTATATTTGATCTTTTCATAGTGTCCCGAATATCTTGAAATTCCCATTCATACTTTTCTATTAGTTTGTCTTTCTCTTTGTTGGATTGTATTAGATCTGCCACCTGGTCTTCTAGCTTAGATATTCTGTCCTCTCCTTCATCCATTCTACTGGTGAGATTTTCTACAGAGTTTTTTATTTCATTAACTGTGTTCTTCATTGCTAGTAATTCTGACTGGTTTTTCTTCATTATTTCTATTTCCTTATTTATGTCTTGTATTGATTTCTTTATTTCGTTAAATTGGTGTCCTGTATCTTCTCTGATTCCTTTGATTTCTTCTTTGAGTTCATTGAACATATTTACAATCATTCTTTTGAAATCTTTCTCAGGCATTTTCTCTAACTCGTTTTCACTAGAGGTCATTTCTGAAGCATTGATGCTTTTTGGTGGATTTATATTGCCTTGGTTTTTGGTGTTTCTTGTGTTATAATGTATATATTTTTGCATCTTGGATTAAGTTACTGCTTAGATTTTCCAGTTAGCTGGGTATCCTTTGCTGTATCTGTTGATCTGATATTGTATATCTTCTATGTAGGAGATTAAGATGTTAGGTGTGGCTCTTACCACTCTCAGAGTATCTAGACACGTGGTCCTAGGGGTTAAGTTTGCCTGCTATGGGAGTATTCAAATAGGTTGAGTGGAATAAAATACAGGTATATTCTAAAATTTAACTAAACCCTATACACATTCAGTCAAGAACAGCACCGAGCATTTATGCAAGATTAGGTATTATAAAAACCAGATCCTCTATCAACAAAGAAGTTAAGATTTCTGGTCTGTTGAGGGATCCAGTCAGCTTGTGACCAGGTGAGACCCTTCCCTGGTTCAATCCCAGTTACCTCTTTGGATGCTTTTGGTCTCAGTCAAGTTGCTGGCTGGGATGTTGGGCCGCTGTTCTGCTTTCTGGAACTGGGTACTGGCTTTTCCTGTGGGGCAAACCAAGCCTGGCAACTGTGGCCCTGCAGATTGGCACCCCTGATGCTGGATCCCCGCTGCTGCCGCTGGAGCTGCCGCTGCTGGGACCACTGCTGCTGGATCCGCCACTGGAGATGCCACTGCTGGGTCTGCCCCCGCTGATCCGCTGGAGCTGCCGCTGCTGGGTCCTCCGCCTCTGATCCGCTGGTGCTGCCGCTGCGGGATCCGCCTCTGCCGCTGAAGCCGCTGGAGCCTCCGCTGCTGGATTCGCTGCCCTGAAGCTGCTGTGGCCGGTACCGGAGCAGCTGATGGTGTTTTTGGGGCTGGAGTCACGGCTTCCACCGCCGCTTCCGGCTTCCACCGCCGCTTCCGCTGCCGGGGTCTGAGCCGCCGCTGTTGGATCCTGAGTCGCCACTGCCGGAGCCAGAGATGCAGCTGCCGGTGCCCGTGCTGCCGCTGCCGCTGCCAGAGTCCGAATCGCTGCTACCGGGTCCCGAGGTGCCGCTGCCGGAGCCCAAGTCGCCGCTACCGGGACCCGAGCTGCCGCTGCCGGATCCCGAGCTGCCGCTACCGGAGCTGCTTCGGCCTGCCCGTGTGGGCTCTGGATATCTCCTACTTCTCCGCTGCTGTTTTAATCTCTTATACACCTCCCTTGTGTATTTTGCTGGGTTTTCTTTGGCTTTTTCTCCCCTAGGCTGCTTAGGCGTGGTTCCTATGCCGCCATCTTGACCGGAAGTTCTTTTAGCCTGCTTTTGTTGTGGAATGTCCTTATTTCTCCATCTATTTGAATGGATAGCTTTGCAGGATAAAGTAACTTTGGTTGACAGTTGTTATCTGTCAGAACTTGGAATACATCATTCCAAGCCCTTCTGGCTTTTAAAGTTTGTGGTGGGTAATCTGCTATTATCCTGATGGGCTTGCCTTTGTATGTGACTTGATTTTTCTCTCTAGCTGCTTTCAATATATTTTCTTTGCTTTGTGTTTTTGTAGTTTAATTATAATATGATGGTGAGAGGTTCTTTCCTGATTTTGTCTGTTTGACTTTCTATAGGCTTCCTGTATTTGTATTGCCATCACTTTCCCTACTTAGGGGAAGTTTTCTTTTATGATTTTGTTGAAAATACCTGTTGTGCCTTTGGAGTGAATTTCTCCTCCTTCTATTGTGCCCTGAATTCTTTTTTGTTTGTTTGTTGTTTTTCTAAGTAGGGTCTCACTCTATTTCAGGCTGACTGGAATTCACTATGTAGTCTCGGGGTGGCCTCAAACTCACAGCAATCCTCCTCCTTCTGCCTCCTGAGTGCTGGGATTAAAGGTGTATGTCACCACACCCAGTTCATGAATTCTTATGTTTGATCTTTTTATAGTGTACCCAATGTCTTGAAATTCCCATTCATGCCTTCCTATTAGTTTATCTTTCTCTTTGTTGGACTATATTAGATCTGCCACCTGGTCTTCTAGTTTGGATATTCTGTCCTCTCCTTGATCCATTCTCCTGGTGAGACTTTCTACTGAGTTTTCTACTTGGCTTACTCTTTTTCATTTCTAGTGTTTCTGATTGGTATTTTTTCATTATTTCTATTTCCTTACTCATGTCTTATTTCATTAAGTTGGTTTCCTGTATTCTCCTTCAGCAGTTTGTTTTCTTCTTTGATTCTTTTGATTTCTTTGAGTATAGATAAAATCATTTTTTTAATCTTTGTCAGGCATTTCATCTAAAACAGTCTTATTGGGGTCATTTCTGATGACTTATAATTTTTGGTGGGATTGTATTTTCTTGATCTTTGTGTTTCTGTATTATAATGTAGTGATTTTTGCATCTTGAGTTAATTTGATGCTTGGGTTTTCTAATTATCTGCAGTGTTCTTAGCCATGTAAATCCAACTTTATATATCTTCAATGTAGGAATTTAAGATGCAGGTATAGCTCTTATATTCCAAGAGAAACAGCAGAAATTACCCTAGGTGTTAAGTTTGCCTACTATTCAAGTATTATAATAGACTGGGTGAAGCAAAATACTAGCAAATTCTAAAATTCAACTGTGCAATATAGACATTCAATCCAAACCAGCACAGAGTATCAACTAGGAGGTTGAGATTTCTAGTCTGAAATGGGTTCCACATCAGCCTGGGCCAGTCAGTCCCTGCCCCCAATAGTGACTTATGAAAAAGACAAAGGCCCTATAAATCAGGAAACATCAATGGCAATAGTTGTCAACATCAAAATATAGCTTATTTGAGAAGGGTAAAGCCAACCAAGAATATATCATTCAAATGTAATACATAATCTTTCCTGACATGGAAAGAGAGATTAGCACTTCCAGTGCAGGCCTATGCATCTGGCTGTGTATAAGTAGGCCCTGTTACCTTTTGGGATGCCTTCCAGTCTCATCAATGCTGAGTGCCCACCTTGATCTCTCTGGGTGCCAGATGGCCAGGGCTGAATGTGTTCTCCAGACATTCACAGCCCTATTGGTTGGGGGATGGGAGACTTTGCAGTGTGCTTGAGAGTCTTACCAGAGCTGCTCAGCTGGTCCCATTTTTATCTTTTCAGCAGCTGCTCAGCTGGCCCCTGCTGTCTTCCCTTTCAGGTTTCTTGACTTTATGGGGAGGCTGATGCGAGTGGAAAATCCCTTCACCTTGTTTCTGCTCCTGCAGCTCTGCGCTGCTGGCCAGGCGGGCTGGTGGACTCGCAGATCAGGGCTGCTGTCGCCTGAGCGGGATTCCAGCTGGTTTCCTCCTTTCTGGAAGATTTTGGTCTCTCCCGTTTCTCTGCCGTGGTTGATAATTTATACACCTTCACTTTTCAGTAGAAGAGTGTATTTTGCTGTGTTTCTGTTTATTTTCCTCCTTAGGCTACTTTGGTGTGGATAGTATAATGCCACCTTACCCAGAAGTCCCCAAAATCAACAATGACTCTTTTTGTACTCTATGTGAGTATAATCTATTCAAAATGAATGAATACATTTCTAGGGAATAAAATAAAATCAATGCAGTATAATTTAAGAATGTAGAGCTATTGGTTGAACACCATAGTAAAGCCAAATTACCTGAAAACTCATAAAGAAGCAAGAGATTTGCATAGATCAAAAGTAGGTAAGGGCTGGAGAGATGGCTTAGTGGTTAAAGCATTTGCCTGCAAAGCCAAAGGACCCAGGTTCAACTCCCCGGGACCCACATAAGCCAGATGCACAAGGGGGTATACACATCTGGAGTTCTGTTGCAATGGCTGGAGGCCCCGGCACACCTATTCTCTCTCTCTCTCTGCCTATTTCTGTCTTTCAAATAAATAAATAAAAATAAAATATTTTTTTAAAGTAGGTAAAGGGAGGCTGGAGAGATGGCTTAGCAGTTAAGGCACTTGTTTGCAAAGCCTAAGGACCCAGGTTCGATTCCCCAGGCGCATGTGTCTGGAGTTTGTTTGCAGCAACTAGAGGCCCTAGCATGTCTCTCACTTGCTTGCTCTTGCGCTCTCTCTCTCTCTCTCTCTCTCTCTCTCTCTCCTTGCAAATAAATAAATTATCTTTTAAAAAGTAGATAAAAGCAAGGCCACCCTGAGACTACGTAGTGAATTTCAGGTCAGCCTGGGCTAGAGTGAGACCTTACCTCAAAAAACAAACCAAAAAAATTGGTAAAAGGACAGAGAGCCAAAAAGGTTTTGAAGTATATAGGCCTGTGGATTTATACTTATCAAATACAAGACAAGCTGGGCATAGTGGCGCACACCTTTAATCCCACACTTGGGAGGCAGAGGTAGGAGGATCACTGTAAGTTTAAGGCCAGCCTGAGACTACATAGTGAATTTCAGGTCAGCGTGGACTAGAGTGAGACCCTACCTAAAAATTAAAATTAAAATAATAAAAATAGGGGTGGGGAGATGGCTTAGCAGCTAAGCACTTGCCTGTGAAGCCTAAGGACCTCGATTCGAGGCTCGATTCCCCAGTTAGCCAGATGCACAAGGGGGTGCACGTGTCTGGAGTTCGTTTGCAGTGGCTGGAGGCCCTGGCATGCCCATTCTCTCTATATATATATCTGCCTCTTTCTCTCTCTCTCTGTCACTCTCAAGTAAATAAATTTTTAAAATGAACAAAAAATTTTTTTAAAAATAATAAAAAAAAAATGAGGTTAGCAATGTCATCAGAGAAACCAGGACAAGCATCCTAGACATGGTATTAGAAGATGGGGTGGGTTTGGCATGTAGCTCAGAGGTAGAATGGTCCTGGTTTAGGACACACAAGGCACCTGGGTTCAATCTCCACCACTGGAAAAAAAAAAACGCAGAAAAATTTTATTTAATACACTAATAAATAATCCAAGAATGAACAAAAACCAGAATTCTTCCACACTGCTGGTAAGAATATGAAATCTTGGAGCCACTGGAGAAAATGAGTGATTACTCAAAAAGCTAAACATAGAGGATGTAGTTTAATGCTTTCTAGTTTGTGTGAATCCCTGGGTTCAATCCCTAGTACAATATAAACCAGGCATGATGGTGCATGCCCATAATCCCAGCACTCAGGAGATAAAGACACAGGAACTGGAAGTTCAAGGACATCCTCAGCCCCACAGTGAGTTTGAAGACAGCCTAGGTTATATAAGACCCTGTCTCACAACAAAAGGGGGGCATTGGAGAGACCCACGTTAGCCAGATGCACAAAGGGGCTCACGCATCTGGAGTACGTTTGCTCCAGGGCTAGAGGCCCTGGAGCGCCCATTCTCCCTCTCTCTTTCTCCTTCTTTCTATGTCAAATAAACAAATTAAAATTAAATATTTTTTAAAGGGGTGGACTGAGGGGCTGGAAAGATAGCTCAGTAGTTAAGGCACTTGCCTGCAAAGCCTAAGGACCCAGGTTCAATTCCCTGGTACCCATGTATGCCAGATGCACAAGGTGGAGTAAGCATCTAGAGTTTGTTTTCAGTGGCTAGAAGCCCTGACACACCTCTCCCTCTCTCTCTCTCTCTCTCTTTCTTTCTCTCTCTCTCTCCCTCAAATAAATAAATAAAATATTTTTAAAAGGGGGGACTGGAGAGATGCCTTAGTGGTTAAGGCACTTGCCTGCAAAGCCTAAGGACTGACGTTCAAGTCCCCATTACCCACATAAGCCAGATGCATGAGATAGTGCATGCATCTGAAGTTCATTTGCAGTGGCTAGAGACCCTGGCACCCATTCTCTCTCTGTATCTGTCTCTCTCTCTCTCTCTCTCTCCTTCTTTCTTCTTTCTCTGTCAAGTAAATAAATAAAAATAATTTTTTTTTAAAAAGGGGGGTGGGTTTGAGAGATTGCTTAGTAGTTAAGGCACTTGCCTGCAAACCCTAAGGACCAACGTTCAATTCCCCATTACCTACATAAGCCAGATGCATGATATGGTGCATGCATTTGGAGTTTGTTTGCAGTGACTAGAGGACCTAGCAAATTCAAATAGGCCCTGCCCATTCAAAATAAACAAAAAAAGTCAATATAAAGTTACTGTGTAATCTAGCAATTTCATTGAAATCCCATATGTAAATGAACTCAAAACAGGGTATCTATACACCTATATTCATAGCAGTATTATCCAGAATATTCAAAGGATAAAAACAAGTATGGGGCTGGAGAGATGCCTTAGCAGTTAAGGTGCTTGCCTGAGAAGCTTAAGGACCCAGGTTTGATTCCCCAGTACCCACGTAATCCAGATGAACAAAATGGTGCATGTATCTGGAATTCATTTGTTTTGGCTAAAGGCCCTGGCATGCCCATTCTCTGCCTCTTTCTTTCTCAAATAAATATGTATGGAAGAAGTAGGTCATTAGGGTCATGTGTTGGGAGACTACATCTTGCCCTGGCCCCTTCCTGTTTTCTTTTTTCTCTGCTTCCTGATTATCACGAAGTGAAGAACAGCCAAGTGTGGTGGTACATGCCTTTAATCTCAGCACTTGGGAGGCAGAGGTAGGATGATCATGAGTTTGAGGCCACCCTGAGACTACATAGTGAACTCTAGGTCAACCTGGGTTAGGGTGAAAGCCTATCTTGAAAAAAAAGTTTTTTAAAAAGTAAAGAAGAGCCTCCACCACCTGCTCCTACTACCAAACTGCTGTACCCAAGCACACGGAGCAAAGCAACACACGAGCCAAAATCCTTCCTCCTTTAAGGTGTTCTGACAGGTATTTTGGTCACAGTGATGTATAAGTAACTATTACATCCCTTAAAAAGTAAAAATATGAGGCTGGAGAGATGGCTCATTGGTCAAGATGCTTGAATGCAATGACTATAACCTGGGTTTGATTCTCCAGTAACCATGTAAACAGAGATGCAAACAGTGGTGTAATAGGTGAATGACTAAACTACTCATGATACATCCATGCCATGGTTTTCCACTCAGCAATACAAAGAAATAGACTATTGAGCACACATCCCAGTACTGGGGAGACTGAGGCAGGAGGAGGCCAGCCTGGGGCTACAGAGTGAGTTCCAGGCCAGCCTAGGTGACAGTGAGACCCTGCCTCAAAAATAAAAATAAAAAGACTAAGAAATAGACTATTGATGCAAGCAACAACTCTAGGAAGTTCTGAGTGAAAAGCTAATTCCCAAATGATTATATACTGAATCCATTTTGATTTTTTTCTTAAACGTATATTTTCTTAATTAATTGATTTATTTTTTATTTGAGAGAGAACGTGGACACCAGGGCCTCTAGACACCGCAAACAAACTCCAGACGCATGTACCACCATGTGCATCTAGCTTATCTGGGTCCTGGGGAATCAAACCTGGGTCCTTAGGCTTTGTAGGCAAGTGTCTTAACCACTAAGCCATCTCTCCAGCCCTGTTTTTTTTTTTTTTTTTTTTTTTGAGGCAGGGTCTCACTCTAGCCCAGGCTGTCCTGGAATTCACTATGTAGCCTCAGGCTGGCCTCAAACTCACAGTGATCCTCCTACCTTTGCCTCAAGTGCTTGGAATAAAGGCATGTGCCACCATGCCCAGCTAATAAATACATTTTAAAAATAAGACAAAATCTATCTGATGGGTGTATATGCACGTGCCACAGTGCACATGTGGAGATCAGAGGACAACCTTGGATGTTGGTCCTTGCCTTTCATCTTGTTTGAGTCAGGGTCTCTTTTGGATCAGTTGCATTTTCCAGGCTGGCTGCCTCAAGAGCTTCTGGAAGGTTCACTGACTTTGCCTCCCATCTTGCTCACTGGGATTACACATGCCTGCTACAGTGTCCAGCTTTACATGGGTTCTGGGGATCTGAACTCATGTACTCACACGACAAGCACTTTGTCCACTGAGCCATCTCTCCAACCAATTACTCTGTTTTGTTGTTTGGATTGTTTTGGAGCTTTTTCAAAGTGTGGGGGGGGGGGCGGCTGGAGATATGGCTTAGTGGTTAAGGTGTTTTCCCACAAAACCTACAGACCCAGGTTCAATTCCCCAGTGCCCACATAAGCCAGATGCACATGGCGGCACATGCCTCTGGAGTTCATTTGCAGTAGCTAGAGGCCCTGGTGTGCCCAATCTCTCAATTTCCCTCTCTCTCTCTAGTAAATAAATAAATAAATAAAAATATTCAAAGTGTGTGTGTGTGTGTGTTTGTGTGTGTGTGTGTGTGTGTGTGTGTGTGTGTGTCTGTCTGTGGATGTGTGTATGGGCAAGCATATGCCATGGTTTGTGTGTAGAGGTCTGAGGACAACCACAGGAAGTTTTCCCTTCCTCCCTGTCTCTCTCTCTCCCTCCCTCCCTTCCAGACAGTGTCTCTCATTGTTTTTGTTGCTGCATGCACCAGTCTAGCTAGCCCAGAAGCTTCTGGCTTCTCCTGGCCCTGCCTCCCATTGATATAAACATATTTGGATTACAGATGCATAGGGCCACTTTGCCTCTGGCTTTACGTGAGTGCAGGGTGCTTGCACATAGGCTGGAAGACTTGCAAGCAAGTGCCTTTAACCTATGAGCCATCTCTCCAGCCCCTGGTTTGGTCTTTGAATGTCAAAATTATATAGACTAATGACTGTCTATGGCTAGGTATGGGAGAGGGAAAAAATAGATGCAATTATAGAAAAGTAGTAGCATGAATCTATGTGGTGATCAAACAATTGTAAGTACTGCCTGTGGAAAGAGCTGCATGAATCTGCACATGGAATAAAATTCCATGGACGTGTACACATGAAGTCTGTGGACAATGTCCTGGTTTTCACACTGTAGTGCTTTTACACGAGATAGAATTAGTTATTTAGCATCACCATGACCACAACATCCAACAGAAATAACTTAAGGGAGGAAAGATTTATTTTGGCTCTGTTGCAGTCAGGTTCTCATTGCTGGTAGAAATTACCCAACTAAGAGCAGCTTGCGGAAAAAGGAGGTTTATTTTGGCTTACAGGCTTGAGGGGAAGCTCCACGATGGTAGGGGGGAAATGATGGCATGAGCAGAGGGTGGACATCACCTCCTGGCCGACATAAGGTGGGCAACAGCAACAAGAGACTGTGCCAAACACTGGCATAGGGAAACTGGCTATAACACCCATAAGCCCACCCCCAACAATACACTCCCTCCAGGAGGCATCAATTCCCAAATCTCCATCAGCTGGGAACCTAGCATTCAGAACACCTAAATTTATGGAGGACACCTGAATAAAACCACCACAGGCTCCCAGTTTGTTTTATTTTTATTTTTATTTATTTATTTATTTGACAGAGAAAGCAGGAGAGCAAGAGAATGATCACGCCAGGGCCTCTAGCCACTGCAAACAATCTCCAAATGTGTGCTCCCCCTTGTGCATCTGGCTAACACGGGTCCTGGGGAATTGAACTGGGTCCTTTGGCTTTGCAGACAAAGTGCCTTAACCGCTAAGCCATCCCTCCAGCCCATGGCTCCCAGTTTTAGAGGGTTTCAATCTGTTATGGTTGGGGAGGAAGGTGGGAAAATGTGGCAGAGGCTGTTATGTCACCACAGAGAAGGAAGCCAGCAAAGGGGCAGGAACCAGTGATTGATATAAGTTTCAAAGGCCTGCCCCTCATGACCTATTTCTATTAGTGAGGCTTCATAGCCTACTAAACTAGCACCAGCAGCAGGGGATCAAGCATTAGCCTGCAGGGGACATTTCAGGGGTGCACACAGCAGAGATGAAGGAAACTGGATGACGTGGGTAATTTCTGTATTATTTTTGCAACTTTCTTTTTACTTATTTTTTTTATTGACAATTTCCGTAACTGTAAACAATATCCTATGGTAATTCCCTCCCTCCCTCCACTTTCCCCTTTGAAATTCCACTTTCCATCATATCCCCTCCCCTTCTCAATCAGTCTCTCTTTTATTTTGGATGTCATGATCTTTTCCTCCTATTATGATGGTCTTGTGTAGGTAGTTTCATGCACTGTTAGGTCATGGATATCCAGGCTATTTTGTGTCTGGAGGAGCACACTGTAAGGAGTCCTACCCTTCCTTTGGCTCTTACATTCTTTCCACCACCTCTTCTGCAATGGACCATGGGCCTTGGAAGATGTGATAGGGATATTTTAGTGCTGAGCACTCCTCTGTCACTTCTTCTCAGCACCATGGTGCCTTTTGAGTCATCCCAAGGTCATTGCCATCTGAAAAGAGAAGCTTCTCCAACCAAAAGTGAGAGTAGCATTAATACATGGGTATGAACATTAAGAGAAGTACTTACTGGGCCAGGCATGATGGCACATGCCTTTAATCCCATCTCAACACTCGGGAGGCAGAGGTAGGAGAATCATTGCGAGTTCAAGGCCACCCTAAGACTACATAGTGAATTCCAGGTCAGCCTGAGCCAGTGTGAGACCCTACCTTGGGAAACCAGAAGATAAAAAATAAAACAGAGAAGCGCTTACTGAGCAGTTTGGTGAACATAGTATGTACATTTAGCCAGGCACCAGAAGACGTTGCACCCCTTAGAGCTCATGACTGCCCCATTTGTAGGCTTTCAGCATCAGGGATGTATTCTCTCCCATGGAGTGGGCCTCATTCCCCCATAACAGACATGCCACTATTGCACTTGTTGGTTCATTTGGCCTAGCTGGCCAAATTTAAGGCTTGCAGTGTCCACTGTTGTATTCATTGGTGATTTCTCTCTCTCCCATTAAACTGCATGCCAGTGTAGCTTCTTCCTGTCAGCTGTCAGCTGGTCTCCATAGGGGAGATTTTCAGCTCAGCTCCAGCAGGATTTCTCAGTGACCTTGAGCCCAAGTATGTGGGGGGTGTTCAGGGCAGGGTCTCACTCTAGCCCAGGTTGACCTGGAACTTACTCTGTAGCAACAGACTGGTCTTGAGTTCAATCCTCCATCAGCCTTCTGAGTATAGGAACTAAAGCCATGTGCCACCATTCCTGGCTTATTTTTGCAACTTTCTATGAATCTGTATTTTTTTTTAAGACAATCCCAAGAGACTGGCCCCCCCTTTTTTTTTTATGCGAGAGAGTGACAGTGACAGCGAGAGTGAAAGAGAGAACTGGCATGACAGGGCCTCCAGCCACTGCAGTCGAACTAGAGACACCTAATGAGCATGTGTGACCTTGTGCCTCTGGCTTACATGACCTGGAGAGTCAAACATGGGTCCTTACGCTTTGCAGGCAAGCTCCTTAACTGCTAAGCCATCTCTCCAGCCCTGAATCTTTTTTTTTTTTTTAAGTTTTAGAAAGAGTTTTATTAGATTACAGCTAGAACTTAAAGTGCTTAGGAGAAGGAAGGAGCAAGTACAGAGTGCTCCCGCCCATGAGAAGGCTGATGCAGGGTAAAGCCCATGAATCTGTATTAAAAAAATAATACTAATTAAGCTGGGTATGGTGACATGTCTCTAATCCCAGCACTTGCGTGACAGAAGTAGGAAGACAGACATGAGTTTGAGGCCAACCTGAGACTACATAGTGAATTCCAGGTCAGCCAGGGATACAGTGAGACCCTACCTCAACAAACTAAAAATTAAAAAAAAAATTAAATTTCTAATCCCCCTTCCAGTCGAAAATTCCTTTTTTAAATTTTATTTATTTTATTTATTTCAGAGAGAGAGACAGAGAGAATGGGTGGCCAGGGCCTCTAACCACTGCCAATGAACTCCAGATGCATGTGCCACTTTGTGCTCTGGTTTGTGTGCATCCTAGGGAATCAACCTGGGTTCTTTGGCTTTGCAGACAAACACCTTAGCCACTAAGCCATCCCTACAGTCCCCTAAAATTCTTTTAAAAAATTTTAGGGGGCTGGTGAGATGGCTTAATGGTTAAGGTGCTTGCCTGCGAAACCTAAGAACCCAGGTTCAATTCTCCAGTACCGACATAAGCCAGATGCACAAGGTGGTGCATATTTCTAGAGTTCATTTGCAGTGGCTAGGGGGGGCTGGCATGCCCATTCATTCTCTATCTTCCTCTTTCTCTCTCACACAAATAAATTTTTAAAAAATTGTTTTAATATTCTAGGGGGCTGGATCCAGAAATGGTGGTGCACGCCTTTAATCCCAGCACTCGGGAGGCAGAGGTAGGAGGATTGCCATGAGTCTGAGACCACCCTGAGACTACATAGTGAGCTCCAGGTCAGCCTGGGCTAAAGTGAAACCCTACCTTGAAAAACCAAAATGTGTGTGTGTGTGTGTGTGTGTGTATTTATTTATTTATTTATTTATTTATTTATTTGTTTCAGGGGGCTGGAAAGATGGTCTAGAGGTTTAGGTGCTTGCCTGCAAAGCCTAAGCTCATGTTGACTCTCCAGGTCCCACATAACCCAGACACACAAAGTGACACAAGCATGCAAGATCACACATGCACACTAGGTGGCACACACATCTGGAGCTTGATTACAGTGGCTAGAAGCCTTGACATGCCAATTCATACTCTCTCTCTCATAATAAAAGGCCAGGGCTGGAGAGATGGCTTAGCAACAACTAAGGCACTTGCCTGCAAAGCCTAACAACCAGAGTTCAACTCCCCAATGCCCACATAAAGCCAGATGCACAGATAGTGCACGCATCTGAAATTTGTTTGTAGTGGCTGGAGGCCCTGGCACATCCATTCTCTCTATCTCTGTTCTATCTCTCTGCTTGCAAATAAATAAATACATAAATAAACTTTTTTAAAAGGCCAGTCTGGTGGGCTTGCCTCAAAAAAAAAATTTTTAGGGCTGGAGAGATTGCTTAGTGGTTAAGGCACTCATCTGTAAATCCTAGCAACGTGGGTTTGATTCTCCAGTACCCATGAAAATCCAGATGGAGTTCCTTTGCAGTGGCTAGAGGCCCTGGCACACCATTCCTTCTTTCTTTATCCCTCTCTAACTCTCTCTGTGTGTCTCAAATAAATTTAAAATAAATTTTTTTGGTTTTTCGAGGTAGGGTCTCACTCTAGCCCAGGCTGACCTGGAATTCACTATGGAGTCTCAGGGTGGCCTCAAACTCACGACGATCCTCCTACCTCTGCCTCCCGAGTGCTGGGATTAAAGGTGTGCACCACCACGCCCGGCTGAAATAAATAAAAATGTTTTTAAAAACACACAAGTTATATACTTCCAATACATAATGGCAGTGTAAACATTCCCAATGCAAAAAACAAGGCATAATAAGGTCAGGGGTAGTGGCACACACCTTTAATTCCAGCAATTGGGAGGCAGAGGTAGGAGAATCACTGTGAGTTCAAGGCCAGCCTGAGACCATGGAGTAAGTTCCTGGTCAGCCTGGGATGAGTGAGACCCTACTTTGAGAAAACAAAACAAACAACAACAAAGAAGGTATAATAAGATGAGACTGAGATTGGACCAATGCAAGATAGATAACCAGCAGGCAAACATCAAACATCTGCAGTTCCAAGTCTGACATTTGTAACCAGTAATGAAGTCTCTGGGATGCCAATTCTGCACCTCCAACTGGGCTGCTCACAGATTGGAGAAAACTCCATCCTGAACTGGAAGTTCTTCTTAGCAGATGTTCCACAGTTGTGGCATACCCACATTCCTTGGATATCTATTGCAACCTGTGGTTCATCTTCATAGCACCATACCATGGCCTTACTAGGTCTCCATACAGGGATTTCAAGCCTCCTCCACACTGTTGCAACTTGTGGCTTCTAGAAGTGTGTGTATGCCATCACTCTCTTTTCTGCATATCTCATGCTTGCAAAACCAGTACCAGGTAAGCGGGCACAGCCAAATTTGTAAATGGCGGGGGGGGGGGGAGAGGAATTAAGCTTGACCCTGAAGAGCAAGACACTCTTTTACCAGTATTCGTCAAACTCCCTCCTTTCAAAAGAATGTGCATTATTACTAGCTTGAGCCTTGCATGGGTTGGATTTCATCCTCAGGAATCTTTATAATTGTCCCAATGCAAAACATTTGGCAATTGCAACTTAAGTGTAAAACTATTCTCTTGTGCCTGTAACTTCAAACTTGCTTGAATTCCTGTGATCAACTGTTTATCTTTCATATCTTTGTTTTATACTTTTTGCCAAATGCACCAGTCCACTACTGTTAAATTCAATTTTGCTCAAATTCTCAGGAATTGAAGCCAGCCTTTCTACCAGCAGCCCAGTTCCAACAACGTTCTTTCCTTCCCCTTTGAAAGTTCATAAGCCAAGCCTTCACAGTCCATACTTCTTTCTGCATTTAGCATTTCCAGACTCTCATTAGAACAGCCCATAATGCTTTGCTTACAACACTTCAGGGTTTTTCCAGTCCAAAATACCAAATCTTTCCATACTCCTCCAACAACAACAACAAAAAATTCCAGGTGTGGAGAGATGGCCTAGACATTAAGCACTTGCCTCTGAAGCCTAAGGATCCCAGTTTGAGGCTCAATTCCCCAGTACCCATGTGAGCCAGATGCACAAGTGGGCACGTGTATCTGGAGTTCGTTTGCAGTGGATGGAGGCCCTGATGCACTTATTCTCTCCCCCCCCCCCTCTCTCTCCCTCTTATGCTCTCTGTCTGTCGCTCTCAAATAAACTAATAAATAAAATAAAAAAGTTCCAAAAGACCAAAAGCTACATGGTCAGATTCATCACAGCAGTGACCCCACTCCTGGTACAAGTTTTTTAAAGACTTAAAAAAAAAAAAACTTTTTGTTCATTTTTAATTTATTTATTTGAGAGTGAGAGAGAGAGATAGAGAGAGAGGCAGATAGATAGAGAATGGGCACGCCAGGGCCTTCAGCCACTGCAAACGAACTCCAGACATGTGTGCACCCTGTGCATCTGGCTAACGTGGGTCCTGGGGAATCTAGCCTCGAACTGGGATCCTCAGGCTTCACAGGCAAGTGCTTAACCTGCTAAGCCATCTCTCCAGCCCCTGGTACAATTTTTTTTGGGGGGGGGGTTTCAAGGTAGGGTCTCACTCTGGTCCAGGCTGACCTGGAATTCACTATGGAGTCTCAGGGTGGCCTCAAACTCACAGCAATCCTCCTACCTCTGCCTCCTGACTGCTGGAATTAAAGGTGTGTGCCACCACGCCCGGCTTCCTGGTACCATTTTTTTTTAATATATTTCTATTTACTTGTAAGGAGAGAGAAAGATCGGTGTTCCAGGGCCTCTTGCCAGACACATGCACCAATTTGTGCATCTGGGTCCTGGGGGTATTGGGGAAACAAACTTGGGCCATCAAGCTTTGCAAGAAAGTGCCTTTAATCACCAAGCTATCTCTCCAGCCCTTGGTACCAATTTTACTATTGCAATTACCTCCTTTAACAAAATTTTTTTTTAGTTGACAACTTCCATAAATATAAACGATAATAATAATGCTACAGAACTCTAGGTAATTTACTTTGTAGTAGGCAATGTGCTATTTACTTTGCCAACATAAAAATAAGGTGGGTATTGAGCTGGGCACGGTGGTGCACGTCTTTAATCCCAGCACTCGGGAGGCAGAGGTAGGAGGATTGCTGTGAGTTTGAGGCCACCCTGAGACTCCATAGTGAATTCCAGGTCAGCCTGGGCTAGAGTGAGACCCTGCCTCAAAAAAACAAAAAATAAAATAAAAAATAAAGTGGGTATTACTGCTCTTTTCATTTCACCAAATGAGAGTTTGTTTTTGTGTTTTGACACAAGGTCTCACTTTAAAGCCCAGAGTGACCTTGGATTTGTGGCAATCCTCCTGCTTCAGAATCCCCAGTACTGAGATTACAGGCATGAGCCACAATACCCAGGTTACAAAAGTATTTTCTTTTTATTTTTCTTTTCTTTCTTTTCTTTTTTTTTTTCCAGTAGAGAGAAAGGAAGAGAATTGGTTCTCTAGGTCCTTGGCCACTGCAATCCCTATCACCTAGTGGGCATGTGCGACCTTGCACTTTCCTTACCTTTGCACGTCTAGCTTATCTGGAGAGTAGAACATGGGTCCTTAGGCTTCACAGGCAAGCACCTTAACCACTAAGCCATCTGTCAAGCCCTGTTTTTGTTTTGGTTTCTGTTTTTGTTTTTGTTTTTTGACTTAGGGTCTCATTCTAGCCTAGGCTAACCTGGAATTCTCTCTTTAGTCTTATGGTGCCCTCGAGCTCACAGCAATCCTCCTGAATCTTCCTCCCAAATGCTGGGATTAAAGGCATATTCACCATGCTCGGCCCTACACTTTTAACTAGACCTGGCTGCTGTCCTGCTCAGACGAGCCCCTGGCCAGCCATCACCTTCTGCATCTTCCAAAGGACTGTCAGCGCTGTAAGGTAATCAGAATGTAACCCAAGGAGCAGCTCCTGCTGGGGACACCTGCGAACCCAAGTGATCCAGGACTTGACGTCAGCCTCGTGACTTCGGGCTTCTCCCATTTCTCCGAACTCCTCCACTGACGCCGAACCCAACTTGGTCTCCTCGCCTTGGAACAGGAACCTCAAGGAGCCTCCACCCAGAAGACTCCAAAGGTGGCTGAGAGAAGCCTCGGGCCACAGAGCATCCTCCTCCCGCTCCAACGAGTCGCAGGCGTTAGGGGGCGCCACTTCCGGAAGTCGGGGCTCGGCTTCCGAGACGTCTAGCAAGAACCTGACCATAGAGAAGCCAGCGGTGACGCCCACTTCCGGACGCCCGGGTGCTTCGCTTCAGAGGTGAGTTCCGTTCTCCCTGGGGGGTCTCCCGAGCCTGCCTCTGACGAGCTTTGTCGCGGGTCTCGGTCCTAGAGCGGGAAGTGTCTCCTCAGCGCGCGCAGACGCAGTGCGGAGCACGCAGCCGCTAGACAAAGCGTGACGCCGGGAGCCGGAGTCATGTCGGTGACGGAGCCCAGCCTGACCACCTACAGCCCCCCGGCGACGCCGCGGGAGGAAGCCGGTTCGAGCTCAGAGCCCGCGAGCTCTTCGAAGTCAGAGGCCTCCCCGGCCGTCCCCGAGCCCGCTGGCCCCGGCGCCGCCACCGCCGCGGCTCCCCAGGCGAGGCCTTCGCCTCCCGCGGCCCTGGGCTCTGCGCCTCCGGCCGAAGCCGCCCCGCGCCCCGGCGATTCCCGCCTCGGCCCCGAGACGTTCCGCCAGCGTTTCCGGCAGTTCCGCTACCAGGATGCGGCAGGCCCCCGGGAAGCGTTCCGGCAGCTGCGGGAGCTCTCCCGCCAGTGGCTGCGGCCCGACATCCGCACCAAGGAGCAGATCGTGGAGATGCTGGTGATGGAGCAATTGCTGGCCATCATGCCCGAGGCGGCCCGGGGTCGTCGGGGCCGGCGCCGCACCGATGTCCGTATCACGGGCTGAGCGGAGGAGCTGAGGGCGCACTGGACTCGGGCGGGCGGGGGGGGGGGAGGGGAGCGGAGCTTGGCATCCCACCCTGGGTTAATGAAAGACGAGTTTTGCCAATCGTGTGGTCTTGGTGTCTGTGTCTTTTCGTTCGTCCTTGCTTTTGTACCGAGCCTGTTTCTAAGTTGATGGCCAGAGGGACTTGGAAGCTTTGTTAATTCCCCTGGTAATTGTGGGATCCTCGGTCCGCATCTACGAAGTTTTCCTCCTGGACGCTCAAGCACCCGCTCGGGTTTTCCTTGTTTAGTAGGAGGCTGTGTTATGCAGATTCTAGAAGTCTGTTTCTAGGCCACCTCTGCCACCTACTAGGTACTACATGAGCTTGTTTTTCTACCTGAATAGGTGAGAACAATACATTGTGGTGAGATCCAGCTCGGGCTGGAGAGGTTTAGCGGTTAAGGCACTTGCCTGCAAAACCTAAGAACCCTGGTTCGATTCCTCCGTACCCAGGTAAGGCAGCTGCACAAGGTGGTCTGGAGTTGATTTGCAGTGGCTGGAGGCCCTGGCGAGCCCTTTTAATGTTTTGCTGCTTTCCCTCATAGGCTTATAAACTGTACTTTCAGACATGCCTTCCTCTTTTCTTGCCAAATTTTAGGCCTCCAGTAGGCTTTTGTTGTTTGTTTTCCAAGGTAGGGTTTTGCTGTAGCCCAGTGCGCCACCATGCCCGGCTTTCCGGTAGGATTTAAGAAGAATTAAAGGCTGGGAAGGTGACAGCTCGGTGGTAGAACACTTGCCTGGATTGCGCAAGACCTAGGATTCTTCTCCCTCCCCGAAACAGAATCTCTAGCCCAGACTGACTGGAATTCACTATGTAGTCTCAGGGTGGCTTCAAACTCACAGCGGTCCTCGTACCTCTGTCTCCCAATTAAAGGCATGTGCCACCACGCCCAGCTTTTTTAAAATTTTTGGTTTGCAAGCAGGGAATGGGTGCACCAGGGCCTCCTACCACTGTAAACAAACTCCAAACACATGCGCCACTTTGTGCATCTGGCCTTAGGTGGGTACTAGGGAATGAAGCTCGGCTATCAAGCTTTACAAGCAAGTGTCTTTAACTGCCAAGCCATTGCCCCAGCCCAGGACCTAGGTCTGTAATCCAAAAAGTGACCCAACAGATCCGATGTTACCAAGAAAAGCTCTAAATAATAGCTCCAGCTTTATTTGCTGTTAGATGACTTACAGATGACCTAAAGGTTGATCCGCTGCCTGGAAGACGCTGAGTTCATCACTTGAACTTACAAGTGTCTGATGGGTGACTGGCACAAAGGGGAGGAGGAAAAGGCTTGGCATCTTCTTGCCTTAACCATTGGGTCAGGTTTTACTCAGCTCTGTATGTAGACATTTTGATCATTTGATAAATGATTTGTCCAAAACATACAGGGCTCACGACCTAGACTTGCCTAGTCTTCCAGTTTTTGTTTCAATATTTTTATTTATTTGAAAGAGTGTGAAAGATAAGAGAATGGGCATGCCAGGGCCTCTAATTACTACAAACATTCCAGATGCATGTGACACACTGCATCTGGCTTTAGGGGGGTACTGGGGAATCGAACCTGGATCCTCAGGCTTTGCAGGCAAGTGTCTTAACTGCTGAGCCATCTCTCTAGCCACTAGCCTTCTATTTTTTGTTAAAGATGTGTGTAACTGTGGCCATGACTGAGTACTAGACTGCAGAAGTTGGCACCTCTGATTCTTGACTCTTCCCAGAAAAGACATAAATAGTAACCCCACCACCACCCTCTTTACTAACCTATTTCTCCCTCATTCTTTTATCTGGAATCCCCCAACTCCTTCAGCAGATAAGCTGACTTGTGGCAAAGCTGCTCCTCTTGTCTTTGACTACTGAATATTAGCTTTTCTTTGTCAACACTCCGTTCAGTCATTGGTTTTTTTCCGTGGGGATGAGTTTGGACCTGGGTTCAGTAACATGAACTAATGAGCCATTCAATACTGAAAGCGCTCATTTTAATGTCTAGCATTTTTCATATCCTGCCCTTAAACTGTCATAAATTGTTAAGGAATTTGGCAAGTTAATGAAAGATGACCTGCTTTTCCTTAAGGCTTCTGCTCATTAGGGAGCTTGAGTTAGTGAGTGCCATTTCCGTATAAAAGCCTATCTTGGGGGCTGGAGAGATGACTTAGCAATTAAGGTGTTTGCCTGCAAAGCCAAAGGACCTTGGTTTGATTCCCCAGGACCCATGTAAGCCAGATGCACAAGGGGGTGCATGTGTCTGGAGTTCGTTTGCAGTGGCTAGAGGCCTTGGCACACCCATTCTCTCTCCCTCTCTCTCTTAAATAAAATTTTAAAAATTCTCAAGCCTATCTTGGGATGGGGAGATGGCTTAGTGGTTAAGAGACTTACCTGCAAAGCCAAAGGACTCAGGTTTGATTCCCCTGGACCCACATAGGCCATATGCACAAGGTGGCACATGCATCTGGAGTTCATTTGCAGTGGCTGGAGGCCCTGGTATATGCATTCTGCCTTTTTCTCTTTCTCTCAAATATTTTCTTTTTTTAAACCTATCTTGCTGGGCATGGTAGCGCACACGTTTAATCCCAGCACTCAGGAGGCAGAGGTAGGAGGATCACCATGAGTTCAAGGCCACCCTGAAAGTACATAATTCCAGGTCAGCCTGGACTAGAGTGAAACCTTACCTCGAGAAACCAAAAAAAAAAAAAAGAAAGGGGGGAAAAAAAGCCTATCTTGTTTACATTGCTTCAAAATATAATAAACTGTAGCTTCCACTACAATGCATAACACTAGTAGAAGCTGATGTGGGATTTTGCTTTGAATATTCAAAAGTATTTTGTTTTCTTGGGATTTCTGCTGCCTCCCTGCAGAAGTTTGATTTTCATGAGAGATAAATAGTAGGCATCCTTGGGCTGGAGAGGTGACTTAGGGGTTAAGGAGCTTGCCTGCGAAGCCTAAGGACCCAGGTTCAATTTCCTAGTACCCATGTAAGCCAAATGCACAAGGTGGCACATGAATCTGGAGTTCCTTTGCAGTAGCTGAAGGGCCTGACATGACCATTTTCTCTCTCTCTCATATTAAAAAAAACAGGTTAGGACGCCGGGCATGGTGGCGCACGCCTTTAATCCCAGCACTCGGGAGGCAGAGGTAGGAGGATTGCCGTGAGTTCGAGGCCACCCTGAGACTCCATAGTGAATTCCAGGTCAGCCTGGGCTAGAGTGACACCCTACCTCAAAAAACCAAAAAAAAAAAAAAAACAGGTTAGGGCTAAGTGTGGTGGAACGTGCCTTTAATCCCAGCACTTGGTAGGCAGAGGGAGGGATCACTGTGAGTTTGAGGCCAGCCTGGAACTACAGAGTAAGTTCTAGGTTATCCTGGGCTAGACTGAGACCCTCCCTCAAAAATACCAAAAGAATAAAAAGTTAGAAAACTTTCTATTTGCCAGGCCATGGTGTCATGCTTCTGTAATCCTAGCACTCAGGAGGGTGAGGCAGGAGAATTGCAAGTTTGTGGGCAACCCTGGTTACCTAAGTTCAAGGCCAGCCTGAGCAAGACCTTGTATCAAAAAAAAAGTAACAAAAGATGTCATGCTTCAATAATAGGTAACCGAAACATAGCAACAAGAACCTGTTTTATTTTTTCCCGAATACAGATACAGAAGTTTTGCGTGTTTTGCAAATACTGCCTCAGAGCAATATTTATATACGATGCCTCCTGTCCTAATAGCACGTAAACATAGACATGTATCCACAGTGCATTGTTGGCTCGTCAAGAATCCACCTGCATACACTTATCATTTAAGCAAAATAACTCGTCAAACTAGACCAGAACTGTTTGTCAAGGCAATTTTTTATAGGTGGATAGTTTTTAACAGACAAAATTTAGGTAGTGCCCATATTTATAAATGGTTTCAGCATTGTTTGCAAATAACAGATTCCAGTGCTTCAACTTGGGGTTTACTCACTCTGACCCAGAAACTGGGACGGGAGCCCCTCAACATGGCTTTAAATTAAGGAAGCACAGAGGTTATCAGAACTTGGGGAATCTTCTTGCTTCCCTAAGAACAAAAGACAATGAAACCAGATTATTTCCTTCACAAAACCTAAATGATAAACTCCGTAATGACCACTTGGCAAATTTAGGATCATTCAGTTTCTGATTACATCTTTGAACAAGACAGGATATTAACTACCTTCAAAGTTACAGCTTCCTCAGATATGACACTCAAAGGTACTTTCATAAAAGAAAAATCAGTAACGAATACAACAATCACACCTCACAGCTGTGGCTACAGGAAATTCCGTTTCTTCCCTTTTCAGGCAAACACAGTCCTTAAGATGTAGCTGTGTGATAATTATCCAGAACAGAGACCACTTCTTCCCATACCAGAAACACCAGTGTTGGCCTTTTGTAAGGAATTCTGTTGATCCCATTACATGTATGTTACAGCTGCAGGTATCCCTCTGATGGACAAGCTCTCCCAGGCCAGCTTGTACTTGTCCTATAGTTCATTTCATAGTAAATGGTGAACAGATCACTACAAAGAGCATTCCCTGGAAACATCTCTCTACAGAGGCCTGAATTCCTCACCACAATGACCTGTGCCTTAAAGCTTTACCATTCCAAAGGTTACTGGAGCTACTGTCACTGCTATTGAGATATTGGCTACTTCACGTTTACATAGTAAATATTTGCAGTATATAACATTATAGATTTATAAACCCATAATTAACTCGTGAGTATTAATGGACAACTGTGCTTTGATTTTTGCCTTTAGTGATAAGAAAATATGAAACGGAGTCCTCAAAGCATGAAATATTTTTTTTAACTGTCTAGTAAGGTAAAACAAAATAGCTCAATTACACATAGAACCACAAACTGCAAAAGTAACACAAATAATGTCTCAAAAGGTACAGGATAGTACCAGGACCTTAAGCAGCATATCACCTTGATCTCATAAAATAATGCAAACAGGAAATTTAAAGTGTTAAAGTACATGGGCAATTCTGAAATGCCTACTGAACATGAGCATCGGGGAAGGAGATAACGGCACATACAGAATCTGAAGTTTGCAGACAACAGTATAAAATACAGTAATTCCCCAACTACATTCTTCATAACAAATCTTTACAGTGGGAGTTTGAAATGTTGGAAAACATTTTTCTTTTTTGGATTTTAAATAGAACTGGGAAGCTGTAAATACTAAGAAATGGGTAGAAAACACTGTCCTTTGGGTTCCAGACCCTGCCTGCTTCAGTTTGGAATTCCTTACAGATTCTTATTGTAGCAAGATTCTAGTTCCACCACTGGTTGTATGGGCTCTGCAACAAAGGCCCAAGCCCAACCAATTCTGGGGTAAAAGCATAAAAATTTGTTCCTGGTACCATGAAATCATGCAAGAGATGTGAGAAAAGTGGAGAGTACTGAGACAGCAGAGCAGCAGCAGCCTCTGCTCCTTCCCAAATTCATAGCATGGTGAAGTCCCAACATTCCACTGAAGCTGCATAATGAAAGTGAGGCCTGCTGCCTGAACACCATGCCAGGCAGAGAAACCAGAAGAGTTGGCATGTGCCCCAACCGACCCAAACATCAATTAAATATACTGAAATTGAATTTACAACAGTTCCTAACTAAGTTCTTTTGGCTCTCATTCCATTATCAGTGGCACGATTTCAAGTGAAGATTGTGCAAAGACTCGCTTCATTCAACGATGTGCACAAAAGAAGGGAATTCCAAGACTTTGCTACCTCCTTGGTAGGCTTCCAGATCACAGTGCCCTGCCCTCCACCAGCCAAAATGGCCTTTATGTCCAGTGTCCATCCCACTCCTGGCCAAATCCCTGAAGTCATTCGGTGTCACGTGCATTCGGCATGCTAGGTTTATTTAAATATGCAAAGCTCCTCCTGCAGGTGTCCCAAGATTGTGCCCCAATTAGTCTTGGGTGCCCAATTTCATGATGAGCAGCAGAGGGCAATCTGCTGCACTTTGCCCAGGTCCGTCAGCAGCTGCTTGATGCAATGCTTGAGCTGTGGAAGCCTGGCCAGTGGCTCTGGGGGCTCCAGCTCCCCAGTGTAGTCCAGCCAGCTCTCCAGCACTGTGGACCAAAAAGAACATTTAGTGAGCTCTCAACACCTGATTTACAAGAACCTCAGGAAGAGTTTCAGCTCATCCCAGTCCATGAGACCTCAACACCTATCCCATAAAGCATTGCTCCTGGGACAAAGCACAAATGTGTTAGGGTATGTTGTAGACAGTACCACATTGCTGGGATGAGCAACCAAACCAGACACAGTTTATGGGAGGAAGGGGTTTGTTTCAAGTTTACAGATCCAGGGCAAAATTCGGTCAGTGGAGGAAGAGGCTGCTTCCATACATCCAAGCAGAGAAAAACAACCAAACAGCCAGCAGCAAGCAGGACCCCTAGAGCTCAAACTTCTCTCTCTATACCTTTGGACTCAAATTCAGGTCTGCTCCAGTGTAGCAGGTACCTGCCTCCTAGAGGCTGAAGCTGCAAATTCAATTTTAATAAAACACCTGAGTCTATAGGGCTCTATCTTCAAACTACTACAGAGTATAAATAAGAAATATCTCCCATAGGCTCATGTGTTGAATGCTTGGTCCACAACTGATAGCACTATTTTGGGAAGAGGTAGAATCTTTTGGCAGTGGGACTGAGCTCAAAGAAGTAGGTCACTGGAGGTGTGCCTTTGAAGATTATGCCTAAAGCCTGAGTCCTTTCTGTTCTCCACATACTCCTGCCACCATGATACTCTGTCCAAACACTTGGGAGGGAAGCAACCATGGACGGAACCCTCTAAAACCATAAGCTACTTGAAATAAATTTCCCCTCAAATTTGTTTCTGTCAGGTATTTTTTTAAATTTTTTTGTTTATTTTTATTTATTTATTTGACAGCGACAGACAGAGAAAGAGGCAGAGAGAGACAGAGAAAGAGAGAGAGAATGGGCACGCCAGGGCCTCCAGCCACTGCAAACGAACTCCAGATACGTGCGCCCCCTTGTGCATCTGGCTAACGTGGGTCCTAAGGAGTAGAGCCTCGAACAGGGGTCCTTAGGCTTCACAGGCAAGCGCTTCACCACTAAGCCATCTCTCCAGCCCTCTGTCAGATATTTGATCATGGTAGCAATAAAACTAATAAAATGCTCACAGTCTGAAGTCTCTGCCCTGGCTTGTTACTCTGCCCAGCCCAGTGCTCCTTTCAGATGATTCAAGAAATGTTTTTCTTTAAAAAAAAAAAAAAAAAAAAGTCAGGCATGGTGGCACACACCTTTAATCCCAGCACTTGGCAGGCAGAGATAGGAGGACTGCTATGAGTTTGAGGCTACCCTGAGACTACATAGTGAAAACAAAACAAAACAGAGTTGGGAAAATGCTCCGTGGTTAAAGACACTTCCTTGAAAAGCCTGCTGACCCTCATTCAATTCCCCAATACCCACATAAAAGCCAGACACAAAAAGTGGCATCTGCAGTGACAAGAGGCCCTGGCTTGCTCATCCTCTCCTCTTCCCTCCCCACCCACCAATATGTGTGTGTGCCAGAGATCAATATTAGACATTTTTCTCAATGGGTCTACTTCCCGCCCCCCCAGGTAGGGTCTCACTCTAGCCCAGGCTAACCTGGAATTCACTTCGTAGTCTCAAGCTGACCTCAAACTCACTGAGATCCTCCTACCTCTTCCCCCTGAGGGCTGGGATTAAAGGAGTATGCCACTACGCCTGGCCCTTTAATACTTAATAGGCACTAAAAAGTCTGGTGCTGTCAAAGATCTTGCCTCATGGGTCTGATCCTTCTATAAAAGCAAATATGCAGGATTGGGGTGCAGCTCAATGACAGAACACATGTTAACATGAAGGAGGCTCTGGGTTCAATCCTCAACACCTCATAAACAAGACAAGGCACATCTACAGAACAGCAATTGAGCAAACCTTCACATGTAAAGTTCTGTGGGGAATTAAGACTGTCACTTAAGCTTTTAGGATGTAATCTGGAAACAAATGAAAACCTGAGAGGAAAATAGTGTATGGGCACACCAGGGCCTCTTGCTACTGCAAACAAACTCCAGACGCATACCTCACTTTGTGCATGTGGTATCGCAGCACTAACCTATAATCCAGTGCTGGGGAATCAGAGACAGGAGGATCCCTGATGATCACTGGCCAGCTAGTCTAGCTAAATCAGCTCTAGATTCCTTGAGAGGACCTTGCCTTAAAAATAAGATTTAGGCCAGCCGGGCGTGGTGGCGCACTAGGGAGGCAGAGGTAGGAGGATTGCCCTGAGTTCGAGGCCACCCTGAGACTCCATAGTGAATTCCAGGTCAGCCTGGGCTAGAGTGAGACGCTACATCAAAAAGCCAAAATAATAATAATAATAATATTTAGGGCGGGAGGGTTACTTAGTGGTTAGGGTGCTTGCCTATGAAGCCTAAGGACCCATGTTTGACTCTCCAGATCCCACGTAAACCAGACACACAAGGTCACACAAGCACACAAGGTCACACATGTGCACAAGATGGCACATGCATCTGGAGTATGAGTGCAGTGGCTGGAGGCCATGGCACACCAATTCTCTCTCTCTCTCTCATTAAAAAATACAAAAAAAAAAAGCAGCTGGGCGTGGTGGGGCACACCTTTAATCCCAACCTAAGACTACATAGTGAATTCCAGTGAATTCTAGAGTGAGACCCTACCTCAAACCCCCCCAACCCCCCCCCAAAAAAATAAGATTTAGCTGGGCCTTGTAGTGCATGCATTTCATCTTAGCACTTGGGAGGCAGAGGTAGTTGGGTCTCTGTGGGTTATATATATTAAAGGTAAGCCTTGTCCACGATAATTGGTTGGGGCAAGGCTTAAAAGAACCTGGACAGTCAGGCTGTGGGGTTCAGAAGGAACTATGAGTGATGTCAAGGAGCAGGGTGCTAAAAACAGAAGCCTACCATCCAGCTCCTTCTCAATGGAATCCATCCGATGTGTGACTTCATCCTGAAGAGACTCCACATGTGTCAGCAGGTTAAACTGCCACTGGTGCTGGGAACTCAGGAGCCCATCTCCGCCTCTGTCCAGCAGCTTCCGAGCAGGGACTTCCTCTGGTAGAACTTTTTTGGAGATGTATTCCCTCACCTGGGGATTCAATGACATTTAAGTTACTGAGCAGAAAGATCCTTCTAGCTCTTCCTCTAACTAGTCAATGTTTACTACTCTTTGAAAACTAGCTGTAGCCTGAATCATTTCCCTACCGCCCCCTTCCTGTCTCCTTTCCCTGTGAGAAATAGAGGCCTGCCCTATGTACAGTGCCACCAGCTCAACTCAGCTCAGGATACTTCCCTCAGCTGGGGCCCCAGTGCCCCAGCCTGAAGCAGGCTTCTGAGAAACCCAAGGGCTGAACAGAGAAGGGCAAGTATCGATGAGGGTTAGCATACTGGAGTCACACAAATTTGGTGAGTCCTGGTTCTGTCATTGCTAACATGCCCTGGTGGGGTACCTTCCCCTCTCTGAGCCTCTCTGTTTCCTCATTGCATACCTTTGTTTGTTTGTTTGTTTGTTTGTTTGTTTGTTGTTTTTGTTTTTCGAGGTAGGGTTTCACTAGAGTCCAGGCTGACCTGGAATTCACTATGTAGTCTCAGGGTGGCCTTGAACTCACGGTAATCCTCCTACCTCAGCCTCCTGAGTACTGGGATTAAAGGAGTGTGCCACCACACCCAGCTCATTCCATGCCTTTAATCCCAGAACTCAGGAGGCAGTGGTAGGAGGATCATTGAGTGCCAGGTCAGCCTGGGATAGAGTGAGACCCTAATTTGGGGAGAAAAAAAAAAAGATATGCAAATTTAAACAAAGTTCTATTAACAAATATCCTCCACAGAGGGGCTGGGGAGATGGCTCAAGTGGTTAAAGGTACTTGTTTATAAAGACTGCTGACCCAGGTTCTATTCCCTAGTAGTCACATAAAGCCAGATCCAAAAAGTGGCATAAGCATCTGGTGTTTGTTTACAATGACAAGAGACCCTGGTGCCCACATACATATATGCATGCATACATACACACACAAGTATTTTTTTTTTTTAAGAATGAAACTTCACAGACCATTTCTATCCAAAAGGAGAATTTATAAGCACTCAACCACAAGATGAAGAACTAATACAAACAAGCCACACACCTTCGGGGAACTGGGTTTGAGATCACTGTCTCTGCTCCTGTCTTGGTCTAGAGGCCAGTCTAAGCGAGGGGAGAGGGGATCTTCACCATTCTCACAGAGAGGGTTGACTGCATCAAGGGCAGAGCCTCGAGTCTCTACCACCAGTTTCTGCTCCACAGCTGGGTAATAGGCGCGGGGTTTCTGGTAGCAATGCTCACTGGTGATATAGGACTCTTCCACAGACCGGGATAGGGGCTTTTCTACCGCCCCATTCAAAGTTCTATAGCTGGAGGCTTCCTCCTTGCTCCTGGCATCTGTGACATGGATGTGTCTGGAGTGAGCTCTCCCTTCCCCCGAGTGCTGTTTCCAAGGCTGGCACCAGAGCTGCAAATCAGGATGCTCCCTGCTTCTGTTGGGAATAGCAAACACAGAAAGGGTTTGGGGGTACCCAGCACCACTGCAAGGTTTCTCAGTTTCAAAACACTCTCCAAATATAGAGAGAACAAGAAAGAGAAGTCCTCATCTGAGACAGCTAGCCATACACCCCATCATACAATGACTAAGAGGGATACAAATTTTTAAAGGGAGAGGGGGAGGGGAAGAAAGGGAAGGAAAGGAAACAAAGGAAAATGTAAAATTATAAATGGTTATAGTCTAGAGAGAGAGCTCAGCGGTTAAGGCGCTTGACTGTCAAGCCTAATGACCCAGGTTCAATTCCCCAGTACAATATGTAAAGCCAGATGCACAAAGCGGCACATGCATCTGTAGTTTATTTGCAGCTAATGCAGGCGCTGGTGCACCCATATTCTCCCTCCCTCTGTGTGTCTGTCTCTCTGTGCTTGCAAACAAATAAATAAAAATACTTTTTACAAAATGGTTAAGATGGGGGCTGAAGAGATGGCTCAGATGATGAAGATGCTTGCTTGCAAAGCAAAGCCCCATGGTCTGGATTTGATGCCCCAGTACCCACTAAAAGACAGATATACAAAGTGCAGTAGGCTCTGGAATGTTCCTTATGCATTCTCTCTCAATCATCCTTGTGAATAAATAAACTTATTATTATTTTTTTAAATGGTTAAGGTAGACAGGAGTGGTGGTGCATTCCTTTAATCCCAGCACTTGGGAGGCAGAGGTAGAAGGATTGTTGTGAGTTTGAGACCAGCCTGAGACTATATAGTGAATTCCAGGTCAGCCTGTGTCACTTTACACCCTACCAGGGAGAAATGGGGAAGAAGAGCCTTTTCAGGATTCCTATTCAATCCTTTCCTTATCACTTTCCCCTTGATAGCGTCATTTCTACCTCTGCCCATACCCTACTGAACTCAGACCAAACCAGGTGCCACTTACTGCAAGATGCTCATCTTGAGCTGCAAGCCGTGCAGAACCTCGATCACTCTTTGTACATCGCCAAGAAGCTGGTGGGTGGCCACTATCTTCTTAGCATTCTGATGGGAGTAGTTCTCCTCCAGAAATGTCAGGCCATGCATATGGCCCCTGCTCAACCACTCCTTGTCATACCAGTATTTGAAGCCAGGCCTCTGACCTAAAGCAGTGACATTAGGAGGATTACATGTGGCCTGAAGAAAACCCAGGCTGTCTAATCATTACACACATTCATCACATGAACATCATCTTGTTCACATTTACTTGGCACCTATTCTGTCCTGGGCGCTCTACTAGGTATTGGGGATAAGGTAGTGAATAAGACATCTGCACTTATCAATCTCTTGGAACTGGTCATAGGTAGAACAAGAGCATGGGACCCTACCTTCCTTCCTCCATCTCCCCCTCTATCTATCGTTTTTTCTTCATTTAAAAAAATGTTGGGGCTGACAGAAAGCTGGAAGAAGCCATTCTGCATGCAGTTCAATGGGAGAGAGAGAAATCACCAGTGAAGATACTCAACAGTGGACACTGCAAGCCTTCTATTTGGCCAGCCAGGCCAAATGAGCCAACAGGTGCAATAGTGGCACATCTATCGTGGTGGAAACAACTGCCCTCTAATTGGACTGGAGGCCCGCTCCATGGGAGGGAATACATCCCTGATACTGAAAACTTAAAATGGGTTGTCATGAGCCCTAGGGGTGTAACGTCTGCTGCTTTCTGTCAGCTAGTCTACATGGAAGAGGTTTTCAGCTCAGTTCCAGCAGGATTTCTCAGTGACCTTGCAGCCCAAGTATGTAGAGTCTTCAGCAATAGGGTCTTACCATCTATTCCTGGTGGGAAACCAAGGGCCTCAGCAATGGCCTGTAATGTTTTGGGGGTATCAGTGACCTCCCTGACCAATAACCCACTGGAAGCTATCCTATTCCTGGCACTGAAAAGTTTCTAGTAACAATCTATGACTTCTGAGTGTTCCATTGTCCAAAAAGTAGGTTTCCATATGACTTATTTATATCCTCTTAGATTTTTTTTTTCAAATTTTTATGAACAACTTCCATGATTATAAAAAAATATCCCATTGCAATAGTGGCATATCTGTTATGGGGGAAACCAACTGCCCTCTAATTGGACTAGAGGCTCGCTCCATGGGAGGGAATACATCCCTGATACTGAAAACTTAAAACAGGGGTAGTCATGAGCCCTAGGGGTGTAACAACTGCTGTTGTCTGGCTAAATGTGTATACTATGCTTATCAAACTGCCCAGTAAGCACTTCTGTTAATGTTCATACCCTTATACTAATGCTACTCTCACTTTTGGTAGAGATTCTTCTCTTTTCAGATGGCAGTGACCTTGGGATGACTCAGAAGGTATCATGGTGCTGGAGAGAAGTGACCGCAGTGCTCAGTACTGCAATATCTTTATCACACCTTCCAAGGCTCAGGGTCTAATGCGGAAGAGGTGGCGGAAAGAATGTAAGAGCCAAAGGAAAGGTAGGACTCCTTACAACGTGCTCCTTCCAGACACAAAATGGCCTGGATATCCATGACCTCACAGTGCCTGACACTACCTACACAAGACCATCATAAGAGGAGGAAAAGATCATGACATCAAAGTTAAAAGAGAGACTGACTGAGATGGGGAGGGGATATGATGGAGAATGGAGTTTCAAAGGGAAAAGGTAGGGGGAGGGAGGGTATTACCATGGAATATTTTTTATAATCATGGAAGTTGTTAATAAAAATTTGAAAAAAAAAATGTTGGGGCCAGGCATGGTGGTGCATGCCTTTAATCCCAGCACTTGGGAGGCAGAGGTAGGAGGATCTCTGTGAGTTCAAGGCCACCCTGAGATTACATAGTGAATTCTAGGTCAGCCTGGGCTAGAGCAAGACCCTACCTCGAAAAACCAAAAATAAAAATAAAAATAAATAAAATGTTGGGCTGGAGATAAGGCTCAGTGGGTAAGGTGCTTGCCTACAAAGCCTAATGTTTGACTTGTGGCTGCAGGCCCTAGTACACCAATTCTCTCTCTCATAAAAAAAAAAATTATTGTTTATTTGGAAGAAAGAGAAAATGAATGAAAATGAGAATGGAAAAGCCAGGGCCTCTGCAAATGAACTCCAGACACATGCACCAGTTTGTGCACCTGGCTTTATGTGGATACTGGGAAATCGAACCTGATCCTTCAGACTTTGCAGGCATCTTTTTTTCCTTGTTTTATGGGGGCAGGACACATTCAAACCTCTAGCCACTGCAGAAGAACTCTAGCAAACCACTAAACCATCTCTCCAGCCCACCTCTGTATCATTTTTGAGACAGGTTCTAATGTGGCCCATACTGGCCTCAAACTTACCTGGCATTCCTGATCTTGTGGTCTCTACCTCCCAAGTGCTGGGATTACAGGTATGCACCACCATGTCCGGCTAGATTACTTCTGCATGTTTAACTCATATGCTTCCCTCCCCTACTTCAAACCCTCTACAGCTTTCTAGTGTTCACAAAAGGAAGTCCAAGGCCCCAGCTCTAGTTACTGAGGCACAATGGACCCAACTTCTTCCTGCTCTCCTCTCTCCACTCTTATCATGGCTCCTTTGAGTTTCTGGAGAAGAAGACACCCTCTCTTCACTTCTGTCTCTTGTCTCTCTTGCTCTCTCCTCTCCACCCCTTTCCCCCATCCACATAGCACCTATCTATAATCCCAGCACTTGACAAGGTGAGGTAGGAAAACTAATCCAAATTAGAATGACACCCTCCCTCCAACCCCCAAAAAAAAAAAAAAAAAACCACACACACACTCTCTGTAGGCCAGGCCTCTTTGCTCTAGTACCACTCTGTCTGAAGCTGAATCCCCTAGACCTTCTCAAGACTAGATCTTCCCCACCTCCTCAGAGAGGGTTTAGCAAATTAAGGCGCTTGCCTGCAAAGCCTAAGGACTCAGGTTCGACTCTCAAGAATACACATAAGCCAGATGCACATTGTGATGCATGTGCCTGGGGTTCATTTGCATTGGCACTGGTGTGCTCTCTCTCTCTCTCCCTCTCTCCCTCTCTTTCTCTCTTTCTCCCTCTCTCTCTCTAACAAATAAATAAAAATTAAAAAATATATTTTAGGCTGGGCGTGGTGGCACACGGCTTTAATTCCAGCACTCGGGAGGCAGAGGTAGGAGGATAGCTGTGAGTTCAAGGCCACCCTGAGACTCCATAGTGAATTCCAGGTCAGCCTGAGCTACAGTGAGACCCTACCTTGAAAAAAATATATTTAAAAAAAAAAAAAAAAAGCCTTTTCAGGGTTCCTATTCAGTCCTTTCCTTATCATTTTCTCCCTGATGGCGACTTGTTGATGTAAATTGTTTTAACATATGTACCTGTCCCAAACCTGATGAGAGCCAGAAGAAAAGTCGTCTTGTTCATGGCTACAGCCTCAGAACCTGGCAAAAAGAAGCTCCAAGTACATCCCTCCAACTGTACCATCTGCCCCTAGCTATACACAATGACCATACCCGTTCCCCTGTCTGGACCCCTGCTCTCCATCTGTTGGATGAAAGATGACCTAGAGGGAAAGGTTCCCTGCTCATCACAGTGTTCTGTAGGACGAACTGGAAACATAAGCTCAGGCACTCAGCAGCACTTTCTGTCCCAAAAGCCCAGGAGATAGCTTTCAACCTGCTAATCACTTGTAGATCATTATAAAAACTGGAATGAGGGCTGGAGAGATGGCTTAGTGGTTAAGGTGTTTGCCTATAAAGCCAAAAGATCCCAGTTCAACTCTCCAAGACCCACATAAGCCAGATGCACAAGGGGGCACATGCATGTTCGTTTGCAGTGGCTGGAGGCCCCGGCGTACCCATTCTCTCTCTCCCTCTTTCTCTCTCTCAAATAAATAAATAAAATATATTTTTTAAAAAACTCTGGAACAAATTAAGTGCAATGGCACACATCTGTAACCCCAATACTAGGGAAATGGAGGCAGGAGGATTTGAAATTCAAGGTCATCTTCAGCTACATACTGACTTTGAGGCCAGACTGGGCTACATGAGATTCCCTCTCAAAACACCAACAAGTAGGCTGGAGAGGGCCAGTGGCTAAAGGCACTTGCTTATAAAGCCTGACAACCTTGGGCTGGAGAGATGGCTTAGCGGTTAAGCGCTTGTCTGTGAAGCCTAAGGACCCCAGTTTGAGGCTTGTTTCCCCAGGACCCACGTTAGCCAGATGCACAAGGGGGCGCACACGTCTGGAGTTCATTTGCAGTGGCTGGAGGCCCTGGTGCACCTTCTCTCTATCTGCCTCTTTCTCTGTCTGTTGCTATCAAATAAATAAATAAAAATAAAAGCAAAAAAAAATTATTAAAGCCTGACAACCTGGGTTCAAGTCTCTAGTATCAATGTAAAGCCAGATGCAAAGTGGTATATGCATCTGGAGTTCATTTGCAGTGGTAGTAGGTCCTACTAGGCTCATTGCCTCCCTCTCTCTTTCTCATTCTCTCTCTACTTACAAATATATTTTTAAATTTTTAAAAATGTACCAAAAAGTTTAATTTAAATTTAAAATAAAAATGAAAAATAACAATACTGAAATGACCTTGGTAATATCAAGTGAGGTCTATCTGGTTTTATTATGAAAGGGGCACACCTACATTCTGTTAAGAATATTTTAGGGGGCTGGAGAGGTGGCTTAGCAGTTAAGGCACTTGCCTACAAAGCCAAAGAACCCTGGTTTGATTCTCTAGGACCTACATAAGCCCTGGCTTGCCCATTCTCTCTCTCTCTCGCAAATAAATAAATAAAATATAATTTAAGCCAGGTATGGTCACACACACCTTTAATCCCAGCACTCAGGAGGCAGAAGTAGGAGGATTGCTGTGAGCTCAAGGCTACCCTGATACTACATAGTGAATTCCATGTCAGCCTGGGCTAGAGCGAGACCCTACCTTGAAAAAAAAAAAAGAGTATCTTAGGGGATTGGGAAGATAGTTCAATGGTTAAAGGTGCTTAATTGCAAAGCCTGATGGCCCTAGGTTCAATTCCCCAGTACCCACACAAAGCCAGATACACAAGCAGCACAGGCATTTGGAGTTCCTTTGCAATGGCAAGAGGCTCTGGTGTGCCCATATATTCTCCCTCTCTTGCTTGCTCTCTCTCAATCTCTCAATCAATCTCTCTCTCTCTCTCTCTCTTACACACACACACACAAACACACACACATAGACAAAATAAAAATAATTAAAAAAAAAAAAAGCTGGGCTCAGCGGCCTATGCTTTTATTCCCGGCACTGGGAGGCAGAAGTAGGAGGATCGACGCCATGAGCTTAAGGCCACCCTGAGACTCCATAGTGAATTCAAGGTCAGCCTGGGCTAGAGTGAGACCCTACCTCAAAAAACCAAATAAATAAATGAGAAAAAAAGAAAAAGGAAAGGGAAGGAAGGGGAGGAAGGGAAGGAAGGATGGACATTTTAGATGGGCGTGGAGGCACAAGCCTTTAATCCCAGCTCTCAGGACATAGAGGCAGGAGTACAAGACCAGCATGAACTACATAATGAATTCCATCTCAGACTGGGCTAGAGTGAGATACTACCTTAAAACACACACACACACCACTCAAGAAATGAGGGCTGTAGAAAATAGTTTGGCCATTAAAGGTGTTTGCTTGCAAAGCATTTTGGCCCGAGTTTGATTCCCTGGTACACATGTAAAATCAGATGCACAAAGTGACACTTGCTATGGCAAGAGGCCCTGGCACACCCATAACAACCCACTCTGCTTGCAAATAAAAATTGTTTTAAAGAAATGAGTATGTGGGCTGGAGAGATGGCTTAGTGATTAAGATGCTTGTCTGTGAAGCCTAAGGACCCATGTTTAATTTCCCAGAACCAACGTAAGGCAGATGCACATGGTGGCACATGCATATGGAATTCACTTTCAGTGGCTAGAAGCCCTGGTGTGCCTGTTCTCTCCTCTCTCTCGCTCTCTAATAAATAATAAAATTTTTAAAAAAGAAAGAAAGAAATGAATATGTTAGCTCTCTACCACTGAACTACATCCTTAGCTTCGTCACAGGCCTGTGACTGACATTCTGGAATCTATTCAATGAAGAATGTAGTTGCAGTCTTGGCAATTAGAGTTATACTAGAAGTTCAGAAAGTACACAGAGCTTGATGAAATGATGTATGATCTCTCAAGAGGGAAAAGTGGAAAGACAAGACAAAAATGATCTTTAAAGCCGGGCGTGGTGGCGCACGCCTTTAATCCCAGCACTCAGGAGGCAGAGGTAGGAGGATCGCCGTGAGTTCGAGGCCACCCTGAGGCTCCATAGTGAATTCCAGGTCAGCCTGGGCTAGAATGAGACTCTACCTCGAAAAACCAAAAAAAAAAAAAAAAAAAAAAAAGGCGCTGCCGCCGCGCCGAAGAGATGGTTGGCCTCCTGCTCCTCGTTCTGCCCGTCGTGCTGCTGGTGGCCGCGCCCCGGATCAGGAAAATGCTATCCAGTGGGGTGTGCACATCTACCGTCCAGCTTCCGGGGAAGGTAGCTATAGTCACGGGAGCTAACACAGGCATCGGGAAAGAGACAGCCAAAGAGTTGGCTCAAAGAGGAGCTCGAGTGTATTTAGCTTGCCGGGATGTGCCAAAGGGGGAATTGGTGGCCAAGGAGATCCAAGCCACCACAGGGAACCAGCAGGTGTTGGTGCGGAAACTGGACCTGGCTGATACCAAGTCTATCCGAGCCTTTGCCAAGGACTTCTTAGCAGAGGAACAGCACCTGCACATCCTCATCAACAATGCAGGCGTGATGATGTGCCCCTACTCTAAGACAGCAGATGGCTTTGAGATGCACATTGGAGTCAACCATTTGGGTCACTTCCTGCTAACTCATCTGCTGCTGGAGAAACTGAAGGACTCAGCCCCAGCAAGGGTAGTCAACGTGTCTTCCTTGGCACACCATCTGGGAAGAATCCACTTCCATGACCTGCATGGTGAAACATTCTACAGTGCGGGTCTGGCCTATTGCCACAGCAAGTTAGCCAACATTCTCTTCACCCAGGAACTGGCCAGGAGGCTGAAAGGCTCTGGAGTAACGACGTATTCTGTCCACCCCGGCACAGTCCAGTCTGAACTGGTTCGGCATTCAACTGCAATGAGATGGATGTGGTGGCTTTTCTCCCCCTTCATCAAGACTCCTCAGCAGGGAGCCCAGACCAGCCTGCACTGCGCCTTAACCGAAGGTCTTGAGGCACTAAGTGGCAAACATTTCAGTGACTGCCACGTGGCGTGGGTCTCTGCCCAAGGTCGTAATGAGACTGTAGCAAGGCGGCTATGGGGCGTCAGCTGTGACCTACTGGGCCTCCCAATGGATTGATAAGTGGTGGTATTTGGACCCAAAAGAAGACTGCAGTATGCGATACAGTACACCCTACCAAATAATTCTCCTCTGAAGTGGTCAAAACTTTGAGCATAAAGCGAAGAGTCTTCCAGTCTTGCCTGCTTGGTGTCCATCCAGTTTACGTCCAGCACACTGCCCGGTTTCTCTAAACACCTTGTGTCTGTCCAGACATACTTTGTGCCTGCTCCTGCCAACACTTCTGGCAGTGTCATTGTCTAAGATGGCTCCTATATGACCTGCACAGCTCGTATTTTCCTTTGGAAACCAAATTCTACCCGGGAGACTTGACACTCTGACAGGGTTTGTGTATGGGATCGCGGTCCAGTTTCTGCCCTCTTCTTTTCACGGCGTAGTTCCTCCCAGCCAAGAGCCTATCTTCACCTGAAGGGGACCATCGGCCCCAGTGGAACCTCAGCAGAATGCCAAGAGTCTCAAGAGCAGGGCTCCACGGCCCCAGCTTCTGGATCCTTTAAGAAAAACATCACGGACTCTGGATTTTGGCCTAGCCTTGTCTTGGACAATCGGAAGCTACTGCTGTTGAGACACTGTCCCATGTCTACACCTTTCTAAGAAGTTAGTACAGTTTTGGGAAGGGTAGGATAAAAACAAACCTAAACTCATTTTCCTACTGTTCCCCGTTGCAGTCAGGAGGTCAGGAAAGGAGCATTGTGAGAAGCGAGGCCACGTGGCTTCATTGACTGACTCTGAACCCACAGAGGCCTCCTTTCTGTGCCTTAGTTCCTCTTAGAAGACTCCAAGAGGACAGGAAAGGCCTATTCATTGTCACTGTGCCTGTCTTTATGTGTCTTTCCTATTTACTTATGCAGTAGGAAGTATTTTCACAAAATTCACAGCGGCCACAAATCAGACCCTAGTGCAGATAAATGACCAGAAATGGAGCAGACCAGTGTGGAGTCACTGATAGAAATACAGTTGCCAAGGAAAGTAGATTCTGTATGTGCTGCTAACCAATCACCACAAAGCACATGCGTAACAGGGAGTAAGTTTGTTTTAAAAGAGGATTCTGGGACATAATGCATGTTATGAAGGGCTTGGTTAAGGATCTAAAAACACAACTGAAAGGCAGGAATTGTATAGCTACAAAGAACTGAGGGTGAGTACTCTAGTTCGCAAGGCTGATGAGGTACTATTTTAACCACCAATCCATGTGGCAGGAAAAAAGCCCAAAGCACAAGGGTTAAAAAACATTAACATGAAACTGGGTGCTGTGGCTCATACCTACAATCCCAGTTTGTGGGAGGTGGAACTAGGAGGATTATGAGTCTCATGAGTCTGGGACTACAGAGTGAAGCTGACCCTGCCTCAAAAAACAACAGTGAATTCCAGGTCACCCTGGTCTATGGTGAGACTACCTCGAAAGCAAACAATAAGAAAACATTTTAAACTTTTTATTTAGAAAATATAAGAACTGAAATCAATCTTTCAGGTCATTTCCTTATAATACCTCAATAGAAGCCAATTTGAGGGCTGGAGGTGTAGCTCGGTTGGTAGAATGTATTCCTGGTATGTGTAAGGCCCTGGATTTGATCCTCTATACCACAAAAGACAAATGTCAAAAAACAAACAAACAAACAATTTAGTAAGTTGTGTTTCACTTGAAGAGCCTTTATTAAAAGTAATGTAGGCAAAGGAAGTCTGAGGAATTGCTAATGTTCTCATCACTTGTTTGGGATATGTTATGCTAAGAGTCTATGATTTTCTTGGACTAATTATATTTTCAGCTTTGGTAGGTAAGAGTTATAGGATCATAGTCTTCACCTCTTTATATTTGTAAATTAGTAATCTTGCTGGGCTTGTTTTGACCATTAAATTATATATTTAGAAATTACCATTTTATGGGGCAATTGGAAAACTTTTGATAATGTAGTGAATAACTGAATTAATATTTTACTTAATTTATACTGAACTGACAATGTAAATAAAACTTCTTTGTGATTAAAAAAAAAAAAAAAAAAAGGATCTTTAAAATGTACCTGAGACAGGGGATTGTGAGTTCTAGGACAGCCTGAATTAAATAGCAAGCCTCAAAACAAATAAAGTTCATTTAGGAAGCCCTTGGGGTTCTGGGGGAACCCCAGGGAGGCAGCAGCCATAGCAAGATTCAGGTATTTTGTTATTTTGTTTCTAAGGCAGGGTCTCATTCTAATCTGAAACCCAGGCTGGCTTCAATCTCCTAGTGATCCTCCCACCTCAACTAACCACGTGCCAGGATTAAAAGGGTGAAGACAAGGCCAACAACAATTGGTTCTCATCACCTGCCTGACTGATGATGGTGAGGTGATCTAGAGCAAGTTGTGTCCTTTCTGGGCCTGTGTTTACTCATGTGTCTATTTAACTACACTCTCTTCTTGGGGTAAATGGAAAACAGAAGCAAATTCTTTCTGACTGTGAACTCATCTAGTCCAAGGAGACATCACAACGAAGGTTCTCAGGCCCAGAAGGGACCTACTTGCTGGAAATAAACTGTAGTGGCAGTCCCTCCAGATTTGGTGCTACAAATCAGTTCTAGTTCAAAGAGGTTAAGAAAGTCATGTAACAGAAGCAGAAAGTATTGTCTAGCTATAAGGAAATCAGGGAAACTGGAGCTGAGGGAAAAGTCTTACAGGAAGTAAGGAGATAGGGTAACCATCCCACCACCAGCAGCATCATAAAAACCATAGGCTTATAACCCTAACATCTGGGAAGGGGAACCCATGAGCCACCAGTGACCTCTATATCCACAAACAAACTCATCTTGCTAAGGAACTAAAACACTGCTTTCAGTGGTGACAAGCTGTATACAACAATGCCTGGTTCTTCCCCTCCAGGACATATCACCCTCCCTAGTGGCAGTGATGCAATGGAGGGCAAACGCTATCACAGAGAGCAAAGAAGGTTTCTAACAGCCCTGAATGCCACAATCACATGCCCATCCTCAAAGCTTTCAGAAGAAAAGGTGCTCATTGCTAAAACTAGAGCAACAACAGAATATTAGCAGGGCCCTGAGCAAGAATGAGAGGCTAACTCAATATTGTTTATGGTTTCAGTCAGGGCACAGGAAAGTTCTAGACTGCTATACATCATTGTGCTTAGCATTAACAAGATCATGCTGTATAATTAAATGTTTATTAAGAGGTTAGGTCTCCTTTGTTTTTCACTACATTTAAAGAAAAGTTCTAGCTCAAGCTCAGGCTTTCTCCTAGGCTGGTCTCTTCACACATATTCTCTTAAGGCTAAACTTGGGAGAGTTGGGCTAGCAACCAAAGTGAAGAGGAGTCGTCATCCGACAATGAAGAAATTCATCTCATGACTACAAGCCTACCAGGGCTAGCGTGAGACCCTGCCTCAAAAAAAAAAAAAAAAAAAAAAAAAGGCTACAGACGTTTAGGATGTCTCAAAGCCTACTCTGCTAAGGAAAACATTACATACTGTTAATATCTTGACTGCAGAAATTTTTACCTGGAGGATCTTGGCAAACATAACAGGTATACTTCTCGGGTACGTTTTCTTCCAATAATCCCATGCAGACCCCATGCTGCCAGCACTGGCACTCTTCACACTGTCAGAATTAAAGAGGCAGCACAAATTAAACTCAGGAAGTATCCTCCCAAAGTAAGACTCATCTGCTGAGGGTGACAGGAGAGGGAAGAGCGCTCCCTATTGACTTTTCTTTTTTGGGAGGGAGGTTTTGAGGTAGTGTAACGGGTTCTAAGGGTCCAGGAAAGTCTGTGCACCCCCACCCTAGGTTCATTTCTAATTTTAGTCAAAGAATTGAACAAAAAAGAAAACTGAGGGCTGGAGGAATGGCTTAGTGGTTAAGGCATATGCCTGCAAAGCCAAAGGACCCAGGTTCAATTCCCTAGGACACACGTTAGCCAGATGCACAAGGGGGTGCATGCGTCTGAAGTTCGTTTGCAGTGGCTAGAAGCCCTGGCGTACCTATTCTCTCCCTCTCCTTCCCTCCCTCCCACCCTCCCTCCCTCTGTGTCTCTAAAAAGATAAGAAATCAGATGATCTTGGATTTCTGGCAGGTGCAAACTTTCCTGACCTTTTTACCTTCAGGGGTCTAGTCACCCTAATTCTACCCCACCCCCAGTAGGGTCTGACTCTAGCCCAGGCTAGCCTGCAATTCACTATGTGGTCTCAGGCTGGCCTTGAACTCACAGCGAGCCACCTACCTCAGCCTCCCAAGTGCTGGGATTAACAGCATGTGCCACCACGCCTGGCACTACTAACTTCTAATATGGCACCACTGGTCACATGGGGGGTCTACATCTAAGCAAACAAGTTAAAAAATCAGTTCTTTAGTCCCAAGAGCTATGTCTTAAATGCCCACTTGACACTACTGGTTACTGTACAGGCCAGAACAGAAAGACTATTTATATTGGCGGGCATGGTGGTGCATGCTTGTAATTTCAAGGAAGTAGAAACAGGGAAATGAGAAATTAAAGGCCAGTCCCAGTTACATAGTGAGTTAAAGGCCAACCTGAGCTGAGATCCTGCCCCCCCCCCAAAAAAAAAAATTAAAACAGAACTTTACATCATAGGACAATGCTAATTTCAGAATGACTGCTGTCACTTGCATTTCTACAGGCTTTTACTTGACTGATCAGGTGAGGGGAATTAATGAAATCAATCAAATTCTTAAGGGAAAGTTAATTTGATGTGACAAAAAGGTGAGTTTGAATTACAGCTCACACATTCATTAGCTATGTTACTTTGCAAATCCCTGGGCATCAGCTTCCCATTCTGCAAAATGAGATGATTCCCACCCACACTATGGACTGTGAAGATTCTATAGGTCATGTGAAAAAATCCCCATGACTTGGGCTGGAGAGATGGCTTAGCGGTTAAGGCGCATGCCTGCAAAGCCAAAGGATCCAAGTTTAATTCCCCAGGACCCACCATGCAAGCCAGAAACACAAGGTGGTGCATGCATATGGAGTTCGTTTCCAGTGGCTGGAGGCCCTTGTGTGCCTATTCTCTATCTATAAATAACAAATTAAATTAAATTAAAATCCCAAGCTGGGCATGGTGGCGCATGCCTTTAATCCCAGCACTCGGGAGGCAGAGGTAGGAGGATTGTCGTGAGTTCAAGGCCACCCTGAGACTCCATAGTGAATTCCAGGTCAGCCTGGGCTAGCGTGAGACCCTACCTCGAAAAACCAAAAATAAATAATTAAATTAATAAAATCCCCATGACAAAGTCCAACACACAGCTTCATAGATGAAGTTTCTCCTACCAATGTGCTTGCCAATTAACTCTGACCCTTTAGAGTGATCATGTGGTAGCACAGTGTTCTTAGTCTTGAAAACCTCCCAAAGGTTACACAGGCAATGAGACACATGGGTAAATCAGAATATGAGCCTAGCCAAATGCAAGGCTTCTGGCAATACCTAAGTTCCATTACCTTCCCTGGTATTGGGCAGTGGTGGTAGAAAGGCAGGATGTAGAGGAGGAAAGAAGGGTTGACAAGGAAGGTGGCATACTAATTAAAACAAATATACAGGGGCTGGAGAGATGGCTTAGCGGTTAAAGCACTCGCCTTCAAAGCCAAAAGACCTTGGTTCAATTCCCCAGTACCCACATAAGCCAAATGCACAAAGTGGCACATGCATCTGGAGTTCATTTACAATGGCTAGAAGCCTTGGCACACCCATTCTCTCTCTCTCTCTTTCTCTTTCCCTCTCTCAAATAGATAAATAAAAATAAAATATTAAAAAAATGTATGTATGTAAATGTGTGTGTGTGTGTGTGTGTGTATATATATATATATATATATATAGAGAGAGAGAGAGAGAGAGAGAGAGAGAGTGAGCGCGCGAGCAAGCGCGAGCTAGTGAGCGAGCGCGCACGCAAGCAAGCCAGGGGGCTACAGAGATGATCAGTGGTAAAAGGCGCTTGCTTGCAATGCCTGACAGCCCAGGATCAATTCCCCGAATCCACGTAAAACGTGGTGCACGTGTCTGGAGTTCATCTGCAGCAGCAGAAGGCCATGACAATACACACACTCTCTCTTCAAATAAATAAACGGATAATATTATATATTTTTAATTTATATTATTGAGATATATAGATATAAACATAGATATCTCCCCATCCATCTATCCATATGGATCAATGAAAAAGAAACCCACAAAGAGATTCAAATACATATAGAAACGGTTGGATATGGTAGCTTGTGCCTATAAGTTTAACACTTGGGAGGCTGAGGTAGAAGGAACACTGTGAGTTCAAAGCCAATTGTTGTTTGATGTATATATACAGACAGGGTCCCTGGCTGACTTGGGACTCACCATGTAGACCAAAATGGTCTTGAACTTAAAGTGATCCTCCTGCCTCTGTCAGAGTGCTGGGATTATAGGACTATGTCACCATGTCCAGCTAAATTAAATATTTTAAGGAAAAGTTATTCATGCCATGCCTTCCTAACTAGGTAATGAATGCATATAAAAGTTCAAGTTGAGCCAAGCGTGGTGGCGCACTAGCCAGGTGTGGTGGCGCACACCTTTAATCCCAGCACTCGGGAGGCAGAGGTAGGAGGATCGCCTTGAGTTCGAGGCCACCCTGAGACTCCATAGTGAATTCTAGGTCAGCCTGGGCTAGAGTGAGACCCCTAAAACCAAAAAAAAAAAAAAAAAGTTCAAGTTGTATTTATTTGTTCTTTTGGGGGCCAGAGAGATGGCTTAGCAGTTAAGGTGCTTGCCAACAAACCCAAAGGACCCAGGTTCAATTCCCCAGAACCCAATAAGCCAGATACACATGGTGGACATGTGTTTGAAGTTTGATTGTAATAACTAGAGGCCTGGCACACCCATTCTCTCTATCTGCCTCTTTCTCAAATAAAAGCTATCAGGTTTGCAGGCCAGCCAAGCAGCTATGAAGATGTCCAGAGGATCTTTGACCCCTAGGTCACAAGATAGCAACTACTTCTGTCAGAACTGAGAGCCAGAGCAAGAAATGGGGCCAGTGATGGTCTCCCCAAAGTCCCACTGCACAGGGACATCCCAAAGATGACAGAAAGGCATTCCAGGAAAGTAAAAGGAAATGGACAAGTTATAAAACCAGTCTCCATTTCTATAAGGAGGGGGCTGGAGAGATGGCTCAGCAGTTGAGGGCACTTGCTTGCAAAGCCTGAAAATCCTTAGTACCCACATAAAGCCAGATACATATGGAGCTCATTTGCAGTAGCAAAATGCCTTGGTAAGTCCATCCCACCCCGCCTCTCTGCTTAAAAATACATAATTTTTTTAAAGCTATATGGAGGCTGGGGAGATGTCTTAGGAGTTAAGGCATTTGCCTACAAAGGCAAAGGACCTAGGTTCAATTATCCAGGAACCACATAAGCCAGACGCTAAAGGTGGCACATGCATCTGGAGTTCGTTTGTAGTGGCCGAAAAAATGGACATGCCCATATTCTCTCTATCCCTCATAAATATATAAATAATAAACAATAAATAATAAATAAATGCTACATGGGAAAGATTTATCTCAAAGAGAACATGAGGCCATAAGAAGGTTAAACTGCTACTCCAAAATCTGAGTCACCATTGTCCAGTCCCTCACTGTGTGTCAACAGGTAAAGACATTCCCCTTTAGACTCAATGATTCCTCGCAATTCCCTTCTTATACTACTAATGAGCTAATTACAGCAGCCAAGATTCCCCAGGAAGCTGAACCAAGAAGCAAACTCAGCCTCCTATGGTTACTGCATATCAGGGGCTTCTCAACGATTGTTGCTAGCCTCAACATTCTTTCCAAGAAACATTTACTTCTTCTCTAGACCTGGATTCTGGAAGCTCTGCCTACCTGAATCATGAAGTCATTTTCCTCCTGGACTTCACAGATGCAACGGACAACCTCAAAATCATAGCGGTCTTCCCCATCAAGCTCCTCGTCTGGGTTGGTAGTCACATCAACATCTTGGCAATATTCCTCATCACTCCAAAGAAAGCTCTCAGAAGAGGATTCACTCAAATTGTCCTCCTCTGGAAGGAAAGGGAAGCCAACAGACACTATTTTAAACTTACTTATAAGGATTATAAAACCCTAGACCATCCACAGAAGAAAATTATCTCATAGACTCACTCCTCCAGGGACTTTCACAGGATTAGAATTGGGACTCGGACCTGTTCTCTGGGCTTGTTACTAGAAACAGCTGCCTAACAATGACCTGAACTCCATTTCCTCATTTCACTCAGAGAACTCTCAAGGTCACAGAGGGCATTGTCAGAGTAGTAACAACTTTTCAGGAACCATACAGACCACCTCCTTAACCACTCTAGTATGTTCCTTGGCTGTCTGTCTCCATCCATCCAGGACTTTATAATCTGTGTCCACAGATACCTTTACAGTTCTGCACACATCATGAGAGAGATTCCAGACTTAATTACATTGAGCAACCTTACTGCCTAAGACCAAGGCCGAACAGTCACACTCAGTCTCTTCTGCTGCCCTAGCTGAGGTAACCTGGAATTATAACGTTATTGTTGTATCTATGTGACCTCCTGCCACCCACAACACCCACTCTTATTGCCAGCGAAGCTCTAAGCCACCTAAAGTATCACCTTGATTCCTATCTAGTGGTTCCTAGAACAGGGAGAAGAACTTCCCTCTCTTCCACAAGAGATGGAAAAAAATAAAGCTCCCTTTGTTCTTCAGAAGCTGAGGCCCCCTATCTGGCTTAAGTGAACCTGTCATGCTCTTCCATGATGTATTAACTTCGTCTTATAAAACTTTTCCCCTAAAAAGAAATCTTTGCCAGGTGTGGCGGTGCATGCCTTTAATTCCAGCACTCAGAAAGCTGAGGTAGGAGGACTGCTGTGAGTTCTAAGCCAGCCCATGACTACATAGTGAATTCCAAGTCAGCCAGGCTACAGTGAGACCCTACCTCAAAAAAAAAAAAAAAAAAAACAAGAAAGTGCTCACTTCTGCAGCACATATACTAAAATTGGAACAATACGGAGAAGATTAGCATGGCCCCATGCACAACGATGACACATAAATTCATGTAGCATTCCATAGTTTTAAAAAAAAATTTTAATCTGCCTCAGCACTTCTCTCTACCAAATCTTTCTTTTAGTACTTAATTATAAAATTACCAGGTCTTGGTGCCTGCCTATGTTTAATCATATAAGCGCTTACTACAGACCATATACTTTCTAACAAATGATCTGATAGTCTCACCAGAAGCTTTCAATTTTCCTTTGTGGTTTCCAGATTCTGAACCATGGAGCTGTGGACTCATATGGACCCCAGGCTTTTGTGAAGACCCGCACTTGATGACAGCAAATCCCTTGGGTGGAGAAGGTTCCTGGGAGGGGTCAGTGATCTCCTCGCTACACGGACATTCTAGAACAGCACCAGGAAAAAATGAGCAATCACAGGCAACATCAGGGCATCCAAAAATCAACTCTATACGATTAATAGCCTGTGGGTCTAAGAGCTCAAAGAGGTAGAGACAAGCAGAAGAGTCATGGAAGGCATATTTAGGGATTCATACTGCCAACACCTCTAGGAACACTTGCTCCTCAACATTACTCCACCCTCCTTTCTGACAGGATTGTTTTCCTAAGCCAGAACTGATACTAGAAATAAAATTTAACTCCCAAGCTTAGAACACAGATTCTCTTAAGCACTGTTGTAGTAGACATGCACTTTCCAGTAAGAGAGTCTGGAGAGCTGGGTGTTTAAGAATTATGAATGAAGCTAAAGAGATGGCTTAGCGGACAAGGCACTGACTTGCAAAGCCAAAGGACCCAGGTTTGATTCCTCAGGACCCACACAGGCCAGATGCACAAAGCACATGTGTCTGGAGTTCATTTGCAGTGGCTGGAGGACCTAGTGCACCCATTCTCTGCCCCCCTCCCTTCGTGATTTCAAGGACATCCTGAGACTACAGTGTACCTTTAATCCCAGCACTTGGGAAGCAGAGGTTGGAGGATCATCATGAGTTCAAGGCTACCCTGAGACTATGTAGAGAATTTCAAGTCAACATGGGCTAGAGTGAGACCCTACCTCAAACCCACCCCCTGGGGGGGAAAAAAAAGAGTTATGTAGGTAAACTAGAAATGGTGGTGCATACTTGAAATCTAAGCACTTGAGAAACTGAGGCAGGATAATGCAAAGTTTGAGACCAGCCTGGAAAACATAAATATTTCAAAGCCAGCCTGGGCTAAAGAGTAAGACCTTGTCTAAAAAAAAACTGGGGGAAAAAAGAGCAAGAATTAGCAGGCGTGGCGGCGCACACCTTTAATCCCAGCACATGGGAGGCAGAGGTAGGAGGATCACCATGAGTTCAAGGCCACCCTGAGACTACATAGTGAATTCCAGGTCAGCCTGAGCTAGAGAGAGACCCTACCTTGAAAAAAAAACAAAGAAAAAAAGAGCAAGAGTTATGTATATAAAAAGCCATGCATGGGCACTTCTCATACTCTGATACCTTCCTATATATGGCCCTATGACAGGGAACACTGGCCAATTTGGCATGTGGGAAGGCTTTTATAAAAGCCAGTCAAACCTTGTAGAACTTGGTCTGGAGAGATGGCTCAGCAATTAACATGCTTGGAAAGCCTGGCAACCTAGGTTTGATTCCCCAGTACCACACAAAGCCAGATGCACAAAGTGGTGCGTGTATCTGCAGTTTATTTGCAATGGCACTAGGTCCTGATGCGCCCACTCTCCTCCTTCCCTCCCTCCCCTCCCATCCCCATTTGCAAATAAACAAAATACTAGAGCTGGAGAAATGGCTTTAGCAGTTCAGGCGCTTAGTGGCAAAGCCAAAGGACCCAGGGTCAATTTCCCAGTACCCACATAAAGCAAATACACAAGGTGACACATGTGCTGGAATTCATCTGCAGTGGCTAGAAGGCCCCAGCATGCCTAATCTCTCTCTCTCTCTGCCTCTGGCCCCTCTCTCCCCCTCAAATAAGTAAATTAAATATATTAAAATATGAAAAAGAAACAAAAAACTTTATAAGACTAGAGTGTCCTCAACCCTCAATCCACAACAGCCAGGGACCATGCTAGGCTGTATACACAAGCCCTAGGATAGGTCTGCTGGTCCTTCCTCTACTAAATGGTGGCCCAGGCCCAGAGGTCACTGAGGGAAGAAGACATCCTTCCCCACCATGGCAAGACAATCCAAATGAAACATTCAAGGAGAAATTACCAGGTTTGGTTTTCTTTTTCTTTTTCTTTTTCTTCTTTGGCTTCACTCTCACAAACTCTTTGAATTTCTTCTCTTTATTTTTTTCCTTCTCTTTTGTAGCTGGAAGTAAACACATTTAAATATGTTATCATTTTGTTTTGAATGCTGAGTTTATTATTTTCTTACATAATTACGTACAATTTAAAGAATCAGCCAGGTGTGGTGGCACACAACTTTAATCCAAGCACTGGGAGGAAGTGGTAGGATAATCACTGAGTTGGGACTTCAGAGTAAGTTCCAGGTCAGAATGGGCTGGAGTGAGACCTTATCTCGAAAACACACACACACACACACACACACACTCTCCGCCCCCCCCCCCCTTTCTAGGAAATGAGATTCTATGGCAATCCTACAGGCACCACTGTGGCTTCTGAGCAAACTGTGCTGCTAACAAACACCTTCCATTGCAAGTAAGAGGTAAGAGAATTCACATGTGTACCAAGAAGAATCTTACAGCCTTTTTAAGTTCTCTTGAGCTTTTGTCCAGCTGGCAAGGATGAGGATCACATTTGGGAGGGTAAGATAATGGCACCCACTTGTTCTGAGATCACATTCTTCTGATGACCTCAGAGCTCCCCTGCTCAACTATCCCCTCATCCTGGGAGTAACAAGGCCTTCAGAGGCTAGGTAACTCTCAGGTCACATGAGCAAAAAGAGACAGTGCTTCCAAGAAGCAGGGACCTCATCTTCATGGTAAAACTCCCAAGTACTGTCTACCATTTTTAGTCTTGTGGGATTCAACTGGGCCAGACCAAATCTATTGGCTGCTTTCTGTGTAGGAAACATCAGCACTGTGGCCCAAGCAGCAGAGCCATCCTAGGACAAAATGCAGAGGCAAGGTACTTACTTGGAGAGCTGGCAGAGACACGTTTCCGAGTCAGGCTCTCCTGACTGGCCTTGTCAGACATTGAAGAGCCCCTTGTTTGGACATGCCTCTTTCCTGGGCTCTCTGCTGGCTCTGGGGACTTCTCCATTCCATGAAAATACTTCATGTGGTAGTGCAACAGTTTAGCTTTGCGAAAAAATTTTAAACAGTCCACAACCTTGCATCTAAATTTGTGGTCTAGATCAACAGCTGGCACATTAGATGTCCCAAAGTCATCTGTTTTCTTACAAGTATTTGGTACTGGGGAAAAAAAAAAAAAGAACAGAAATAAAGCAAAGATCCCTTGTGTTGATACTAGTTATTACAAAACATGCAATGGCATAAAGCAAGACAAAGTGGAAAAGTGGCATGCACATACAACCAGAGAGCCAGGCGTGGTGGCACACACCTTTAATCCCAGCACTTGGGAGGCAGAGGTAGAAGGACTGCTGTGAGTTCAAGGCCACCCTGAGACTATATAGTGAATTCAAGGTCAGCTTGGGCTAGAGTGAGACCCTCCCTTGGGGGCGGGAGGACATATAGCTAGAGACATCAATAAAACTACTGGTACCTCCCCAAAGTATTGTTTGGAGAGAAGGAATTCAACTTCCAGGAAGCAACTGTGATTATGTTTAAAACAAAAAGATACTGAAAGAGTAGTAAGTAAATAAAAGGAAGAGATTAACAGGTTCAGCCTTATGTCCTCAGGCTTCATAGACTTGTGGGGGTGGGACAGGAAAATGCTAAAGAAAAAGAGACATCAAGGCAGCACCTGTGGCTCGTGAGCTAGAGCAGATCCATATTCACCGCCGCCGTTCATGACTGTGTACACAGAATCAGGAGTCCCTTTATTAAAATGATGGAGGGCTTGAGCGATGGCTTAGCAGTTAAGGAGCTTGCCTGCGAAGCCAAAGGACCCAGGTTCAATTCCCCAGTACCAACATAAGCCAGATGCACAAGGTGATGCATGTGTCTGGAGTTCGTTTGCACTGGCTAGAGGCCCAGGCATGCCCATTCTCTATTTGCCTCCCTCCCTCTCTAATACATAAATATTTTTTTAAAAAAATGGAGGGCTGGAAAGATGGCTTAGTGGATAAGGTGCATGTCTGCAGAGTTTGTTTGCATTGGCTAGAAGCCCTGGTGTACCCATTCTCTCTCCTCCCTCCCACTGTCTCAAATAAAAACTTTTTAAAAAATTTTAAAAAAATAGAATTTTATCTGTTTGTTTTTCTGAGATAGGGTCTCACTCTAGCTCAGGCTGACCTAGAACTCACTCTGTAGTTCCAGAATGGCCTCACACTCACAGCAATCCTTCTCTTAGGGTCAATTCTCAAGTCTTTAGGGTTAATCACCAGTTTAATCTCAGTAGGTTAAGGTAATATGGCCTCCGTCATGGTGCTGGTGTACATGCAACCTTACTTCTCTGTGTCTGGCACTCTTTGTACCCTGTGTACTCCTCCTCCAACTTTCATGTGCTTATATACTTCTGAGCCTCCAATGCTGACAGAAGCATGCCTAAGGCTACCTATTTCACTTGGGAAATAGTCCAGGATTTCAAAGCACCATCTTTTAAAGGCTGCATATTGCTGATATGCATCAAACATCTCAGACATAAACAGCATTGCCTCCTGGCCTCCAAATCCTGCAGTGACCTCCAGGATCAAACCCCCTTCGTCTAGTTCTTCCCATGCTCCAGCTAGACTGTTTTTGACATAATGCTATTTCATTTTCTGCAAGCTTCTTTAAGTCTTCATTCTCATTGTGCAGCAAGTGCTCAGTGTCCCACAGCTCCTGCTCCTTCTCACTCAGCCGTTTGGACACTACCAGCAACTCGGGGCCCTGACTGGGAAATGGGCTTCAGAGTCCACCCAGCGCTCCAGGAAGGTCCACAGGAGCCCACCTTGGGTGAACTGCCAGGGCCACCACAGCTCTGGTCCCAGCAGGTAGGACCCACACCCCCAGGGGCCCATAAAAAACTTCCCACATGGCCCAGAATATCCTTAAGGGACCTGTCTTCGGTGATACAAATTTTCCCTGAATGCAATGATGTAATTTTTATTAGATGTAGGTAGCCTGCTTTATCTCTGATAAATACCATGATTACTTTTTTTTTTCTTTTTGGTTTTTCAGGGTAGGATCTCACTCTAGCCCAGGCTGACCTGCAATTCACTAGGTAGTCTCAGAGTGACCTTGAACTCACAGCGATCAAGTGCTGGAATTTAAGGTTGAGCAACACCATGCCCGGCTTCTGTGATTACTTTTATAAGTACCATCTTTTGATCAAAAGGAAAAAAATAATTTTAATTTTTTAAACTTAATCTAAATCATACTCTACATTTAAAAATCAGGTTTGGTGATCTGATAGATGCTTCTATTTAGTCAACTTAAAAACTAATACACAGGGGCTGGAGAGGTGGCTTAGCAGTTAAGACACATGCCTGCAAAGCCTAAGGACCCAGGTTCAATTCTCCATGTCCTACATAAGCCAGATGCACATGGTGGCGCGCACATCTGGAGTCATTTGCAGTGGCTGGAGGCCCTGGCGCGCCCATTCTTTCTCTCTCTATCTCTCCCTCCCTCTGTCTCTCCCTCCGTCTCTAATAAATAAATAAATCTTTAAAAAAAAAAAAGATTGCCATGAGTTCAAGGCCACCCTGAGACTACATAGTGAATTCCAGATCAGCCTGGGCTACAGTGAGACCTAACTCAAAAACCAAAATAATAATACACAGGGGCTGGAGAGAGAGCTCAGTTCTGTAGGAGTGGATGACAAACTCCACGTTTCACATTCCTTACTTTCTGGTAGTTACACTCTTATGTAGTCCTTTCCCTTTAACTGCAGGTGGGCAGCATCTATAACTTATCTCTAATAGACTATGACAAAGGTGATAACACTTTGATTTTATAAGGCTATAGTGTCCATACTAGCAGTCTTTGCTGGCTTAAGAAACAAGATGGTGTGTCCTTTTCTACTCTGCAAAGGCCCATGAGGGGAGGAACTGTGTGTGTCAGCAAAACACTAAGGTCTTAGCCTGCAAGCCTTCAAGAAGCATAACCATGACAGCAGCCATGAGATCCTGGATCTCACCCCAGAAGGTTTTCATATGACAGCACAGCCCTGGCCAAGTCACTGATGACAAGGGGACCCAGCTAATCTGTGGTTGGCATTCACTCAAATTAACTGGAGAAAATAAATGTGTTGTTTTAAATTACTATATATGTAGCAATATTGCTACACAGTAATAAAATGGGATCAGTAGCCCCCTCATTCTCTATATATCTATAATACAGGAACATATAATCATACAAAAATGGCATGTGACCTGAGAGCCAGGGCCATCTGGACTGCTTCCTGCATGTGCAACAATCAAGAAATTGCCAGGAGCTGTGCTCTAATCTGAGGATCTGGCATTCAGCTCCTGGAAGGCTAGAACCTAATATAAATTATATATACCTGAATAATGATTCACACTCTTCCTTTGATAATAAACATATGCTATTTTAAGCTGATTATGGTGGCACATGGCTTTAATTCCATCACTCAGGTGGCAGAGGTAGGCGGATCGCTGTGAGTTCAAGGCCACCCTGAGACTACATAGTGAATTCCAGGTCAGCCTAGGCTAGAGCAAGATCCTACCTCAAAAACAAATCCAAAAACAACAACAACAGCAAAAAAAAAAAAGCTGGTAAATTTTTCTTGCTTTACTTTAGTGTTTACAGTGCTAGGAACTAAACCAGGGCGTCACACGCATGCTAGATGAGCACTCTAACACTGAGCTGCAACCCCAAGCTATAAAAACTCTGCTTTCTGTAAAAGTCTACTTTAATCATTTTTCAAAATATATTTTATTTGGGAGAGAATGACAGAGGGAGGCAGAGCGAGAATGAGCACACTAGGGCCTCCAGGTACTACAAACAAACTCCAGACACATGCAGCCCCTTGTGCATCTGGCTTACGTGGGTCCTGGGGAATCAAACTGGGGTCCTTTGGCTTTGCAGGCAAACATCTTAACCACTAAGCCATTTCTCCAGCCCTAATCATTTCTTCTTCTTCTTTTTTTTTTTTTTTTTTTTTTGGCATGTCCACTGTCAGTGTCTCAAAACCTCAGATTACTCTGATGGTGAATTCAGTGTGGCCTTATTCCAGGTCCATGTCAACTTAAGCACCATCTTGCTTTCCAAACATCAGTCCACAACAAAGCCTCAGTTACTGCCTCAGCCAACTCTTGGCCCCAGTGATTGCTCCCTGCTCTCCCAGATCACACTTTTGCTCAGCCTATGCCCTCCCTCTCCCTGCCATTCCTCCCTGGCTCAGCCAAGTCTTCACTTCTGTCAAACCTAGCCCACCTCCCATGCAGGGGAGGAAGGAATCCAGATAGCACAGGCTCTCAGGAACAACATGCCATCATCCACTCTTGGCACACATGACGGCCTGCTACACTTCATCATGAGCACTCAGCATCTGCTCCTGTATCCTGTTATCTGTCACTTCTCCAGCCAGAGGAAAAGAGACATTTATTGTCTTGTGTTGCCTCAGCATCAAGATCTGACACAGATGGTACCCTTGTCAGCAATGACACGTGGTGGCCCAGTACTTTAATACCTTTGGGTATGTACTGCATCACAATACTGTAATGAATACTTTACAGGTCTATGAAAGAATAACTCATTTCTTTGAAAACGTAGTCAAAGGGACACACAAACATTTAAAATACTCACAATTAAGCTGGGCACGGTGGCACACGCCTCTAATCCCACCCAGCACTGGGGAGGCAGAGGGAGGACTACTGTGAGTTCGAGGCCACCCTGAGACTACATAGTGAATTCCAGGTCAGCCTGAGCTAAAGTAAGACCTTACCTGGGGGGGGGGGGGGACTCACAATTCCAGTCAAATTTAAATAAATAGAAATCAAAATAAAAATGAAAATTAAAAAATTAAACTCAGCTGGGTGTGGAGACACACACCTTTAATCCCAGCACTTAGAAGACAGACATAGGCATATTGCTATGAGTTTGAGGCCAGCCTGAGACTACAGAGTGAGGGCCAGGTCAGCCTGGGGTAGAGCAAGACTCTACCTCAAACAAACAAACAAAAGAGAACAAAAGCACTTCTGGGGATGTGGGATCTGTTGTGGAATATATGCTTAGGAAAGCAATGCCTTGGGTTCTTAGCACTAGATAAAAAAATATATATATATTATATATATACACACACATATATACATATACATACATATATATATATATATATCCACACACATTTATTTATTTATGCATGTACGTATATGTGTACAGTAAAAATATATAAGAAACATATGCAACTTAGAGTCCTGGTGAGCATTTCAAGGATCTCCCACAGAATGCAAATCTCTATACTCCCTTCCACCAAAATGGAGGGAGGAAGGAAGGGTAAGGGAAGAAAAGGGGAGGGGAGGGGAGGGGAGGGAAGAAAAGAAGGAAAGGAAGGGAGGGAGGGAAGGAGGGAGGGAGGAAGGGAGGGAGGAATTGAGCACTTAAACCACAGGGTGGCAGTGCTACCCCAGAGCTCTGAGCTAGGAACTAGCCGGGCTTGCCAGCTCCCCTGGCTGCCCAGGGCTGTCTCCCAGGAATTTCTCAGTAGTGACTCCAGCTCTGTTTAGAAACACCAAGGCTGGGGCAGCAGCTGGGGCGGCAATCTAAACAGTGACCACAGAGGCCTCCAAACCCCCACCCCTATCCTACCCTGCCTCTCTGGATGTTCTGACAACTATCCCATTTCCTGCTCTCTTACATAACACATTCCTGGTGCATGAGTCCTCAACAACCTTCTTCTCCCCGGCAATCTTCCTAGAGGTCCTGTATTTCCCACAAAGGCCCTGCTCCAAGAGCAACACTAGGAACACTATTCTACAAGACACATTTCTCCCTTTAACCTAAAGAATTCCAATGGTGTCACCTGTCCTTTAGTACTGACGTTATATGTGCCACACACTGTCCTTCCAATCCAGCCACCCTCCATGCTCTTACTAAGTGGTCATATTACTGTAATAAGCACCAGGGAGCACAGGCAGTTTTGCATCACACATATACAAAGGCCCTAAAGACAGCAACTCTGTTCCCAACATCTCATCAGATAGAATCAGGGACCCACATGGTGGATGGGACTTACAGACTGTGCATTAGGAAGTAAGTATGCAATTCTGCCTAAGTCACTCCTTCTTAAAACCTGATTTGGCTTTGCAGGCAAACCACTAAGCCATTTCTCCAGCCCTAATCTTTTTTTTTTTTTTTTTTTTTTTTTTTTTTGGTTTTTCGAGGTACGGTCTCACTCTAGTCCAGGCTGACCTGGAATTCACTCTGTGTTCTTAGGGTGGTTTCAAACTCATGGCGGTCCTCCTACCTCTACCTCCCGAGTGCTGGGATTAAAGGCATGCGCCACCACACCCGGCTTTTTGCAGGTTTTTTTAAATCAGGTTCTCTTTCGCCTATTGTGAAAAGTTAATCATAAATTGAATTTTAGTAATTTCATAAACCACTCAAAGCAAATGACCTCAGCCAACTTACTGTTCAGCCTTAACCTATCTCAGGAAGCCTGCAATTAAATCTCATGTGAGGGCTGGAGAGAGGGCTTAGCAGTTAAGGTGCTTGCCTACAAAGCTTAAAGACCTAGGTTGAATTCCCCAGGACTCATGTAAGCCAGATGCACAAGGTGGTGCATGCATCTGGAGTTCATTTGCAGTGGCTGGAGGCCCTGATGTGCCCATTCTATCTGCCTCTTTCTCTCTGTCAAATAAATAAATAAAATATTTAAAAGAATGGAGAGAAAAAATGAAATAAAATAAAAAAATAAATAAATAAAAGAATGGAGAGAACCACTAAAAAGAAAAAAATCTCAGGCTAGAGAGATGGCTTAGTGATTAAGGTGCTTGCCTGCAAAGCCAAAGGACCCAGTTTTGATTCCCCAGGACCCACATAAGCCAGATGCATAAGGTGGCACATACATCTGGAGTTCCTTTGCAGGGGCTGGGGGCCCTGATGTACCCATATTCCCTCTCCCTCTTTCTCTCAAATAAATAATTTTTTTTAATCTCATGTGATGCATACTGCTTTGTTTCCATCTCCAACTTCCTGCCTGCTGTCTGTCCTCTAATGCCCTGTGCAAACCACCACCTACTTCCATTCCTGCTGCCAGATCACCAATTCACAGCACCTTCCTCCAGAAGCAGTTAGTGGACACTAGGACTAGGCATGTACATTCATCTCTGTATAGTCAACAGTCCATCAGCAGAGCCCCTGGACACAGAGTAAGGGCTCAGAGTGTGAGGTCCGAGTTCACCGTCTACATGGCAGGCATACATGATCATTATCACTCTCTCTATTTCCCTCATTCCAGTTGGAATTACAGACATGTACCACCATACCCAGCTCAGTAATTGATTTTTCAAATAGCACTGGTTATCTGTGAATGGCCCAAATTTGGAGAATAATCAGTGATCTCTGAACTTCTAAGGGCATGAATCTAACTTCTATTTTATAGCATGAATGTTTGTATAAGTAGAACAACTTTAACTATATTCTACTCTGGCTTTTAAGTAAACAGCACAAAAAGCACAGATCTATTTCACAAGAACACAATAAGGAGCCCCATATACTTAATCCTCCTAGATCAACCTAAAGGTAATCTACCTCTGCTAGTCAGAATTAAATAAGAATAAATAACTGGTCCTGGTGGTGTGCCAATCCCACCATTTGGGAAGCTAGGGGGAGAATAGCTGTGAGCTCAAAGGAAGCCTGGGACGACAGAATGAGTTGGAGGTCAGCCTGGGCTATAGTGAAGTTCTGCTTCAAAATAAAAGTACCAGGCGTGGTGGCACACACTTGGGAGGCAGAAGTAGGAGGATCGCCATGAGTTCGAGGCCACCCTGAGACTACAGAATGAATTCCAGAGTGAGACCCTACCTCAAAAAAAATAATAATAAATAAAATAAATAAAAGGAAGGGAAGAAAGAGAGAAAGTGGGAGGGAGGGAGAAAGGGATAATCATGGTTTGCAATTATAACTTCCCTCTCTTTAAATTTTTTTGTTCTTGTTAATTTATTTGATACACAGAGAGAGAAATAAGCAGATAGAGAGAGAGAGAATGGGCACACCAGGGCCTCTAGCCACTGCAAACGAACTCCAGACATTTGCGCTACCTTGTGCATCTGGCTTTACATGAGTACTTGGGAATCGAACCTGGGTCCTTTGGCTTTGCAGGCAAACACCTTAACCTTTGAGCTATCTCTCCAGCCCACCATCCCTCTCTTGATAACAGAACTAGACTTGGTGTGGATCAATGGAGATATTTACCAGAAAAACCTTATCAACTACATTGACTTAATTGGCAAATATGTAACAAAAACACATTTCAAGTACACATGAAAAATTCATCAGAGTATAAGGATATTTCATAAACTAGGCCAGAAAACATCTCAACAAATGGAAAATTACTGAAATCCTGTAACAAATTATGTTCTCTAACTATAGTGATATAGTGGTGGTACACACCTTTAATCCCAGTACTTGGAAGGCAAAGGTAGGAAGATCACTGTGAGTTGGAGGCCAGCCTGAGACTCCATAGTGTTGGAAAAAGAAATCCAATTCCAAATCATCCATGATTAATAAATAAATCATAAGAGTCTTTGGTCTGGCCTGGGTATGGTGGCACACGCCTTTAATGCCAACATTCAGGAGGCAGAGGTAGGAGGATCGCCATGAGTTCGAGGCCACCCTGAGACTACATAGTGAATTCCAGGTCAGCCTGGGCTAGAGCGAGACCCTACCTCAAAAACCAACCAACAAACAAACAAACAAAGAAGGGAGGGAGAGAGGGAAAAATACAATATATCACTAGGGGTAGAATATGTGTTTTAGAAAGGCTGATCTTTAGACAAGGCTGTTTACAAACATGTATAGAGCCCTGGGTTCACTCTCTTAACACAAAAAATGGAGGTAGGAGAGGCTGGGGAGAAGGTTCAGTGAGTAAGAACACTTTCCACACAAGCTTGAGGACAGCAGAGACAGAATGGCTAGGGCTTGCTGGTCAGCCATTATGACCAAAAATAGCAGTTCTGGGTTCAATGACAGACATTGTCTCAAGGAAGCAACATGGAATAGCAAGAGAGGAAGACACCCAAAGTTCTTCTCTGGCCTTCACACATGTGTATAAAGATGTGCATGTGACATGAACACATACATCACAATACATACCACATCACACATACTACACACACATATTTTTTAAAAAAGAAAGGAGGGTGGGAGGGATCAAAACGCTGTAGAAGGATAAGAAGGTCTGATGATGCAGCTCAGTTAGCAGCCTCCTTGTCTAGCATGCACCAAGCCCTGGGTTTGGACCCCAGCACTGCATAACAGGGCATGGTGGTATACAGCTAGAATCCTAGCATCAGGAAGGTGGAGGCAGGAGGATCTTAAGTTTTAAATCACCTTCAGGTATATAAGTAAGTTTAAGATCAACCTTTTCTAAAATATGTACACATGAAAAATTCATCAGGGTATAAGGATATTTCATATCCCTATAATAATAATAAATAATAAATTAAGTAATATATAATAACAATAAGTAGGACTCTGTAGATGGGTCAGCAGTTAAAGGTGCTTGCTACGCAAAGCCTGCCAGCCTGCCTGCCCAGGTTCAATTCCCCAGCACGCACAAAGTGGTCCATGCATCTGGAGTTTGTCTGCAATGGCCAGAGACCCTGAAACACCCATACTCATTTACTCACACTCTCTTGTTCTTTTTCTCTGCTTGCAAATAAATAATAAATCCATAGGATATGGCTAAAGCATTTGTGGTGGTTTGATCCAGGTGACCCCCATAAACTTAGGTGTTCTGGATGCTAGGTTCCCCAGCTGATGGCAATTGGAAATTTAAGCCTCCTGGAGGCAGCATATTGTTGGGGGCAGGCTTATGGGTGTTATAACCAGTTTCCCCTTGCCAGTGGCACACTCTACTGTTGCTATTGTCCATCTGATGATGGCCACGAAGTGATGTCCATCTTCTGCTTATGCCATCGTTTTCCCTGCCATCCTGGAGCATCCCCTCGAGTCTGTAAGCCAAAATAAACCCTTTTGTCCCCAAAAACCTTCGCTTGGTCAGGTGATTTTTGCCAGCAACGCAAACCTGACTGCAACAGTAATGTTGGTACTGAGAGTGGGGCCATTTGCTGCTAGATACCTGACTGTGTGGCATTGGCCTTTTGGAGCTAATTTTCAAGAGGAATGTGGAAGGATTTGAATCTTTGGACTAAGAGACACCTTGCAGTGCTGTAAGTACAGTTTGGTGGATTCTTCTGGTCAGAGTTACAAGACCTGAATGCAATAAGAACTATGGACTGAGGTTTGGCTTATGAAGGTGAAAAGAAGCTTTGTCTGGACTGGGCTAGATGTAGTTTGTGTGAGAGGCTTTCTGTTATAGCCATGTCCTGAGAAGTTGTGCAGGGTTGCAGAGCGTAAAAACAGACTGGTGTGAACAGAGGGGTATGGCACAGAAATGAAATCTTTGGGCCAAAACTGCTGCCTATTCAGCTGCAATTGAGAGATTACAACCTTGGAGATTGGGCCAGCTGACCTGCACTGAGGCAACAGGAAGAATGTAGACTGTTTTGAAGGGGCCCGAGTGCTCAAGGAGTGTCCTGTTCTTCAAGGTCTGCTTTATTCCCCCTGGATTAACAAATTGGCACCCTATGTGGTATTGTAGAGTATAAGAAATACAGGAAAGAGAGGGTCATTGAGTTTGCAACAAGGTCTTGTGTTTTGGAAACGGTCATGGGCACTGTGAAGCAGATTTGCTGGATGGCTGCATGGAGACCCAATGGATCCATGAGGCTGAACCATGGATTGCAGTGGAGACCCAGTGGAGATGCTGGGACCATGAGATGGCAGCTGATTGCTGCTGGCCCCAGATGAAGTTTTCCAGGACTGTGAGTAGCCTAGCTGGAGGGGCTGAATTGGAACTCCAGAGACTTGTTGCTGGTTAGAATTACTGGACTTAGAGACTTGTCACTGACTGGAGTTGTTGGACTTAGAGGTACAGAGTTTGATGTTCTCCCTGGTTGTTTTAAATCTTATATTAGTTGAATATTTCTTTGCTATGTCCAACGCCATCTTTTGTAGTATAAATGTTTAGTCTGTGTCATTATGAGGTTTGGGGGAATTTTTAGGTATTATGGCTCAGTTAAAAAACCTTAGATTAGCCGGGCATGGTGGTGCACGCCTTTAATCCCAGCACTTGGGAGGCAGAAGTAGGAGGACCACCATGAGTTCGAGTCTACACTAAGACTACAGAGTGAATTCCAGGTCAGCCTGGGCTAGAGTGAGACCCTACCTTGAAAAACCAAAAAAAAAAAAAAAAAAAAAAAACTTAGATTATTGGGATGTTTCAACATCATTAGGATCAATAAACTATGGGGACTTTTAAAGCTGGATGAATGCATTATATTTTATATCATGTATGGTTATCAGTTTATTTCAGGGGCCGAATGTGATGTGATGGTTTGATTCACGTGACCCCCATAAACTTAGTTAGGTGTTCTGGATGCTAGGTTCCCCAGCTAATGGAAATTGGAAATTAAAGCCTCCTGGAGGCAGTGTATTGTTGGGGACGGGCTTATGGGTGTTATGACCAGTTTCACCATGCCAGTGTTTCGCACACTCTCCTGTTCCTGTTGTCCCACCTAATGATGACCAACAAATGATGTCCACTCTCTGCTCATGCCATTGTTTTCCCTGCCATCCTGGAGCATCCCCTCGAGTCTGTAAGGCAAAATAAACCCTTTTTTCCCAAAAGCTGCTCTTGGTCAGGTGATTTCTGCCAGCAATGCGAACCTAACTGCAACAGCAGTGTTTCATGGAAAATATACATAACTTTAAATGCTTAAATGATGAAAGATCAAATAACTGAGCTGAGGTTCAAAGCAAAATAAACAGCTTTAAAAGATAAATAACAGGGCTGGAGAGATGGCTTAGCGGTTAAGCGCTTGCCTGTGAAGCCTAAGGACCCCGGTTCAAGGCTCAATTCCCCAGGACCCACGTTAGCCAGATGCACAAAGGGGCACACGCATCTGGAGTTCGTTTACAGAGGCTGGAGGCTCTGGCACGCCCATTCTCTCTCTCTCTCTCTCTCTCTCTCTCTCTCTCCCTCCCTCCCTCCCTCCCTCCTTCTCTCTGTCACTCTCAAATAAATAAATAAATAAACAAACAAAATTTTAAGAAAAAGCTAAACAACAGGCTGGAAAAATGTCTTAATGGTTAAGGCACTTGCCTGCAAAGCCTAAGGACACAGATTCAATTTCCAGGTACCCATATAAGCCAGATGTACAAGATGGCAAATGCATTTGGAGTTGATTTGCAGTGGTTAGAACACCTGTCAAACCTATTCACTCTATCTGCCTCTCTCGCTCTCAAATAAATAAAATATTTTTAACCCAGTTCTTTCCTCTCTGGTTATTTATTTCTTTAGTGCCAGAAGGGCACAGCAGGGGAGCCCTGATTTTTAATAAATCCTGAATTGTATTAATTAACTTGAAAAAGAAATATTTTTAGCCGGGTGTGGTGGCACATGCCTTTAATCCCAGCACTCATGAGGCAGAGGTAGGAGGATCGCCACAAGTTCGAGGCCACCCTGAGAATACAGAGTGAATTCCAGGTCAGTCTGGGCTAGAGTGGGACCCTACCTCGAAAAACCAAAAAATATATATATTTTTTAAAAGAGAGAAAGAGAGAGAGAAAGAGAACGCGCACACAACAAATAACAGAGGAACTAAAATAAAATGTTAGTTTGTTTTTGTTGTAGTATTTTTGGGGGGTTTTTTTGAGGTAGGGTCTCACTCTAGCCCACACTGACCTGGAATTCACTACACAGTCTCAGGGTGGCCTTGAACTCACAGCAATTTTCCTACCTTGGCCTCCCTAGTGCTGAGATTAAAGGCATTAACCACCATGCCCAGCAAAAGATTGATTAGCTCTTTGAAACTCTCAAAATTAAAGGGTTGAGGAGATGGTTCAGTAGCTAAAGGTTTGTTTGCAGTAGCAAGAAGCCCTGGTGTGACCATACACACACACATGCTTTTAAATAAAGTAAAATTTTAAAAATTAGTCCAAAATTTTTTGTTTTGAGGGTTTTTTGTTTCTTTATTTGTTTGTTTGTTTGTTTTTGAGACAACATATTATAATTACGTAGCCCTGGCTGGCCTGAAACTCTCTACGTAGACCAGAATGGTCTTGAACTTTGGGTAGTTCTGCCCCTGCCTCCAAAGTATTGCTGTTATAGGCATGAACCACTACAGCCTTAAAATAAAGGAATACTGTTAAAGAGACCGAGAGAGAGAAATGTTATTGGAAAAGTCCTTTTTAAAAGATTTTACAATCAAAGTAGAAGCACAAGGAAACATAAAAATAATATTAACTCTAAATATGAACCTTCCACAGTCGAAGCCTCTGGTAATTCAGCAAGGGAGGATGCCGGTTCTGTTTTCATTGTGTTTTCTCCCATTGACTTGCAAGTTAACTCCAAGCCTGTGGCCCCTGATCCATCCCCAAAGGAGTGACAAGTTAAAGCAGATGAAACCTGGCCAGCTTCCAAAGGAGATTTCAACTGACCTAGAGGGAAAAAAAGTTTTTAAAGCTTGAAATACACTTACGTGCATACAATCTGGAAACCAAGAACCCCACAATATAGACTAGAAAGCCAGAGGGACTCATTCAAACAAGCCATTCATCTCACAACACACAAAAATGCACTGGCGGCTTGATTGCCTAGAATTTAAAAGCAAGACGAAGATCCTAACTCAAAATTTTTTTTTCCTCACAGCTGAACAGAACATATATGTACCATATTTCATTATCCATTCACAAGATGATGGGCACCTGGGCTGATTCCATCTCCTAGCTTTTGTGAATAAAGCAGGAACAAACATGGCTGAGCATACCTCTATAGCACAGTATAGTCTTTAGGAGAAGGAGGGAGGGGACAAAAGAGGATAACTTGATAGGAATAGGACCAATTTATAGTATGTTCAGTTAACAAAGTTCCCCATAAAAATAATAAATAAATAGAATGCACTCCCAGGTTCTAGTACATACAGCCAGGACTATGAACACCTCAAAGAACAAGAGCAAAGTAAAAAGAGGTCAACATAAAGGCAGAAGCATGGAGTGAGATGGCACCATTAAGATGGAGAAGGAGGCTGGGCGTGGTGGCGCACACCTTTAATCCCAGCACTTGGGAGGCAGAGGTAGGAGGATCACCATGAATTTGAGGCCACCCTGAGACTACATAGAGAATTCCAGGTCAGCCTGAGCTAAAGTGAGACCCTACCTCGAAAAACCAAAAAAAAAGATGGAGAGGGAGGGTTCTTCAGGGAGTGTGCCTCCAACCCAACATACAGTGGTGAGTAAACCAAAGCAACCACAAATGCATACTGAACCACCAAGGAAGAACACGTTACCAGAACACAGCAGCTTATTCAATAATTTCATTTTAGTACAATCTAACATGTACAAGAAGCCAATAACACAAGAATTTACACTCTCTCATAAATAAATAAATAATTTTTAATTTTTTTTTTTAAAAAAGGGCAGGAGAGATGCCTTAGCAGTTAAGGCACTTGCCTACAAAGCCAAAGGAACCAGGTTCAATTCCCCAGGACCCACATAACGCAGATGCACAAGGTGGCCCATGTGTCTGGAGTTCATTTACAGCAGCTAGAGGCCCTGGTGTGTGCATTCATTCTCCCTCTCTCTCCGGGGGACCCCCCCCCCCGCCGCCACCACACCGACTACATATATATATATATATATATATATAAAATAAATAAAAAAATACACTCGGGAGGTAGAGGTAGGTGGATCGCCATGAGTTCGAGGCCACCCTGAGACTACATAGTGAATTCCAGGTCAGCCTGAGCTAGAGCAAGACCCTACCTAAAAAAAACCAAAATAGATAGATAGATGGATAGAAATAGAGATGATAGAGACAGATAGAGAGAGAGAGAGAGAGAGATAAATGGGAGGCTGGAGTGATAGCTTAGTGGTTAAGGCACTTGCCTATGAAGCCTAAGAACCCAGGTTCAAGTCCCTAGACCCCACATAAGCCAGATGCACAAAGTGGAACATACATCTGGAGTTTGTTTGCAGTGGCTAGAGGCCCTGGCATGCCCATTCTCTCTCTCTAATAAATAAATAAAATATTTTTTAAAATTTAAAGAAAAAGAGCTGGAGGGATGGCTTAGCAGTTAAGCCATTTGTCTGCAAAGCTAAAGAACCCAGGTTCAATTCCCCAGGACCCATGTAAGCCAGATGCACAAGGGGGCACACGTGTCTAGAGTTCATTTGCAGTGGCTTGAGCCCTGGTGTGGTGCCAATTCTCTCTCTCTCTCCCTCTCTTTCTCCCTCCTTCTCTCTGGCAAATAAATATTTTTTTTAAAACAATGAAGAAAAAGAATTTAGATTGGCTTTCAGCCAGGTGTGGTGGTGCATGCCTTTAATCCCAGCACTCAGAAGGCAGCAATAGGAGGATCACCGTGAGTTCAAGGCCAGCCTGGAACTACAGAGTGAGTTCCAGGTCAGCCTAGGCTAGAGTGAGACTCCACCTCAAAAAAATAAAAAACACTTTGATTGATTCTCAGCAGATAGGCATCAGGACAGCAAAACAATTACAGGACAGACTATGACTGACTTACCTTCAACAGATTTGCTGACACTAGAAGGTGTGTCTTGCAAAGGGTCCTTACCAACAGTATCAACCACATCTGGCACAACCAAGTCAGGATCTAGGATCTCATGGGTCCCATTAGTGGACAATCTGGAGGACCGTCTCCTGGATAAGTCTTTGTCACTGTTTTCAGAGCAGGTTTTTGACTGTTCCTGGGCTATAAACCATTAAGACAGCTGTAGTCCAGAGACCAACAGGAAGAAATAACTGCTAATATAAATTTCTGGGCTGACACATCTATAAGGACTTACTTATAAAGATCCTTCAGGGATGTCAGATTAATAAATAGCCTTTCCTAATTTATAGCTTTAGGTAAAGGAAAAATCTGCAAGGAAAGATTTTTACTTCATTAAGAAGTCATAGTCTGGGAGCCAGGCATGGTGGTATACGCCTTCAATCCCAGCACTTGGGAGGCAGAGGTAGGAGGATCACCATGAGTTGGAGGCCACCCTGAGACTACATAGTGAATTCCAGGTCAACCTGAGCTAGATCTAGTGAGACCCTACCTTGAAAAACCAAAATAAAAAGAAGTCATAGTCCGGGCTGAAGAGATGACTTAGCAGTTAAGGCGCTTGCCTGCAAAGCCTAAGGACCCAGATTCAAATCTCTAGTACCTATGTCAAGCCAGATACACAATGTGGCATACGCATCTGGGGTTCATTTTCAGGGACTAGAGGCCCTGGCATGCCCATTTTCTATCTATCAGGCTCTCTCTCTCCCCTCTTGCAAATAAATAAATAAAGTATTATTTTGAAAAGTCAGTCTGAAAATCTGTATCCCGATCTTTTTTGTTTTTTTTTTTAATATTTTATTTATTTATTTATTTATTTATTTATTTATTTATTTATTAAAGAGAAAGACACAAATAGAGAAAAAGAGAAAATGGGCATGCCAGGGCCTCTAGCCACTGCATACAAACTCCAGACACATGTGCCCCCTTGTGCATCTGGCTTATGTGGGTCTTGGGGAATCAAACCTGGGTCCTTAGGCTTCGCAGGCAAATGCCATAACCACTAAGCTATTTCCCCAGTCCCCCTTTTTTGTTTTTTTATAGTTATTTATTTGCAAGAAGAGCGAGATAAGAGAGACAAAGAGAATGTGTACACCAGGGGCTCTAAGCAGGGCAAACAAACTCCAGACACATGTGCCACTTTGTGCATCTGGCTTAAACAGGTACTGGGGAATCAAACCTGGGTCCTGAGGCTTTGCAGGTAAGGGCCTTAATGGCTAAACCATCTCTCCAGCCTCATATCCCAATTTGACACCTTTTATTTTGCTTTTGTTTTTTGGTTTTTCGAGGCAGGGTCTCACTCTAGCCCAGGCTGACCTGGAATTCATTATGTAGTCTCAGAGTGGCCTTGAACTCACAGCAATCTTCCTACCTCTGCCTCCCAAATACTGGGATTAAAGGCGTGCACTACCACACCCGGCTTAATTTTCACAACTTATAAGAACCTTATTTGAAGTTATCACAAATCCTTTTTTAAGCCAACATGGTATATTTTTAATATTTTATATTTATTTATTTATTTATTTATTTATTTATTTATTTATTTATTTATTTGACAAAGAGGGATAGTGAGTGAGAGAATGGGTGCACCAAGGCTTCCAGCCACTGTAAATGAACTCCAGATGTGTGCACCCCCTGGTGCATCTGGATAATGTGGGTCCTGGGGAATTGAATCTGGGTCCTTTGGCCTTGCAAGCAAGTGCCTTAACCACTAAGCCAACCCACGAGCCCCAACATGGTATTTTTTTAATCAACAACTAGTTTTTCTTTTTTGTTTTGTTTTGGTTTTTCAAGTTAGGGTTTCACTCTAGCCCAGGCTGACCTAGAATTCACTATGTAATCTCAGGGTAGCCTCAAACACACCGAGATACTCCTACCTCTTACCTCCCAAGCACTAGGATTAAAGAGGTATGCACCACCACGCCTGGCTAACAACACATTTTATGTGTGTGTGTGTGTGCATGTATATATGTATGTATGTATGTATGTGTGTGTGTGTGTGTGTGTATATATATATATATATATATATACATATATATATATATATATATATATATATATATATATATATATATATATATACACACATACATATATGTTGTTATTGTATGGTTGGTCGGTTGGTTGGTTTGTCGAGGTAGGGTTTTACTCTAACCCAGGCTGACCTAGAATTAACTATGTAGTCTCAGAGCAGCCTCAAACTCATAGCGATCCTCCTACCTCTGCTTCCCAAGTACTGGGATTAAAGGTATGTCCCACGATACCCAGCTAACAACTAGTATTTTTAAAGTTTTGCTCAGAGATAGGGAACTGGTTCAGCAGTTATAGGCACTTCCTTGTATAGCCTACCAGCCAAGGTTCAATTCACAAGTATCCTTGTAAAGTCAAACACACAAAGTGGTGCATGCATCTGGAATTCCTTTGTGGGGTAAGAGGCCCTGACACATCAATAGTCAATCTGTCTGTCTGTCTGTCTGTCTGTCTGTCTCGCTTTCAAATACATGAATAAATAAATAATAAAAATATTTTAAAAGTTTTGTTCACCTATGAAATCTATCCCTTCTTAAGCCATTAATCTTCCAGAGGAATTCAAATCAACTGTAGTTGTGGGAGTGAAGATGGTATCACTAAACCCAACACTAATATAGTTCCTGCTGCTTCTAGCAAAACCTACTAACTCAACCACATCCAGCTCCCTGCTCAAGGACCACCATTAAAGCCTATAAGGAGTTTAAGAATAGATGGACAAAGGCTGACCCAAACAAGGACAAATTCTAGCCATATATATACAAGCTGAAGACTCACAGGAATTTTTATCAAGCCGAGGACGTTTTAATGGGATGTCACTTCCTTTCGATATTTTCCGTCTTCTCAATTCCAATGTTATTGGTTGCAAAGTTTGAGAGTTTGAATCCACAGCTATAATGTATACAAAAGCATACAAAAACATGTAATTTCTTAGTGCTCAATCTTGCATTTTATATAAATAAAAACATTCAAATGAACATTAAATATACACATACACACAGAGATCTTTACATACATAATAAACTCTCAGGCAGAGAAAGACCATCTCAGCAAGGCGTGGTGGCGCATACCTTTAAACCCAGCACTCAGGAGGCAAAGGTAGAAGGACTGCTGTGAGTTCAAGGCCACCCTAAGACTACACAGTGAATTCCAGGTCAGCCTGGGCTAGAGTGAGATCCTAGTTCAAAAAAACAAGAATGAGACCATCTCAAAGAAGTGAATTAGTAACTGAGCATAGTTATGCACAACTTTATTCCCATCATTCATTCGAGAAGTAGAGGTAGGAGGACAGCCAGGGGCTGCAGAGATGGCTCAGTGGTTAAAGGCACTTGCTTGCAAAGCCTGACAGCCCTGGTTCAGTTTCCCAATATCCACAAAAAGCCAGATGCACTAAGTGAAATATGCGTCTAGAGTTCATTTGCAGTGGCAGGAGGCCCTCTGTCTGCCCTTTGTCTCTCTCAAATAAATAAAAATATTAAAAGAAGGGGGGCCTGGAGAGATGGCATTGTGGTTAAGCTGCTTGCCTGCGAAGCCTAAGAACTCAGGTTCCTCTCCCGAGAAACCACCTAGGCCAAATGTACAAGAGGGTGTATGTGTCTGGAATTCATTTGCAGTGGCTAAGGCCCTAGCACACCAATTCCCTTTCTCTCTCTCTCACAAATAAAAATTAAAGTTTTAAAGGCCAAGCATGGTAATAAATAACTTTATCCCTTAATCCCAGCACTCAGGAGGGAGGCAGAGGTAGGAAGATTGCCCCGTGTTTGAGGCCAGCCTGGGACTCCACAGTGAGTTCCAGGTCAGCCTGGGCTAGAGTAAGAGCCTACCTTGTTTTTAAAAAAAAAAAAAAAAAAAAAAAAAAACAGATGCAGTTGGAACACGCCTTTAATCCCAACACTTGGGAGGCAGAGGTAGGAGGATTGTCATAAATTTGAGGCCACCCTGAGACTACGTAGTGAATTCTACCTCAGTCTGGGCTACAGCAAGACCCTGGGGGGTGGGGGGAGTGGTGGGAACAGTGAAATGAACAAGGAGCTGCTTCCTCAGGAAGGTATGGACACCTTGCATACTCACCTCCCAAATCTTTTCATGGTTCTACCTATGAATCAACTGTTCTAAAACCCTCACTTTAAAACACCACACTCCAGTGTAACTGCTTAAAAATATGATAGCACATAGGTAATATAAATATAAAAGTCTTTTTTTATATACAGGGCCTTGCTAAATTGCCATCTGGCCTTGAATTTATAACCAGTCTCAAGCATCTCAGATCATATGCAGGCACCACTGCACACAGCACCTGCAGTTTTTCTTGGAAGGAAGACAGGGTCTTGTCTATACCAGGCTGGACTGAATTCACTACATATGAAAGACAACCTTGAAGTCCTGATCCACCTGCCTTCACCTCCCCAGTGCTAGTATTATAGCATGTGCCATCATGCCCACCTCTTTTTCTTTTCTTTTTTCCTCTGTTTTGTTGTTGTTGCCTGGCACAGGGTCTCACTTCATAACCTTGGCTACCTGGCCTTATACTCACTTATGTAGATTAGGCTAACCTCAAACTGGCTGCCTCTGCCTCCTAAATGCTAGGATTATAGGTTTGTACCACCAAGCCCAACTTCTGGGGTAAATTTTATCACCATCAAATCTTTTCACAACTTGGTATGTCTAAAAAAAATATTTTTTACACTGAACTAAAACAAATCCTGGTTTACACAGTGCTTAAGTAACCCACCATACATGCTAATTTTGAAAATTGTGTATCATGGGACCGGGGCATGATTATAGCTTTCAATCTCCATTTGCTAAAATTTAGTCAGCACTGGGTCTAGTGTAGACGGGTCAAAACAATAACTTTAAAAAAAAAAAAAAAAAAAAAGGCTGGAGAGAGCTCAGCAGGAAAGGTTCCTGCTTACAAAGCTTGATACCCTGTGTTTGACTCCCTAGCACCAACATGAAGCCAGATGCAAAAAGTAGTGCATGCATCTACAGTTCAATTGCGGTGGCAGAAGGCCTGGTATAGCCACACTCTGTCTCTGTCTCTAAATAAACAAACAAATAAATAAGAATGTCAACACTTGGGCTAAAGGGATGGCTTAGCAGTTAAAACGTTTGCCTGCAAAGCCAAAGGACACAGGTTCAATTCCCTAGGACCCACATTAGCCAGCTGCACAAGGGGGTGCACATGTCTTGAGTCCGTTTGCAGTAGCTGGAGGCCCTGGCACGCCCATTCTCTCCCTCTCCCTCTCCCTCCTCCTTTCTCTGTCAAATAAGTAAAAATAAAAATAAATAATGTCAATACATATTCTTTTTTTTAAATCCCAGAAAGACTGTACTATTGACAATGTTCCAAGCAAGGCTGTAAGTCCCAGCAAATGTAATTTTCACCGAGTTTAGAAGTACAGATACTAAGCTCTTACAGAATGCTTATTCATTCTCATTCTCTCTCTCTCTCTTTTTGTTTGTTTTTTTTTGTTGTTGTTGTTTTTGTTTTTGTTTTTGTCAGTGGTGGTGGTGTTTGGTTGGTTTCTTTGTTGTTGTTGTTTTTCGAGATAGGGTCTTGCTCTAGCCCAGGCTGACCTGGAATTCACTAGGTAGTCTCAGGGTGGCCTCAAACTCATGGCGATCCTCCTATCTCTGCCTCCCCACTACTGGGATTAAAGGCGTGTGCCACTACACCTGGCTTTATTATTCTCTTTTTTTAAAAAAATATTTTATTTATTATTTATTTAGAGGGAAAGAGGCATATATATATGGGGGGAGGGAGAGAATGGGTGTGCCACGGCCTCTAGACACTGCAAACAAACTCCAGACACATGTGCCACTTTGTACATCTGGCTTATGTGGGTACTGGAGACTTGAACCTGGGCCCTTAGGCTTTGCAGGCAAGCATCTCAACTGTTAAGCCATCTCTCCAGCCCCCAATATTCTCTTAGTTTTAATCCTAAAACTTAAGAAGCTTTCCCCCAATCTGAAAATTAAAATAAAGGTATCAGAAAGGGAAGACTGAATTGGGGAGAATTTGAAAGAAAGGAAGTAGGACTAAGGGGTTCTGAAGAAGGGTGAAAGGAAAAGAAGAGAAGGGGAAAGAAAGGAAAGGATAGGGGGAAAATGGGAAGACGGGAGAGAGAAGGGGGGAGACAGGAGGAAGAGACTCATCTCAGGTCAGTAGCATTCATATGGCTCAATACAGGCAGGGCCAAGCTGAGGAGGCAACTCTCATTCTCAGCTCTTGCTGAACTCAACCTTCCCAATATTACTCGGCTCCAAGTGGTAGCAACTTGATTCACAAATATTACAAGCTAAATATAAATACAAACCATCCCCTCTAAACAGCTCAGGTTCTCTTCCCAATTAGACCTGTACGATCTAGGGAGCTCAAGGCTCTACCAGCCAATGAATGCACACCAAGTAATTTAAGGGAATCTGAGCTAAGTGAATTGATGATATTTGGCCCATCTTCCTTCTGACACTATCCACAAGAACTGAATATATAGAACCTGAGTGTTCTCCAAAGTCCTCTAACAATGTAATCACCAGGGAAGTATATCAACAATTCACATTCCCAGGTATCCACTCAAAGATTATGACTGGGGAAGAATGAGGTATAAGTAGAATCTGTTTTTACAAATACTAAAGGCAAGGGTTAACAATAAACATGGGCAACTATTAAATCTACCCTATCTGATACGATATCTTATACTTATAAAATTAATGAATGAAATAAAAGTGAAGGCATGGCTTCATGGTTATAGTCTATGAACTGGGAAACAACTATCACTCCAAAAGTACACTTTGGAGTCAAAGTGTACAAGCTAGTGCAGAAATAGCTAAAGGGAAATCAGTTTCAAAACATTCAATTCTCATATACACTCTGCCTTAAACATGAGAACATGCCAGATTTCTACTAGTACACATTTCCCATCTCTCCTTGCATAACTGCCCTTCTCAAAATGTCTGCTCATTGGGTTAGGAATGTAGCTAGTGGTAGAGCACTTACACAGCATGAGAAAAGCCTTGGGTTCAATTCCCAGGACAAGATAAACAAAATGCCTGCCTCTCACTCAATCCCCACCTTAACAAGAATTTTGGATGTTTAAAACAACCAGATGTTCTCAGGTTCTTCATCCTGCATCTGGACACAGGACTCAGAGGGTATTTCCTCAATTCCTTTACCAATGGTACACACCCAGTGCCATTCTCAGAGCACAGAGGGCAATTCATCACAGGAGATGTACGCCTAGGGAATTGGGGCTTAATATCTCCCACAAACCAGTCAAGAAAACAACTAAATTTAAGGACAGTACTGTCCAATAGAAATATAATGAGAGCCAGGCGTGGTGGTGCATGCCTTTCATCCCACCCAGCACTTAGGAGGCAGAGATAGGAGGATCACTGTGAGTTCATGGCCAACCTGAGACTACACAGTGAATTCCAGATCAGCATGAGCTTAAAGCAGGATCTTGCCTCAAAAACTATATATGTACATGCCACAGATGTTAGTAAGCCAGGGGTAATTAAAAAATTTTTACCCATGTAAGCCAGATGCACAAGGTGGTACATGCATCTGGAGTTCCTTTGCAGTGGCTGAAGGCCCTGGCGCACCCAATCTCTCATTCTATCAGTCTCTTTCTCTCTGTTTTTTTTTCTCTCTCAATAAAAATTTTAAAACATTTTTACTAGTCATATTAAGAAAATAAAAATGGGGGTGGAGAGATGGTTTAGCAGTTAAGGTACTTGCCTAAGAAGCCTAAGGACCTAGGTTTGATTGCCCAGTTCACACATAAGCCAGATTTACATGGTGGCACATGCGTCTGGAGTTTGTTTGCAGTGGCTAAATGCCTTGGCAGGCCCATTCTCTCCCCAGCCCCCATAGATAACAAAATGAATAAGGGCTGGAGAGATGGCTTAATGGTTAAGGGGCTTACCTGCAAAGCCAAAGGACCCTAGTTCAATTCCCCAGGACCCATATAAGCCACATGCACAAGGTAGCACATGTGTGTGGAGTTCATTTTCATCAGCTGGAGGCCCTGGTGCACCCGTTCTCTTTCTCTCTGCTTCTTTCTCTCTCTCGCTCTCGCTCTCTCTCAAATAAATAAATAAGTAAATGTTAAAAGTAAATAAAGCCAGGGTGTGGTGGCACACACCTTTAATCCCAGCACTTAGGAGACAGAGGTAGCAGGATCTATAGAGTGAATTCTAGGTCAGCCTGGGCTAGTGTGAGATCCTACCTTGAAAAAAAAAATTGGGGGGTGTAGGGGGAAAGTACTTTTGTCTAGATAAATAAACATATTATTCCCTTGGGCTGGAGAAATGGCTTAGCAGTTAAGCACTTGCCTATCTATGAAGCCTAAGGACCCCGGTTCAAGGCTCGATTCCCCAGGACCCACGTGAGCCAGATGCACAAGGGGGCACACGTGTCTGGAGTTTGTTCGCAGTGGCTGGAGGCCCTGGCGCACCCATTCTCTCTCTCTCTCTCTCTCTCTCTCTCTCTCTCTCTTTCTCTATCTGTTGCTCTCAAATAAAAATAAACAAAAAAATTTAAATACACACACACACAAACACACATATATATATTATTCCCACCAAACTGCCCTCTAAACACTTAGGTTTATTCCCATATATTAATGCTACTCTCACTTTTGGTTAAAGAAGCTTCTCTTTTCATATGGTGGTATCCACCGGGGTGACTCAAAAGTGGCCAAAGGGCATACTCTCCTGCTGCTGTTGTCTACCTAATGTTGGCCAGGGGGTGATGTCCACCTTCTGCTCATGCCATCATTTTTCCTGCCATCATGGAGCCTCCCCTCGAGTCTGTAAGCCAAAATAAACTTTTTTCCCACAAGCTACTCTTGGTCAGGTGTTTCCTAACAGTAATGCAAAACTAACTGCAACAGTAAATTGGTACCGAGAAGTGGGGGTCATTTTTGCTAGAAACCTGACTATATGGCTTCTGGCATTTTGAGGCTGTTTTGTGAGAGGAATATGGAAGAATTTGAAACTTTGCCCTAAGAGATGCCTTGCAGTGCTGTAAGTACAGCTTGATGGACTATTCTGGTCAGAGTTTAAAGACCTGAATGCAGAAAGAACTATGTATGGACTGTGAGGTTCGGCTTATGAGGGTGAGAAAGAACTTTGTCGAGAAGGGTCTAGAAGCAGTTTGTGTGAGATGTTTGCTGTGTTCTGCCTGCCTATGTCCTGAGAACTTATGCAGGGTTGCACTCCACAAAAATGGACTGGCCGTGCGTGATGGCACACGCCTTGAATCCCAGCACTAGGGAGGCAGAGGTAGGAGGATAGCCATGAGTTCGAGGCCACCCTGAGACTCCATAGTGAATTCCAGGTCAGCCTGGGCTAGAGTGAGACCCTACCTCGAAAAACCTCAAAAAAAAAAAAAAAAAAGGGACTGGTATGAGGGTTGAAGAGATGGCTTAGCAGTTAAGTGCTTGCCTATGAAGCCTAAGGACCCTGGTTCGAGGTTTGATTCTCCAGTACCCATGTAAGCCAGATGCACAAGGTGGCACATGCATCTGGAGTTCATTTGCAGTGGCTGGAGGCCCTGATGCATCCATCCATCCTCTCTCTCTGTCTCAACCCCCCCTTTCCTCTACCTGTCTGTCTCTCTCAAATAAATAAAAATAAAACAAAAAAAAATTTTAATGGACTGGTATGAGCAGAAGGATACAGCACAAAAAGAAATGAAATATTTGGGCCAAAATTGCTGCCCATTCAGCCACAATTGTTTGAGAGATTACAACCATTGAGATTGGGTCACCTGACCTGCATTGGGACAACAGGAAGAATACAGACTCTTTTGAAGAGATCTGAATGCTGAAGGAGTGTCCTATTCTTCACAGTCTGCTTTATTTCCCTCTAGATTAAGTTGGTAGCCCACCTGATACTATGGAGTATAACAAATGCAGGAAATGCAGAAAAAGAGGGTCAATGAACTTGTAACACAGTTTTTTATTTTGGAAATGGCCATGGGTAGTGTGAAGCAGGCTTGTTGATTACCTGTGTGGAGACCTAATAGAACCATGAACATTATATATGGATTGCAGTAGAGACCCAATGGAGATGCCAGGATTATGAGATGGCTGCTGGCACCGGATGAAGTTTTCCGGGAACTGTGAGTAGCCTAGCTGGAGGGGCGATATTGGACTCCATACTCATCACTGGTCAGAGTTGTGGAACTTAGAGCTACAGAGTTTGATGTTTGCCTTATTTGTTTTAAATCTAGTATTGGTTGAAGATTTCTTTGCTATGCCCAATGCCATCTTTTGTAGTATGGATGTTTATTTTGTGCCATTATGGGTTTTTTGTTATTTGGTTTCTTGTTTTTGTTTTTTATTTTCTTTTGGTATTATGGCTTATTAAAAAACCTTGGACTATGGCGATGTTTAAACATCATTGGAATTGATAAAAATTATGGAGACTTTCAAAATTGGACTGAATGCATTATATTTTACATCACAGATGGTTATCAGTTTATGCAGGCATGGGGTGGAAGGTGGTGGTTTAATTCAGGTGTTCCCCATAAACTTATATGTTCTTATGTGTTCTGAATGCTTAGGTCCCCAGCTGGTGGCAATTTGAGAACTGAAACCTCCTGGAGGCAGTGTTTTCAGGAAAGGCTTATGTATGTTAGAGCAAGCTTCCCCTTGCCAGTGTTTGGCGCAATCTCTTGCTGCTGTTGTCCAGGAGGTAATGTCTACCCCTCTGTTCAAGCCATCGTTTTCCCCTGCCATCATGGAGCTTCCCCTCAAGTCTGTAAGCCAAAATAAACCCTTTCCTAGAAAAGAAATAAGTGACCAATGTGCTAGGAAGAAGTGACAGTGGAGTGTTCAGAACTAAGTGAGACATCTCTATGACACACCTCCAAGACTCAGGGACCATTTTCTCTGCTCAAAAAATAAATAAACAGGCCAGGCATGATGGCACTTGCCTTTAATCCCAGCACTCAGGAGGCAGAGGTAGGTGGATTGCTGAGTTCAAGGCCACCCTGAGACTAGTGAATTCCAGGTCAGCCTGGGCTAGAGAGTAAGACCCCACCTCAAAAAACCAAATAAACAAATAAATAGGGTTGGAGAGATGGCTTAGTGATTTGTTAAGGGGCTTGCCTGCAAAGCCAAAGGACCCAGGTTCAATTCCCCAGGACCCACATAAGCCAAATGCACAAGGTGGCACATGTGTCTGGAGTTCGTTTGTAGAAGCTGGAGGCCCTGGTGTGCCCATTCTCTTTCTCTCTCTCTCCCTCTGTCTCAAATAAATACAAATAATAATTTTTAAAAACTAATAACAAATAGTTTTTAGGCCAGACATGGTGGCTCATGCCTTTAGTCCCAGCACTTGGAAGGCTGAGGTAGGAGAATCACTGTTCAAGGGCAGCCTGGGCTACAAAGTGAGTTCCAGGGCAACCTTGGCTAGAGTGAAACCCTGCTTCACAAAAACAAAAACAAGGCTGGAGAGATGCTTAGTGGTTAAGGTACTTACTTGCAAAGCCTAATGACCCAGATTCAATTCTCCAGTACCCACATAAAGCCAGATACACTAGGTAGCACATGTGTCTGGATCTCATTTGCAGTAACTAGAAGCCCTGGCATACCCATTCTCTATGTGTATGTCTCTTTCTCTGCTTGCAAATAAAAATAAATATTTTTTTTAAATTTGCCAGGTGTGGTGGCACATGTCTTTATTCCCAGCACTAGGGAGGCTGAAGTAGAAGGATAGCTGTGTGTTCAAGGTCAGCCTGAAACTAATTCCAGGTCAGTCTAGACTAAAGCAAAACCCTCGAGAAACCAAACAATTAAATAAAAAAAAAAAAAAAAAGAGCTGGGCATGGTGGTGCATGTCTTTAGTCCTAGTACTCAGGAGGCAAAGGTAGGAGGATCACCCTGAGTTCAAGGACAGCCTAAGACTGCATAGTGAATGCACTAAATACAAGACCCTACCTCGAAGGAAAAAAAAAAATTCGGAGGGGGTTAGAGAGATGGCTCAGCAGTTACGGTGCTCACCTGCAGAACCTAACAACCTGTGTTTGATTCTCTAGTACCCACATAAAAGTCAGATGCACAAAGTGGTGCATGGAGCTGGAGTTCATTTGCCTGGAGGCCCTGATGTGCCCATTCTGTCTGTCTCTCTCCCCTCCTCTCTCTCTCTCTCTCTCTCTCTCTCTCTCCTTACAAATAAATAAAAATATTTTTAAATAATTTTTTTTTAATTCAGGGGATGGGAGGATGGCTGAGAGTGAAAGAAGTTCAGTGATACAGTCTTGCCTGGCATACACCAGGCTCTGGGTTTAAACTTCAGCACCACCACAAAAACATGAGGGGGAGAGCAGAGAGAGACCTTGAACTCACTATTTATTTAGTTCAGGCTGGCCTCAAACATGAGACAATTCTTGTCAGATGTGATGGTTCATTCCTTTAATGCTAACACTTGGGAGGTTAAACAGGAAAATGGCCATAAGTTTGAGGCCATTTGGGGGTTATAGAGTGTGATCCAGGCCAGTCTGGGCTTGAGTGAGACCATGCCTTGAGAATATTTAAAACAATTTGAGGCAATCTTCAATTTAATCTTGAGAGTGCTGGGATTACAGGCATGAGCCACTTCACCCAGCCTTATTTCTATGAGTGTGCTGGGCACCTGAAATCAAAATATTTTATACTTACAACATCCCAAATCAGAGCTAGCCAATTTCAAGTTCTCAACTGCCACATATGGCTAGTGGCTACCATGCCAGACAGCAAACATCTATGATCATATTTATTCCTAGGGATAAGTCCAAGATTCTCAGGCCTTTTTTTTTTTTCTTTTTCTTTCTTTTTCTTTTTCTTTATTTTTTTATTTTCTTATTTTTTGTTTGTTTTTATTTTATTTGAGAACAACAGACAGAAAGAAAGAGGCAGATAGAGAACGGGTGTGCCAGGGCCTCCAGCCACTGCAAATGAACTCCAGACACGTGCGCCCCTTGTGCATCTGGCAAACATGGGTCCTGATGAATCGAGCCTCAAACCGGGGTCTTTAGGTTTCACAGGCAAGTGCTTAACCGCTAAGCCATCTCTCCAGCCCCCCCCCCCCTTTTTTAAGGCAGGGTCTTGTTCTAGCCCAGGCTGACATGGAATTTAGGGTGGCCTAAAATTCACAGCAATCCTACTTCTACTTCCCAAGTGGTGGGATTAAAGGTGTATGTTAGTTACCACACCCAGATCTCCTTTTTTGTTTTTTAAGACAAGTTCTCACTATGTAGTCTAGACTAGCTTTGAACTTGCAATATTTCTGCCTCAGCCTTCCCAGTTCTGGGATTACCTGGTCTATACTCAACTCTTAAAGGTAAATCCTAGTTACAGACATTGAAAAGAGTTATTCCCAGCCGGGCATGGTAGTTCACGCCTTTAATCTCAGCACTCTGGAGGCAGAGGTAGGAGGGTCACCATGAGTTCGAGGCCACTCTGAGACTACATAGTGAATTCCAGGTCAGCCTGAGCCAGAGTAAAACCCTATCTTGGGGGGAAAAAAAAAAAACGCTATTCCTTATTTCACCTGAGGACAAATCAAGCCATTATCTGGTTTCCTATAAAATTAGAACTCAGATGTGGGAAGGCTTTCCATTGACAGTAAGTGCTAAATATATTTATTTGAGATAAATACATTTATTTGAGAAATGAACTCAGATGTGGCAGTCTGACTTCATAGGGACTGGCTTTGCATTCTATATCATTAATAAATGAGCTAACTGTTATGCCACAGTTTTACTAATTAATTCACATGTGTGGTGTTTTATGTATCTATACAGGTGTGGCAGGGTCTCTTGCCACTGCAAACAAATATCAATGCAAAAATGTGCCTTTTTGCATCCAGCTTTGTATGGGTGGCTGGGGAACTGAACCAAGGCCAGAAAGCTTTGCAAGCAAGTGCCTTTAATTGCTAGCTCAGCTCCCTAGCCTCATGCCAGTTTTGATGAAACTACACTTATGTCAAATTTTACATTTAAATTGTCCATTAAAACTATTTAAACTTGGGCCTAGGCTACAGCAAGACCCTACCTCGAAAAAACAAGAAAAAAACTATTTGAACTTGGACTGAGGAAAGATGGTTTAGCAGTTAAGGTGCATGCCTGAGAAGCCTAAGGACCCAGGTTTGATTCCCTAGTACCCATGTAAGCCAGATGCAAAAGATGGTATATGTGCCAGTTCATTTGTAGTGGCTAAAGGCCCTTACATGCCCATTCTCTATCTGCTTCTGCCCCCCACCAAATAAATAAGATAAAATAAATAAATTTTAAAGAAGAATCAATCTTGTTAGTAAATAAACAAACTACTTAAACTTGCATGAAAAAAGTGATCATGTAGGCTGGAAATGTAGCTTAGTGACAAGAGGTTTTGCCTAGCATGTCCAAGGCCATAAAACCAAACCCCAAGAATTTAACAGAAGAAAATGGGAATTGCTTCAAAGTATGATAGAGGGCTCATTCCCAGTTTCCAAAATTGTGCAGAGAATATGCAAGCAAGAAAATCTGAAGACCAATGAATGGCACTTGTGAATCATGAGCAGATTCAGTGTAGACCCCCTAGGGTATTCTTCATGCTACTGCATCAATCTGGAAAATGACTATTTATTTGGCTTAGGAAGAAATTCAGATTCAGATTCATGTCAATTTTGGTTATTTTTTTTCCCCCTGAGTTTTCAAGGTACAGTCTTGCTCAAACCCAGACTGACCTGGAATTTACTATGTAAGTTCAGGTTGGCCTCAAATTTATAGTGATCCTCCTATCTTTGCCTCTTGAGTGCTGGGATTAAAAGCGTGTGCCACCACGCCCAGCTCTATTTGTTGTTATTTTTAAAGAATTACAAGCTTACACTTCCATTTATTACTTCATATGCTGTTGTGTTCTTTTTTACACAAGACTTTGCTTTATTACATGCATAATTATAAATCTGCACTAAGTGAAAATGTATAAAGCAATGGTGACCTGGGTTTAAGCCACACCAAGAAAGAACTGGACAACCCATTAACTCTTCTGCCAATGTCCACTCTAGTGCCTTGAATATGACTGCTCCCATTTCTTTATTTTTATTTTTATTTTTATTTATTTATTTATTTATTTATTTATTTTGGTTTCTCGAGGTAGGGTCACACTCTACCCCAGGCTGACCTGGAATTCATTATGTAGTCTCAGAGTGGCCTCGAACTCAGAGCAATCCTCCTTCCTCTGCCTCCCGAGTGCTGGGATTAAAGGCATACACCACCTCATCTGGCTCAGTTTCTCACAATTTGCATAGCACTTGTCAAAGTACTTACCTATTCACTGTCTGGTTTGTTTTTTTTTAAATTGTTACACGTGTGTGTGTGTGTATGTGTGTGTACACCAGGTTCTCTTCTTGCTGCAAATGAATGCCCAAAAGGCTTTACACAGGTGGCTGGGAAACTGAACCTGAGCCTGTAGGTTTTGCAAAAAGTGCCTTTAGCTGGGTGTGGTGGTGCACACCTTTAATCCCAAAACTCAGGAGGCAGAGGTAGGAGGATTACCATGAGTTCGAGGCCATCCTGAGACTACATAGTTAATTCCAGGTGGACCAGAGTGAGACCCTACCTAAAAAAAAAAAAAAAAAATTGACCTTTTTTAAAAAAAAAAGTGCCTTTAACCATTGAGCCATCTTCCCAGCCGCTTTTGTTTTTTTTCAGGCAGGGTCTCACTCCATCCCAGGCTGACCTGGAATTCACTCTGTGGAATTGAACTCATAGTGATCCTCCTACCTCAGCCTCCCAGTGCTAGGATTATAGATGTAAGCCACCATGCCAGACTTCAAACTTAACTTCCAGGCTAGAGAGATGACTTAGCGATTAAGGTGCTTGCTTGAGAAGCCTAAGGACCCAAGTTCAATTCCCTAGTAGCCTAGTAAGCCAGATGTACATGGTGGTGCATGCATCTGGAGTTCATTTGCAATGGCTAGAGGCCCTGGCATGCCCATTCTCTCTATCTGCCTCTTTATGTCAAATTAAAAAATAAAATAAAATAACTTCCTTTTAAGTAACTGGGTATTATTATTTCCTAAATCTATACTATGGCCTTGCCTTTTACCAAATTTTAATTAGCCATCTCACCTTTAAAAAAAAAAAAAAAAAGAACATTTATTTATTTGCAAGCAAAGAGAGAGAAGTGAGACAGACAGACAGAATGGGTGTGCCAGGGCTTCCAGGCACTGCAAACTAACTCCAGGTACATGCACTACTTTGGGTATCTGACTTTACATGGGTACTGGGGAATCAAACTCAGATCACTAGGCTTTGTAGGCAAGTGCCTTAACTGCTAAGCCATCTCCTCACCACCACCACCCCCATCTCACCTTTTTACCTAGATTGTGAAAAGCTTTAATCAATAATCACTCTCTAGAGAGGTCAATTTCTTCTTGAGACAAGGTCTCACTATGTATCCTGGTCTCGTCTTAAACTAGCATTTCTCGTACCTCAACCTAAGTGCTAGAATCACAGTTGTCAGTTTCAAATTGCACCCATGTCTCCCTAGTTCTAGTGTTCTGTTGGCCCTGTCTCCCCTCAGATACACACGCTTCTTGTGCATGCTAGGGAATGAAGCTGAGGCCCCATGCTCACACATGCTCAGAGTGCTCTACTGCTGGATTTACACCTCTAGCCCTTGCCTACTCCTTTGTCCATGTTTACCTTTCCTCTTTCATGTTTGTCCATTAAAATGCTATTTCCTGATGCCAAACCTATCAGGCTTCCTTAAACTGAGATCATCTGAACAAGTACAAGGAAAAGGCCTTAGCTCTCTCAGCTATGCCATTTAATAAGGATCCACGAACAGTTAACCACTACCCCAGAAGCCCAGTCACAGCCACTCTCCCCAGTGTGTCCATCTGGATACAAGCCTCACTGAACTTCAGCTCCACAGGCAGGACTCATTTGTAAGATCACAAGTTAGTCACAAACACGAAGGACTGAAGTACAGAAGGTACAAAGAACTGCAACAAGCCACAGAAGAACATTCTGGCATCACCCATTGCAGAGCCCACTTGGGAAACTCACCAGTAGGAGCTATGGAAGGGGGTCTGCCTCGTTTTCTTTTTGGCTCCTTCAAGTTCTCTTGTGGACTCTTCACAATATCATTTTCAGGCTTTTTATCCACTTGGATGTCCCCAGAGTACTCCCTGTCATTTTCTGAAATGTTCTCCTTATCTTCCTTCTCGTTCTTGGGCAGGCTTTTCTCAGACACCTTGCTTTTTTCAGAACAGATTAACTTGCCTTCCTTGTCAGGGTGCCTGGGCCGTTTTTCTGTCTTTAAGGCTTTGTCTTCTTTGTCTTTCTTCCCTTTGACCACGGCTTTTTTCTGTTCCTTAAACTTCTCTCGTTTATCAGGAGATGACGAAAGACTTTTGTGATCTGTTTCTTTAGGCCTAGCATTACCCACAATATTCTAAAATGAGCAAAATAGCGATGAAACACACTTTGTGATTACTTGCAAATACAAACTTTAGGAGGCTGCTTGCAAATTTACGAAGACAAAGGAAGACACTCAAAAAGGACATATGCCAGGTCACATAATGCAGAGCACCAGTAAAGATAGACGAGGTTTGAAAACCAGAACTAAGCTTGAAGACAAATGCCATGTTCAAGTCCTTCTGAGACTCACAATCTCCCTTATGATGAGTAACTCACTAGACTGGTTAAAGGTATAGTCAGGCTAACTACCCAGGAATCTTGTACTAGAAACAATCTCAGCACAAGTTTTCTAAGGAAATGTCTTCATGCTTCTGGTCCCTAGCATGATTCTGACCCCAGACTTTTCAGAAGCCTACTTCAGTTTGCCAGTGGATGCTGATGCAGAGAAAAACTCAAGAGGTTGAACTGGAGGTTGAACAGAAAAATTGTTAAGAATGCCCAACCCACACATAGTCTTAACTTCTTCTCCTGGGTAAAGGCTGGGCTCAGCCTAGCAAGCCACCTACTGTGTTCTGAACTGACCGGGGTCTTTTTTTGTTTCTTTGTTTGTTTCTTTGTTTGTTTGTTTGTTTGAGGTAGGGTCTCACTCTAGCCCAGGCTGACCTGGAATTCATTCTGTAGTCTCAGGGTGGCCTTGAACTCATGGTGATCCTCCTACCTCTGCCTCCCAAGTGCTGGGATTAAAGGCATGTGCTACCATGCCAGGCCTGACTGGAGTCTTTCTTCATTGAAAACAAGTGCTATTGCTAATTTCTTACTAAATTATCTTTAAATTCATCCTAAAAGCTTTATGTCCTCATGTGACTGGTTTTATAATATAGCCAACTCTGAAAGCTCTGGAATGTCTAAAACCATAATTAAGTTTGTGCATGTCACTCTTCCAAGACCTCTGAAGAACAGGGCCCTCCCCTCCACATATCATTGGGTGGGATCCCTAGCACCTAGCACACACACAAGGCACAAGTATTTTTCAAGAAGCAGGAAAGGAACATTTAAATGCTCATCAAGTAAAGGTGTAATGTGTTCCAAAGGGAAGAATAACAAATAAGGAAGCATTTTTCAAGTCCCAAAATTCAGTTTGAAAAGACATGCTCTCTTGTAACTACTAGCAGAAATAGAAATTGCAGCCACCCTTCTGGAAGGGGGGAGTAATGACATTTTGGGCCAAAATAACTTAAAACTTTACACTTTTAAACTAAAATAAACTCCTAGAAATGGACTTTTTAGCAGAATATTAGACTTTTCAGTCAGATTTACAAATAACATAATGTCCACTTTGGAACTGGTTACAAAAAGGATGGGGACATACCTATTATAGAATACTGCAAAGCTATTAAAAAGCCTATTTTCAGCTGGGGGTGGTGGTGCACGCCTTCAATTCCAGTACGTAGGAAGCTGAGGTAGGAGGATTACTGTGAGTTCAAGGTCACCCTGAGACTATATAGTGAATTCCAGGTCAGCCTGGGCTAGAGTGAAACCCTACCTCGAGGGAGGGGGGAAAAAAGCCTATTTTCAGAGTATGAAGGAATTTAGAAGAATGTTTATTTGTTAAAAGAGCAAGTTAAAGACAATAATATGAACTTGACCCAAATTTTAGAAAGATGTGTGTGAGCCGGGCGTGGTGGCGCACGCCTTTAATCCCAGCACTCGGGAGGCAGAGGTAGGAGGATCGCCGTGAGTTCGAGGCCACCCTGAGACTCCATAGTGAATTCCAGGTCAGCCTGGGCTAGAGTGAAACCCTACCTCGAAAAACCAAAAAAAAAAAAAAAAAAAAAAAAGAAAGATGTGTGTGAATAAACAGACAAATACACACATGTTTATAATAAAAATTACACAACAAAATTTTTTTAAAAACCTGTATCTGGATGATGGGGCTACAGTTTTTATTTTTTATGCTTTTGAGTATTTCCCAGATTTTCTACATCATACATACATTATTGTTATAAATTCAAAAAACTAAATGACACCAAAGTAGAAAAGTACAATCACCAAAACATTTAGGTTAATATGATTCTAAAAAATAAAAACTAATATATGAAAAAAATTAACTAACTATCCACGACAGCTATCTTTAGTAAAAATCATAAAGTCCCAGGAGCTTGTGCTTGGTGGCTGCCAGGACAGAGGGAAGGTGAGAAACTAGAGACAGCTGGGAATTGAGAAGTAACGTTCTGACAAATCCTCAATCAGTAAGACAACACCTCTAAGCCAAAGCACTCTGAGGGCCATCATACAATTTACTGAGTAAGCAGATGAATTTATTGGAGATGATGTTAAAGTCTGTAAGTCCAGCACTCAAGAAGCTGAGGCAGGAAGATTGTTTTGAGCTTGAGGCTAGCCTGAACCCCAGAAAGAGACCCTACCCAAAAATAAAATTTTTAAAAATATCTTTAAAAAATTAACTTTTCAAGCCGGGCATGGTGGTGCATGCCTTTAATCCCAGCACTCAGGAGGCAGAGGTAGGAGGATTGCCATGAGTTCAAGGCCACCCTGAGACTCCATAGTGAATTACAGGTCAGCCTGGGCTAGAGAGGGACCCTACCTCGGGGAGAAAAAAAAATTAATTTTTCAGCCTGGCATGATGGCGCACTCCTTTAATCCCAGCACATGACAGGCAGAGGTAGGTGGATCACTGTGAGTTCGAGGCCACCCTCAGACTACATAGTGAATTCCAGGTCAGCCTGGACTAGAGTGAAACTACCCTGAAAAACCAATAAGTAAATAAATAAATAAAAATAACTTTTGTGATTCGGAGCCCTAGACTTCCCTTTGGGAAGTTTAAGTATATAATTTTGAATAAGTTTACTTTTCAGTCTTATTTAACTCATTCCACAAACTTCACACACACATAAACACCAAAAAAAAGTGGGGGGGGGGGCAAAATATTGTAGAGTACAGTGTGTGTTGCTTCTCAGATGCTTGTGAGGCACTCAGAAAGCATTGTCAAGGGGCCAAAGCTTTATAATTCTGTCAATGTTTTGTAGCCCAAAAAAGTTATCATGTCTCAATCTTCAACATATGTACAAAATTTGTTAATATCTGTCTCAAGTAGAAACACAATCATCAGGGAAAAAGACACAACTGTTACAGTATCATCAAAACACTATCTCAACTACCACCCAAAGGGGAGTAATCAGTCATAATTTCTTGAAAATTAAACCTCTTGTTAAGTGGCTTTATACCAGTAATAATTTGAGTTTTAAAAAAATTAGGAAATATCCAAATTTTGGTCTTTTTCCCCCTTCAACTATTTCATTAAAACATGAAAATGGCAGACTAAAGGGCGAAGAAATCATGAAACAAGCAATCATTACTAGCAGAGGGCTCATGGCAGGGGAGACCTATTTCCAAGATCAGAACTCAGGCTCTATGCTCAGGCAAGTACATGCAAGGCGAATGGGACAGCAAAACACAAGACTCTCAAACTAGGCAGATCTAGCTAAAGCAGTTACCAAGTCCACAGCACAAGGGACAGTACTCTAGATCACCAAGCCACGGTACAGGACAAAGCTAGATGAGAAGAAAATGTGCTCTAGTTCTCAGATGATGACGACTAACAACTCTGAGGGCAGGGCACAGGGCAAAGGGGAAAAGAATAGTAACGAGACACTTAAGGAAAGATGAAGAAAACAGGCAATAGGCAGTAAGGTCCATTCCATGTATGCCAGCATTATTGAAAGAGAAAATTTGCATTAAAAGGAAATGGCAAAGAAACAAATATTTACAGCTTCTGAAAACTTGTGTATTACTTTCTGGTGAAACTGTCAGAAGGAGGAAATAAAGACTTGTCATCAGCAACAAATGTAGCATCTTTATTGAGAAACAAAAGTACAATATTAGCATTGCTCATAACACAAAGCACAAAACCACATTTCTCACCTGATCTTTGGAAAAAGCTTTGACATGAATATGTTTGACAGTCTGAACTACTCCATCATAAAATTTCACAGTGTAAGTACCTAAAATTCAAGAAGATATGATTTTAACTCACAGTTTCATGAAAGCAGTAACTTTCAAAGTACAAACACAAGGGAATTCCAACCACATAACAAATTTATGTGAGTTAAAAAAAAAAAAAAAACTAAGAATCATGTTGAGGGTTGAGGACTTAGCAGAGTGGTACAGTGTCTACCTAGCATGCACAAAACCCTCAGTTCCAGTTCCAGCACCAAAAAAAAACAAGAACATTGTACAACCGAACAATATGCTTTCTTTGTTTCTTAGTCGACTACTTTATTATTTTTTTTAATAAAAATCACAGGGGCTAGAGAGGTTGCTCAGTGGTTGAGGCACTTGCCTGCAAAGCCTAAGGACCTGGGTTCAATTCCCCAGTATGCACATAAGCCAGATGCACAAAGTGGCAGTCTGGAGTTCATTTTCAGTGGCTAGACCCCTGGCTTGCCCATTCTCTCTCTAAATAAACAAACAAAGCCAGGTGTGATAGGGCACGCCTTTAATCCCAGCACTCAGGAGGCAGAGGTAGGAGGATCACTGTGAGTTCAAGGCCACCCTGAGACTACATACTGAATTCCAGGTCAGCCTGAGCTAGAGTGAGACCCTACCTCAAAAAACAAAACAAACAAACAAAATATTTTAAAAGGGCTGGAGAGATGGCTTAGCAGTTAAAGCATTTGCCTGCAAGGCCAAAGGACCCAGGTTCGATTCCCCAGTACCCATGTAAGCCAGATGCACAAGGTGGCGCACGTATCTGGACTTCGTTTGCAGTGGCTGGAGGCCCTTGGTGCACCCATTCTCTCCCCTCCTCCCTTCTCTCCCCCCCGCCCCGTCTCTCTCTCTCTGCCTTTCTCTCTCAAATAAATACATAAAAATAAGTATTTAAAAAAAAATTAGCCAGGCATGGTGGCACACACCTTTAATCCTAGCACTTGGGAGGCAGAGGTAGAAGAATCGCCATGAGTTTGAGGCCACCCTGAGAATACAGAGTGAGTTCCAGGTCAGCCTGGGCTACAGTAAGACCCTACCTGGGCGCGGGGGGGGGGGGGAGTAATCACAACCAGAAGCCAGGTGTGGTGGCACACGCCTTTAATCTCAGCACTCTGCAGCCACAGGTAGGAGAACTGCTGGGAGTTTGAGGCCAACCTAGAGCTAGAGTGAGTTCCCGGTCAGCTTGGGATAGAATATGAGAGCCTGGGGCTGGAGAGATGGCTTAGCGGTTAAGGTGTTTGCCTGCAAAGCCAAAGAACCTCGGTTCGATTCCCCAGGACCCACGTAAGCCAGATGCAAGAAGGGGGACATGCGTCTGGAGTTCTTTGCAACAGCTAGAGGCCCTGGCATGCCCATTCTCTCTCTCTCTGTCTCTCTCTCAAATAAATAAATTAAATACTTTTTAAAAAAATATGTGAGCCTACCTTGAAAAAACAAAGAGGGGGCTGGAGAGATGGCTTAGCGGTTAAGGCCTGCAAAGCCAAAGGACCTCGGTTTGATTCCCCAGGACCAACGTAAGACAGATGCACAAGGTGGCACAAGCATTTGGAGTTCATTTGCAGTGGCTAGAGACCCTGGCGTGCCCATTCTCTCTCTATCTCTCTCTGCCTGTTTCCCTCTCACACAAATAAATAACAAATAAAATATTAGCCTGACGTGGTGGCACATGCCTTTAGTTCCAGAACTTAGGAAGCAGAGGTAGGAGGATCACCATGAGTTGAAGGCCACCCTGAGACAACATAGTGAATTCCAGGTCAGCCTGGACTAGAGTGAAACCCTTCCTCAAAAACCCCACAAAAAAAAAAAAAAAGAAGACATAAATAAAACTAAAGGGGGCTGGTGGTTAAGGTGCTTGCCTGCAAAGCCAAAGAACCCAGGTTCAGTTCTCCAGGTCCCATGTAAGCCAGATACACAGGGTGGTGCATGCATCTGAAGTTTGTTTGCAGTGGATAGAGACCCTAGCACACCTATTCTCACTCTCTCTCTCTGTATCTCTCCCTCTTTCTCTGTCTCTAATAAATAAATAAAAATAAAATCTTAAAACAAAAAAACTAAAAAAGAAAGCTGGGTATGGTGGCACACACCTTTAATTCCAGCACTTGGGAGGCAGTGGTAGGAAGATTGCCATGAGTTCTAGGCCATTCTGAGACTACATAGTGAATTCCAGGTCAGTCTGGGCTACAGTGAAACCCTACCTCAAAAAAAAAAAAAAAAAAAAAAAATGGGGGGAAGAGATATGATGAAGAATGGAGATTTAAAGGGGAAAGTGGGGGGGAGGGAGGGTATTACCATGGGATATTTTTATAATCATGGAAGTTGTTAATAAAAAAATTTGAAAAAAAATGAATTATAGCCAGGCATAGTGGCACATACCATTAGTCCCAGCACTTAGGAGGGTGAGGTAGGAGGAGGATCAATGAGAGTTCAAGGCCAGCCTAGGCTACAGTGTGAGTTCCAAGTCAGCCTGGGCTTGAGTGAGACTCTGCTTCAAAAAATTAAATTAAATTAAAAAATAGTAACAATAAGAATAATTTGAACTCAATTTGAGCCAAAGGGGGAAAAAAAGCAATTAAACCAACAAAAAATATGAGGAAGCTGGATGTAGTGGCACACCTTTAATCCCAGCACTCTGGAGACAGAGGTAAGTGGATTGCCATGTGTTTGAGGCCACCATAAGGCTACATATGCATAGTGAATTCCAAGGGCTGGAAAGATGGCTTAGCACTTAGGTGCATGCCTGACAGTCTAGGGACCCATGTTTGACTCTCCAGATCCCACATAAGCCAGACACACAAAGGTGAGGCAAGTCAAGGTCAAACATGCCCACTAGGTGGAGCAAGAATCTGGAATTCAATTGCAGTGGCTGAGACCCTGCACTAATTCTTTCCCTCATTCTCTCTCTCTCTCTCTAAAATTAAAAAAAAAAAAAAAAAAAAAAACTTTTTAATTGTTCAAGCAGGGCGTGGTGGTGCATACCTTTAATTCCAGCACACGGGAGGAAGAGGTAGGAGGATTGCAGTGAGTTCAAGGCCACCCTGAGACTACATAGTTAATTCCAGGTCAGCCTGGGCCAGAGTGAGACCCTACCTCAAAAAACAAACAACAAAGAATGTGAGGAAAATACAGGCATATTAATTCCTTGTTTAATTACACTTATAATTTAATCTTTATTTTCTGGTTTGAAGGTAATATTTTAAACTTTAACAGTTCTGCTAAAGGCATCATGCTTTTAGAAATTCTATGAATCTGAACAATCCATGAGTTCTCTATCTTCATGTTGACTTGGCCAAAACACTAAGTTCTGCCTTCCACTTATTATATACAGATCTTGTGAAAACTAAAGTGGGAAACCCAAACAATTAGTGGGTGGAGGGTCTTGGTGCTGGGGACTGAAACTAGATCCTTGTGCATGCTAAACCCATGCTCTAGCACTGAGCTATGTTGCTGAACCCTCAAGTAATCTTACCTTCCCAAACATCATATCCACAAAGGATATCAGTTGCATCCAAACCACAGCTTTCAAATTTTTGCAACATGGAACTAATCCATGTCCCACCCTCTTTTGTTTGCCTCAGAAATTTTAAAAAGGAATTACAGTTAATCTTGCCAAGATTACCTGTGAGTCACTAGTAACCATGTAATGGATTATCAGGGGGACACAAAAGCTTGGACACAATCTTCCTTTATACCTCACATGTACTGCCATACCTGGCTGGTTCTTACTTCCTTGTACTTCTCACTCTACCTCTCCTCTAGCCTTAAACAGGGCCTAGTCAGTGGCTAGTCTCCTCTAACAAGTCAAGTCTAAACACCTGTCACTCTGATTCTCAAAGCCAATCTAATCTGAGCTCAATTATTTTCCAAGCCTAATTCTTTTTACCAGCATCAAATACCCACCAACTCAAAGTCACTACTTATTTGCTATTGACAGAAATACCTGGGACATTTCCATCTCTCCATTTCCTCCTGAACCCTACACCTTACACCACACACATACATACATTCAGACACACACACCCCACAGTATGTCTCTCAAAATGACTGGAGCAATCATCCTAGGGCCTCAGCGAGTTCTAGGATTACAAGTACAGGCCACCACACCATGATCCAACTCCACACTGTTATAAAAGTGGTTTCCTGCCTAGAACTACCACTTGTTCATCATTAGATGACCAGCTCAAATGACTATATAACAACTGTGTACAAGTTTTTTGGCTTCCCAGGTACTAGAGAATTCCCCCTACTCTAAACTCAAAATTTCATTTGACAAATGACCCGGAGAGTTAAAATTTATCTACCGTAAAGAAAGGATCCCAACTCAAAAGAAGGCTCTGCTGGGCATGGTAGTGTATAACTTTAATCCCAGCACTAGGAGACAGAGGTAGGAGGATCGCTGTAAGTTGGAGGCCACCCTGAGACTACATAATTGAATTCCAGGCCAGCCTGAGCTAGAGCAAGACCCTGCCTGGGGGTGGGGAGAAAGGTTCAAGGTCAGAGACCATGTCTCACTTTGGTTTCTTCCTCACACAGCACGTGGCTCACAACAGATCAGTACTTCTCAAAGAGAGGTACCCAGACCAATAGCATTAACAACTGCTGGCAAATTTACTAGCCCTATCTCAGAGATACTGGATCAGAAACTCTGGGAGTGGGGCACAGAAATGTGTTTTAACAGGTCCTCAGGGTGATTCCAATGAACGCCACAGTTGAAACCCACTGCTATAAACAATTAGCAGTTATTTACCTCCCGACTTTTACTCCTGAGTATTAAAAAACAGATGTCAACTCAGAAGGAAACTGGCTAACAAGCATGGTATCAGAACATACACAGTCAGGCTTGTGGAATAAGACAGCAGCAGTTAGATGGCAAACTATGATAAAGGAAGCCTAAGGAAGAAAGCATAAACAATTCTGTATACAAGGCAGCTCAACCGAGGACAAAGGTTTGAGTCTTTCCCAGCCTAGACTGTGAGGTTGCTGCCAGGCAGAAGTAACATTAAGCAATGCTATGATATGGAATGCTCAATAGATCTCCTCCACCCCCACTCATACCCATGGCACCAGTCCTCAGGATGGCTAGGAACTAACTATGTAGCTGGGGATGACCTTGAACTTCTGATCCTCTTGCCTCCACCTCACAAGTGCTGGGATTACAGGCTTGTGCTATCAACACCCAATTTACTCAATGCTGAGGATCAAATTCAGAGCACGGTGCATGCTAGGCACCCTATAAACTGAGCCATAACCTCAGCTTTGTTTTGAATTATCTTAAATATTTTATTTATCTATTTACTTGTTTATTTGAGAGAGACAGAGAGAGGCAGAGAGAGAAAACTGGTGTGTCAGGGCTTCCAACTACAAACTCCAGACATATGTGCCACCTAGTACATCTGGCTTATGTGGGTTCTGGGGAACTGAACCTGGGTCCTTAGGCTTCTCAGGCACAAGCCTTAACTGCTAAGCCATCTCTCCAGCCCTTAAATATTTTTATTTATTACTTATTTGTAAGCAGAGAGAGAGAGAGGCAGAAAATAGGCACCTCAGGGCCTCTTGCCCCAGCAAACAAACTCCAGATGCATGTGCCACTTTGTTTTTTGGTGGTTTTGGTTTTGGTTTTGGTTTTGTTTTGTTTTGGTTTGGTTTGGTTTTGGTTTTTCGAGAATTCACTATGGAGTCTCAGGGTGGCCTTGAACTCACAGCGATCCTCCTACCTCTGCCTCCTGAGTGCTGGGATTAAAGGCGTGCGCCATCACTCCCGGCAAATGTGCCACTTTGTATATCTGGCGTTACATAGGTTCTAGGGAATTGAACCCAGGGCGTCAGGGTTGCAAGCAAGTACCCTTTTAACCTCTGAGTCATCTCTCTAGCCCATTTTGAGATTTCTTTGTTTTGTTTTGTTTTTTTGTTTTTTGTTTTGTTTTGCTTTTTTGAGTTAGGATTTCACTCTATCTTAGGCTGACCTGGAATTCACTATGCAGTCTCAACGGTGGCCTCAAACTCATGATGAGCCTCCTACCTCTGCCTCCAGAATGCTGGGATTAAAGGCATTCTCTAACACGTTTGGCCTTGTTTTTAACTTTTTATTGAAAGCTTCCATAAGTATAGACAATAAAACCATGATACTTCCTTCCCTCCACTCCCATCCCCCCAGGTGTTTGGAGTTATTCCTAAATAAAATAAATAAACCAGGTGTGGTGGCACATGCCTTTAATCCCAGTACTTGGGAGGCCAAGGTAGGAGGATCACTGTGAGTTTGAGGCCACCCTGAAACTACATACTGAATTCCAGGTCAACCTGGGCTACAGTGAAATTCTACCTCGAAAAAACAAATTAATAAATTTAACTTGATTTAATCCAGCACTCAGGAAGGACGCTGTCAAGGTCAGCCTGGGCTACGTAATGAATTCCAGGTCAGGCTGGACTACAGGGCAAGACTTTGCCTCATTAAAAGAAAAAAAAAAAAAAAAAGACGGTGGGTCAGCCTGGGGTAGCGATACACTACTTCGAACCCCCCACCAAAAAAAGAGGGTGGCTGGAGTGATAGTTCAGTGGTTAAGGCACTTGCCTGCAAAGCCTAATGTCCCAGGTTCAATTCCCCCACCAGTACCCACCTAAAGCTGGATGCACAAAGTGGCATGTGCATCTAGAATTCGTTTGCAGCACGTAAAGGCCCTGGTGCACCCATTCTCTGTCTCTGTCTCTGTCCCTCTCTCTCTCCCCCTACTTACAAATAAATAAAAATACAAATAAATAAATAAATGAATGAATGAACCAGGCATGAGGTCTGCCTGGGCTAGAGAAAGACCCTACCTCAAAAAAATACAAAAAGTAAAAAAATAAATAAAAGTCAAAGACAGCAAGACCCTACCTTAAAACATAAATAAAAATAAAGCAGGGCATGATGGCATGTGCCTTTAATCCCAGCACTCAGGAGGCAGAGGTAGGAGGATTGCCATGAGTTCAAGGCCACCCCGAGACTCCACAGTGAATTCCAGGTCAGCCTGGCTAGAATAAGACCCTACCTCAAAAAAACAAAAAAAAAAAAAGAAAGAAAGAAGTAAATTTTTAAAACAAATACAGAGCTGGATGTGATGGCACACGCCTTTAATCCCAGCACTAAGGACGCAGAAGTAGGATTGCCCAGAGTTCAAGGCCATTCTGAGACGACAGAGTGAGTGCCCGGTCAGCCCAGGCTACAGTGAGACCTTACTTCAAAAACAAACAAACAAAAAAAGCCAGGTGTGGTGGCACAGTCCTTTAATACCAGCACTGGGGTGGCAGAGGTAGGAGGATCATTGTGAGTTCAAGGCCACCCTGAGACTACATACTGAATTCCAGGTCAGCCTGAGCTAGAGTGAGACACTACCTTGAAAAACCAAAAAAAAAAAAAAAAAAAAACACCTAGGATTAGAACTGACAAAACTGAACCCTCCTTGCTGGCCAGCTTTCCAATCACCTCACACTATTTATTTTCCAAGTCCTTCAGCTAACTCCAAACCACAGACTCAGGGTACCCCAATGGCCACCCAGAAATAAACTGAACTCTGCCCAAAGGGTGCTTCACTTAGATAGTAATATCCAAGTCCTGATACCTTTATTTTGTTTCTTTTGTTGTTGTTGTTGTTTTTTGGTTTTTCGAGGTAGGGTCTCACTCTAGCCCAAGCTGACCCGGAATTCAGTATGAAGTCTAAGGGTAGGCCTCGAACTCTCGAACTCATGGTTATCTTCCTACCTCTGCCTCCCTAGTGCTGGGATTAAAGGTGCGCTCTACACTCCCGACAAATAAATAAATATTAAAAAAGAGAGAGAGAGAGAGAAATGGGGCTGGAGGGATGGCTTAGTGGATAAGACCGTTTTCCTGCAAAGCCAAAGGACCCAGGTTCGATTTCCCAGGACCCACATTAGCTAGATGCACAAGGGGGCACACGCATCTGGAGTTCATTTGCAGTGGCTGGAGGCCCTGGCCCGCCCATTCTCTCTCTCTCCCTCTTTCTCTGTCAAATAAATAAATAAAAAGAAAAAAAGAAAAATGGCTCAGCAGTTAAAGATGCTTGTTTGTGGGCTGGAGAGATGGCTTAGCAGTTAAGGCGTTTGCCTGTGAAGCCTAAGAACTCACGTTTAAATCTCCAGATTCCACATAAGCCAGACACACAGTGACGCAAGTGCACAATGTCACACATGCACACAAGAGGGCACACACATCTGAAGTTCATTTGCATTGGCTGAAGGCCCTGGCATGCCCATTCTAACTCACTCTCAAATAAAAAAGAAAAAAAAAAGGATGCTTGCTTTCAAAGCCTGACAATTTGTGTTCAATTCCCCAGTACACACATAAAATCAGATGCATTAAGTGGTACACAAGTCTGGAGTTCATTTGAAGTGGAGGAAGCCCTACCATACTATACCCTCATTCATTCTCTCTCTCTCTCTCTATTTATCTCAAATAAATAAATAGGGAGAGGAGCTAGACAGCACCAGCCACATTTAACTCACCAGAAATGGCTTCAAAACTAAGATTCTAGGCTGGGCATAGTGACATGTGCCTTTAATCCCAGTACTCAGGATACACAGGTAGGTGGATCGCTGTAAGTTCAAGACCACCCTGAGATTAACTACATAGTGAATTCCAGGTCAGCATGGGCTAGAACAAGACCCTACCTCGAAAAAAAATAAAAATAAAAATAAAAACCAAGAAGGAGGGAGCTGGAAAAATGGCTTAGCAGTTGAGGCATTTGCTAGCAAAGCCAAAGGACCCAGGTTCAAGTCCTCAGTACCCACATAAAGCCAGATGCAGTCTGGAGTTCGTTTGCAATGGCTAGAGGCCCTGGTGTTCCCATTCCCCCCCCCCCCATCAAGCAAATAAAATATTTTTTCAAATAAAAAGAACAATTAGCTGGGCGTGGTGACACAGGCCTTTAATCCCACTCAGAGGGCAAAGGTAAGAGGATTGCTGTGAGTTTGAGGCCACCCTGAGATTACACAGTGAATTCCAGGTCAGCCTGGGTTAGAGTGAGACCCTACCTCAAAAAAACAAAATAAAAGAAGAACAATTATAGGTGAAAAGAGCACTACCCTCCTCTTTTTCAAGTGCTAACTAACTCCCCTAAGAAAATCTCACAAATTATTATGAGGTTTGAGTCCATCATGCCAGGCACCTTATGCCAGCAGCTGCAACGCCACCACTGACCACAGTCCTAGCCCGCGCCTGTTCAGTCAATACTAAATCTCAGTAAAACCACCAAGGAAGTTAAGAGCATCAATAAAACCCAATGAAGGCAAGGTATGGTGACGCATGCTTTTAATCCCAGCATTGAGAGGCAGAGGTAGGAGGATCGCTGAGTTTGAGACCACCCTGAGACTACACAGTGAATTCCAGGTCAGCCTGAGATAGAGTGAGACCCTACCTCAAAAAACAAAACAACCAACCACAAAAAAAAAAAAAAAAAAAAAGCAACGAAAGATGAATGGACACGCTGTCATTCACTGTGCCCGGCCTGTCCTAGCTTACCAACTAGACAGAATAACATTTAAAGGAAATGAGGTGGCATCATGCCAGCAGAGCTCCTCCTCACAGTGCTAACATACTGTGGTGGCCCTTTCTACTGACAAAATGGAGGCAGGGGAGAGAATTCCACAGAAGGACTGAAAAGACAATCCAGAGCTGAGGATATAGCTCAATAATAGAGAACCTGCCTAACATACATAGCACCCCTTAAAAAAAAAGGAGGGAGGGGAGGAGGGAGCAGAGGGACGTGTGGTGGTTTGAGTCAGGTGTCCCCCATAAATGTAGATGTTCTGAATGCTTGTCTCCCATCTGGTGGCAATTTGGAAATTAACACCACCTGGAGGTGATGTATTGCTTGGGGCACATTTATGGGTGTTATAGCCAGTGTCCCCTTGTCAGTGTTTGACACACTCTCCTGTTGCTGTTGTCCATCTGATGTTGGCCAGAAGGTGATGGCCACCCCTCTGGTCATGCCATCGTTTTCCCCTGCCATCATGGAGCTTCTTCACAAGTGTGTAAGGCAAAATAAACCCTTTTTCCCCACCAGCTACTCTTGGTCGGGTGTTTTCTGCCAGCAATGCAAACCTGACTGCAACACGAGGGAAGAAGGAAAAACAGAAGGAAAGGGAGGGACAGAGGAAGGAAGAAAGAAGAAAAGGGAGGGAATAACGAAGAGAAGAAAAAAGGGGAAGGAAGGAGAGAGAAGGAGGGAAGAAGGAAGACAAAGAGAAGAAAGGAAATAGAGGAGAGAGGAAGGGAAGGAGGGGCCAAAGGGCTCAAACAGAACTTCTGGAAAATAGGTTTTGGCAGAGATCACTGCTGGTTCTTCATGTCCTTCAATTAACTAAAAGAAACTGGAGAGAATTCAGAGTTTATAGAGATGGCCAATTTATGAGCTCTTCCTCCTAGGATTCTAGCTCATGGAGAAAGCAAAACTAAATTTAATTTTAAATTAGCCTGCCGTATTGTTGAGGATTTGTTTTGCTTATTCTCTGGGCTGAGATGGGATACAACTCCAACTTGTTATGTAGCCCAAGCTGATCTCAAACTTGGAGTCCTCCTCTAGTCTATCCACAACTCTGATATGGGCTAAAGGACAGCCATTTCCCAGGGAGCATCAACAATTCATATTACTAAGAGGAATACATGATTTGGCCAACATAAATCATTTTATAGATTTGTCAGGCCATTTATGTACCTAAAGAACACATAATAGTAAAGGGCCAAGGAAAATGGCTCACCAATTCAAGGTGTTTATTTGCAAAGCCTGACAGTCCAGGTTCAATTCTGGAGTGATCCAATAAAGCCAGACGGGCATTTGTTTTCAGCACTATGAGGGCCTGGCATTATGTGTGCATGCACACATAAATAAGTAACTAAAATTTTAAATAAAATAAAAGCCAGTAAAGGGTCCTGGAGAGTTAGCTCTGCAGCCAAGCATGAGGGCCCAAGAGGGCCTGAGTTTCCAGCACCCACATAAAAAGCTAGGCATAGCTGAGCATGGTGGCGCACGTCTTTGATCCCAACACTTGGGAGGCCAAGGTAGGAGGATCACCATGAGTTTGAGGCCAGCCTAAGACTACATGGTGAATTCCAGGTTAGCCTGGGCTAGAGCGAGACCCTACCTAGAAAAACCAAAAATAAAAAAGCAAGGCATAGTCACACACAATTGAAACTCCAGTCCTGAGGGAGACAGAGACAGGAGAATCATTGGGGCTCAGCCAGTCTGATTGAAAAACAGCATCCTGGGCTGAAGAGATGGCTTAGCGGTTAAGGCATTTGCCTGCAAAGCCAAAGGATCCCGGTTCAATTCTCCAGTACCCACATAAGCCAGAAGCACAAGGGGGTGCATACATCTGGAGTTCGTTTGCAGTGACTATAGGTCCTGGCATACCCATTCTCTCCTTCCCCCCTTCCTCCTTACCTCTCTTTCTCTCCCTCTCTTTCTCTCTGCCTCTTTCTATCAAAGACATAAATAAAATATATTTAAAAAAAAAAAAAAACAGCATCCCCAGGTTCAATGAGAAACTTGTTCTCAAGGAAATAACACAGAAGAGTGACCAAGGAGGACATCAGATGTTCTCCTATGGCCTCTGCTCGTGTGCACATGGGGCACATGCATCTATACAAACAACACACCATATACCACACACACACACCATATATACCACACAAAGGCACACACATAACAAAGCCAGCAAAGGAAGAAAGATAATCTTAAAAAAACAAGAACCAGCCAGGTGTGGTGGCGCACACCTTTAATCCCAGCACTTGGGAGGCAGACGTAGGAGGCCACCCTGAGACCTGAGACTACATAGTGAATTTCAGGTCAGCTGGACTAGAGTGAGACCCTACCTCGAAACACCAAAAAAAAAAAAAAAAAAAAAGAAAGAAAGAAAGAAAGAAAGAAAGAAAGAAAATAAAAAGAACCTGGCCACCAGGCATGATGGTATACACCTTTAACCCCAGCACTTCAGAGGCAGAAGTAGGAGAACTGCTTTGAGATCAAGGCTACCCGGAGACTTACATAGTGAATTCCGGGTCAGAATTCACTAGAAATTAGAAACCTTACCTTGGGGGGGGAGGGGATCCTATTTTTTCCTTTTTGCTACATAACTATGTTTCTAAAAGGACTTGAAACAATTAATATGTAAGCTTTACCTCAAAATAAGTTGATTGGGGGTAGTATAATATGTATGCAAAAAAGCCAGGCGTGGTGGCACATGTCTTTAATCCCAGCACTTGGGAGGCAGAGGTAGGAGGATCACCCTGAGAATACAGAGTGAATTCCAGGGCAGCCTGGGCTAGAGTAAGACCCTATCTGGAAAAACCAAAATATATATATATATATGTATGCAAAAACAATAGAGACTTATTTTAAACATAAGCTTACAAAACTAATTTAGCAAAAGGAGCTATCAAAAAGGACTTAGGCCAGGCATGGTATCTGCCTTTAATCCTAGCACTTGGGAGGCAGAGGTAGGAGGATCACCAGAGAGTTTGAGGCCACCCTGAGACTACATAGTGAATTCCAGGTCAACCTGGGCTATAATGAGACCCTACCTCGAAAAACCAAAAAAAAAAAAAAAAAAAAAAAAAAGGACTTAGCCATGATCTAGAATCTTGCTTTAGATGTTTGTTTTGACCTTGTCGACCACTGCAGACAAAAATCTAATGAGCACAAGGTCCAACACTTAGCAGAGGACTAAGTAAACACTTGCATAACTTCAATAACTGAAAACTCATCTAGCTTTTTTTTTTTCCTCTGCAGTGCTAGGGACTGATCCCAGAACCTCATGCATGTTAGGTCAATGTTCCATCACCAAGCTATACTTTCAGCACAATTTGACTTCACCTCCAACAATGGAAACAAGAGACCCGACATCCTAAAATGCTCACTTCAGAGATCATGGCCATTCCACAACTTCCTGAGATAATATATGCTAAGGAAAGGCATCACTTGGACCCACACTCTGTCCTGAGCTCCTGAGCATCAGAATTCCAACCACAGATATCACCCTCAGTACTGGGTCTACCCATTGCACTCACAAAATTATCTGTCCTGTCTCCCTACATGTCCTTCTATGGCAAAGGCAACCCAACCATGGCTTCTATGTCCTAGCACCTCAATTTCCACTCTAGATAACCTTGTATCCACAAATCCTATTGTTTTAATGTTATGTTTGTTCAAGTTCATCTCATTTGTAAGCTGTACACAAAAAAGTAAGAGGAATAAGAGAGTTTACTCCACTAATAATAAATTAAGTCCTAGATAGCAAAGATCTATACACTTCTCAGCAGAATGACAGAGGAACTATGATAGCTTTGGAAAATAATGAATGAAATTTTGCAGCAAAGACTCAATCCCCCCTCACCTTTTCTTTTCTTTTCTTTTCTTTTCTTTTCTTTTTTTTTTTTTTTTTGTGGTGGTAGGGCTTAAACCCAGGCCAAACCTCACCTCTATACCCAAATTTCTTTCCATTTGTAATCTCTTCTTAATGACTAACATATAAACTTGAAGAAAATAGAACCCCAGGAAATAAACACCAACAATATACTTACTATACTATGGAATTCCCCTACATAAGGGAAAATAAATCCAAATGCCTTACCATCCTTGTTCACAGAAGTGACTTTGGCTGGATAAAATCGACAATCAGACCAGCAAGCAAGGACCTGCTCATTTATTTGAAATTCCTAGAAAAACATTTTAAAAATTCTGTTACCAACTGAATTTCATAGGACATACATTATACCAGAATTGATAAAAGAAGCTAGGATGCATACGAGAGTGGGAAGGGAAGGTTAAGTATGAAGGGCACACAACCATACTTCCAGCACTTAGGAAACTGAGGTAGGAAGATCAAAACAAACCTAGGCTACACAACAAGACTCTATCTCAAAGACAATGAAACAATGGGAGTGGGAAGGGAAGGGGTATTGGGATGGAAGATGATTCTGATGTTCAGCAAGGGAATCAAAATGAAGAGGGCTGTGGGCTAAGAAACAGCTTAGCAGTTAAGGTGCTTGCCTGCAAAGCTTAAGGAAACATGTTCAATTCCCCAGTACCCACGTAAAGCCAGATGCACAAGGTGCCACATGCACCTAGAGTTCATTTGTAGTGGCTAGAAACCTTGGCATGCCATTTCTCTATCTGCACCCCCCAAAATAGGTAATTTTTTTTTTTAATGAGAGGGCTAGGCTTCACATGGTGGATCATGCTTGCAATCAGAGTACTCAGGATACTGAAGCAGGAGAATCATTTTCAAGGCCAGCCTGGGCTATACAGACTGAATTCCAGGTTAATCTAGGCTCAAGTAAGACTATGACTCAAAAAATAAAAAAATAGGGGCTGGGCTGGAGAGATAGCTTAGTGGTTAAGCGCTTGCCTGTGAAGCCTAAGGACCCTGGTCAAAGGCTCAGTTCCCCAGGACCCATGTTAGCCAGATGCACAAGGGGGCGCACGCATCTGGAGTTCGTTTGCAGTGGCTGGAGGCCCTGGTGTGCCCATTTTCTCTCTCTCTCTCTCTCTCTCTCTCTCTCTCTCTCTCTCTGCCTCATTCTATCTGTCACTCTCAAATAAATAAATAAATAAATAAGCTTTTTTTAAATAGGGACTGGAGAGATGGCTTAGTGGTTAAAGCACTGGCCTGCAAAGCCTAAAGACCAAAGTTCAATTCCCCAGTACCCACGTAAGCCTATAGAATACAAGGTGGCACACGTGTCTGGAGTTCAGTAAAGGCCCTGATGCACCCATTCTTTCTCCCTCTCTATCAATCTACCTCTTTCTCTCTCTCCCTCAAATAAATAAATAAATAAACTTTTTTTAAAAATAAAATAAGGGCTGGAGAGATGGCTGGGCTGGAGAAATGGCTTAGCAGTTAAGCACTTGCCTGTGAAGCCTAAGGACCCCAGTTCGAGGCTTGATTCTCCAGGACCCACGTTAGCCAGATGCACAAGGGGGCGCACGCGTCTGGAGTTTGTTTGCAGTGGCTGAAAGCCCTGGTGTGCCCATTCTCTCTCTTTCTCTCTCTCTGCCTCTTCCTCTCTCTGTCACTCTCAAATAAATAAATAAAATGAACAAAAATAAAATAAAATAAAATAAATAAGCTGGGGGCTGGAAAGATGGCTTAGCAGTTAAGGCCTTTGCCTACAAAGCCAAAGGATCCGGGTTCAATTCTCCAGGACCCACGTAAGGCAGATGCACAAGGGGGTGCATGCATCTGGAGTTTGTTTGCAGTGCCTAAAGGCCCTGGCATGCCCATATTCTCTCTCTCTCTTTCCCTCTCTCTCTCTCTCTGCCTCTTTTTCTCTCTCAAATAAATAAAATATAGAAACATGTAGCACATATATTGAAAAAATAATAATAAGCTGGACGTGGTAGCGTATACCTTTAAATCCAGCACTTGGGAGACAAGGTAGGAGGATTGTCATGAGTTCAAGGCCACCCTGAGACTACCTAGTGAACTGCAGGTCAGCCTGGGCTAATGTGAGACCCTACCTCGAAAAGCCAAAAAAAAAAAAAAAATACTGTGAGGAAATTAAAAAAGAAAACTCATTTTAAAAAAGGAGGGGAAGCTGGGGCTGGAGAGATTGTTCAAGGCTTGATACCCCAGGACCCACGTTAGCCAGATGCACAATGGGATGCACGCGTCCGGAGTTCATTTGTAGTGGACGGAAGCCCTGGCATGCCCATTCTCTCTCTCTCTATCTGCCTCTTTCTCTGTCTGTCACTTTCAAATAACTAAATAAATTTTTTAAAAAAAAGAATTTGTTTAAAAAAAAATTAAGTAGGGAGCTGTGCATGGTGGTGCATGCCTTTAATCCCAGCACTCGGGAGGCAGAGGTAGGAGGATCACTATGAGTTTGAGGCCACCCTGAGACTATATAGTGAATTCCAGGTCATCCTGAGCTATAGTGAGCCCCTATCTCAGAAAACAAAAAACATAAAACAAAGGATGGCTGGAGGGATGGTTTAGCAGTTAAGGGGTTTGCCTGCAAAGCCTAAGGACCCAGGTTTAATTCCCTAGTACCCATGTAAGTCAAATGCACAAGGTGGCACATGTATCTGGAGTTTGTCTGCAATGGCTAGAGGCCCTAGTGTACCCATTCTATCTATCTCTGTCTGTCTGTCTCTGTCTCTCTCTCTTCCTCTCTCTCTCTCTCTCTCTCAAATAAATAAATAAAACTTAAAAGAAAAAATAAGAGGCCAGGTGTGGTGGCACACCCCTTTAATCCCAACACTCAGAAGGCAGAGGTAGGAGGATCACTGTAAAATATGACATCCAGGTTAGCCTGGGCTAGAGGGAGATCCTACCTAAAAAAAAATAAATAAATAAGAAGAAGAAGAATAAAGAGCCGGGTGTGGTGGGCACACACCTTTAATCCTAGCACTAGGGAGGCAAAGGTAGAAGGATCGCCCTGAGTTCGAGGCTACCCTGAGAGTACACAGTGAATTCCAGGTCAGCCTGAGCTAGAGCAAGACCCTACCTCGAAAAGGCAAAAAACGGAGGGAGGGGGAAAAAAAATAAAACTGGGACACAAGAATTCCCAGACCTGGGAGGTCTGGCTAGGCACAGAAAAGCACTGAGATAATCCTCCCCTGTCCATTACATACCACAAGTGAAGCTAAAATCCCAGGCCACCAGGGAACCCACCTAGCTCAGGAGCTAAAAGGAATAAGGCTAACTTAATCTACAAGAGGCAACATTCATGCTGTTTAACATCACCCATACAACTACTGGTCTTTTGCAAAAGGGAAGCACCCATTCACCTTTCAGAGTTCATGCTGTTTCCTCAGCACACAGTTTGCACTGATTACTTCAGTAGAATGTACACTGAATGATCAAATGGAATAAAACTGAACAATCACAAATTAGGAGAAAAACAAAGCAAAACAAAAAGGCCAGCCAGAGTTCAAGTTCCCTGGTAAAAGTTAAAATGGAAACCAGAACCCAGGCTGAGTCAGATCCTAAAACATCAGGACTATCCTAGTCACAAATTAAAACCAGCTTTAAAATCTAGAAGTTACGGGTGTGGTAGCACACACCTTTAATCCCAGCACTCAGTAGGCAGAGGTAGGAGGTTTGCCAAGAGTTTGAGGCTACCCTGAGACTACATAGTGAATTCCAGGTCAGCCTGGACTAGAGTGAGACCCTAACTCAAAAAACAAAACAAAAACAACTTAGAAGTCGTACATCATGAGTCACTGTGAAGTCAGCAAAACCTACAACCACAATGATGAAATTTAGAAAAGAGAAATGCAATCCAATCAACTCCAAGTTCTTTAAAGGCTTATAAAAAACTTTATGTATGAAACTAGTACAAGATTCATACGTGAAATGCTTGCTTAATCAATGATCAGACAGTAGTAGGTGAGCAGAACAAACAATCTTGATGTCTAGAATACTTAGCATACATACAATATTCTATGCACACAGTGGATCTGGTCTTAAGGACATGAACTCCTGCTTCTGCTTCCTAAATGCTAAGATTATGAGATTACAGGTATGGGCTACTAAGCCCAGAATTTCTTTTTTTCTTTTTTGAAGTGGGGTCTCACTCTAGCCCAGTCTAACCTGAAACTCATTCCAGCCCCAGACTGGCATTAAAGGCATGCACCACCATGCCCACCTCTCCAGCTTTTTGGTTTTATATTTTTGCTTCCATTTTGCTTTATTTTTGATTATTTGAGACTAAGCCTTATTTAGCAAGAGCTGGCTATAACCCCTATACATATCTTAGGATGATCTTGAACTCTAGATTCTCCTACCTCTACCTCCCAAGTGCTGAAATTACAGGTATGTGCCAATATACCTGTAGATTTGTTAAAACAAGGTTTTACTCCATAGCCCAGGCTGGCCTCAAACTCAACAATCCTCCTACCTCAGCCCTGCAAATGCTGGCATAAGCCACCACACCTGTCTTATTCAATAAATATTTCATTAAAACCAACTACATGCCCAGCAGAATTGTAGACTAGGAAAACAACTGAGTATAAAAGTAAGGTCCTTGGGCTGGAGATGGCTTAGCAGTTAAGGCACTTGCCTTTGAAGCCTAAGGACTCTAGTTCAATTCCCCAGAACCCACTTAAAGCCAGATGTATATGGTGGTGCATGCATCTGGAGTTCATTAACAGTAGCTAGAGGCCCTGGTATGCCCACTCTCTCTCTCTCCCTCTCTCTCTGATAAATAAATAAATATGGCCTTTAATTTCAGCACTCAGGAGGCAGAGGTAAGAGGATCACCTTCAGTTCAAGGCCACCCTGAGACTACATGGTGAATTCCAGGTCAACCTGGGCTAGAGCAAGACTCTACCTCAAAAATAAATAAATAAATAATGTTAAAATAAATAAATAAAAATAAAAGTAAGGTCTAGGGCTGGAGAGATGGCTTGGTAGTTAAGATATTTGCCTGAGAAGCCTAAGGATCCACGTTTAATTATCCAGTACCCACATAAGCCAGATGCACAAAGTGGCGCATTGTCTGGAGTTCATTTGCAGTGGCTAGAGGCCCTGGCATGCCCATTCTCTCCCCCTCCCTCCCTCTCTCTTCTATTTCTTCTTCTTCTCTCCCTCTCTCTCTCTCTCTGCCTCTATCTCTATCTGAAATAAATAAAAAATAATGTAAGATCCCATACATTGTCAATGGAGCCTCAAACAAATTTATAAGCTGGTACACAAACTACATTAAAGAGATGAAGATTGAACTCTTCAAGCTGTGTGTGGTGGCACACGCCTTTATAATCCCAGCACTTGGAAGGCAGAGGTAGGAGGATCGCCATGAGTTCAGGGTCACCCTGAGTCTATACAGTGAATTCCAGGTCAGCCTGGGCTAGAGTGAAACCCTATTTCGGGGGGAAAAAAAAAGCCACTAAAAAGACATTGAACTCTTCAAGACCCTGCATGTCACAGAGATCACAGTTACAACTGAAGGCCAAAATAAAGAGTGTTCACCAGTGGTGCTGATTTTCCCACTGAGTATCAAGGCTGGAACACAAACTGTCCTTTGACCTCATTTAGTTCCTAACTCCCCAGATTTGTTACTCACAGAACATCCGTCGTCTTCATGTAAGCCCTCTTTCCTCAGCTGTATTTTCTCTAAAGGGCGTAAATAAGGACTATCCCAGCAGAACCACTCATCATAACGATGGTTCCAGCGCTTAAAATGGATGAGGACTTTGCCTTCTTCGTAGTCAATGTCTTCTATGTGAGCTGGATACCTGGGCCAGAAAAAATTAAAACTGCTTTAATACCCACCCAAGACATCCAAAATAGAAGGCTACCAAAACTCTTCCCACAGAAAAATGTTACCAAAGAATTAAAGGCATAAAAAATTAAAGAATTAGAGCCAGGCATGGTGGCGCATGCCTTTAATCCCAGCACTTGGGAGGCAGAGGTAGGAGGATCACAGTGAGTTCAAGGCCACCCTGAGGTTGCACAGTGATTTTCAGGTCAGCCTGGGCTAGGGTGAAACCCTACCTTGGGGGAAAAAAAAAAAAAAAAGAAAGAAAGAATTAAAGGCCTATTATTTTGAAGCCAAGCATGGTGGTGCACCCCTGTAATCCCAGCTGAGGCAGGGGAATAGCTGAAAATTCAAGAGCAGCCTAGGCTACAAAGTAAAACGTGTCTCCCCTACCTGGCCAAGACAGAAAGCCTTCCATTTTCAGATGCTGTGTAATTAGGTCAAACAACAAATTATGGAAGATAATAGACTTGGCTTTGAATCTCAGCTGGACATTGTGACTCACACCTGTAATTATAGCACTTGGGAGGCTGTGGGAAAACTGCTAAGAGTTTGAGAACAGTCTAGACTATAGACCCTGTAGCAAAACAATTCAAAATCTTAAAAAATTTAAATCTCTTAATAGCCATACTGGTCTAGAAATGTTAGACTTAATGTTTTATCTATTTGTGCAGGAGTAACACATTATATTAAATATGTAAAGTCTTATCTATGAGGGTTTGATTACAGAACCTAATAAAGAGTTCTCTAATAAAGGCTGGAGAGATGGCCCAGTGGTTAAGGCACTTGCCTGCAAAGCCTAACAACCCAGGTTCGAGTCCCCAGTACCACTACCCATGTAAAGCCAGATGCACAAAGTAGTATATGCATCTGGAGTTCATCTGCAGCAGCTCCAGGCCCTGGCATGCCCATTCTCTCTGTCTCTCTTCTCTCTCTCTCTGCTTTCAAATATTCAGAGCTGGGCATGGTGGCAAAGTCTTTGATCCCAGCACTCAGAGGCTCAAGGAGGATCGCCATGAGTTCTATGCTACCCTGAGAACACAGAGTTAATTCCAGGTTAGCTTGAGCTAGAGCAAGACTCTACCTCGAAAAAGAAAAATAAAAAATAAAAACTCAGGGGCTGAAGAGACGGCTTAGTGCTTAAGATGCTTGCCTGCAAAGCCAAAGGACCCAGGTTCGATTCCCAAAGACCCATGTAACCCAGATACACAAGGTGGCACATGCGTCTGGAGTTCATTTGCAGTGGCCAAAGGCCTTGATATGACCATTCTCTCTATCTGCATCTTTCTTTCTCTCAAATAAATAAGATAAAATAAATTTTTAAAAATTCAGGGCTGGGGGCTGGAGAAATGTCTTAGTGGTTAAGGTGCTTGCCTGCAAAGCCCAAGGACCTATTTTCGACTCTCCATAACCCACCTTAGCCAAATGCACAAAGGCAAGTGCAAGGTTGCAATGTGCCCACTAGGTGGTGCAAGCATCTGGAGTTTGATTGCAGTGGCTGAGGCCCTAGCTGGCCAATTCTCTGTCTCTCTGTCTGTCTCTCTCTCTCTTTCTCACACACACACACACACACATAAAAAAAATATGAAGCCGGGCGTGGTGGCGCACGCCTTTAATCCCAGCACTCGGGAGGCAGAGGTAGGAGGATCGCCATGAGTTCGAGGCCACCCTGAGACTCCATAGTGAATTCCAGGTCAGCCTGGGCTAGAGTGAGACCCTACCTCGAAAAACCAAAAAAAAAAAAAAGAAAAGAAAAGAAAAATTAGTACTGGAGAGGTGGCTTAGCAGTTTAGGCACTTGCTTACAAGTACCCACGTAAAGCCAGAAGCAGAGTGGCACAAGCATCTGGCGTTCATTTGCAGTGGGTAGAGGCACTAATGTTCCCATTCTCTCTCTCTCTCTCTCTCTCAAATAAACAAATAAATAAAATTAACAAGAAAGAAAAGAAAAAAAAAACATAAAGCAGAGAGCATATGAGGAAGGCAAATGCTGTCAACCTTTGACCTCTACATATAGGCACACAAACCTGCATACACATGCTCATGCTTTCCACACGCTCATCACATATAGTCTAAACCTGGTAATTATTTAGCTTATGAACTATTCAATCAACCTTTCCAAGCCTCAGTTCCTTCATGTAAAGCTGGTTGCAGTACAACTTGAAAGAAATGACAAATATGAAATGCCTGGGCAGGGGAGTCAGAAAGCAAACATTTAACAACTAGATAGTATTTGGCATGTGCCAGTAAATAAGAATGAGCATATAGCCCAGACTAGACCATACAGTTTCAATTTTGAGCTTTTTGCTATTTTTATTTGTGGGTTTTTTTTTTTTTTTCTTTTTTGGTGTTTTGTTTGTTTGTTTTGGTTTTTCAAGGTAGAGTCTCACTCTAGCTCAGGCTGACCTGGAATTCACTATGAAGTATCAGGGTGACCTCAAGCTCTTGGTGATCCTCCTACCTCTGCCTCCCAAGTGCTGGGATTAAAGGTGTGCGCCACCATGCCCAGCTTTTGTTTTTTGAGGTAGAGTCTTGCTCTAATCCAGGTTGACCTGGAATTCACTACTTAAGTCTCAGACTGGCCTTGAACTCACAGACAATCCTTCTACCTCTACCTTCTGAGTGCTAGGATTAAAGGCATGCACCATCATGCCTGGCCTTATTATTTGCTCTTAAAAGAAGATGAAGCCAAGCATGGCAGCACACACCATTAATCCCAGCACTCGGAAGGCAGAGGTAGGAGAATCACCAAGAGTTCAAGGCCACCCTGAGACTACATAGTGAATTCCAGGTCACCCTGAGCCAGACTGAGACCCTACCTCGAAAAACCAAAAAAAAGGAGATGAATGTGTGAAATATCTGGGAGGATGCATAAGGATCTAAGAACAGCAGTTATTTATGGAAAAGTGTGGCCAGTTTAGTAGATGGGCTCTTCTGATCTCCATTCCATCCTTCTAGATTGAGTTAGAAAAACAAACACATTTCCTAAACCCCTTACAATTGGCAACAAAGGTGGCAGAGACCCATGAGTTAACAGCCAGACCAAGCACACTAGTGCTTGCCTCTCAAACTCCCAAGCACAGGTAAGCCTTATTGAGATGCAGTGCTTAACTCAGCTCAGAGTTAAGGCCTAAGAACACAGGAAAGCTCCCAGGTGCAGCTGCGGTTACTGCCGGTCTGCAGTGGCAAAGGTCAGAACACCAGCTTGAGTGCTGGAGAGCAGTGGTGTGGATGGCAATAGTAGTATCCTCACAAACGACTTACAGGGTATGTTTTTAATTCCTAATAGCCAGACATGATGATGAACGCCTTTACTCCCAGCATTCCAGCACTGGGGAGGCTATACACATCAGCCTGGCTTAGAGTGAGACCTTTACCTCGGAAAAAAAAAGTCACCATAGTGCTGACAAGAAGTGACAATGAGTGTTCAGCACTAAGTGAGACATCTCTATCACACCCTCCAAGACTCAGGGACCATTTTGGAAGAGGTGGCAGAAAGAATGTATGAGCCAAAAGAAAGGGGAAGACTGCTTACAATGCTGGCAGCCAGTCCAAACACAAAGTGGTCTTAATATTCATGACCTCACAGTGGCTGACACTACCTACACAAGACCCTCAGAAGACAAAGGCAAGAGAAAGATCATGAGTTCGATGCTAGCCTGAACTACATAATGAGTTCTAGTCCAGCCTTGGCTGTTATGATATCCTATCTCAAGGTGGCGAGCGGAGACTGGACACAGTGGCTAACAGCTGCAATCCCAGCACTGAGGAGACAAGGCAGGAGGACCGTAAATTTGAGGGCAGTCTGGACTACAAACTGAGTTCCAGACCAGCCTAGACTCTTCTTTCAAAGAAAATGAGAGGAGGGAGGGAGAAAAGGAAACAGGGGAGGGAGTGATAAAGGGATGGAAACAAAGTTTTTTTTTTTTTAAAAAAAGAAGACCTTAAAAGGTCAAGATGTCAGATTACCGCCATATAATTAAGTGGTGCTAAAACAGGTGGACAGTTCAGCTGCTAAAGGTGCTTGCTTGCAAAGCCTTATGTCTGGGGGTATGCAATCCACACATAAAGCAAGATGCACAAAATGACATATATCTGGAGTTCATTTGCATAGCAAGAGGCCCTACCTTGTTCATTCTTTGTCTTTCTCTCTCTCCCGCTCCTTGAAAATAAACCTGACACTATATAATCAGTTCTAAACAACAGTTGTAATTTCAAAAGTCCAACTGCAAGTTGGTTTAAGATATTCAAAACTGCCAAGTGTGGTGGCGCACACCTTTAATCCCAGCACTCAGGAGGCAGAGGTAGTAGGATCGCCATGAGTTCCAGGCCACCTTGAAACTACATAGTGAATTCCAGGCCAGCTAGAATGAGACCCTACTTCGGAAAAAAAAAAAGATATTCAAAAGTTGTTGGGCGTGGTGGCACACACCTTTATTCCCTGTACTTAAGAGTATCGCTATGAGTTCAAGGCCACCCTGGGCTAGAGTGACACCATAACTTGAAAAACCAAAAAAAAAAAAAAAAAAAAAAAAGAGGATATTCAATATTTGGGCTTGAGGAATGGCTTAGCGGTTAAGGTGCTTGCCTGCAAATCCAAAGGGCCCAGGTTCAACTCCCCAGGACCCACATAGGCCGGATGCCCAAGGAAGCACATGCATTTGGAGTTCATTTACAGTGGCTGAAAGTCCTGGTACACCCATTCTCTCCCTCCTTCCCTCCCTCCCTCCCCCCCTCTCTCTCAAGTAAATAAAATAAAATAAAATAAAAAATTTCAAAAAGAGGATATTCAGGGCTGGAGGGATGGCTTAGTGGTTAAGGCATTTGCCTGCAAAGCCAAGGGACCCAGGTTTAGTTCCCCAGAACCAATGTTAGCCAAATGCACAGGGGGAGCACACGCATCTGGAGTTCATTTGCACTGGCTGGAGGCCCTGACCTACCCATTCTCTCTCTCTCTCCCCCTCTTTCTCTGTCAAATAAATAAAAATAAATAAATAAATATTTTTTAAAGAGGATATTCAAAACTTCATTTTTTGTTTTGTTTGTGAATTTCTTGCTGTTATTTTGCTTTTTAAAAAATTACTAAGCCGGGTGTAGTGGCACACGCCTTTAATCCCAGAACACCAGACGCAGAAGCAGAAGGATCACCATGAGGTTAAGGCCACCCTGAGACTACACAAAGTTCCAGGTCAACCTGTAATTTCAGCACTTTCGAGGCAAATTAGGGCTAGGGAGATGGATCAGCAGTTAAGGTGTTTGCCTGCAAAGCCTAAGGACCAAGGTTCGAGTTCCCAGTGTCCACATAAAGCACACAGGTGGTGCATGAGTCTGCAGTTGGTTTGTAGAGGCTAGAAGCCTTCTCTCTTTCTCTCAAATAAAAAACAAAAAACCAGAGGGCTGTAGAGATGACAGCGGTTAAGGTGCATGCCTGTGAAGCCTAAGGACCCAGGTTCAATTCTCCAGGTCCCACATAAGCCAGATGCACATGATGGCCCATGCATCTGGAGTTTGTTTGCAGTACCTGGAGGCCCTGACACACCCATTCTCACGCTCTTTATCTCTCCCAACCTCTGTCTCTAATAAATAAATATTTTTTTAAAAACCTTGAAAAAAGAAAGTAAGAGAGAGAGAGAGAAAGGGGCTTCATGTGGTGGCACAAACCTTTAACCCAACACTCTGGAGACTAAGATAAGAGGATCACTGTGAGTCAAACACCATCCCAAGGATAAGTAGTGAATTTCAAGACAGCCTGAGCTAGAATGAGATGCTATCCCGGGGGGGGGGGGGGGGGATTACATGCAGTTTACTTGAGGGTTCACCATCCAACTACTTTCACATAAGGTATTTCACTTGATATTGATATTTACCACCATCCCATGACAATTTAGGAGTGATTATTATTTTTATATCCACTCAAATTTGTGGAAATGAAAACTCAAAAGAGTTCAAGCAACTACAACCAAGATTAACATCAAAATCTTCTAACTCAGAACCCATTAAGACCTGTCTGTTTTTTGTTTGTTTTGGTTTGGTTTTGGTTTTTCAAGGGAGGGTCTCACTAGTCCAGGCATTCACTATGTAGTGTCAGGGTGGCCTTCATCCTACCACACCCTCCCTAAATGCTAGCATTAAATGTGTGTGACACCACACCCGGCCCTGACCAGTCTGCTCTTAATTTCATATGTAAATATCCTTGTTGTGACATACATTCATAGATTTGGAGGGGGCTCAGCTTGAGTAGCCCAGGCTGACCTGGAATTCACTATGTAGTGTCAGGCTAGCCTGGTACTCACAGTAATCCTCTTACCTCAGCTTCCCAGTGCTGAGATTAAAGGCATGTGCCACCATGCCCAGCTTGATGTTGATGTTTCTCTTGTCTTAACTATTTAGTAGTCTGGCTAGTGACTAGCTTGAAGTTTGCCTTAATTTTTGCCCAGTTTGGGCATTTGGGCTGCTTCCAGATTTTTTCCTTATAAAAATAGCCTTTCTGCAAACATATAGCATTCATTTTGCTTCAAGAATCAGAGTGTGCCTCTATCCCTGGCTCATAGCACACAGCAGAAGCCAGTGATTTCTATGCACAAAAGAAACATTGTAAGCTAAGCTATTGCCAGTCTTTGCTGCAGATAGGTTGGAAATGGAAACAGATTTAGTGAAAAACAAAGAGCCAGGTGTGGTGGGCACGCCTTTAATACCAGCACATGGGAGACAGAGGTAGGATAATTCCTGTGAGTTTAGTGAATTCCAGGTCAGCTTGGGCTAGAGTGAAACCCTACCTCAAAAAAAAAAAAAAAAAAAAAGGACTGGCTATTAAACTGCAGGAAAATTCTGCTGCCTTCAGTGCTGCATCTCTCTCCTCATGCCTTCGTCCCGTTAATCAACATCTGACACTTTTTTTTTTTTTTTTTGGTTTTTCGAGGTAGGGTCTCACTCTAGCTCAGGCTGACCTGGAATTCACTCTGTAGTCTCAGGGTGGCCTCGAACTCTCGGCGATCCTCCTACCTCTGCCTCCCGAGTGCTGGGATTAAAGGCGTGCGCCACCACGCCCGGCAACATCTGACACTTTCAATTAAGGAGGGGTGATGAATTCAACTTTCTTCTCTAGCACAGAAGAGTCCCACCAGCAACACTAAGTACAGCAACCCGAGCCCCTCCCATCAGTACCAGCTGAACAACATCACCGATAAATGCTCAGTCACTTGACAGATCACTGTTATTCCTAACAAGGTCTTGAACACATCTTTCTCCAGCCCCATCACCACCATTCCTGCTCGGTTTTCTTCCTGTATTCTCACCATACACGGTGTTTTCAAGCCCTGAATGCTTACACTGATGGTCCAGCCCAGAAGGGGCTAATGAGCCACGAGGCCTGAGGAGATGGCTCAGTGGTTAAAGGCACTTGCTTTAAAGGCTGACATCCAGTTCCCTACAAGGTGGCGCATGTATCTAGAGTTTGTTAGCAGTGGCAAGAGACCCTGGTGCGCCCATTCCCTTTATCTTTCTGCTTGTAAACAAATAAGTAATTTTTGTTTCATGGTTTTCGGTTTTTCAAGGTAGGGTCTCACTGTAACTCAGGCTGACCTGGAATTCACTATGTAGTCTCAGGGTGGCCTCAAACTCATGGCAATCCGACTACCTCTGCCTCCCGAGTGCTGGCATTAAAGGCACCACCACGCCCAGGTAAATAAGTAATTTTGTTTTTGAAGTAGGGTCCCACATTAGCCCAGGCTGACCTGGAATTCACTATGTGGTCTCAGGCTGGCCTTGAACTCACAGTGATCCTCCTACCTTTACTCCCCCAGCACTGGGTTTAAAGGCATACACCACCATGCCCAGCCAATAAATAATATTTCATTTTATTTTTTAACATTTTGTTTATTTCGTTGAGTGTGAGTGGCAGATAGAGAGAAGGGGAAAGGAGAGAGAGAGAAAGAGAATATGGGCATGCCAGGGCCTCTAGCCACTGCAAATGAACTTCAGAAATATACGCCACCTTGTGCATCTGGCTTATGTGGGCACTGGAGAATTGAACCCAGGTCCACAGGCTTTGCAGACAAGTGCCTTAAATGCTAAGCCATCTCTCTAGCCCACAAATAAATAATATTTTTAAAAAATAGTGGCAAAAAGGATCCTGGTTCGATTCCCCAGGACCCACACTAGCCAGATGCACAAGGGGGCGCACGTGTCTGGAATTCATTTGCCCCTTTTGCATTTCTCCTTGGCACTTACTAAGTTTTTTTTTTGGTGTTTCAAGGTAGGGTCTCACTCTAGCCCAGGCTGACCTAGAATTCACTATGTAGTCTCAGGGTGGCCTCGAACTCAAGGCGATCCTTCTACCTCTGCCTCCCGAGTGCTGGGATTAAAGGCATACGCCACCACACACGGCCGTGATATTTTTTAAAGGAAGAAGAGGTGAAGATATATAAACCATGCATCCAGACATGACAAGTTGAAATTAATAGAAAATTATAAAATTTTGTTATTGAAATCCTTTATACATGAAATGGAAAGAAACCAAAATCAACTTAACTGGAAACACAATTGTAGGAATGTGGCAAAGGATCATGTTCCCAGCAAGAACTGGGAAGGCTAATCTGCTGTTGGGACAGATGGTGTGCTCCTGACAGATGACAGGAAGAAGGCAGAAGGCATCAGGCAGAGCAAGCAGTTTCCATTCTCCCTAAAAAACATCTTGGCTAGGAGAAACTGTAGCCTGTCATGTTAACCAGTTTATCCTCACAACCGTGATGGTGAGTGGGAAGGGCAGAATTAACCTCTCTTCAGAGAAGGAGAAGGACATGAAAATTTGCCCAGAAGCAGTAGCTCCAAAACTAGAACAGGCCAGGTAGGTCCCCCTGCAGCTGGCTTAGGGGTGGCTCAGACCCTACAAGCTTGCTGCTGAAGCAGGCCCCTAGCTCCACCTTCCTGATTGAAGTTCCCCTGGGTCCCCAATTCCCTGATAACCCACACCAGAGGGTGCACGGCATGGAAATGTAGAGAGATTGGTGGAGATAAACAACCCTTGGCACTTCAGCCAAGTGACAGATGAATCCTGAAGAAGAATTGGGGAGATGAGCAAGAGTGCTCCTTCCATGCTGTTCCTGATAATCAGCGCCAGGGTGAAGGAGACAGACCCCGAGGATACTCAACACCTACCAAAGCAGAGATCCAGAGACTCCTAAGAGCTCATCACTGAAGCAGACTTAAAACTCACCCACAACGGCTGAGGAATTTTGCAGAAGAGGGGTCAGAAAGATTTTAAGAGCCACTGGTTGAGACATCATGATCAGAGGTATTCCCTCCCCCAAAAAATAACTGTCTACTATTCCCACAATGCATAAACCACAACCCCATGGGAAATACCTGCAGCCCCACTGAGGAGTGTTCCTAACAGAATGAAGGCAGGGACAAGGGAAAAGAGGGTACCAACACATGATGTGTCCATACAAAACATCTTAATAATAATAATAATAATAATAATAATAATAATAAAACTAGAACAGCAGAGCCTCCTGAGGTGGTAGTTCACAACTACAATATTAGCACCCAGGAGGCTGAGATAGGAGGATCTCAGGGAGATGGAAGTCAACCTGAGCTACAGAGTGAGCCCCAGGTCAGCCTGGGCTACAGTGAGACCCTGACTCAAAAGGAAGGGAGGGTGACCAGGTGTGGTGGCACATGCCTGTAACCCCAGCACTCGAGAGGCAGAGGTAGGAGGATCACTGTGAATTCAAGGCCAGCCTGGAACTACAGAATGAGTTCCAGGTCAGACTGGGATAGAGTGAGCCCCTACCTCCAAAAAATTAATTAATAGAAATGGGGGGAGAGAAAAGAAAGGAGGGAGGAAGGAGGAAGGAGGGGGGGAGGAAGCGAGGGAGGGAAGAATCTAGAACTAGGTTTCTGGTTTTGCGTCTTGCTATCTGGCCTAGAACTCATTATGTAGCCCAGGCCTAGCCTTAAACTTTCAGGATCCTTTTGCCTCAGCCTCCCCAGTGCTAAGATTATAAGAGTGAGCCCCTATGCCTAACTAAATCTATTTTGTTACTGCTGTTTTCTCCTAGAGCTAGGGAATAAATCCAGGGCCTCTTGCATGTCAGGCAAGTACACTACCACTAAGCTACATACATCTCCAACCATTTCATTTCACTTAGGGTTTGTTTGGAGGTAGGGGCTCACTCCAGTCCAGGCTGACCTGAAACTTACTATGTACTCTTAGGCAGGCCTCTAGCTCACAGCAATCCACCTACCTCTGCCTCCCGAGTACTGGGATTAAAGGCGTGTGTGGCATGGTTTAGTTTTATGGTATGATATGATATGGAATGGTTTGGTTTAATTTCAGACAAGGTTTGACCAGAAGGCCAGGATGACCTCGTACTCAAAATTCTTTTGTCTCAGCCTCTTGAGTTCTGGGATTACAAATGTGTACCATCACATCCAGATTGAAATGTTTTTGTTTTTTGTTTTTAATTTTATTTATTTATTTATTATTTATTTGAGAAGCTGAGAGAGAGGAAGTAGCAGGCAGAGAGTATGGGCACGCCAGGGCCTCTAGCCACTACAAATGCACTCCAGATGCACATACCACCTTGTGCATCTGACTTTTATGTGGGCACTGTGGAACTGAACACAGGTCCTTAAGCTTTACAGGCAAGTGCCTTAACCACTAAGCCCTTCCTCCAGCACCTCTAAATCTGTATTTTAAACTGGGCATTGTGACTCATACCTTTAATCCCAGAACTTGGGAGGCCTGAGGTAGAAGAATCACTGTGAGCTCAAGGCCAGACTCAGGCTACAGAGTGAGTTCCAAGTCAACCTGAGCTAGAGTGAGATGCTACCTCAAGAAATAATAGATAAATAAGCTGGGCGTGGTGGCACATGCCTTTAATCCCAGCGCATGGGAGGCAGAGGTAGGAGGAGCGCCAAGAGTTCAAGGCCACCCTGAGACTACATAGTGAATTCCAGGTCAGCCTGAGCTAGAGTGAGACACCACCTTGGAAAAAAAAAAAAGAGAGAGAAGAAACAGATAAATAAATAAATTTGTATTTTATAAATTTCAACCTTTCTGGGGGCTAGAGAAATGGCTCAGTGGTCACAGATGTTTTCTTGCAAAGCCTACCATTCCAGGGTTCAATTCCCCAATTCCCCATGTAAAGCCAGTTGCACAAAGTAATGCATGTGTCTGGAGTTCGTATGCAGTGGCAGTAGACCCAGACACCCCCATTCATTCTTTCTCTCCCAAACAGATAACTATTTTTTAAACTTAAAAAATAAATACATTCAACTCTCTAAAAAAGGAAAAACTATGACTTAGTACTTCCTTGGACCTTATTAAATCAAAAACAAGGAAGATATAGAAATAAATTCCTATGAGGTAAGTAGAACACTGCTGTCAAGCAAAACTAGGTGAGACTCAGACTCACTAGTAATTATTGATTTGTGGCCTTGGACAAGTAATTTTACATCAGAGTCTTGGTTCCAAATGGGATTTTACCTATCTATCTATCTTAGTGCTAGTGATTGAAATCAGGGCCTGGAGTATTCTAAGTAAGTACTCTACTATTACCCTATACTCTCAGAACACAAAGGGGCATTGCTATGGAAGAGTAAATGAGAACGTCCATGTAAAAACCACTGAAAATGAGCCAGGCATGGAAGCACATGTCTTTATTCTTGGCACTTGGGAGGCACAGGTACGAGGATCAACCATGAATTCAAGGCCACCATGAGACTACATAATGAATTACAGGGCCTCCAGCCATGGCAAACAAACTCCAGACGCGTGCTCCCCCTTGCGTATCTGGGCCCTGGGGAAATCAAACCTCGGTCCTTTGGCTTTGCAGGCAAACATCTTAATTGCTAAGCCATCCCTCCAACCCAACAATTTTTATTTATTTATTTGAGAGAGCGAGGCAGAGAGAGAGAGAGAGAGAGAGAGAATTGGGTATGCCAGAGTCTCCAGCTACCACAAACAAACTCTGCACTCATGTGCCACCTTGTGCATATGGGTTAGGTGGGTCCTGGGGAATTGAACCTGGGTCCTTTTGCTTTGCAGGCAAGCACCTTAACCACTAAGCCACTTCTTCAGCCCAGAAAACAGTTTTTTAATTTAATTTTTTTTTTTTTTTTTTTGGTTTTTTGAGGTAGGGTCTCACTCTAGCCCAGGCTGACCTGGAATTCACTTTGTAGTCCGAGGCTTACCTTGAACTCATGGTGATCCTCCTACCTCTGTTTCCTGAGTGCTGAGATTAAAGGTGAGCGCCACCATGCCTGGCTAGAAAACACAAAGGCCAACACATTAAAATGGAGTTTTCCAAGTCATCAAGGTGGAACTAAAGATCCAGGTTAAGTCCCCAGTACCCACTTAAGCCAGATGCACATGGTGGTACATGTATCTGGAGTTCGTTTGCAGTGGTTAAAGGCCCTGGCATCCCCATTTACTCTCTCTCTCAAATAAATAAATAAATAAAACCAATTGAAATGTTTATAAAAGCCAGGCAGGCATGGTGATATACACCTTTAATCCCAGCACTCAGAGGCACAGGCTCAAGGCCAGCCTGGGACTAGGGCATGACTTTCAGGTCAGCCTGGGCTACAGTGAGACCCTACCTGGAAAAAAACTAAATAAGAAGTGTTTATACTCCAAGGTATGGTAGTACACATCTTTAATACCAGCATTAGGGAGGCTAAATTAGGAGGACCACTATGAGTTTGAGGTCAGCCTGAGCTACAGTGAGACCCTGCCTGGAAAAAAAAAAAAAAAGTTTAAACTAAGCACAAGGTGACTCATACTTCTAAACAAAAACCTCCATGGTCAGGCATGGTGGTGCACGCCTTTAATCCCAGCACTTGGGAGGCAGAGGTAGGAGGATCTCTGTGAGTTCAAGGACATCCTGAGACTACATAGTGAATTCCAGGTTAGCCTGGGCTAGAGTGAGACTCTACCTTAAAAAAGAAAAAAAAATGTTAATACTTATTGATTCTAAGTGACAAGCACATATTATTTTATAATTAACTCTATCTGTATTTGAAAATTTTCCAAATCAAAAAATTTTCAGCCAGGCATGGTGGTGCATGCCTTTAATCCCAGCACTTGTAAGGCAGTAGAAGTAGGAGGATCACCATGAGTTTGAGGCCACCCTGAGACTACACAGTGAATTCCAGTTCAGCCTGAGCTAAAAGACCACCCTACCTTGAAAAACAACAATAAATAAATAAGGTGAAGAGTGATTGAGGAAGACACCTGATGTTGACTTCAAGTTTCCAAATGCACATAGACACCTGCATTCATACACACACACACACACCACTCACATATACATGCAAAAAAAAAAAAAATAGCAAACAAAAACCAGTAAAAGTTAGAAGCCCTTCGCTTCTGAATCAAACTGCCCAGGCAACAGCCCCTGTGATGACCCTACACAGCCACTGCACCCACACCCAGACAACAGGAGGGGCTGTGTCAGCACAGGCACTGTTCCCACCTAAGCTAAGCCCTCACATTTCCATCTCCAAGCTTTCTTTCCACTCCTCTTCCAGACAGGCAGCCAAGAGCAAGGAAGCTGCTGCAATTAACTGTTCCCTTCCTGTGGCCACTCATGTTCATTCTCCCTATTCACTTACTGCCTCACACAAACAGTCAAAAAGGGGAACAAGAGGAACCAAGGGTCACAGGATGGCTCTCCTAACAGGGATTCTTGTACAAAGAGAAAAGACTGTCCATGCTCTAAACTGAAATCTCTATCTTCCAAGGATCAAGGAGGAGAAAAGTAGCACAGAAACCCAGGCTGCCACTTTATCAATGCTGGCGAGAATCCCTTACGAAAATTAGCAGAAAAATGTAAAAGTACCAGTTCTTTAATCGGTCCCGAGCTTCCAACTGGGCTCCCACTTCAAAGCTGATTCCTCTTCTGTTAGGTGGATGCTTTGTCATTTTCAGTCATCAATGGGGCTGTCTTTATTCTCCTGAAAAAGCCAATTAAATATTTATGAAACTTGGGCAAAGTCTGCCCAGAGTGTAGCATCACTCACTGCACATAAAAAACAAGCAGGCATTATTCAAAACATGAAGCTCCATGACCCTCTGACAGCGCCATTTCCTGTGCTGGCTCTCCTATCAGATAGCCCCTCTGGCCCCTCCCTACTTTCTCCTCTACTATGCAGCAGCCTATGGTCTCTAGAAATACAGAGGACCCTCTCAGCACTGCGTTCATGGTTAACTTCGATCACTTGCTTGATGCCTTCTGAACTACTTGTTGAGACTAGTCAGGACCAACAGAAACAAACAATTCCTACCCTCAAGTAGCCTGTAGCCAAAAATGTAGCCAATAAATAAATAAATAAATAAAAGCAATATATAATTGTTATGAAATTAAAGTGCTACAAAACAAGCAAACAAAAAATGAAAAACCACCCAATAATGGTAGCTCAAGCTGATAATACCAGGTAGTTGGGCATTGAGGCAGGAAAATCGCTTGAGCCTAGGAGTTTGAGGGTACCCTGAACAACAAAACTAGTATGCGTCTCAAAAAGGGGGAAGGTGATTGAAGCCAGGCATGGTGGCGCATGCCTTTAATCGCAGCACTCGGGAGGCAGAGGTAGGAGGCTGTGAGTTCGAGGCCACCCTGAGACTACATAGTGAATTCCAGGTCAGCCTGGACTAGAGTGAGATCCTACCTCAAAAAAAAAAAGGGGGGGGTGGGCTGGAGAGATGGCTTAGCGGTTAAGCACTTGACTGTGAAGCCTGAGGACCCCGGTTCGAGGCTCGATTCCCCAGGACCCACCTTAGCCAGATGCACAAGGGGCGCACACATCTGGAGTTCGTTTGCAGTGGCTGGAGGCCCTGGCACGCCCATTCTCTTTCTCTCTCTCTCTCTCTCTCTCTCTCTCTGCCTTTTTTCTCTCTGTTGCTCTCAAATAAATAAATACAAATAAACAAAAATATTTTAAAAAACAAGGGGAGGAGGCAAGAGAGATAATTCAGAGGTTAAGGTACTTCCTTGCAAAGCCTGATGGCCTGTGCTGGATCCCCTATTACCCACATAAAACCAGATGCACAAAGTGGCACATGCATCTGGAGTTCCTTTGTAATGGCAGGAGGCCCTCCCCACTTTCTCTGCTGACAAATAAATTAAAAAAAACCTTTACCAAAACAAAAAGGAAAAAGCCAGGTATGGTGGTACATGCCTTTAATCCCAGCATTTGGGAGGTAGAGGCAGGAGGATCACCATGAGTTCGAGGCCACCCTGAGATTACATAGTGAATTCCATGTCAGCCTGGGCTAGAGTGAGACTCTACCTCGAAAAAACAAAATAAATAAATAAATAAATAATTTAAAAATATAACACAGCTGGGCATGGTGGTGCACACCTTTAATCCCAGCACACAGAAGGCAGAGGTAGGAGGACTGCTGTGAGTTCGAGGCCACCCTGAGACTACATAGTTAATTCCAGGTCAGCCTGGACAGGAGTGAGACCCTACCTCAAAAAACCAAAAATAAATAAATAAATAAATAAATAAGAAAAATAACACAAGTGCTAAAGAGATGGCTTAGCAGTTAAGGCGCTTGCCTGCAAAGCGTAAGGACCCATGTTCGACTCTTCAGATCCCACGTAAGTCAGAGGCACAAAGGTGAGGCAAGCGCAAGGTCACACGTGTGCACTAGGTGGCACAAGCGTCTGGAGTTCTATTGCAGTGGCTGAGGCCCTGGCGCATCAAGTCTCTCTGCCTCTCTAAAAAATTAAAGATGTTATTGAACTACTGAAAAAATAAATAAATAGATAACACAAAAACACTGATGATACCTGGCACTACTTATGGAAGAGTAGACAAGAAATTTCTAGAGCTGGAGATATAGGTCAGTCCCGGCACTCTGGAGGATTACAGTAAGTCTAAGGCCAACCCGGGCTACATAATGAAACCTGCTTCAAAAGGACAAAAATGGCCTAGTTGTGGTTTTGATGGACATGAAGCCACTCTGAGCTCTCAGGGCATTAGACCAGGCTACCACCAAAACACAAAGTACCCCTTACTCCTTCTTCCAACTAACTTAGGATTTTTTTGAATTTTGTGGGTTTTTTGGTTTTTTGTTTTGTTTTGTTTTTAGTTTTTCAAAGTAGGGTCTCACGCTAGACCAGGCTGATCTGGAATTTACTATGTAGTCTCAGCCTGTCCCCTAACTCATAGTGATCCTCCTGCCTCTGCCTCCCTAGTGCTGCGATTAAAGACATACCATCTTTTTTTTTTTTTTTTTTTTTTTTTGCTTTTGTTTTTGAGATAGTCTCAAGCAGCCCAAATTACCTCTAACTCACTATGTAGCAGAGCATGACTTTCAATCCTAGTCCTCTTGCCTCTTGCCTCTGCTTCCCAAGTGCCAGGATTACAGGCCTACAAAAGCCACCATGCTAGACCCTTCCCACTAACCGTAGACTCTAGAACTTACACCATCCAAGCAATGCCACATCAACTGCCAGCATAAGAGCACCATCACTGTACTGAGTATGGGGCTGGCCATGTAACTCAGTGGTTGAGTGCAGAGAGGCCTTAATTCAGTTCCAGGCAACACACACATAACACACACACACACACACACACACACACACACACATACACACACCAGAGACAATCACAAACATGGCTCTTGATATCTGATGTGTAGTATCACATTTTAGGAAGAATTTGTTTGTAATATGTTATAATTACATGAAAAGGAATACAAAATTGTATCACTTTTAGCTTACATTATGCCTATGCATATTAAAAAAGAAACCTAGGAGCTTGGCTTGGTAGTTCACGCCTTTAATCCCAGCACTTGGAAGGCAGAAGTAGGAGGATCGCTGTAAGTTCAAGAAGACCACCCTGAGACTACATAGTGAATTCCAGGTCAGCGTGAGCTAGAGTAAGACCCTACCTCAAAAAAACAGTTAAGGTACTTGCCTGTGAAGCCTACAGACCCAGGTTCAAGCCCCCAGAATCCACATAAGCCAGATGTACATGGTGGCACATTCATCAGGAGTTCATTTGCAGTGGCTGGAACCCCTGGGCTTCCCATTCTCTCTCAATCTCTCCAGTAAATAAATAAACAAACAAACAAAATGGGACTGGAAAGATGGCTTAGTAGTTAAGGTGCTTGCCTGCAAAGGCAAAGGACCTAGGTTTGATTCCCCAGTACCCACATAAAGCCAGATGCACAATGTGGCATATGTGTCTGGAGTTCACTTGCAGTGGCTCAAGACCCTAGCACGCCCATTCTCTATCTACCCTCCCAACTAAAAATAATAAAATAAATATATTTTTTTTTATTTTTCTAAATAAAATATTGTTTAAAAAAACAGTATAATGGGGGCTGGAGGGATGGCTTAGCGGTTAAGGCATTTACCTGCAAAGGCAAGGGACCCAGGTTCAATTCCCCAGGACCCACGTTAGCCAGATGCACAAGGGGGCGTATGTGTCTGGAGTTTGTTTGCAGTGGCTGGAGGCCCTGGCATACCCATTCTCTTTCTCTCTCTCTTTCTCTCTCTCCCTCTTTCTCTGTCAAGTAAATAAATAAAACAGTATAATGGAGGCTGGAGGGATGGTTTAGGGGTTAAGACACTTGCCTGCAAAGCCAAAGGACCCCAATTCTATTCCCCAGGACCCACATTAGCCAGATACACAAGGGGACACAAGTGTCTGGAGTTCATTTGCAGTGGCTGGAGACCCTGGCGCACCCATCTCTCTCTTTCTGTCAAATAAATAAATAAAAATAAAATACCTTAAAAAAAAAAACAGTATAATGGCTGGAGGGATGGCTTAGCAGATAAGGCACTCGTCTGTGAAGCCAAAGGACCCAGGTTCGACTCCCCTGGACCTACTTAAGCCAAATGTACAAGGTAGAACATGCTTCTGGAATTCGTTTGCAGCAGCTGAATGCCCTGGGGTACCCATTCTCTCTCTCTCTCTCTCAAATAAATAAAGTAATTTTTAAATGAGCGTTTTAAAACCCAGTATAAGAATAAAAAAGCCAGACATGGTAGTGCACACCCTTAATCCCAGCAAGACCCTACCTTAAAAAAAAGAAAAACAGTATAGGGCTAGAGAAAATGGCTCAGCTGTTAAATCACTTGCTTGCAAAGCCTAAGGACCCAGGTTTTATTCCCCAGGACCCACATAAGGCAGAAGCACAAGGTGGTGCATGTGTCTGGAGTTTGTTTGCAGTGGCTAGAGGCCCTAGTGCATCCATATTCATTTTCGTTCTCTCTCCTCTCTCAAATAAATAAATAAAATATTTGAAACTCCAGTATAGACCAAACATGACAAGGCACACACCTTGTAATCCCAGTCCTTGGAAGAGGGGTGAGAAGATTGAGAATTCCAGGAAAGCCTGGGCTACAAACTGAAACCTTAAGTGTAGGGAGACATAAGAAGATGAGCATCACACTAAACTAACTCGGAAAGGCTGATATGGAAAACATAGGAAGGAGAATGGGGAAAGGAAAGATAATGCCTGACAAAGGCAAAACAGAACTGCTCACTAGGCTATCAGGCTCTGTGAAGTAGTGAGCCTTCTTTGCACAGGGAATGCAATCTGATGCAGTGAGGTTACATGCATGGGCCTTGAATCTCCAATCTACCTTCCCCACCACTTTGTTTTTTCATTTTTTTTCCAAGTTTTCATGTAGGCCAAGATGATCTCAAACTGGCTATGGATATGTAGCTGCGGCTGGTGGTAAACTCTGGCTCCTTGTGCCTCTACCTCCTGAGTACTAGGATTATAAACAAGTGCTACCACACCCAGCTTCTGTTATTACTAGCTGAATGAATTTGTGTAAATTTACTTAACCTCTATAAATTTGTCTCCTCTCTGTAAAATGAGGATGGTGTTAATACTAGTGCTGCCACCAAGCAGTGGATGTGGGGATTAAATGAGCTAAACCATTTAAAGAGCACAAGGCTGCTAAGAAGTAAGTAGCCATTAATAATTGTATTATCACAAATAAGGAAATGATACTGTATAACTTGGCTGTAGTTCAGCAGCTATGTTTTAAAGGCTTTAGGTCTGCCTGATTTCAGAATTAACTTTTTCTACCACATAACCTCCTAGGAAGCCTTCAACTAAGTTAAAGGTATGAAATCAACTTGGAAAATGGTAGGAGGAGCATAGTAAAAGTTAAAAGCCTAGTGTGGTGGCACATGCCTTTAATCCCAGAGGTGGTGGATCACCATGAGTTCAAGGCCCTGAGGCTACATAGTGAATTCCAGGTCAGCCTGGGCTAGAGAATAAGACCCTACTTCCAAAAAGAAAAAGAAAAAAAGAAAAGAAAGAACCCGGGCGTGGTGGTGCACACCTTTAATCCCAGCACTCGAGGCCACCCTGAGACTACATAGTGAATTCCAGGTCAGCCTGGGCTAGAGTGAGACCCTACCTCAAAAGGGAAAAAAAAAAAAGCCCTGTGTGATGACACATGCCTTTAATCCCAGCACTCAGGAGGCAGAGGATTACTGTGAGTTCGAGGCCAGTGGGAGATTACATAGCGATTTCCAGGTCAGCCAGAGATAGCGTGAAACCCTACCTCAAAAAACAATCTTTCTGTCAAATAAAATAAATAAATAAAGGGCTGGAGGGATCACTTAGCAGTTAAGGCATTTGCCTGCAAAGCCAAAGGACCCAGGTTCAATTCCCAGGACCCACATTAGACAGATGCACAAAGGGAGTGCACACACCTGGAGTTCGTTTGCAGTGGCTGGAGGCCCTGGTGTGCCCATTCTCTCTCTCTCTCTCTCCCTCTCTCTCTCTCTCTCCCCCTCTCCCTCGCTCCCTTTTTCTCTGTCAAATAAATAAAAATAAAATATTTTTTAAAAATTTCTTAGCTGGGCATGGTGGTGCACGCCTTTAATCCCAGCACTCGGGAGGTAGAGGTAGGAGGATCACCATGAGTTTGAGGCCACCCTGAGACTACATAGTGAATTCCAGGTCAGCCTGAGCTATATTGAAACCCTACCTCGAAAAAAAAAAAAAATTCTTGTATTTTATTTGTACAAGTGTGTGTGTTTGTGTGTATGGGCATTCCAGGATCTCTTGCCACTGCAAGTAAATGCCTATCTGGCTTTATGTGGGTGTCTAGGGAACTGAACACAAGCTGACAGGCTTTACAAGCAAGTGCCTTTAACCATTGAACCATGTCCCTGGCCTCCTTATGTAGCTAAAAATGAACTTGAACTTCTGCCTCCACCTGATATTACAGGAAGCACCAACACAACCAATTTTATGGGGATGTGGATACTGAACTCATGGCTTCATGAATGCTAGACAGGCATTGTACCAACCGAACTACATCCTCAGCTGAGAACTTTAAAGTACATTTTTTGATTTCTTGCATTTAAGTTTTGTTTTGTTTTGTTTGAGGCAAGCCCAACAGACTAGCCTTTTTTTAATGAGAGAGAAAGACAAAGAAAGAGAGACAGAATTGGTATACCAGGGACTCCAGCCACAGTAATTGAACTCCAGTTGTGTGCACCACCTTGTGCACATGTGCAACCTTGCACATGTGTCACCTTTAACATCTGGCTTACATGGGATTTGGGAAGTCAAACATGGGTTCTTAGGCTTAGCAGGAAAGCAAGTGATTTAACCACTAAGCCATCTCTCCAGCCCAATACTTAAGCTTTTTAAGTAAAAATCATCTTAATTTATCCATTTTTCAGTTTTTTCCAAAAGCCTCCACTTTGCAGACTGAGAAGAAAAATGAAGGTGTTCAGCATGGACACATGGGAAATTTCACAAGAGAAAAAAGTCTGATGCAATCAGTAGGATTTCATTTTTAAGACCTTGGCAGGACTTCAAATTATTCCTTTACATTCAAACTTCCCTGGCTCCACAGGAGATGGAGAACCTACTTTATTTCCTTAAATGCAATTTCCAGTAAATGCCCCCTATTTCAACAATGATAGGTTTTTTGTTGTTTTTCGAGACAGGGTTTTACCTGGAATTCACTACACAGTCTCAGGGTGGCCTCGAACTCAGTGATCTACCTACCTCTGCCTCCTGAGTGCTAGGTTTGGGGGTTGGTTGGTTAGTTGGTTGGCTGTTTTGGTTTTTCGAGGTAGGGTCTCCCTCTAGCTCAGGCTGACCTGGAATTCACTCTGTAGTCTCAGGGCCTTGAACTCATGGCCATCCACCCACCTCTGCCTCCCGAATGCTGCCACCACACGCAGATCAACAATGAGTTTTAAATGTACACTGTCTGGCAGAAAGTAACTGTAACCCACAAGACAAAGTGCTAACTAACTTATTAACAAAGAATGTATATAAACAAGGACAAAAAAGTAAAAGAGGACTGGAGAGAAATGGCTCAGTGGTAAAGGCATTTACTTGCAAACCCTGATGGTCCAGGTTCAATTTACCAGTATACTCATAAAGCCAGATGCACAAAGTGGCACATGCATCTGGAGTTCCTTTACAGTGGCAAAAGATCCAGGTGTGCCCGTATACACACACTCTCTCTCTCCCTGTCTACCTCTTTCTCTCTGGGCCTCACTTGAACTGACAGTGATACACCTATCTCAGCCTCTCAAATGCTAGGATTAAAGTCCTGTGCCAAAATGGGAGTGATGGCCCATGCCTTTAATCCCAGCAACCCAAAGGCTGAGATGGGAGGATCACCAGGAGTTGCAGGCCAGCCTCGGGATACAGACTCAGTTCTAGGTCAGCCAAGGCTAGAAAGAAACCCTGCCTTGCCAAAAACAAAAGTCCCCACACCTGGCCAAGCATGTGATGTTATAGCCACATAACCTTACCCTAAAGAAGAAGAAATGAGGCTGAAGAGATGGCTTAGAAATTAAGGTGCTTGCCAGGCATGGTGGCACATGCCTTTAATCCCAGCACTCAGGTGGCAGAGGTAGGAGGATCGCCGTGAGTTCAAGGCCACCCTGAGACTACATAGTGAATTCCAGGTTGGCCTCAGCTAAAGCAAGACCCTACCTTGGAAAACCAAAAAAGAAAAGAAATTAAGGTGCTTGCCTGCAAAGCCTAATTACCCAGTAACCATGTAAAGCCAAATGCACAAAGTGGCATATACATCTGGAGTTTGTTTACAACCTATTGTTTCTCCTCTCTCTCTCTCTCTCTCTCTGCTTGCAAATAGATAAAAGTATTTAGGAAGGGAGGGAGGGAGGGAGGGAGGAAAGGAGAGAAAGAAAGGAAAGGAAAGGAAAGGAAAGGAAAGGAAAGGAAAGGAAAGGAAAGGAAAGGAAAGGAAAGGAGGAAATGTATGGGGCAGAAGACGACTTAGCAGTTAAGGCACTTGCCTGTGAAGCCTAAGGACCCATGTTTAACTCCCCAGATCCCACATAAGCCAGACACACAAGGTGATGCATGCACACAAGGTGGCACAACACAGGTCTGGAGTTCAATTGCAGTGGCTAGAGGTCCTGACACGTGCACATGCACACATGTGCATGCTCTCTCTCTCTCTCTCTCATTAAAAAAAAAAAATTAGGGCTGAAGGGATGGCTTAGCAGTTAAAGTGTTTGCCTGCAAAGCCAAAGAACCCAGGTTCAATTTCCCAGGACCCACGTAAGCCAGATGCACAATGGGGCATACGTGTCTGGAGTTCATTTGCAGTGGCTGGAGGCCTTGGCGCGCCCATTCTCTCTCTCTTTCTCTTTCTCTGCCTCTTTCTCTCTCAAATAAATAAATTATATTTTAAAAAAATTAAATGTGGCTGTAGAAATGGCTTAGTGGTTAAGCACTTGCCTGTGAAGCCTAAGGACCCCAGTTTGAGGCTCGATTCCCCAGGACCCATGTTAGCCAGATGCACAAGGGGCGCACACGTCTGGAGTTCGTTCACAATGGCTGGAGGACTTGGTGCGCCCATTCTCTCTCTCTCTCTCTCTCTCTCTACCTCTTTCTCTCTCAAATAAATAAATTATATTTAAAAAAATTAAATGTGGCTGGAGAAATGGCTTAGCGGTTAAGTACTTGCCTGTGAAGCCTAAGGACCCCGGTTCGAGGCTCGATTCCCCAGGACCTCCATTAGCCAAATGCACAAGGGGGCACACGCATCTGGAGTTCGTTCACAGAGGCTGGAGGCCCTGGCGCGCCCATTCTCTCTCTCTCTCTCTCTCTCTCTCTCTCTCTCTGTCGCTCTCAAATAAATAAATAAATATAAATAAAAATAATTAAATGTAAAGCCAGGCATGGTAGTACACACCTTTAATCCCAGCACTTGGGAGGCAGAAGTAGGAGGATTGCTGTGAGTTTGAGGCCACCCTGAGACTAATAGTGAATTCCAGGTCAGCCTGCAAGAGCCCATCTTGAAAAACCAAAAAATAAAATAAAATAAATAACCATCTGGGACTAGGAAGAAGTCTCAGTGATTAATGGTGCTTGTTTGCAAAGCCTACCACCCTAATTCCTTTGCAGCTCCAAGAGATCCTGACATGCCCATACACACAGAGAGATATACACATGTACAAATAAAAATGGGCTGGAAAGATAGCATAGGTGGTAAGGTGCTTGCCTGTAAAGCCTAAGGACCTAGGTTTGATTCCCCAGGACCCACAAAAGCCTCTTTCTCTCTTCCTCCCACTCTCCCCCTCTCCCTCTGTGTCAAATAAACAAACATTTTTAAAGTAACAGGATTCTCCCAGAAACAAACTATTTACTGTTCTCTGTTCCAAAGTCAGTGCTATGCTTATATTCATGCCTTCAGATACAAACAAAATTTGAATATAGGAAGATAAAGCAACTGGATGCTTTTCAATGCTGTGTAAGCATTATATAACAAGCAGAAATATTTATCAGGAAGGCCAAAAGCTCACACTGGTCCAGCTGTGGCGAAAATGGAATACTGCCTAGGGCCTGAACCTGATGACCATCTTTTATACCCCAATCTGGAAGCAAAAACCAAGCTGTAAAACTGTTTATAATCTTGGATTCAGTCATTTCCATCTGAAGAAGACAGAATAAAAATAAATCATTGGTGAAAATAAGAAACCAAGACTTTTTTTTTACACACAATTTTGGAGAAAACAGAATATAACTCACATATTTAAGAACAGAAGAGCCAGAGCATGGTGCATGTCTTTAATCCCAGCACTCTGGAGGCAGAGGTAGGAGGATCTCTGGCTGTGAGTTCGAAGCCAACCTGAGCTATACAGCAAGATCCTGTCTCACAACAATAAATGCTTTCTCTAAGACCCAGGCTTTTCCATTCCACAATTAAACTTAGATTGGGTTTACTCGTTTCAAATTGCAGAGAATGAGCTAGTTAAGTCAATGCTACTTTCCAGAAGCAGAGCAAGAGGTCTAGTGCCCAGGCCTAGCCCTATAATACAATTCGATTTGTGACCTTTGGCACATTACTCAACCTCACTGAGCTAATTATCTTACTCTTACAAGTTCCTCTTCCTTGAGTACCATCATAGTTTAAGGCCACATAAGCAATGCCCCTAGCTCCCACTCTCAGTCACCATTTTGTTGTTTGTTTTTAAAGACAGGTCTCACTCAATAGCTGAACAGTCCTCCTGTCCTAGCTTCAAATGGCTGGGATTACCACCATGTAGTCAGGCTGGCCTCCAACTCACAGTGATCCTCCTACCTCTGCCTCCCAGGTGCTACCACAAAAAAAGAGCCAGGAGTGGTGTGGCATGTCTTTAATCCTTTAATCCCAGCATTTAGGAGGCAGAGGTAGGAGGATCACCATGAGTTCAAGGTCACCCTGAGACTACATAGTGAATTCCAGGTCAGCCTGGGCCTACCTCAAAAAAACAAAAAAATTAAGTTAAATTAAAATTAAAAAGATAAAGGGGCTGGGGAGAGATGGCTCAGCGGTTAAGGCGCTTGCCTGCAAAACCTAATGACTCAGCTTTAATTCCCCAGTACCCACGTAAAGCCAGATGCACAAAGTGGTGCTTTCATCTGGAGTTCATTTGCAGTGGCTATAGGGAGGCTCTGGCCCATCCATTCTCTCAGTGTGTGTCTCTCTCTGCTGGTAAACAAATAAATAAGTAAATAAATGATAAAGAGACCTAGTCAGGCAGAAACTGAAAAGCTTGGAAAGCTTGCCTCTGCACAGGCAAATTAGAGTAGGAACTGTAAACACTCCTTGAGGCAGAGGAAGGAAAGCAAAAGGCGGAAGCAGCACCAGGAGAAGGGTAACAGTTCTGTCCCTGGGGCCTGGCAAAAGCTGTAACTCTTGGGCTGGAGTGATGGCTTAGCAGTTAAGGCGTCCTGGGAACCTAAGTAAGGACTCAGGTTCAGTGTTCCAGTACCCAAGTAAGCTAGATGACAAAGTGGTCTGGAGTTAGTTTGTGGATCTGCCTGCCTCTGTCTCTCTCCCTCTCTCTCTCAAATGAATAAAATATTTTTGAAAAGCATTAACTTTTTCTCAACACTGGAAGCCTCAGAGTGAAAGTAAGTAGTCAATAATAGACTAATATATACTTCTGGAGTGAGTTTTGTGTGGATGCCCTTTCTTTTTCCTTTGTTTGGATCAGGGTTTCACATTGCAGCCCGGCTAGCCTCAAACTCATGGAAATACTCAGGGTGTGGTCCCTTGGGGTGGGGGGTGGGGGTCTGAGATAAATACAGTTGACTAAGCTATTCATATAGGGTTTCTTATTTGAAATATTACCGTGTTGTAAAGGAAAACAATTTGAAGAGAGTCAGTACTGGATGGGGGGACCACAGACATTCTCCTGAAATACAACCCTTTCATTGTTTATGAAATTCTAAAAACACCTATGTCATTTAACAGAGAAATAATTATTTCCCTTACCCTTCAAATATTAACTTTTTAAAAAGTTGGCTGGGAGAGGACAATATCCAAGTAATAGCTCTGTTTCTCAGCCCCAGCGTGGTGCTTTTATTAATATTTTATTTATTTTATCTTATTTGCAAGCACAAAGACAGAGAGTGAAAGAATGGGTGCACCAGGGTCTCTAGCCACTGCACTCTAACTCCAGACACAAGCAACACTTTGTGCATTTAGCTTTACGTACGTACTGTAGAATCAAACCCAGGTCATTGGCTTTGTAGGCAAGTACCTTACCATTGAGCCATCTCTCCAGCCCTTAATATTAACTTTTATTCCTGGCCTTTACTATGAATTTCAGATAATGGCTAGCATTCACCTAGTCTTTACCATATACCAAATAGTTGACAAAGATCCTAAGCCCAACAAAGCAGAAAAATGGGTAGTGCTATCCCCCACCCCACCCCCACGAAGGAGGGAAAGAAGCTGAGAACAAAACACTCACCCATGGCCACCTGGCTAAGAAGAAAATCTAGAATCTGAGAAACCAAACTACCTCCAAAACCCATTGCGTTTATACAGCTTTTACAAAAAGGCCTTTGACAGAGCCTGGCAGTGTATAACCATAATCCCAGCTACTTGGGAAGCTGAGGCAGGAGGATCACAAATCCAAGGTGTTCCTGGGCTATACAGATGGCATTCCAGGTCAGCCAGGGCTACATAGCAATACACTGTCAGAAAGAGACAGAGAGCTGGGGGATTGTGAGCTCAAGACCTGCCTGGGCTACATAGTGAGGCACTATCTCAAAAAGAAAGGAGGGGGGCTAGAGAGACGGCTTAGCGGTTAAGGCGTATGCCTGCGAAGCCTAAGGACCCAGGTTCGATTCTCCAAGTCCCATGTAAGCCAGATGCACATAGTGTGGCATGTGTCTAGAGTTCATCTTCAGTGGCTGGAGGCCCTGGCACACCCATTCTTACTCTCTCTCTCTCTCCCTCTCTCTGTCTCAAATAAATTAAATTAAATTAAATGCTTTAAAAAAGAAAAAAAGGAAGTAATCAAAATCATAGCAACTAAAAATGCAGAAACTTAAATAGTGACTGCCAGGAACTGGAATGAATAGGAAATAGTGAGTTATTGGATAATGGTTCAGAGTCTCAGTTTTACTGAGAGGCAGAGGAAAAAGGACTGCCTTGAGTTTGAGGCCACCCTGAGACTACACAGTGAATTCCAGGTCAGCATGGACTAAAGTGAGACCCTACTTCATAGGAAAAAAAAAAAACAGACACAAGCCCAACACCAGCTTCAGACCCACCTCAGATGCAGCCCTACACCAGATCTTAGTTCCCAGGGTGATATTTAGGATATCCATTGTCTCCAATTTCTTTTTGGGTTTTGGGACAAGGTGTAGCTAAGTAGCCCAGGCTGGCTTCTAATTCTGTGATCCTCTTGCCTTAACTTGTCAAGTGCTGAGACAACAAGGTGGTGACTGGGATAATCATTCTCACATGTGTTAGAAAATCACATTGAATTTGTATTCCTTACTTTATTTTGTCAAAAATAGGATATTTATACAAAATTCTTTTAACACTAACATGTTGTACATATTCCCTATTTTGTGGCTTATCCTTTTGCTGGATATATAAAGCATTTATTAGGGGGGGGGGGAAGAAGAAGCCAGGCATAGTGGTGTATGCCTTTAATCTCAGCACTAGGGAGGAAGAGGTAAGAGGATTGCCATGAGTTCAAGGCTACCCTGAGACTACACAGTGAATTCCAGATCAATCTGGGCTAGAGGGAAACCTTACATATAAATAAATAAATAAATATAAAAATGCCAGGCATGGTAGCACACATCTTTAATCCCAATACTAGGAAGGCAGATATAGGAGGACTGCCATGAGTTCTAGGCCACACTGAGACTACATAGTGAATTCCAGGTCAGGTTGGGGTTAGAGTGAGACCCTACCTCATAAAACCAAAAAAAAAAAAAAAAAAAAAAAAATTAATGGTATTAAGTGTATTTCTGAGCTACACACTTAAAAATGGTTAAAATGGCCGGGTGTGGTGGCGCACACCTTTAATCCCAGCACTTGGGAGGCAGAGGTAGGAGGATTGCCATGAGTTCAAGGCCACCCTGAGACTACATAGTTAATTCCAGGTCAGTCTGGACCAGAGTGAGAAAAAAAAAAAAAAAGGTTAAGATGGGGTCTGGGTCTCTAGCTCAATAGTAAAGTGCTTGCTTAGAATTCGTAAGGCCATTTTTAATTACCATTTGAGAGAAAGACAGAGAGGAAGAATGGGCCCCCCAGGGCCTCCAGCCAAGGAACTCCAGACAACTCCAGACGCATGCACCACCTTGTGTATCTGGCTTTATGTGTGTACTGTAACACAGAACTCATGTCGTTAGGCTTTTCAGGCAAGCCCTCGGGAAAGAGATCTTATAAAATACCAGGCTTCTTCTAGAAAAGACAGTCAAATATACTCACCTAAAATGCCTTTAAATTCCCAGGATTATGTTCCTGACATGGGATAAACTGTCAAGGGATAAACTGTCAAAGAATAAAAGCCTCATTCTAAACCCTTCCCCAAGCCACACCTCAGCCTCCTTCCCCAAAGACCACAGATTCAAGCTCCACCTCCCTTTCATACAACCATCCTATTCATACCAACACCAGGCTCTTAAAACTTTTACAGGATTTCTGCAAGCTTATTAGTCCATTATTTAGCCAAAGAAAGCAAGGTACAACAGGGGACCCAGGCAAGGATCCAACAAAAAATTTCAGTTTTACAAATCAGGATTTTGATTTTATTTTTCAACTTTTAGGGTTTTTCCGGGAATGGTGGCACACACCTCTAATCCCAGTGCTCCAGAGGCAAAACTAGGAGGATATGAGTTCAAGAGTTTTGATTCTAATTATGTTACCCCACTACCAGTCAAGAAGTAATAGGGTGGTGGTACATGCCTTTAATCCTGGCACTCAGGAAGCAAGAGGTAGAATTGCTGTGAGTATGAGACCTGCCTGGGACAACAGAGTGAGCCTGGGATTATAAGGAGAGGACATGATGTCCACCTGGCATTTACACAGATGCTGGGGATCTGAACTCCAGTCCTCATGCTTTCATAACAAGTACTTTATCCACTGAACTCTCTCTCCACCTGCCACTCCAAACAAACTGCCTTCTTCATCTTTCAATTTCATGCTACCTGCCCTGCTAATTCTAAAGAAACAAAAAGAGCTCATGCTTGGTAGTCCATGCCTGTAATCCTAGCACTTGATATGTAGATAGGATCACCACAGCTTCAAGGCCAGCCTAGTCTATATAGCTAGTTCCAGGACAGTCAGGCCTACACGGTGAGACCTTATCTCAAAAAAAAAAAAAAAAAAAAAAAAAAGAGCTGGAGAGATGTCTTAGCAGGTAAGGCATTTGCCTGCAAAGCCAAAGAACCCAGGTTCAATTCCCCAGGACTCACATAATCCAGATGCACAAGGTCATGCATGCATCTGGAGTCCATTTGCAGCAGCTGGAGGACCTGGTGTGCCCATTATCTCTCTCTATCTGCCTCTTTTTCTCTGTCTCAAATAAATAAATAAAAGTAAAAATATATTTTAAAAAAACTAGAGCCGGGTGTGGTGGTGCACACCTTTAATCCCAGCACTCAGGAGGCAGAGATAGGAGGATCGCTGTCAGTTCGAGGCCACCCAGAGACTACATAGTGAATTCCAGATCGGCCTGGACTAGAGACCCTACCTTGAAAAAACAAAAAAATAAATAAATAAGGTTGTATAGATAAAATACAGCCTTCCTTCTAGTCATTCAGAGAAGTCATTACTTAACACCGAATGAAAAACTCAAGGCAGACTTCTTTGAGTACTTCTGGGTATCTCTGAATGAAATACAACCCACAATGGGCAGAGGAAACAGAGGCAGAAGAATGTTGAAATTGGGTGTGAAGACAAGCTGGCAGTCTTGGCTAGAAAAGAGAGTGGCAAAAGTGTCTTGGGACAAGGAAAAGACCGGCAATCTGCCCAACGAAACACGTGAAGGAATCAGACCTGCTATAAGGAGCTCGAAAGAACAACTGGGTTTCTAAGCAAGGCACTGACAGATTCAGTGAGGGGTAGACCTTGCAATAACCAGTGGCCCAATTTTTTTTTAATATTATAAATATATTTCACTTTTATTTATTTGAGAGAGAAAAGGGGAGGGGGAGAGGGAGAGAGAGAATGGGCACACCAGGGCTACCAGCCACTGCAAACCAACTCCAGACACATGTGCCCCCTTGTGCATCTGGCTTACGTAGGTCCTGGGGAATCAAACCTGGGTCCTTTGGCTTTGCAGGTAAGCACCTTAACCACTAAACCACCTCTCCAGGCCAGTTGTCTAATTTTCAAATGGGGAGAATAAGGCCCAGGAGCACTAAGTGATTTGCCTGAGGTCACACAGAGAGTGAAAGAGCTGGGACTAATGCCAAATCCAAATCAAATCTGTTACCGAAGATAATCTGACATTCATGTGAGGAATGGAGGGGTCGGGGAAGACTGGGACGCAAAATAATCCAGTCATTCAGGTTTGTCCTGATTAGGGCCTAGAATAGGATCATGTTGGAAAACAGCCATGAACGCTGACAGGAAACAGGTAGAGATGATCTAGGAGATTCAGAATGGAAAATCCCACTGACAGGTTAGCATGGTGGCATATGACTGTAATGCTAGCATTGTGGAAGCAGAACGATCAGGAGTTCAAGGCCATCCTCAACCCCACAGTGAGGTAGGAGGATCACGGGTAAATTCAAGGCCAGCCTGAGACTACATAGTAGCCTGAACTAGACAGAAACCCTGCTTCAAAAAGAGAGAGTTAAAAAAAGAAAAAAAGGTGACAGAGCCAGACTAGTGGCATACACCTTTAATCCCAGCACTCAGGGGGCAGAGGTAGGAGGATAACTATGAGTTCGAGGCCACCCTGAGACTAGTAAATTCCAGGGCAGCCTGAACTAACCCTACCATGAAAAAAAAAAAAAAAAAAAAAAGGCAGCAGGGAATCATCAGGCATATGGTGCAAACCTCTAATCCCAACATCCTAGCACTCAAGAAGCTGAGGCAGCAGGCCTGGTGGCGTATGCCTTTAATCCCAGCGCTCGGGAGGTAGAGGTAGGATTGCTTGTAAATTCAAGGCCAGCCTGAAACTACATAGTGAATTCCAGGTCAGCCTGGGCTAGAGTGAAACCCTACCTCAAGAAAAATAAAATAAAATTACCTGAGCTACATAGATAATTCAAGGTCAGTTTGAGCTACATTGAGGCCCTATCTTTAAAAAAAAAAAAAGCCCTCGGAAGGGAGCTAAGAATATATGTCCAAATAAAAAAAAAGTAGAAAATAGCCTAGCATAAGGCTAAATATTACCTTCCAATTTTCACTGTGAACTCTCTGGCTTTTGTAGTGAAGCTGGTTACTCAAAGTGTTCAGTAATTTAAGCACCACTCAAAATTGAGAAATGCAGACATTCAGACAGCATCTGCCGAATCACAAGAAGCAGTTTCACAAGACACCCAGGTGATTTGCATGCACACTCAGGTTTGAGGAGCATAGATGTAGAATATTGTAAACTGTAAGGGTGTGCTTGCAGCAGTACACCAATAAAGTACCAAACAACCAAATAAAGAGACGAAAGTACCTGTTTACGTTCAGTATGCCAGATTTTACTAGGTACTGTTCAGACAGACACCAGTTGTTTTTGTTTGTTGTTTGGTTTGGTTTTGTGAGGTAGGGTCTCACTGTAGCTCAGGCTGACCTGGAATTCACTATGTAGTCTCAGGCTGGCCTCGAACTCACAGCAATCCTCCTACCTCTGCCTCCCAAGTGCTGGGATTAAAGGCATGTGCCACCACACCCAGCTCAGTGTTTCTTCTTAAATAAATTCAGTTCTTTTGGTTTTTTTTGTTTTGTTTTGTTTTGTTTTGTTTTTGGTTTTCCGAGGTAGGGTCTCACTCTAGCTCAGACTGACCTGGAATTCACTATGGAGTCTCAGGATGGCCTCGAACTCACGGTGACCCTCCTACCTCTGCCTCCCGAGTGCTGGGATTAAAGGCGTGCACCACCACGCCCGGCTTAAATTCAGTTCTTGCTAATGAACACATGATGTCTAAATATGGGATCTATTTCCCTTCCTGAAATAATGTAACTTAGTTCTAGGGCTCTCATGAACAAGAAATATGAAACAACTTAAGTTATTCCAAAAATACAGTAACGGTTAATTTTATTCAAATTCTAACACTGAGGTCAGAGCACTTTCCCACGTGCTCATTAATTTCCACAAGTTCCTAGGAGTATCATCCAATCCCCCAGCATCCCTGGGAAACAGGTGCCTGGCAAACATTCAGTTTCCAATGAGATTCAGGGCTAGGTCCTAAAAATGCTATTCCTGCCTTGTCCAACAAGTATAGCTTCTCAGACTCAAAATCCCTCCCCCTCCTCAGGCCTCATGCAGCTGCATATTTAAGAACTTCCCAAAAGGAAGAAAGGTCAGAGGTATCATTATCCCATAAGCACTTGCAATTCCGGCTGGAGAGAAATTAATCTGGTTAAGGGTTCAAGCTGAAAAGTCCTAAAAAAAAATCTAGGAAAGAGAAATATTTGAGAACAGGACATACTGAGAAGCTCTTAAGAGATAAGATGTCCCAGATATATTGTAAGTATTTGCAGATTATTTTAAACATAGAAGTTGGGGCAAAAGATGATGGGGAGAGAGAAATACACACAAATTTTTTTTTCTTGCAAAGCTGGAGATCAAATCCAGGGCCTCAACACTTAGTAGGCAAGCACTCTTCCACTGAGCTACAACCCCAAGTAACCTCAATTTTTTTTTATTTTATATATTTTATTTATTTGAGAGAGAAACAGGCAGATAGAAAGAATGGGCATAAGGGTCTTCAGCAGTTGCAAATAAACTCCAGACACATGTGCCACCTTGTGCATGTGTCTTACGTGGGTCCTCTGACTTTGCAGGCAAGTGCCTTAACTGCTAAGCCTTCTCCCCAGCCCTCTTTTTTAGCCCTCTTTTTTAGCCCTCTTTTTTTTGGGGGGGGGGGTTCGAGGTAGGGTCTCACGCTAGCCCAGGCTGGCCTGGAAATCACTCTGTAGTCTCAGGGTGGCCTCAAACTCACAGTATCCTCCTACCTCTGCCTCCTGAGTGCTGGGATTAAAGGTGTGTGCCACCATGACCGGCCTTCTTTTTTTTTTTTTTTTTTTTTGGTTTTTGAGGTAGGGTCTCGCTGTAGCCCAGGGTGACCTGGAATTCACTATGTAATCTCAGGGTCGCCTCGAACTCACTGCAATCCTCCTAACTCTGCCTCCCAAGTGCCGGGCCATCACACCCGGCCTTTTTTCTTTTTTCTTTTTTTTTGGAGACTGGCTGGCCTCAAACTCAGCCATTCTCCTACCTAAGCCTCCCAAGACTGAGATTACAGATGAGCCACCATGCCCCATAATGACTATTCTTGGTAAGAAAACTAACATAGAGAAAGAAGCTTATAAGCTAAAAGCCACACAGTACTAGAAAAATCTCTTGAGCTGAAGCCTCACCTCCCCATATAGGAAGACAAAGCAAAAAAGGAAAGGAGGAAATAGAACCCACCTAATCAGAATCCTTTTCTTTCTTTTTGGTTTTGTTTAATTTTGTTGAGACAAGGTCTTGCTATGTTGTATATCCCTGACTGACCTAGAACTCACTATGTGGACCAAGTTGGTCTGGAACTTTGTAGTAATCCTCTTGCCTCTACCTCCCAAGTCCTGAGATGCTACTGTGCCAGGCTTAACCAGAATCTTACATGAAATAAACCACCAGATTGAAAGTCCTCAAAAACACAAGGGGATTTCTTTCCAGTTTGCATCCAGCACCAGAAAGTCAGGCAGTCCTAGTTGTTTTTTTTTTTTAATTTATTTTTAGTTTTTTTTTTTTTTAATTTGTTTGTTTGAGCAAGAGAGAGAGAAAGAGGCAGAGAGAGAGAGAGAGAAAATGGGCACGCCAGGGCCTCTAGCCACTGCAAACGAACTCCAGACACGTGCGCCCCCTTATGCATCTGGCTAACGTGGGTCCTGGGGAATCGAGCCTCGAACCGAGGTCCTTAGGCTTCACAGGCAAGTGCTTAACCACTATGCCATCTCTCCAGCCCTATTTTAAGTTTTTTGAGGTAGGCCCAGGCTGACCTGGAATTCACTACGTAGTCTCAGGGTGGCCTTGAACTCACAGCGATCCTCCTACCTCTGCCTCCCGGGTGCTGGGATTAAAGGTGTGCACCTGGCTCAGGCAGTCATAGTTCTGGGGGAAGAGGAGGAATCTCTGCAGCCAGAACAGTGCAGAACAGTGTGCAAAGGGAATCAGAAACCAGAAAAATGCCTAGGCAGAAGGCAAGCCAAAAGAGAAAGAATTCCTGCTTACAGAAAGATAAAGAGCATGAGAAGAAAAGTCATGTACGGGCCTTAGGAAAAAAGTCTTTAAAAAGGGACTCAGGAGGTGTAACCATAGGAAGTATACGCAGAAGAAAAAGGCCACAGAAGCAGAATGAATGTGCTGTGCTGAACAAAGATAGGCATTCACCAGAGGAAGAGGAAATGGGTGCACTGACCAGACTGTGAGAGCACCTACAGGGGACTGTGGTTCCCAAGAGGGAAAAAAACTGAGGGGTCAAACTATCTGCCATGGACAGAAAGCAAAAAATGGGTAGGAAGGCATCAGATTTGGTGGAACACAACAGTAATCCCAGCCCTCAGGTGCTGAGGCAGGAGATGCCAGCCTGGACTACACCCAGAGCTGCAGGTTACCCTGAAGGAGGGGTTGATGAAGAAGGAAAGGTAGAGAAGGAGGGGTACAAAAACCAGAGGGAAGGCTGGAGAGATGGCTTAGCGGTTAAGGCATTTGCCTGCAAAGCCAAAGGACCCAGGTTCCATTCCCCAGGACCCACTTTAGCCAGATGCACAAAGGGGCGCAGGCGTCTGGAGTTCGTTTGCCTTGACTGGAGGCCCTGGCGCGCCTATTCATATTCTCTCTCTCTCTCCCCCTCTCCTTCTCTGTCTGTGTCTCCCTCTCCCCTCTCCCCCCCCCTCTCTGTCAAATAAATACATGAAAATAAATAAAATAAAATAAAATAAAATACAACAAAATAAAATACAAGAGGGAGGTAAAAGGGCATGCTCAGGAGCCACTTCCCAAGCTGAGAATGGTAGCTCATGCCTTTAGCCCAAGTGAGAGGCTGAGAAAGAAGGATCATGGTGAGTTCAAAGCCAGCCTGGGCTACAAAATTCTTCAAAATAAACAAACCAACAAAACAAAAACATTTGTCATCTAGGAATGACCAGTCAGGAGAAAGATGTGTCCCCAGATTCAAGAAACATCTGGAAAGTGGCTGCACCCTCAGAGTGCTGTGTTCCCTACTATAAGGGGTGTGTTTCATACATTTAAGAGGTGCAGGAAGCAAACATACTCTCAAACAGAAAAATGAGTCTCCCCCAATCCCAATCCCCAGGAAATAAGGTTTTGAATAAACAGAAAAGGTGCAACCCCGCAGACAGACATAAAGAAAAGGTAGTGACTTCTCTTATTTGTGAAACTGGAACTATATGCCATAAACGTCAGGATTTGGACAAAAACCAGAAAATGAGGTGTATCCATTGACATAGAGAGCTGAGAAAAAGAATTAGCCCCTAAATTTAAGAACTTCTGAATGCATGTTAGATTTAGACCTGGAAATGGGATTCTTTGAGTTGTAGGGATATAAGAAACTATCCTAAAACTTTGATTACTAGACTTCAGTTCTTATGAGCTTTCATTAACAGGCTGAATCCTCAAACTAGGAAGAGAGTATTCATTCCAAAAGGAGGTTTAAACACCAGAGCATTCACTCAGATGGGGGGGGGGGGGAGGGGATGCGCCTTCGGTTCGGGGGGATTTAGAAACGGAGATAAACTCCCAAGGCAGGAACACAGGAAAGGGGTAGCGACGCCCGGATTTTCAAAACTATAAAAAAGGGGGACACTCCCATCTGCGGGGGTCTTGAGAAAAGGTTGCTTCCCAGAATAGCATCAAAAGGGGAATACAAGAAAGCCCGTTCCCAAAGGCAAAGGCTAAAGCAGGGAGTGCAGAAGGGCTCTCCAGGGCACACCGCTCCGCGGGCGAGCCCCGCCGCTGGATCCCCCACCCTACCCCACCCCACCCCCAATCCCGCCCGCTCCGCGCCCCGGGCCCGCACCTCCCGGCCCAGCCCCCTCGGGCCGCACTGATTGGTCGCGTCCACCGTCACTCCGGCAGGAGGCCCCAGGGATTGGACGGCGCTCACACGCCCCGCCACGCTCTCAGCAGCGGTCCCGGGGCCTCCCTCCGGGCAGGGCGAGCGGAACCAGGCGGGGAACGGGGGATTGAAGAAGGGACCGGAGCAGCGGTGGCGTCCGTCCCCCTTTCCCGTGTGCACCGCGCGCGCGCAGCACGGGCCTGACCCGACCCAGATTCCGGCCGGCCGGCTTCGCCTCGCCGCACCGCGCCGCGCCTCTCCACGAGCTCACCTCACGGCCCCGCTCTTGCTGCGCCGCTCCAGGACCAACCGACAGAAGGACTGTGCGTGCTGCGCACCACGTGACCCCGGGGACGCGCCCAGCGTCTCTCCCCCGCCCCCCACACACACGCACCATCGCCACCACCGCCGAGTGACGCAGCGCCCCGGCGGCCCCGCCCTCGGCCGCGCCCCGCCTCTGTCACCCGGGCGACGGCTCGCGCAGGCCACGCCCACTCCCCTGACGCGCGGGAACCGGGCCCGCGCCCCGAGAGGAACACGAAGTCCTCACTCACCCGTAACCACTGAGCTCACAGGAAGCCCGGGACTGGACACAGTGCATCTCCCTTGTTAATTCGGCCTCCGGGATGCAACCCAAGGCCACCCTACTTCCTTCCATCTCCCTGCCAACGGACGCGGAGGTGACCATCACCTCTCTCCACGATGGTAGTGAGCCCTACACCTCAATGGCTCCTCCATCTTCCAATCCGTTCTTCTCCGGCAGAGCTTTTCGAAACGCCACCCCTCTGGCTCAAAGCCTTGTTTCCATCCTAGTCTCGATTTCGATTATCTACCAGGATGTTCAAAGTGTGGAGTCACCAGTTCCTCCTCACTCTCTCACAGCTAGTTCTCCTGCGTCTTTCAAAACTACAAATGAGCCTTCTCACCTGGGTTTTTTCTTCTCATCCCCTCATCCACTTTGTCTCATTGAGTCTTTTTTTCTTGTTGTTTTGTTTTGCTTTTCAAGGTGGGGTTTCACTCCAGCTCAGGCTGACCTGGAACTCACTATGTAGTCTCAAGGTGGCCTCGAATTCACGACCCTCCTACCTCTGCCTCCCGAGTGTTGGGATTAAAGGCGTGGTCCACTGCGCCCAATTTTTTTAAATTTATTTTTATTTATTTTGAGAGAGGACAGATATATACAGAGAATGGGCATGACAGGGCCTCCATCCCCTGCAAATGAACTCCAGATGCATGCGCCACCTTGTGCATGTGGCTTTCGTGGGTCCTAGGAATCAAATCTGGGTCCTTTGGCTTTGGAGGCAAGCACCTTAACCGCTAAGCCATCTCTCCAACTCTTTTAAGAGTTAATTATTGGGCTGGAGAGATGGCTTAGCTGTTAAGCGGTTGCCTGTGGAGCCTAAGGACCCTGGTTCGAGGCTCAGTTCCCCAGGACCCACGTTAGCCAGATGCACAAGGGGGCGCACGCATCTGGAGTTGCAGTGGCTAGAGGCCCTGGCGCGCCCATTCTCTCTCTCTCTGTCTGTCTCTGCCTTTCTCTCTGTGTCTGTCGCTCTCAAATAAATAAATAAAATATGTTTTTTAAAAAGTTATTAATGAATCTTTTTAAGGATTCCTTCCTATGGCTGCAGAGAAAAGAAACTGTATTTTTTTTATTTATTTGAGAGTGACAGAGGGAGAAAGAGGCAGAGAGAGAGAGAGAAGGAGAATGGGCACCCAAGGGCCTCCAGCCACTGCAAACGAACTCCAGACGCGTGCGCCCCCTTGTGCATCTGGCTAACTTGGGTCCTGAGGAATCTAGCCTCGAACCCGGGTCCTTAGGCTTCTCAGGCAAGCGCTTAACAGCTAAGCCATCTCTCCACCCCAGGAACTGTATTTTGTCTCTAGGGACCAACGTCCAATTTACAGCCACAGAAGAACAGGTGTTTTTCCAATAAGACTTAGTAAGTGCTGGGCGTGGTAGCCCACGCCTTTAATCCCAGCACTCAGGAGGCAGAGGTAGGAGGATCGCAGTGAGTTTGAGGCCACCCTGAGACTACATAGTGAATTCCAGGACAGCCTGGGCTAGAGCGAGACCCTACCTTGAAACACCAAAAAGTAAACTTAGTAAGTGCCAAGGAGAAATGCAAAAGTGGCTATTTAAAGGGGCAATAATGATTCGATTTTACACTGGAAATACAGGGCAGCCAGATTGCACTTCTTAAAATGTAAGTCTAATCATGTCTCTGCCCTACTTAAAACAATTCAGGCTGGGCATAGTGGTGCACGCCTTTAATCACCGTGAGTTGGAGGCCACCCTGACACTACATAGAGAATTCCAGGTCAGCCTCAGCTAGAGCAAGACCAGCGCATGCCTACCCCAGGCCAAGGTAGGAGGATCTTTGTGAGTTCCAGAGTTCGAGGCTACCCTGAGATTACATAGTGAATTCCAGGTCAGCCTGGGCTCTGCAAAACCCTACCTCGAAAAACCAACAGGGTAAAAAAAAAAAAAAAAAAAACTCATCAGTCTCTCCATCTGTATTTCATGCCTTTGCTCATCTGACAAAACTCACTTTCTGGGCTGGAGAGATGGTTTAGCAGTTAAGGCACGTGCGTGTGAAGCCTAAGGACCCAGGTTCAATTCTCCAGATCCCGCATAAACCAGATGCAGATGGTGGCAAATGCATGTGCACTTCCTTTGCAGTGGCTAGTAGCCCTGGCGTGCCATCTCTCTCTCTCTCCCCCTCCCTCCTTCTCTGTCTCTAATAAATAAAAATAAACGTTTAAAAAAAAACTCACTTGCCGGGCGTGGTGGCGCACGCCTTTAATCCCAGCACTAGGGAGGCAGACATAGGAGGATCACCATGAGTTCGAGGCCACCCTGAGACTCCATGGTGAATTCCAGGTCATCCTGGGCTAGAGTGAGACACTATCTCAAAAAAACAAAAAATAAAAAAACTCACTTTATCTCACATTCTATGGCTTTTTCCAAGCTCTTTTTCTTTATTTTTATTTATTTGGTTTTTTGAGGTAGGGTCTCGCTCTAGCGCAGGCTGACCTGGAATGCACTATGGAGTCTCTGGGTAGCCTCGAACTCACAGCAATCCTCCTACCTCTGCCTCCCAAGTGCTGGGATTAAAGGTGTGTGCCACCACGCCTGGCTTAAAGTGAATTTTTTTTTTTTTCCTTTTCAGAGAGACAGAGAGACAGGAATTGGTGGGCCAAGGGCTCTGCCACTGTAAAGGAAATCCAGACACTTGCACCACCTGGTGGGCATATGCAACCTTGTGTTTGTCTCACCTTTATGCATCTGGCTTAGGTGGGATCTGCAGAGTTGAACATGGGTCCTTGGGCTTTGCAGGCAAGCGCCTTAACCACTAAGCCATCTCTCCAGCCAGTAGTCTCTTTTTTTGTAAACAATATCCCATGGTAATTCGCTCCCTCCCCTACTTTTCCCCTTTGAAACTCCACTCTCCATCATATCCCCTCCCCTTCTCAATCAGCTTAATCAGTCTCTTTTATTTTGATGTCATGATCTTTTCTTTCTATTATGATGGCCTTGTAGTAAGTATTGTCAGGCACTGTGAGGTCATGAATATCCAGACCATTTTGTGTCTGAAGAAGCACATTGTAAGGAGGCTTACCCTTCCTTTGGCTCTTACATTCTTTCTGCCACCTTTTCCGCAATGGACCCTGAACCATTGAAAGTGTGATTGAGATATTTCAGTGCTGAATATTCCTCTGTCACTTCTTCTCAGCACCATGGTGCCTTCTGAGTCATCCCAAGGTAACTGCCATCTGAAAAGGGAATGTTCTCTAACCAAAAGTGAGAGTTGCATTGGGCTGGAGAGATGGCTTAGCGGTTAAGGTGTATGCCTGTGAAGCCTAAGGACCCAGGTTTGATTCTCCAGGTCCCACATAAGACAGATGCACATGGTGGTGCATGTGCCTGGAGTTCCTTTGCAGTAGCTGGAGGCCCTGGTGCACCCATTCTCTCTCTGTCTCTGTGTATCTCAAATAAATAAATAAAATAGATAAATAAAATGTTTAAAACAAAAGTGAAAGTAGCATTAATATATGGGTATGAACATTAAGTGCTTACTAGGCAATTTGGTGAGCATAGTATATACTTTTAGCCAGACACCAGCAAGCATTACACCCCTACGGCTCAGGACTACCACTGTTGTAGGTTTTCAGTGTCAGGGATGTACTCCCTCCCATGGAATGGGCCTCCAGTCAAATTAGAGGGCAGCTGGGCGTGGTGGCGCACGCCTTTAATCCTAGCACTCAGGAGGCAGAGGTAGGAGGATCGCCGTGAGTTCAAGGCCACCCTGAGACTCCATAGTGAATTCCAGGTCAGCCTGGGCTAGAGTGAGACCCTACCTCGAAAAACCAAAAAAAAAAAAAAAAAAAAAAAAAAAAAATTAGAGGGCAGTTGGTTTCCCCTATAACAAATGTGCCACTATTGCACCAGTTGGCTCATTGGTCTGGCTGGGCAAATATAAGGCTTGCAGTGTCCACTGTTGGGTATCTTCACAGTTGATTTCTCTCTCTCCCATTGAACTGTCAACAGCCAACAGTCTCTTGATGCCAGGTGCTAACATCAGATTCAGCATCTGGCCTTTATGTGAGTGCCCAGGAATTGGACTTCCAGCCAGCAAGATTTGTAAACAAGTGCCTTTCATCATTGACTCATCTCCCTAGCCCTGTTCATATAAGGGTACGAACATTAAGAGAAGTGCTTACTGGGCAGTTTGATAAGCATAGTATGTACACTTAGCCAGACAGCAGCAGACGTTATACCTCTAGGGCTCAGGACTACCCCTGTTTTTGTTTAAAGAAAAAAAATTGTAAACAATTCACAAATTAAAACTGTTTTTGTCTGTTCTAAGCACGAGCATTGATGCCTTTGCAATGGGAGTGCTGAGGTGCATCAGGAAAGTAGACTAAGAAAACAAGAGGACAGCTGAAGCAAGAAGCAGCAGCTGTTGCTGCTGGCAGCACCACGCACCACTGCTGGAATTCACTCCTAACCTCCCTTTGTCTTTGAGTCATTCACTAAAAAGCAAAGTCTTGGACAACAGGCACCGTTGATTGGCCACTATCAAGTCACATGGATGAAGAAAAGAACAGAGCAATGATCTGGCTCTAAGGATATTTCTCAAAATGGAAAAGGGGAAAGATGGAAAAGAATGAAATTGACCAAGCTAAAATAAACTGATATGGATATGAAGAAAATGTCTTCAGTGGTAATTTGTATGCGTATGTGTGGTTTTCCAAGGCAGAGTCTCACTCTAGCCCAGGCTGACCTGGAATTCACTATGTAGTCTCAGGGTGACTTCCAACTACTAGTGATCCTCCTACCTCTGCCACCCAGATTAAAGGCGTGTGCCACCACGCCCGGCTCTTTATTTATTTATTTTCTTTGGGGGGGCGGGGGAGAGGAAAAGAGAGAAAGAGTGTGGTCACAACAGGATCTCTTGGAGCTGCAAATGAACTCTAGATGCATGCGCCACTTTGTGCATCTGGCTTTACATGGGTACTGGGTATTTGAACCTGGGACAAACCTGGGCCAGCAGGCTATTGTAGCAGGTGCCTTTAATTACTAAACAAAAGTAGGGGTTAAACATAAAACTCTCATAGACTTTTTGGTGGGCAGGCCCTCTCTTAGCCAAAGAACAGTGGGAACTTCTCTATAGACCTTTCTAACAATAGTATTCTAACTTTGTTCTCAGTACCAGGTGTGAGTTCTAGGCCAGCCTGAGACTACATAGTGAATTACAGGTCATCCTATGCTAAAATGAGACCTTACCTCAAAAAAAAAAAAAAAAAAAAAAAAGCCGGGCGTGGTTGCGCACACCTTCAATCCCAGCACTAGGGAGGCAGAGGTGGGAGGATTGCCATGAGTTTGAGGCCACCCAGAGACTACATAGTGAATTCCAGGTCAGCCTGAGCTAGAGTGAGACCCTACCTCAAAAGACAAATAAACAAACAAACAAGATACTGAGTTAGGAAAGTGATCTTTGTCATTCTCTACTTAACAAGCATTAATATTCTGTCCTTATGCAATCATGAGGTATTTTTCAATGTCTGTCCTGTGCAACGGGGAGAACTGACATAGGAAAGCAAGTCCCCTTAGCTTCATAGATGCCACGTGCTGATTCTCACCAAGGTTGATCATATCAGTCCCCAAAACCAGAACCAAGGTGTGATCTCTGCAGAAGCAGACCAAGGGTGAGAGCTCAGGAAGCCAGAAACCACAGTCACAGGAGCATCAGAGAGGGCTGATAATCTCAACAAGGTGTTATTGTTTTCAAGGTAAGGTCTTGCTCTAGCCCAGGCTGACCTGGAATTCACTATGTACTCGCTTCAGCCCATATATACTTTTTTAAACTCTCTGGCTGGGGAGAAGGCTCAGCAGTTAAAGCATTTATCCACAAATCCTAAAGGCCCAGGTTTGACTCCCCAGTATCCATGTAAGTCAGATGCACATCGTGGTACATGCATCTAGAGTTTTTATTGCAGCGGCTAAAGGCCCTAGCATGCCCATTCTGTCTCTCTGAATCTACCTCTTTCTCTCTCTCTCTAATAAATACATTAAAAAGACATTAATAAATAACAAGAAGTATAGTTTTATTTTACTTTCATTTTTAACTTTTTATTTATTTATTTATTTTTTTTTTTTTTTGGTTTTTTCGAGGTGGGGTCTCACTCTAGCCCAGGCTGACCTGGAATTCACTGTGGAGTCTCAGGGTGGCCCCGAACTCACGGCGATCCTCCTACCTCTGCCTCCCGAGTGCTGGGATTAAAGGCGTGCGCCACCACGCCCGGCTATTTATTTATTTGAGAGCAAGAGAGAGAAAGAGGCAGAGAGAAAGAGAGAATGGGCACACCAGGGCATCCAGCGACTGAAAATGAACTCCAGACACAAGCGCCACCTGGTGCATCTGGCTTGCATGGGTCCTGGGGAATCAAACCTGGGCCCTTTGGCTTTGCAGACAAGTGCCTAAGCCATCTTTCCAGCCCTAGTTGTTTATTATTATTATTTTTATTTAACAGAGAGAGAAAGAAGCAGAGAGAGGGAGAGGGAGAGAGAGAGAATGGGTGCATCAGAGACTCCAGCCACTGTAAACGAACTTGTACATCTGGTTTATGTGGGTCGTGAGGAATTGAACCTGGATACTTAAGTTTGGCAGGCAAGCACCTTAACCAATAAGCCATTTCTCTAGCCCTATTTTACTTTATTTTAAAATATTTATTTATTTTTTTATGTGATAGAGTATGAGCACACCAGAACCTTTAGCTTCTGCAAATGAACTCCAGACACATGCAACACTATGTGCATCTGTGCTAGAGAAACAAACCTGGGCCAAAAGGCTTTGCAAGTAGGCACCATTAACCACTGAGCCATCTCTCCAGCCTGGAGGAATAATTTTAGCTGAGGATAATGAAAAAAAGGGTAAAATTTGAATAAGACCTAAAAGGATAAATACCAGATCTTTATATATCAATCAAAATGTCAAAAAGCTAGGTGTCATGACACACACTTTTAAATCCCAGCACTCGGGAGGCAGAGGTAGGAGGATCACTGTCAGTTCAAGGCCACCCTGAGACGACAGTGAATTCCAGGTCAGCCTGAGCTAGAGTGAGACCCTACCTCAAAAAAAAAAAAAAAAAAAAGGACTGGAGGAATGGCTTATCAGTTAAGGTGTTTGTCTGCAAAGCCAAAGGACCTAGGTTTGATTCCCCAGGACCCACACTAGCCAGATACACAAGGTGGCACATATGTCTGGAGTTTGCTTGCAGTGGATGGAGGCCCTGGCATGCCCATTCATTCTCTCTCTCTCTCCCCCCCACCTTTCTCTCTATGAAATAAATAAGTTAAATATATATATATATATATATATATATATATATATACTTATATATATATATATATAAAGAGAGAGAGAAACACAGCTAGGTATGGTGGTACACGCCTTTAATCTGAAAATTTGGGAGGCAGAGGTAGGAGGATTGCCATGAGTTTAAAGCGACCCGAGACTACCAAGTGAATTTCAGGTAAGCCTGGGCTAGACTGAGACCCTACCTCAACAAAACAAATAAAATAAATAGATTTTTTTAAAGGCCTGGGGAGATGGCTTAGAGGTTAAGGTGTTTGCCTGCAAAGACAAAGGATCCCGGTTCACATAAGCCAGACGCACAAGGGGGCACATGCAACTGGAGTTGATATGCAGTGGCTGGAGGCCCTAGGGTGCCCATTGTCTCTCTCTCTCCCTTTCTCTCTCTTCTCTCACTATATCTAATCAATACAAAATAAAATTTGGGGCTGGAGAAATGGCTTAGCAGTTAAGTGCTTGCCCATGAAGCCTAAGGACCCCAGTTCAAGACTCAATTCCCAGGTCCCACATAAGCCATATGCACAAGGGGGCACATGCATCTGGAGTTCGTTTGTAGTGGCTGGAGGCCCTGGTGTGCCCATTCTCTATCTATCTGCCTCTTTCTCTCTCTGTCTGTTGCTCTCAAATAAATAAGTAAAAATAAACAACAAATAAATAAATAAATAAAATCTGGCTGGGCATGGTGGCACATGCCTTTAATCCCAGCACTGGGGAGGCAGAGGTAGGAGGATCACCATGAGTTCGAGGCCACCCTGAGACTACATAGTGAATTCCAGGTCCGCCTGAGCTAAAGTGAAACCCTACCTCTAAAAATAAAATAAAATAAAATCTAATCTTGTGCTGGGGAAATGGCTTAGCGGTTATGGCGTTTGCCTGCAAAGCCTAAGGACCTTGGTTTAATTCCCCAGGACCCTTGTAAATCACATGCACCAGGGGGCACATGCATATGGAGTTCGTTTGCAGTGGCTGGAGACCCTGGTGTGCCCATTCTCTCTCTCTGCTTCTTCCTCTCTCTCTCTCAAATAAATAAATAAATAAAATAGTTTTTTAAAAAGTAAAATAAAATAAAATCTTTAAATAGTGGATTTTGCCTGATGTGGTGGCACACACCTTTAATCCCAGCACTCTGGAGGCAGAGGTGGGGAGGATTGCTGTGAGTTTGAGGTGAGCCTGGGACTACAGAGCGAGTTCAGGTCAGCCAAGGTTAGAATGAGTGTGGGGGGGGGGATGCAGTGCAGTGCAGGGAATCAAAGAGCTGAGGGAGCAAAAGGAAAAGATGGAATTACTAAAACAAAGAAAATTAAGCAGTGAAACAGAGGTCAGACTCACCCCTCTAAAGAGCTATTGCTAACAATAAGAAAAAATAAAAATAAAGAGCTATTGCTTAGCAGATTCTTGTGTCCCTGAACTCAGAGGAGGGGTTCCAGGGAGTTAGAGATGCAGACTCCTGAGTGTAAGGTTCAGGTGTGACCAAGACCACAGAGACCACCCTGAGGCAAAGATGGAAGCTTTAATTCGGGGGAGGGGGGAGAACACAAGCTGCCAGGACTGATTTACAAGAGCAGAGCAGTCAATTTGGGATTACAGATAGTGGGCTATGTAGAAGTCTTCACTTGGGGGAAGGTGAAGAAGGGGGAAGTAAAGAAAAGGTTTCTTTAGGGGAAATCTAAGATAGCCAGGATGTGACACCAGAGCAGTAACCCGGTGTCCTGAGAGATAAGGGGGCAAGAAACCTAGACGTGGGGCATTGTTAGCCAAGGAAGGGATAATGGCTGGGTGGTTTCTTGAGGAATGTGCCTGACCCACTTCCTTATGTCTCTGTGCCCTCTGCTGTTCTCTGTGACTCCATTTTGTCCTGACCTAACATTCCAGCCTTTTGTTAATGATAAGAGACCAAGGTTAATTTTTTTATGTTGACCATAAGGGTGATGAATTCTTAAGGGAGAGGCTGGATAATACAGATGGGTCTCTCTTCAGAGTGGGTGATGAGGAGGCAGTTTCACGGTGGCTAGAGGTGGCAGAGTGGTGAGATCAATAGCACCAGTGTGGCATGTTGTTATGACTTGGTCCTGAGTGAAGCAGAGACTTCTCTCATACCATCCCTGCATTGAGCTGCCTTCAGGGAAGTTGCTGAAGAAGGTGAGGGAGATGGGGTCTGTGCACCCTGTGAGAAGACAGAAGGGAGAATAAAGGATCTTGTTATTCTTGTAAAAACACAGGTGTTGCCGGGCGTGGTGGCGCACGCCTTTAATCCCAGCACTCGGGAGGCAGAGGTAGGAGGATTGCCATGAGTTCAAGGCCACCCTGAGACTGCATAGTTAATTCCAGGTCAGCTTGGGCCAGAGTGAGACCCTACCTTTAAAAAAAAAAAAAACAAGAAAAACAACAACAACAAAAACAAAACAGGAGTAAAGGGAGGATGAACATTCAGAGGCAAGAGATAGAGAGCTTGGGTCAAGAGGAGGCAGAGGGGCAGTTTGGGATCAGGGGAAAAGTAGAAACACAAGAGATTTAAGTTTAAGAGTGTCTGTTGGGGTGGCAGTGTACTTATCTCTGGATGAGATAGGGTAAGGGCTAAGGAAGGAGGGGGGGTCTAAGGAATAGCTCTGATTCTAGCTAAGGCAAGTGGAAATGGCTGGGGACAGGGTAGGTGAAGCTAATCAGGGACAGGCAGAGGCAGAAGACTTGAGTTAATGTTAGAGTCTAAAACTGTAAGTCAAGCCGGGCGTGGTGGCGCACGCCTTTAATCCCAGCACTCGGGAGGCAGAGGTAGGAGGATCGCCATGAGTTCAAGGCAACCCTGAGACTCCATAGTGAATTCCAGGTCAGCCTGGGCTAGAGTGAAACCCTACCTGGAAAAACCAAGAAAAAAAAAATAAGTAAAAAATAAAAGCTCCATCTCAGTGTTTAAAAAAGTTTAAAAAAATAAAATAAAATTGTAAGTCAGCATCAGACAGGGGAGCCTATTAGTCTGACTAATTGTTTATATTGTAGTTATATTTTTCTCATTGGGTGAGAATTAACTGTATACTTTGGAGATCAATAATGGTGCTATAGGAGAGACTTTTAGGGACCTATGAGGAGTTCTATGACTCTCAGCATTGTCATCTGCTAGGATAATTCAAGGCCATGCTGGCCAAGTGGCCCTCCCTCTTTTGGAAAGTCAGGAGGACTGATTTTCCTCCAATGTGACACCTCTGTTGCAGATACATTGAGTTGGAATTCATTTCTGGGTTTTGACATACTCTCTGATCAAGAAGACAGATAACTTACCAGAGGATAGAAGTTCAACTGTCCCATCATCTCATGTGGCTTTTTGACCCAGGAGCAGGAACCAAAATATTGGTTACCCTTTTAACTCCAATGTTTCTAATTGCTTTTGGCTTTTTACATATGGTTATTACTCACTCAAAGAGACTGTACATATCTGATTAGCAAAACAGATTAGTTAAAAAGGGTGCAGAGGGCTGGAGAGATGGCTTAGGTTAAGGCACTTGCCAGCAAAGCCAGAGGACCTAGGTTCGATTCCCCAGGACCCATGTAAGCCAGATGTACAAGGTGGCACATGCATCTGGAGTTCATTTGCAGAGGCTGGAAGCCCTGGTGCCCCCATTCTCTCCATATCTGCTTCTCTGTCTCTCTCTGCTTCTTTCTCTCTCTCAAATATATAAATAAATAAATAAAACAATAGGGTTTTTTTTTTTTAAAGTGCAGACAATATCTGGTAAGCAAAGCAGATTAGAGAATGACACAATAGCTTAGAACCATTTTGATTAATATTTAAGTTTAGTTGTCAGGTGACAGTGTAAGCTATATATGGGACATGAAAAGCATACACATTCTATCTTTTTTTAAATTTTTATTTATTTGAGAGAGAGAGAGATACAGAAACAGGCAGGAAGAAAGAGAGAGAGAGAGAGAGAGAATGGGCACAACAGGGCCTCCAGCCACTGCAAACGAACCCCAGACGCATGTGCCCCCTTGTGCATCTGGCTTATGTGGGTACTGGGGAATTGAACCTGGGTCCTTTGGCTTTGCAGGTGAACCCCTTCATCGCTAAGCCATCCCTCCAGCCCTACATTTTATCTTTTAAGAATCTGTCAGTTATAAGTATAGGCAGAATATTTTAGTAACTTTAAAAACAATATTTTTATAATGCCAAATGAACTTTAAGTCAATTTAATCTAGAAATTGTATGCCAGGAAAAAGACAAGACAGTATAAAAACTTAGCTTCTGTGTTTGAAAACAGCTTTGGCTAGTCTGTATATCAATGCAAGTACCAATTATCCCCCAAACTGGAAGTAGAACAGCAATTTAAGATTATTTTTCTAGGGCAGGAAACATATTTTAAGTATCAATATCTCTATAAGCAATGAACTTAAGATACCAGAAATGAGACAACGAATTAAGTGAAACCTTGACTGAGACTGATTATACATAGCTCAAGAATAAAATCAAGCAAGCCTGATTTTAACATGTATTAGAGACAATATGACAGACACAAAGCAACTTCTTAAATAAGTACTTTTTAGCATTGAACAATTTTAAGGCTTAAATAAAGAAATATTTATGACTGTTATATGAAGCTTAGACAAACTATATTAACATTGTTTGTATTTCCATGTCTTAAGTATCAATATCTCTATAAGCAATGAATTTAAGAGATCAGAAATGAGATAATTGCCGGGCATGGTGGCCCACACCTTTAATCCAAAAACTGGAGAGGCAGAGGTAGGAGGATCACGGTGAGTTCAAGGCCACCCTGAGACTATATCATGAATGTCAGGTCAGCCTGGGCTACAGTGAAACCCTACCTAGAAAAACCAGAAAAAAAAAAAAAAAGAAATGAGATAATTAATTAAATGAAACTTTGACTGATACTGATTTATACATAGCTCAAGAATAAAATAAAACTTGGAAGGCCGGGCATGGTGGCACATGCCTTTAATCCCAGCACTAGGGAGGCAGAGATAGGAGGGTCGCCATGAGTTTGAGGCCACCCTGAGACTACATAGTGAATTTCAGATCAGCCTGAGCTAGAGTGAGACCCTACCTCAAAAAAACAAATAATAATAATAATAAATAAATAAATAAAAGAAAAGAAAACTTGGCCATTGTTGAGTTACATTAGACACAATATTACAGACACAAAGCAATTTCTTAAATAAGTACCTTTTACCATTGAACAATTTTAAGGCTTAAATAAAGAAATATTTATGATTGTTAAATGAAGCTTAGATAAACTATATTAACATTGTTCGTATACAGTAGATTTTTTTAAGACATGGGGAGCTTTTTTAGTTTTTCTAGGAACAAAATCACAATAAGTCACTTTTTTTGGCGGAAGGGGGGGTTTCGAGGTAGGGTTTCACTCTAGCCCAGGCAGACCTGGAATTCACTATGTAGTCTCATGGTGGCCTCAAACTCACAGTGATCCTCCTACCTCTGCCTCCTGAGTGCTGGGATTAAAGACGTGAGTTATCACGCCTGGCAATAAATCACTTTTTATAAGACTTAGATTATAACCTCAGTGATAATCTAGCAAAATCAGTATGAACAAGACAAGAACCATTTTAAAATTACAGTTTTAACCAGGCATGGTGATGCATGCTTACTGATACCCAAACATCATGGACTTTGTATAAGTCAAATTACAATATTCTGATATTGGGAAAAGTCTGATATTAACAAAAAGTAAAGTTTACATATTTAAGGCACATGAGGCTATAGAGAGTAAACTATGAACAAAAGATCTGACAGAATTTAAGATAAATAAGAAATTTATATTACATAGTAACATTTTTTGGCTTAAATATGAAGACATGAAAATTTTTATAATTTTTAAGCTAATTAGAATTGAGATACCTTTATATGTATATACATATTTTTGAGAAGATTTAGAACTTTTAAAAATGAAATAAGATATCCATCCAATCTATTAGTCAGTTTTTAAAATTAATTACCCAAAGAACAGAGGAACTGGATTAAACTGCCATGATCCAGTAAAAAAGGAGACAAGTCTAATAGAAAAGAAAGGGAATGAGCATGCCAGAGCCATTTGTTATTGCAAACAATTTCCAAATGTATGCTCCTCTATGTGCGTCTGGCTTTGTAAATAAGCACCTTTAACTGCTGAGCCAAAAAGAAATATTTTTAATCTCTTAACATACACAAAATTTTATGACACAATCTTTTTTTTTTTTTTTTTTTTTTTTTGAGATAGGGTCTCACTCTAGCTCAGGCTGACCTGGAATTCGCTGTGTAGTCTCAGGATGGCCTCAAACTCACAGCGATCCTCCTACTTCTGCCTCTCAAGTGCTGGGATTAAAGGCATGTGCAACCACGCCCGGCTTTGACACAATCTTTAACTATTTGAACCTTAACCAACCTGAGCCATGGAAGGTGTGATAGAGATATTTCGGTGCTGAACACTCCTCTGTTACTTCTTCTCAGCACCATGGTGCCTTCTGAGTCATCCCAAGGTCACTGCCATCTGAAAAGAAAAGGTTCTCTACCAAAAGTGAATGTAGCATTAGTACATGGGTATGAATATTAAGAGAAGTGCTTAGCGGGAAGTTCAGTGAGCATACTATGTACATTTAGACAGACACCAGCAAACGTTACACCCCTAGGCCTCATGACTACCCCGTCGTAGATGTTCAGTATCAGGCAAGTATTCCCTTCCATGCAGCGGGCTGTCAGTACAGTTAGAAAACTGTTGGTTTTCCCCATAACAAACATGTACCCATTGATTCATTTGGCCTGGCTGGCCAAATTTAGGGCTTGCAGTGTCCACTGTTGAGCATCTCCACTGGTGATTTATCTCTCTCCCCTTGATCTGCATACAATGTAGCTTTTTCCAGCTTTCTGTCAGCTGGTCTACATGGAGGAGGTTTTCAGCTTAATTCCAGCTGAATTTTTCAGTGAACTTGCAGCCCAAGTACGTGGAGTCTTCAGCAATAGGGTCTTACCATCTATTCCTGGTAGGAAACCAAGAGCCTTGGCAATGGCCTGTAAGGTTTGGGGGGCATCAGGAACCTCCCTGGCCAACAACTCACTGGAAGGTATCCCATCTCTGGCACTGAAAATTTGCTAGTAACAATCTATGCCTTCTTGGTGTTCCATTGTCCAAAAAAGTAGGTTTCCATATGACTTATTCATACCCTCTTAAATTTTGATTAGCGCCCCCACAAGATTTGTGTGTGCTCTATAGCCTTTCTTACTATTGATTTGTAGTTTGATCCCATTGTGCTCAGATAGTGTGCAAGGAATTATTTCAATTTTCCTGTATTTGTTAAGATTTGCTTTGTGTCCTAATATATAGTCTATTTTAAAGAATGTGCTATGTGTTGCTGAAAAGAATGTGTATTCTGGGGCTGGAGAGATGGCTTAGCGGTTAAGGCTTTTGCCAGCAAAGCCAAAGGACTTTGGTTTGTGTGGTAGTTTGAATAGATGGCCCCCAATATATTCAATTTTTTATTGTTTGTAGTTTGCATCTGCAGCCACCTGGCTGGAGGCAGTGTCACTGGGTGGATCTTAAGGTGTGATGGTGGGTTTCAGGTTTCAATCTAAAGATATGCAAAGTGTGCCTAGCTGGAGTTCTTGAAGTGTGCTGTGACTTTTGACCTTTAGGCTTGTACTCCTCTCTCTGCTTGGTCCTGTGAAGGCAGGCCAGCTTCTTCTGCCATTTAGGGAACTTCCCCTGGATCCGTGGGCTTCAATAAATTTCCCTTCCTCCATAACTGTGACTGGTCTGAGAGTTCATCTCAGTGAAATTGAAGTTGTCTGCTACAGTTTGATTCCCCAGGACCCACGTAAGCCAGCTGCGCAAGGGAGCACACATGTCTGGAGTTCGTTTGCAGTGGCTGGAGGCCCTGGCACGCCCATTCTCTCTCTCCTTCTCTCTCTCTCTCTCTCTCTCTCTTTCTCTCAAATAAATACAAATAAAGCTAAAAAGAAAGAATGTGCATTCTGCAGCATTTGGGTAAAATGTTCTGTAGATATCTGTTAGGACCATTTTTTTCTATGACCTCATTTAATCCAGATGTCTCTCTATTTATTTTTTGCTGGGATGACCTGTCAATTGATGACAGTGGGGTGTTGAAGTCACCCACTACAACTGAGTTTGGTGTCATCTGTGACCTTAGTTGTAATAGCCTTTGTTTGATGAAATTGGGAGCCCCCATGTTAGGTGCATATGTGTTTAGGATTGTCATGTCCTTCTGTTGGATTCTGGCTGGTTTCCTCCTTTCTGGAAGATCTTGGTCTCTTCTGTTTCTCTGCTATAGTTGATAATAACTTACACACTTTGACTTTTCTGTAGAAAAGTCCATTTTGGCCGGGCGTGGTGGTGCACACCTTTAATCCCAGCACTCGGGAGGCAGAGGTAGGAGGATCGCCGTGAGTTCAAGGCCACCCTGACACTACATAGTTAATTCCAGGTCAGCCTGGACCAGAGTGAGACCCTACCTCAAAAAAGAAAAGAAAAGAAAAGAAAAGTGCATTTTGCTGTGTTTCTATTTATTTCCCTCCCTAGGCTGCCTTGGTGTGGCTGGTATACCAACACCTTACCCAGAAGTCATCATTTTTATTTTTTAAAATATTTTGTTCATTGGGGCTGGAGAGATGGCTCAACAATTAAGGCACTTGCTTGCAAAGCCTAATGACTATGTTCAATCCCCCATGTACTCACCTAAAGATAGATTCACAAAGTGGTACATGTCTGAAGTTTCTTTTCTTTTCTTGTTTTTCAAGGTAGGGTCTCATAGTCTGCTGACCTGGAATCCTCCTAGCTCAGCCTCCTGAGTACTGGAATTAAAAGTGTGTGCCACCATGCCTGGTATTGCTTTATGATTTTGAGGCTGAGGCTCTGTAGTCAATATTTCTCCCTGTGCCTATAGTTTGTTTGCAGCAAAAAGAGACTCTGGAACACTCATTCCTTCACCCACCCTGAAATAAATAAATATATTTTTTTTTTTCTGAGGTAGGGTCTCACCCTAGCCCAGGCTGACCAGGAACTTTCTCTTTATTCCCAGGCTGGTGTCTAACTCACAGTAATCCTTCTACGTCTGCCTCAATAATGTTAAAAGAGAGAGAGAGAGAGAGAGAGAGCCGGGCGTGGTGGTGCACGCCTTTAATCCCAGTACTCGGGAGGCAGAGGTAGGAGGATTGCCATGAGTTTGAGGCCACCCTGAGACTCCATAGTGAATTCCAGGTCAGCCTGAGCTAGAGTGAGACCCTACCTCGAACCCCCCCCCAAAACAGATCAGAGCTAAAAAAATCAAAAATAAAATATCATCAGAGCTAAAATAATCAAAGAGAGAGAGAGAGAGAGAGAGAGAGATGACTGTCTCTCTCTCTTGCTCCTTACAAATAAATAAATGAAAATATTTTTAAAAATTTAAAAGAGCCGGGCGTGGTGGCTTATGCCTTTAATCCTAGCACTTGAGATGCAGAGGTAGGAGGATCACCACGAGTTTGAGGCCACCCTGAGACTACATAGTGAATTCCATATCAGCTTGAGCTACTGTGAAACCATACCTCGAAAAACCAAAAAATTAAAAAAAACAAGATGATTCACAAGTCGGGTGTGATGCACATGCCATTAGTACAAGCACTTGGGAGGCAGAGGTAGGAGGGTAACTGTGAATTCAAGGCCATTGTGAGACTACATAGTGAATTCCAGGTCCACCTGAGCTAGAGTGAAGCCCTACCTTGAAAACCAAACAAACAAACAAAAAAGCTGGGCGTGGTGGCGCACACCTTTAATCCCAGCACTCTGGAAGCAGAGGTAGGAGAATCGCTATGAGTTCGAGGCCACACTGAGACTACATAATTAATTACAGGATAGCCTGAGCTAGAGTGAAACCCTACCTTAAAAAAAAAAAAAAAGATTTACAAGCCAGGTGTGCCTGTGGTGGCACATTATTACAAGCACTTGGGAGGCAGAGGTAGGAGGATCACTGTGAGTTCAAGGCCACTCTGTAACTACATAGTGAATTCCAGGTCAGCCTGGGCTAGAGGGAGATAAAAATTTTTTTAAATATATTTTATTTATTTATTTAATTGAGTGAGTGAGAGAGAGAATGGGCATGCCACGGTCACCAGACACAGCAAATGAACTCCAGATGCATGCGCGCCCTTATGCATCTGGCTTACCTGGGTCCTGGAGAGTCAAACTGGGATCCTTGCAGGCAAATGCCTTAACCACTAAGTCATCTTTCCAGCCAGCTTGAAAAATGTTTTTAAAAAGTCAGATCAAGCACCTAACCTGAATCTACCCAAGATGCCTTACATACCCAGCAAGCATCTTGTGGACTAGACAATAGGATGTGTGGGGATGGAGGGGAGGGCAACGGAGGGGGTGGGAGACACAAATCTAGACCCAAACGGCAATGGTACCATAAAATTCTACTTCCTAAAAGGCAGACCAAATGGCTGAACCTTCACCAGGCCCTTAGAGGGAACACCTGAACCACAAGACACCGGAGAGGGTATGATGAAGACTGACCTTAATCTTCTACAGCTTCCCTCCCTCCCTCTCCCTCCCTCTCTCTTTCTCTCTCTTCTCTCTAAATCTTGTCTATTAGTTATCTTTTTCTTCCTTTTCTTAGTGGGCACTGACCTGTAACTCCCAGTACCAACATGTGGCTATCATCCACAATGAGCTTTTGATCAGAGAGACCTACAAGGTTTCCTAAAAGAAAGACAGATTTCTGTCTGAGTACTTGATGAGCCACCAAAGGTTAGTGGTAAGGCCCTACTGCTGAAGACACCTTATGTGGTCAACACGTAAAATGGAATGGCATGGCTGGAAGCTAGAAGAGAGTCAGTCCCCAGACAGTCAGCACGTCTAGTGCCAGAAGGTGCTACATGGGCGACTGGGGGAAAATGACCAATATCTGTCCAAGCAACTCATGGTCTAACCTACTTAGCAGCAAATAACCTGTTGTGATGCCCACACAAGTGCAATAGTGGCACACAGCCATGGTGGGGAACCAACTGCTCTTGATTTGGCTAACTGATCCCCTCAGTGGTACGGGACCCATAGCTGGAACTGGGAAACAAGTCAGAACCATATCCAAACATAAGTCCACTCTCCATTATCAAGCTACCATCAATCATGGGCTACAAGAGGGCCTACACCTATTAAATTCTCTATAAAAAAAAGTAAGGGTTATCTCATTTGTCCTGGTGCTAACTTACTCTCCGTTGGAGAATCTGCTTCTCTTTTTCAGATAGATGTAGATCCTAAGGAGAGAGCCACCCCATCATACCTCATAAGGGCCCCAGCTGAAACTAAGAAAAATTGGCGAAACAAGCAAGGGTGCTGTTTTCCTGTTGAACCAAGGGTGAAGGAGATCAACACAGAGAAAAATCAACTCCTACCAAATCAGATTTCCAGAGACCCAGAGGGCCCCAACACCTCATCACTGAAGCAGACCAAAAATGAACCCAACATGGCTCAGGGAAATTTTGCGGAAGAGGGGGTGGAAAGAGCCACATGTTGGGTCATGATATGCAGAGACATTTAGCTTACCCATAACTGTGGGCTAACTCCACAATGCATGACCCATATACCTCAACAAGGAGGGGCCAAGGGGAGGGGGTAGGTCACGGATGAGCCTAATAATGGTACCAAACTGACTGTATTTGCTGAATACAAAACTAATTAATAAAAAAATAAAATAAAATAAAATAAAAATTCAGATCATAACCCAGCGCAGAAGACCAGCTTGCACCAATGCAGGAGTCTCCGAATTCTCATGTTCACTGGGCTGGGGGTGAAGGGAGGAGGGAGGAGCTTTAAGGAGATAGCTAATGAATGGTGTCTATGTTCAGGTTATGCTAAAGGGTTTAGTAAAGTTGGTAGTGGGACTCAAGAAGTCAAAGGACCTTGAGTGGTAAGAGGCCTTCCTCTGGGCTAGATCAGAAAAAAGGATGCACAGTACATGCTTCACAAATAGGAGCTATTACCACAGACTCAGCAGGAGAGCTGGGTGCTCTAATACATATAACCCCCCTAGCACAGAGCAAAGGCTTGGGGATCATTTGTTTTCTTTGGCTGAATTTAAGGGTGTGGATGTGGATTCTCTGGCCATTGAGTATCTGCAGGTGAATATAGCATCCAAGATATACCACTGTACTTACAGAATTTATGGTGGGATTAACCTATACATAAGCTCTCCCCACCATATTGGGATAATCCTCACTGAAAAGGAGAAAAAGCCAGAAGAGGAGGTTGTACAAAAGATAAAGATAAACCGGGCGTGGTAGCGCACGCCTTTAATCCCAGCACTCGGGAGGCAGAGGTAGGAGGATCGCCGTGAGTTCGAGGCCACCCTGAGACTCCGTAGTGACTTCCAGGTCAGCCTGGACTAGAGTGAGACCTTGCCTCTAAAGACCAAAAATAAAAAATAAATAAATAAATAAAAAAATAAAGATATTCTGGAAAAAAAACTGAAGAAACAAATTTATGGCATGGAAGTAAATTCAGCATAAAAATAAATGGAAAGCAAGTTGTAGTGGTTCATGGCCTTTAATCCCAGCACTCAGCACTCAGCACTCGGGAGGAAGAGGTAGGAGGATTGCCATAATTTCAAGGCCATCCTGAGACTACATAGTGAATTTCAGGTCAGCCTGGACTAGAATGAGACCTTGCTTTGAAAAACCACAAAATAAATAAATAAACAAACAAATAAATAAATAAAAGGGAAATAAAAGTAAAAAGAAAAACAAAACAAAAGAAAGCTAGCCTGGTGTGGCGACTCACACCTTTAATGCCAACACTGGGGAGGCTGAAGTGGGATTGCCATGAGTTTGAGGACAGCCTGGGCTACAGAGTGATTTCCAGGTTAGCCTGGGTTAGAGTGAAACCCTACCTTGAAAAAAAAAAAAAAAACAAAAATAAAAATTAAAATCAGAAGTTGGGAGATGACATAGTGGGTAAGAGCATGTGCTGTGCAGGCATGAGCACCTGGAGCTAATCCTGAGCCTCTATGTAAAAAGTCAGGCAGCTATGGCCATACGTGCCTGTCAACCCAGCTTTCAAGAGCGTGAGGCAAAGCTGGGCGTGGTGGCGCACGCCTTTAATCCCAGCACTCGGGAGGCAGAGGTAGGAGGATCGCCGTGAGTTCGAGGCCACCCTGAGACTCCATAGTGAATTCCAGGTCAGCCTGGGCTAGAATGAGACCCTACCTCGAAAAACCAAAAAAAAAAAAAAAAAAAAAAAGAGGGTGAGGCAGGGAGACACCAGACACGGTGGCCCACACCTGTAACACCAACACTTGAACGGCAATCAATGTCAGCTTGGCTAGATAGCAAGTTCTAGGCTAGTCTGACCTACACGACACCCAGTCTGAAAAACAAAACAAACAGAGAAAAAAACTAAGTTGGGAGATGTAGTTCTCTCTTGCCTAGCATACACAGAGCCCTCAATTTCATTCCAAGCACCACGTGAAACCAGGGATGGTGAGGATTCCCTGAAATTCTAGCACTTGTGAAGTAGAGATAAGAGGATCAGAAGTTCAAGGTTAGACTGGGGAGAAGCCTCAGTGGATAAAAAGTGCTTGCCATGAGAGCATGAATGCCCACAGTTGGAAACCCTAGCATGTGCATTAAAAACCAGACATTGTGGGAGGCATTTGTAATTTCAGCCCTACTTATGGGTGAGAAGGGAAGTGGAGACAGGAGAAGCACCGGGGCCATTTAGCCTGGTAAAAGCAGTGAGACCCCCACCTCAAAGGAAGTGGAAGGTAAATACGAAACCCAGAAGTATTATTCTGACCGCTCTACACCTGGCATCCTGGAAACCCCCCCCCCCCTACACACACACACACACAAAGGAAGTTCAAGGTTATCCTTCTTTATAGTTGGAAGTTGGGGCTGGAGAGATGGCTTAGTAGTTTAGCACTTGCATGTGAAGCCTGAGGACCCTGGTTCAAGGCTTGATTCCCCGGTACCTATGTAAGCCAGATGCACAAAGTGGCTCATGCATCTGGAGTTCATTTGCAGTGACTGGAGGCCCTGGTGTACCCATTCTCTATCTGCCTCTTTCTCTATCTCAAATAAATAAATAAAAATAAAATAAAGTTGGAGGCTATTTTGGGATGCATGAGACCCAAGGGGGTAAAAAAGTCCATAAATATATTTTTTTATTTGTTTGTTTTTGAGATAGGGTTTCACTCTAGCCCAGACTGACCTGGATTTCACTATGTAGTCTCAGGGTGACCTCGAACTCATGGCGATCCTCCTACCTCTGCCTCCCGAGTTCTAGAATTAAAGATGTGTGCCACCATGCCCAGCCTCCAGTTATGTTTTTAGATTATTAAATATTTTTGGTGCCACATTACTAAATCATCATACCCTACTGAACTTTCATTCATTTCATTGAGATCTACTTACTAAATCTGGGAATTCAGCCAGGCGTTGTAGTGCACACCTTTAATCCTAGCACTCTGGAGGCAGAGGTAGAGGGATCACTGTGAGTTCAAGACTACCCTGAGACTGAATTCCAGGTCAGCCTGGACTAGAGTGAAACCCTACCTAAAAAAACACTCACACACACAAAATCTGGGAATTCATATGTGAACATTTCTTTCCACTGTTGATCTCAGGAAGCTTAACCTTACTTATAATACTCCTTCCTTTTCAGGGGAGGAAATGGAAGATCTAATCTGAGAGTCTAATCTACTTTTCCAAGGTCACACAGTGTGTGTGTCATTTCAAATCCTTAATGCTCTCAAGTATTAGGATATTGATAGATTTCATAAAACTTGTTTGACGATATCTATTTTTATTCTGAAATAAATAATAATCTTACAAAGACTTCTCTGCTCCCACCTTAACACAGTATTAACCAAAAAACAAGCCGCAAGTTTAACACTTGGACGAACAGGGCTTTTGGGAGAGTTCAGGAGCAAGGAGTCAAATTCTAGTGGAAGGGGACACCTTTGAACAAACAAAAGCGACCCTGACGCATTGTCAGACTTAATTAAGGACAGAAAGCTATGCACTGCCACAGAAGGGAAGTTTTTTTTTTTTTTTTCCTCTCCAGTTTTTTTGCTTTTCTCCACGAAGTCCAAGGATTTCAAAGCTTGACAGCCGAAGCTGCACTTAGCTGAGTGACCCCAAACGTCAAGAAAATTCATCTTTATTTTATCCCTCTCTCATCCCCATAACTCCGTACGATCTCTTGTCTTCTCTCGTGTTTTTCCTTTCGTCTTTACCGTCGGTGGCTAATTTGGAAACGTCTGTTTTATCCTACAGACCAGCCTCATGGCGACCTTGACAGCCACCTGGGTGGGAGGGAGGGTGGGGGGTGGTCTGCGGTGAGGGTGAACCCTGATGGCTGCGAGGAGGACACACGAGCAAGGGACGACCGCAGAGCTCCAGTGAGCAAGGAGTTCTCTGAAAGATTGACAGCTAGTGCACCAACAGTCTTTGCCTTACAGAGAGCGCAGCCTCGCGAGATTTGAACGCTTATCTGGAAGGGGGGGTAAAAGGAGCCCCGGGATGGGGGATGGGCACGTCTGTGGCGCAATCATTGCACGAGATTGGGCCACTGTCTTAAGGGCCTTCCTTAGATCTCGCGATATTTTCCTTCTTCTCCGTCTGGAACACAGGCGGTTTCTCGCGAGAGCCCGTGTTGAGTGCTCTGGGAGACCCCGGGTGTTTGTGTGTGTATGTGTTGGTGAATGTGAGTACGGGGAAGCAGCGGCCGCCATTTCAGGGAGCTTGCCGACTCTGTCGCAGGGGTGGATCCCGAGCTGCCGAAACCGCAGCCCTGCTCTCCTGCACGGGCTCCTTTAATCCCATTGTTTCTTTTAGATTCGCCTGGGCCTCGACGCCCAAGGAGCCCGATATTTGGGTTGGGCGGTACCGCGGCCTGGGCCTAGGGGTTTATCAGTAGCAGCGGCAGCGGCACAAGCAGCAGCAGCCGCCGCCGCAGAAGCAGACTTCACCGAGCCGAGCACAGGCGCTCGAAAACCCGCACAGGTACGGGGCCGTCTCGGGGTCGCAAACTAGGAGAAAAGGGCCCTTCTGGCGGTTTTTTTTTTCTTGTGAGTCGGGGGAGGGGGGGGTCTCGAGGAATTGTGCATGTCCGTGTCCGCGCCCACCGTTTCCGGTGGGCGACAGTGGAGGTCGTGGTGGTGGCGGCACGGACCCCCGGGGAGGCCTCGGACTGACGGCGATCTGTCCCGTCGAGGCCCCGGTTGGTCGCGACCTCCCAACATGGCGCCTGCCGAACGCTGTCTTGGTACGCAACCCCTCCCTACCGAGGGAGTTTCCCTTTGCCCCTAAAATGGCAGCGCGGTTTTTTGTGCGGAAAGAGGAGCTCTGGCTCCTGGTTTCTGTAGCGAAGATTCGCTTGACGCCTTTGCAAATTGAACATTGAGTCGTCTGATGAAAGGCGTTTTCAAGCACGATAGAAGTGCGTTGCTGGTCGTTAGTCATTACAGGGCTTTTGAAGGATTTGTCTCCAGAATTTTTTGTGTAGGTCAAGGGAAAATAGTATTGAAAAAAAAATGTTTAGTCATAGGATTGTCTTGTTCTTTCCTAGGTGTTAAGAGAAAATGGCAGACGATATTGATATTGAAGCAATGCTTGAGGCCCCTTACAAGAAGGTGAGAAAAAAACATGACCGTGAGGTTTATATATTTCTTAATTTAGCATTATTCACGAAACTACTGCTGAAATGTAAACTAACCTCCCCGGAGCCCTCTTGATTACCTTATCAGAGATGCATTACATGTAACTTACAAAAGTAAATTTATGCTATTGATGTAATAATATTGTGCAGTAGTTTCACTTCAGCGTGATGAATAAATGCCCATCTATCTCTCTTTGTAGACTTGCCTAACGATATCTCACCTCTACTCCCATGAATTCACCTTTGATTCCAGTGTGAACTGTCAATCATAAGGTAGTAATTGAGTGACTTATCGCTGTACCGTGGTCCCCTAGGTAAAATGACTCAACTAAGAATTACCAGCTCCAGTTTGGTATAGCAAAAAAGGTGAATGTAGTGGTTTGGGAAAACAGCAGGGGTCCAAGAATAACAAAGCATAACCAGTCCATGGCAAGTAAATCTAATAAGTCTTTAAAGAAGAAATGGGTGAGATTTAAAAATTTATATACATATAAATATACATAAGGCTGGTGATAGTAAATATTAAAACAGGCAGGTGGCGATCTGCTTCTCAGTTAATCACTAAAATTCTTGGATCCCTGAACAGAAATTAAAAAAAAAAAAAAAGCAAAAAAGGCAGTATCACAACTTAGAGTCACTTGATGACTGTTTTACTGTTCTCCATATTGTTTTGTCTTAATTAGGCCCTGCCATACTATTTCACACTAAAAACAACAAAGGAATATTTTGCCTAGTAAAAACAACAGTATGACCCATTTCAGTATCACAGTAAAAGTAAACTCATTTCAATGTTTTCACCAGTTGGTGAAAATAGCAGAGTGCATGCATATCACTGGTGTCACAAACTGTAAGCTTTGTAATGTAGAGTTATACTCCTATAGCTGATGTGTTCAAACTTTTAAATAAACATTGCGCTAAACCTTTTAAAAATAATACATTTGTTTTGGAGTGTGTAGCACGACCATGTGATGACTTTGGATGAATTCTGATAGTCTTAACTAGTGTATGTAATTCCGTAATGCTTAGACTCTTGAAGACCTACTTTCTGTTTTAATGTTTCTTGTCTTAGTTTAATGTGGATGTAATTCCATATAAACAGGTATGGAAGTAGGAAATGTTTAGGCTGGACTGGTGGATTATTAATTAACTTTCTTGGGTTCTTGGGAGTCAACATTACTAAAGCAGTGTGAATCCCTGTTTGCTTCAGGGCGAGATGTGTGACAGAGGTGGCATCAAGCTCTTACAGTCCCAACCCTCCAACGGAAATGGGCGAAGATCTCAGGAATGACATCGGTCACAGGAAATGGATAGTGGCTGGCTGCTAGCATGGCCACTTGGGGCTTAGGCAGAAATAGAGCCATGGTACTGACGAAAAGGGACCATAGCACATGGAATAAAAGAAAACGACTTCGTTCATGTTTCATAGAAATTATATTTAACCACTTCAGCATTGTAAATCTGGATAACTTAATATCTAAACTATGTAAGAAAGTAAAGTATGCTAATGTGGAGAGATTTTTTTGTTTCTTGATGACTTAATTATAAGCAACAAAGTGGTTAAACACCTACCATCTAAATTTTTTTATAGCCTTCCATGTTAAACTAAATAAGTAATTAGTTTTAAAATTGTTTTGTATTTTCTTATTCCTATTCCCTTTACCCTTTGACAACTTGAAATGTTACCACTTCGTCCTCATGATGTTCTTCTATCAACCCTGCTTAGGATGAGAACAAGTTGAGCAGCGCTAACGGCCATGAAGAACGTAGCAAAAAGTAAGCTTGTAGAAGGAATCTGGGGTGGGGGTGGTGAATTTTGTGTGGTTGAGATCTTGTTATTTTCTTCTGGTTGAATACAACAAAGGTTCTCATCTGAAGGTTTTCTATGCCTCTAAGGAAAATGGTTCTGTACCTGTTGGGAGGAGAACATCCTTGAGGATTAATGCTATAGATTTTTTGGCCTAAATTTCAGGATATAGTTTTAGGGTTCTTGTGAACATCTTCCCCTTTAAGGTTCATTATGATAATCTGAGTTGCCATATTAGGTTTTTTTTAATTTGATAACTTTGGCTTAATATTAATGTTATGAGTAGATCTGAAATTGTGAGTGTCAGTTTAGCATGGGCTAGTATGGAACCCTACCATGGGGAAAGGAAAAAAGATAGAGCTGGTGGTGTATGCCTTTAAACCCAGCACTTGGGAGGCAGAGGTAGGAGGATCACTATGAGTTTGAGGCCACCCTGAGACTACATAGTGAGTTCCAAGTCAGCCTGTACTAAAGTAAAACCCTCCTACCTCGAAAAACTAAAAAAGAGAGAGAGGGAGGGAGGGAGGCAGGCAGGCTGGCCGGCCATGGGATGTGTTAACCATCCTTATGCGCTAAAGGAATCAGAGCTCTGAGTTATTTCTGCTCCTTGCTCCTTAAATGCTCTTTTGGTAGAAATCAGCATACTTACATATTAACATTGCTTTTACTGTTAGCTTTTTAAACTCTAGTAGACTTCAAGAATGGGCTTTTTTAAATGCACTCTTTGAAAATTATAAGTATGTATTTTTCATAATAGTAATTGGAACTTTATGGTATAGATCAGTACAAAATATATAAAAAGTATGCTAGCTGGGCATGGTGGCACATGCCTTTAATCCCAGCACTTGGGAGGCAGAGGTACAAGGATTGCCATGAATTCAAGAGCAAGTCTGAGACTACAGACTGTGTTCCAGGTCAGCCTGGGCTAGAGTGAGACCATAGCTCAAAAAAAAAACAAAAAAAAAAAAAAAACTGAAAGAAAACCCAGCATGGTGGCTCATTGCAGCACTGAGGAGGCTGAGGTAGGAGGGTCACCTTGAGCTTGAGGCCTGGTTGGGGCTTGAGTTAGTTCCAGGTCAACCTTGGCTAGAGTGAGATTTTACCTCAAAAAAAAAAAAAAAAGAAAAGAAAAGTATGTTAATAGTTTAAATTAGATAGAATTTACCAGGTTGGAGCTTATGAGCTGTTGAAATTATTTCAGCTGTAAGGTTAGTGATGTGGTCATGTTATGTGCATTGTTACACTAGCCTATGGTAATGATGTCATACTAAATTGTTTTTTCATATCATGACTGGGTAACAATGAAAAATGATGTCAAGTTAGTCACTTAATTGACTCTTTTTGGCTCTTTTCCTCCTAAGAGCTCAAAGTGCTTCATAATTACCTCAGTCATCCTCACAACAACTTTGTTAGGTAGGTTGATATAATTTCATAAAATAGATGATAAAAATTGTTGGACTTGGTTATTCAGTGTTGCTAAGCCAAATTTTTATAAATTTTTAATAATGTAGTAGTAATGGATTAAGGCTGATAGGTGGACTAGGGGTGGTGATCCAGCCCTGTAATTCCAGCATTCAAGAATCTGAGACAGGATAATCCTACAAGACCAACCTATACTTCATAGTAAGATCTTATCTTAAAAAAGTAATTAAAACTGGGTGTGGTGTCACATGGTGGCACTTGCCTTTAATCCCAGCAAAGGTAGGAGGATCTCTGAGTTCAAGGCCACCCTGAGAGTACAGATGAATTCCAGGTCATGCTGAGCTAGAGTGAGACCCCTACCTCAAAAAATTAAAAACAAAAAAAGTAATTAAAAAAAAGGAAAAATAAACAATATGTGGAAAATGCTCTTTCTGGTACAGACTTGCATGGGAGTCATTTCTCGCTAGCCACAAGTAGATAGGGGGAACAGGTTGTATTTAGTCTTGAATTTCTTGGTTCTAAGACACCCAGTCATTGCAGTGTGTGTCATCTGGCTTTAAACATTTAACATATAATAGTTCTAAATGTTTCTATTTCACATTTTATTACAAACAGAAAATCCAGGAAAAGTAGATATCTATAAATTTATAAAAAGCAGAACTAGTAACTTAAAATTTCATCTTAAGTGCCAGGAGAATGAGGACAGACATCTTGTAGCATTCTCTGGTGTTACTCCTTGCCACTGTTGTCACCTTCAGATTATACTCCATTTTATTCTTTATCTAAAATCATTATGTAAAAATAGGAAATGGCATCAAACTCTACATAAGCTGTTGAGTGGAGAAAGGCTTCTGTTAGACTAAATAGAATGGACAATTTAGCCATATAATGGTTTAAGAGAAAACCTTCTTTAAACATTCTTTGTAGTCCTTTAAAATGTACAAAGTACTTCTCTGTCAGACTTCTCTAAAAATTGTTTTTATTTATTGAGTGAAAGAGGAAGGGGGCAGATAAGAGAATGGGCCCCCAGCCACATCAAACTCCAGATGCATGTGACACCTACTGTGTCTGGTTTTACATGGTACTGGGAAATTGAACCAGGGTTCTTAGGTTTTATAGGCATGTGCCTTAACCGCTGAACTATCTTCCAGCCCTTTGTCAGACATTATCTTCTGTCACATCTGACTAAATAGATATTGCTTGTTTAATCAGGAATATTACCATCCATGTTTCTAAAGGAATTTTATTTTTAAAATTAATTGGAGCATTATATAGGACCTTTAATAAATTTAGACATTGGTGAACTACAAAACAAATTGTCATAGGGAAGGTGCCATGTTTATCCTGAAACTACTGTTAAAAGCCATTGAATGTTGGAGGAAGTAGTCGGTGGTAGCAAGAAAGTACAGACTTCAGCAATTGAAATAAGTTTGAATGTATGCTTTCATTTAAAAATAGTCATTATGATTTGTAACACGTATACTTTGTTTTCCAAATAATACATAGCAAAAGAAATCAAACTTAATACAAATATCATTTAGCTTGCTTTCTGAAGAGCTTTAACTTTAGAGTTTGGCAAGACTACCTTGCATTGTATTAGCACCTTTAGTAACTGGTTGCCCTTAAGGAAGTTTTGGTAGGGTAACTTACAAAGTCTCAAACCAGCATTCATTTTGTTAAGCTCTTTAAATTTTTTTTTTCAAAAAATAACAATATGACACAGTTAAAATATATTGGCTACTGTGGTGTGGATTATCAAATTTTGGAATAAATGACTTTTCTATTTTTTTTCTTATTTTCCAGAATACTTTGCATTTAAAATTTAGAACTTCTTACATGGAAGAGGTCAAATCCAGTTATAGCAAAACACCTTTACAGGAGAGGCCATATAACCAAAAAGTCTAAAGGCCCAGCCCAGTGGACCATTTACTTCAATGATGTTCAGTACAAAATTCCACTGCCACTAAAGACTTTGGAAAGTCCCATTTAAGTTGTAACAGGATTTGACTATTAGAATGGATTTTGATAACCATTTCTTTAGTTGTCAAATGTTTGTTGAAGCTGGAATTTGTTGTAGAGAAGTATACTAGTTTCTTGCACCATTAATCTTCTGCATGGGCTTTTATCACGGAAGAATGTATTTTCTGAATAACTTAGTATGTTTTCTTTTTACCTGACTGGGGTTGCCTTCAGATGTAGGAGGGGACTTGTTTGCAAATAGTCTAGCAAGACTTTAAGAGGAAATAGGCTTCCATCTTTGAGCAGAGCAACAGCTTTCTTTGTTCTTTTTGTTGTTGTTTGTTTTGTTTTGTTTTGTTTTTGTTTTTTTTTTTAGGGATGGAATTCTTGCTTATCCCTTGATTTGAATTAATTATAAATATGACTTTTGGTGTTAGCCACCTCACAGAATTCTTTAGTTTGAAAGATAGTGTCAGGTTTTTGAGACAACAAAGTTGGAGTGTTAACTGTTGCCATTCTGAGCATTGGCATTACTTTGACTTCTATATAAATAACGAGTGTAGCCTAATTTTCTGTCATGTGCTACCTAGCATATATTTCTGACAGTCAGGTGGATTATCTTGAAATTTTAGACAAAGTTTCTGCCTCCTTGGAAAGCTCTACATCTCCTTGTGATTGGAGTGTGGGTTTCAAGATTCCAGAAGGTGGGTGTCTCATTTTTCTATTTTCAATGCACTCTAAGATAACCTGCTTACAGGTTCTCTGAGGCAGACTTCAATGGTTGTGCTAACATTGCTTTGATAAGGACAAAACAGCTAATTAAATTTCCTAATGATGTAGAGTTGTTAAAATGTTCATGCCTTAATCTACTATAAATGGACATTTTAATGGAATTAATATGTTTGAAATACCTTTCAATTTATAATGAAATATCTGAAGGCACCTAATGTAGGTGATGACAAAGGTACAGCTTGCAAGGTTTTAATAATGAAGTAGAGGGTAAATAATATGGGGAATACAGAAATGAGTTAAAAGATATAAATGACTGGCTTTTTTTTTTTTTTTTTTTACCTTTCAGACTTTTTGAGATTTTATAACGATTTAAGAAGGAAAGTCAAGTTGATTGTTTTTGATTGTGTACTCCACAGGCTTGTGTAAACTGGCTTAAAAATTGATATTCCATATTCAATATAACATTACATTGAAAGTATTTTAGTCACATTAAAGTCTGGAAATGTCAAAATGAACTTTACCACATTAGTTCTTGGGTTTCCTTTATCATTGCTTGTAATTTTTCTTATGAAAACCAAAATATGATTTCTTATATGGCCCTTTGAAAATACAAAATGCTTTTCAGTAAACTAAATTATTATAGTTAATGAACATTTTTATATGAGCCATTATTAGTTATTAAATGAATATTATGTTGTAAATTGGATTTTATTACTATAGCTTACTACAGTAATGATTATTGGCCTGCTAACATGTTTGGCAGTTAAGCTTTCTTAAAACTTGGGTTTTGATTATATCTGTTAGGAAGTCCTGTTTCTTAAAGTTGTAGCTGACTTAGGAAATTACTATAGTTCCTATTCATAAAACATGTCTTGGTTACTTTAATGCTTATCCTCAGTTACATAAGGCAGAGATAATGTTGCTTACCATACCTAGGTATTGTTAGTTTTTCTTCAAGTATGATTATGTTACATTGTGTAATGGTTGAAATAACAAAAAAGGACCATTAGAGGAAGTGTATTTTTCTGTAGTAGTAAAGGCAGCAATAATAGCAGTTTTTTTCTTCTCAGGAGAAAAAAGAGCAAGAGCAGAAGTCGTAGTCATGAGCGAAAGAGAAGCAAAAGTAAGGAACGGAAGCGAAGTAGAGATAGAGAAAGAAAAAAGAGTAAAAGCCGTGAACGGAAACGAAGTAGAAGCAAAGAAAGGAGACGAAGTCGCTCACGAAGTCGAGATCGCAGATTCCGAGGCCGCTACAGAAGTCCCTAGTATGTAACTTGCAACTGTGATTTTTGTTGGAGATTAAATATCTGTCTGAGTAGGTAGATAGCAATGTGACTGGAGGAATTTATTTTAGTGACTGGTTTGAAAGGTATTGAAATGTAAGGATGTTGACATTGAAAATTAATAAAGAGAAAATACAGTGTATAGATAAATACATTAAACTTTTATTCTACCAGATACATCAGCTTATTTTCAGTTGGTCCAGCTAAATATTTTTGATTGCATGACAGTCCAAATTATATCAAAGTACTTGAGCTTATAGGTATAAAAGCTATAAAAATACTTTTTTTTTTTGTAAATACTTGTATATATGAGGGTGTATGTAGCCTCTTGGCATGGCAAATGAACTTTATGGGGCTGGTTTTACATTTATACTGGGGAATGGAATTCCAGCTGTCAGGCTTTGCCATTAGCTGCTGAGCCATCTCTTCAGCCCGAGAATATTCTTTTTTTAAAAATTTTTTAATTTTTTAATTTACAACTACCATGATTATAAAAACTACCCGTTGGTGATACCCTACCTCTCCCCACTTGCCCCTTTGAAATTCCACTCTCCATCATACCCCCTCCCCATCTCAATCAGTCTCTTTTACTTTTGATGTCTTGATCTTTTCCTCCTATCATGGTCTTATGCAGGTAGTATCAGGCACTGTGAGGCCATGGATATCCAGGCCATTTTGTGTCTGGAGGGAGCATGTTGTATGGAGTCCTGCCCTTCCTTTGGCCCTAGAATATTCTTGTCCGTTTTATTTGCTTGACAGCAACAGACAGAAAGGCAGATAGAGAGAGAATGGGTGTGCAAGGGCCTCCAGCCACTGCAAAGGAACTCCAGACACTTGCGCCCACTTGTGCATCTGGCTAATGTAGGTCCTGGGGAATTGAGCCTTGAACCAGGGTCCTTAAGCTTCACAGGCAAACACTTAACCGCTACGCCATCTTTCTAGTCCAGCCCTAGAATATTCTTTGTATTAAATACATATTATTTTATTTTTTCAGTTTTTCAAGATAGGGTCTTGCTCTAGACCACGCTGACTTGGAATTCACTATATAGTCCTAGGGTGGCCTTAAACTCAAGGCAAATTCTCCTACCACTGCTTCCCTTGTTGGGATTAAAGGTGTGCGCCACCATGCTCAGCACTTTCGTCTTTGAAATAAAACTGGATTGCATGATTGCATGTTTTGTAGGTCCTACTAGTGGCTTATTTGTAACACAGTGTATTCTGAGAATGGGACCATAGTATTTTGTTAAATTAAAAAATATTTATTTGAGGTAGAGAAGGGGCAGAGAGAAAGAGAAAGAGTAGGTAGGTGTGTTAGTGCCTCTGGCCACCTTGAACTCTAGACTTATGAGCCATCTTGTGCATCTGGCTAATGTGAATACTTGGCAATTCAACATGGGTCCATTAGCGTCCCAGGCAAACACCTTAATTGCTAAGCCATCTATCTCTCCAGCCCTTCTAAAATTTTAAATTAATTATTTAACAGAGGAAGAAAGGCTGAAGGGATGGGCATGCCAGGGCTTGTAGCCACTGCAAACAAACTGCAGACACATTCACCCCCTTTTGCATCTAGCTTTATGTTACATGGGTATTGGGGTATTGAACTCGGGTCCTCAGGCTTTCCAGGCAAGCACTTTAACTGTTGAGCCATCTCCAGCCCAGGACCACAGTATTGTATACTATGAATGCTGTTAGAATTTTTTTTGTTTTTTTGTACAGTTCATTAATGCTTACTGCTTTTTAAAAATGGGATTAAGTTAATTCAGTATGCTATTTTTTTTTAAGGATAGATACTTTTTGCCTGTTTCCTGGGTTGAATCTATTTAAAAATAATTTCATTTTGTGTTTCATGGATAATGAATTAGAACAAAATCAATCCAACTGTATACAAGAGGGTTCAGTTCATTTACTACCCTAAAAGAATAAGCTAGTAGGATGAATACTAAGGGCCATAAATCTGATTGTACCTTAAGTCACCTTGGTATTTCAAAAAATTACAGAATTGCTGGTCGTGGTGGTACACGCCTTTAATCCCAGCAATCAGGAGGCAGAGGTGGGAGGATCACAGAGAGTTTGAGGCCACCCTGAGGCTTCGTAGTGAATCCCAGGTCAGCCTGGGTCAGAGTAAGACCCTACCTCGAAAAGATTGGTGACACATACCTTTAATGTCAGAATGCCAGCATTCTGGAGGCACAGGTAGGAGGATCACCCACCGTGAGTTTGAGGCCATCCTGAGACTACATAGTTCCTGGTTAGTCTGGGCTAGAGTGAGACCCAAAATCTTTAGTTTTTTCTTTTTATATTTTTTTGGGGGTGGGGTTAGCTTAGGGTTTTAGGGGGGTTAGGTTTAGGGTTCCTACATTGTTATTAAAGGATAAATATATTTTAAATTTTGTTTATTCATTTGAGAAAGAGATGGAATGGGCATGCTGGGGCCTCTAGCCACTGCAGATGCCCTCTGGAGGCATGTGCCGCATTGTGCATCAGTTAACTGGGCTTGTGGCACACATTTATAATGTCAACATTGCCAAGGTGGAGGCAGGATTAGAAGTTTGACAGCCTGAGTAAAATATGACAGTGCAAAAAAAATATACATTGTATATGCTTATATAATGTTACAGCTGGTATTAGGAAAGTTACTTGTGTTATATTGTGTTTTTTTTTTTTTTTTTTTTAAATTTGGAAGGAGGGGTGTCACTGTAGGCCAGCTGACCTGAAATTCATTATTATACTTTCAGGGTGTCTTCAAATTTACAGCAGTCCTTGTATTTTGTCTCCCAAGTGCTGGGAATAACGTAGTTTGTCAGCACAAATGGCTTTTTATTTTTTGGGGGGGGGTGGTGGGGTTTGAGATTCAGTGTTGCTCTAGCCCAGAGTGGCCTGGAATTCCCGGCAACCCCTCTATGTCCCAAGTGCTGGGATTAAAGGCACGTGCCACGTGGATTTTGTTTTTAAAGATTTAGCGTATTTATAAACAACTTGAAAAATAACTACATACTGAAAATCTGTGTGATTGAGATTCCTTTCTGAATTAAATCTTAAATTTTTTTTTTTTTTTGCTCATTTTTATTTATTTGAGAGAGAGAGAAAGAATGGGCTTGCCAGGGCCTCCAGCCACTGCAAACGAACTCCTGATGCGTGCGCCCCCTTGTGCATCTGGCTAATGTTGGTCCTGGGGAATCAAGCCTCGAACTGGGGTCCTTAGGCTTCACAGGCAAGCGTTTAACTGCTAAGTAATTTCTCCAGCCCTAAAATTTTTTTTTTTTTTTGAGGTAGAGTCTCACTCTGACCCAGACCAACCTGGAATTCTCTATGTGGTCGCAGGGTGGCCTGGAACCTACAGCAAGCCTCCGGCCTCCAGGTGCTGGGATTAAAGGCATATGCCACCACCCCCAGCCCTGAATTGAAAATTTTGAGGCTGGAACTTTTGGTTTGGCACCTTTTACTGGTCCAAGTGGATAAAAGGGCAGCAGTCTGTTTCCTCTTCATATTTTTTGGTTTTTCAAAGTAGGGTTTCACTCTAGCCCAGGCTGACCTGGAACTCACTATGTAGTTTTAGGGTGGCCTTGAGCCCATGGCCAGCCTCCCAAGTGCTGGGATTAAAGGCGTGCCCCACCACACCTGGCTACTCTTAGGGAAAAGAAGCAGCCTAAACAATGTTTAACTTTTGGTGGAGAGTGCATGAATGCGATCTTAGCAAGACCCTAAACTTGTAACTAGTGTAATTTTGTTTTTCCTTTTTAGCTCCGGACCAAAATTTAACAGTGCCATCCGAGGAAAGATTGGGTTGCCTCATAGCATCAAATTAAGGTTTTTAAACATACTTCTGAATTGTTTAAATTGTTTTTAAGGCATTAATGTGATGTACTTACTTGAATAATTTCTGAAACCTTTAACTTTGCAGCAGACGACGTTCCCGAAGCAAAAGTCCATTCAGAAAAGACAAGAGCCCCGTGAGGTAGCTATTAAACTTATTTTTGCCTTTAAATTTGTAGTTTTTATAAGATTTTGTAATAAAGCCCTTTTCTATTGTGTGCACTGGTAAATTTAATGAGAATAATTTGGACTAGCATAAATCTTAGTTTGGGGACATGAATTTTCTATAGCTCTGGTTTTAATTTTTTACATTGTTCTTTTTGCAGAATACAATAGTAGTATAGTCTATGAGATCTTACATCTGTGTATGTAGTAATGTCCCCCCCCCCCCCAAGGTAGGGCCTAACTCTAGCTTAGGTTGACCTGGAATTCACTATGTAGTCTCAGGATGGTCTCCAACTCAAGGTGATCCTCCTACCTCTGCCTCCCGAGTGCTGAGATTAAAGGCGTATGCCACCATGCCGGCTTGTGTTTTTTATCTGCATATAGGGGCTTTTACATAGACATTATTCATATCCTTGTGGAATTGATAAATGAGAGAGAATAGGTAAGCCAGTTCATCCAGCCACTGCAAGCAAACTCCCACTCATGCACCACTTTGTGCATCTGGCTTATGTGGGTCCTGGAGAATAGAACCTGGATCCTTTGGCTTTGCAGACAAGTGGCTTAATTGCTAAGCCATCTCTACTGCCCAAATAATGAGTTATTTATAAACATGGAGTTTTTCATGTTATTTAGTGCCCTTATACTATAGAATCTATGATTTGAGAAGAACCTTAGTGATTTTGAAATTCTTTGAGACATTTTTTTTGGGCCTTGACTGGAGAGGTTACTTAATTGTTACAGCGCTTGCCTGCAAAGCCTAAGGACACAGGATAATTCCACAGCACCTATATAATATATAAGCCAGATGTACAAGGTAGCACATGTGTGTAGAGTTCATTTGTAATGGCTGGAGGCCTTGGCACATCCATTTTCTGTCTGCTGCTTTTTCTCTATGTTTTAACTAAATAAAAATAATCTATATTAAACAAAAAGAAAATCCCTAGCTGCCCATGGTGGTGTATTCCTTTAATCCCAGCACTCGGGAGGCAGAGTTAGGATTGTTGTGAATTCAAGGCCACTCTGAGAATACACAGTGAATTCCTGGTCAACCTGGGCTAGAATGAGACCCTACTTTGAAAAACCAAAAAAAGAAAAAGAAAAAGCCAGGCGTGGTGGCACACACCTGTAATCCCAGCACTTGGGATGCAGAGGTAGGAGGATCACCATGAGTTTGAGGCAACGCTGAGACTACATAGTGAATTCCAGGCCACTATGGACTACAGTGAAACCCTACCTCGAAAAAATCAAAACAAAACCCTAGTTAGTTCTTTTTCTGTGAATCTAGTTTAGATTATTACCATAGTATATTTAAAATGACATCCTGAGCTGCAGCTATTGTCTACTGATAGAACACGTGCCCAGCAAATAAACCCAGGGTTCTATCCTTGTGCCATAAGGCTGAACGTTTTTTTGAAATAATTATGATTTTGGCTTTTCTAGGTAGGGTCTTGCTGTAGCTTAGACTGACCTGGAATTCATTATATGGTTTCAGGTTGACCTTGAACCCACAGTGATCATCTTAAGGTGTGCATCCCCATGCCCTGATTCACCAGGTTAGGTAAATTGCTTAGTGGTTAAAGTTTTGGCACGTTCTTTTCAATCCTGCCAAACTGGTCAATTTCTGACTACCTAGATAAAGCCAGTTGCACAGACTTGCACATGTATCTTTTGCAGGTAGATAAAAGGTTTTTTTTTTTTTTTTTTTTTTTTTTTTTTTTGGTTTTTCGAGGTAGGGTTTCACTCTAGCCCAGGCTGACCTGGAATTCACTATGGAGTCTCAGGGTGGCCTCGAACTCTCGGCGATCCTCCTACCTCTGCCTCCCGAGTTCTGGGATTAAAGGCGTGCGCCACCACGCCCGGCTTAAAAGGTTTTTTAATAACAGCTTCTATAAGTATAAAGAATAAACAATGGTAATACCCTCCCTTCTCCCACTTTCTCTTCACAAATACATTCTCCATCATATCCCCCCCCCCCCAATTAGTTTCTCTTTCATTTAAAGAAAATCAATTTATTTTTATTTATTTATTGGAGACAGAGAGTGAGCATGCCAGGCCATCTAGCCCCTGCAAATGAACTCCAGATGCATGGGCCACCACGTGCATCTGGCTTACATGGTACCTGTATAATTGAACCTTGGTCCTCAGGCTTCACAAGCATACGTTAACCGCTAAGCCATCTCTCAGCCCTCTCTTCCATTTTGATGTCATCATCTTTTCCTGTTATAAGGGACTTGTGTAGGTAATACCAGGCATTGTGAGGACATGGATATCCAGGCCATTTTGTGTCGGGAAGATTGCATTATAAGCAGTCCTACCCTTCCTTTGGCTCTTAACATTCCCCCTCCCCTCCACACCCCTTTTGGTTGTTCAAGGTAAGCTTTAGCCCAGATTGACCTGGAAATGACTATATAGTCTCAGGGCAGCCTTGAACTCCTGGCAGTCCTCCTACCTCTGCCTCCCAATGCTGGGATTAAAGGCGTGTACCATCATGCCCTGCTATTCCACATAACTTTCCACTTTTTCACTACCTCTTCTGCATATGTTCTTTTTAAAGTTCTTCCATTTTCTTTCTTGTACTTTCTCTTTGACAAGTAATAATAATAAAAATTGAAAGGGCTGGAGAAATAGTTTTAGCAGTTAAGGCACTTGACTGCAAAGCAAAAGAACCAGGCTTGATCCCCTTGAGCCCTTGTAAAGCCAGGTGCACAACATGGCATATGCATCTAGAGTTCCTTTGTAGTGGCTAGAGGCACTGGTGTGATCATTCTTTGTTTCTGCTGCTTTCTCTGGCTCAAATGATAATAAAACAATTGATTCCTACCTTGGAATGGTGGTACACGCCTTTAATCCCAGTACTTGGGAGGCAGAGGTAGGAGGATAGTGGTCTTTGCTCATTGATTGAGAATTTGTCTAGCACATATGAAGCCTTTGGTTAAATCCCCAGTATCACAGAAGAAAAAATAAATTAAGTTTAAAAATTTTTTTTTGTTTATTTTTATTTATTTATTTATTTGAGAGCAACAGAGAGGAGGAGGCAGTGAGAGATTGAGAGAGAATGGGCACGCCAGGGCCTCCAGCCACTGCAAACGAACGCCAGACACGTGCGCCCCCTTGTGCATCTGGCTAATGTGGGTCCTGGGGAATCAAGCCTCGAACCAGGGTCCTTAGGCTTCACAGGCAACCGCTTAACCGCTAAGCCATCTCCCCAGCACAAATAAGTAAATTTTAAAAGAATTTTACTGTGCTAGTCATCGTGGCTTATGCCCAGTGTTGCGGGGTGGGGAGGGCAGAGGTAGAAGCATCTCTGTTATTTCGAGCTCAGCCTGGGACTACAGAATTCTAGGTTAGCCTGGGTTTAGGGTGAGACAAAACAAAAATAAAAAGGAATAAATCAGATTACTAAGGGTGCTGGGGAGTAGCCTTGAAAGCCTACTTCCCAGAATTAATTCACCATCCACTCACGATAATCCAGATGGGCATCACACATTCTTGTAACACAAATGCAAATAAAATAAAAGATTAAAGGTTATTTATTCTGTGTTTTTCCTTCTGTTAGAGAACCTATTGATAATCTGACTCCTGAAGAAAGAGATGCAAGGACAGTTTTCTGTATGCAGCTGGCCGCAAGAATTCGACCAAGGGATTTGGAAGAGTTTTTCTCTACTGTAGGAAAGGTAACAGCCTATTCATTTATTGAGTTGAGGTACATAGAAATCTTTGTTAAGAATCGTCAGTGGGCAGGCCAGGGCTTCCAGCCACTGCAAATGAGTTCCAGATGCATGTGCCACCCTGTGCATCCTGCTTACATTGGTACTGGGGAATTGAACCTGGGTCCTTAGGCTTTGCAGGCAAGCGCCTTAACTACTACGCCATCTTTCCAGTCTTCCATTTTTTTAAAAAAATATTTATTTACAAACAGGGAGGGAGGGGGAATGAGAATGGGTGCACCAGCGCCTCTTGTCACTGCAAATTAACTCCTGATGCATGTGCCACTTTGTGCATCTTGATATACAAGGGTACTGGGGAATTGAACCCTGGCCATCAGGCTTTGCAAGCAAGAGCCTTTAAGTGCTGAGCCATCTCCCCAGCCCCTCTATAGTCTGTTTTAATGTACTTTTTTTTTTTTTTTTTTTTTGAGGTAAGAGTCTAGTTCCAGGGTGACCTAGAATTCACTATGGGTGAATTCACTCAGGGTAGCCTTAAACTCACAGCAATCCTCCTACCTCTGCCTCCTTAGTGCTGGAATTAAAGATGTGTGCCACCAGCATACACCGGCTGTACTGTTTATGTCAGGTGGGTTCTCAGTCTTTCAAGTATGATATGTATATAAAAAGTCATTATGTTTCATGACTGACAATCTGTTAGAACAGTGTTTCTTAGAATAAATTTGTTAGATCTTAAAAAAAAAATTTTCAGAATGGGGCTGGAGAGGTGGCTTAGCTGTTAAGGGACTTGAATGGAAAGCCCAAGGACTCATGTTTAACTCTCTAGGTCCTGTGAAGCCTGAAGCCTCAGGTTTAACTCCCCAGAACCCACATAAGCCATATGCACAGGTGTTTGATTGCATTGGCTAGAGGCCTTGACAGTCCAATTATCTGCTCTAGTCCCCCCATATAAAAAATTAAAAAAAAAAAAAAGATGGCATGCAGAGATGGCTTAGTGGTTACGGCACTTGAATAGGAAGCCTAAGGACTCAAGTTTGACTTTCTAGGTATCAGGCAATACAGATGCACAGTGATGCAGGTCGTTTTCAGAAAGGCCTGTAAAAAATTGGTTGTTCAACTTGGGGTTTCTTTCACTCTGGCTGATGCTGACTTGGAATTCAGTATGTACTCTCAGAGTGGCCTCGAACTCATGGTGGTCTTCCTACCTCTTCCTCCCAAGGCTGGGATTAAAGTCATGTATCACCATGCCTGGCTTGGCACTTGTTTTTTTAATTATATTTGAGAGAGCAAGAGAAAAAATTGTCATGCCAGGCCCTCAGCCACTACAATTGAACTCTGGATGCTTGCGCCACCTACTGTCGTGTGTGATCTTGAGTTTGCCTTAACTTTTTGCATCTGGTTTACATGGGATCTGGAGAGACAAACATGGGTCCTTAAGTTTCATGGGCATGCACCTTAACTGCTAAGCCATCTATCTCTACGGCCTTGATACTCCTTATCTCAGTACTTGGGAGGCTGAGGAATGAGGCTAGCCAGACACACAGTATGTGTTCCTGGTCTACAGACAAAAGGCCTATAGATAGATAGAGAATGGGCATGCCAGGGCTCTAGCTCTAGCCACTGCAAAGGACCTCCAGACGCGTGTACCCCTTGTGCATCTGGCTGGTCCTGGGGAATAGATCCTTGGACCGGGGCCCTTAGGCTTGACAGGCAAGTGCTTAACCGCTAAGCCATCTCTCCAGCCCTAAAATGTATTTTCAATTAGAATATAAGGGCTCGCAAGGTAGCTTAGAGGTTAAGGAGCAAACACTTAAAGACTAGATTTGATTACCCAGTCCTCATGTAAACCAAAATATAGAAAGTGGCTTGTGCATCTGGAGTTCATTTGCAGTGATTACTGGCCCTGGCACATCTCTTTCCCTATGTAAATAAAATATATCTTAAAAATGTTTGGGACTGGAGAGTGCCTTTGCAAGGAAACTTGCCTGCAAACCAAAGGACCCACATTTGATTCCCCAGGACCCATACAAGCCAGATGCATTATGTAAGCCAAACACACAAGGTGTCCAGCATCTGAAGGTCTTGGTGCGCTCATTGTCTCTCTATATATCTGCCTGATTTTCTCAACAATAAAATATTGTTTTCTCTTTAAAAGAGCATAAGTGCTTGAGATGTCTTAGTGGTAAAGGAGCTTGTTTGCGAAGCTTAAGAACTCAGGATCAATTCTGCAGTTCCTACTTGAGCAAGATGAATATAAGGTGGCAGGTGCTTCTGGAATTGGTTTGCAGTGGTGCTCCCACTCTTTCGTTTTCTTTCTATCTGCCACTTTCCATCCCTCAAAGAATATTTTTTAAGATGCCATGCATAATCCTTTTATTAAAAAGGCTGTGGCTGGAATATTAAAAGTTAAAAGCCTATTGGGTCATTCCCTAGTGCTGCAAATGAGAGCTTCAGCCAGGTATGGTGGCACACACCTTTAATCTCAGCACAAGGGAGCTAGAGCTACGTAGGATGATTGCTGAATTCGAGGCCACCCTAAAACTACATAGTGAATTCCGGGTATGTGAGTTCTATAGCAAGACCCTACCTTGAAAAACAAAGAAAATAATAACGCATCAGTAGGATTTAGCTATTGTTAAGAAGTGTAACTTCAGTGAATTTTTTTTTTTTTTTTTACAGTATTTTGCCCTTTGTTGAATCTATAATGTATATCTGGGGCTAGAGAAATGGTTTAGTAATTAAGGTGCTTGCCTGTGAAACCTGATTAACTCATGTTTGAATCTCCAAGTCCCACATAGCCAGATGCATAGTGATATAAGCATGCAATGTTGCACTTGTACCACAAGGGTTCACAAGTATCTAGAGTTACTTCCCAATCGCTGAAGGCCCCCTTGCGTCCACTCTCTCCCTCCCACCTCCCCACACTGCCTTGTTCTCTCTTAAAATATAGCATATCTTGGAGTAGGGCTTACTGGCACATTGTAAAATCCCAGTACTTGGAAGGTAAACTAAGTCAGGAGAATGTTGGAAGCCACCCTGTGTACAGAAGTGAGATTCTTTTTTTTTTGTTGTTTTTTCGAGGTAGGGTTTCACTCTATCCCAGGCTGACCTGGAATTCACTATGGAGTCTCAGGGTGGCCTTGAACTCACGGCAATCCTCCTACCTTTGCCTCCAGAGTGCTGGGATTAAAGGTGTATACCACCACGCCCGGCTGCATAAGTGAGATTCTTTATAAGGTAGACAAAAATTGTGTATACATATCTCTTGTCTGTTTAAATGATTACATATTACATTTTAAAATGGATTGTTGTACAGTGTTTTTATTTTTTTAGGTTCGAGACGTCAGGATGATTTCTGACAGAAATTCAAGACGTTCCAAAGGGATTGCCTATGTGGAGTTTGTTGATGTCAGCTCAGTGCCTCTAGCAATAGGATTAACTGGCCAACGAGTTTTAGGAGTGCCAATCATAGTACAAGCATCACAGGTATGTTTTTGTGAATGTGGTGTTACATGCCTATAATTCTAGCATTTGAGAGGGTAGAGATTTCCTATGAGTTCAATATTATCCTGTGCTAACAGTGAGATCCTATCTTAAAAAGTACAAGTGTGGTGGTACATACCTTTAATCCTCGGAGAGTCACTAAGATGAAGGCCAGACTGGAACCCTACTTCAAATATAAACAAACATACAAAATGAAATTTGGGGATGGGCAGATGGTTAATCGTTAAAGGCACCTGTGAAACCTTTTTGCCCAAGTATGATTCCTGACACCCACGCAGTGTGCATGAATGGCACATGCCTGCATATACACACGCACACAGACATGCACACAGATTTTGATCATTACATGTGCCAGAAGCTCCTAGTCCTTGCTTCGTGTATTGGTATACATATGTTAATCACTATCTAGCACTTGTAGTGCTAGGTTCTGAGAACTTTTTCTGCTGTTTGCTTTCAGATAAATTTCTTTCAAGAACAGTGTGCTGATTTTGCTAGGAGGTGTAACATCCACATATAACGACATTGTCTAGAATATTATTGAGTAATGCCCTATTAATAAGGATACCTACCCCTTATTAATCCTGATCTAAGATGGGTGTGGTGGCACAAGCCTTTAATCCTCCTTGCACTTGGGAGGCAGCTGTTGGAGGATCACTGTGTGAGTTTGAGTTGAGGCTGCCCTGAGAAGAGCATACATAGTGAATTCCAGGTCACCTTGGACTAGAGTGAAACCCTACCTCGAAAAACAAAAAATAAACAAACAAACAAATAAAAGTGAAAAGGGCTGGAGAATAAGGCTCGGGTGTAAAGGCTTGTCCTTGCAAACCCTCATTGTCCAGATTCAGTTTCCCAGAACCTACATAAGGCAAGATAATGTGAAGTGGCACATGCATCTGTAGTTCTTTTACGGTGACTGGAGTCCCTGAAAGAGATGGAGAGAGAGAGAGAATGGGCACAGAGATAGTAGATAGAGAATGGACATGCCATACTCTCTAGCCACTGCAAAGAAATTCCAGTCATGTGCACTACTTGGTGCATCTGCTTTATGTGGGTACTGGGGAATTAAGCCTAGATCCTTCGGATTTGGCAGCAAGTAATTTAAAAATGCTAAGCCATCTCCTCAGCCTCCTTTTTCTGAAGTATTTTCTGAAAAATACTTATTTTTGTTTTTAAGCATGAAAGATGTAGAGAGAGAATGTATGTTACGGGGCTTCTCGCTATTGGCCACAAACTCCAGAATCATGTGTCACCTTATTCATCTGGCTTACATGTGTATGGGCAATCAAACCTGTGTCCTTTGTCTTTCTTTTTTGATTTTTTATTTTATTTTGGTGCGGTTTTTTTGTTTATTTGTTTGTTTTTTTCAGGTAGGGTTTCACACTAGCTCAGGCTGACCTGAAACACTATGTTGTCTCAGGATGGTCCAAGTGTTCAGATTAAAGGCGTGCGCCTCCATGCCTGGCATTTTTATTTTATATTTCATTTTATTTTTAGTTTTTTTCCAGGTAAAGTCTCACTCTAGCTCAAGCTGACCTGGAATTCACTATATATTCTCAGGGTGGCCCAAACTGACTGCGATCCTCCTACCTCTGCCTCTGGAGTGCTGGGATTAAAGGCGTGCGCCACCACACCTGGCTTTGTTTTTTTCATTTTTTGAGGTATGGTCTTGGACTAGCTCCAGCTGATGTGTAATTTATTCTGTAGTCTCCTACTTCTGCGTCCAAATTGTTAGGATTAAAGGCATACACAACTCCATTTGATATGGCTTGCCATCTTCATCTCAATTAATGTTTCTTTTTAGTTTTTGACTTAGGGTCTTGCTCTAGCCCAGGCTGACCTGGATTTCACGTTGTAGTCTCAGGATAGCCTCAAACTCATGACGATTCTCCTACCTCTGCCTCCTGAGTGCTGGGATTAAAGGCATGTGCCACCACACCCGGCTTCATCTCTTGATTTTTTTTTTTTCCCCCGAGGTAGGGCCTCACTCTAGCCCACGCTGACCTGGAATTCACTATGGCGTCTCAGGGTGGCCTCGAACTCATGATGAACCTCCTACCTCTGCCTCCCAAGTGCTGGGATTAAAGGCGTGTGCCACCATGCTCGGGTCATCTCATTATTTTTAACAGTTTTCATTCAGCAAATTGAACGCAGATTCATATTAATATTGTGTGATGGATTTTATCTTATAGGCAGAAAAAAATAGAGCAGCAGCAATGGCAAACAATTTACAAAAGGGAAGTGCTGGACCTATGAGGCTTTATGTGGGCTCATTGCACTTTAATATAACTGAAGATATGCTTCGTGGTATCTTTGAGCCTTTTGGAAGGGTAAGTACAAGTTCCTTTATGGGGGTCTGTTTGCAAGCATAGGCGCACAAATAGTTGTCTTTGATTTGTTTTGGGGTGTGGTTTGCAAGGCAGTGTCTTATTCTACCCCAGGTTGACTCTACCTCTGCCTTCTAGTGTTGGGATTAAAGGCATGTGCCACTGTGCCCATCTCAAGTCTGCTTTTGTTTGTCTTAGATTTTGATTAGCCTCCATTTAATCAGTCTCTTCCTCTGACCTCACTTGGGCCTTTTCACCCCCATTAATCTGTACTTCTAGTTACATTTATACAATACCATCCTATTAAGTCCCCCCTTCTATTCCTTTTATATATCATTTTTAGCTTATTGGCCTATGCTACTGAGTTTTCTTCCTACTCACATAGAAGTCCAGTCATTTGTAGCTAGGATCCACATATGAGAGAGAACATGTGACTTTTGGCTTAGTGGGTCATATGGTAAATCTGTTTGGCTATCTCGGTAACCTCCACACTGATTACCACAATGGCTGGGCCAGATTGTATTCCCACCAACAGTGTAGAAGGGTTCCTCTTTTTCTGCATCCTCACCAGCATTTATTGTCATTTGTTTCATGATGGTAGCCATTTGGACAGAAGTGAAATGGAATCTCAAAGTAGTTTTAACTGGCATTTCCCTGATGGCTGTGGTGTGTGGTTTAATTTAAAATAACAGATATTTATAGCTCATATGAGGTTTATAAAGCACACCTGTGTGTATTATCTTTCTGTTTATCAAGCTTATTTGGTTCATAAAATTAAGAGACAGATAAGGTAGTGATTTTTTTTTCAGTTTTTGAGTTGTGTCTCGATCTTGCCTTTTTATTTGCAGGAAAAAAAAAAGATAGAAGAGAGAGAGACTGGAAAATAAAGCACAGCAGGCTCCATGTTTTTTTTAAGGGAGTATTTCATATTCCATGCTCCCTTTCATCTCACTGTGTACCCAAAAGAATGAGATCAAATTTGTGTGCCAGTACCACAAGCACATTTGATCCAAATACAACTGTAATATTTGTATATTCTTCATTAATGTTTCTATGAGATTAATATGAAGAATGGACTTTAGATGTATGCTTTTGATTCTTATTGCCAACAAATATTTTGGGCAAGGCAATGGCTTAGCAATTAAAGGCACTTGTTTGCAATGACTTTGTACCTGGGTCTGTACACCATAACTTTCACAAAGACTTGTTCATGAAATAGTATGTGCATTTTGGCCTAGTATTTGAGAGAGTTTAAGATAGGTTAGCCCTTAGTTGGAGGCTAACCTTGACTAGAGTGAGGCTCCTGTCCGATGGGGGTGGGTGGAGGAGTTTTTTATAAGGTTTCTGTGACAACTTAGGCTAAAATACAGGATATTTGGAGAGAGTTTGAAGAGTTAAAGGAGGCCACTTGATGTCCTCTGGCCTCCACACATTTGGGTTACATACATCTGCACTATCATAAGCGTGGAAAAATGAGTATGGGTAAGAAAATAAGAAAATAGGTGTGGTGCATTTGTAACAATGAACACGTCCTTTTTTCTTTTCAGTTTTTTCGTAATCTTCAGAGCATAATAACTCTTTTCCCTCCAAGTGTATAACACAGAAAATTTCAAGATTACATATTGATTTATTTTGGTTTTTCGAGGTAGAGTTTCACTCTAGCTCAGGCTGACCTGGATTTTACTCTGTATTCTCAGGGTGACCATGAACTCATGGCGATCCTCCTCTCTCTGCCTCTGGAGTGCTGTGATTAAAGGCGTGTCCCACCATGTTTGGCTTGAACATTTCAAGTTTTTTTTTTTTTTTCCTCTGGTTTTTCGAGGTAGGGTCTCACTCTACTCCGGGCTGACCTGGAATTCACTACAGAGTAGCAGGGTGGCCTTGAATTCATGGTGATCCTCCTATCTCTGCCTCCCTATTGCTGGGACTAAAGGCATACACCACCATGCCCGGCCCAAGATGTTCTTTTTTTTTTTTTTTAAAGGCAGAGTCTCGCTGTATCCTAGGCTGACCTAGAATTCACTATGTTGTCTTCAGGTGGCCTTGAACTCAGAGATCCTTTATTTCCCTCCAGAGTGCTGGGGCGTGTGCCACCATGTCTGAGTTTGATGGGGGGGGGGGATCAAGTTGGTATTTTTGCTTTGGTTGGTGGTTTGGTTTGTCAAGGTAGGGTTCGCTCATGCCCAGACAGGATAGGGATAGGGAGATTGCTCTACAGTTTTCAAAACCTGTCTCAAGGACTAATATACTTCTGATACTCACGGACTAATTTGTCTTTACAATTTTAGATTGAAAGTATCCAACTCATGATGGATAGTGAAACAGGTCGATCTAAGGGATATGGATTTATTACGGTAAGTAATTTTCATGATTTCTGAGTGCTGGGATTAAGGTCATGTGCCATCATGCCAGTGCCGTTTCTTTTTTTGTTTTTTCGAGGTAGGGTCTCACTCTAGCCCGGGCTGACCTGGAATTTACTATGGTGTCTCAGGGTGGCCTGGAAGTCATGGTGATCCTCCTACCACTGCCTCCCAAGTGTTGGGATTAAAGGTGTGCACCACCACACCTGGCTTCCCTTTTTTTTTTTAATAATTGTTTTACTTTATTATTATTTATGTTTTACTTTATTTTTGTTTATTTGTTTATTTGAGAATGAGAAAGGCAGAGAGAGGGAGACAGAGAATGGCTTCCAGCTATTGCAAATGAACTCCAGACATATGAACCGCGTTGTGCATCTGGCTTACCTGGGTCCTGGGGAATCAAAATGAAGTCCTTTGGCTTTGCAGGCAAATTAACTGCTAAGCCATCTCTCCAGTCCATCCTATCTCCCCAGTCCCAGCCCCATTTCTTAATAGGTAGTAAATGTTCACCAAATCTGAAAATTTATTTTACCAGTTTCTAGACATACCATGTCAATTAATTAATTTATTTACCTCTTTTTTTTTTTTCGAGGTAGGGTCTCACTCTAGCTCAGGCTGATCTGGAATTCACTATGTAGTCTCAGGGTAGCCTCAAACTCCTGGAAATCCACCTGCCTCTGCCTGCAAGGGCTGGGATTAAAGGAATGCACTACCATGCCTGGCTTAGCTATAATAAATTTGTTTTTTATTTTCAATACCACTTTATGATTCCTGGTCTTCACTCTGGTATATACTGACCTCGAAATCTTGGTAGCCAAGTTGTGCCTTCAGCTGGGTATAATTCTTCCTCATTCTCCTGAGTGCTGAGATTGCAACCTTTAGTCCCCAAGTACTACTTCACCCTTATGTACATAACTTTATAGCACAAATCTGGTTTCCCTTACTTATTATAAATGTCTCCTGAGTTCTGCGGCTAAAGGCTGGCATCACCATGTCTGGCCCTAATTTTTTTTTTTTTTTCCTCTTTGGTGGGTGGTTTTGAGGCAGGGTGTCACTCCAGCTCCTGCTGACCTGGAATTCACTATGTAGTCTCAGCGTGGCCTTGTACTCACAGCGACGCTCCTACCTCTGTCTCCCGAGTCCTGGGATTACAGGTGTGCGCCACTACGCCCAGCTATTATGTATATTTCCTTCTTTCCATTCTAGTTTTCTGACTCAGAATGTGCCAAAAAAGCTTTGGAACAACTTAATGGATTTGAACTGGCTGGGAGACCCATGAAAGTTGGTCATGTTACTGAACGTACCGATGCATCTAGTGCTAGTTCATTTTTGGACAGTGATGAACTGGAAAGGACTGGAATTGACTTGGGAACAACTGGTCGCCTGCAGTTAATGGCAAGACTTGCAGAGGGTAAGTTTTTCCTTGTGTTTATAAACACTTTTTTGTGTGTATACTGGTAAAGAAAGGTAATTGCACCCACCACAAAAGCATCTTGTATATGTTTGCAGTGGCAAGAGGTCCTAAAACTCATGTGAACTTTATTAAGAGTTGGTTTTTTTTTTTTAATTTAATTTTTACTTATTTATTAGAGAGAGGGAGATAGGTAGGTAGAGAGAGAGAGAGAGAATGGGTATGCCAGAGCCTCCAACCACTGTAATGGAACTCCAGATGCGTCTGCCCCCTCGTGCATCTGGCTAACGTAGGTCTTTGGGAATTGAACCTGGGTCATTTGGCTTTGCAGGCAAGCACCTTAACTGCTAAGCCATCTCTCTAGCTCAAGAGAGTTGGTGTGTTTTTAATTGGCAGCACATCATTATCTTAAATGAAGTTCCTTGTATTAAAGTTAGAATTTGTTGCTGGTCATGGTGGCCCATGCCTTTAATCCCAGAAGGCAGAGCTAGTAGGGTCACCATGAGTTTGAGGCCACCCTAGGACTACATAATTAATTCCAGGTCAGCCTGAATTAGAGTGAGACTCTACCTCGAATTAAAAAAAAAAGTTAGAATTTGTTTTTTGGTTTTTGATGTAGGGTCTCCCTCTAACTCAGCCTGGTCTTGAACTCATACAAATACTCCTTCCTTCGCCTAGTATTAGAATTAAAGGCATGCACCACAATGCCTGACTTGTCAGTCTTGCTACTATAAATGTACGCCAGATTCTTTCACCACCTTACAGGTCTGGCTTAAATGGGTGTATTGGGAATAGAACCCTGTCCTGGCAGGCTTTGCAAGTGCTAAGTCATCTTTCCCAACACCACTATAGCAATATTAAATAGCTTATAATTTGTATTATAAATTACTAGTCTATAACAGATAGGTGGATTATTTGGCTTTGTCCTGTATAATTTCTTTTAGTGAGGCGACGAGTAGTATGAATACTAAACTTTCTCTGTTCCTAACCACTGTAAGGATGTTAAGATTTGTTCTTTTTCAGGAACTGGCTTGCAGATTCCACCAGCAGCACAACAAGCTTTACAGATGAGTGGCTCCTTGGCATTTGGTGCTGTGGCAGGTAGGAATTGAATCTTTTCTAATTTGAAGTCATTGTTTTTTTCACCTAATTCGAAAAATATACCAAATTTTTTGCATTTAAAAGGACTAAATGAGAATTCAATTCATCAAGTACTTTTAGCATACAAAACCATGTAAGGAAGTACAGATTTTGGATATAATCATCTGCTAGCTGAATTAGACTCGAATTTATTTCTGAAATTTTCATCCCAATTTTTAAGTACTTAAAATTACTCTTACTTGAAAGATACAATTTAATGTTCAGAGTTCCTTGAGTCAAGATTTATTTTAACCCATTACAGTAACTGGAGTTCAGAAAACTGCCTTCCTAAATAAAATGTGACCCTTTTAACTGAAAGGAGATGAAAAAGGGTGTGGTTATATATTTGTTATGTAACAAGGATTTCCGTTTAATGAAACGCATTTTTCTTTTTTTAAAATTTTTATACTTTCTATGCCGTAATTACCTGAAATTTGTCTTGATAGTTGTACTCATTGATTTAAATCTGGAAGGATTATAGGATAGGATTTTCCCCCCCACTATTTGATTTACTGTTTTCTTGTTTATTTGGAGACAAATCTTGGATTTGTTTGGTGACAAATCTTGTTAGGTGGCTCACACTTCCCTTGAACTCCATGCTGTTCTTCTACCTCTGTTTTCTTAGTGCTGGGATTAAAGTTGTGTACCCACATCCTCATAGGGTAGAATATAATTTTGATATATCAATGATAAAACTATTAACATAATGGAACCAGCTTAACTAGTTGTGTTGGCTAAATTCCTGTAATTCTAACATTTGTGAAGTTGAGGCAAGATTGTTTTACTTTTGGGACAACCCTTGGGCAAACCTTTCTGAATATAAGAAAAACAATATGGTTAGTCATGGTAGTGCATATAAGTGTCATAAAAAAGAATAAAGTTTCTTTAAAAAAAAAAAAAGAAGAAGAAAGGAGGTCGGGCGTAGTAGCACACGCCTTTAATCCCAGCACTTGGGAGGCAGATGTAGGAGGATTGTCCTGAGTTTGAGGCCACCCTGAGACTACATAGTTAATTCCAGGTCAGCCTGGGCCAGAGTGAAACCTTACCTCAAAAAGAAAGGAAGAAACTTGCCATGGTGGCACGCACCTTTAACCCCCACACTCAGGAGGCAGAAGTAGGAGGATTGCTAAGAGTTTGAGAGCAGCCTGAGACCACATAGTGAATTCTAGGTCAGCCTTGGCTAGACCAAAATCCTACCTACATTAACAAAAAAAAAAAAAAAAAAAAAAAAAAAAAAGGGCGTCTGGAGAGATGGCTTATTGTTTAAGGCGCTTGCCTGCAAACTCAAAGGATCCTGGTTAGACTCTCCAGCACCTATGTAAGCCAGATGTACAAGGTGGTACATGCACCTGGAGTTGTTTGCAGTGGCTGGAGGCCCTGGCATGCCCTTTGTCCCTCCCTCCCTCTCTCAAATAAGTAAAATGTAAAAAAAAATTAGAAGAATTTGACATGGCTAAGAAAAAAAAAAAAAATAGGGCTGGATAGTTTCATATTCTTATCCCAGTTTATTCGTTTTTTGGTTTTTTTTGTTGTTGTTGTTTTTCTGAGGTAGGGTTTCATTCTCGCTGAGGCTGACCTGAGCTAGTAGTCTCAGGCTGCAGAGATTAAAGGCATGTGCCACCCTGCCTGGCTTCCTATCCCCTCCCCCCCCCACACACACAAATAGGGTCTCACTCTAACTCAGGGTGACCTATAATTCACTATGTAGTGTTAGGGTGACCTCTAACAGTGACCCTCCATCCTCTGCCTTCTGATTGCTGGGATTAAAGTAGTGCGCCACCACACCCAGCATTTTATTTGAGAGAGGTAGGTAGTTAGAGAGAGAGGTATCGTCTCAATCCAGCCCAGGTTCTTCTGGAATTTACTGTGTTGTCTCAGGGTGGTCTACTCATGGTGATCCTGGGATTAAAGGATTTTATTTTATTTTATTTCATTTTTACCATTTTGTCACTTGTCCCGAATCTGAGAAATCAGTTTTTAAAAGTATATTGTCTGATTGTGTTTTTTCCCAATGGTTATGTACCTACTATATTGGGAATTATTGAACATGTTTATAGCTTTGATATGTACCGTTATGATGTTTACAGTTTTGCTATGATATTTTTGAAATTGAAGTCTCTCCTAATTATCTAATTATAAACATTCCCCAAGTACTTGGAATTGAATTCTCAAGATCAGGGTTTTTCACACACTTTCTGACCGGTGCACTCCCCTTTCCCCATTTCCCATTATTCCCAGCAGAAAAGTCTTATGATGGAATGAATTTGAGATAAAGAGGAATTGTTGGACTAGGAAGAGAGAGTTATACATAGTTTTCTAGGGCAAGAGCGAAAGTATTCCCCAAAACCTTGTCAATGAGGAATGGGGAAGGGGGTTTTGCTGCCAGGTTTTACTAAGTTCATTTTAATAAACCCTGCTGTTAAAGTCCTCTTTTATTAATGCTTTCCTGACATTTACCCTGTTAGTTGAGGCTCTTCATTGTTCCTGCACTGAGCTGTAGAATTCTCTTTTGTTATAGATTTGCAAACACGACTTTCCCAACAGACTGAAGGTGAGTTGTTGTTCATATATCTTATCTTAATTATATTAAATGTAATAAGATAGTTGTATCTGACATTTGCTGCAGTATTTGTATTGAACTTTTTCAAAATAGTACATAATGCTATGTACACACTGTAACCTATTTTAGAATACCTAACCCAATATATTAGTGGGCAGAGTGCACACAGAAGAGTGCCTTAGTGTTGCAAACAAGCTTCAGATGCTTGCACCACTTGATGATGCATTTTGTTTTCCATGATTAGTGGGAAATTGAACCAGGCCACTAGTATTTGTAAGCAAGTGCCTTTAACCACTGAGCAGTCTCCTGAGCTTTAGATTGCTTATGCCTTGGGCTGTGGTTTCGGCCTCATTGGTAGAGTGTTGGCCTAGTGTGCCAGCTCTGTCCTTAAAAGGCCTGAAATCGTCTATCTGTGTTTTCCCTACAGCTCATATTGCCACACATTTCTGTAACCCCAGCTTCTATGTGTGTGATGAGTAGGGAGGAAACACAGAATCACTAGGGCCCATAGACTCTTTGAAAACAGCAGGTCCAGGGTTGAGGGAGATACCAACCACTTCTAAGGAAATAGGCAATGGAATAATAGAGAAACACAACACTGTATGATAATTGGTTAGAAGTATCATACGAGCCAGGTGTGTGGTGGTGCATGCCTTTAATCCCAGCTCTGGGGTTAGAATCTAAAACTACATAATGAATTCCAGGTAAGCCAGGCCTAGAGGAAGACCCTATCTCAAAACAAATCCAAAAATTTAACTTAATTTTTGTTATGGAATTGTGCTCTGTTTCTGATGTGTGTTAGCAAGTAGGATGCCATGTGTAGAGGTTTATACAGAGCTAAATTGCATGTACATTAAAACAGTGTGTAAAAAGGTTCATATTTTGTTTTTAATTGTTAGCTAAGCTTGTGCTACTTCTCAGCCATTTTGCTGTTCATATTTGGCACAACATTTATAGTGATGATTAAAGTTGCTTAATGAAATGATTGTATTAAAATAAAATGTATATTGTTGTTAGATTAATATTAAATATATACTATAATTATATTTTTTCCTACGAAGGACATAATTCTCTTCTTGGTTTCTCTATTTTATATTACTTTATTTATTTAGTTTGGTTTTTTGAGGTAGGGTTTCATGCCAATCCTCCTACCTCTGCCTCCCAAGTGCTGGGATTAAAAGATGTGTGCCACCAGCCCCAGCTGGTTTCTGTTTTTTTTGTTTTTTGTTTTTTAAGTAACAGAATTTTCAAGCCTAGAAGTAGTGAATTTTCTTAATAGGCACATCTGGAATTTTTTATAGTAATTGTTTGAATGTCTCTTTTTTATCAGTTTATACATGGTCATAGTAGATATGAAAAACATGAAAAAATCAAGTACAATGTAAAAAACAAAACACTCTTATCAGGGATGGCGGTACGCACACTTTTAATCCTTGAACGTGGTAGGCCTGAGGTAGGAAGATCACTGAGTTTGAGGTCAGCCTGCAAGTGTGAGTTCCAGGTGTTAGTCTGGGCCACAGTGAAACCCAACAAACAAACAAAATTTGTTGGTTTTCCGGGTATACTTGTTTTATGGCAAGATAACAAAGACTGATCTTTTTTTTTCTTGTTTATTTTTTTTGGTGTGGGGGGGGGCTCAGATTCTTGCTCTCTAGCAAGTATTTTCCTAGGTAGGGTCTCTATCTTCTAGCCCAGGCTGACCTGGAATTCACTATGTCCTCTCGGGGTGGCCTCAAACTCAAGGCACTCCTCTTACCTCTGCCTCCCAAGTTCTACGATTAAAGGCATGCACCGCCATGCCCAGCTAAGTGCAGTTTTCAATTCTTTCATTTATTTTATTTACTTGAGAAGGAAGAGAAGGAGGGACAGAGGCAAATAGAGAATGGGCACTGGGGAATTGAACCTGAATCCTTAAGCTTCATTTGGGCCTTAACCAGTAAGCCATCTTTCCAGTCTGCGATGATTTTTATTTTTTTGTTTTGTTTTGTTTTTCAAGGTAGGGTTTCACTCTAACCTGACTGGAATTCACTATTTTGTCTCAGGGAGGACTGGAACTCACACCAATCTTCCTACCTCTGCCTCCTGTGTGTTGGGATTAAAGGCGCATATCACCATGCCTAACATTTGGAATTTTTATTTAATTTTTAATATTATGTATTTGTAATATTGCTTTCACTGGCATTTATCTCATTTATGAGTAGCTGGCACATAAGACTGTATTGGATACTCTATACAAGTAGAATTGAACATCAGTTTGTTTTACCATAAAGCTCCATGTAAGAAAATAACTTGCTCACTGAAGGAAAGGTCAAGGTTTCATAAAGTTTTATACTAGGGCCAGGCATGGTGGCGCATGCCTTTAATCCTAGCAGTCTGGAGGCCAGAGGTAGGAAGGTATCTTCAGTTTGAGTCACTGTGTGAGACTACATAGTGAATTCCAGGTCAGCCTGGGCTAGAGAGGTCCTACCTAGGAAAATACTTATTCATTGAGTAAAAAAAGCACCTATAATTTTTAAAGAAATAATTATTCTTTTGTGGTGTATTGCACACATGGTCCTAACTTTTCTGATACTTTGGGTGACTGTTTTAATTACCACAATATTTTAATGCATTATTTTATCCTTAGCTGTTTTGCATTGGAATGAGATTTGGTCAAATAATAAGATTACGGTGAGTTTTATAACAGCTACTGGTTTTGTAAGTGCTGCAAAACCACTGGAATGACATGAGATCCTGTCTTGATCCTGTCTCATCAATCACAAAACCATAAACAATCCAGTATTAAACTTTGTAACAATTGTGTTGGGATTACATCATCTAGCAATTTAAAGTTATAGTGGTGGTCATTAAACACAAATGGAACTATGACATTCTATATATCATTTTAAAAGTTGGTCATAATAAGGTTCGTGTATTTAAAAGCATGTATTCCTGGGCAGAAACATAGGATTTAGTTTTGCATGGCCTTTTTATAGGTTGCATCTTTATAATTTCATTTGTTTCTATATAAACTACTTGTGTCCTCCAAAATTTGCCTTTGATTTTGTCTACACATGGAGTTGAACTAAACAATACTGGAACCACAAAATTTCTGGTGATCTGTTTTTTTAATGTAAAGTTACTAAAGTTTTATACTTCAGAGTTTACCTGACCATAGATTATAATTTTGATTGGGGGGGGACAGCTCGTCATACAGATTACACATAATGTGCCAGCTAATTTGTATAGTGTGTGCATGGACACACAGTATGTTACTGAGTAAGGGAGAGATAGTTAAAGCTTACTTTGTTTAACCAGCTATGTTAAAGTAAGGTACATGAGTGAGTGAACTGGCTACCTTGATAACCCCTGCACACTCGGATAGTGGCTGTTTTGTTTACCTTTATTTCAAGTTACTTATCCAGGGATACTTAATTTAGTTTTCATGAAGGTAATTTCTCCACCCTTTTTTTTTTTTTTTTTTTTAGCTTCAGCCTTAGCTGCAGCTGCCTCTGTTCAACCACTTGCAACACAGTGTTTCCAACTTTCTAACATGTTTAATCCTCAAACGTAAGTGTGTTTTGGTCAAGTATGATGTCATTTGAAAGCTGTAACATTAACCTTAAAATCGGACCAGTTAGGTAGTTTAGCATGCTTGTTTTATAATGGAAATGCTAGGATAGTTGATCTCATTAAAAAATAAGTGTTTTTTTTGCCTGGCATTTTGTCATATGCCTTTTATTCCCAGAAGTCGGGAAGTAGGGGTAGGAATATCACTGTGAGTTCAAGGACAACCTGAAATAACATAGAGAATTTCAGGTAAGCTTGGGCTAAAGTGGTACCGTACGTCAAAAAATTTTTTCTTAATTGTTGTTTTCCTTTAACCTTGAACTTGTGGTAAAACTTGACTCTCCTTGAACGTAACGATCTTATCCTCCACTTTGCTGGGATTAAAGGAATAAGACATGAGGCAGAGGTCATTGTGAATTGTTTCTACACAATTTTTGTTTGGATACATATGTAAGATTGAAATTTAAAGCTATGGAAATTTTTTCTATATATTTGCAAGTTTTAATTACTCGTTAATGAACTTTTTTTCACTGGGGTATGAATCTTGTGCCTTACGCATGTCAAACAAGCACTGTATACCTGCAGATCTCTTTATTTTGTGATTGCATCTCAATTAGTTGTCATTAAAGTCTTGACATCACATTGTAGCCCACAAAGGATTTTAGACATGTGATCCTCTTAGCCTACTAAGTAGCTGGCATTATAAGCCTGTACCACCACCCAACTTATCAATTCATATCTTTTGTCAGTTTGTCCTGTCTTCAGCTTTTGGTTGTAAAATTGTATTAACCTTTTCTTCCCTTAATTAATGGAGGATGTTAGTACACTGTGTTCTGTTCTATCTGTCCTTCCTTCCTTTTTTCAAATGGTCTATTAGGAGGCATGCTTGGGTTTTGTGATCCTCTGCCTCAGAAAATCTTAGTTTCATTTAATGAAATGTTGATAATTGGATAGAAATATTGCTTGAGCCATGCACGGTGGTGCACTTCTTTAATCCCAACACTCACAACACAGAGTAAGAGGAGCTCTATGAGTTGGAGGCCTGCCTGGGACTACAGAGTGAGTCCAGGTCGGCCTGGGTAGAGTGAGACCCTACCTTGAAAAGACAAAACAAAAGTATCACTTGAATGGTAGCATTTATTTGTTCCCTAGCAGTTCCCACCAAAAAACAGATGAGAAAGCCGGGCATGGTGGCGCATGCCTTTAATACCAGCACTTGGGAGGATCACTCTGTGAGTTCAAGGCCACCCTGAGCCTACATAGTGAATTCCAGGTCATCCTGAGCTAGAGTGAGACCCTACCTCGAAAAACCAAAAAGAGAGAGAGAGAGAGAGAAAGCACTAACCTTAGTGTGACTCAGGTATAATGGTGCAAGCCTTTAACCGTAGTACCTGGGAGGCTAAGGTAGGAAGATCACTGAATTCGAGGCCCGTTTGAGACTGAAAAAGAATTCCAGGTCAACCTTCACCCTACTTCGAATGAATGAAAGAAAGAAGAGAAAGAAACCCGTGCTTAATGCCATGATTAAAATTTCGTAGGAGACATTAAAATTTTTGTTCTTTCATATATTATTTATTTATTAGAGAGGGAGAATGAGAATTGCCACACAAGGGCCTCTAGCCACTGCAAACAAATTCCAGATGCATGTGCCACCATTGTGCATCTGGCTTACATGTGACCTGGAGAATCGAACCAGCCGTGTTTTATTTCATAGAGAGAATGGGTGGTTCATAGCTTCTAGCTGCTATGCACAAACTCCAGACACTGTGTCACCTTGTTCATCTGGCTTAACGTTGGTATTGGGGAATTGAACAGAATTGAACCACTGGTCCTTAGGCTCTTCAGGCAAGCACCTTAACCCTTATGCTGTCTTCCAGCCTCCTTAGTAGACTTTTAGCATTTTTTATATTTTGGTTTTTCCAGGTAGGGTCTCACTCTAACCTAGAGTGGTCTCGAACTCATATCGTACCTCTGCCTCATAAGTCTGGGATTAAAGACATGACCACCATGCCCATTAACATCATTTTAAGGCATGAAAATTAACTAGATGGGAGCTAATGTTTATATTTTTCTCATAATTTATACTATTGAAATGACTTTTTAAAGTTTGTTTGACAAAGTACTGTTGATATTTGAATATTATTTCATGAATTATTGAAATAATAATTTTCTTACAGAGAAGAAGAAGCTGGGTGGGATACAGAGATTAAGGATGATGTAATTGAAGAATGTAATAAACACGGAGGAGTTATCCATATTTATGTTGACAAAAATTCAGCTCAGGTATTTGGATCTTTCAAAATAAATATTCTTGTTTTACTTTGCACACTTCAGAGCAGGTATACAAGCTGCTGGATGATTATTCTTTGTTTTGGGGTGGGGATTAAATTTTTTTTTTGGTTTTTCGAGGTAGGGTCTCAGTCTAGCTCAGGGTAACCTGGAATTCACTATGTAGTCTCAGGGTGGCTTCAAACTTTCTGGTGATCTTCCTACCTCTGCCTCCCAGGTGTTGGGATTAAAGGAGTACACTACCACACCTGGCCTAAGTCGTGGTTGATAGTTCCTTTTCCTAAATTAGTTTTATTTATTTGATAATGAAATATGCAGGAGAGAGAATATATTTGCACGCCACGGCCTCCAGCCCATGCAAACAACTCCATATGCATGCACCAACTTGTGCATCTGGTTTATGTGGGTCTTGGGGAATTGAACCGAGGACCTTTGGCTTCACAGGCAAATGCCTTGACCATTAAAGCCACCTCGCCAGCCCTTATTAGTTTTGTTTTTTCTTGCTCCCCCCCCCCCCCAGGGGTAGGGTCTCACTCTGGTCCAAGCTGAACTGGAATTAACTATGTAGTCTTAGGGTGGCCTTGAACTCTCAGCAATCCTCCTACCTTTGCCTCCTGAGTGCTGGGATAAAAGGCGTGCGCCACCACGCCTGGCTTGCTTCTCTGGAGGCATGATTCACCTTGTGCGTCTAGCTCACATGGTGTGTCCTTAATGCTTTGCAGGCATGTGCCTTAACAAATAAGCCATTTCTCCAGCCCTAATTTTTTTTTCAGGGTAGGGTCTCCTTTTAGCCCAGGTTGACCTGGAACTCACTCTCTAGCTCCAGACTGACCTTGACCTCATATCTCTGCCTCCTAAGTGCTGAAAACTAATTTATTTTTTTCCAAGGTAGGTTCTCCCTCTAGCACAAACTGACGTGAAATTCATTATGTAGTTTCAGGGTAGTCTTGAATTCAGAGATCCTGGCTCCTAATTTTTTTTTTTTTTCCAATTGGCAAAAAGTGCCTATGAAATGTTTTTGTGGTTGGTAGAGGTTGAAATAAGAGTTTGAATCCTCTTAACACTTGGGATGCAAAGGTAGGAGGATCATGGTGAGTTTGAGGCCACCCTGAGACTGCGTAGTGAATTCCTGGTCAGCCTGATTCCTTTGTGCCCATGTCAATGGCTGGCTGTGATCACATGCACGTTGTAACTGCAGTCCAGAGTGCAATGAAGATGAAAAAATTGCTATGGCTCCTGTCTGACCGGCTTTGGCTAGGCTTGGGGTCACATGTCTTTAATCCTAGCACTCATCCTGAGCTACAAGGAAAACCCTACCTTGAAAAACAGACAAGATAAACCAGAAATAAAACTATCTCTTGCCTGGAATGGTGAGGCAAACCTTTAATTCCCGACTCTTTAAGCCAGGGAGGAAGAGGTAGGAGAATCCCTTTGCGCTCTAGGTGAGCCTGAAACTACATAGTGAATTCACGGTCATCCTGGGCTAGAGAAAGACCCTACCTTGAAAAACAAAAGTAAAAACCACATCAGGTCTTAAAGGCAGAGACTGATAAAGATTAGGGGATGTACTATAGAAGACATTGGATGATCTCCATCATGCATGTACACAGATCTCCACATACATGCATATTCCACTGATATGTCTCCCCTCCCCTCCAAAAAAAAGACAAGGGTTTTGTTGATAAACTCTTCAGCACATGAGTTCAGATCCCACTACCCCATGTCAATGCCAGAACATGTTGGGTTTTGTAGTCCTAGAATACTATGCCAGATAAGAGATTGTTGGGCAGTTAGCCTGCTGGACAAAGATGTAAACAGTAGACCGTATCTCATGACCTGGAAGATGAAGCCTGATTTTAAACAAAACAAGGAACTGCTGGGAATAGTATATGTGTTGTCAAGGATTCAATTCCTAGCCTTTCAAAAAAAAATATATCTTATAACCATTTTTTGTTTTATTCATATATTTTTGAGACTTTTTCATATAACTTATTTCACTTTTTCTTCTCCCTTTATACTTTAGGGCAATGTGTATGTGAAGTGCCCATCAATTGCTGCAGCTATTGCTGCTGTCAATGCATTGCATGGCAGGTGGTTTGCTGGTGAGTTTGATAATTTTTATATGTGATTGTTAAACAAAGACTAGAATAAAACACTGAGACAACTTTCTTTTTTTTCTTCAACAGGTAAAATGATAACAGCAGCATATGTACCTCTTCCAACCTACCACAACCTCTTTCCTGATTCTATGACAGCAACACAACTTCTAGTTCCAAGTAGACGATGAAGAAAGACACAGTCCTTTATGTACATAGCTTTTTTTTCCTTGAGAATTCATCTTGAGTTATCTTTTATTTAGATAATAAAGAGACAAGAGTCTACTGTCATTTGTATACAATTCCTGTTACCTTGAAAAATAAAAATGTTAACAGGAATGCAAGTGTGCTCATTCTCCCTAACTAGCAGTTCCCAGTGTATACAAAGCTGTTCTCTTGTTCTGCCTTTAAATGTTCATGTAGAAAATTTACATTTAAGGATATATAGGAATAGCTCTAGTTGAACAAATGTGCTTTCTGTGTAAAGGCAGACAGGTATGTAATGTTCTTAATGTTCAGAAGCTTAACTTTTTACACAAATTTCATTTCATGATGTTATTTGGCTCGTGGTTTTGCAGAGGTTTCTCAAATACACAGAAGTGTATGGAAATTCTAGGCAGCTAAAGGGCTGTTTGGCATCTCACCTTGCATTCTGATCATTTGGCAACAAAGGGAGATTTAAAAATTATATTTCTTGATGGTAACTTTTCAATTAATGTATCTGTAAAAGTTTCTTTGTAAATACTGTGCTATGGTGTGTCTTAAGATTCCAAACAAAATGATCCCTGCATTTCCTGAAGATGTTAGTAACAGTATGGTGAGTGGAGCAGTCTGGGCAAGAACTAGGAAATGCAGAAATAGGTTTTGTCTGGTTGCATATAATCTGCTCTTTTTAAGCTCTGTGAGCTCTGAAATATATTTTTGGGTTACTTCAGTGTGTTTGACAAGACAGCTTGATATTTCTATCAAACAAATGACTTTCATATTGCAACAATCTTTGTAAGAACCACTCAAATAAAATTCTCTTTAAAAGGCCACAGGAAATCCTCATTTTTCAAATGCTGTAAAGTTAAGGAGACACACGAGCATAGGATAGTTGGGTTTGTTTTGTGCTTGTGACAGGGTCTTAACATGTAGCCCATCTTGGCCACAAATTCATAATTCTTCATCTGCAGTGGTAGAATGAAAGGTATGTGCCATCACATCTTGCCTATTACTAGTTTCTCTGACATATTTTGGTGGTAGTTTAGTATTTACCAGTTCCAGAGTTTTGTTCAAGTCCTGGAGATAAATGGCTTTGGTCATGCTACCTCTGAGCTGCATCTTTTTGGAATGTCTGGGGAAACATTTGCCCTCTAGCTGTCTTATCAACTGCTTTATAGTAATTTCATGATAACCTAACCGTATGCATCAAAAACGAGGGGAAAATACAGATTAATGCTGCCTATAAAAGCTGCATGTTTGTGGTCCTGCAGTCTGACGTGAATACTTAGACTACTGGATTAAAATTGAGGAGGGCGGCTTGAGAAATTGCTTAGCAATTAAGGTACTTACCTGCAAAGCCAAAGGACTCAGGTTCAATTCCCCAGGACCCACATAAAGCAGAGACACAAGGTGATGCATCTTCCCATCCTCTTTATCTGCCTCTCAAATATAAAAGTTTTCTGTTTTTTGAGGTAGGGTATAATTTGAAATTAGTCTCAGTCTGGCCTTCTACCTCAGCCTCCAGAGGGCTGGGAATCACCTCTAATGTATCTTAACATTTTGCTTTATGGGTTCTTACTGCTTGCTTGAATCTGAAGAAAACGTCCATGCTGTTTTTCAGCACTTTGTGACAGATAATGTAGTTTGTCAGAATCTCCACCTACCCCTGCCTCCCCCCCCAGTTAGGGTCTCACTCTAGCTCAGCCTGATCTGGAATTTACTATGTAGTCTCAGGGTGGCCTCAAAGTCACAACAATCCTCCTACTTCTGCCTCCAGAATGCTGGGATTAAAGGCGTGCACCTCCAGGCTTTTGTTGTAATTTTTTTTAGAGAGAGGCAGATAGAGAATCCGCTCCCCAGGGCCTCCAGTTACTGTAAAGTAACTCGATCCTGTACCTCTGACTAACATGAGTCCTGGGGAATCCTAGGTCCTTTGGCTTTGCAGGCTAGCGCCTTAACTGCTATGCCATGTTTGCAGCCATACTTACTGGTTTTTCAAGGGAGGGTCTCTGTCTAGCCCAGGCTGACCTGGAATCCACTCTGTAGTCTCATGTTGCCCTTGAAGTCACAGCAACCTTACCTCTGCTTCTCAAGTGCTGGGATTAAAGTCGTATGCAACCACCACCACACCCACCTCACCAATTTTGATTTAACAGAAATAGGACTTATGAAACAGATACCCATCCTATTCATTAGGTTTTTTTTTTTGTTGTTGTTTTGTTTTTTGGAAGTCTTACTCTAGCCCAGGCCAACCTGGATTTCACTTTGTAGTATCAGGCTGAATTCAAAACTTAAAGACATGTGCCACTATGCTAGGTCATTGGAACTTTTAAGTACATATTTATTTGAGAGGGAGAGAATGGGCGTGCCAGGGTTTTGCCACTGCCGACAAACTCCAGATGCATGTGCTCCCTTGTGCATCTGGCTTTTGTGGGTTCTGGAGAGTTGAAAGGGGATTCTTTGGCTTTGCAGGCAAATGCCTTAATCCCTAAGCCATTTCTCCAGCCCTGGAATTTTGTTTGTTTTTAAGGTAGTGTCCCTCTAGCTCAGGCTGACCTGGAATTCAGTATGTTGTCTCAGGGTGGCCTTGAACTCGGAGAGATCCTACCTCTGTCTGCCAAGTGCTGGAACTTGTATCACCATGCCTGGCTTGTTTGGAAATTTTAAGTATTTTTTATTTGCAAGCAGAGAATAGGGCCTCTGGCAAGTAACTCAAGACACATGCGCCACTTTGTGCATTTGGCTATACTGGGGAGTCGAACCCTTGTCCTTAGGTTTTTGCAGGCAAGTGCCTTAAACTACTGAGCCATTCTTCTAGCCACCTCCTCTCCCAAGCACACCAAGGTCGCCAGCCACTGGAACTCCAAATGCATGCTACCTTGTGCATCTGGCTTACGTGTGTCCTGGGGAATCAAACCTGGCTGCTTTGGTTTTCTAGGCAAATGCCTTAACCACTAAGCCCTCTAGCCCTGGAATTCACTATGTAGTCTCAGGGTACCTGGAACTCATGGCGATCCTCCTACCTTTGCGTCTAAATGAGTGTAACACCACACTGGGCTTCGTTTGGGTTAAAGCAGGGCCTCATTTCAGAAGGCTGACTGGAACATACTGGCCCAGGCTACTGTTAACTAAGTCATGAACCACCATTCCTGGTTTTTAGCTTGCTGTTTTAATTTATAAAATCTTTGCCTAGAGTGGATAATAATAGGCTGAGAATGAAAGAAAAAACGTTTATTACAGTACAAGGGTCAGGATGGCTGGGAAAGTACAGATGTAGCTGGTAATCACTGTTCTGATTAGCATCGTATTCCCATTCCGATGGCCATGAATGTGCCAAAGGTGCCGCCACTCTGCATCATGGTTTTCCCAATGCCACCCATCAGCTCCCGACCTCGCATTCCGATCCTGAGGAGAAAAGCAAGATTGGGGCAACTCGTAACAAAAATACCAGTAAGTTATTAACGTACCATTTACAAGCACAGTTACAAGTAGGCCCTACTTAAGTCTGGTAATCGTTTTATCTCATTTGTCATTCCAAGGATGTCACTCTTCCCACTTAGGGTGAGCATGTAGGAGAATTTATGGTCAATGCTACATTAACTGCATTCACCTTTTGAAAGGCATAAAATACACGGGCAGAGAAACCATCGTTTATGATTAATTTATTCTACATGGTACATATTGGCTAGCATTCTTTTGCCTGGTTTCCTAGTATTAAAGATTTTTGGATTTGAACCTGGGTTCAAGACCCAGCTCTCAAGTTTACAGTGTGTGCTGTTTTTAAAACCGGCGACACATTACCTTACAGACTCTTGATTACAGTACTTATAACACAATGTTTAAAAATGCTGGGTAAATGTTAATTGTGCCATGTTGAAAACATCAAAATGTGGAAACGAACTTTTGTATGTTTCCAGGGCAGAAAAATGGCTCAAAAGTTTTTTCAGGGCTGGAGAGATGGCTTAGCGGTTAAGCGCTTGCCTGTGAAGCCTAAAGACCCCGGTTAGAGGCTCGATTCCCCAGTACCCATGTTAACCAGATGCACAAGGGGGCGCACGCGTCTGGAGTTCGTTTGCAGTGGCTGGAGGCCCTGGCGCGGCCATTCTCTCTCTCTTTCTCTGTCTTTCTCAAATAAATTAAAAAGTAAATAAATAAAAAGTTTTTCCAGTCTAAGTATAAATACTGGGCAGCAACAGGATTTTCTAACATATAAGCTGCTTTCATTATGTGCCAGGTTAAGAGCAAAGCATGCTAACCTGTTTTTTTTTTTAATGTTTATTTATTTGAGACAGAAACACAGAGAGGATGGCGCGCCTGGGCCTCCAGCCACTGTATGCGCCTCCTTGGGCATCTGGCTTTCATGGGTCCTGGGGAATCGAATCGGGGTCCTTTGGCTTTGCAGGTGAGCACCTTAACCACTAAGCCATCTTCTCCAGTCCCCAAACGCGGCTCTTAAAAAAAAAAAGAAAAAAAAAGTGAAATTGGCCGTGTGGTGTGCACACCTTTAATCCCAGCACTCGGGAGGCAGAGGTAGGAGGATCGCCGTGAGTTCGAGGCCACCCTGAGACTACAGGGTGAATTCCAGGTCAGCGTGGGCTGGAGTGAGGCCCTACCTCGAAAAACCAAAAAGTGGAACTGGCCATGAATCTACAGTTGAGGACACTCGGCCAACAACTTAACCATAGTCACTGAACTCACAAGGGTCAGAAGGCCATTTTGAGAGTCTAGAGCTCAGATCGGCCCCTAACCTTTCGCTTCCACCCTTTTAAGACAGGAAGTCAATTCTCCTTTGCTTACAGGACAAGGAGACCAAGTGGGCAATCCCGCCCAGACGTCACGGCGGGCGCCCGCCCTCACCTGAGACAGGAAAAAGTGCCGAAGAGCGCCCCGGCCGCCATGCCCACGGCGCACCCCATGACGAAGCCCATCTTGACGCGGTCGAAGCAGCTGGGCTGGGACTGCCCGTAGGGACCCACGGCCACCGGCATCTACGGGGAGGGGGGGTGGTGAGGGACAAGAAGGTGAGGGCCCAGCCGCCAGCCAGGGAGCCGGGCGGGAGCGGGCTCGGGCTCCTCAGGGGAGGACGTCAGCGCCGTCCGACCGACTCCACACCGCCTCGCATGGAGGCCCGCCGTGGCGCGACGCCGCCGGGGCGCGGCCGGCCCCACCTCACCTCGCTCTCGGCCTCCGCGGCTCCGCCGTGCGTCTCACTCTCTCGGAAACCCGGGAGGAGGGCTCTCGCCGCCAGGGGGGGGGGATCGCTTCCGGAGCGAGGCGGCGACTTCCGGGAGCCTGCGGCCGGAGACCGCAAGCCTTTTGGGATGGTGGGCCCGGCCGCCGCCGCCGCCGCCGCGGGGACCATGCTGCTGCGAGCCGCTTGGAGGCGGGCGGCTGGGGCCGTCAGCGCCGCGCCGGGGCCGAAGCCCGCGGCGCCCACCCGGGGACTGCGCCTGCGCGGTACGCTCCCCCGAACCTTCCGCTCTGCACAGCTACGCGTAAGGCTACGCAAGGCTTTCCTCCCGCAGCCTCGCCGTGCGGCTGTGCTGCCCACACTGACCCTTCCTCTCGCCTGCGTCCCTCACCTTTCCTTACACCGGCCCCTCGTATGTGGACCCTCCTGCTCTACCCCTCGCGACCCCCACCCCGGAGCCCTTGAATCGCGTCCTTGAAAGCCCTCCTCTTGCACGCTCACCGGGGGATGCTCGGGCCCAGCCAGCAGCCTGGCAAGGAGCTGGCCCTCACCTGCTCTGCCCTCCCTTTTCTTCCAGATGGCTTGGCTTTTACAGCTTCCTCCCTCCCATCGAGATACTTTTTCAACATTGCCTCCCAACGGCCTCCTCCAAGTGCCCGTTCTCTGTTGCTTACTTCGAGGTCTTCCACAACGTGCCCGGGTCTCTGTTTTGTTTCGGGTCTTTTTGAGATTCAACCCCAACATCCCTTAAGCTCCCCTCGATGCAGCTTCCAGCTTCTGCCATGTCATATGTTCCTGAGTCCATAGTTGCATCCCGTCTCATTTAGCCACTCCTTTTTTGTTTCTTTTTTTCCTTCTTTTTGGTCAGTTGTAGATTATGCTCCCCTGTCGGCTATTCCCCCTGACACAGCCACTGCCCCTGAGGCAGAGTCAGTGCTGCGACCTCTGTATATGGATGTACAAGCTACAACTCCTCTGGTAAGGACTGAGGTGGAGATTTTCCCAAGGCTGTTTACAGGTATAAAGGTTAAAGGACAAATTCACAGGAAGGCCCAATCTTTATAGAATTTGAAAACCATTAAGTGTGCTAGGAAAAGCAATAAACCAAGAGTCAGGAAGTTTAAGTGCTAGTTCCCCTAGAACCGATTTTACTACTTTCTAAGCTATTGCCCTTACCGGCCTGGCAAGGAGTAGTTTAGTAACGGTTGAATGCATGAGCCTGGGAACTGAATATGGTGGCTTAGATCTGTAATCTCAGCATTTAGGAAGCTGAGTCACGGGATCACAGAGAGATTGAAGGCAGCCTAGACTCCATAGGAAGTACCAGACCAGGCTGAGCTACAGTTTGAACTGTCATGTCTCATTAAAAAAAAAAAAAAAAAAAAAAACTTCCAGGATTCCAATTTTTTTGTTTGTTTGTTTTTGTTTTTTTTGAGGTAGGGTCTCACTCTAGCCCAGGCTGACCTGGAATTCACTATGTAGTCTCAGGGTGGCCTCGAACTCACGGCGATCCTCCTACCTCTGCCTCCCGAGTGCTGGGATTAAAGGCATGCGCCACCACGCCCGGCTATCAGGATTCCAATTTTAATTGGAGAGCTAAGGAAAGAAAGTTTGTAAGTATTAGATTTCATATTTTGCAGTTTTTAATAAAGGGAAATGTTATACATTTATTAAAAAATATTTCCCCTGCATAATGAAAAGGTTAGTAATTTTGCTGAATGTTTTGAGTTGCAAGTTATTTCAAGGTATTTCATGGATGTCATATCCATGAAGTGTTTGGAAAAGATAGATTTTTTTTTTAAAGGTTAAGTACCAAAGGTAGTCTAGTCTAGAGAAATATTAAGTGTTAGCTTTTTAATTTGTACTGTAACATCCTTATACTTTCTTTTTTAAGTGTACCTTTTTCTCAAACAACTTAGATATTTTTCCATATCATTTTTTTTTCTGATGCAGAGTTCAGGTTAATTAATATTTTACTGCATTTGATAATGTATTATATGTTTAAAGCCTAGTGACTTCATTTTGACATTCTTTTTTTTTTTTTTTTTTTTTGGTTTTTCGAGGTAGGGTTTCACTCTGGCCCAGGCTGACCTGGAATTCACTATGTAGTCTCAGGGTGTCCTCGAACTCATGGTGATCCTCCTACCTCTGCCTCCCGAGTGCTGGGATTAAAGGCGTGCGCCACTATGCCCGGCTCATATTTTGACATTCTTGTGATTTCATATGCTGTATTCTTCAACCAGTAAAATTCTAATGTGTTTTATTTAAAAAAAAAAAAAAAAGTGCCTGGACCAGAATGAGGCCCTACCTCGAAAAACCAAAAAAAAAGAAAAAGAAAAAAAAAAAAAAAGCTGGGCGTGGTGGTGCATGCCTTCAATCCCAGTATTTGGGAAGCAGAGTTAGGAGGATCGCCATGAGTTCGAGGCTACCCTGAGACTACATAGTGAATTCCAGGTCAGCCTGAGCTACAGTGAGACCCTACCACAAAAAAAAAAAAAAAAAAAAACAGTTGCAGTGGTGTATGCCTTTAATCCCAGCACTTGGGAGGCAGAGGTAGGAGTATTGCCATGAGTTCCAGACCACCCTGAGACTACATAGTGAATTTCACATCAGCCTAGGCTAGAACAAGACCCTACCTCAAAAAAAAAAAAAAATACTAGTTTGACAAAAATAAATAAATAAAAGATGGGCTGGAGAGGTTGCTCAGTGGTTAAGGCACTTGCTTGCCAAGTCTGAATGCCTGGGCTCAGTTCCCCAGTACCCATGTAAAGCCAGATGCACAAGAGTGGTGCATGCATCTGGAGTTTGTTTGAGTTTGTGGTGTGCTCCTTCTCACTCTCCAAAAAATAAATAAAATAATTTTTGAAAAGGAACAAAGAGGAGGCTGGAGAAATGGCTTAGTGGTTTAAGGCACTTGCCTGCAAAGCCAAATGATCCAGGTTCAATTCCCCAGGACACACATAAGCCAGATGCACAAGGTGGCACATGCATCTGAAGTTCACTTGCAATGGCTGAAGGCCCTGGTGCACCCATTCTTTCTCTCTCAAATAAATGAATAAGTAAAAATTAAAGAAAGAAAGAAATAAAAGGGCTGGACAGTTGGCTCAGCAGTTAAGATGCTTGCCTGCAAAGCATAAGAATCCAGGTTTGATTCCCCAGTACCCACATGAAGCCAGGTACACAAGGTAGTGTATGTGTCTGGAGTTTGTTTGCAGTGGGTAGAGGTCCTGGTACACCTGTTCTCTCATCTCTCTCTCTCTCTCATAAACAAACACATAAATAAATAAATAAGTGAAAAAGAGCTAGGTGTGGTGGCACTAGGGAGTCAGAGGTAGGAGGATTAACATAAGTTCGAGGCCATCCTGAGACTACATAGTGATTTCCAGCCTGGGCCAGAGCGAGACCCTCCCTTGATTTAAAGAAAAAGAAAGAGGGCTGGAGAGATGGCTTAGTGGTTAAGCGCTTGCCTGTGAAGCCTAAAGACCTTGGTTCTATGCTCGATTCCCCAGTACCTATGTAAGCCAGATGCACAAGGTGGCGCATGCATCTGGAGTTTGTTTGCAGTGGCTGAAGGCCTTGGTGTGCCCATTCTCTCTCTTTCTCTGCCTCTTTCTCTGTCTGTCTCTCTCAAATAAATAAATAAGTCAAAAAAGAAAAAGAAAGAAAAAGGAAAAACACATAGGCTGTCGAATAAGGAGACTGCCCCTTGGCTATGAATTAGATGGGCTAAAAATATGCAAGAACCCAGCACATGATAAGCACTCAATACATTGCTTTTATTACTATTAATGTTATTACTTGGTGCTAAAGATTGGACCTGAGGGCTGGAAAGATGGCTCAGCAGTTAAGGTGCTTGCCTACAAAACCTAACGAACAGGGGTTGATTCCCCAGTACCCACATAAAGCCAATGCATAAAGTGGTGCATGCATCTGGAGTTTATTCACAGTGGCTAGATGCCCTGGTATGCTCATTCTCTCTCTCTCTCTCTCTCTCTCTGCAAATAAATATTTTTTAAAAAAAGATTGGACCTGAAGCCTTGTGCATGTTAAGCACACATCATACACTTTTGTTTTAGTATACGTGTGTATGTGTGTGCATTTTCCTGCTCATGTGGGAACATGCATGTGTTAAGGTATACATACGCATTTTTCTGTCTCCACCTTCCTCCTCTCCCTAGGTGTTCTGGATTACAGATGCTAGGGCAGCAGTGATTTTTCACATGGGTTCTTGCTATCCAAACTCAGGTACTCACTTGATCCCAGTTCCCAAGTCTAGTTTTTTGTTTGTTTATTTGTTTTTCTAGGTAGGGTTTCACTCTAGCCCAGGCTGACTTGGAATTCACTATGTAGTCTCAGGGTGGCTTCGAACTCACAATGATCATCCTACCTCTGCCTCCTGAGTGCTGGGATTAAAGGCAATATACTTTATTTATTTATTATTTTTATTTTATTTTTATTTTTTTTTCTGAGGTAGGTCTCACTCTAGCCCAGGCTGACCTGGAATTCACTATGGAGTCTCAAGGTGGCCTCGAACTCATGGCAATCCTCCTACCTCTGCCTCCCGAGTGCTGGGATTAAAGGCGTGCGCCACTACGCCCGGCAAAGGCAATATACTTTTCACCAGTGCATGAGAGGGATGTTTGCCTGTGTCAAGTCTCAGCCCGTATAAATCACATTGCCTGGCAGGAATGGAAACACTAGTAGAAATAGTTACCAGAACAAGGCAGTGCTGCCAGGTATGGTGACATATACCTATAATGTGAGCACTCAGGAGGTGAAGGCAGGAAGAGTAGGAGTTCAAGGCATGCCTTGGCTATGGAACAGGCTTGAGGCCAGCATGGGGTATATGAGGCCCTGTCAACAAAAAGGAATGTAAGGGAAAGACTGTTTATTAATGACCTCTGGGGATGGTAGAACAATGTGATTTTGAGATGATTCAACAGTGAGAATATGTAAGGTTTATACTTTTTAAACTTTTTGTTTATTTGAGAGTGACAGAGAGAGAGAGAATGGATGCATCAGGGCCTCTTTCCACTGCAAACGAACTCCAGATGCATGCGTCACCTTGTGCATCTTGCTTACATGGGTACTGGGGAATTGAGCCTCGAACCAGGGCCCTTAAGCTTCACAGGCAAGCCCTTAACCATTAAGCCATATCTCCAGGCCAGGTTGATACTTTTTGATTAGGATTTTAGAGTTGGAAGAATGTTAGGCTTAGCATAGGCTGTGTCTGAAGGGTTGGGATTGTAGACAGGGTGGGCAGGTTTAAGGGGACAAAGTAGGGTCTGCACTGACCAGGGCCTCAAGGAGACTGATTTCTTCTCTGTGCACAGGACCCTCGGGTGCTCGATGCCATGCTTCCGTACCTCGTCAATTACTATGGGAACCCACACTCCCGGACCCATGCTTATGGCTGGGAGAGTGAGGCAGCAATGGAACATGCTCGCCAGGTTAGTACAGAGGCTAGATTGAAACCTTATATTGCAAAACAAAACAAAACAAAACAAAAAAAACAGCTCCAAAACCACACAGTCAGGTTTTTAGCAACATTGACCCCACATTTTATTACCAGTTTTACTGTTACAGTCAGCTTTGCCTTGCTACCAGAAAATACCAGACCAAGAGCAGCTTGTGGTAGAAGAAGGTATGTTCTGGCTTACAGACTCTAGGGGAAGCTCCATGATGGCAGGGAAAACGATGGCATGAGTAGAGGGTGGCCATCACCTCTTGGACAACATCAGATGGACAACAGCAACAAGAAAGTATTCCCCATTGTTTTTGATTAACTGTAATTCTATGCCCCTGGTTTGATGCTATTAACCATAAGTTCTATTATCTGGCCTGCACCTGGTATGATGTAATTGTGATTTTTGTCTTTATAAACCCTATCCCACTTTCCTTCAGGGTCTAGAGTCCTCCTGAGCATTGGTACACTCTTGGCCATTGGCAATAAAGGAGTTTTAATTGGCTTAATAAGTGTGGTGGTTTGTAATTCCCTCACATGGACTATAACTCTGACCTGCCTGTATTCTTTCTTTCTCCCAAGTAAATAAGTGAGTAAATTTTATTTAAAACAAAAAATAATATTAAAAACCATAATATTGGCATTTTTGGTTTGTTGAGAGTGACTAAAGTCTCATATTGTAATCCAAGCTGGCCTAGAACTCAAAATGTAGTGTAGGCTGGCCTCAAACTCATGGCAGTTTTCCTGCTTCAGCCTCTGGAGGGCTGGGATTATAGACATGAGCCACCATAATACCTCTCTTGACATTCAGGTTTGTTTTTTTTTTTTTTTTTTTTTTTTTTTTTTGAGACATGGACCCATGTAGCCTGGGCTGCCCTGAACTTTCTATGTATCCAAGGAGGTCCTTGAACCTGCCTCCACCTTGTTTATGTGGTGCTGGTGTTTGAACAAAGGGCTTCCTGCATATTAGGCAAGCATTCCCCAATTGAGCTATATCCCCAGCAATATTTGGCATTCTTTTTCCTTTGAGGCAGTCTCACTCTAGCCCAGGCTAACCCAAAACTTGCTCTATAGCCCCAGACTATGCTCATACTCACAGTGATCATCCTCCATGAGCCTCCCAGATGCTGGGACAAAAGACCTTCACTACCACATCAGGCTTGGCATTCTAATTAGTCTATTTTGGGGTGGAAAAAGCAATGGGATCTAAGATGTAGCAATCTGTCCCCTTGTCTATCTTCAGTCAGACTTGGTAGGTAATGAGTTTCTTTCTGAGCAATTGGTAGAATGCAGTGGAGTGTTTCCTGCTCCAGAATTGTGTTCCAGTTGTCTGCTTGGGGAACTAATGCTATGTATCTATGGTCCTTGACTTACAGCAAGTAGCATCTCTGATTGGAGCTGATCCTCGTGAGATCATTTTCACTAGTGGTGCTACTGAATCCAACAACATAGCAATTAAGGTAAGAGTAAGGGCGCTGAAGGTGTGACTCTGGTAGAACTAACCTAGTGTTTGAGAGGCTCTGGGAAGAGAAAGGCAGGAAAAAGAGAAGGGAACCAGAACCAGAAATTCTGAGCTGTCTTGACTTTGGAGATGAAGTTCCTCTATTATTTGGATTTATACATTTCCTTTTTTTAATTTTTTAATTTTTAATTTTTATTTATTTATTTGGGAGCGACAGAGAGAGAAAGAGGCAGATAGACAGATAGAGAATGGGCACGCCAGGGCCTCTAGCCACTGCAAAGGACCTCCAGACGCATGCGCCCCTTGTGCATCTGGCTAACGTGGGTCCTGGGGAATCGAGCCTTGAACCAGGGTCCTTAGGCTTGACAGGCAAGCGCTTAACCGCTAAGCCATCTCTCCAGCCCTACATTTCCTTTTTTTTTTTTTTTTTTTTTTTTTGGTGGGGGTGGTTAGGGTTGACCTGGAATTCACAATGTGTCACAAAGTGTCAGGATGGCCTCGAATTCACAGCAATCCTCCTGATCCTCCTACCTTTGCCTCCCAAGTGCTGGGATTTAAGGCATGTACCACAAGGCCTGGTGATACATTTTTTTTTCCCCAGGTCCCCAGCCCTACCTTTTTTGAAGAGATGATACTCTCTGATGTGTTGCTTCCCTCAGCTCTTGTAATCTTAAATTATTTGTTGTTGGTCTGAGTTCAACAAGGTATTTGGATAGGAAAGGAGACGGTGTAGGGTTCTTTGTTACATTTTATTTTTGGATGGCAGCTATTTCAAAGAGTAGATTATATATATATATATATATATATATATATATATATATATATTTTTTTTTTTTTTTCCTTCAGAGAAATAGGGAGAGAGAGAGAATGGGTGCACCAAGGCCTCTAGCCACTGCAAACAAACTTGGCGTTTACGCAACTAAAATTCCACTCTTGGCAGTCATGTTGATGTTTCTTAGAACATAATTACATTTGACTGCTAGGATTACTTGAGTAAATGCCAAGGCTTTGAGAAATTGTGGCCTGCTGTAGGTTCATTTCAGGCACCACACTGTCTCACTGCTTCTCAACTATGCTGCTAACACTGGTTTTCCTGACCCAGGCTTGAGAATCAGAGGCTTGGGATGAGCTCTAGAATCATTCCCACTCTGTTCATTCCCATTATCAGGAAAGTATCCTTCCTTTAGACTGTAGAGACCTTAAATTCGGGGTGGAATTTCCTCCAAAGGTGGGGATTGTTTATGCAATGGAGAATACTTTATAAAAGGTTAAAATTTTAGATGATTTCTAAATGCTTATTACAAGATTTATAACTTAAATCTTTACCAAATTGCTAATTCAGGCTTGTTAACAAAGCCCAGAGGCTGGAGAGATGGCTCAGCCATTAAGGCGCTTACCTGCAAAAAGCATAATGACCTGGGTTTGATTTCCCCAGTACCTATGTAAAGCTAGATGCACAAAGTGGAGCATGCCTCTCGAGTTTATTTGCAGCACCTAGAGTCTGTGGTGCACACATTCTCTCTATCGGTCTTTGTTCTCTCCATGTCTCTGCTTGTAATTTTTATTTTATTTTGAGAGAGACAGAGAGAGACAAAATGGGTGCGTGAGGACCTTCATCCTGCTGCAAACGAACTCCAGACACGTGCGCCCCCTTATGTACGTGTGCGACATTGCATGCTTGCGTCACTGTAACTCTGGCTATCTGGGAACAGAGATTTGAACATGACTTCTTAGGCTTGCAGTCAAGTGCCTTAACCACTAAGCCATCTTTACAGCCCATAAATAGATTTTTTTTTTTTAAAGCACAAGCTGGGCATGGTGGTGCACACCTTTAATACCAGCACATGGTAGGCAGAGGTAGGAGGATCACCATGAGTTCAAGGCCACTCTGAAACTACATTGTGAATTCCAGGTCATCCTGAGCTAGAGTGAGAGATGCTTCCTCAAAAGAAAAGCACAGGACTGTTGTTTTCTCTGTATTTATAATGGTTGTAGAAAGACAATATACTTTCCGGGCATGGTGGCACATACCTTTAATCCCAGCACTCTGGAGGCAGAGGTAGGTGAGTTCAAGGCTACTCTAAGACTACATAGTGAATTCCAGGTCAGCCTGAGCTGGAGTGAGACCCTACCTCAAAAAAACAAACGACAAAAAAAAAAAAAAAATCAAAACAAGAGATAATATATTTGCTTTCTGTCGTGTATAACTTCCTACTTTTTCTTTTTTTTTTTAAATTTTTTTTGTTCATTTTTATTTGTTTATTTGAGAGTGACAGACAGAGAGAAAGAGGCAGATAGAGAGAGAGAGAGAATGGGTGCGCCAGGGCCTCCAGACGCGTGCACCCCCTTGTGCATCTGGCTAACATGGGTCCTGGAGAATCGAGCCTCGAACCGGGGTCCGTAGGCTTCACAGGCAAGCGCTTAACCGCTAAGCCATTTCTCCAGCCCATCCTACTTTTTCTTTAAGGGCATATGCCACCATGCCTGGACTTTTTTTTTTTTTTTCATTCGTAGACATTTTTGTTGTTGTTGTTGTAATTTGAGAGATGGAGGGAGAGAGAATGGGCACACCATAGCCTCATGCTGTTGTAAGCAAACTCTAGACACATGTGCCATCTTTTGCATCCGGTTTATGTGGGTCATGGGGAATCGAACTTGGGTCCTTTGGCTTTGCAAGCAAGCACCTTAACCTCTAAACCATTTCTCCAGCTCCATTCATAGGTTTTTATTTGGAAAAAAATTCTAAATTTTATAATGACAACAATGGTAATACAAGAAAAATAATATAGTAAGAGAGCATCAAGTAAAATGAGACATACATGAAAAATATGAAGTGTGGGGCCAGAAGGATGGCTTAGCTGTTAAGGCATTTGCCTGCAAAGCCAGAAGACCCAGGTTCAAGTCCCCAGGACCCACGTTAGCCAGATGCACAAGGGGGCGCATGCGTCTGGAGTTTGTTTGCAGTGGCTGGAGGCCTTGGCATGCTCATTCTCTCTCTCTTCCTCTTTCTCAGTCAAATAAATATATGTAATGTGTTTTCATAGGCTGGAGAGATGTCTCAGTGGTTACGATGCTTGCCTACAAAGCCTGAGGACCTGGGTTCAATTCCCCCCATTACCCATGTAAAGCCAGATGCACAAGATCACATGCATCTGGAGTTCATTTGCTATGGCTAGAGGCCCTGGTGTGCCCATTCTCTCTCTCTTTCTCTGTCTCTCAAATAAAAGTGCTTTTTGTTGTTGTTTGTTTGTTTTCCAGTAAAAAAGGTAAAAAGAGGGGCTAGAAAGCAGGGCATGGTGGCACATGCCCTTAATCCTAGCACTCAGTGGCAGAGGTAGGAGGATCGCTGTGAGTTTGAGGCCACCCTGAGACTAAAAAGTGAATTCCAGGCTAGCCTGGGCACAGGTAGACCCTACCTCAGAAAACCAAACAAATAAAAAAATTAGAAATTCTAGGACTGTTTTAGCCTGTCTTTATTGTTTCTTCAGGTATTAAAAGCATTTGCCTTGGTTTTCGGCCAGTTGCAGAGGATGTCCTTAGGGTACAGTCCCTAGACCAGAAAAATAGTCTCTCTTTTTAGATGAGATTGTAGTTATTGCTATCTTCCTGAATAAATTCTCCTTTCCTACACTAACATCAATCTCTAGGGTGTGGCCAGGTTCTATAGGTCGCGAAAAAAACACCTGGTCACCACCCAGACTGAACACAAATGCGTCTTGGATTCCTGCCGTTCACTGGAAGCTGAAGGATTTCGGGTGACCTACCTCCCGGTTCAGAAGAGTGGCATCATTGACCTAAAGGTAAAGGTGGCTCTTGGTATGACGGGCAAAATAGGTGGAGCCTAGCTTCAGCCTGTAGATCTATGTCTTTAGCTTTGTCTGGAACTTAAAGGTCCATATAGTGGTTAGGTTAGGGCATAGTGTTAACGGCATTCTCAGAAAAAGAAATGTTTACCTTAAATTTATTATGTTCTCCTTTTCTCTGGAGGACTTATTTCTCAGCTCTATTGTTGATTTCTGGTTTATACGAGAGCCACTGGACAGTCACTCACACAACTGCAGAGTTCTGGCCTGTGCCAATGCTTCTCATCTCCCTATAAAGGAGCTATGGTAGCCAACGGTGTGGCTCAGTGGCAAGAGTGCTTGCCTAGCATGCACAAGGCTGTCAGTTTAGTACCCAGAATCACAAAAAGCAAACTAAAAAGGCATTTTAATGTACACTAGGTGAGGGAGAACATACCTGTAATCCAAGGACTCAGAAGCCTGCGGCAAGAGGATTGAGAATCCAAAACCATCTTGGGCTTCATAGTGACACTCTGTCTCAAAAAGCCAAAGTAAATAAATAAAGCTGGGGCATCATGGCTCACGCCTGTAATCCCAGTACTCTGGAGGCTGAGGCAGGAAAATCACACAGAGTTTGGGGCCAGCCCAAGCTACATAGTGAGACCCTGTCCCCGCCCCCCCCCAAAAAAAGTAGCTGGGTGTGGTGGTGGTGTACGCCTTTAATCCCAGCACTCGGGAGGCAGAGGTAGGAGGATCCGTGAGTTCAAGTTCAATACCACCCTGAGACTCCATAGTGAATTCCAGGTCAGCCTGAGCTAGAGTGAGACCCTACCTCGAAAAAAACAACAAACAAACAAACAAAAAAATTGAGCATACCTTTATGCATATATTTCTGTTTTGTTTTTTAATTTATTTGTTTATTTGAGAGACAGAGAATGGGCATGCCAGGGCCTCCGGCCACTGCAAATGAACTCCAGATGCATGCACTCCCTTGTACATCTGGCTTATGTGGGTCCTGGAGAGTTGAACCAGGAACCTTTGGCTCTGCAGGCAAGCACCTTAACTGCTAAACCATCTCTCCAGCCCTCTTTTTCTTTTCTTATGTGTATATATATGTATGTGTGTTGTGTGTATTCATGTAGGTGTACATGCGTGGGTGCACATTGGATGTGTGGAAGTCAGAGGTTGACATTAGGTGTCTTCCTTGATCGATCTCCTCTTTTTTTTAATTTTTTAATTTTTTTATTAACAACTTCCATGATTATAAAAAATACCCCATGGTGATACCCTCCCTCCCCCTACTTACCCCTTTGAAACTCCACTCTCCATCATACCCCCTCCCCATCTCAATCAGTCTCTCTTTTACTTTTGATGTCTTTTTTTTTTTTTGAGGTAGGGTCTCACTCTAGCCCAGGCTGACCTGGAATTCACTATGGAGTCTCAGAGTGGCCTTGAACTCACGGCGATCCTCCTACCTCTCCCTCCCGAGTGCTGGGATTAAAGGCATGCGCCACCACGCCCGGCTTAAAACACATTTTAAACAAAACTAAACATGCCTCAGTGGTTAAAGGCACTTGCTTGCAAAGCCTGCTAGCCCGGGCTCACTTTCCCCCATACCCATGTAAGGCTAGATGCACAAACTGGCACATGTATCTGGAGTTCATTGACAGCGGTCACAGGCTCTTGAGTGACCATATAATTTCTCTCTTTCTTTTTTTAAATTTTTGAAGTAGGGTTTTACTCTAGCCCAGGCTGACCTGTAATTTTGAGGATTGAACAATGTTGAGGATTGAACAATATTGAGGATTGAACCCAGGGAATCACACATGCCAGGCAAACACTATTTTTTTTTTTTTTTTTTTTTTTTACCATTCTGATGGAGTTGTATTTGTAAGAATATTTGTCTACATTCTGGTTTATATAATGTTCAGTTGGTGCTTTATAGTCTCCTCCCTCTTACACACTCTTAGGAACTGGAGGCTGCCATCCAGCCAGATACCAGCCTAGTCTCAATTATGACAGTGAACAATGAGATTGGAGTGAAGCAGCCAATTGCAGAAATAGGTGAGTGTTGTAGGTCAACCTTAACTCTGTCCTGTGGTCCCTCTGAGGCAACAGAAGCAGACTGGGTGTTCAAACCTTCTAGAGAGTATATTGAGAAAATCAAGGGAAAGAGAACTTAAATACTTTGCAAGGGGAGAGAGAGAACGGGCGTGCCACAGCCTCCTGACATTAAAGGAACTCCACATGCATGTGCCAGTTTGTGCATTTGGACTTACATGGATACGGGGGATGTGAACCCAGGTCATTAGGCTTTGCAGGTAAGTCCCTTAACCACTGAGCTGTCTGTCCAGCCTGATTTTTTTTTTTTTTTTAATCTTTAGAGTAATGGCAGGGTTAAAGGAGACCAGAGAGGAGGAAAGGACTTACCATAATATAGTCATTTACTCTGTGTTGCAGTCAGGTTTGCATTGCTGGTAGAAATCACCCAACCAAGAGTAGCTTGTGGGAAAAAAAGGACGTTTATTTTGGCTTACAGGCTTGAGGGGAAGCTCCACAGTGGCGGGGGAAAACGATGGCATAAACAGAGGGTGGACATCACCCCCTGGCCAACATAGGGTGGACAATAGCAACAGGAGAGTGTGCCAAACACTAGCATGGGGAAACTGGCTGTAACAACCATAAGCCCGCCCCCAACAATACACCACCTCCATGAGGCGTTAATTCCCAAATCTCCATCAGCTGGGAACCTAGCATTCAGAACACCTAAGTTTATGGGGGACACCTGAACTAAACCACCACACTCTGGGTAGAGATCATTTCTGGTGCATTGTGGGACCACTGCTAGGTTCCTTTCACTGAGCTATGGGCCTCCCTCTCTTTCATTTCCTCAGGGCAGATCTGCAGTTCCAGGAAGGTATATTTTCATACCGATGCAGCCCAAGCTGTTGGAAAAATTCCAATTGATGTCAACAACATGAAAATTGATCTCATGAGCATCAGTGGTCACAAAATCTATGGTCCTAAAGGTACCGGCCCTTCTTGAGTTGCTCTTCTCTGAAACTCTCAGCAAGCCCTTTTGCAAATGCTCCTTAGAATCAATAACTTGAGACTACATTGCTCTCAGAGAAAGTGTCCAAACACTAGCTTATTTGTAAACCCAAGTAAGTGACTATGTATATAAGATTCTTCTTTGACTCCTTTAAACAGTCCTTAGAGTGGATATGGATATTAATTTGGCTGAAGAAAATAAGGGTTTGGTAATTTATATTTTACTAGATATAAGCAGAAATGAAAAAAAAAAAAAAAAGAGATCGAATTAAGTGGGTTGTTGTTTTGTCTAATTCACTGTGATGGCTTCTGAGTTCCCAGAGGTTATAATCAGTGTTTCTGTTGTTTCTGTGAATTGTTCTTTCTGAAAGCCCAACATAAAATGTTGGATTTTTTTTTTCGAGATAAGGTTTTGCTCTAGCCCAGGCTGACCTGGAATTCACTATGTAGTCTCAGGATGGCCTTCAACTCAAAGCAATTCTCCTAACTCTGCCTCCTGAGTGCTAAGAGATTAAAGGTGTGTGTCACCATGCCCAACTAAAATGTTAGATTTTTTAAAATTATATATATATGTCTTTTATTTTTTAGTTTTTCGAGGTAGGGTCTAGTTCAGGCTGACCTGAAATTCACTATATAGTCTCAGGGTGGCCTCGAACTCACAGCAATTCTCCTCCTACCCCTGCCTCCCGAGTGCTGGGATTAAAGGCGTGTGCCACCACGTCCATCTCCTACCTGTTTTTTTTTTTGCCCCCCCCCCCCCCCCCGTAGGGTTTCACTCTAGCCTAGACCAGGAATACACTATGTAATCTCAGGGTGGCCTCGAACTCATGGTGATCCTCCTACCTATGCCTTCCAGTGCTGGTATTAAAGGTGTGTGCCACCACGCACGGCTCTTATTTTGTTTTTAACAGTGTGGTTTTGAGATTTTATATCAGCACAGAAAGAACTTTATTCTTTTATACCCCTACTTGGTATTTCATTGTGTGGATATATCATAATTTATTTCACATTCTCCAAATGATTGCCATCTAAATTGTTTCTAATATTTTTGCTCTTATGAGTAATACTATGAATCACTTTATTCATGTTTAGGGAGCTGCTTTAAATCATTTTGGTCATTACTTTCAGTGATGTTATTACACTGTTTCTGGTATTTCTTCTTTTCCTTAAATTAAAAAATATATTTTTATTTATTTGATGTGGGGGGAGAGAGAGAGGGAGGGAGGGAGGCATAGAGAGAGAATCTCTCTCTTTCCAGCCCTTTATTTTATTTTTTGGTTTTCTGTTTTTCGAGGTAGGGTCTCACTCTAGCTCAGGCAAACCTGGAATTCACTATGTAGTCTCAGGGTAGCCTCCAGCTCTTGGCAATCCTCCTACCTCTGCCTCCCCAGTGCTGGGATTAAAGGCGTGCGCCACCATGCCCGGCTTATTTGCCGTTCTTTTGAGGTAGGGTCTTGCTCTAGCCCGGAATGAGCTAGAATTCACTATGTAGTCTCTGTGTGGCCTCCTGCTGTTGGCAATCCTCCTACCTCTGTCTCCTGAGTGCTGGGATTTAAGGTGTGCACCACCATGCCTAGCTCCCTCAACCTTTTTAAGACCAGAAGTTTGTTTTTTGAGGTAGGGTCTCCCTCTAGCCCAGGCTAACCTGATTTACTATATAGTCTCAGGGTGGTCTTGAACTCACAGCAATCCTCCTACCTCTGCTTCCCAAGTGCTGGAATTAAAGGTGTGCGCCACCACACCCCACCCCTTCTACCTTGTTTTGAGACAAGGTCTCTTATTTTCCTGCTGTGTGTCAGACTAGTTTGCCGTGAGCTTTTGCATTTTCTGTGCTCCACCTCCCATTGCTGTAGTCATGTTGGTGTTGGGATCACAGACATATGTGCCACTTTGCCTCTGGCTTTATGGGGTTGCTTGGGAGAACTGAACTCAGGTCAGCAGGCTTACAAGCAAGTACCTTAGTACTGAGCTGTCTCTCCAACCCCAACTTTTAAAAAGTATTTTTATGAACTCCAGCTACATGACTTTTTTTTCCTTTTTTTCTTTTTATTTATTTGTTTGAGAAAGGCAAAGAGGCAGAGTGAGAGTGAGAGTGAGAGAGAGAAAGAATGGTGGCACCAGGGCTTCCAGCCACTGCAGACGAACTCCAGATGTATGTGCCACCTTGTGCATCTGGCTTATGTGGATCCTGGGGAATTGAACCGAGGTCCTTTGCCTTTGCAGGCAAGGGCCTTACCGCTAATTCATCTCTCCAGCCCGGGGTACATGACTTTTCATGGGTACTGGGGAACCAAACCCATATCCACCAACTTTGCAAACAAGTGACTTTAATGGTCTGTTTTTCTATTTAGAAAGATTTAACTGTAAAATTTGAAAAAGGCCAGCCTTTGATCCCAGCATTCAGGAGGCACACGTAGGAGGATTCCCATGATTTGGAGGCCAGCCTGGGACTAGAATGAGTTCCAAGTCAGCCCAGGCTAGAGTGAGACCCTGCCTGGAAAATAAATAAATAAATACATAAATTTGAAAGATATTTTGATGTTTTTAGAAAGTGATATTTTGTTTCATTTGTGTTTCCCTGTTTTCTAAAAACTTTGCTTTTTAGGAGTTGGTGCCATCTACGTCCGCCGCAGGCCCCGAGTGCGTGTGGAGGCATTGCAGAGTGGTGGAGGGCAGGAGCGGGGTATGAGGTCTGGGACAGTGCCCACACCGTTGGTGGTAGGGCTTGGAGCGGCCTGTGAGGTGGCCCAGCAAGAAATGGAGGTAGGTAAGGGAGAGCAGCTCTCTTTCTCTCGAAACTTCTTCCTCTGTGCTGGGTTTCCTGCACAGGAGCATCTCAGCATGGCCGAGTCAGATCTCTGTGGAAGAAGAGGTCTAAGACAGCCCTGTCCTGGAGCCAGCTCTGGATTATGCCTGAAACCCTAACTGCTTGAGAGACTGAGGCAGGAGAATTGAGCTTGAAGCCAGCCTGGGATACATAGCAAGATCCTATGTGAAGAGTAGAAAATAAATAAATAAAAATAAAGGGCTAGCTCATCGGCAGAGGGCTTGTTTCACAGCAGCAAGGCTGTGTGTTCAATCCCTAGTACAGCAACAAGAAAGGAATGGAGGGAGGGAGGGAAGGAAGAGAAAGAAAGAAAGAAAAAGAAAGAAAGCCAGCCAACCCTGCTCTGTTTAGGTCCTACAGGCCTTGTCAGCAGCTCCAAAATTCATGGCCTGTTAGTCGTTACCAGCCTGCTTATTTCTCGGTCGTTGGAAGTCAGTTTCAGAGCGCCTTTGCACACGAGGCACTGTCCTCAGGATTGAGATTCAGTGGTCTCCAGGAGTAATGCAGAGATGAAACACCGGTCAGATGCATAGTTACTCCTGCGCAGTGGAGAAGGCCTTCGCTGTGCTTAGTCCTCTCCTGTCTGCTTGCTCCTTAGTATGACCACAAGTGGATCTCGAAGTTGGCAGAGCGGCTGATTCAGAAGATAATGAAGAGCCTTCCAGAGGTTGTAATGAATGGAGACCCTAAACAACACTACCCTGGTATGCACATGTTCTTTCAAGCCCCATTTTACTTTTTTTTTTTTTTTTGAGGTAGGGTCACACACTAGCCCAGGTTGACCTGGAATTCACTATGTAGTCTTAGGGATCCTCCTACCTCTGCCTCCTGAGTGCTGGGATTAAAGGCATGCACCACTATTCCTGGCCCATTATATTGTTTTGTTTTGTATTTTTGTTTTTCGAAGTAGGATCTCACTCTAGACCAGGCTGACCTGGAATTCGCTATGTAGTCTCAGGGTGGCCTTGAACTCATGCTGATCCTCCTAGTTCTGCCTCCTGAGTGCTGGGATTAAAGGCATGCACCACCATGCCCACCACATTATCCTTTTTTAATTTAAGAAATAAATTATTTAATTTATTGACAGTTTTTTATTTATTTATTTTTGTTTATTTTTATTTATGTATGAGCGACAGACAGAGAGAGAAAGTGGCAGAGAGAGAGAGAGAGAGAATGGGCACGCCAGGGCCTCCAGCCACTGCAAACAAACTCCAGATGCATGCACCACCTTGTGCATCTGGCTTATATGGGTCCTGGGGAATCAAGCCTCAAACCAGGGTCCTTAGGCTTCACAGGCAAGTGCTTAACTACTAAGCCATCTCCCCAGCCCCCATTTTTTTTTTTTTTTTTTTTTTTTTGGTTTTTCAAGGTAGGGTCTCACTCTAGCCCAGGCTGACCTGGAATTCACTATGTAGTCTCAGGATGGCCACCATGCCCAGCTAATTTATAGATAATTTTTATACATGTATATATTATATTTTGATTATATTCACCTCCTAATAACTTTCTGTTGCAGTCAGGTTTGCATTGCTGGTAGAAATCACCTGACCAAGAACAGCTTGTGGGAAAAAGAGGTTTATTTTGGCTTACAGGCTCGAGGGGGAAGCTCCATGATGGCAGGGAAAACGATGGCATGAGCAGAGGGTGGACATCACCCCCTGGCCAACGTAAGGTGGGCAATAGCAACAGGGGAGTGTACCAAAAACTGGCATGGGGAAACTGGCTATAGCACCCATAAGCCCACCCCCAACAATGTGCTCCCTCCAGGAAGCATTAATTCCCAAATCTCCATCAGCTGGGAACCTAGCATTCAGAACACCTAAGTTTATGGGGGACACCTGAATCAAACCACCACACTTTTCTTTCTCAATACCTTAATTTTTTTTTTTTTTTTTTTAAGGTAGGGTCTTATTCTAGCCCAGGCTCACCTGGAATTCACATTGGAGTCTCAGGGTAGCCTTAAACTCATGGCAATCCTCCTACCTCTACCTCCGGAGTGCTGGAATTAAAGGCATGCACCACCATGCCTGGCTTTTTTTTTTTTTTTTTTTTTTTTTTTTTAAGGTAGGGTCTCACTTTACTCTGTAGTCTAGACTCACTATGTAGTCTCAGGTGGCCTTGAACTCACAGTGATCCTCCTGCCTCTGCCTCCCAAGTGCTGGGATTAAAGGCATGCACCACCACGCCTGACAAAAAAAATATTTTTTTTTAAATACTTGCCTCATTCATTCTAGGCAAAAGCTGTACCCTTGAGCTTGTATCCTCAGTTCTCAATCCCTCTTCTGGTAGAGGTGGAGACACTCAGCCCTTGTCATAGTGTTTCTTTCTCTTCTCTAGGCTGTATCAACCTCTCCTTTGCATATGTGGAAGGGGAGAGTTTGCTGATGGCACTCAAGGATGTCGCCTTGTCCTCAGGGAGGTGAGTTAGACCAGATAGGCATTGCAGTAACAGTGATTAGCTTGACTTGTGTAAGTACCTCATGTTACTAAATTTCCTGGTATAGAGAAGACAGACACAAGAGCTTTTGACTCATGGTTAAGGTAATTTTGTTTGTTTGTTTTTGGTTTTCAAGGTAGGGTCTCACTCTAGCTCAGGCTGACCTGGAATCCATTATGTAGTCTCAGGCTGGCCTCGAATTTATAGCCATCCTCCTACCTCATCCTCCTGAGTGCTGGGATTAAAGGCATGTGCCTCCACACCCAGCTGTTTTTTTTTTTTAATTTTTTTTCTTTTTGCTTATTTTATTCATTTGAGAGAGAGGAGAGAATGGGTGTGATGGAGCCTTCAGCCATTGCAAATGAATTCCAGATGCATGCGCCACCTTGTGCATCTGGCTTATGTGGGTCCTAGGGAATTGAACCTGGGTCCTTTGGCTTTGCAGGCAAGTGCCTTAACTGCTAAGCCATCCCTCCAGCCCTGTTTGTTTTTGAGGCAGGGTCTTACTGTAGCCCAGTCTGACTTGGAACTCACTTTGTAACCCCAGGCTGGCCTCAAACTTGCTGAGATCCTCCTATTTCAGCCTCCAGGGTGCTGGGACTAAAGGCATGTGCTACACTGCCTGGTTGACAATAGATAACTTTTTAACTGGTAGGGCAGAGGCTGAAGTTTATCCCCCTGGCAGGTCTTCCTGGGGAAGAATTTGGTGCCTTTTATGGTCCCAGGGGATGTATGTGTCTGTTTCAGGATTATATAAGAAATACTTTTTTTGGTTGTTTTATGTAGAGTCCTGCTGTAGTCCAGGCTGACCTGGAATTTACTATGTAGTATCAGAGTGGCCTCGAACTCACCGTTATCCTCCTACCTCTGGCTCTCAAGTGCTGGGATTAAAGACATGTGCCATCATGCCCGGCTTATATGAGAACTTCTGTTGTAGGCCACCAACCTTTATCTGCCCTCTGAGGTGGTACACATAGTGTCCTGTATTCTGGGGGACAGGGTTTCTGTTACCTTTTTGTCAGTTCTAGTGCATGAATATCATGCTCTTTCACCCCCTGGCAGTGTCTTTGATTGAGGTAGTTATCTACCACAGGCACCAGAGGAGCTAGGATTACACCCCAGGATTCACAGGGCATCATTGGTCCTTTTAGCACTGGTGAGATCTTTTTAGTCCCTGTGGCATGATTGCAGGACCCTGGAAGAAATGAGCAAGTCTGCAGGTTTGTAGCTAACAGGCTCATGTCTTTCTCTTCAGTGCCTGCACTTCTGCATCCCTGGAGCCCTCTTACGTCCTCAGAGCCATCGGCACCGATGAGGATTTAGCACATTCTTCTATCAGGTCAGTGATTTGAGGGCAACTTTGTTTCTTCATTGAGACACAGTCTTTCTAGGGACCAGACTGGGTTTGATCTCACAATCCTCATGTTTCCACCTTCCAAGTGCTGGTGTTACACATGTGTGCCAACATGCCCGATTTATGCAGTGCTAGGGGTAGAACCCAGGGGTTTGTTTCTACTTGGCAAGCACTTTAAATTTATTTATTTATTTTTGTTTTTCGAGGTAGGGTCTCTCTAGCTCAGGCTGACCTGGAATTCACTATGGAGTCTCAGGGTAACTTTGAACTCTTGGTGATCCTCCTACCTCTGCCTTCCGAGTGCTGGGATGAGAGGCATATGCCACCACGCCCAGCTTAAATTTATTTGTTTATTTATTTATTTATTTATTTAATAGAGAGAGGAGGAGAGAGAGAGAGAATGGGCACACCAGGGCTTCCAGCCACTGCAAATGAACTCCAGGTGCTTGAGCCCCTTGTGCATCTGGTTTACGTGGGTTGTGGGGAATAGAACCTGGGTCCTTTGGCTTTGCAGGCAAATGCCTTAACTGCTAAGCCATCGCTTCATCCCCTATTTATTTATTAAAAAAAAATTTTTTTTTCTTTATTTACTTGAGAGCAAGAAATAGGTAGGGAGAGAGAGAGAGAATGGGCATGCCAGGGCCTCCAGCCACTGCAAACGAACTCCAGATGCGTGTGCCCCCTTGTGCACCTGGCTTATGTCGGTCCTAGGGAATTGAGCCTGGGTCCTTTGACTTTGCAGGCAAGCTCTTTAAACATTAAGCCATTTCTCCCACCCTGAGTTTATTTAATTAAGAGAGAGAGAGAGAGGAAGGTAGAGAACATGGATGCTCCAAGGCCCCCAGCCACTGCAAATGAACTCCACACATGCGTGCCACCTTGTACATCTGGGTTATGTGGGTTCTGGAGAATCGAACCTGGGCCCTTAGGCTTCACAAGCAAGTGTTTTTAACTGCTAACTCATCTCTCCAGCAAGCACTTTACCAACCAATATAGCCGCATCCCAGCCCTCTCTGTGTCTTCTGTATAGTGGGTCTTTTGTGAGTATTGGCCACAAACATTACCCCAGTGCCAGCTCAGACACAGAACTCTTCTGCTGTTCTATGCCTTCTCAGGTTTGGCATCGGTCGCTTCACTACAGAGGAGGAAGTAGACTACACTGTGGAGAAATGCATTCAGCACGTGAAACGTCTTCGAGAAATGAGGTATGCCCTAGTACATCAACAGACTCTTTATAAGAAACTGTACTGCTGGCTCCTCTCATGTCCTCAGGCTATCCATTTCCACAGCTGCAAAATAGTTTGAAAGTATTTTATGATTTAGAGATTCCATAAAGCAAGAAAGCAAATTTCTTTGGCTTCTTGTTTTCAAATATATGTTTTAAAAATTAATACTTGGGAGTGGTGGTGCACGCTTTTAATCCCTACACTCGGGAGGCAGAAGTTCAAGGCCAGCCTGAGACTACATAGTGAATTCCACGTCAGCCTGGGCTAGAGTGAGACCATACCTCAAAAAAAAACCAAAACAAAATAAAACAACAACAACAACAAAAAATAACATGGGCTGGCGGGATGGCTTAGTGGTTAAAGCACTTGCCTACAAAGCCAAAGGACCTAGGTTCGATTCCCTAGGACCCATGTAAGCCAGATGCACAAGGTGGCACATGCTTCTGGAGTTGGTTTGCCACAGGTAAAGTCCCTGGCGTGCCCATTCTTTATCTCCCTCTCTCTCTCTCTGTCAAATAAATAAAATTAATAAGCAAGGGTTGGAGAGATGGCTTAGCGAGTAAGCGCTTGCCTGTGAACTCACAGCAATCCTCCTACCTCTGCCTCCCAGTGCTGGGATTAAAGGCGTGTGCCACCATGCCCAGCCCCCAGGAATACTTTATCTCTACCTTTCCAGAACTGGGATGGGAGCTTCAAGACCACACTTTTAGCTCATTCTTATGGTCCCATTGAGCTGACCCTGTAGTATTTTTGTGTGTGTATGTGTTTTGTTTTGTTTTTCAAGGTAGGGTCTCACTCTAGCTCAGGCTGACCTGGAATTCACTCTGGGTGGCCTTGAACTCATGGCGATCCTCCTACCTCGGCCTCCTGAGTGCTGGGATTAAAGGCGTGCATAGCCACGCCTGGCTTATTTTTTTACTTTTTCCTGTTTGTGGAAGGTGGAGAGAGGCTAAAACTGGCTAGGACATAGAGCTGGAAAAGACCTGTTAGCCTCCTGTGTTAGGGTCCACCAGGACAAGAAGGGAGAGACAAGGACAGAAGTCATTGCTTAAAGCCTTAGAGCCAATGTTGTCTGCTTCCTAGCTAAGCCTTCACTCATTCAATGCTTCTTCTCTCTGACAGTCCTCTCTGGGAGATGGTGCAGGATGGCATTGACCTCAAGAGCATCAAGTGGACCCAACATTAGCAGAATGGACCCCTGACTTTGTGTTTGCCTGGCCCCTCCTGCCTCACTGATCCATGTATAGCCAGGTACTTCATTACACCCAGTGGGCGATCCATGGTCAAACCAGAACTGGAATAGCCCAGTTGGCTTCACCGCAGCCCACTTTCAAGTCTGAAACACAAGGACAGTATCTTTCCCCAGCCTTAGCTCCTTTGTAGAGGCATATTCCCTGTTTCTTTTCACAAGTTCTTTCTGGCCTTATAGTATGTGGACATTTTATCCTAAAGGATTAGAGACATTTATTATGATATTGCTGCTGGATACATCTGTCTTTGCCGGGGGACAGCGAGAGGAACTGGAAGTAAGCTCTTTGTCCAAAGAATGCTGATCTGTGTGAATATTTGAATCATCACTTTTTGCTGCTCACCTGGACTGGCAATGTTGGCAACAAGCATAATCAACTTTGATTTCATTTTTTTTTTTTTTTTGGCTTCAAAGGCATCTCTTCATATTGACTGTGACCCAAACAGCAAGTCTTAGAAAAGGCTTGTCTTCTTTCTATTTAATCTTCCTCCTCCTTCTCCTTTTTTTTTTTTTTTTTTGTTCATCTATTATTTGAATAACTTAAGTTTTTTTTCCTTGAAATTTGTTAACTTGAAGAGTGGAGAAATAAATTCACTTTCTTCCATTTACTCTGTGACTTTATGAGAGCCTAAGAGAAAAGTGGAAGTTGTACTTGGGAACTGGAGACTACTACCTCATCTGGTTTCCATAGATGACTTGGTCAGCATGCGTAGTTTTCCATTCCACCATTATTTGAAGAACCTGTGGGACTCAGACTTTATTCTGGGGGTTGGGGATGCATTGGTTATCAGGACTAGAAAGAACTCTGCCTCACTGAGCTTCCATACTTATACTGATGGGAAATAAGAAGCAAACAGAGACTATAATAGGTTGTGGTAAGTGTTATGAAAGAAAGAGTATTATGAGGAAGTAGTAGGAAAGACCTCTGATGGGGTTTCCTGGCAAAGCACTTTGGGAGTATTTATGAGGTGAATGTTTAAACTATGTGAAGGCTGCGGCAGGGGAATTGCTTCCAGTTTGAGACCAGTCTGGATTATACAGTGAGTTCCAGCCTCAGCATGGCTGTCTGAAAACCAAAAATTAAAAGGCCAGCAGTAGCCAGGCTTGGTGGTGCATGCCTTCAATCCCCTCTCTAGCCCTATATATATTTTTTAAATTTATTTGCAAGCAGAGAGAGAAAGAGAGACAGACAGACAGAATGTGTGCACCAGGTTCTCCAACCACTGAAAACTAACTTCAGCCGGGCATGGTGGCGCACGCCTTTAATCCCAGCACTCGGGAGGCAGAGGTAGGAGGATCGCTGAGAGTTCGAGGCCACCCTGAGAGTCCATAGTGAATTCCAGGTCAGCCTGAGCTAGAGTGAGACCCTACCTTGAAAAACAAAAACAAAAACAAAAACAAAAACAAAACAAAACAAAAAAAAAACCACTAACTTCAGACACATGTGCCACTTTGTGCATCTGGCTGTATGTGTGTATTAGGGAACTGAACCTGGGTTATTAGGTTTTGTAGGCAGGTGCCTTAACTGCTGAGCCATTCCTCTAACCCTCCCCCCTTTTTTAAAAAAATAATTTTGGTGGGGCTGAAGAGATGGCTCAGCGGTTAAGGCACTTGCTTGCAAACGTAAGGACCCATGTTTAACTCTCCAGGTCCCATATACACCACACGTACAAGGTGATGCAAACACGCAAGGTCGTATATGCACACATGATGACACATACTTCTGGAGTTCAAGTGCTGTGGCTGGAGGCCCTGGTGCACCAACTGTCTCTCATAAAAAATATACTAATAATTTTGGTGGTCGGGCATAGTGGCACATGCCTTTAATCCCAGCATTTGGGAGGCAGAGTTAGCAGGATCACCATGAGCTCAAGACTGCAGAGTGAATTCCAGATCAGCCTGGGCCAGAGTGAAACCCTACCTCGAAAAACAAAAACAAAAACAAACAAACAAAAAAAAAAGTAGGGGCTTAGCAGTTAAGGCATATGCCTGGTAAGTCAAAGGACCTGGGTTCGTTTCCCCAGGACCCATGTAAACCAGATGAACAAGGTGGTGCATGTGGTCTGGAGTTCATTTGCAGTGGCTGGAGACCCTGGCGCACCCATTCTCTCTTTCTCTCTCTCTCTCTCTCTCTCTCCCTCTCTCCCCCCCCATCTGCCTTTTTCCCTCTCTCGCTTTCTCAAATAAATAATAAAATAATTTTTTCTGTTTAAAAAAAAATAATTTTGTGGCTAAAGCACTTGCCTGCAAAGCCCAAGCACCTGGTTTGATTCCCCAGCACCCATGTAAAGCCAGATTTACAAAGTGGGGCATGCATCTGGAGTTTGTAGTGGCTGGAGGCCCTGTGTGCCCGTGTTCTCTGTCGCTCTTCTATGTAGTCTCAGGCTGGCCTCACATTCTCCCGGTATGCCTTCCTGTGCCTCCCCAGTGCTGGGATTAAAGGCGTGCACCAGCCACCATGTGCAGCTCAATTTATTTTTATTATTTATTTATTTTGGTTTTTCGAGGGTGGGTCTCACTCTGACCTGGAATTCACTATGTAGTCTCAGGGTGGCCTTCAACTCATGGTGATCCTCCTACCTCTGCCTCCCTAGTGCTGGGATTAAAGGCGTGCACCACCATGCCCGGCTCAAATTTATTTTTAAATATTTTTATTTATTCACTTGAGAGAGAGAGGGAAAGAGAACAAATGAGCTAGTGAATGTTATGTGCATGAGGGTGTCTTGCAGCAGCAAATGAACTCTAGAGGCATGCGCCACTTTGTGAATTGACTTTTATGTGGGTCCTGGGTAATAGAACCTGGGCTATTGAGCTTTGCATACAAACACCTTTAACCATTCTTCCAGCCCTCAAATTTTTGTTTTGTTTTGTTTGGTTGTTTTGAGGTAGCCTCTCGCTCTAGCTCAGGCTGACCTGAAATTCACTATGTAGTCTCAGGGTGGCCTCGAACTCAAGACGATCCTCCTAACTCTGCTGCCCGAGTGCCAGGATTAAAGACGTGTGCCACCACGCCGGAGTAGGGTTTTTTTTTTTTTTTTTTTTTTTTTTTTCTTGTCAGTATCGAGAAAAGTGGTTACTACTTGTCTGGCCCTCAGAACAATTTGGCTAGATAGGTAGGCACTATTTCCTGTCTTTCCCAGAGGCTCAAAGCAGTGAAGCTGGGCTGGAGAAATGGCTTAGCGCGCTTGCCTGCAAAGCCAAAAGGACCTTGGTTTGATTCCCCAGGACCCACGTTAGCCAGCTGCACAAGGGGGCGCATGCGTCTGGAGTTCGTTTGCAGAGACTGGAGGCCCTGGCGCGCCCATCCTCTCCTTCCCTCCCTCTCTCTCAAATTAAAAAAACAAAAAAAACAAAAGCACAAAACTGAATCCATTTGCAGAAAGGTCTCCAGGGCGGGGACAGACGTGGACACCCGCCTGAAGGTCTGGCTTGGGCGCAGAGACCCTGCAGACGCTAACTCCAAAGCCCCTCCTCCCCCGCATCATGGGGCGACGCGCGCCGGACTGAACCCTCGGCGCGCCTGCGCCTCCGCCCTCCCCGTGACGTCACGCGCCCGCCCCGCCCCTCGCGGAACGCGGCGCTGCCGAGCGGGCCGGCGGCCATTTTGTGAAGCGGCCGCGGAGGTGGTGCCTGCAGTGGGCAGCGAGCGGGAAGCCGTTCGGGCTTGGGGCTGTCGGCCGCGGGGCAGAGGCCGTGGCGCGCGCGCGCGCGGGGGGTAACTCGGGTCTGGGTTCTGGTCCCGCGCAAGCTCTCCCGGGTAAGACTCCGGCAGCCCCGGAAGAACGGGCGGGGCCGTGCGGGGCTCGAGCCGCCCCTTGGTGGCTCGGGGCGGGGCCTTGCCCAGGCCTCCGGAGCCCCGCGAGCGCCCTACACAAAAGGGGGCCCCCGGGGGACCAGGGCTTACGGGGGTGGCCCTGAGGGGCCCACTGTATCCCCGTGCGGCCGGAGAAGACGGGGCCATCACGAGGATGTCCCCGGTGGTCCGAGAGAGAGAGAGAGGGGGAGGGGGGAAGGCGGGCGCAGTCGTGGGCGTCCCAGCGGCCCGTGAGCTAACGGGGCTTTACCGTGGGAACACCCACGCAGGACGGGGCAGGACTCCTTGCTAGGGCTCCAGACGAGCTTCGAGAAGTCACACCCGTGCCCGAAGCGCGGGGATGATCGGTAGCGAGGACCCCTGGAAGTGGAAAGGAGGGTTCCCTTGGCCTGCCCGGAGAGAGGCGCCTGCTACACCTGGTGTGGGGGAGGGGGAGGTAGGAAGTTCCGGTCGGTACTTGGCCCAGTCCGGGGACGAAGGCTCCCTACCCGGCCTCCTTAGTGGCTTCCAACGTGCAAGGGGATTGATAAGCAGTGAAAGGGGTTCTGGGTTCGTAGGCAGTCTGGGGAACCGCCCTCCCGTAGCGAGGGGGGTGTAGTAAGGGTGCCAACAAGTCCGCCCGTGGTCCCCCGAATTGAGAAGGGTCCTGCCATCAAAGCCGCTCCCTTTAGGGGTGGAGGTCCTGGCAGGAGGGAGGAGGGATGCTTAAGTTTCCCTGAAGCCTGGCAGCGCTAGTTTGCAGCCACGTGAAAGGGGTGGGAGAGCCCTTGGGGATCTACAGGCTAGTGACCAGTTATGGACATCCGTGCAGCTGGTTTAGCTGCTGGTTTAGTAAGTTCGTGGACTTAGGTGTGTGTGCTTCCAGTGAACTCCGGTGTGGGCTAGTTACCCAGGGTTAATTCAGTGCTAAACCTCCACTTCAGGTAGGGAGTGTCTTGCATAGGAATTGCAGGTTGTGTGAAAGAGGTTTCTGGATCCTTAAACCTTTCTTGCTTCTAGATTTCCAGAGATGACTTAATGAGTGAAGGCAGGCCGCCGGAAACATGTTGTATTTAAGGTGATGCCAGTGTATGTAACCCGATGAATGCCAACTGATGGCTTGCTGAAGGGAGAGGCAGTGAGAGAACTATTTCAGAGATTCTTGGATGGTTTGAAATGAAGTTTTGTTTGTTTTTTACAAAGCTCAGCCACAAAGATTGCCTGGGATCTTGTTAACTAGTGTATATTGTTAGTGTGCTTCGGGGCATTTGCAGTTGGAAAAAAAATCCCACAGGTCCGTACATGTAGGGAAGTCTTATTGGTTGTACTGATTTTTGGAATTTGATATTTTTGATAGAGTGATTTTTGTGTTTAGTGGAAAGCGTTCAGGCATAAGAATGTTGAAAGTTTAGAAGAACTTTTCACATAACTTATGGTAATTTAATTTTTGAAGGAAATAAATGTTTGGTTTGTTTAAATGAGTTCACAAGGATGTGCTTAGTACGTGTTGGGCAGTTGACCAAAAGAGGGAATACATTTTTATATCGCTTTTTAAATTGATGTTGGTCCCTTTATGGATTATAATTTTACTAATTTTAATTTTTCTTATGTTCAGATCTGTCAGGTGAAATGGGAAGCTCTAGAAACCATGTAGTTACTTATTTCTTAATGTTTTATGACCAGTACACTTTAGGCTTCTTTTGACATGTCATATGTTTTGATTGACTGAATATTGAAGGTTTGGGGGTTGTTGGTATGTATGGTTTTTTTTTTTTTTTTTAGGTGTAAAACTTGATTTCGTAGGTCATTGTGTACCAGATACTAGAATCCAGTGCTAATATTGATAGTACTTTTATTTGCGGAGAGCCTCTCCATTATTTGATTTCTTTATTTTCTTTTTCCCCTTTTTGTTTGTTTGGAGACAGGATCTTGCTGGCCTTGAACTCTTGATTCTCTGCAGTTGCTGGGATTGCACTTGTGCCGCCACACCATTCAGTTTGAATGCTTTTCTTCTGTAGATGTTCTGCCAGTAATTGTACAGCATATATGCTTTTTGACATCCCTTAAAATCCAGTTTCATATCTGATGCCTGGCCCTAACTTCTTAATAAATCACATAAATGATTATTAAATGATTTAGGTCAACCAATAGGAAAATAATTTCATTTCATTTGTGGTTTTATCAGATTTTACTGCCAACTATCTGTATACCATTTGATTTGCCCAGAGTGTAAAGCAAGCTTTTAAATCTAAAAACCATAGTGAAGGTGGATGTGGTTAGTTAGGTTAGAAATAATGTTGTTGCTTTGACGTGTAAACCAAGATAATGAACATTTTATTGATATGAAAATAACAATATTAAAGTCCTTGGCATGAGGAACATCTTATTTACAAATGTTTTTTGAATTGTTGCCTTTTGTGTATTGATTGGAAGTAAATGAGAAAATTTAGCAATGTATCACATTTTCAGCAGTCAGAATATTTATTAAGAATGATCCCAGAATCTGAAATGTGTCCCATTTGATGATAGGGAACAAAATTAAATGGATGTAGCCATGGTTTCATAATGCCTGCTGTGATGTGATGTGGCTGCGTGGTTATTACACTGCTCGTAGCACCGTGCCCATGGTAATTGGTTCTCTCTTGCTTAACTTGGAGGCGAACGCTTGAGGGGTCACTGGTCTTTTTGTTTCTTAGATTTGAAGTAGCTAGCTTTGCTCTGCCCTGATTCTCCAGTGAAGACTGATGGCTGAACAAAGTGAAAATCACTTCTGGGTGCTTATCCAATGAAGAGGGAAATGGTCAAGGTTTAGTTTGTGCCTTCACCTCTTAGTAAAGAGGCTTGTTGTCAGACATTTATCTTGAAGTTCCAAGTGATTGGAAAGACTAGTAAATAAGAAAGTTTTATCTTTTCAGATATAGATACTTGTAATTTATGCAGATATTGCCTTGAAGTAGGAAATAAACTAAGCAAGCTTACTGCTTTAGATATCAGTGGATATTTAATGAGGCGAACCAGCCTCATTTTCTCCTTGGTTCTACCTATACTTTATGTATAGATAGTATACAGTAGTTTGTTTATAAGATAGCCTCTTCCTTTGTAGCCCAGACTAACCTCAAAGTCCAGAATTCTGCCTCTGCTTCCTAAGTGCTAGCATTATTACAAGCTTATGCCCCGCCATGCCTGCTAAACTGTGTATTTTTAGATATTTTGTTGCATAGAATTATTTCAGTCTTCCAAAGTATACCAGAGCTTAAGGTGAGTAAGGGTAGATTTTGGGATTCTACATTCAGTTGCTAGCTGACATTTTAGCGTGTAGGAATACGCACGTTCTTGGAAAGCAGTACTTCATCTACCTTACTGTCTGGTGAAGAGATCTAGCACCAAGGGGTGTGAAGTTCTGGCCTTGAGCTTTCCTTGCCATGAGGTGGGATGGGATGTCCCCTTTAGTGTTTGGGTTGATTCTGTGTTACACGTTGGACACAAAATGTGGACTGCACTTTTACTAGTTTCAGCTGGCCTTTCTTTGTGTAACAAGACTTTTCCTCCTGATTGTTAAAGTAACTTCTGACAAACTTGAAATTTTTGGGTCGGACTAGGGTGCTTAATGGCTGATCTGATTATTTTGTTCTCAACATGGACATAGGATGCCACCTTGGGTCTGGAAGAAAAAAGGCTGAGGGACATCATTTTCCTTCTATTCAGAGAACATCTGGCCCTCTGCCAGGTGCTTTGTCTCTTATTAGTTTCTTTTTTGTTTGTTGGAAACAGAAACAGAGTCTCATTATGTATCCCAGTATATATTGCAGGCTCCTGCCTCTGCATTCTAGAGTGGTGAGCACACATCACCATGCCCTGTTAAACCAGGCTTTTTGTTTGTTTTTGTGTTTTGAGGTAGGGTCTTACTCTAGCCCAGGCTGACCTGGAATTCACTATGTAATCCCAGGGTGGCCTCAAACTCATGCGGATCCCTCTACCTCTGCCTCCCATATGCTGGGATTAAAGGCGTGCGCCACCACCCAGGCTTTAAACCAGGCTTTTTGAGTTAGAATCTCCAGTAGTTGTCATGTTTATCAAGGCTTAACTAGAAAAGTACCTGGGTTCTGTAGTTCCGAGAGCTACATGTTACACCAGTGCATGCCCTTTCATGCTACTTTATTGGTTACAACCTTTTTTTTTTTTTTTCTTTTCCTACTTGTGTTTCCCTTTGTGGCCAGTTTTAGAAACTGTTAGATACTGCTTTTTGAATGAAGAGTTTAAAAAACTCAAAGCCAGTTACCCTGACTCAAGCCTATAATCCCAGCACTCTAGTGCCTGAGGTAGGAGTTCCAGGTCAGTATGGGCAAAAGTGAAACCCTGCCTTGAAGAAACAAACAAAAAAACCTGTTTAGGGTTGGAGAGATGGTTTAGTGGTTAAGAACTCACATAAACCAGATGCACAAGGTGGTGCATGCATATGGAGTTTGTTTGCAGTGGCTGGAGGCCCTGGCAGGTCCTCTCTCTTTCTCTAATAAAAATAAAAAAAAAATTTAAGCTGGGCATAGTAGCACATGCCTTTAATCCCAGCACTTGGGAGTCAGAGATAGGAGGATCACTGTGATTTCGAGGCCACCCTGAGACTACATAGTTAATTCCATGTCAGCCTGGGCTAGAGTAAGACCCTACCTTGGGAAAACAAACAAAAAGCCTCACTATACACTGTTATTTAAGTTGCTGACTAAAAGATATTTTAGCTCATCTTTTCAAATATTTATTTATTATTTTGAGAGAGAGAGGGAGAGGCAGATAAGAGAGTAAGTGCACCAGGGCCTTTAGCCACTGCAAACAAACTCCAGACATATGTGCCATCTGGCATCTTGTGCATCTGGCTTATTTTGAACTTGGATCCTTAAGCTTTGCAGGCAAGGGCCTTAACTGCTAAGACATCTCTCTAGCCTTAGCTTGTCTTTTATACTTATTTGTTTGTTTATTTTTTAAAAATATTTTAATTTGCCGGGTGTAGTGGCGTACACCTTTAATCCCAGCACTTGGGATGCAGAGGTAGGAGGATCAGCATGGGTTATGAGGCCTTAGGTTAAATCCCCAACATTATCCACTCCCCCCCAAAAAAAGTTAAATAATTTTAAAATGACCTTAAATATAATTGTTTAGTCATTTGGTCATATATATTGCTTGTGAGTTATTTAGAACTTTACTAGTTTGGAAGAAATTCCACTGAAAGATGAGTGTCGTCTTTTTTATTTTATTTTATTTATTTATTTATTATTATTATTTTGGTTTTCCGAGGTAGGGTCTCTAGCTCAGGCTGACCTGGAATTCACTATGTAGTCTCAGAGTGGCCTCGAACTCACAGCAATCCTCCTAGCTCTGCCTCCCAAGTGTTGGGATTAAAGGCGTGAGCCACCATGCCCGGCCTTATTTAATTTTTTTAATATTTTATTTTTATTTATTTATTTGACAGAGAAAGAGAGAGAATGGGTGCTTCAGGGCCTCCAGCCACTGCAAATGAATTCCAGACCCCTTGTGCATCTGGCTGATGTGGGTCCTGGGGAATCGAACCTGGGTCCTTTGGCTTTGCAGGCAAGTGCCTTAACTGCTAAGTCATCCCTTCAGCCCTTTTGTTGTTTTTATTTTGAGATAGGGTTTTGCTACGTAGCTCAGGCTGCACTCAGATTTGTAACAGTAGTCTTCCTGCTTTAGTTTTCCGAATGCTGAGATTACAGGTGTGCACCACCATTACCAGCTTTAAGGGATTTTTTTTTTTTTTTTTTTTTGAGGTAGGGTTTCAGTCTAACCCAGGCTGACCTGGAATTTACTCTGTAATCCCAGACTGGCCTCAAACTCACAATGATCCTCTTACCTCTGCCTCCTGATTTAGGGAACTTATTAAAATTTATTTATTTATTTGAGAGAGTAAAACAAGTGGATTCTTCAGGGCCTCTAGTCACTGCATATGAACTTCAGGTGCATGCATCACCTTGTGCATTTGGCTTTATGTAGGTACTGGGGAATCAAACCCAGGTCCTTAGGCTTTGCAGGCAAGCACCTTAACTACTAAGCCTTCTTTCCAGGGCTCCCCCTCCCCATTTAGGGAACTTTTTTTAAAACTTTATGTATTTGCAAGCAGAGAGAGAGAGAAGAGAGGCAGATAGAGAGAATGGGCACACCAGGGCCTCTAGCCCCTGCAAATGAACTCCAGGCACATGTACCCCTTGTGCATCTGGCTTTGTGGGTCCTGGGGAGTTGAACCTAGGTCCTTTGGGTTTGCAGGCAAATGCCTTAACCACTAAGCCCCCCCCCCTTTTTTTTTTTCAAGGTATGGTCTCACTGTAGCTCAGGCTGACCTGGAATTTGACATGTAGCCTCAGGGTGGCCTTGAACTCACTGCGATCCTCCTATCTCTGCCTCCCAAGTGCTGGAATTTAAAGGCGTGCACCACCACGCCCGGCTTAGGGAACTTTTTCAACAAGTGTTTTGGAATGATTGTGATCATATAAGAATTTTCCATAATATGTTGAATTCCAGTGGAATTAGCCCTTATAGCCAGGACTTTCAGCTATGTTTTGTGATAGTTTATGGTACTTTGGTGCAAAGGAACATATGGAAGAGTCATTGCAGTGATTTCCATGAGTATCCTGGACTTGATGACTTCATCTGTCCAGGAATTGTTACTATGTGAACTTGTATGTTTTCATCAAGTTTTCTGGGAACATAGGAAAAGAGGTTGATGTTGGATTTACTGAGTTTTCAGGAGTGGTATAGTCAAGTGATAAGAGCAGTTTTACCAGATGGATTTTATAACTATTTAAGTGTTTGACTTATTTATTCTTGGGCTAATTTGTGGCACATTTTTGATACATGTAAATATATAAATACTTTGAATGATTCTCGGACTTGTAAGCAACATCAAGTTAAGAGTATGTGTGGGATTTTGGTATATGTCTTTCCCTTTTTTTGTATTTAATATGCATTCTAATGAAATACTCTGGTGGTTTCAAACTCTTCTTCTTAATGTACAGTTCAGTGTGGCCTGTGCATATTGTTTTGTGTTTCCTGAATTGATTTTTGCCTCCATTTATTCTCTATTGCAGTCTAAAGTTGGTTTTAATTGGTTGCCTACAGGATTGACTTGGCCTCTACTTGTTAAGAAATACATCTCTTGTTTAACCAAGGTAAGAGATTTTGAATAGGTTTGTTTTTATACAAAGTAAAATGAGATACTTTATTAAGAAACATGAAAGCATGTAGTAACTGAATTGTATGTGTGTTTACAAGTTTATCTGGGGGTGGGTAGGGTGAATACTTGTTGTTTCCTTCTTTGAGGATCTATTTTATATGGAAGCATTTTTTTTTTCAAAGTTTTTTGAGGTAGTGTCTCTGTCTAGTCCAGGCTGACCTGGAATTCACTATGTAGTCTCAGGCTGCCCTCCAACTCTTGGCGATCCTCTTATCTCTGCCTCTCAAGTGCTGGGATTAAAGGCATGGACCACCCATGCCTGGCCCAGGATGCATTTCTTATTGATAGGTAGTGAGCAACTGGTTTTCTGCCCCTTTTCAGTATTCTGAGTGAATTATAAATACAGGTGCTTGGTATGTTTAGTTACAATCTCTAGAAATAAAAGTATAGATGTTAGATTTTAGAGTGCACATTTTAATCTTTACATGAAACCTTAGCAGTTCATTCTAACTTTTTAAACTAGCCTCACACAGGGTCTTAGTAGCAGAATCACAGATGTTGCTTAAGATATTTTTCAGAACCCGAAAATTTCCTGTTCAGATGGCTTTATGAATAAATCTTGTGTTGGACTTTGGTTTACTCAGCCCTTTTCTAGCTGATAATCTGAGGCAGGTTTTCTACAGCATGTTTTCATGAGTATTTTGTACAGACTTTGAATCAATCTCTTCTCAGAAGATGGATGAAAGACTTACTAGGTATGCCATTTAGCTTTGTGCTCAATTTGTGTTCTTGGGACCATATCAAGTTCTCATTTTATTGACCAAATGTGAATTTAGTATCTTTATCATGTTGTTTGGGTCACTGGGTTACACGTGTTTCCCCCATAAGAAATTATTCAAGCATTTTTTTTTTAAGTTGAACAGAAATGCCATCACTTTTTATTTATTTATTTATTTGAGAGAGAGAGAGAAGACATATCAGGGCCTCCAGCCACTGCAAACGAACTCCAGATGCATGCACCCCCTTGTGCATCTGGCTTACATGGGTCCTTGAGAATCCATCTGGCATCCTTTGGCTTTGCAGGCAAACACCTTAACTACTAATCCATCTTTCCAGCCTGCCATCACTGTTTTGTACATAAATATATTTCCAGATTCAGTAAGGAATGTGAACTTTGTTCAGTTACTTGGAAACTTACTGATAAAACAAAGAGAAAGTCTATTGGTGTGATGATTTTTAGTTTTTCTTCCTGCCCCATCCCACCCCCAGTATGGGGATTGAACCTAGGGCCTTATGCATGCTAAGGCAAACATATACTGTAATGCTGGATAGTATCTTTTTCATCCTTTCTCTTTGTTTTTTTTTCCTTTTGGTTTTTCAAGGTAGTGTCTCATTCTAGTTCACTCTAGCCCAGGCTGACTGGAATTGACTATGTAGTTTCAAGCTGGCCTTGAACTCATGGTGATCCTCCTACCTCCTCCTTTTGAGTGCTAGGATTAAAGGCATGCACTACCATGCCCCGGTTATTGATGGTTTTTTTTTTTTTTTTTTTTTTTTTTTTTTGAGATAGGGTCTCTAAGCCAGGAATTCAGTATGTAGTCTCAGGATAGCCTCTAACTCATGGCGATCCACCTACCTCTGCCTTCCAAGTTCTGGGATTAAAGGGATGCACCACCAGACCTGGCTTCTAGACAGTATCTTTAGCCCTAATTTTTCTTGTTCACTCTTGTAGCCCACAAATGAGAATTTTTGCCCAGCTTCTCCTAATTGCTAATGCTTTATGATGGCTTCATAAAGTATTTTGTTTGCTAGTCCATCTTTCTGGGTTAATTTTTTTTTTCAAGTTAGGGTGTCACTCTAGCTCAGGCTGAAGATTTGTTTTTATTGTATGATGTGAGACATGTCAGAACCACTCTATATTTCTATTTTGCATGTAGCATTCTCAATACTGAGATATAGTTGCAGATTTTCTTATATTAAATTAGGATTTAGGACTGGGGAGATGGCTTACCAGTTAAGGTGGTTGCCTGCAAAATCTAACAACCTGAGTTCTGATTTCCCCCATGTACCCATGTAGAGTCAGATGTACAAAGTAGTGCATACATCTGGAGTTCATTTGCAGCGGTTAGAGGCCCTGGTATGCCTATTTTCTCTCTGCTTGCAAATAAATTTTTAAAAAATAAAATATAAGCAGAATTTATATCATAATTGCCATTGAAAAATTCCTTTCAAGGAGTTACATATCTTCAAGCCTCTCTAGTGTTCTTATTTGAGAAGTACATAAACTAGATCTCAAATAATAACTTCTCAGAGCCAGGATTTTTTTTGGGGGGGGTCGAGGTAGGGTCTCGCTGTAGCCCAGGATGACCTGGAATTCACTGTGTAGTCTCAGGGTGGCCCCAAACTCATGGCAGTCGTCCTACTTTTGTCTCCCAAGTGCACCATTATGCCTGGCTAGAGCCGGTTTTAATAGGCTTATATTTAAAACTTTATCACATTAGTTGCAAACTACTATTTTTTTCAATCCCAAGATTTAACTTGGGCTGATTTTAAAAGATGCTATTAAAACTGGAATTACGGTGCCAGGTACCACAACAGTAAAGAGGGGTATCCTGAATTTTTTTTTTGTTTTTTAATCTTTAGTTTATATATATATATATATATATATATATATATATATATATATATATATATATATATATATATTTGAGGGGGCCAGATAGAAAGAGAATGGATATGCCAGGGCCTCTAGCTGCTGCAAATGAAGTCCAAATGCATGTGCTACCTTATGCATCTGGCTTACGTGGGTCCTAGGGATTCAAACCAGGGTCCTTCGGCTTTGCAGGCAAGTGAAAATATATAGGTATATATCTGAGATAGAGAAAGTGAGTATGGGTGTGCCAGGACCTATTGATTCTACAGATGAACTCTAGGCACATGCCCTACTTTGTGCATTTGGCTTTATATGGGTACCAGGAAATGAACCCAGGCCAGCAGGCTTTGGAAGTATGTGCCTTGAACTGCTGAGCCATCTTCCCAGCCCTCTTTTTTTTTTTTTTTTTTTTTGAGTTAGGCTTTCACTGTAGCCCAGGCTGATCTCCAACTTACTGCTCTCCTCCTACCTTTGCCTCCCAAGTGTTGGGATTAAAGGTGTGTGGCTTTTTTCTGTTGTTGAGACAGGGTCTTGCTATGTAGCCCAGGCTGACTAGGTGTTATCTAAGGAGATCAATGAATAGCCAGAGAACCCAGAAGTGTGAAGCTAGGTCAGAGGCTCTAACAATGAGTTAGGCCTCCAAGACTACATAGCCCAGTCTGGTCTTGAACATAAAATATTCTGCCTTAGCCTCCTTAGCTTAGATTATATGCATGCATCACCATGCCTGGTGCGTGCACACACGTGCGCTCTCCCTCCCTCCCTCCCCCCCATCTCGCGTGCTCTCACCCCCCCCCCCCCCGTGTGTGTGTGTGTGTTGGACTTGGTAGAGCCTTGAGCGTGGCACATGCTAGGCAAGTGTTGTACTACTGAGCCCCATTACCGGCCCCTATTTGTTTATTTAATGAAAGGTCTGGGAATGAGTTATTAGACCTGAGTTTTCTTTTCTTTTTAAAAATTATTTATTTGAGAGTGAGAAAAATGAATGAGTGGGCATGCCAAGGCCTCCAGCCACTGCAAACTCCAGACACGTGCCACCTTATACATCTGGCTTTACGTGGGTCCTGGGGAATTGAACCTGCAGGCATGAATCTTAATCATTAAGTTTTAATTAAATCACTAAGTTTTAATTAAAACAGTCAAGAAATGTGTGTGTGTGGGGGGGAGAGTCATCCAAAACTAAGTATGTATAAAGGGGAAAAAACCCACAATGAATAGTTGTAAATCGGTTCCTCTTTAGGGTTACTAGCTAGGTTAACTGATTTTGACTATCCTATTTGTTTGTTATTTCTTTAGACTCTTACTATGAATTAACTTTGCTTATAAGTAATTCTATACACAGTTTTATTTACTAAAGCTATAAGGCAGATTGAAAAGTTTTAAGATGAAATATGTTACCAGTTCTCATTTGAGATTTTGTGTTTCTGGGGAGTGAACCTAGGGCCTTGTGCTGCAAATGAACATGAGATGCTTGCGCCACTTTTTTGCTTCTGGCTTGTGTGGGTGGCTTGGAAATTGAACACTGGTTGGCAGGCTTTGCAAACAAGCACCTTTAACTACTGAGCCATTTTCTCAGTCCCACTTTATATGAAGTTTGAATCTATTTTGTTGTTAAGTATTTGTAATTCAGAAGCATTTCAGTTTTCTATTTCTTTTGTATTTTGGGACTAAGCCCTATAAAATGTCATTGATAATGCTACAAAATTATCAAATTTGTAGATGCTAAACTAGTTTTAAATATTAACGCATCCTTTGCATGATTTTTCCTTTTTGTTTCCTGATTTGACTTACATATTGCTTTTAAATCCTAATGATCTGAATGGTGTAAATGGTGATTTTATTGTTCTGTAGCTTTTCCTGAACCTTTATTGGTCTTGAGACTGAACATTTCCCTAAAAGTTCAGAATTAGTATCTTTGGAAGTTGAAATTGTCCAGGCTTACATTGTAAATGGCATTTAATGTTCAGTTTTTTAGAATATCTAAATTAAAAAAGGTATTGCCTGAGATAGCTTGAGGGAATGTTGGATGGGCTGATAAGGTAGCTGGTCGTTCTTGCATCTAAAAATTGGTGTTATAAACAGGAGTCTGACATGGCCGTTGCCTTTTCTCATCTGCAGGTGTGTGTGGTTTCAGCGCAGCATGGCTGTGGTCATCCGTTTGCAAGGTCTCCCAATTGTGGCGGGGACCATGGACATTCGCCACTTCTTCTCTGGATTGACCATCCCCGATGGGGGCGTGCATATTGTAGGGGGTGAACTGGGTGAGGCTTTCATCGTTTTTGCCACTGATGAAGATGCAAGGCTTGGTATGATGCGCACAGGTGGTACAATTAAAGGGTCAAAAGTAACACTGTTGTTGAGTAGTAAAACGGAAATGCAGAATATGATCGAACTGAGTCGTAGGCGTTTTGAAACTGCCAACTTAGATATCCCGCCAGCAAATGCTAGTAGATCAGGACCACCACCTAGCTCAGGAATGAGCAGCAGGGTAAACTTACCCACAACAGTACCCAACTTTAATAATCCTTCGCCAAGTGTAGTTACTGCTACCACTTCTGTTCATGAGAGCAACAAAAACATACAGACATTTTCCACAGCCAGCGGAGGAACTGCTCCTCCAAGTATGGGGGCTTCTTTTGGAAGTCCAACATTCAGCTCAACCATCCCAAGTACAGCTTCTCCAATGAACACAGTCCCACCACCACCAATTCCTCCAATCCCAGCAATGCCATCTTTGCCACCGCTACCATCCATTCCCCCAATACCAGTTCCTCCTCCAGTACCTACCTTGCCTCCTGTGCCTCCTGTGCCCCCTATTCCTCCAGTCCCTTCTGTGCCACCCATGACCCCATTGCCACCCATATCAGGCATGCCACCCTTGAATCCACCACCTGTGGCACCTCTACCTGCTGGAATGAATGGCTCTGGAGCACCTATAAGTCTGAACAATAACCTGAACCCAATGTTCCTGGGTCCGCTAAATCCTGTTAACCCTATCCAGATGAACTCTCAAAGTAGCGTGAAGTCACTTCCCATCAACCCTGATGATCTGTATGTGAGTGTGCATGGAATGCCCTTTTCTGCGATGGAAAATGATGTCAGAGAGTTTTTCCATGGGCTCCGTGTTGATGCAGTGCATTTGTTAAAAGATCATGTAGGTCGAAATAACGGGAATGGATTGGTTAAGTTTCTCTCCCCTCAAGATACATTTGAAGCCTTGAAACGGAACAGAATGCTGATGATTCAACGATATGTGGAAGTTAGTCCTGCCACAGAGAGACAATGGGTAGCCGCTGGAGGTCATATCACTTTTAAACAAAGTATGGGACCTTCTGGACAAGCTCATCCCCCTCCTCAGACACTTCCAAGGACAAAATCGCCCAGTGGGCAAAAAAGGTCAAGGTCAAGATCACCACATGAGGCTGGTTTTTGTGTTTATTTGAAAGGGCTACCATTCGAAGCAGAAAACAAACATGTCATTGATTTTTTTAAGAAGTTGGATATTGTAGAAGATAGTATTTATATAGCTTATGGACCCAATGGGAAAGCAACTGGTGAAGGCTTTGTAGAATTCAGAAATGAGGCTGACTATAAGGCTGCTTTGTGTCGTCATAAACAATACATGGGCAGTCGCTTTATTCAAGTACACCCAATTACTAAGAAAGGTATGCTAGAAAAGATAGATACGATTCGAAAAAGACTGCAGAATTTCAGCTATGACCAGAGGGAAATAGTGTTAAATCCAGAGGGGGATGCCAACTCTGCCAAAGTCTGTGCCCACATAACAAATATTCCATTCAGCATTACCAAGATGGATGTTCTTCAGTTCCTAGAAGGCATCCCAGTGGATGAAAATGCTGTACATGTTCTTGTTGATAACAATGGGCAAGGTCTAGGACAGGCATTGGTTCAGTTTAAAAATGAAGATGATGCACGGAAGTCTGAACACTTACACCGTAAAAAACTGAATGGGAGAGAAGCTTTTGTTCATGTAGTTACCTTAGAAGATATGAGAGAAATTGAGAAAAATCCCCCAGCCCAAGGAAAAAAGGGATTAAAGATGCCTGTGCCAGGTAATCCTGCAGTGCCAGGAATGCCTAGTGTGGGTTTGCCTGCTGCTGGATTGCCTGCTGCTGGATTGCCAGGTGCCGGATTGCCAGGTGCTGGATTGCCAGGTGCCGGATTGCCAGGTGCAGGATTGCCTGCTGCTGGAATTCCCAGTGCTGGAATTCCTGGCCCTGGAATGCCTGGCCCTGGAATGCCCGGTCCTGGAATACCCGGTCCTGGAATACCTGGTCCTGGAATGCCCGGTCCTGGAATGCCTGGTCCCGGAATGCCTGGTCCCGGAATACCTGGCCCCGGAATGCCCGGTCCCGGAATACCCGGTGCAGGACTTCCTAGTGCAGGAGGTGAAGAGCATGCCTTCCTGACTGTAGGATCAAAGGAAGCCAACAATGGTCCTCCATTTAACTTCCCTGGTAATTTTGGTGGGTCAAATGCCTTTGGGCCACCCCTTCCTCCTCCAGGGTTAGGAGGGGCCTTTGGTGATGCTAGGCCTGGTATGCCTTCAGTTGGAAACAGTGGTTTGCCTGGTTTAGGACTTGAAGTTCCAGGTTTTGGAGGTGGACCAAATAATTTAAGTGGGCCAGCAGGATTTGGAGGGGGTCCTCAGAATTTTGGAAATGGTCCTGGTAGTTTAGGTGGCCCCCCTGGTTTTGGAAATGGCCCTCCTGGTCTTGGAAGTGCCCCTGGGCATTTGAGTGGGCCTCCAGCCTTTGGACCTGGCCCTGGTCCTGGCCCAATCCATATTGGTGGTCCCCCTGGCTTTGGGGCTAGTTCTGGAAAGCCAGGGCCTACAATAATTAAGGTGCAGAACATGCCCTTCACTGTGTCTATTGATGAAATCTTAGATTTCTTTTATGGCTATCAAGTCATACCAGGCTCGGTGTGTTTAAAATACAATGAAAAAGGGATGCCTACTGGTGAAGCCATGGTGGCGTTCGAATCTCGGGATGAAGCCACTGCTGCTGTCATTGACTTAAATGATAGGCCTATAGGTTCCAGAAAAGTAAAACTGGTGTTAGGGTAGCCATTTACATTAATTCTTTAGAGGGTTTATCTTCATATGGCTGTGACTAATGCATCTAGATTGTTTTCGTAGAATTTCCAGATTAGAACCTGTGGAGTTTTTCAATTGCATATAGATTGGTTTCTATTACACAGAGCATTGGTTGACTGTTTACAGCTCACTAACATTATAAACATTGCTTTATGTTACAGTAAGGCTGTCTGAATAGAACACAAAAATAATTTTGGCATATCATTAGAAACCATTTGTAACAGTCAATCATAAAGCTTATCAAGAAGTCTTAGACTGGTTTGCTTTGTACCATGTGGGGTGAAGAAAACAGAAATGTCAGCAGAGCTTATGGAGGCTGCTCTTACCAGCTGCTGAAAAATAGAAGTTGGCTACTTTTGCAATTTGATTTAAAGATGAGCAGATTTGCTTTGTTATAGGGTCAAAGCTTTGTCTTCGTTTTCTTTTAAACAATAAAATCTCTGTATACAGATTCATTGTATGTACCTTTTATTTAAAGCTTCTTAAGGGTTCTTGTATAGACAGTCCTGCTTTGGATGTGGCTGCTTTGTTTGCCTAATTGACTGCTTTGTAAATGAGTAGAATTATTTTGTTGGCTTTTAATCACTAAATATAAAGCTCCACACTTGGTTTGTGCTATAACCCTGGACTTGGATTTCTAATGTCACACTTAAACTTGTGTGGAATGGCTTTTAGCACAAAAATAAACTATGGAGTCCTCTATTGACCAGACCCTTTTTGGTTTGACTGACAAGTTTTAGTTTAGTAAGTTAAAAATTGTTCATGTTGTCTGGATGGCGTTGAAAACCAGAAACCACTTTTAGTAATCAGTGTTAGGTGCTTGATTTGAAGTCCTGTCTGTGATGGACTAATTGTTCTAGCAACTTCCTTTTGTCCCAACTTACGTGAAATTTTGGATGTAACTAAACAAAGAGGGGTCCATCTGTAAGAAGAGTATTATCTTGGCTTGTAAAACTGAAATTGAAATTGTTAAGTTTTGTTAGCATTAGTAATGTAGAATGAAAGGTCCATATGCTGGACCATAGGTTGATAGGTGTTTAATCCTGTTACCTGGGAGGCTTTTTGATGTAGTTGTTAGATTATGAGCCTGTTCACAAAAAATCTTTATGCAGAGTACCAATACAGTTGTCAGAGGAGAGAATTGAGATTCCTTGCCTTTACATATTCTTTCCTTTGGTGACATTCAGGACACTAAGGTAGGAAGGACCATATAAGATTCTGCTTAAGTGTCCTTGTCATAAAAGTGTTTGCCTTATCACGTCTTGTTCACTGACACTTAGGGCTCTGCTTAGGGTTTCTTTCATTAGTTAAAATAACTTAAAGATGTGCATCACATAAATATTCAGAATGGGAGATAAGTGAATTGTCATTGAAAATTAATTTTATCTTTTACATGGTCCTCTTGCTTTGCTTTGAAACATCCCAAGTATTTTCTACAAATGAAAGCATTTTGCATTTCCTACCAAAAAAAAAAAGCCCACACACATATATATAGTGCCTTTTTGGTGTTGCAGGTCAGTGGAACACTGAAATACAGTGTTGTGTAACTTAGAGTTGAGAGTGGCAGCAGTCTCATTTGTGTGGTAAGATTTGGAAAGCCTATTGGTCACTACAGTCTTAGAGGGTTGACAATATGGGATTTTTGTTTAGGGAAAGTATGGTGCAGACTTTGAAAAGAAGAGAGGTGGCTGCATTGTGAATCTTTTGATAATTCATAAATACAAATTTGCTTGACAGATACTGCCTCAAAAAGCAATATGTTTATATGTGGTATTCAATTGAGTTTTTGTTTAAGTAATCACTTCTCGTTCCAAAGACAGAATGCAAACACTTCAGCACTGCTTGAGCATCTTATTTCAACTGCAGATTATTTTCCCCATTGGAATGCTATTTTCATTTTTGAAAACTGAGTTGTTTGAAGATGAAAGTTTTATCCTTTTTCACAATTTATTTTGGTTGTATATTCATATAGTCTTATTAAATATTTCCATACACTTTATTGCAACTACTTTGTTATTTCTACATCTTAGGAAAATGCTGAAAAGGAAAAACTTGATCACATTGTTCATCAAATTAAATAAATTAAGAAAATAGTGGTTTGTGTAGAAATCGGAGAGAACTGTGTTTCATTGAACCACAACAGTGCATGTTGTGAAATGTAATTAAATGCTCTGGAACTTGATTTTTGTGTATTCAAGACTATTAACTTAGTGCTAACTGCTACTCTGTTTATCTTGTTCTGGGCATTGGAGTTTCAGTTTAAAAAAAAAAACTTTGAAAATGTGTTCTGTAAAACTCTTTTCAGACAAATTTTCTCCAGAACTAGGTTTGGTATAGGTTTGAATTTGCATAAATCTCTCATTTCTATGGTATGAAGGATTTGTAAAGCTTTGCTCATAGTGAATTTGTAAACACTATCATGGTATTCTCTATTTTATGTGTGAATTTTATTGTCTGTTTTTGGTGACTTTGACATTAATGGAAGAGAATATTTTCCATTAGGTTCAATTTTTTTCTTAGTTTTTATTGGTGTTTATTTTTCTCTTTAGTTCAAAGGGTTAGAGAAATCTACAAATGTATTTTATAAATAAGCAAACTTGTAATATTTCTGAACTTGAGTAACAGATTTAGTTCACAAGCCTAGTTTTGAGGTACTTTCTGTGTTACTATTAGTTTGGATGTATAATTATTAGTGGTTGTTTTGGTTTTTTGTTTTAATGAAACAGAGTGTTAAGTAAAATGTAGTTCTAACTTTGTATTTCAAGTTGTCCAAGTATTGATGATTAAAATTCCATTAGGGAACTGCACAATTTCAGATAGTAATATTCAACATAGTTAAGGTCAGTCTTAACCCACTCAATGAAAATTTAGGACTATGTATGTATGGAAGTAAGCAAACCTGTATGTTTTTAGGTGGAAATAGTCGCCTTGCATAAAAATAAGGAAGCATGAAAGCTTTACTCAAACTCCATTTTACTGGATTCTGTGATTGTACAGATGTGGGTCAAGTGTGTACAAATACCGTATACTCAGTTTAAACACACTCTGAAGAATGAGTGAACAGCATGTACAATGACTGCTAGTCAAATTTTTTTTTGGAAAGCATTCCTGGCAGTGATCACTTTAAGTACTTCCCATGCTCACAAAATTGCCACATTTAAATTATTTTACTTTGTTTCATTTGGCAGTTCTGTGGTAGTCCAATCTTGAGAAACCAAACACAGTAAAATGGCTGTTGACAATGTGACCACAGCATTGCCAGCAAGTACTACCTTGGCATCATTCAGCAGTTTTTTTTTTTTGTTTATAAAGATGAAGTATTGAATATTGTTCAATAAACTTGTCACAAAATAAAGGCTGATGCTTTTAATGCTTTAACTGCACAAGTACTTCACTTGAGCTATAACATTGCTTTTTGTTCTTAACTCCTGAAAATATTTTGTACCTTTGGAAATGTGGATTTGGTGACCTTAGAGATAACACTTGTTGCTTATCCTTGTCCGCTAATGCTGAAGTGTGGAGAGAAGAGGATGCCTTGGAACGGCAGGGAGGAAACATTCTAGGTCTAACCCGTGGTATCTACCCTTTCAGAATTTCATTGAGTTTGTTGTGCTAGTTAACTGCCTCGCTATGTGGATTTGGAAAGAACCCAAGATATGCTCCTTTTCACCAAGGGCTCTGTGAGTTACCATTTTTAAAAGCTGGTTACGGTGGAAAGGGAAGAGCTCTTCAGAGTAGACTCAATTTCAACACACCTGAAACTTTGTTTTGTATTACTATATGAGATATTTGAGTTGGGAAAGAAAGGCGTCAAGAATATTGTTGCTTTTTGACATTGATGATGTAATTTTTTTGTCTGTCTCATGTTGGTTTAACTTACTAAAAATGTAGTGAATGAAGTTGTCATAAAATTAAGTTTTTTAAACCAGCCGTGGTGGTGCACGCCTTTAATCCCAGCACTCGGGAGGCAGAGGTAGGAGGATTGCTGTGAGTTCCAGGCCACCCTGAGACTACAGAGTGAATTCCAGGTTAGCCTGGGCTAAAGTGATACCCTACCTCAAAAAACAACAATAAAAAAAAATTAAGTCTTTTAGGAAACAAACAAGCAAAAAACCTGGACCAGAGTCCTAAGAACTAATGGGAGCATTATTTATGCCCCAAAACTCTTGATTAAACTATCTTTATCAAGTAAAAATTTAACTTGAATTCGAACATACTGTTATTTTAGAGAGAGTTATACAGGTACTCTAACATGGCGCTAACACCCCAGCTTTAGATTTAGTTTATTATAATTGTTTTTTTCTTTTTAATTTTATTTCTAGCTGGGCGTGGTGGCGCATTGAAGAGGTGTAGGAGGATCACTGTGAATTCAAGGCCAGCCTGGGCAAGAGTGAGACTATCTCAAAAAAAAAAAAAAGTATTTGCAAGCAGACAGAATAGGCATGGTAGGGCCCCTTGTCACTGCAAACATACTCCAGATGCATGCACCACTTTGTGTATCTGGTTTTATGTGGATACTGGGAAATTGAACTTTAGCCATTAAGCTTTGCAAGGAAGCGTCTTTAACCTCTGAGGCATCTCTCCAGCACCGTGTGTGTGTGTGTGTGTGTGTGTGTGTGTGTGTGTGTGTGTATATATATATATATATATATATATATATATATATATATATATGAAAGGTTTCACTTTAGTCCAGGAACTCGCTCTGTAATCCAGGCTGGCTTCAAACTCACAGCGACACCCCCCCCACCTTAACTTTCTGAATGCTGGGATTTAAAGATGTGTGCCACCATGCCAAGCAGATTTAAGTAGCTGGCACAACAGACATGATGCTACCTTCCCTGTGAGTCTTTTAAAAATTAACAAGGTTGACTAGCATTTGAAAAAAGTGAAATCAGCTGGACATAGATACCTAGTATGGTTGCTGCTGTCTGAAAGGGGTGAACTGATAATATTTCTTATTCAGAAGATTGCTGCTGCTGCTTCTTCCCCCCCCCCCCCCCCGCCCCCTCTCTTTCTTTGTTTTTTGGAGGTAGGGTTTCACTCTAGTTCAGGCTGGCCTGGAATTCACTATGTATTCTTAGGCTGTCCTGGAACTCAAACAGTGATCCTCCCACCTCTCCTTCCTGGTGCTGGGATTAAAGGCATGCGCCACCACGCCCGGCTAGATTGCTTCTTTATTTAATGCAAGGAGAGAGAGAATATGGATGTGTCAGGGCCTCTAGCCACTGCAAACGAACTCCAGATGGCATGCACCACTTTGTGCATCTGGCTTTACGTGGGTACTGGGGAATCAAACCCGGATCGTAAGGCATTACAGGCAAGTACCTTAACCAGTGAGCCATCTCTCCAGCTCAACAGTGCTTTTTAAAATGTTTTTATATTTTTATATTTGAGAGTGAGTGTGGATGTGCCAGGGCCTTTTACTACAACAGACAAACTCCAGACACATGTGCCACTTTGTGCACCTGGCTTTATGTGAATACTGGGTAATTGGACCCAGGCCATTGCAAGCAAGTGTCTTTAACAACTGAGCCATCTCCCCAGCCCTCAGAAGATCACATATAATTCATTATTTCTGATTTCCAGTGAGAAGCAATGTATTACATGCATCCATCACTATTCTCCCCAAAATAAGAATGTTTGATGGAATATGATAGTCTGAGTTCTCTTGGCTTTGCTTTATTATAATCATGGGATGGTTTCAGAATCATCTTTTTTGGTGAAAGTTTGTTTGGTAGATCACATTGACTTATAAAACATGAAAAGAGCATCCTGTGGTAGCACAGTTAATCCTCTGATGCTGTAGTGCACTTCTGAGAAAAAATCCTGCTTAACAACATAAGCAAGGGTATCTCGTATGGATAAACATTAATTCTGGACTGTGTTCTTCCTTTTGGGTGTCTTGGGCTACTTTGTGTTTGTTGGGGGGGCATCTGAAAACATCCTTAAGTATGGCTCCTTTCCTAATTAACATAACTAGCAATAAGCAGCCAAGGGACTGTATGCTTTTCCACACACTGTTGCACTACTGAAGAGTCCGGAAGGAGAAAAACTACCTGATGTAAGCATCCCAGCCCCAGGTACAGGAGGAAGCAAAATTGTTGAAGGTTAGGACAAACATTTAAGGAAACAGTTATAGAGAAATGCATGGCACAATAGAGTAATGGTATTGGGGTTCCAGCTGTTAGACATCTAGACTGATCTTGGCAACAATTGTTTCTAGCCACTTTCCCTAATCTGGTGATTTTGACATTTTATTTTGAGAGGAGGAGGTGGTTGCCGGGGGTAATGGAGAATGTGACTTGTATAGTCCCAAGATATAAAATCAGTTTAATTCACCCCGGAAGTGAGCTATGCTGTATCAAATAGTATTTGCTCCTTGGTATTTCATCTCCTCTGTTCTTCAGTTTGTGCCTTTTGCTTACTTATATAATAAATCTGCTGGTAACCAGGACTGTGGGTTTCATTCAGACTACAGCCTCACTGCTGTCTTTAGCCCCAGCTTCTGCTGGGTGAGCATCAACTACTCAGCAAGGCTAGTTACATGCTCTGGTTACTGATACCAAATGGTGATCACATTGTGCTACTCAGAACCACAGTTAAGTCTTTCACTTTGTGAAGACTAAGAAGGTTATAAAGGGATTCAGCTGCTTAAAGGTTCTTAAATCTTATCTACTGGTGCTGCTTATTTCATGTTTTTGTTCCACTTTGAGTTTATGTCACCCTCTTATGTTCCTCCACACGTTGTGTTACGATGGGGCTTGGAGAGTGGCCCTCCCTTCTCTTATGTGGCCAGAGTGCTAGCAGAGCCCCCTTGGTGTAAGGCTGGCTAAAGTGCTAGAAGCATTAATATAACTTACTGAAGTAGATACTTTTTGCTTTTCCAAGGTAGGGTCTTGCTGTAGCCCAGGCTGACCTGGATTTCACTATGTAGTCTCAGAGTGGCCTCGAACTCATGGCGATCCTCCTACCTCTGCCTTCCAAGTGCTGGGAATAAAGGTGTGTGCCACCATGCCCAGCTGAAGGAAAGGGATACTGCTGTGCTTTTGTGATTTTGAATTGGCAGGGAGGAACTTGAAACTTTTTAGTTGCCTTCACACATACGACAATTTTACCTAAACTGTATAGTTTAGGTATAGCTATATGCCATACTAACAATTTTTTAATATTCCATTTATTTATTGGAGAGAATGGCCATGCCAAGGCCTGTAGCCACTGCACACAAACTTCAGACATATGCGCCACTTTGTGCATCTGGCCTACTTGGGCACTGGGGAATAGAACCCACACCCTGCATGAAATAGGCACTGAAAATACGTAACTTATATCAGGAGAGGGTAGGAGCAAAAATGATTACCCTGTAGATATTTGAAAGTATTTATACATGCCACTTTTGGTTTTTCGAGGTAGGGTCTCACTGTAGCCCAGACTGACCTGAAATTCACTATGTAGTCTCAGGGTGGCCTCAAACTCGGGGCAATCCTACCTCTTGCCTCCCATGTGTGGGAGTTGAAAGAGTGTGTCTGTACGCCCAGCTTTTTTGGTGAGATAATTCTCCCTTATTTGCACTGATTATGCTTGTTTAAAATGTATCTATCCATCAAGTCCTATAGATGTGAGAGGAGTCCAGCAGTTCCCTCCTGCCCCAGTAGTCAAGTATGTGGTACAGATGGGCTTGTCTACCTGTGTGCACAGCTAGTCAGTAAAAGTCCAGATGGCTATGTGGACTAGACTGGACTGGTTACAGGATGTCAACTGCTGATACACTGGAGAGACAGAGAAGTCTCATTTCCAGGGAATAAGGTGGTTCTCCAGGTTGTCTGATTCAGGACAAGTAATTTCCTTCTCTGTCCTAGGTGTTTGTTTTATAAAATAAGATTCAAATTATCTCCTAGCTATTGTAACGCTGGGATTCTATGAACCCAAGCATTCTATTACTGAAAATTTGTAAGTTTGGACCTTAACAAGAAAACTGAAGGCATAGAACTCTCTCTTTTTTTTTCTTTTTCTTTTGAGATAGGGTCTCACTCTAGCTCAGGGTGGCCTTGAACTCTAGGTGATCCTCCTACTTTTGCCTTCCAAGTGCTGGGGTTAAAGGCATGCACCACTACGCCCGGCTAGAGTTTGGTTTTGATCCAGCTACTACTCTCCTGCTTTTTTTTAAGTGTGGTCACAGTTCCACATTGCAGCCAGAGAATCTGAGAGGAAGGGCCTTTTCTTTCTTCAAGGGATCTTTCATGAACACAAAAGAACTAGTGGTACTGTACCAAGATCCAAAGGTGCACATTCATGTCTGTAAGTACTGTGAAGAGAGCAGTTAGCACACACTAGACATTGCCCATGAATAGCCACTCTTGATCACAATAACCTAATGGAGTTGGTTTTATTTAGTTATTTGAGAGAGAATTGGCATGGCAGGGCCTCCAGCCACTTGCAAACGAACTTGAGACACATGTACCATCTTGTGCATCTGGCTTATGTGAGTACTGGGGAATCAAACCCGGGTCCTTAGGCTTTGCAGTCAAGCACCTTAACTGCTGAGCCATCTTTTCAGCCTGCCATTTTTTTATTAAATATTTTTATTTTGACTTATTTATTTGATAGCGACAAACAAAGAAAGAGGGACAGAGAGAATGGGTGCACCAGGGCCTCCAGCCACTGCAAATGAACTCCAGATGCGTGTGCCCCCTTATGCATCTGGCTAACGTGGGTTCTGGGGGGAATTGAGCCTCAAACCGGGGTCCTTAGGCTTCACAGGCAAGCACTTAACCACTAGGCCATCTCTCCAGCCCCACCCTGGCTTTTTTTTTTTTTTTTTTTAATTACTTGGCCAGGCGTGGTGGTGCATGCCTTTAATTCCAGCACTTGGGAGGCAGAGGTAGGTGGATCACTGTAAGTTTAAGGCCACCCTGAGTCTATATAGTGAATTCCAGGTCAGCCTGGGCTAGAGTGAGATCCTATCTCGACAAACCTATGTATATTTGAGAAAGAGGAAGACTGAGTGAGTACAGGCTAGGGTCTTCTGCCACTGCAAACAAACTCCAGATGCATGTGCCACTTTGTGCATCTGGCTTTACGTGGGTACTGTGGGAATTGAAGTAGGTCATCAGGCTTTGCAAGCAAGTGTCTTTAACCACTGTACCATCTCTCCAGCCCAAGTTGGCCTTGTTATTACCTGCTGCTTATACATAGGGTGTCCAAACAATGAGAAGCAAAGTAACTTGCTTGAGGGCTCATTCAGAGTAAAGAAAAAAAATTTCTTTTTCCTTTGTGGATTTTTAAAAATTCTTTATTTGAGAGAGAGAAAGGCAGAGAATTGGCACATCAGGGCCTCTAGACACTGCAAACAAACTCTAGATGCATGTGCCAACTTGTGTGGCTGGCTTCACAAGGGTACTGGGGTATGGAACCTGCATCCTTCGGTTTTGCAGGCAAATGCCTTAACTGCTAAGCCATCTCTCCAACCCCTTTTTTAGTTTGGTTTTGAGACAGGGCTTCACTCTGTAAACTAGATTAACCTGGAACTCACTGTGTGACCCAAACTGGCCTCAAACTCATGATACTCCTGCCTCAAGTCTCTGGACAGCTGGGATTTACAGGCATGAGCTATGAACAGTTTTTTTCATGGATACCTGAGGAACTTCAGAGGTACAGACTTGTCTGCCTGGTCCCAATGTTGGGGATAGTATGGGCCTCTGGTAACAGTCCTCTGTTCTGGCTCCTGAGTGTACTGGGGAAAGGACTGTCATGGTGTTCATGTGTTTTCAGTTCCCCTGCTCCAAGGACAGTATGGAGAAACAAGCAGTCGCTGTAGGTAAGGCTTCTCTAGGTCCACAGTTAGGATTACAAAGTGGTACCTTTGTACCTTTGAAGTGGGCAAATGGAAGCTTGGTGCGTGCATGTTCAGAGCCTCTGGATAGAGAAAAACACTCGTCCTAGTCTAGTCCTAGCCTGCCTAGAGGCCATGTATCCCTCATTTGCCTTCCCTCTCTGTCGAATTCTCTCCTCACACTGGGGTCTCTTTAAAGAGTTAGGGCCAGGTTCTAACTGAAATTTGTTCAGTGTTAGATAAGTCTTTAGAGTGTAGGGTGATGTTGGAGTTAATAGTCTAAACATTTCTGACCATCCCAGTACAGCAGGATGGGAAATCCTGTGCATAGCTATTGTCTTTAAACAGCCCCCCCCCCCCGCCCCGCGCTTTACACATCTCATGTCCTTGTGCACATTTTAAGCTTTACAGAGTTGCAGATATGTGTAGAACTAGGCTTAGTAACATATCTAGTATGTGAAATCTCTTTATGTAAAATTTTAGTTTGTGAACACAATTTTAGTAGCCCTGAGTAATATGCATGAATAAATGTTGCTTTATAGTAAGAACTTGGAATTGGTCAGGGTGGTGCATGCCAGTAATCGCAGCACAGGAGAGGGCTGAAGGAGAAGGGAATCTAGAGTCTCAAGCCAGCCTGCACTACATAGACTATCTCATGAGAAAGATCTTTGGGGATGCTAATTAGGGAAATGCAAGGGTAAGCAAACTTGTCAGCCTTCTCCATACCCCTTGAAGTGAGAAAGGAAGAGTGGTGGTGTTGGTGGACATAGTCTTTAACTTTATGGGGAAGGGTTATTCATTGGGTGGGAGCCTTTGGAGGATTTCCTATTTGGCTTTCAAGACTTGATCCAGCATCTGTGAGCTGCTCCAGCATGCCAAGGTAGGCAACAGAACAGATGTGAACGTGACTCTGGATTGCTTACAGGGCTTATCCTGCCACCCAGACACTTAGGCCCTCTGTTCTTCCTCCCCACAGCCTCCCTGCCCCTTCTGTTCCATTGTAGGCTGGTGCCTTTCCTGGTTAAACTTTTGAGTGTGAAGGAGGTTGAGAATTCCAGAACTTGAAGGAATGGTATATGAGTTTCAGATAATCTGTCCTTGAATTGGATCCAACCGAGCCGAGGAGAAAAGATCTGTCCTTAGATTTCTGAAGAGAGGAGTTAGAACCTCTAAGGCAGGGTAAAGGAGGCTATGAACAAGGGCACACTGCTTCCTCTTGGCAAAGAAGTTCCATTTTGTCAATGGTTGCTGACAAACTAGCTCCCAAGAGCTATTTCTTTACTTTTAAACTTATCGAGGCTACCTGGTCACACAGTTTCTGCAGACTTAACAGTTGGCTCTCACAAGCCATCCAAGTCTGCTTTAGCATGTTGATGCAAACTTCTGGGCATTGTGAGTTTCCTCTGGGACATATAACAGGGGGTCCTGAATCGCAGTTAACTCTAAGGAAGCTGTCCTGTAGCTGGGTGGGGTGGTGCTCCCTCACACAGGAGGAAGAGGCACAGCATCAACTTGGGGAAATACACAGTGAGGCCAGCATGGTCTGCCTAAGATCTTGTCTCAACAACAAAAGTTTGCATGGAACTAACAGGCAGGGTCAGGGGCTAGAGAAACACTGAAAGAACACAATTGTGTGTTAGATGTTATGAGTGTAGTACCCCAAAGAAGTTGAATGTTGTGGATATCATGGGCAGGGCAGCATGTATGAGTTAGGCTTGGATGAATAGCTAGCATGCCAAGAACAATTCCAGCACATGTACTAAGCACTGGGTTCAAGGACCGTTGCATACGTTGTTATATTAATCTTCAAATTTACATGGAATATGAGAAAGGTGCCCCCCCTCCGCCCGGGAGAGGAGAGTTTAACCACAAAGTTCTATGCTAAGTAGAATATTTGTGCCTTACAACTAAACTCTTTATTGTTTGTTGTTGGTTTTTAAAGTAGAAAGTATATGGGCACATCATGTATTGGTACCATCATTCCCCTCCTCCCTGCCCCCATTCCACTGAGGGCCCTTCTTAGTGGGATTGCTGGTATTCACCATGGGGGTGTGGTTCCATGTTACATCTTATGGTAGATGGGCAAGGGGTCACTACATTCCATTTTATTTATGACATTTTGTGAATGAGAATGACTTTTTTTCAACATGGACTAAGGTTGATTTAGTTGCCTTTCTGGGCTTTGATCTTCCTCAGATAGAGCTCCTGTTTTTGTTTTTGTTTTTGTAAGATTCTGATGTAAACTTGGTCTGGTCTTGAACTCTCACTCCTCCATCAGTTTAATAAATGCCGGGGTTGCATGTGTGCGCTTCGATGCCTAGCTACAAGTATGCTTAAAGGATAATGTGTGAATGTTCCCTGCCAAAGTACAGGGCTTAGAAAGCATTGAGTTTGGGGTTGGAGAGATGGCTCAATGGTTAAGGCACTTGCCTGCAAAGCCTAACGATCCAGGTTCTATTCCCCCAGTACCCGTGTAAAGCCAGATGCACAAACTGGTATATGCATTTGGAGTTTGTTTGGAGTGGCTAGAGGCCCTGGCACGCCCGTTCTCATTGTCTCTGTGTCTCCCTCTGCTTGTAAATAAAAAAGCATTGAGTCTGGCTGCAGAACACAAGGGAAAGAAGAGAAAGTGACTTCCTTCCATCTGATAGAAGGTGAAGGCAGGAAAGATTAGGCTGAATTACCCAAGTTGTTTCCACTTGAAATTATTGGCTAGTTTGAGATGTAAAGGTGAGGTGGGGGTTCCAGCCCTAGGGAGGCTACCATGAGTAAAACCCTGCCTGGAAGGAAAAAAATGTAAAGGTAAGACAACGAACTAGTCTGGTGTTTTGTGCTCCCTTGACAGTTTTAGCAGCAGGTCAGAGCTAGATTGGGATAATTTCTGAGGGCCCTTGGCTTATCATTTCTAGTAGTCATTAACTCAACAAGTACTTTTGCTGTACACAAAAACCTAGCAAGTATAAGCCAAACCTCTCAAAATTTCTGCCAGGTGTGGTGGTGGCACACAACTTTAATCCCAGCACTCGGGAGACAGAGGTAGGAAGATCACTGTGAGTTCAAGGTCAGCCTGGGCTAGAGTGAAATCCTACCTCACAAAACCAAAATAAAGCCGGACGTGGTGGCACACGCCTTTAATCCCAGCACTCGGGAGGCAAAGGTAGGAGTATCGCCGTGAGTTCGAGGCCACCCTGAGAATACATAATGAATTCCAAGTCAGCCTGGGCTAAAGTGAGACCCTACCTCAGGGAGGAAATGTCTTCTGGTCTTAAAAAGGTTGAGGGAGCTGGGCATGGTGGCACACACCTTAAATCCCAGCACTCAGAGGTAGGAGGATTGCCATGAGTTCGAGGCCACCCTGAGACTACATAGTGAATTCCAGCTCATTCCGGGCTAGAACAAGACCCTACTTTGAAAAAAAGAGGGAGAGAAAGTGAAAAGGTTGAGGGCTGGAGAAATGGCTCAGTAGTTGAAGGTGCTTGCTTACAAAGCCTGATGGCCCAGGTTCAACTTCCCAATACCCACATGAAGCCAGATGCACACAGTGGCACATGTGTCTGGAGTTCATTTATAGTGGAAGGAGGCCCTAGTGCATCACATCCACATATTCTCTCTCTCTCTCTCTCTCTGTTTGCAAATAAATATTTTTAAAAGAAAGTTGAATGCCTCATAGGGTCAACTACAAGGTTACTATATGAAAAGTGAGCCTGGTTTGAAGTATGTAGATAACTATTTGCAGGACATGGTGGCATGTGTCTGTATTTCCAATACTTAGAATGCTAAGGCAGGAGAATGGTGTGTTTGAGGCTGGCCTGAGCTACATGGAGAGATGCTGCCTCCAGAATAATTAAATAAGATGGGCATGGTGGCACACATCTTTAATCCCAGCACTCGGGAGGCAGAGGTAGGAGGATTGCCATGAGTTTGAGGCCACCCTGAACTACATAGTGAATTCCAGGTCAGCCTGGGCTACAGCAAGACTCTACCTAGAAAAAACAAAATAATAATAATAATAATTAAATAAAATACTGTTGTTCAGGAAACAAAAGAGTGGCCAGGACTTTTAAATACAGGTTTCTAAGCAGACATAGGCTTAGAATTAGATTTTAGAGGAGATGAAATTTGAGACTAATGGTTCTGTAGATTACAGCTCATTTAAAGAACATCAGGGCTGGAGAGATGACTTAGTGGTTAAGGCGCTTGCCTGCAAAGCCTAAGGAACCAGACTCAATTTTCCATAACCCATGTAAGCCACATGCACAAGGTGGTACATGTGTCTGGAGTTTGTTTGCAGTGGTCAGAGACCCTAGTGTGCCCATTCTCTCTTGGTCCTGCGCGTGCGCTCTCTCTCTCTCTCTCTCTCTCTCTCACACACACACACACACACACACAGAGAGAGAGAGAGAAATAATAGAGAACATCGCTGGGCGTGGTGGTGTACACCTTTAATCCCAGCACTTGGGAGGCAGAGGTAGGAGGATCACTCTGAGTTCGAGGCCACCCTAAGACTACAGAGTGAATTCCAGGTCAGCCTGAGCTAGAGTGAAACCCTACCTCAAAAAACTTAAAATAAATAAATAGAAGAGAACATCATTAAAAACAAACAGAAAACAGGCTAGAGAAATGGCTCAGCAGTTAAGGCATTTGCCCACAAAGCCTAAGGACCTGGGTTAGATTCCCTAGTACCCATGTAAAGCCAGACGCACAAGGTGGCACATGTGTCTGAAGTTCATTTGCAATGGCTAGAGGCCCTGACAAAACCATTCTCTCTATATATCTGCCTCTTTCTCTTGCTCTCAAGTAAATAAAATATTAAGAAGAAATGAGCTGGGCGTGATGGCACATGCCTTTAATCCCATCACTCGGGAGGCAGAGGTAGGAGGATCGCTGTAAGTTCAAGGCCACCCTGAGACTACATAGTGAATTCCAGGACAGCCTGAGCTAGAGTGAGACCCTACCTCGAAAAACCAAAGAAAAAGAGAGAGAGAAATAGAAAACTGGCTTGGTGTGGTGATGCACTGAGGCAGTGATAGGAGGATCACTGTGAGTTTGAGACCCAACTGAAACTCTATAGTGAGTGCCAGGTCAACCTGGACTACAGTGAGATCCTACCTCAAATAAATAAATAAATAAACAAACCCATTGTAGCTAGGCATGGTAGCAATCACCTGTAAGCCCAGTACTAAAGAGGCAAAGGCAGGATTGCCAGTTTAAGGCCAACCCTGTCTTTAAAAAAAAAGGGGGTGGGGAGAGGGGAGGGATCATGCTGAAGATATGGTTCTGTAGTTAAAGGTACTTCCTTTAAGCCTGCTGGCCCAGATTGAATTTCCCAGTCACCCACTCATGCAAAGCCAGGCAGGCATTCCTTTGCAGCAGCAATGGTGTGTGTATACACACACCACCACCACCACCACCACCTGTGCAAATGACAATTTAAAAAATGCACAAACTGGGGATGTTGCTCACTGGTATAACACTTGTCTACCATGTGCAAGAGTTTGCATTTCAGTGCTACCTAGAAGAAAACAGATGATTCTGATTGTTTGTGTTTTTCAAGGTAGGGTCGCTCTAGCCCAGGCTGACCTGGAATTCACTATGTAATTACAGCGTGGCCTTGAACTCACAGTGATCCTTCTTCCTCTGCCCCCCATTGCTGGGATTAAAGGTATGCGCCACCATGCCCTTTACGCCCCTTCCTTCCTTCCTTCCTTCCTTCCTTCCTTCCTTCCTTCCTTCCTTCTTCTTTCTTTCTTTCTTTCTTTCTTTCTTTCTTTCTTTCTTTCTTTCTTTCCTTCTTCAAGGCCTTCTGTTGCCAAGCTAGCCTTGGACTCCTGATCCTCCTGCCTCCACTTCCCAAAGGCTGGTATTATAGGCATATGTCAGTATAACCAGTGAAAATGGCAAATTATTAAGTGTTCTGTATACAGCAAGATTCCAGTGAGAGAGAAATGGAGGCAGATGTAAAAGAAAAAACAAAAACAAAAAAAAGGGCTGGAGAAATGGATTGGTGGTTAAGGCATTTGCTTGCAAAGCCAAAGGACCTTAGTTCGATTCCCCAGGACCCACGTAAGCCAGACGCACAAGGTGATGCATGTATCTGGAGTTTTTTTTTTTTTTTTTTGCAGCGCTGGAGGCCCTAGTGTACGCGTTTTCTCTCTCTCTCTAATAAATAAAAATATTTTTTTTTAAAAAAGAGGGGCTGGAGAGATGGCTTAGCGGTTAAGCACTTGCCTATGAAGCCTAAGGACCCTGGTTCGAGGCTCGATTCCCCAGGACCCACATTAGCCAGATGCACAGGGGTCGCAATGTCTGGAGTTCATTTGCAGTGGCTGGAAGCCCTGGCACGCCCATTCTCTCTGCCTCTTTCTCTCTCTGTCTCTCTCAAATAAATAAAAATAAACAAACAAAAAAATTAAAAAAAAAAAAGAGCATGGTGGGCTGGAGAGATGGCTTAGTGGTTAAGCACTTGCCTTTGAAGTCTAAGGACTCAGGTTCAAGGCTGGATTCCCCAGGACCCACATTAGCCAGATGCACAAGGGGGCGCACACGTCTGGAGTTCGTTTGCAGTGGCTGGAGGCCCTGGCGCGCCCATTCATTCCCCCCCCCCTTTCTTTCTCTCTCTGTCTGTATATAAAAATATACCAAAAGAAAAAAGACCATGGTGGCGCACATCTTTAATCCCAGCACTGAGGAGGCAGAGGTAGGTAAATTGCTATGAGTTGAGGTCACTCAGAGACTATGTAATGAATTCCAGGTTAGCCTGGACTAAAGAGCAAGACCCTACCCTGAAGGAAAAAAAACTTGGTTATACACGAAGCCTTGGTCTTTTAGAACAAAAACCAGACCACTTTAGTAAAATCACAGCTTTGAGAGTTGAACCTCATGTACCATGAACACATGGGCTCACTGTAGGATGACTGGTATTTAAGTCGGTGTTCAAAAAAGAAAGAAAATGAGCAGAATACACTTTGTGGTAGAATAGTAATGACAGGGAAAGAATTCTGTAACCTCCAGGAAAAGAGGTCTTAGCAAAAAAAGAAATTGCCTGTGATGGTCTCGGGCCTTTCTCTGAGAAGTCTTTGAGAAGCCAGGGTTATCTCCAGTGATTACCATTGCTAATGTTTTTGTCATTCTTACCTAGGGGTGAGCCTTTGAGGTTCCTTTGAACTTCCCCAACATTTTACAGCAAAAACTTTTCAACATGTAGAAGTGTGTTCTTTTATATTTTATTTATTTATTTATTAAAAAGAAGTAGACAGAATGGACATGTGAGGAGCTCTAAACACTGCAAATGAACTCCACACACATGCACCACCATGTGCATCTGGCTTTACATGGTACCGGGGAATTGAACCTGGGTCCTTTGGTTTTGCAGGCAAGCGCCTTAACTGCTGTGCCATCACCCCAGACCCAAAATTGTCTTTAAAAAGGAAACAAACTATCAGGTATCCACTACTGTTTTACATATTTATCTGTAAAACAGTCTACTTTTTTGGTGTACTTCAAAGATATAGGCATCATTGAGCTTCCCTGATAAACATTTCAGCATGTCTTAAGTGATATTTGTGGATTGTTTTAGCCAATTTACACAAATCAGATGTAGAAATTTTACATGAATCATTAGTTAAAAGTAACAAGTGCACCAAAAATAAAAAAATTTAAAAAGCCGGGCATGGTGGCACATACCTTTAATCCCAGCACTGGGGAGGAAGAAATAGGAGGATCACAGTGAGTTCGAGGCCACCCTTAGATTACATAGTTAATTCCAGGTCAGCCTGAGCTAGAGTGAGACCCTACCTCGAAAAACCAAAAACAAAAAAAAAAAAAAAAAAGCAACAAGTACAAGCTGGATGTGGTGGCGTACACCTTTAATCCCAGTGCTTGGGTAGGAGGATTGCCCTGAGTTCAAGGACACCCTGAGACTACATAGTAAATTCCAGGTCAGCCTGGGCCAGAGTGAGACCCTACCTCAAAAAGCCAAAAAAAAAAAAAAGATGTGCAAATATTATGACCCATGTTTCTATCATGATCAAAGAACCTTTTTTGCCGGGTATGGTGGCGCACACCTTTTGATACTAGCATTTGGGAGGACACCGTGAGTTTGAGGCCACCCTGAGACCACATAGTGAATTCCAGGTCAGCCTGAGCTAGAGTGAGACCCTATCTTGAAAAACCAAAAAAAATTTTTTTTTATTTTTTGGTTTTTCAAGGTAGGGTTTCATTCTAGCCCAGGCTGACCTGAAATTCAGTATGTAGTCTGAGGTTGGCCTTGAACTCACCATGATCCTCCTACCTCTGCCTCCCAAGTGCTGGGATTAAAGGTGTGCGCCACCACGCCCGGCTATTTTTTTAATTTTATTTTTCATAAAATATTATTGGGGGTTAGAGAGGTGGCTTAGCGGATTAGCACTTGCCTGTAAAGCCTAAGGACCCCAGTTTGAGGCTCAATTCCCCAAGACCCACATAAACCAGATGCACAAGTTAGCACATGCATCTGGAATTTGTTTGCAGTGGCTGAAGGCCCTGGCACACCCATTCTCTATCTATCTGCCTCTTTCTCTCTGTCTGTTGCTCTCAAATAATATAAATAAAATAAATATATATTTTTTCTTTATTGGGGGGGGGAGGAGGAGAGAGAGAATGAGAATGGGCATAGAGAATTGCCTCTAGCCATTTCAAATGAACTCCAGACACATGCACTACCTCATACATCTGGCTTACATAGATACTAGGGAATCGAACTTGGATCCTTAGGCTTCACAGGCAAGTGCCTTAACTGCTAAACCATCTCTCTAGACTGAAAGAATCCTTTTCATTGTAAAAAACATTTGTGAGGAAAGAGAAAAAATGTGGACGCTAAGGTCTCTTCTGCAAAAATAATCACAAGTTTCATGTGCAAGTTTATGTACCTGGCATTACATGGGCACTAAGAAATCAAACCTCTAACCACTGAGTCATTTTCACAGCCATCCATTCTTTTTGTGAAGGTCTTTTTTTATTATTTATTTATTTATTTTAGTTTTTCAAGGTATGGTCTCACTCTAGCTCAGGCTGACCTGGAATTCACTATGTAGTCTTAGGGTAGCCTCGAACTCGCAGCAATCCTCCTACCTCTGCCTTAGATTAAAGGCATGCGTTTCATAAAACATATAAGAAATAAGCAAAAGAGGTGTTCCATAGCATCAATCACTAAGAAATGAGGAAAAAAAAAAAAAACCACAAGGTTTGATTTTGGTGTTTTGAGACAAGGTCTCAAGTAACCTAGGCTGACCTCAAACTCCCTACGAAGCCAAGCATGACCTTGAAGATCCTCCAGCCTCAACCTCGATTCTAGGGATATACCACTATGCCCATCTTAGATCAGTTATTTTATTGAGAGAGGTAGAGAATGGGTGCACCAGGGCCTCCAGCCACTGCAAATGAACTCCAGACACATGTGCCACCCGGTGCATCTGGCTTACATGGATACTGGGAAATTGAACCGGGGTCCTTATGCTTTGCAGGCAAATATCTTAACTGTTGAGCAATCTCTCCAGCCCAGTTTTTGCCTGTTCTAAACTTCATAAACAAGCTGGGTGAGGTGGTGCACACTTAATCCCAGCACTTGGGAGACAGCGGTCGGAGGATCACTGTGAGTTCCAGATTAGCCTGTGCAAGAGCGAGACCCTACCTTGAAAAAACAAAACAACAACAAAAAAACTTCATGAACAGAATCTATTCATCCATGTTACAGATATTAGTCATTTGTTTTTTGTTGCTGATTAGGTTTCTATAAAAAATTAGAATGGATGCCCCAGGGCCTCTAGTCACCACAAATGACTCTAGATGCATGTGCTACCATGTGCATCTGGCTTATGTGGACTCTGGGGAATTGAACCTGTGTTCTTTGGCTTCACAGGCAAGTGTTTTAACCACTAAGCCATCCCTCTAGCCCTGTTTATTCTTTCTTATATTGATGGACAGTAGAGACGTTTCAAGTTTTGGGCTATAATGAATAAGAACTGCTATGAACATTCTTAAATCTTTGTGGGCATAATGTTTTCTTGTTTTTATTTTATTTGCGAGAGAGAGAGAGAGAATGAGTGTGCCAGGGCCTCTAGCCACTGCAAATGAACTCCAGACATGTGTGCCCCCTTGTACATCTGGCTTATGTGGGTCCTGGGAAATCGAACCTGGGTCCTTTGGCTTTGTAGGCGAGTACTTTAACCACTAAGCCATCTCTCCAGCCCTAATATTTTCTTATAGATTAAAACCTACCAGTGGATTTACTGTTGGCTAGGTGGTGTCTGTTAGGTTTTCTGATAATCTTGCCAGATAGTTTTCCAAAGTGGACAGTGGACATCTAATGATTTCGCTAGCCACGTATGTGTCACGCATTGTTGGGCCTCTTGAATGGATGTCTCCCGGTAGATTCAGGAGTTTTATTCAAGCTTGTAACTTGGTGTCACTGGGTGTGGATCCTAGGGTCCAGCCCTAAGGTGTGCTTGAGGGTGGATCTGAAACCATGTAAGAGATACACAGGGTGCTTGCGCTCTGTTGGTCCTGATGTGGGCTTGCCCATGGTGCTGGTGGTGATAGTTCTGTCTGCGTGGACCTGTGAAAGGGGCCAGCTTCTTCTGCCATTGTGGAACTTCCCCTGGATCTGTAAGCTTCAAATAAATTTCATTCCTCCTATAAACATTCTTCTTTCTTCTTTAACCATTGGGATGGGTATGCAACTCTGTTCTTGTTGTTTTTTTTTTTTTTCTCATTTCTTAGTGATTGATGCTATGGATCACCTCTTATGCTTATTTCTTATATGTTTTATGAAGCATCTAGTCGAATCTTTTGTCTATTTTTTAAAATACTTATTTAAGAGAGAGAGGACGAGGTAAATATAGAGAATGGGCACACCAGAGCCTCCAGCCACTGCAAAAGAACTCCAGACACATGTGCCACCTTGTGCATCTGGTTTATATGGCTACTGGAGAATTGAACCTAGGAGGTCCTTAAGCTTTGCAGGCAAGCGCCTTTAACCACTAGGCCATCTCTCCAACACCTTTTGCCTATTTTTAAATTGGTTGTTAGTACAGAATTATAGGAGTCCTGTCTTGAATTTTTTGTTTCTTTGTTTTTTGCAATGCTGGAGATCAAACCAGGTGGAAAATGCTCTCTCTACCAGTGAGCTGAATCCTAGCCCTCTGCATTAAACTTTAAAGCTGAATTACTATAAGATCAAGATAGGGAATATTTATTGCTGGACATCGTTCAAGGAAAAAAGCCCTTGAAGGTATGAGTTGAGCAAAAGTACATTCCCATTTTTTCAACAAGTGGTTATCAACTTCATGTCCTAAGTAATAGAAAACAGAGATAACAGCTAGTGCTAGTTGCATATGGCCCATAGTTTATAGGAGGAAGGGATACAGGGGCACAAAATGCTGGTATGGTGATTTCAACCTTAGGCCAGTCATAAAAATATTAATATCTACTATAGGGCAGATATACTGGACATAGAGACAAATTAGGGTTTCTACTCTGATACGCTGTCAGTGGTAGAAGATAATACAGGGGTCCTGAAATGGAAATGGGCTTGACACTGTATGTGTGGCTCAGAAAGGACAACTTGAGCCAGGCATGGTGGCTCATGCCTTTTTTTTTTATTGTATTTATTTACTTAGAGAGAGAGAAAGAGTGAGAGAATGGGTGCACCAGGGCCTCTAGCCATGCAAATGAACTCCACACATTTGTGCCACCTTGTGCATCTGGCTTATGTGGGTACTGGGGGTTCAAACTTGGGTCCTTAGTCTTCACAGGCAAATGCCTTAAGTGCTAAGCCCTCTCTGCAGCCCGATGTACCCCTTTAATTCCAGCACTTGGGGGGCAGAGGTAGAGGATCACTGAGAGTTTAAGGCTGCCCTGAGACTACATTGTGAATTCAGCTCAGCTTGGGCTAGAGCGAGACCCTACCTCTAAGAAACAGAAAAAGAAAGAAACATAGAAAGGAAGGACAATTTGGCAGGGGAAGATTTAGGTAGGTTGGTGGATACTTATTTCTATTTACACAAAGCCATGTTGCAGACTGTATTAAGAACTTTGGGGATGGGGTAAAAAAAGAGAAGAACTTTGGATTTTATTTTTAATGCATTGCGAAGCCATTTCAGGGTATTATGTAGAGAAATGGCTCTAGTTTCTGTTTGGCTGCAGAACACAGAAATGGGTGTGTGGTTGCAGAAAAACTGATGCAGTTATCCAGAAACAATGAAATTCTACCTGGGGAATGTGGGCAAGAATTCAGATGAGATCAGATGTGTTCAAGGTGTTATAGCAGTAGACAAATGAGGTGGGCAAAAATCCATACGGGACTAATGTCATACCAAAGCCTTGGAGGACAAGATATTTCCTACATAGGACATTTATTCCCCTCTTTCCCCTTCCGTCCCCCAGGAGCTAGGAAAGGTGGCAGACTGAGAAGGGCCCTCCTGACTGCACTGTAGATGCAGGGTTATTGTGCCACACAACTCCTCAGCTGTGCAGATTCGCCTTCAGGAGTTGTGCAGCAACGTGGCTTGCTAAGAATTGGATGATGAACTTAAGGGCCATTGGACAGTTATACAATGGTTTTATTTAGGGTAGGAACTCCAGAAGTTAGCATTAGAGATGACTAGGTGAGGAATAGAGGCAGGAGCTGCTAAGGCCTGATCTGAATTTAGAGGGTTTTTGAACTGGAAGTAAAGGTTTGAGGCTTGGAATGTTCAAAAAGACTTACAGCATGAATTAGGGGAGGCAGTTGAGTCCCTTCAAAAATATACAACATTTGAGATGGTTCAGCACGTAAAACGTGCTTGCTGAGCAAGCATGAGGACCTGAGTTCAACCAGACCCACATTAAAAAGCTCCATGTAAAGTGCCGGATTGGGCCATGTATCCCTGTAACCCTGGAGCTCAGTGGTCAGCCCACCAATCCAAAAGATGAGGGGCCTCAGGTTCAGCCAGAGACTGTCTCAAAGAAATGAGATGGAAGAGTGATAGAGAACACCTGACATCCCTGTGGCCTCTACACGTGGATTTGAGGTCAGCCTGGGCTACAGAATGAGTTCTTACTCAACCTGGGCTAGAGAGAGAGAGACCCTCCCTCAAAAAAAATAAAAGCTGGGCATGGTGGTGCACACTTTCAATCTCAGCACTTGGGAGGCACATGTAGTATGTGAGTTTTCCAAGGTAGGGTCTCTTTCTAGCTCAGGCTGACCTGGAATTTACTGTGTAGTCTCAGGGTGGCCTTGAACTCATGGTGATCCTCCTACCTCTGCCTCCCCAGTGCTAGGATTAAAGGCGTGCGCCACCACACCCCACTCCCGGCTTCCTACCATATTTTTTAAAAAAGCAAACCCAACAGATGGGAGACACATCAGGGACCAAGATGTGAATGTTGTAGTCTGGTTAGGGGAACGGGTTAACCAAGGGCAGGTATAGGGGAGCTTGAGGCTATAGTGAAGTCCAGTGAGGAACTTGGCCTGGATACTCCTGCTGCAGGTGGTATATATGGACCAGGGAGAATACTAATGGGGTAGGGGTTTGTGATGTGTCAGTGGTGGTAAGGTGGACATTTTAATATTTTATTTATTTATTTATTTGACAGAGAGAGGGCAAGAGAAAGAGAATGGGCGCGCCAGGGCCTCCAGCCACTGCAAACAAATTCCAGACACGTGCTCCCCCTTGTGCATCTGGCTAATGTGGGTCCTAGGGAATCGAACCTGGGTCCTTTGGCTTTGCAGGCAAATGCCTTAACCGTTAAGCCATCCCTCCAGCCTGGTATGGTGGACATTTTAGACTGGCTAGAAGAAAGAACTTTTCCCTGAGACTACCAAGTGGATTCTGGTCAACCTGAGCTAGAGCGAGACCCTACCTCAATAAATAAATAAATAAATAAATAAATAACTTGTTCTATATAGCAACTAATTTGAATAGAGACTTTTGTGGGGGGGGGGCACTAATTCAGGTGGATGATATCAGGAAGAACATCCAGTCACTACAAGGGCTTTGGAGTAGGAATCTAGTTGGCTTGTGGAATGACAAAGGCTGAAATAGTTAGCAAGAGAACTGGCAAAAGGTCACGTTAGACAAATCTAGATATTTCAGGATCATGTAGGCTATGATGATAGTTTGAATATTTTCTAAGAGTAATGGGAAGGGTTCAGACAGACATGTGATTGTTTTGTTTTTTTGAGACAGGTTTCACATACCTCAGGTGACCTCAAACTCAGCTGTATAGGTGAGGCTAGCCTTGAACTCCTGTTTTCTTACACCTCATCCTCTCAGTGTTAGGTGTGAGCCACTGTGCCCAGCTATGTATTTGTTTTGGGGAATAAGTCTGGTTAGGTAGTTCCAGTTAGCCTGGACTCTGCCATGTGATCCTCCTGCCTCTGTCTCATGAATGCTGGGATTAGTCATGTGCCCACCAAAATCCAAAACAGAATTGATTTGATTGCTATATTAATAGCCCACTTGGGTGGAAATGGGGAGCAGAAGTAGCAATGGTACCAAGGAGACCTGTTGATGATGAGGCTGGTGCCGTAACAAAGCAAACAATGGTGGTAACTTGGACTGGATTATGGCAGTGGTAATGGTGAGAAGTCAGACAAACAGCTGAATAGAGACTAGAAGGATCAGTGGGTGAGTGGATCCCAACTCCAAGATGTAGGGCCCTGGCATTTGTGGGAGATCATTGGAGGAAGAGGCTTTTTGGAAGCAGTTTCTGGAGCGTGGTTGCACTGAAGGCAATGTTGCGATTGGAACATGGGATGTGAGTGAGATTAATCAGGCTCTGCGGAGATGACGACCAGTGTCCTAGGTCTGGATAGAGCGGTTGGCCAAGGATTAGCTTGGAGCTGGGCTTATAGATGAAGGCTGGCACCCTTTTAGAGTCTTTGCGTCACCCACCATACCCTTCTGGACCAGAGTTGGTTATAAGCACCATTTTCTGTGCCATTTAACTCACTTGATGTTCAGGGGTATTGAGGCTGCCTGGCTGGGAACTACAATTGAGTGAAGGGGGAAGAAGGGACCCTCATGCTTGACCCAACTCTTTCCTTCCCAGATGGCCCACTGTGTGACCTTGGTTCAGCTGTCCATTTCCTGCGACCACCTCATTGACAAGGACATTGGCTCCAAATCTGACCCACTCTGTGTCCTTTTACAGGATGTGGGAGGGAGCAGCTGGGCTGAGGTGAGGTGGACGTTGGATGTTAAGATCATGGTGGGAGGCGGATAGGATTCTGTTGTGGGGTGGAGTGTATGTGACTGTAATCCTTAATGGCCTCTGCCCACAGCTTGGCCGGACAGAGCGAGTTCGGAACTGCTCAAACCCTGAGTTCTCCAAGACTCTGCAAATTGAGTACCACTTTGAGACAGTCCAGAAGCTGAGCTTTGGAATCTATGACATAGACAACAAGACTCCTGAACTGGGGGATGATGACTTCCTAGGGGGCGCTGAGTGTTCCCTAGGACAGGTATGTAGGGCCAGGGATTCAGAAGCGCCTCCCAGTAGTTTACAGGTAGGGATCAAGCAGGACCTTACAGGCCTGAGATTCTGAAGCCTGCTCCCCGTCACCTTTCCCCAGATCGTGTCCAGCCGGGTATTGACTCTACCCTTGATGTTGAAGCCTGGAAAACCTGCTGGGCGGGGAACCATCACGGTGAGGAAGAGAGCAGCAAGAGGGAGGGAAGCAGCTTGCATCAATGAAGAATTCATTAGTTGATAATCTTCCCTTCTTAGGTGTCTGCACAAGAGGTGAAGGACAGTCGTGTAGTAACCATGGAGGTGGAGGCTAGAAATCTAGATAAGAAGGTGTGTCTGGAAGAAGGCCCTAGGCATCTAAGAACTAAGGGATCAGGGTGGTGTACAGGGAAAAGAGGGTTGACAATGGCTGTTTCTTCCTGAGTTTTGTAACTGAGATTTCTGTGTCATTGGCAGGACTTCCTGGGAAAATCAGATCCGTTCCTGGAATTCTTCCGCCAAGGTGATGGGAAATGGCACTTGGCATACAGGTCTGAGGTGTGACACCCCTGGGATTGGTTGGGTTGGGACGGGATAGAGATCTACAGGGTTTGTGATTAGCAACCTTTCGAAACAGGCAGAAAGAGTTTGTTGGTGGGTAGGAAAGGGTGGCTGTCGCTCAGAGACCAGGACTGAGTTCACTAGTCTCCGCCCCCAGGTGATCAAAAACAATCTGAACCCTACATGGAAGCGTTTCTCAGTTCCTCTTCAGCATTTCTGTGGTGGCGACCCCAACACACCCATTCAGGTGAGTTTACCTCGTTTTTTTTTTTTTTCAAAATAGGGTCTTGTTCTAGCCCAGGCTGACCTGGAATTCGCTATGTAGTGTCAGGCTGGGCTTGTACTCACAGTGATCCTCTTGCCTCTGCCTCCCAAGTGCAGGGATTAAAGGTGTGCACCACCATGCCCAGCTGAGTTTACCTATTGAGTAGACTGAGCATGGGAAGGGAGCCTTGGAAGCCTGCCTTCATTAGATTTTATGTATTTCATTTATTTATTTGAGAGAGGACGAGGCGGGGAGAGGGGGAGAGAGAACGGGCGCACCAGAGCCTTCAGCCACTGCAAACGAACTCCAGATGCTTGCGCCACCTTGTGCATCTGACCTGCCTCCTTCATATATGACTTATACCCCTTCTCCTCAGGTACGCTGCTCAGACTACGACAGTGATGGGTCACATGATCTCATTGGCACCTTCCACACCAGCTTGGCCCAGCTGCAGGCAGTCCCGGTGAGTGTTGGCTCCAGCTCTGGTGTTTGAGGTAGGGCCTAGAGAGTTGCCACCCAAGGAAAAGTGAGGAGAGGGCTACTTAGGTCCTTGGCTGATGAAATCAAAGGTTCCTAATTTTTCTCTTCTCACTAGGCCGAATTTGAATGTATTCACCCTGAGAAGCAGAAGAAAAAGAAAAGCTACAAGAACTCCGGAATTATTTGTGTCAAGACTTGCCAGGTGAGGTGATAGCTCATGTGACCCAGGCACTGAACTGCACCAGCCCAACCCCCACTCACCTCAGGCCTGACCCTGGTTTCATCTGCAGGTAGAAACGGAGTATTCCTTCCTGGACTACGTGATGGGAGGCTGCCAAATCAACTTCACCGTAAGTTTGTTTCACCAGGGTAAGTGAACAGGCTTTGGGCTCAAGGTGCCTTCAGCTCCCTGCCTGGCCTCTTCCCAGGTGGGCGTGGACTTCACTGGTTCCAACGGAGATCCAACCTCCCCTGACTCCCTGCACTACCTGAGTCCTACAGGGGTCAACGAGTACCTCACAGCGCTGTGGAGCGTGGGCAGTGTGATTCAGGACTATGACTCGTGAGTTTGGGTTCTCCTGGCGGTCCCTGTCCCCTGCAGTGCTTCAGCCTCTGGACGGATCCCCTCGCTGACTCTGCTCTCCCTGTCTTTCCAAGGGACAAGCTGTTCCCAGCATTTGGATTTGGGGCGCAGGTTCCTCCTGACTGGCAGGTGAGCTCCCTCTTTTCCCCATTCTTTTTTTAAATTCACTATGTTGTCCCAGGGTAGCCTGGAACTCACAGTAAACCTACCTCTGCTTCCCTGTGCGGGGATTAAAGGTGTGTGCCACCATGCCCCGTCTTTTCCCCATTCTTGTGTGAGTTTCAAGATACTAATTCTGGGATCTGTGGTGAGGTTATTTGCTGCTTGGCACCAGCTTCAAGGGGAAGTAAGAATGGAGCCTTGTAAGTCATGTAGACAGCCAGCTTACAACGAAATAGCTTCTGCAGGAATCTTGTACAAGATTTTTGTTTTGTTTTATGGTGCTGGGGATTGAACTCAAGGTCTCACACATGCTCAGCATGCATAAGCCCCCATAGGGAAGAAGGTTTTTTTATATATTTTATTTAAGAGAGGGTGTGTCTGGAGCCGGGTGTGGTGGCGCATACCTTTAACCCCAGCACTGGGGGGGAAGGGGCAGAGGTAGGAGGATTGCCATGAGTTCAAGGCTACCCTGAGACTACATAGTGAATTCCAGGTCAGTCTGGGCTAGAGTGAGACCCTACCTTGAAAAACCAAACAAAAAAAAAAAAAAAAAGGAGAGAGAGAGGGTGTGTCTGGAGAGATGGCTTAGCAGTTGAGGCGCTTGCCTGGGAAGCATAAGGACCTAGGTTTGATTCCCCAGTTCCCATGTAAGCCAGATGCAAAAGGTGGCATTTGCATCAGGAGTTTCTTTGCAGTGGTTGGAGGCCCTGGCATGGCCGTTCTCTCTTTCTGCCTTTCTCTCTCATCCTCTCTTTCTCTCTCATTTAAATAAATAAATAAAATATTAAAGAGAGAGAGAAAGAGAAATGGAGCATGCGGCCAGGGCCTGTAGCTGCTGTAAACCCCAAACACATGCACCACCTTGTACATCTGGCTTACGTGGGTCCTGGGGAATCAAACCTTTGGCTTACCCTCTAAGCCGTCTCTCCAACCTAGCGGGGAGGAATTTAATTTTTTTTCTAAATATTTTATTTACTTATTCGTTCATTCATTCATTTTAGAGAGAGAAAGAGGCAGAGATAGGCAGAATGGGCACACCAGGGCCTCTAGCCACTGCAAACAAACTCCAGACACATGTGCCACCTTGTGCATCCTGGCTTACATAGATACTGGGGAATTGCACCTGGCTCGTTAGGCTTCCCAGGCAAGCATCTTAACTGCTGAGCCATCGCTCCAGCCTTTTATTTATTTATTTTGACATGAGTCTCATTGCATAGCCTTGGCTGGCTTCAAATTCAGTCATCCTTTCTCAGTCTGCTCTAGGTTTACAGGCTGGCATCTTCACATCCGACTCATTCATTTTCATTTTTGCTCCCAGGTCTCACATGAATTTGCCTTGAACTTCAATCCCAGTAATCCCCACTGTGCAGGTAAGTTCCCCACCTTCCAGTGTGAACCAGCTACGTTCACACCTGGGAGGTGAGCCTGTATAGGTAAAGAAGAGAGTGGGGGGTGGGGCATCGTGGCCTCCTTTGTAGAGAAGAGTTGTCATTAGAGCTAGCCCTCCGAAGTCATCTTGCTACTTGCTACCCAAATGACTTGGAGCAAGTTGCTTACCTCTGTGTGCTTTCATTTCAGAATAAAGCTAAATATTGCCAGGCATGGTGGCACAAGCCTTTAATCCCAGCACTTAAGAGGTTGAGGTAGGAGGCATCACATTGTTGCTGCCACCTCCTAGCACTTGGGAGGCAGAGGTAGGAGGATCACTGTGAGTTCGAGGCCAGCCTGAGACTACATAGTGAATTCCAGTTCAGCCTGGGCTAGAGAAAGACCCTACCTCGGAAAACCAAAAAAATTTTTAGTCAGGTGTGGTGGCACACTCCTTTAAGCCCAGCACTGGGAGGCAGAGGTAGGAGGATCACCATGAATTCAAGGCCACCCTGAGACTATATAGTGAATTCCAGGTCAGCCAGAGCTAGAGTGTGACCTACCTCCAAAAGCAAAACAAAAAAAAAAATTTAAGGTATGGTCACTTGGGAGGCAGTGGTAGGAGGATCCCTGTGAGTTCAAGGCCAGAATGAGACTAGTGAATTCCTGGTTAGCCTAGACTAGAGTGAGACCCTACCTTGAAAAACCAAAAAACTAAAAAAATAAAATTTAAAAAGGACTGGAAATGCTTAATAGTATACTATTTGTTTATTTATTTTATTTCTTATTTATTTATTTATTGGTTTTTCAAAGTAGGGTCTTGTTCTAGCCCAAGCTGACCTGGAATTTACTATGTAGTCTCAGAATGTGGCCTCCAACTCACCGCAATCCTTCTCCCTCTGCCTCTGGACTTTTTTTTTTGAGAGAAAGAGACTACAAGTGGATATAGGTGCACTAGGGTCTTTTGTCACTACAAAAAAAATTACAGATGCATGTGCCAATTTGTGCATCTGGCTTTACGTGTGTACTCGGGAATCAAACCAGCAGGCTTTGCAAGCAAGCAGCTTCAACCACTGAGCAATCTCCCTAGATCAGATCTCATGTAGCACAGGCTGAACTTTGTTACCAAGGATGACCTTGAGCTTCTGATTCTTCCGCCTCAACCTTCTGAATTCTGGGGTTATATGCCTGTACCACCACACCTAGCTCAAGAAATCACTTTTTTTTTTTTTTTTCCAGGATGGCTTTGAACTCACAGCGATCCTCCCATCTCTGCCTCCCAAGTGCTAGGATTAAAGGTGTGCACCACCATGCCTGGCTTCTTTTATATACATGTGTGTGTGTGTATATATGTATATAACTTATTTGTAAGCAGAGAGAGAGGGGTGCAGAGGAGCTTCCTATTACTGCAAACAGAACTCCAGATGCATGTGCCACTTTGTGTATCTGCCTCCACATGGGTACTAGAGAATTGAACTCAGGGCCATAAGGCTTTGCAAGCAAGTGCCTTTAACGGCTGAGCCATCTCTCCAGCCCAAGAAATGACTCTCAATCGGGGTTATAGTTAACTTATTTAGGGTGTCTCCTTTTCTCTTTGAGTTTTAGTTTCCTGTTCTGTTGTTTAGAGTTGAGTTTCCTGGGTGACAAGGTGATATAACTGCTTCCAGGTTCCCAAATCTTCTGACCAGGATGAGGTAATATCAAGTATAGCCTCATCCTGAGCGGCTCAAGATCGTATGATGATTTTCCTCTTCCTTTCTGGTAGGTATCCAAGGCATTGTGGATGCTTACCGCCAAGCCTTGCCACAAGTTCGCCTCTATGGCCCTACCAACTTTGCGCCCATCATCAACCACGTGGCCAGGTTCGCAGCCCAGGCCGCACATCAGAGGACCGCCTCGGTGAGAGCTGTGGGCAGCAGTGGCAAGTAGGGTGGTGAGGGCTGGGTAACAAGGCTTCTTGTGTAACAAGGGGACTGTGTGTCTGGGCTGTTTGGAGGGGGTCGGGAGAGAGGCTCAGTGTAAATAAATGGGTTTGTTGGCAGCAATACTTCGTGCTGCTGCTTTTGACCGATGGTGCTGTGACCGATGTGGAGGCCACGCGCGAGGCTGTGGTGCGTGCCTCAAAGCTGCCCATGTCCGTGATCATTGTGGGTGTCGGCGGTGCCGACTTCCAGGCCATGGAACAGCTGGATGCCGACGGAGGGCCTCTGCGCACACAACACGGGGAAGCAGCCGCCCGCGACATAGTGCAGTTTGTGCCTTTCCGCCGATTCCAGAATGTGAGTAGGGGAAACTTGCAGGTATCTGATCCGGGAGTTTCCCCTTCTGCCTCTCCCTGATGTGGCTGGCTTGGAGGTCCAAGTGACAGAGCCCTCTGATCAAAGACTGGCCAGGGTTGGATGCTGGGTTTTGTATCCTTCCTTCTTGGCTGAGATGTGGACACCCGTCAGGGGCCCTCACTGATCTTGCCCTTCTCCTTCCAGGCCACGCGCGAGGCGCTGGCACAGACCGTGCTTGCAGAAGTGCCTACACAGCTGGTCTCCTACTTCAAGGCTCAAGGTTGGGCCCCACTAAAGGTGCCTCCAGCCCCAGCCAAGGGCCCTGCACAGACCCCCCAGGTTTAGACTCCTCTAAGCATGGACCAAGCCTGCATATTCTTCCCAGAGCGAGAACTGGATACTTTCACATTTGCTTCTGCTTTTGCTGCTCTTGTTACTGGCACCCCTCATTCAGTAAAGACCACTCCTGGCTTCTTTTTAGCCATGTTTACTTTGATTCTTAGTTTCGGTTTGTTGACCTTAGGGGTTGTTGAGTGAGAAGGATTCTTTTGCTTTGATAGCCCCCACAAACAAATTTACTATTTCTAGCCAGGTATCTCTTCACTCCAGAAGATATGGATTGAACCTTTTTTTTTTGGGGGGATTGAACTTTTGAAAAAACAAATACATGGTGGCGTGTGCCTAATTTAATCCCAGCACTTGGGAGGCCGGGGTAGGAGGATCTCTGAGTTTGAAGCTACCCTGAGACTACATAATGAATTTTAGCTCAGCCTGGGATAGAGCTAGACCCTGCTTCAAAAAAAGAAAGAAAAAAAAAAAAAAAAGCAAATACCTACCTCGCCCTGTCTCAGGGTAGAGCTGAACTTGGGACCATAGACAAGATGGAAAGTGCAATTTGAACCTTATTTTTATTTATTTTGGATATTTCAACTTATTCTGTTACATGAATATACCAAAATTTAGCCAATCCCTTATTGTTTCTGTTTTATAATTATAAGTAGTTTTGTAACAAACATCTTTGTACAATTATCCTGTGCATCTACCCAGGCATTTTTGAAGAACTCATTCCTAACTATGGAAATGTTAGATGAAAGGGTATAGTTTAAAATTTCAGAGCCGGGTGTGGTGGCACACGCCTTTAATCCCAGCATTTGGGAGGCAGAGGTAGGAGGATCCCCATGAATTCGAGGCCACCCTGAGACTACATAGTGAATTCCAGGTCAGCCTGGACTAGAGTGAGACCCTACCTTGAAAAACAAACAAACAAAAAAACAACTTGCAACAGGTAGAAACAGTTACAATCAAACTCAGTATGAGTTTTTTAATATTTGTTAATCTGACAGACCCACCCCCTTCCCCAAAATCTCATTTTGAGCTTGAATTTATTTAAATATGAAGGCTAGTTGTCATTTCCTATGTGTACTTGTGAATTATGTTTCTTTCCAGTAGCCTACTCACAGGCTGTGTATGTACCACATCTTTCATTCCGTCACTGTTTCACACATGTTGAAAATGTTTCTGCCCCAGCTGTTATCCTTTCATATACTTTCTATGCAGAACTCAAGAAGCAAATTTTATACATTTAACATTTTTTATATATGATAATCTTTCTTTTAAAATTCTATCCATGTATCACTAACAAATAAATATATTCTTAAGTTACTTTTTATGTTGTCTTCTTTTTATTTATTTATTTAATTTTTTCGAGGTAGGGTCTCCCTCTAGCCCAGGCAGACCTGGAATTCACTATGTCATCTCAGGGTGGCCTCGAACTCACAGTGATCCTACCACCTCTGCCTCCCCGAGTGCTGGGATTAAAGGCGTGCGCCACCACGCCCGGTTCCTTTTTATTTATTTTGTTGGAGGGTGCTAGGGTTGAACTGAGGGTCTATGACATGCCAGAGAAGTCCTCTATACCATTGAGCTACATCCCTAGCTTTGCCAGTTATTTGGTAGCATAATCTATCTATTTGGATACTTTTATTTATCTATTTATTTTTGGTTTTTCAAGGTAGGGTCTAGCTCTAGACCAGGCTGACCTGGAATTTACTATGTGGCCTTAAACTCATAGCAATTCTCCTACCTCTACCTCCTGAATGCTGGGATTAAAGGCATGTGTCACCACACCCACAGCTGTGCATGGTCTGGAGTTCGATTACAGTGCCTGGAAGCTCTCACTTTCTTGCCAAAGGGGGGGGGGGGCAGTCTGTTGGGCTTGCCAGAAAAAAAAAGGATAAAAACTTATTGTGCAAGGTATTGAATGCCAGTAATCTCAGCATTTGGGTGATGGAGGCAAAAGGATCAGAAGTTCAAGATATTCTCAGCTACATAATTGGTTCAAGGCCAGCCTGGGCTACATGACGCTCTCAAAAAACAAAACCAGGTGCTGGGGATGTAGTTCAGTTGGTAGAATGCATGCATAAAGCCCTAGGCTAATCCCAGCACCACATAAACCAGATGTGGTGGTACACACCTGTAATCTCAACACTCAGGAGGTGGAGGCAGGAGGATCAGGAATTCAAAGGTCATCCTCAGCTACATAGTGAGGTCAAGGCTAGCTTGGGATACATGAGACCCTGTCTCAAAAGGAAACAAATGAGTATTAAGAGTAGCTGGCGGGGGAAGGGCTGGAGGGATGGCTTAGTGGTTAAGGTGCTTGCCTGCAAAGCCAAAGGACCCAGGTTTGATTCCCCAGGACCCAAGTAAGCCAGATGCACAAGGGGGTGCATGCATCTGGAGTTCATTTGCAGTGGCTGGAGGTACGACCGTTCTCTCTCTCTCCCTCTTTCTCTGTCAAATAAATAAATAAAAATTTTTAAAAAGCCGGGTGTGGTGGTGCACGCCTTTAATCCCAGCACTCAGAAGGCAGAGGTAGAAGGATCACAGTGAGGTTGAGGCCACCGGAGACTACAGAGTGAATTCCAGGTCAGCCTGGACTAGAGTAAGACCCTACTTCAACACCACCCCACAAAATAAATTAGAGAAAAAAAAAAAGAGTAGCTGAGGGACAGGAGAGATGGCTTAGCAGTTAGGGCGCTTGCCTGCAAAGCCAAAGGACTAAGGTTTGATTCCCCAGGGCCCGTGTAAAGCAAGATGCACAAGGTGGCACATGTGTCTGGAGGCCCTAGTGCCCCATTCTCTTATCTGCCTCTCTATATATAAGAGAAGGCTCAGTAGTTAAAGGTGCTTGCAAGTCTGCCAACCTCAGTTTGATCTTCCTCAGTACCTATGTAAGTATAGACACAAAGCGATGCGCGGGCCTGTAATACCAGCACACCTATGACAATGTGAGGTGGAGATCTGGAAGCTGGAAAGCAGAGGCAGCAAGAGAAACCCTGTCTCAAAGGTGGACAGGGACTGAAAAGATGGCTTAGCAGTTAAGGTACTTACCTAGGAAGCCTAAGGACTCAGGTTCAATTCCCCAGAACCCACGTAAGCCAGATGCACAAGGTGGCACATGCATGTGGAGTTTGATTACAGTAGTTGGAGGCACTGGTGTGCCAATTCTCTCCCTCTCTCATTTGAAAAAAAAAAAAAAGGAGGCACTTGAAAGGCAGAGGTAGGAGGATCACTGTGAGTTCGAGGCCACTCTGAGACTACATAGTGAATTCCAGGTTAGCCTGAGCTAGAGTAAAACCCTACCTCAAAAAACTAAAAGAAAAAGGAGGGAGGAGTCTGTTGGGCTTGCCTCAAAAAGGCGGGGGGGGAGATAATTTTAAAAAATAATTAAAAAATTAAAAAGGAAAAAAATTAAGTAGCTGTGGGCTAGTGATGTAGCTCAATTGGAAGAATTCTTGCCTATCTTGCACAAAAACCTGGTTTTAATCCCCAACACTGCATAAAACTGGGTATAATGGCACACACCTGTGGTCCCAGCACTCAGCATGTAGGAGAACTGCCTCAAGGCGCCAGGAGGAGGAGCTTCAAAACAGAAAGTATGAGAGCCAGGCTTAGTAGTGCATGTCTTTAGTCCAAGCATTCTGAAGGCAGAGGCAGGAGGATCGCCATGAGTTCTAGGCCACCCTGAGACTTTATAGTAAATTCCAGGTCAGCCTGGGCTACAGCGAGAAAAACAAAAACAAAAAAAGAAAAAGAAGGAAAGAGAGAATGGGCACACCAGGGCCTTCGACCACTGTAAATGAACTCTGCACATATGTGCCACCTTTTGCATCTGGCTTACATGGGTCCTGGGGAATTGAACCTGGGTCCTTTGGCTACACAAGCAAACACTTTAACTGCTAAGCCATCTCTCCAGCCCTATTTTTTAAATAATATTTTAGTTTTTAGTTTTTATTTATTTGAGAGTGCCAGAGAGAGAGAGAATGGGTGTACCAAGGCCTCCAGCCACTGCAAACGAACTCTAGATGCATGTGCCACCTTGTGCATCTGGCTTACGTGGGTCCTGGGGAATTGAGCCTCGAACTGGGGTCCTTAGGCTTCACAGGCAAGTGCTTAACTGCTAAGCCATCTCTCCAGCCCTATTTTGGGTTGTTTTTTGAGGTAGGGTCTTGCGCTAGCCCAGTCTGACCTGGAATTCACTATGTAGTCTCAGGCTGGCCTTGAACTCACACCCACCTCAGCCTCCCCAGTGCTGGTATTAAAGGTGTGTGCCACCATGCCTGGCTAAATTTACTTATTTTTAAGTACACACAGAGAGGGAGGGAGACACAGAGGAGAAAGAAAGAAAATATATGGGTGCTGCAAAGGAACCCCTGGCACATGTGCTTCATCTGGCTTTACCTGGGTACTGGGGAATCAAACCCAGGCTAGCAGGTGTCGCAAGTTAAGTGCCTTGAACCACTTGAGCCATCTCCCTGGGCTCTAGAGTGAAGATCCTCGAACCTGACGAACATTAGTTCACCTCTACTTTGTCTTGCAGTCGGACATTCAGCCTTCGGCCTCGGTAAAGAACCTGTAGGACAGCCCCCAACCCCACAGTAGCTCTCTGACTCAGACGCTTTCTAGACACTCTCAAATCTTAATTTTTGAGTATTTGCCTGAAGACAGTTTTCCCTCCATCTGCATCTACTAGAAATTGAGGGCATTCCCAGACACCCAGGGGCTGACCCCTTGGAGGAAGATAGCCTGGGTCCTGCTCTGTCGCTCTTCACTAGCTGTGCTGGAGTGTTTCCTGGCTTGAAGTTTCCTTCTCTGTGGTTGTACAACTGATAGGGAGCTTCCAAGGAAAGAGCTGGAGAGATGGGTGCTTGCCTGCGAAGCCTAAGGACTCATGTTCAACTCTCCAGGTCCCCAGGTAAGCCAGATACATAAGGTGACACAAGCACGCAAGGTCGCACACGTGCACAAGGTGGTGCACATGTCTGGAGTTCTATTACAAAGGCTGGAGGCCCTGTCGTGCCAATTCTCTGTCTCTCATAAAAAAATATACAAAAAAGAAACAGAAAAGAGAATGCATTGAGAGGCAGATGCTACCATACTTAACAAGCGTTCTGGTCACCATAGCGCTCCTCAACAAACCACCTCGCCAGCACTGATCATTTGCTTTAGCACAGAGCTCAGTTCTACTCCTACCATCAGCATGTTTAATGGGACCCCCCAGTGGCCCCTGTAGCACCATCCCCTGCCCACTCTGAGGTCCGCACACCATGGGCACGGACACGATACAAACATGTGAACCGTGGGTGGCCCCAGTTGCTTAGAATCTGGATCTTCAACTTAGGGAACGCAGACGGAGGGTCATTCTGGGGAAACAAATGGATCATGCCAAGATCTGTTCTCCCGAGACTGCCCTCCCCCACAACCATCTCTCGCCCGCCCACTGCCTTGGCCCTCTTCCCCTCAGAGGCAAACACACCTGCAATTGAAAAGTCTGAATTTCAGATTTCTGCACGTCAAAGGTGAATTCCCCCAAGAAAACTTCAGTCTCGTCATCAGCCAGTAGACCCTGGCGGGTGAAGAGTGCATTGAAGGCACAGCGAAATACAGGGGCAGGAGAAAGAAAATAAGTTTGCTCAGGATCTCGTGTATGTTGAATAGCTATGTGTGCTGAATAGCTATGTGTGCACTTGTGTGCATTCTGATGGTAGGACCTGCAGTGTACAAGGTAAGCTGCAAGAAAACAGGTCATAGCCAGGTAATCATCACATGAATAAGGCTAGCCCGGGAGGACTACAAGTTCAAGGTCAACCTAGGCTGCATAGAGAAAGCCTGTGTTAAAAAAAAAAGAAAAGAAAAGAAAAAGAGAGCCTGTCTTTAACAAAAATGGGGGATTAGTCTCATGTGAGTCATTTGCTATGCACTCGAGAGCAGGTGACATCTGCTTTCAGAGCACTGCCTTCCTCAGATGAGACAATAGTAGTTCGTAAGTAATGTGGACGCAGTGTGTAAAGTGCTTGGCAAAGCCACATATGACACCTGGATATGGCTATGATCATTTACAACCTGAAAGACAAGGCATGGTGTGTCCAGCGAGGAGATGAGCAGGCAAAGACTGAGATGCTGGCAATAATTTTCACGACTGCCTGAGACTTTCTAAACAAATTGCCCCCACCTTCCGGCCTTAGCCCCACTCACAAAGACGGCGAAGTCACGGGGGGCACTGCTGGCTCCCCCAGTGTGTGCCACACTGGGTGGAGGATGCTGCAGGGTGATGTCGCTCAGCTGCACACGACCTGGCAGCCGGATCACGACCTGGCCTTGGTCACCTTCAAAAGCCCAGCAGTTTCCAGGGAACACATCTGGCTGTGGGGGCGGAAGGGACAGCGGACCATGAGAAAGTAGGGACAATAAAGGAGGCGAGCCAGGCTTTAAGACCATCCTGGGCTACACAGAAGGACCCTGCATGGGCAGAGGGACAGCTGCTCCTCTGCATCTTCTGTCCAGCCCAGAGCTCCACCTCCACTTCATGTCCTTGTCTAGCAACATGCATTGCAGTGCAGAGTCCTCAGCACCCCCAGGTCTGTCCTTGGCTGGAGCCTCACCCAGGCCAAGCCAGATCCCACCTCCATCCAGTCCTTTTCCTAGCAATCACCCAGGAACCCCGCTTCCAGGCTGACCTCCAGGATGACAGAGGGAGGACGCGCATAGTTCCAGAAGCTCAGGCGGTTCCAGAAATAGACAGTGTTAGTGTCCTCGTAGTCGAGTGATGTCTTCTCTAGGTCGATGGAGGCTCCTGGAGCAGGGAGGAGTGACTTTGAGGGGCTCCTAGGCCTTCCCAGACAGCTGAAGAAGGGTCTATGTATAAGTGTGTGTTTTTCTGTGGGGCTGCATCTTACCCACTGAGCTCAGCGCGTAGTCAGGTTTCCGAACAAAGTCTTCATTCAGCCTCTGGAACACGAGCTTGGCCACTCTCTGAACAGGGGAAGGTGGACGCAGAGGACTGGCTTACAGGTGGCTGAGAACTCAGGGATGGACCCTGAAGGCCCCAGGAGAGACTCTGCAGTGGGGATCTGGGATGGGGGCAGTGAATCCCAAGAACCAGTGGGCCGTTCTCCTGCTGTGTACCAGAACTACGGTAAAGTCCTGAGGCCCTGCCCCTCCACAGGCCCGAGTGCACCCACCCAGGGCTCACCTCGCTGTGGGCTGCGCGAACACTGGACACCTCCTTGTGGAGTTTAACCAGCTCTGCCTGGAGCTGCTGCAGCTGCTGCCCCTGGGAGTTCACTCGCTGGTGGTATTCACTGGAGTAAGGTGGGAGGGAGGTGGGTGCTGTCAGGAAGGGGGCCCTCCCACAGAAGCACCTTCTAGCAGCCGCCCACTTCCCATCCTAACCGCCCTCCCTCACCTTATAGTCAGCATCTCCCGAGGCTCCTGTAGGAGAAGGGAAGCCGGGACAAATGCCCATAGGTCAGTTCCGGGTCGTGCTTCTCCCATGCCAGCCTGGGGCAGTCAGACTCAAAAGCACCTCCTCTTTGAGAATCGTCTCCCCTACCTCCGACCCTTCCCTCACCTCCCAAGACAACATCTGTGCCAGTCCCAGCAGAAATCTGTGGCCAGCGCTTCCTCAGGATTAGCCACTGCCCACTCCCAGCAGCCCAGGGAGCGCCTCCCCAGCTTCCACCCACCCCAGGACAATCTCACCAACTCACATTCTCCAAAGGAGGGGCCAGGTACAGCAGCCCCCACCAGAGTGCTGGAGAAAGAGGAGGGGTCTCAGATGAAGGGCCGTCCCCTGGCATAAGGGAACAGAGAGGAGAGCGGCGGCTGGGGATGGGAAGGCGGGTGGGACACGGAGGTGAGGGACACTAGAGTGGGCTGAAGGACACGGGTAGACACGAGCTGGATTTGGCTGCAAGCCTTCAAAGCTGGGGGAGGGGCGCCCAGCGGATCGCCGCCCCTCACCTGCTGCAAAGACGCTCAGCAGTGACACAGCGGTGAACAGGAAGCGGATGGAGCAGACCTCCCTGAAGAACCAGGGAGGAGGCTGAGACCCCAGTCAAACCCCAGTCCTGACCCCAGAGTGGCTAGACCCAGCTCCCGCGAGCACGACTCAACCACATGTGAATCGGCTCCAGCCTGGGGGCGGTGGGGGGGTGTCGGGCCCTGCTCCCCTCCCTCGACCCCTCCCTCTGACCTGTACACACTGCCCAGCACGGCTCCTACCAGCGACATCAGCGCGCTCAGCACCTGGAAGAGGAGGCCTGGGGCCGCGGGAGACGGGCCGTGAGCACGAGCTCGGGCGTCGCGGGTGCAGAAGGGGATACGGAGGAAGGGGCCGGGGCAAGGGCCTGGGTATCGTCCTGGGCATCAGAAGGCGGACGTGGGCTGGGAGAACGGGCTGAAGCCCAGAAAAAAAAGGGTGGGGGGCCCTGAGCTGGGAATGATGGCTCACGTCTTTAATCCCAGCACTCGGGAGGCAGAGGTAGGAGGATCGCCGTGAATTCAAGGCCACCCTGAGACTACATAGTGAATTCCAGGTCAGCCTGGGCTAGAGCGAGACCCTACCTCGAGTAAACCACACACACAAAAAAAGTGGGGGGGGGGAGTGACTGGACACTCGGATCTGGGCCTCCGACAGGGGTACGGGGTTTCCGAGAGCCCGGCCCGTACTCAGGAAGTTCTTGGACGCTCGCGGGGGAGGCATCTCCCGCCTCAGATCCAGGGCGGAGAGAAGGTCGAGCCGCTGCTGCTCCTCCGAGACTACGGGATACCCAGTCGGTTCTGCGGGAGCCCAAGGGCTCCATTGAGGTCTCCACTACCGCGGGCCCTCTATCCCCAGGCTCCCGGGCTCAAGCTCCTGAGCCCAGAGCCAAACGAGCCGGACAGTCTTCTCGACCAAAGCTTGGGATTCCCGCTGCACCCCTATGACGAGCTCCCTGCGCACCCGGGAGACCCGGGACCCACGGAGGGACTAGAGCCTGCCCCGCCCCGAAGTCCATCTCGGCGCCGTCCCCTTTCCCAGGCCGCCACTCACGCCGACGCCAGGTGACCAATCACAGGGAGGCCCCGCCCCTAAGGGACCCCGCACGCACCGCCCCGCCCCCGCCCCGGGGCCGGGACCCAGCTCCACCCCAGCTCCGCACCAGGCCCCGCCCCCCGCCCCCGGGCTCGACCCCGCCCGCACCCGAGGCCCCGCCCCTCACGGTTGCGGCGCCACAGGCGGTGTGGCCAGTGTGGCTCCGTGGCGCGGGCTTCTGCAGAGAGTCTCCTCCGGGCACGACGGGCCTTAAGGCGGGCTCACCGCAGTTCGAGCCCCGGGCCCTTCTGCCCTCGGGTTCCCCGGGCTCCGCCCCGGCGGACCCGAGCCCATGGCTGTCCGCCGTCGTCAGGCTCTGCGAACTACTGCTGTTGTCGCTGTAGAAGTTGGGCGTGTGCTTGTGAGAGGACGCGGCCGAGCTCGGGCGGGGGCTCCGCCGCATCCTGACCCCCTCCCCCAGACCACAGGTTCGTCCCCTCTCCCCCCCCCCGCCCCACTCTCGGGGATGCTAAAGCCGCCGCCGCCGCCGCCGCCGCCGAGGCCCTCCGGCCGCTGCTGCCGCTGCGCGCGCGGCGACGACCCTTGCGTGAGCCGCGGGCCGCGCGGCCCCGCTCAGCCCTCCACCGTCTCCCGGCCCGCGGCAGGCCCGTCACAAAGGACGCGGGTCACAGACCTGCCTGTGACGTCACCGGGACTCGGCACTCGCCCGACCTTTTTTTTTTTTTTTTTAAATTTATGGGTTTTTTTTTTTGAGTCAGGGTCTCAGGTCCTTAAGCGTGTATATCCCCTGGCTGAATCTGGTACCCACCGTATAGTCCACGGAGGGCTCGGAAATTGGGGTCACAGATGGGCATCGCCAACGCCAGTCGTTTTCTGACCTTTGAAGCAGTGACATCACAGCACGTCCCCGGGCACGCTCAAAAGCGTACCTCAAAAATGGCACTCGGGCGTGGAGAAACGCCTCTACAGTTAAGGCGCTTGACTGCAAAGCCAAAGGACTCGGGTTCGATTCCCCAGGACCCACGTAAGCCAGATGCACAAGGGGGCGCACGCGTCCGGAGTTTGTTTGCAGTGGCTGGAGGCCCTGGCGCACCCATCCTCTCTCTCTCTCTCTCTCCATTTCCCTCCGTCTCTTATCTATCTACCTACTTATCTATATGCGTCTCTCTCTCAAATAAATAACTAAAAATAAAATATTTAAAAATAATTGCACTCGCGGTGATTTGTACATATGTCGAAGTTTGAGAACCACTTTTGTACTTAAACCCCAGAAATCAATGGCGTATTATAAAAATGCTTCTATTCCTCCTCCTCCTGCTTTTCTCGTCTGTACTTGACACTAACGTGCTGTGTGTGTGCGTGTCTTATTTCATTACTGCCATGCCCTCTGGATTGTTAACTTTATAAGGATGAGGGATTGTGTTGGTTTTGTTCATGACTGTATCCTCTAGCAGCTAGATAGGTCTAGCCTGACTTTTTGTTTTGTTTTGTTTTTTGAGGTAGGGTCTCACTCTAGCCCAGGCTGACCTGGAATTCACTATGGAGTTTCAGGGTGGCCTCGAACTCATGGTGATCCTCCTACCTCTGCCTCCCGAGTGCTGGCATTAAAGGGTTGCGTCACGGCGCTCTGTCCATCTTGTTCTTTGAGACAGTCCTCAATTCCCGTAGACTAGCTAGTCAATGAGGCCCAGGCATCCTCTTGTCTCCACTCCCCAGTGTTGGGATTACAGATACTCATTGCCATGCCTGGATATCCGAACTCGGATCTTCATTCCTGCACAGCAATCATTTTATCAATTGAGTCATCTCCCCAGCTCCGGAATGTGCATTGTATGAGTAGGGTGGGGGGGGGGGTGAGGACACCACGGCGCACTTATGGAGGTCAGAGGACAGGGTATTTCTGTCTGGACCTCACTCTGCTGCTGTTCTTTGCTGTGCTTGCTGCTTGCTGTGAGATTCGGGACAGTTTCCTCTCTCCACCTCCCCCATGGCTTCCAGCTTAAAAAATTTTTTTTAGTAGTTCATTTATTTAAGAGAGAGAGAGAGCGTGAGAAAGAGGCAGAGAGACAGAGAATGGCCATGCCAGGGCCTCTAGCTACTGGAAAGGAAATTCATACGCATGGGCCACCTTGTGCATCTGGCTTACGTGGGTTCTGGGGAATTGAACCTGGGTCCTTCTTTGCAGGCAAGTGCCTTAACCGCCAACCCATCTCTGCAGCTCTCAAGAGAGCATGCAAAATTCGGTTTAACCATTTGAGTGAAACTTTAAGACAGGAATTGTATGGAGTAGCCACCCCACCAAATTTGTGAGCCATTTTGACAATCAAATATTAAGGAAAAAGAGCATTAAGAACTAAAACCCCTCAAGTCTAGAAAGAATGTAGTTCAAGTGTTTGTATGCATTTATTTGTAGAGAAAATAATACGTTACTATAAAAGAAAACAAGTCTGAGTGCTTCACTTCCAATATCGCCTGCCTAGCGGTCACCCTGACTGCAGTCCCTCACAGTACCTGTACTTCATCTCTACTGCACTGGTGTTAAGTCAGTGATTGGCTTGCACAGAGTAAGCCCTTTAGATCCCACCTCTACTGCTCACTAGTCATTCAGCCTCCCTTACAAGTTTGTTTGGCTGAGTCTTTCCATCGTAATCGAGCTTAGGAATTTCAGGTACAACTGTATGTACAATTATGTTTTATTGCACAGGTATAAATGGCAAGTGATTATATAACCAACCATAAGATGAATATTGACTACTCAGACAAAAACATCTAACCTTGTCCCCAACCACAAATGAAGATACCAATTTGCCACCATCTAAAGGCTGTGTTTACTGTGGTGCAGTCGTGGGAGCTCATACCACCGGAAATGTGTTAAATACAGAATCCAGAACACATTTCTGGTAGCATCAGATATGAAGTACAGACACAAGACTAAGTGGTCTGGGCTGGAAGGATGGCTTAGTGGTTAAGGCATTTGCCTGCAAAGCCACAGGACCCAGGTTCAATTCCCCAGGACCCACGTTAACCTGATGCACCAGGGGGTACACACGTCTGGAGTTCTTTGCAGTGGCTGGAGGCCCTGGCACACCCACTCTCTCTCTCCCTCTTTCTCTGTCAAATAAATAAAATAAAATATGTAAAAAAAGACTAAGTGTTCTGTGCTCACAAGTCATCTGTGTGCCACCTATGTAACAAAAAGAACAATTTTAAAGCTTTTCAGACAGTTCAATCATGTTTACCTTTAAAAATATATTACCATCGAGAGTTGGCTTAGCAATTAAGGCCCTTGCTGCAAAGCCAAAGGACCTAGGTTTAATTTCCCAGGATCCACATAAGCCAGATGCAGAAGGTGGAGCATACATCTGGAATTTGTCGGCAGTAACTAGAGGCCCTGGCGTGCCCATTCTCTCTCTATTTGCCTCTTTCTCTGTTACTCAAATAAATAAATTAAATTAAATAATTATTTAAAAATATTGCCACACTAGTTAGGATTTCTTACTAATTACATATTTTGACATTACAAGTTGGTTACAAGTTCTGAATTTTTGCCAAACTTGGTTATAAACACAAAATCATTTCTGATAATATATTTGCAGTTTCATCTTCAAGAGCTGTTAAGAGTGGTAACAATTTTATGGGCTGGAGGAATGGCTTAGTGGTTAAGGCATTTGTCTGCAAAGCCAAAAGACCCAGGTTCAATTCTTCAGGACCCACGTTAGCCAGCTACACAAGGGCACATGTGCCTGGAGTTCGTTTGCAGTGGCTGGAGGCCCTGGTGTGCCTATTCTCTCTCTTTCTCTCTCCCTCTTTCCCTGCCAAATAAATAAATAATTTTTAAAAGAGTGGTAACAATTTTAGAGTGAAAAAATAATTAAAAGTAGCCAGAGCCAGGCATGGTGGCGCATGCCTTCCATCCCAGGCTGAGCTAGGATGATCACCATGAATTCAAGACCAGCCTAAGACTACATAGTGATAGTGAATTCCAGATCAGCCTGGGCTAGAATGAGACCCTACCTGGAGAAACAAACAAATAAAAAGGTTAAAAATTTTAGTAATGATTTCATTTTATTGTTTTTTAAATATTTAATTTAATTATTCGAGAGAGAGAGAGAGAGAGAATGGATGCTCCAGGGCTTCCAGCCACTGCAAATGAACTCCAGCTGCATACTCCACCTTGTGCATCTGGCTTATGTGGGACCTAGGGAATTGAACTGAGGTCCTTTGGCTTTGCATGCAAGTGCCTTAATTGCTAAGCCATCTCTCCAGCCTCCCTTTTCTTTTTTCTTTCTTTTTCTTTTTTTTTTGGGGGGGCGGGGGTTCAAGGTAGGGTTTCACTCTAGTCCAGGCTGGCCTGGAATTCACTACGGAGTCTCAGGGTGGCCTCGAACTCACTGCGATCCTCCTACCTCTACCCCTGGAGTGCTGGGATTAAAGGTGTGCGCCAACATGCCCAGCCTCCCTTTTTTTTTTTTTTTTTATTGACAACTTCCATACTTACAGACAATAAACCATAAAAATCTCCTCCCCTCTCCCACTTTCCCATTTCATAAATCCACACTCTATCATGTCCCCTCCCTCTCTTCATTAGTCTCTCTTTAAAAAAAAAAATTTTGTTTTATTTTCATTTATTTATTTGAGAGCGACAGACAGAGAGAGAAAGAGGCAGATAGATAGAGAATGGGGGCGCCAGGGCCTCCAGCCACTGCAAACAAACTCCAGATGCATGCACCACCTTCTGCATCTGGCTTACATGGGTCCTGGGGAATTAAGCCTCGAACCGGGGTCCTTAGGCTTCACAGAGAAGCACGTAACCTCTAAGCCATCTCTCCAGCCCCCTCTCTCTTTTTTTTTTAATTAAAAATATATATTTATTTATTTCAGAGAGAAAAAGAGGGAGAGGGAGAGAATGGGCACGCCAGGGCCACCAGCCACTGCAAACGAACTACAGATGCACGCGCCCCCTTGTGCATTTGGCTTACATGGATCCTAGGGAGTGTCGAACTGGGATCCTTTGGCTTTGCAGGCAAACACCTTAACTGCTAAGCTATCTCTCCAGGCCTAGTCTCTCTTTTACTTTGATGTCATCATCTTTTCCTCCTATTATGAGGGTCATGTGAAGGTACTTCTAGGCACTGCGAGGTCATGGATATCCAAGCCAGTTTCTCTCTGGACGAGTGCCTTGTAAGCAACCCTACCATTCCCTTAGTTCTTACATTCTTTCCACCACCTCTTCTGCAATGGACCATAAGCCTTGGAAGGTGTGATAGAGATGTTTCTGTGCTGAATACTCTTCTCACTTCTCAGCACTATGGTGCCTTTTGGGTCATCCCAGTGGTCACCATCATCTGAAAAGAGAAGCTTCTCTGATAAAAAATGAGAGTAGCATTAATATATTGGTATGAGTGTTAAGTGTAGTGTTTACAGGGCAGTTTGGTGAACATTAAGCCAGACGAGAGCAGGTGTTATATTCCTAAGGCTCATGACCTCCCCTGCCACAGGCTTTTGATGAGGTTTTTAGTACCAGGCATGTATTCTCTCCCTTGGAGAAGGCTTCCAATCCAGTTAGAGAGCAGTTGTTTTTCCCCAGAACAGACGTGGCACTATTACACCTGTTGGCTCATTTGGCCTAGCTAGCCAAAGTTGAGACTTGCAGTGCCCACTGCTGCATGCTGTGCAGCTTTTTCCAGCTTTCTGTCAGCTGGTCTTCAGGGAGGAGGTTTTCAGCTCAGATTGATTTTTCAGTGACGTTGAAGCACAAGCATGTGGAGTCTTCAGTAATAGGGTCTTACCATCTATTTCTGGTGGGAAACCAAGAGCCTTGGCAATAACCTGTAATATTTTGGGGGCATCAGGAACCTCTCTGGCCAAAAACTCACTGGAAGGTATCCCATTCCTGACACTGAAATTTTTTCTAGTAACAATCCATGGCTTCTTGGTGTGCCATTATCCAAAAAAGTAGGTTTCCATAAAGCTTATTCATAACATCTTAAATTTTGATTAACCCTCCGCCTACCCTTCCTTTACTCAATCTCTTCCCTTGACCTTACTTAGGCCTTTCCACCCCCAGTAACCATTAGTAATGATTTTTAAATGCCACATACTTGAGAAAGCAAAAACTAAACCATTTTCCTTTAGTTCTCCTAGTTCATAAAAATGATTTTCAACTTAAATTTCTTTCTCTCTCTCTTTTTAAATATTTTATTTGGGCTGGAGAGATGGCTTAGCAGTTTTCCAGGTTCCACATAAGCCAGATGCACATGGTAGCACATGCGTCTGGAATTTGTATGCAGTGTTGGCAGGAGGCCCTGGTGCACCCATTCTTTATCTCTTTCTCTCCCTCTCTCTGTCTCAAATAAATAAAAATTAAAAAAATATTTATTTGTTTATTTGAGAGAGAAAGAGAGAGAGAATAGATGCTCCAGGGTCTCCTGCCACCACTGGGCACAAACTCCAGACTCATGGGCAACTTGGTGCATCTGGCTTTATGTGGGTTCTGGAGAATTGAACCCAGGCTGTCAGGCTTTGAAGCAAGTGCTTTTAACCACTGAGCTAACTGTCCAGTCCTCAATTTAAATCTCTATCACCTGCATGGAGTATGAAGATAAAAACAAGTCCCATATCACTGAGCGCCTAATGAAGCTTACTCCCAAAACAGTCATAATCCTTGGCAAATTTACCTTGTGCTGGGCACTGAGTCATGCTTGAGGGTGTTCAAGGTCACACATATGGGAACATGTGATCAGGAACCAAGGTGTTGGAACTGTAATTTTTGTAAGCACCAGTGATTTTTTTTATTGACAACTTCTATGATTATAAACAATATCCCATGATAATTCCCTCCCTCCTCCCACTTTCCCCTTTGAAACTCTATTCTTCATCATATCCCCTCCCCCTCTCAATAAGTCTCTCTTTTATTTTGATGATCTTTTCCTCCTATTATGATGATCTTGTATAGGTATTATCAGGCACTGTGAGGACATGGATATCCAGGCCATTTTGTGTCTGGAGGAGCACATTGTAAGGAGTCCTACCCTTGCTTTGGCTCTTACATTCTTTCTGCCACCTCTTCCACAATGGACCCTGAGCCTTGGAAGGTGTGATAGATATTTCAGTGCTGAGCACTCCTCTGCCACTTCTTCTCAGCATCATGATGCCTTCTGAGTCATCCCAAGGTCACTGCCATCTGAAGAGGGAAGGTTCTCTAACCAAAAGTGAGAGTAGCATTAATATATGGGTATGAACATTAAGAGAAGTGCTTACTGGGAAGTTTGGTGAGCATAGTATATACATTTAGCCAGACAGCAGCATATGTTATACTCCTAGGGCTCATGACTATCCCTGTTGTAGGTTTTCAGTATCAGGGATGTATTCCCTCCCATGGAGCAGGGCCTCCAGTCACATTAGAGGGCGGTTGGTTTCCTCCATAAAGACAGTGCCACTATTGCACCCATTGGCTCATTTAGCCTGGCTAGCCAAATACAAGGCTTGCAGTGTCCACTGTTGAGTATCTTCACTGGTGATTTCTCTCTCTCCCATGCAACTTCATGCAGTGTGGCTTTTTCTAGCTTTCTGTCAGCTGATCTATATAGAGGAGGTTTTCAGCTCAGCTCCAGCAGGATCTCTCAGTGGCCTTGCAGCCCAAGTATGTGGAATCTTCAGCAAGAGGGTCCTACCATCTATTCCTGCACCAGTGATTTTCCAGTCTCCACTCCCCACAGGACTGAGTTTACAGGCATGTATGGCTATACCCAGCTGTTTTTAATGGGTGCTGACCTGCATAAATAAGAGGGGGAAATGAAGACATCAAAATAGAAGAGTTCTGCTGGGCGTGGTGGCACACGCCTTTAATCCCAGCACTCCGAGGCAGTGGCAGGAGGATCATCATGAGTTCAAGGCCACCCTGAGACTACATAGTGAATTTCAGGTCAGTCTGGGTTAGAGAGACCCTACCTTGAAAAACCAATAATTAAATAAATATTTTTTTAAAATAGGAACCGGGCGTGGTGGTGCATGTCTTTAATCCCAGCACTGGTGAGGCAGAGGTAGGAGGATCACCATGAGCTCAAGGCCACCCTGAGACTACATAGTGAATTCCAGGTCAGCCTGGGTTAGAGTGAGACCCTACCTTGAAAAACCAATAATAATAATAAGAAGAAGATGAAGAAGAAGGAGGAGGAGGAGGAGGGGGCTGGAGAGAGAGATGGCTCAATGGTTAAGGCACTTGCCTACAAAGCCTAATGACCTGGGTTTGATTCCCAGAACCCACATAAAGTCAGATGCACAAAGTGGTTCACTCATCTGAAATTTGCAGTGGCTAGAGGCCCTGGCGCACCCATTCTCTCTGTCTTGCTCTCTCTCCTTGCAAATAAACAAAAAAGAACATACTTAAGGACTAAAGTGATGGCTTAGCAGTTAAGGTGCTTACCTGTAAAACCTAAGGACTCATGTTCAACTCTCCAGGTCCCACATAAGCCAGACAGACAGTGATGCAAGTATGCAAGGCTGCACACTCTGGAGCTTGATTGCAGTAGCTGGAGGCCTTGGCATGCCAATTTTCTTTCCCTCCTTTCTGTCACTCTTGCATAAAAAAAGGCAGTCTGAACCAGGCGTGGTGGCGCATGCCTTTAAACCCAGCACTCAGGAGGCAGAGGTAGGAGGATCAGGTCAGCCTGTGCTAGAGTGAGACCCTACCTCGAAAAACAAAAACAAAACAAAACAAAAAAGGCAGTCTGTTGGGCTTGCCTGTTTGTGTGTGTGTGTGTGTGTGTGTGTTTAAGCCAGGCGTGGTGGTGCCACCTTTAATCTCAGCACTCAGGAGGCAGAGGCAGGAGGATCTATGTGAGACTATATAGTGAATTCCAGGTCAGCCTGGGCTAGGGTGAGTTCCTACCTTAAAAACCAAATGCTGTGGAGTTTTTTGACTGTGTGAGGAGAATGTAGGGACAGTGTCTTCTGTAGCTCAGGCTGGTCTTGAACTTTTGTAGCTGAGGTTAAGAATGATTCTGGGCACACCAGAGCCTCTAACTGCTTTAAACAAACTCTACATGCATTCGCCTCTTTGTTCATCTGGCTTTAGGTGGGTACTGGGGAATCAAACCCAGGTCTTTAGGCTTTTCAGGCAAGTGCCTTAACCATTGAGCAAACCTCTCCAGCCCCAATTCTGAATTTTTTATTCCCCAGCTCTCTAGCACTGGAATTAGTCTGTAAAAATTAGGTATATATATTAGGGTCGTGCATGCTAGGTAAGCACTCTAGCTACCTGAACTACACCCTCAGTCCCTCAACTTCAATACTGGGATGGAAAAGCTGAAGCACACAGAAGAACCATGTCTAACAGAGTCTTGTAACAAGAGCCAGTTATCCTGACCCTCAATCTTATCTGCTGCTGCTGCATTCCTTGTATCCCAGCCAAGCTGAACAAACCCTATGTTCCAGAACACGCCCTTCATTTCTTCCTTTTTCTTTTTTCTTTCTCTTTTTCTGTGTGTTTGTGTGTGTGTGTGTGTGCGCGCGCGCGCGCGTGCACACGTGCTCTTTTGGAAGTAGGGTCTCACTCTAGCCCAGGCTGACCTGGAATTCACTATGTAGTCTCAGGTTGGCCTCGAACTCAACAGTGATCCTCGTACCTCTGCCTCCTGAGTGCTGGGATTAAAGATGTGCTGGGCTTCTTCCTTTTTCTTTTTCTTTCTTTCTCTTTTCTTTCCTTCCTCCCTTTCTTCGTCTTTTCTTTTTTTTCTTTTTGGTTTTCTGAGGTAGAGGGTAGAGTCTCACTCTAGCTCAGGCTGACCTGGAATTCACTCTGTAGTCTCAGGGTGGCCTTGAACTCACAGCAATCCTCCTACTTCTGCCTCCCGAGTGCTGGGATTAAAGGTGTGCGCCACCACGCCCAGCTCTTTTATTTTTTTCAAAAAGAACCTTTATTCCTTTTAATGCCTGGTATGCTTAATTGCCAGATGCCTTTGGAGCAAGGGCTTTCTGGGCTGGGGCCTTCTGACCCTTCTGACCTTTGGGAGGTGGGGCCTTCTGACTTTCTGGTCAGGGGCCTTCCAGGACGCAGCTGTCCCCTTCTTGGCGGGACTTTAGCTTTAGTGGCCACCGCCACTACAGCTGGGATGGCGGCCTTAGCCACAGGAGCTTTTTTTGGGGAGTTTTCAAGATAGTTGCTCTCTGAAATTTCTTAATTCATTCTTGATTATTCTGTTCCTCATTTTCTTTGCCTCATGACTTCAAAATGATCAAAATCTTATCATCTTGGCTTTCTTTCTCTGGCTTCAATCTTTTTGGCCCATCTTGTGGCGACCCACTTAGTACTGATATCTGCCTTCTCCCAGGCTTTTCACACATACTTCCGGTGCACGTGGGCACTGTACAGGAACTTAACATGACGTCAGTGAGCTGCATGCACTTGGAAGGCATGGCCTGCCTTCTTACCTGGGTGCAGCAGTCCATCCACCAAAGCACTATTCTGATCAGTCACGTCAACAGTCGTGACCTGCTTTTAGGCATGAGGCTCGAAAGAGACATAGGCCACCTGGCCAACCTCTACGGAGCTCCAGAACACCATGACGGCAGCGTTGAGTGAGAGGTGCCCTTCATTTCTTTCCATTGTCTATGTGCTGTCTCTGATTCCAACTTCAGTCCTGAAAGCTCATTTTAAGCTGGGCGTGGTGGTGCACGCCTTTAATCCCTGCACTCGGGAGGCAGAGGTAGGAGGATCGCCGTGAGTTCGAGGCCACCCTGAGACTCCATAGTGAATTCCAGGTCAGCCTGAGCTAGAGTGAGACCCTACCTTGAAAAGCCAAAAAAAAAAAAAAAAGAAAAGAAAAGAGCTCATTTTAAACAACTTCCTCTCTCCCTGCCCTTTCTCCTCGGGGATTCCCTAGTCCTGACCCTTTCTTATTGTGATGGTAACTGTGGTGTGTTATTTCCTTTTTATTTTATAATTTTCTTATGAGACAGAGAGAGAGAAAGAGAGAATTGGTACATCAGGGCCTCCAGCCACTGCAATCAAACTCCAGATGCGTACACCACCTTGTGCACATGTATGACCTTACACCCTTGTGTCACCTTGTGTATCTCAGGACCTGGAGAGTCAAACATGAGTCCTTAGGCTTCACAGGCAAGTGACTTAACTAAGTCATTTCTCCAACCCTTCTTTTTTTTTTTTTTCTTAATTTTTTTAAACATTTTCCATGATTATAAAACATATCCCATGGTGCTACCCTCCCTCCCCCCACTTTCCCCTTTGAAATTCCATTCTCCATCATATCCCCTCCCCATCTCAATCAGTCTCTCTTTCATTTTGATGTCATGATCTTTTCCTCCTCTTATGATGGTCTTGTGTAGGTAGTGTCAGGCACTATGAGGTCATGGATATCCAGGCCATTTTATGTCTGGAGGGAGGACGTTGTAAGGAGTCCTACCCTTTCTTTGGCTCTTACATTCTTTCCGCCACCTCTTCCGCATTAGACCCTGAGCCTTGGAAGGTGTGATTGAGATGTCCAACCCTTCTTTCTAAAAATATTTTATTTTTTTGCTGGGCGTGGTGGCACATGCCTTTAATCCCAGCACTCGGGAGGCAGAGGTAGGAGGATTGCCAGGAGTTCAAGGCCACCCTGAAACTACATAGTTAATTCCAGGCCAGCCTGGACCAGAGTGAGACCCTACCTCGAAAAACCAAAAAAATAAAAAATAAATAAAAATATTTTATTTTTATTTATTTCTATATTAGAGAGAGAGTGAATGAGTGTCCCAGCATTTCTAGCCGCTGCAAATGAACTCCCGATGCATTCACCATTTTTTACTTCTTTGATTTACCCAGATAATGTTTTTTGTTGTTGTTTTAGTTTAATTTTGAGACAAGGTCTCACTATGTAGTTCAGGCTGGCTTTCATCATGAGCTCTTCCTGCCTCATCCTCCCAAGTGCTGGGATTGCCGGTGTGGGCTAACACACTGGATTCTGATCAATGTTTTGAGGGTCTATCATGAACTACATCCTGAACTGGGCATTGAGAATACAGAGATGAATAAGAAATAACATGAGGGCCAGGTGTGGTGGTGACCATCTTTCATCTCAGCACTGGGGAGGCAGAGGTAGGAAGATCACTGTGAGTTCGAGGCCACTCTGAGACTACATAATGAATTCCAGGCCAGCCTGGGATAGAGTGAAACCTTACCTCGAAAATCCAAAAACAAACAAAAATAAGAACATGAGGGCTGGAGAAATGGTTCAGCAGTTCAGGTGCTTACCTACAAGGCCTAATGACCCAGGTTCGATCTGCCACAGAGTGATAAATGCATCTGGAGTTTCTTTGCAGTAGCTGGAGGACCCTGGTGTGCCCATTTTCTCTCTTTATCTCTTCCTCTCTTCTCGCTGGAGGCCCTGGTGTGCCCATTTTCTCTCTTTCTCTCTTTCTCTCTTCTCTCTGCATGCAAATAAATAAAATATTTTTGAGCCGGGCAGAGTAGTGCACGCCTTTAATACCAGCACTCGGGAGGCAGAGGTAGGAGGATCGCCGTGAGTTCAAGGCCACTCTGAGACTACATAGTGAATTCTAGGTCAGCCTGGGCTAGAGCGAGACCCTACCTCAAAAAGCCAAAAATAAATAAATAAATAAAATATATTTTTAAAATAACATGATGTCTATGACCCTGAGGCCTCATAGACTAGCAAGGAGCAGATTGTGGTCCCGTCTTTTCCATTCTCACCCTATTCTAGCTCCCACTCCATAAGGACGGGATCAAGGCTAAGTATCCTGTCAGCTTGCAGTTAGTGCAGGCAGAGGGACTGCGCTGACCACCGGGACCTTACTCTTACCTCTCAGTCCTCCCTCCTTCTCCACCCATGACCTCCAGGCCTGCTGGCCTGTGTGTTTGACTTAAGGGCAGGGATTGCTGAACCTGCTGGGTGAGTCCAGTGAGTCATGGACAGCTCAGGTGGGCAGGAGGGCAAGTGAGCAGAGAGAGAGACAGAGAGAGAGCCAGTGCCAGTGGGACCATGGCTCTGACTGTGTGTGTGAGACGCCTAACAGGGCTGCCGGGCATCCATGACCGACAAGTGAAGCTCAGCTTTCGTGGTAAGATTTGCATGGATACTCCAAAAAAAAAAATTTTTTTTTTTTTTGGAATTGGGGAGCTCTGGGATCTTCATTCCCTGGACCTCCACCTTAAATCCTGGCCATCTCCATAGCCTGTCTCACTTCTCCTCTACCTGATATCTTCAACCCTCTGCTTCTTTTCCACCCTATCTTCTACTTTTCTTTAGGGACTAGAGAGTGGACTAAGGGTGGAGAGGCTGTGTGCAGAGGGGCTGATAAATGACAAGCTTCTGTTCTGAATAGGTTTCACCCAGAAAACAAGGAAATTTCACTGTGGCCCAGAGGCAGATGTCAGTGAGGTCAGTACAGATGGTTTCTGGTTGGAGAGAAACCAGTCTGTCTCCTTTCTGGGTTCATTCTGGGGCAAGGGGTCTCATTCTTGGACTTGAACAGGTGTGCTCTCTGGAAGTGGTGTGTTTCTCAGGTCTGGGATGTCAGACCCAGGTTTAAGACAACGCAGTCCCAAGACCTGAGGAGATTAGTTTGTGATTGGTTGTGAGCCCCAGGTCAGTCCTAGTTTAGAGTCAACCTCATGTTGAACGGGGTGGGTTCCAGGTTTGAGAGATCAGTCTAGGGCTGCCTCAGGTCTGGAGGATTGGCTTCTAGTTCAAGGTTAGAAACAGGCTCTGGATCGGGGTCAGGGTCAGCCCAGCACTGGGTATCACAGCTTCCTCCTCGCCTCAGCTGTTCCGTTGGCCCCATTACGGGGCTCCACTGTCTGGGGAGAGTCTGTCTGTGCAGGTGGTCAACTGCAGTCGGGTGTTCAGCCCCAGGTGAGTATGGCTGGGGAAGGCCTCTGGGTGGCTTGGTGCCATTCTCCTGGGTCCCGTCTTCTGCCCTGCCCCTTTCCATTCTTCTAGGCCTCTTGGAACCCTGGTGATCTCCTTGCAGCACCTCCAGAGTACTGGGCATCTGGTGCTGCGGGAGTCCCTAGTGGATGAGAAATTGCGAGTGTCCCCAGTAAGTCCCACCAACTGCTACTCTGCCATTCCCAAGCCTAAGATTCCCTCTATCAGGCATGTCCAACTTGTGGTCCATGGAGCCACATGCATATGTCAAAGGATTGGGCACCCTTGCATAGAAGCTTCCATTTAACTTAGGGGGAAACTCAAGAGCCAGAAAGGAGTGGCAACAAGTCTCCCCAGTCTAGGCTCCTTCTACTGAAGACCCCTACATGGCCAGAAGCAGGCTCAGCTTTGAGGCTTAAGGGTGGTGTAGGCTCACTTTTTTTTTTTTTTTTTTTGAGGTAGAGTCTAGGCTCACCTGGAATTCACTACGGTCTCAGGGTGGCCTCGAACTCATTGTGATTCTCCTACTTCTGACTCAGGAGTGCTGGGGTTCAAGGCGTGCGCTGCCACGCCCTGCAGGGTTACTTGTTGTTAGAAAGAAAGATGAACCCAGGGGTTATGGAGATTGCTCAGTATGAGCTTGTTTGGGGAGCATGAGGACCTGAGTTTGGTCCCCAGAATCCATATAAAAATGCCTGGCATGGTGGCATATACTTGTAATCCCAGCCCTGGAGAGGCAGAGACAACAGCATTCCTGGGATTTGCTGGCCAACCTAATTGGCAGGCTTCAGACCAATGAAAGAGCATGTCTAAAAAAAAAAAAAAAAAAGGCTGGATTCCTACCCATGACACTAACGGTTGTCCTTTGACCTTCATATGCTTGCGCAAACATGTGCACAAACACCTGCACATACACATACACCCATACACACCAGAACACAAATAATACACACACACACACACACACACACACACACACATGAACTTGGCTGGATTTTCCTGGTATTTCACAGGAAGTCAAATCTCAGATCTGCTACTCCCTATCTGAGAACTTGGACAAGTTATTTAGTATCTCTATGCTATTTCCCACTTAAATAATGTGGAGTCAGATCAAATGTTGAGGTAGGTCTCGCTCTAGCCCAGGCTGACCTGGAATTCACTATGTAGTCTCAGAGTGGCCTTGAACTCAAAGAAAGCCTCCTACCTCTGCCTCCCAAGTGCTGGGATTAAAGGCATGCGCCACCACATTTGACCTAAAAATATTTATTTGTTTTGTTTTTTTGAGGTAGGGTCTCACTCTAGCCCAGGCTGACCTGGAATTCACTATGTAGTCTCAGGGTAGCCTCGAACTCACAGTGATCCTCCTACTTCTGCCTCCTGAGTGCTGGGATTAAAGGCGTGTGTCACCACATCCAGCATAAAAATATTTTTTGAAAGGTTGCAAACCAGGCATGGTGGCATATACTTTTAATCCCAGCACTCTGGAGGCAGAGGTAGGAAGATTGCCATGAATTCAAGGCCAGCCTGAGGCTACATAGAGAATTCCAGGTTAGCCTGGGCTAGAGGGAGACCCTACCTCGGAAAACCAGAAAAGGGCTGGAGAGATGGCTTAGCAGTTAACGCACTTGCCTTCGAAGCCTAAGGACCTAGGTTCAACTCCTCAGAACCCACGTAAGCCATATGCACATGGTGGCACATGTGTCTGGAGTTTGTTTGAAGTGGCTAGAACCCCTGACACACCTATTCTCTCTCTCAAATAAATAAATAAAATATATTGTAAAAAAGAAAGAAAGGAAAACCAGGCAAAAAAAAAAGTTGTGAATAAAGCCGGCGTGATGATGCACTTCGGAGGCAGAGGTAGGAGGATCACTGCAAGTTCATGGCCAGCCTGGGACTACAGAGTGAGTTTCAGGTCAACTGGGGCTAGAGTGAGACCCTACCTTGAAAACAAACAAACAAATAAATATAAAAAAATAAAAGCTTGTGAATATTAAAATTATTGATAATCAGAGATGATCAAGTCGCTATAGATGCAGGCCACAGGGTCTCTATTTATAGTTGGAATAAAAGGCTTTATCCTTAGAGTCCTTAGCCGCAGGACAGTATGAAGGGCTCTAGGGGACACTAGATGTGCTTTCAGATCCAGGTAGAGCTTGACTTGAAGTATCAGCCCCCTGAAGGAGCTGCTGGAGTCTGGGCAGAGGAAGACTTTGGGACACCCATCCGCGACAGGTAATCCGCCTAGCCACCTAAGCAAAGCTTAGTGGCCATAGCCCAGACTGGCCCTGGAAAGAGGAAAGCAGCACCCAGTTCCATTCTGGACCTTCTGGACACTGTGATCCTTGAACCCATGGCAGCCAGGGTGCAGTTCTAGTCAGGCCTGAACTCCTCACTCCTTCTCTCCTCCTCCCAGCTCAGAGTTGATCATCCCCAATGTGGGCTTCCAGGAGCTGGAGTAAGTATGTGGGGATGACTTAGGGTCACTGGGGTCAGTCTTGGGGTTAGGAGTCAATGAGTGACATGGTTTTAGTCTCAGGGCTGGGGGTTGGGACTGAATCAATTACAGGGTCAGAGGTCAATCCTGGAATTAGGAAGTCAGTTCTGGAATTTGAGTGGTTACAGAGTTAGAAGTCTGGTCCTAGGATCACTGGGGTCAGTTTAAAGGGTCAAAGGTCAGTCCTTAGGTCAACTAAGGTAAGGGATTCCCAGCACTGGGTGACAGATCCTAGGCATGTTCCTTGAAAGAGAACCTTTCCTGTCAGGCCTGGGGAGGCCCGGCTGGAGCGGCGGACGGTGGCTCTGGGCCATAGGCTAGCTAGAAGCCTAGCTGCACAGGACGATGAGGAGAACGAACTGGAGCTGGAGTTGGAGCTGGAACTGGAGGACGAGCCTGATGTGGAACTTTCTGGGGTGGTGTTCAGCCCCCTCAAGAGGTAACTAGAGCCCACAGGCACCTGCTCCACAGCCTGTGCTGAGTCAGTCTCTCTCTTTCACACACACACACACACACACACACACACACCCATCCACACTCACAAACACCAGAGTAGCCAGATATCCCAGGATCAAGGGTCACTTACTCATAAGCAAGTCCGGTTCAGTTATACTGGCTCACACAATGGTTTGTGATGGAATGCGATGGGGGCAAATTTTGTGGCTTGTGGCACTGTCCTAGTTCTTATAACAATGTCAGCACACCGTAGGTGCTCAATAAGTTTTGGTGGAGCAAATGAATGGCTTCAGGCATGTAGGAATGAGTGAGATTCTTCCTGTAGGCTTGAGATGGAGGCAAGACAAGGCAATCCCAAACGACTCAAAATCCAGACTTCAGAGAAAGAGAATTCATTCCCCTCCCCCCCACCCCACCCCCCACCCCCGGCCCCAAGGTAGGGTCTCATTCTAGTTCAGGCTGACCTGGAATTCGCTATGTAGTCTCAGGCTGGCCTCAAACTTACTGCGATCCTCCTACCTCTGCCTCCAGAGTGCTGGGATTAAAGGCGTGTGCCACCATGCCCAGCAAGCGTTCATTCTTAGCATCCCTCAAGTGTGTGTGTGTGTGTGTGTGTGTTGGTGGGAAGGTGGGGGGTGGGGAAGCAGAGCTGACCCTAAGCTTCTCCACAGCCGAGTTCGAGGCTTGGCCCGAGGGGATCCTCTCCACGTGTCCAGAGCACAGGACTTTCAGGTACCGCTCTCCTGCCACATTCTAACCCTCGGGGAGCCCCTCTTTGAAAGGCTCCCTCATTCATTCCTCTCCCTACCCAGGTAGGTCTGGCTTTCTATCTTCCCTTTTCTGCACCCCTTAGGTGGGGGTCACCGTGCTTGAGGCCAGAAACTGGTGGGAGTCAACATTAACCCTTACATAGCTGTGCGTGTGGGGGATCAGCGCCGGGTGACCGCCACGCAACGTGGGACCAACTGCCCGTTCTACAACGAGGTGGGCACGACCCCGAGAGGAAGGTGGCTTAAGAGGAAGGAGGGGAGCCAGGTGTGGTGGCGCACAGCCTTTAATCCCAGCACTCGGGAGGCAGAGGTAGGAGGATCGCCATGAGTTCAAGGTCACCCTGAGACTCCATAGTGAATTCCAGGTCAGCCTGGGCCAGAGGGAGACCCTACCCTGAAAAACCAAAATAAAATAAAATAATAATTAAATAAATAAATAAAGGAGGGACCAGATAGGCCCTGTCCTGGGAGGGGCGGGTCCCAGAGTGTAGCTGGGCCAGTTATCAGGCCTATAGATAGGCGGGGTTGTCTAGGCTGAGGGAAAGCAATGAGGCGCTGTTGAAGGGAGAGGACCAGTTTCTTTGCCAGGGTCTGGGCAAGATGATTGAATCCTTCACGCCTAGTCTCTCACCTGCCTAACCTCTCTCACCCCCCCACTTCAACCCAGTATTTCTTATTCGAATTTCACGAGACCCGGCTTCGCCTCCAAGACTTGTTGCTGGAGATCACGGTGAGGAGAGTGGGGGAGAGGTTTCTGTTAGCAAAGGGGAGATGCTCAGCTGAGCGTGGTGACACAGGCCTGTACGTAATGCCAGCGATCGGGAGACTGGCAGGAGGATCGCCACAAGTTCGAGGCTAGCCTGTGCTATAAAGTAGAACTGTCTCATAAAGGTAGGGAGGGACGCAAGAGCTCCAGGCCTAACAATCTTTCTCCCTCTTTCTTTCTCAGGCTTTCCATTCACAGACCCTCCCATTTATGGCCACCAGGATAGGCACGTTCAGGATGGATTTAGGCATCGTCTTTGACCAGCCAGGTACCGAACCCTTCTTGTTGATTTGTACAGGCAAGGACGCCCAGAAATTGGTCCCTGGACAGCGATTTCCTCTCGGTGAACCCCTGGATAGTAACCTCTGAGACAGCCATTGCTGGAAAAGGCTGACCTTTCCTTCACTTCCGCCCTTCCCTCCGAAGCCAGCCGGGAACCCCCTTAAGATCAGCAGCCCTATGACTGACTGCCCAGTGCACCCACACGGGTGTCCCCCTAACTGCTGGCCTGTCCCTCTGTACCCAGATGGCCACTTCTACCAAAAGTGGGCTCCTCTGCATGACCCCCGGGACACTCGCGCAGGAACCAAGGGCTTCGTCAAGGTCACCTTGTCCGCGAGGACTCGCGGGGACCTTCCCCCTCCATTGCCGCCCCCAAGCCCAGGCCCCAATTCGGATATCGAGAAGTGAGTGGGGGGGAGAGTGAGAGGCGGGAGAGGAGAATGGGGAAGCACGGCCTTGGGTGAGGTGTGAGGGGGGCGGTGGAGAGAAGCAGGGGGGGGTTCTTGAGTCGGGGTCCAGCTTCTCAGCATCGGGGTTCTCCTCCTAGGAACCTGCTCCTGCCGCGCGGGGTGCGGGCCGACCGGCCGTGGGCGCGGCTGCGCGTGCGCGTGTACCGCGCCGAGGGTCTGCCCACGCTGCGCCCCGGGCTGCTGGGCAGCCTGGCCCGCGCCCTGCACGACCGGCGCGTGGCCCTGGACCCCTACGTGCGCGCGTCCTTCCTGGGGCAGCAGGTGAGTCACCCCCCGCCGTGTCGTCCGTCCCCAGCCGCGGCCCGGGTCTCCAGCCCGCGCTGACAACCCACCCTCCACCCCACGGTCGTCCCGCGCCTCCGCCCCGTAGGGTGAGACGTCGGTGCGCGGCGAGACGGCGGCGCCCGAGTGGAACGAGCAGCTGAGCTTCGTGGAGCTCTTCCCGCCGCTCACGCGCGCCCTCCGCCTGCAGCTGCGCGACGACGCGCCGCTCGCAGACGCGCCCCTCGCCGCGCACGCGCTGGACCTGAGGCTGGTCTCGAACCCCAGCCGCGCGGGTGAGCCAGACAGAGCCGCTCAGCGCTCCGCGCCCGCCCGCCCGGACTGCCCTCTCCCCGCCCCCCCGTCTTCCCACCGGGTCCCCAGTGAAGGGACACCCGAGAATCCACTCCACCCAGTCATTTACACTAGTCACTCCGGTACCTGGGCCTCAACCCAGGCTCCGCCCCTTGGGATGCACCCATCAATCAGCAATACTCTCATTTATTTATTTTCTCGCCTTATTTATTTATTTATTTATTTAGGTTTTTCCAGATAAGGTCTCACTCTAGCTCAGGCTGACCTGGAATTCACTATGTAGTCTCAGGCTGGCCTCGGACTCTCGGCCATCCTCCTACCTCTGCCTCCCAAGGGCTGGGATTAAAGGCGTCCGCTCACCACGCCTGGCTCTCTCTCTCTCTCTCTTTTTGTTTTTGTTTTTTTTTTTTTTTTTGTTTTTCGAGGTAGGGTCTCACTCTAGCCCAGGCTGACCTGGAATTCACTATGGAGTCTCAGAGTGGCCTTGAACTCACGGCGATCCTCCTACCTCTGCCTCCCGAGTGCTGGGATTAAAGGCGTGCGCCACCACGCCCGGCTACTGGCTCTCTTATTTATTTATGCATTCGTTCATTCATTTGAGAGAGGGAGAGAATGGGTGCGCCGGGTGTGCGCCCCCTTGTGCGTCTGGGGAATCAAACCAGGGTCCTTAGGCTTCGCAGGCAAGCGCCCTAAGGGCTAAGCCATCTCTCCAGCCCTCAGCAACAATCCCCCCCCAATATATTTTATTTATTTATTTTCAAGAAGACAGAGAGAGAGAATGGGAGCACCAGGGCCTCTAACCACTACAAATGTACTCCAGATAACATGCACCACTTTGTGCAGTTGGCTTGAAGTGGGTACTAGGAAATCAAACCCAGGTCGTTAGGCTTTGCAGGCAAACGCCTTAACCACTAAGCCATCTGCCCAGGGTTTTGAGGTGTTCCAGGTCCCCAGCTGTCTGCTACTACTTTGGCCTCAGACTTGCTCCCTTTCAAAACCCCCATCCACGGGATCGGAAGACCCAAGGCTGTGGAGTGCAGAGTCGTACCCCACCTGCCCTGTTCTCCCACCCTCAAGCCCTGTTTGTTTGGTTTCCCACAGCGGGCTTTAACCCTACCTTCGGTCCGGCCTGGATACCCCTCTATGGCTCGCTCCCCAGTGGGGGGCTCCGGGATGGTCTTCAAACTCTGAATGAAGGCCTTGGGCAAGGCATTTGGTTCCGTGGCCGACTTCTGGTGGCTGTGTCCACCGAGGTGTTGGAAGGTAGATCCGAACCCGAGTCCACCCAGACCCCACAGAGTTCCAGATTATCTCGGCTCACCAGAAGGAAGAAGAAGAAAGCTAAGCAGGGTCAGACCCCAACCGGGATTCCACAGCATGTGGACGTCAGCTCCAGCGCAGATGGGCCCGAGATTCCCAGCGCGATGGAGGTGGAGGTGGAGGAGTTGCTGCCCCTGCCAGAGGTGGGGTGTGTGTACCCACATGTGCAAGTGGATATACACATGCTGAGGACTGACCAAGCGGGGGTGGACCGGATGCAACCAATCCCTTGGGCCAATGTGGGGAGGGGCCACCAGAGAGAGGGGGCTAGGATAGCCACAGGCTGCTAGGACCTTGGTTCCAGTCTCTCTGTGGGCATTATACCCAAACATAGACCAAACTGCTCCATGGGAGACTGGGAGCTGACTCCAGCCTCATCCCCTTCCTCAGAATGCCCTGGCTCCCTGCGAAGATTTCTTGCTTTTCGGAGTGCTCTTCGAGGCCACCATGATTGACCCCGCAGTGGCCAAGCAGCCTATCAGCTTTGAGATTTCCATTGGTGTGTGACCTAGCTGAGCCCTTCCACCTCCCCCCCCCCCCACCACCACCCAGGGTCATGGATTTGAGGGTGGTTTCTCTTATTTCAGACATTAGGCCTCTGGAATGGGCTGCTGATCTTCTTCTGCAAGGGTGTTTTTTTTTTTAATTAAAATATTTTATATATTTATTTATTTGAGAGAGAGGCAGAAGGAGAGCATGCCAGGGCGTCCAGCCATTGCACACAAACTCCAGACGCATGTGCCACTTTGTGCATCTGGCTTGCATGGGTACTGGGGAATTGAACCTGGGTCCTTAGGCTTCGCAGGCAAGTGCCTTGACCACTAAGCCATCTCTCCAGCCCAAGGGTGGGTTTTAATTCTGTGGAGAAGGTTCTGACCCTTATTCTGATGTCCTGACCCTTGACTTTTTTTTTGTTTGCGGGGGCTGGGGTAGGTCGTGCAGGCCGCAGGGAGGAACAGTTGGATCGAGAGTCTAGGGCTGTCGAGGGAACAGAGGGCAGTGTGTCAGAGGTGCATCCTCTGCTGGAGCCTGACAACAGGGGTCCTGGTCCGGAAGAGGAGGAAGAGCTGGGGACCCCTGCTCAGCGGCCTGAGCAGATGGATGGCAGCGGGTGAGTGCTCCCAGGTGGCTTGAAAGAAGAGAGAGTTGGGAGATTCCCCAGGCACTCGGGATGCCCCAAAGCCACTTATCTCTGTCTGACACAGGCCGTATTTCTGCTTGCCCCTGCGTCACCAAAAGCCCTGTTTGAGTGTGTGGAGCCGCTGGGAGAATTACACATGGCGCCTGCAGAGCAGTAACTGTGTGCGCAAAGTAGCTGAGAGGCTGGTGAGGACAAGGAAGCACCGACAGGAAGAGGCCAGGCCACCTCATGTTGAGGAGGCTTCATCATGTGAGGGGATTCCAGACTCTGGAGGCTGAGCGGAGCACGGGGGGAGACAGCACCTTGTTGATCCAAGGCCAGAGGGGGGTACACAGAGAGTACGGAGGTGCCAGTGTTGTAGCAGGACAGGGATTCAGAACTGTTGGACCTGGGGCAGAGCAGAGTGAAGGGGCTGGGTCGAGCTATTGAGGAAGCAGCACCAGTCAGGGACTAGAGAATTGGATAGAGACAGAGAAGGGCAGGGCAAGAGGTGCAGGGGTGAGGTGGGGCCTTTAGGTGGGGTTGGTAAGTGGCCTAGGTACCTCAAGATTCTCACTGTCAGCCAGGCGTGGTGGTGGTGCACGCCTTTAATCCCAGTACTCAGGAGGCAGAGGTAGGTGGATTGCTGTGAGTTCAAGGCCACCCTGAGACTACATAGTGAATTTCAGGTCAGCCTGGGCTACAGCAAGACCCTACCTCGAGAAACCCAAAACAAAAACAACAAAAAAGATTCTCACTGTCTTCTTGCCGGGCCTGCACAGGACCAGGGGCTTCAGGATGTTGAGAAAATGCAGCGCAGGTGGGGACGCGGTGCCTGCATGCGGCTCAAGCAGATCCTCGAAGAGCTGGTGGCCGGGAGCAGGTGAGCTGAGAGGCAGCCCTTTGCAGTGGCCTCTCCCGGGGCCAGCTTTAGAAGGAGGGAGGCTCATATGGCTGTCTGGACCCAAGGAAGGCTGGAAGCTACGTTTGCTTGGCACACATAGAAAATTGAAAAGAAGGGCGGGGAAGATGGCTCAGTGGTTAAATGCACTTACTTGCAGGGCCTGTCCACCTAGGTTAAATTCCCAACTATCCACATAAAGCCAGATGCACAAAGTGGCCCACGTGGCTCAAGTCGTTTGCAGTGGCAAGAGGTGCTGATGTGCTCATACTCTTTCTCATAAACAAATAAAACTATTAAAAAAAGAAAGAAAGAAAAATAAATTTGAGGGCTGGAGAGATGGCTTAGCGGTTAAGGCACTTTCCTGCAAAACCAAAGGATCCAGGTTCAGTTCCTCAGGACCCACGTAAGCCAATGCACAAGGTGGCACCTGAGCCTGGAGTTCATTTGAAGTGCTGGATGCCCTGGCATACCCATTCTCTCCCTCTCTCTTTCATTCACTCTTTCTCTCTCCCTCTCTCAAATAACTAAATATAAAAAAAATAATTTTTGAAAAAGAAATTTGAAAAGGAGATGAACGTCTATCAAGGGAATTTTGTTTTCTTAGAGGCAAGGTGGTACTCTAGCCCAGACAGGCAAAATTTGTGGTGATCTTCCTTCCTCAGTGCTGGGATTAAAGGTGTGAGCCACCATGCCCAGCTCTATCAAGGGATTTTTTTTGGAGATAGGATCTGACTTTAGCTCAGGCTGACCTGGAATTCACTGTAGAGTCTCAGGGTGGCCTTGAACTCTTGGCAATCCTCCTACCCCTGTCTCCTGAGTGCTGGGATTAAAGGTGTGCACCACCATGCCCTGCTCTTTTTTTTTGCCTGGTTTTCGAGGTAGGGTCTCACTCTAGCCCAGGCTATCCTGGAATTCACTATGTAGTCTCAGGGTGGCCTTGAACTCACAGCCATCCTCCTACCTCTGCCTCCCAAGGGCTGGGATTAAAGGCGTGCATCACCACCCCTGGCTGGTTGTTTTTTTTGTTTTGAGGTAGGGTCTCATTCTAGCCCAGTCTGACATGGAATTCACTCTGTAGTCCCAGGCTGGCCTCGAACTCACAGTGATTCTACCTCTGCCTCCTGAGTGCTGAGGTTATAGGCATGCACTACCACACCCAGCCTGTTTATTAATTTGCAAGCAGAAAAAGATAGAAAGAAGAGAGACAAACTGAACAAATAGGCACATCAAGGCCTCCAGCCTCTGCAAAAGAAGCTGCCACTTTGTGCATCTGACTTTATGTGAGTACTGAGGAATCAAACTCAGGTTAGGCTTTGTAGGCAAGCACCTTAAACTGCTGAGCCATCTCTCCAGCCCCTGTTATTAATATTATTTAGTTATTTATTTTTAAATATTTTATTTTTTTATTTTATTTGAGAGAGAGAGAGGGTGACACAGAGAGAATGGGCACACCAGGGCCTCCAGCCACTGCAAACAAACTCCAAACGCATGCACCCCCTTGTGCATCTGGCTAACATGGGTCGTGGGGAATCCAACCTGGGTCCTTTGGCTTTGCAGGCAAGTACCTTAACCGCTAAGCCGTCTCTCCAGCCCAATATTATTTATTTATTTGCAAGCAGAGAGAGAGAGGGAGAGAGAAGAAGGAGGAGGAGGAGGAGGAGGAGGAGAAAGAGAGAGAAAGAAAGAATCAGTGTCCCAGGGCCTTAGCTGCTGCAAATGACCCCCAGATGCACATTCCACTTTGTGCATCTGGCTTTACATGGGTACTGGGGAATTGGACCTGGGTCATTAAACCTTTCAGGCAACACCTTAACCACTGAGCCATCTCTCCATCCCCAAAAGACCATTTAAAAATATTTTATTTTTATGTATTTACTTGAGAGAGAGAGAGAGAATGAGAATGGGTATGCCAGGGCTTCCAGCTGCTGCAAACAAACTCCAGATGCATGCACCACTTTGTGCATTGGCTTACATAGGTCATGGGGAATCAAACCTGGGTCCTTTGGCTTTGCAGGCAAGCACCTTAACCACTGAGCCATCTCTCCAGCCCCAAAAGACCATTCTTGATGAGAAAGGGCTGTCAGAGACTATGGGGGTAGAAGGCCTCTTCTGAGAGAAGTGGCCCAGACATTTCGTGCCCTCTCCTTTGAGTGACTCCTCTCTGCTGTGCTTGTCTCTGCTTCTTGCAGACAGTTTTGCCTTGGTGCTGAGCGCAGGACAATGACCCGGCCCAACACCCTGGATCGATGCCGAGGGAAACTACTGACGCACAGCCTGGTATGGGCCAGGGAAGAAAAGCAGGGGCACCAAGTTAGGTCCTTGCACTCATGGTTTCTTCTTGCCCTTTCAGAATCTGTTGGCAAAGCAAGGACTGCGGCTTTTACGGGGTCTGAAGCAGAGCAACATGCAAAGGAAGATGGCACTGGCTAAGAAGCTCCTGGCAAAACTGCATTTCCTGGCTCAGGAGGTAGCGTCTTCCCCACCCAGTTTCCGTCCCCATATATCCTTTCCCCTGAGCTTTTTCTTTTTTTTTTTTTTTGAGGTAAGGTCTCACGTTAGCCCACTATGTAGTCTCAGGATGGCCTTGAACTCACAGTGATCCTCCTACCTCTCTGCCTTCCAAGTGCTGGAAGTAAAGGCGTGCTCCACCACACCCAGCTCCCCTAAATTTTGAATCGTTCCAGAGGCCTTTGGCTAAACATTCGAGACTAAACTGCCTTGGATACCTTCTTTCTTCAGCATCATGGCTGAGTAAGATGTGTGAAGGGGGAAAGGGAGACATGCTTTGGGAACACTTTCTCTGCTAAGCCTCTGTATGTATCGTGTCTGATTCTTCCAACTCCCTTGGGAAGAGTTGACCTTGTTAACAGCAAAACTGCAGTGGAAACTAGTGAGGAAGAATGACATGGTCCACCAAGTCATACATAGCTGGTCACGTAGCAGTTGGAATTCCAGACGCATTGAAGGTTGATCTCAGATCTTAAAGGAGAAGTTGGGATTTGGCATGTGAGGCATCTGTCCAGAATTGAGAGGCCTGAGCAGGTGGAAGATGGAATGCTGGAAGGAGGAACAAGATAGAGACCTTAGCATACTGGATTTCCTTTTTGTTTTTGTTTTTGCGAGGTAGGGTTTCACTATGGAATTCACTGGAATTCACTGTGTAGTCTCAGGGTGGCCTTGAACTCACGGCAATCCTCCTACCTCTGCCTCCCAAGTGCTGGGATTAAAGGCCTGCCCCACCACGCCCGGCTAGTATACGGAATTTTGGTGCAATGCTAGGCTCTCTATATGTCTACTTAAGTATGTCCTATCTTGACTATGAGTCACATTTTTTCACTTTCCTATGTCTTTTGTGTTTGATTTTTTTTTTTTTTTTTGAAGTAGGGTCTCACTCTAGTTCAGGCTGACCTGGAAATTACTTTGTAATCTCAGGGTGGCCTCAAAATCACGACAGTCCTCCTACCTCTGCCTCCTGAGTGCTGGGATTAAAGTGTGTGCAAACATGCCTGGCTATTGTGTTTTTTAGTAAGAGAGAATAGTAGAGACTAAAATAAATAACATACATCCCCAGAAGGTACCATTTCCCTCCCCCCACATTAGGCTTCTGGAGCAAGGGTGGAATTGTTCTGCTTTGTATTTGAACTGGGCTTTGTTGTGAATTTGGTTTCATTCAGTTCACCACTCATTTTCAATATTTTGAGGATGGAATTGAGAATTTTCATTAAAAAAAAAAAGAGGGCTGGAGAGATGGCTTAGTGGTTAAGGTGCTTGCCTGCGAAGCTCAAGGACCCACATTCGATTCTCCAGGACCCACATTAGTCAGATGCAAGGTGGCCCATGCGTCTGGAGTTCATTTGCAGTGGCTGGAAGCCCTGGCATGCCCATTCTCTCTCCTTCTCTCCCTCTCTCAAATAAGTAAATAAAAATAAAATATAAAAGTATTAAAAAAAAAAAAAGAGAGAGAGAAGGAGGATTTCAGTGAGTTTTAGGCCAGCCTGGGACAGAGTGAATTCCAGGTCAGCCTTGGCTAGAATAAGACCCTACCTTAAAAAAAAAAAAAAAAAAATCAAAAAAATACTAAGATGTAGAATATCACTCTAGAATGTTCCTTCATGTTCTTTCCTAGTCAGTCTCTACCCCACCTTCCAGAGATAACCATATTAAATATTCTCCTTTAATTTGGGGATAATTTTTCTTTTAGGGGAGTGGGGAAGAGGTTTATTTTGGCTTACAGGCTCAAGGGGAAGCTCCACGATGTCAGGGAAAATGATGGCATGAGCAGAGGGTGGACGTCACCCCCTGGCCAACATTAGGTGGACAACAGCAACAGGAGAGTGTGCCAAATACTGACATAGGGAAACTGGCTATAATACCCATAAGCCCACCCCCAACAATACACCACCTCCAGGAGGCATTAATTCCCAAATCTCCATCAGCTGGGAACCTAGCATTATAGCTCAGTTAAAAGACCTTGGACTATGGGGATGTGTGAATATCACTGGAACTGATAAAAACTATGGGGACTTTTAAAGTTGGACTGAATGCATTGTATTTTACATCATGTATTGATATCAGTTTATGGGGGCCAGGGGCAGAATGTGGTGGTTTGATTCAGGTGTCCCCCATAAACTTAGGTGTTCTGAATGCTAGGTTCCCAGCTGATGGAGATTTGGGAATTAATGTCTCCAGGAGACAATGTATTGTTGGGGGTACCTTATGTGGGTCAGGGGGTGATGTCCACCCTCTGCTCATGCCATCGTTTCCCCTGCCATCATGGAGCTTCCCCTTGGGTCTGTAAACCAAAATAAACCTCTTTTTCCCACAAGCTGCTCTTGGTTGGGTGATTTCTACCAGCAATGCGAACCTGACTGCAACAGTCTCCAAAGTGCAGAGGCTACAGGCATGAGCCATCATGCCTGACTTTTTTTTTCCAGTGCTGGGGTTGGAATCTTCTACCTGCTGTGCAAACGTGTGACTACTGAACTATGTTCCAGCCATTGTTATTGTTTTTGAGGTAGGGTCTCATTTTAGCCCAGGCCGACTTGGACTTCACTTTGTAGGCTTCGAATTTAGTGATCCTCCTACCTCTGGTTCCTGAGTGCTGGAATGCTGGGATTAAAGGTGTGTGCCACCATGTCAGGTTTTTTTTTTTCCCCCAGGTAGGGTCTTACTGTAGCCCAGGCTGACCTAGAATTCACTATGTAGCCTCAGGGTGGCCTCACAATCACAGTGATCCTCCTACTTCTGTCTCTTAAATGCTGGGATTAAAAGTGTGCTACACCACAACAAAAATTGTTGCTTGTGAGACAAGAGTCTCATGTATCCCAGGCTGTCCTCATACTCACTGTGTAGCCAAGGAAGACCTTGAACTTCTGATCCTTTTTCCTGTCTCTACTTCCTAAATGCTGGGATTAGAGACATGCATGAGCATGCCTAGTTGTATTTGGTTGAAATCATATATATGTGTGTGTGTGTGTGTGTGTGTGTGTGTGTGTGTGTGTCTAAGTACCTCTATTGAATTTTTTTAGGGTCTCACTCTAGCCCAGGCTGACCTTGGTTTCACTATGTAGTTGCAAGCTGGTCTTGAACTCACAGTGATCCTCCTACCTTGCTCTCCTCAGTGCTGGGATTAAAGTCATGTGCCACCATGCACAGAGATTTTTTGTTTTTCAAGGTAGGGTCTCCCTCTAGCCCAGGCTGACCTGGAATTCACTCTGTAGTCTCAGGGTGGCCTTGAACTCACAGTGATCCTCCTACCTCTGCCTCCTGAGTGCTGGGACTAAAGGTGTGCACCACAAATCCAGATGTGTGTGCTACCTTGTGCACCTGGCTTTACATGGGTACTGGGAAATCAAACCTAGGTCCTTTGGCTTTGCAGGCAAGTGCCTCAACCACTAAGCCATCTCTCCAGCCCCACCTGGACATTTATTTTTTACTGTGTTTGGTGAGCGGGAGCTCATGATGTTACTGAAAGTGGAATATTACAAATGGGATGGGGGCTTTAAATAGGAAAAGGTCAAATATGTGCATTGGGTTTGGCAGTCCTAATAGTTGTCTGTCTGCTGACTCACTGATATTTGAAGTCCTGCTTTCAGTCTCTGAGTTAGATTCTAGGGATCAAGCCCTTGCCATGATCCTCATCTTTTTTATTTTATTTCGTTTTTGGTTTCTTATTTTATTTATTTATCTATCTATTTTTGGTTTTGCGAGATAGGGTCTCACTGTAGCCCAGGCTGACCTGGAAGTCACTATGTAGTCTCAGGGTGGCCTTGAACTCATGGTGCTCCTCCTACCTCTGCCCCCCAGGTGGTGGGATTAAAGGCGTGCTCCACCACATCGGGCTCTGTTCCTCATCTTTGAGGAGCTTTTGGTTAGCAATGGAGAGATTGTGAATCTGTAAATGAGTAAGAAGAACTTTACAGTGTCTAGGAGGGGTGGAGGAGAAGCTCCCTTGACTAGGTGGTCAGGCGACACTTTGCTGCGGGAAAGTGCATTGCCGTTGAGTCCAGAGAATGGGGAGACGCTGGCCACTCATGACAGAGAAAGGATTGGAGGTTACAACTGAAGGCAGGAAGACTGTCACATTGTCTGGCTGAGAAAAGAGAGTCCTGAAGTGGGGCAATAAGAATAGGATCGAAGGGGGACGCAGGCAGGAGTTGGTGACTAGATGTTAGAGAAGAAAGCAGACACCAGCTCTGGTATTTGGCTGATGCGAATGGGCATGTGATGGGGAAAGTGTGTTGAAGATAGTTCATATATGTTCTACGTGTTCTATGTGTGTTCTCCACAATTTTTAGAAAACGAATCTAAGTCACATCGAGTCTCAGATGGCCTGTGGAACATTCAGATGTCAAGGGGCAGGTAGCCACATGGATCTGGGGCTTAGGGTCAGGACTGGGATGGACGTTTGATCTATCCAATTAGTCCAAGTGGCCTCAGCTCCAAATCCACCTCTGGCCTGGTTCTCTCTACCGCAGCCCCAGCCACCTCTGCCAGATGTGCTGGTCTGGATGTTCAGTGGACAGCGCCGTGTGGCCTATGCCCGGATCCCTGCCCAGGATGTGCTGTTTTCTGTGGTGGAAGAAGAGCGAGGCCGAGATTGTGGAAAGATCCAGAGTCTACTACTCACTGTGAGGGGGCCTGGGGCAGAGGTGCTATGGAAAGAAGAGTGAGGTACATAGAGCAGCGCAAGGCATAGGCTGGTGGCCTGTGGTTCCCCACTAGGAGTTCCCCAACTATTTTCAACTGTCCAGAAAGCCAAAAAAAAAAAAAAAAAAAGATTGTGGCTTTGCCCAGGTCAGCCAAGTTGTTAGCCCTGGACCTTTGGCAAACCAGGCTGTTACATGGGCAGGAATGAATAAGGGAGAGATTACTTAGTTCTCCTAATAGTAAAGTTGGAGCCATGCGTGGTGACATGCCTTTAGTCCTAGCACTCGAGAATCACTGTGAGTTCGACGCCACCCTGAGACTACATAGTGAATTCCAGGTCAGCCTAGGCTAGATATTTCCAAATGCCATTTTCGGGGGCGGGAGAGATGGCTTAGCAGCTGACCGCTTGCCTGTGATGCCTAAGGTCCCCGGTTCAAGGCTCAATTTCCCAGGATCCATGTAAAAGCAGATGCACAAGGTGGTGCATGTATCTGTAGTTTGTTTTCAGTGGCTGGAGGCACCCATCCTCTCTCTCCGTCCCCCCTTCTCTCTTCCTCTGTTGCTGTCAAGTAAATAAATTAATTAAAATAAACAAAAAAATCTTAAAAAAAACCCAAAACAACCAAATGCCATTCGCTCTCTACCTACTTATTTCTGTACCTCTCAACTAAATAAAAATAAAATTAAAAAAAATTTTTTTAAATGGGCTGGAGAGATGGCTTAGCGATTAAGACTCTTGCCTGCAAAGCCAAAGGACCCAGGCTCGACTCCCCAGGACCCACGTAAGCCAGATGCACAAGGGGGCACACACATCTGAGGTTTGTTTGCAGCAGCTGAATGCCCTGGCATGCCCATTCTCTCTCTCTTACCTGCCTACACACACACACACACATATATATAAAATCTCAAATAAAATAAAATATTAACAGAAAAACATTTTAAAAATTTTTCTAAATGAAGTATCTTTGGAATAGACACCGAAATAGGTCCCTAGTGGTGAGAAGCTGTGACCCTTGGGGCAGAGGACAAGAAATACAAATGTGTAGAGAATAGAGAGGACAAAGGAGGGAGGGCAGAGTAGGAAGTATGGGAGACAGGAGTGTGATGGAAGAAGGGTGCTAAAGACAGAGGGAACACTTCTTACATATTTGGCAGTAAGACTTGGGGCATGCCTTGGCGGGGGGCACAGGACTGTTGAAAACATCTGAGGTCCCAGCATGCCTCTTCCCCACATAGGCACCTGGGGCAGCCCCCGGAGAGGTCTGTGCCAAGTTGGAGCTCTTCTTGTGGCTGGGACTGGGCAAGCAAGCCAAAGCCTGCATCTCTGAGCTGCCCCCAGACCTGCTACCTGAGCCCTCAACTGGGCTGCCTCACAGCCTGCACCGAGATGGTGAGCTCAGAGTGGGCACAGGACCCCATCTTACTGTGTGTCCCAGGTGGGCTCCTGCATCGGGGCGTCTCCAGTCAATTCTTGGATAAACGGGCTCCTTTTTCTCCTCACCTCAGACTTTAGCTACTTCCAGCTCCGGGCTCACTTGTATCAGGCCCGAGGTGTGTTGGCAGCAGATGACAGTGGCCTCTCGGACCCCTTTGCTCGAGTCCTCATCTCCACCCAGTGCCAGACTACACAGGTGAGGGGGAGGCTGGGATATTGGCTGAGGGGATCAGAACACAAGGTAGGGTGGGATGACACTTTCCCCCAAGGCCCTAAGTCTCCTTTCCCACCTTGGAACTTCAGGACAGGATCCTGGACGGGACTGCTTCGGCTTAGTGGGTGGAATAGAACGGCACAGAGGTTTTTCCTGGCGGGGGGGGGGGTGGCTTTAGGACCAGGATCTGAGGCTGGCAGATGGCAATAGGGAGACAGCAGGACTGGGACCCTCCCTCATCTTGCTCTGTTCCTGACAAGCTCTTATTCCCCCTGCTGTGCATGACTCCCAAGGTCATAGAGCAGACGCTGAGCCCCCTGTGGGATGAACTCCTGGTATTTGACCAGCTGATTGTGGATGGGAGGCGGGATCACTTGCACCAGGAGCCTCCGCTAGTGATCATCAGTGTCTTTGACCACAATAAATTTGTGAGTGTGCTTCCTGTTTCCCAGCGTCTTCTCTCTGCTCGTTTTGATGTCCCTCCTTTGCTCCTGAAGACTGCCCCCTCCCTTTTTCCTCACTACCTTGCTCCCCACAGGGACCCCCTGTGTTCCTGGGTAGGGCACTTGCAGCCCCAAGGGTAAAGCTGACAGAGGACCCATACCAACGCCCTGAACTGCAGTTCTTCCCCCTGAGGAAGGGACCTCAGGCTGCTGGAGAACTCATCGCCACCTTTGAACTCATTGAACTGGACTACAGTGGCCACCTTGAGGTTAGAACACTCTGGCCTGGAGTCTCCCACCACTCAGGAGGCTGAGGTAGGAGAGGAGGAGCCATGTGAATTGGAGGCCAGCCTGGGACTACAGAGTGAGTTCCAGGTCAGGGTTAGAGTGAGACCCTATGTCAAAATGGAAAAAAAAAAAAAAAAAGATACCCTAGCCTGGCCAGTAGGCTGTAGACCCATCTCGTTATTCATCAGGCCATCTGGCCTTGGTGGTGTCCCAGAGAAACTGATTCAGCCCCTTTCCTTAAGGAATACAGCCTGCAGGTCTGGCCTGAAGTGACCTCACTGGGCCTCCTGACTCTAGGATTTCTAGGTCCTTGCCAGGCGTCCACCCTGAGAGAACCCAGCCTGAGGTTTATCATGGGGTCTTCCCACCTGGCACGCCTCAGGGTGCCCACCCTCCATGGCTGCTTTCTGAGAAGCCCCTCCTGCAATCTGGTCGTGCCTGGGTCCCTTGAATTTGTACGACATCAGCAACTTCCCATGTCCCTTCCCAAGGCTTTTGGCCCAACATCTGATTTCTCTCCTCCTGCAGCCTGCAGTGCCCACTGACGTGGAGCCCCAGGACTTGACATCCCTGGCGAAGCCCCTCTCTGGACGTCTATCCCTGCCATCTAATGTGCGCCCGGTGCTCAGAGAGTTCCGTGTTGAGGTTGTACCAGGCACCCAGAGCCCCTTTGTTTCCAACGGTGTGGCTCTCTCCTTAGCTACAGGCCGTTAAGGTTCCTACCTCCTCATTCCAGGTGCTGTTCTGGGGCTTGAGGGGCCTGGGTCGTGTGCACCTGTTTGAGGTGGAACACCCCCAAGTTGTGCTGGAGTTGGCCGGGAGGCGTGTGGAGTCTGAGGTTCTGGCCAGTTACCATGAGAACCCCAACTTCACTGAGCTCATCCAGCATCTGACGGTGGTGAGGCATGGGCTGGGGGCAAGGGGTGAGGGCAGAGAAGTGAAAGAGGGCTGGTGGTGGTGAATGCCCAGCTGGTTATTTCAGACCAATCCACAGGTTAGCAAGATCCTGTCAGGGGCCATATAGAAAATATTTTAGGCTCTCATCTGCTACTATTCAACTCTGCCAAGGTAGGATGGAAACAGCAATAGACAATGTAGAAATGAATATGACTGTATTCCAATAAAACTTTATTCACAAAAACTGGTGGTGGGCCAGGCACAGTGGTGCATACCTTTAATCCCAGCACTCGGGAGACAGAGGTAGGAGGATTGCCATGAGTTCGAGGCCACCCTGAGACTGCGTAGTGAATTCCAGGTCAGCCTGGACCAGAGTGAGACCCTACCTTGAAAAAAAAACCAAAAAAAACAAAAAATTGTTAGTGGACCAGTCATGGTCTATGGCTGTAGTTCACTGATCTCTAGATTAATCCATGGATTGGTGGTTCTCTTTCATTTCTACTGAATGAGCATATTAGCCTGGTGTCGTGAGTGATAGTGCTCAAAGAACCATCTAGCCTTTGAAACACAGAGCCTCAGGAGAAAACACAGTGTAGTGCTAGGGATTTAGCTCAGTAGGAGAGTGCTTACCTGCTATGCACAACATTCTACTCAGGTCCAAAGGCCAAAGTCATTTTCTTTTTATATTATTTGGGTTTTTAAAACTATTTATTTACTTATTTATTTATTTGAGAGAGAGAGAGAGACAGAGACAGACAGACATAGAGAGAGGGAGGGAGGGAGAGAATGGGTGCGCCAGGGCCTCCAGCCACTGCAAACGAACTCCAGACGTGTGCGCCCCCTTGTGCATCTGGCTAACGTGGGTCCTGGGGAATCAAACCTGGGTTCTTTGGCTTTGCAGGCAGATACCTTAACCACTAAGCCATTCCTCCAGCCCCATTATGGCATTTTTTTTTTTTTGGTTCATTCAAACATTTATTGAGCAGCTAAGTAGATACAAAGGTAATTAAAACATAGTTATAGATGAAGCATATCCACAGTAGGAGGAAGCAGAAAGCTTCACTGAATCACACTGAGTCAAAGAAAAATGTTTTTGTTAGAAGGCTACATTCTGCAAGGGAATGTGGAAAGGGGAATGAGGTTGAAATAGAAGACTTCAGTCTGGATCGTTGAGGATACTCAGTTTGGACTAGATTTGTTTCTCCTTTTCATCTTTCCCCATCTCTGGCTTTATTTACCAGTAGAGCCCAGGACTGGTCAATGTGCCTTTTCTATACTTGCTTGCATTTTTGCTTTAATGTCTTCAACAGAACTAGGTCCTTTTGGTGTTTTAGGAGTTTTTTCCTGTTTTTTGAAGACTTCTTGACCTTTTGATCTTGGTGTTGAGGGTTTTGAGTCTTACCACTTTGGTTTGATTTTTGTGCATTTTGGCTGGAATATCTCATATGGATTTCTTCACTGGAGCTTTTTCTTCAGCTTCATCATCATCAAAATCATCCTCATCATCTTCATCCTCATCATCATCTTCAGCAGCAGCAAGTTGTACTTTTTTCTGTGGAACTTTGTCACCACCTCCAGGTGCAGATCGCTTTCCAGGCATACTTAAGAGTTTTACATCCTCCTCCTCTTCATCTTCTGATTCTACATCTTCCTCCACAACTACTAGGTGCTGTCCATGAATATGCACAGGCCCTGAACCACACTTCAACCTTAAGACCACAGGTGGTGTAACTTCAAAGCCCCCAAGAGAAAGCGTTGGTTGCACAGACATTTTCAAAGTTGCCAGTGTTATTTTAACTGGGCTGCCTTCATAATTCATTGCCTCTGCCTCAATGATGTGCAGTTCATCTTTCACCCCAGCCCCCACACTGACCATTCTTAATGATAATTGGTGCTCATTTTATCATTATCTACCTTAAAATGATAATCTTTGTTAGCCTTTATTTCACAACCAAAAAGGCAGTTCTGAGGCCTCAGCAGGCTCATGTCCATCAAATCTTCCACGGGGGGTGGCATGCACTTGGGGGGGGGGTGAGGAGACAGATGGAGACAACTAACTACGGTGCCTCACACAAGACACGTAGGACGGAATCACACCAGGCCCATTATGACATTTTCATACAGTTTGGTTTTTTGTTTTTGTTTTTGTTTTTTTTTTGTTTTTCTTGGTTTTTCGAGGTAGGGTCTCACTCTAGCCCAGGCTGACCTGGAACTCACTATGGAGTCTCAGGGTGGCCTCGAACTCACAGCGATCCTCCTACCTCTGCCTCCCGAGTGCTGGGATTAAAGGCGTGCGCCACCACGCCCGGCTGTTTTTTGATTCTCCTCCCCTCCCCTACTCCTTTTTCCTATCCTCCTGTACCATCTCCCGGTTTGTACCCTTCCTTCCCTCACCAATCCCCTACTTTTAAAATTTATTTTATTTGGGTCGGAGAGATGGCTTAGCGGTTAAGCGCTTGCCTGTGAAGCCTAAGGACCCTGGTTCAAGGCTCAATTCCCCTGGACCCACGTTAGCCAGATGCACAAGGGGACGCACGCATCTGGAGTTCGTTTGCAGTGGCTGGAGGCCCTGGTGTGCCCATTCTCTCTCTCTCTCTCTCTGTCTCTTTCTCTCTGTGTCTGTCGCTCCCAAATAAATAAAACAAACAAAAAAATTTTTTAAAATAAATAAATAAAATTTATTTTATTTATTTGATAGAGAAACAGGCAGGTAAGAGAGAGAGAGAGAGATTGAGTGAGCGTGCCAGGGCTTTTCAGCTGCTGTAGACAAATTCCAAAAGCATGCACCACCTTGTGCATCGGGCTTATATGGGTCCTGGAGAATCAAATCTGGGTCTTTTGGCTTTGTAGGCAAGTACCTTAACCATGAAGCCATCTCTCCAGCCCTGCTTTTCACTTTCGTGTTACATGTATTCTTTATCTTCTTTTCCTTTTTACTCTCCCCTTTTCCTTAAAACTCCTATTTCTTCTCTTATTATTCCCTTTCCAGTTTCATGACCTATAGCCCCACATACATATGTACACATATTTGAAATTTAAATCTAGGATCCAAGCTGGGTGTAGTGGTGTACACTTTTAATCCCAGCACTTGGGAGGCAGAGATAGAAGGATCGCTGTGAGTTGGAGGCCAGCCTGGAACTAGAGTGAGTTCCAGGTAAGCCTGGGCTACAGTGAGACCCTACCTGGAAAAAACAAACAAACAAACAAACAAATCTAGGACCTGCATATGAGAAACATGAGATATTTGCCTTTGTGAACCTGGATGACCAGACTTAATATAATAATTTCCAGATTCACCCATTTCTCTGAAATTTAATTTTTCATTACAGCTGAATATAATTCCATTATGTATACATACCACAACTTCATTATGCATTCATCTGTTGATAGACATCTACCCTGGTTCTGTTTGTATTTCTTTGTGTTGGTGAATAGTGCAATAAACATGGACGTGGTAGGATCTAGTCATTTGCCCAGAAGTAGTATAGTTGGGTCATAATGTAGTTCTATATTTTTAGTTTTTGAGAAACTTCCATACAGATTTCTATAGTGGTTGCAGCAGTTTAAACTCTCACCAGCAGTGAATAAGGTTTCCTGTTTCTCCACATCCTCACTAACATTTGTTTTCTTTATGATAATCATTCTAATTGTGGAGAGATAGAATCTCAAAGTAGTTTTAGTTTGCATTTTCTGATGGCTAAGGCTGTTGAACACTTAAAAATATTTATCAAGAGAGACCAGGGTGCATAGTGAGAGACCCTGTCTCAAAAACAAAGATTAATGTTAATTCAGTTTTAGTAAAATGTAAAAACTTTTCTCCAAATCAGATCCATTCCTTCTCCTCTTAGAACTATAACTGTCACATGCATAAAATGTAATCCCAACAACACAGTACTATGTCTTTTTTTCCCTCTTATGGTCCATTGATAGATATGGAATCACTTGGTTAAAGCCATACATTTTTTTTAATTGACAACGTCCATAATTGTAAACAATATCCCATGGTAATGGCTTTCCTTCCCCCACTTTCCCCTTTGAAACTCCACTCTCCATCATATTCCCACCCCCTCTCAATCAGTCTCTCTTTAATTTTGATGTCATGATCTTTTCTTCTCATTATAGTCTTGTGTAGGAAGTGTCAGGCACTGTGAGGTCATGGATATCCAGGCCATTTTGTGTCTGGAGGAGCACGTTGTAAGGAGTCCTACCCTTCTTTGGCTCTTACATTCTTTCTGCCACCTCTTCCACAATGGACCCTGAGCCTTGGAAGGTGTGATAGAGATATTGCAGTGCTGAGCATTCCTCTGTCACTTCTTCTTAGCACTATGGTGCCTTCTGAGTCATCCCAAGGTCACTGCCATCTGAAAAGAGAAGGTTCTCTATCAAAAAGTGAAAGTAGCATTAATATATGGGTATGAATATTAAGAGAAGTGCTTACTGGGCAGTTTGGTGAGTATGGTATATACATTTAGCCAGACAGCAGCAGACGTTACACCCCCAGGGCTCATGACTACCCCTGTTGTAGGTTTTCAGTATCAGGGATGTATTCCCTCCCATGGAGCAGGCCTCCAGTCAAATTAGAGGGCAGTTGGTTCCTGCCATAACAGACGTGCCACTCTTACACTCGTGGGATCATTTGGCCTGGCTGGCCAAATATAAGGCTTGCAGTGTCCACTGTTAGGTATCTTCACTGATGATTTCTCTCTCTCCCATGGAACTTCATGCAGTGTGGCTTTTTCCAGCTTTCTGTCTACATGGAGGAGGTTTTCAGCTCAGCTCCAGCAGGATTTCTCAGTGACCTTGCAGCCCAAGTGTATACATATTTTTTAAAGTAATTTATTTATTTATTTATGAGACAGAGAGAGAGAGAGGGAAAGAGAGGGAGAGGGAGGGAGGGAGAACAGGCACTCCAATGCCTCTAGCCACTGCCAAGGAACTCTAGACACATGTGCCACCTTGTACATGTGGCTTATGTGGATACTGGGGAATTGAATCTGGGTCCTTAGGCTTCTCAGGCAAATGCCTTAACCGCTAAGCCAACCCTTCAGCCCACATCTTCTTTTTGAGGTAGGGTCTCACTCTAGCCCAGGTTGACTTGGAATTCACTATATAGTCTCAGGCTGGCCTCAAACTCAAGGCGATCCTCCTACCTTTGTCTCCCAAGATTAAAGGTGTGCGCCACCATGCAGGTAAGCCATGCATATTTTAATGGTTCTAATCTATCCTTGTGACTTGCCAGAGGTGTCACTTTGGTGGAATTGGGTTTAGGATATATTGCTTTCCCACCCATTTCTGTGCTGCCTTTCTTTCTAACTCTGGGTTTTAGAGACACTTCCTCTTGCCCTACCCAGGACTTGCCAGAGCAGCCTTATCTGCAGCCCCCACTCAGCATCCTGGTGATTGAGCGCCGGGCCTTTGGCCGAACAGTCCTTGTGGGTTCCCATACTGTCCCCGATATGCTGAGATTCACACTCCAGGATCAAGAGAATTCCCATGAGGAGGAAGAAGCAGAGGAGGAGGCAAGGGATCTGGTGTCAAAGGGGCCTCAAGGTTAGGGTCTTTCCCTTAGGGGCCTCCAAATAGAAGCCTCTCTGGTTCCAATGAGGCCTGGAGTCTGATTTCTATTGGCCCAATCTCCTCCCTCCCAGGACAGAAGTCCCTGGATCCCTTCCTGGCTGAAGCAGGAAAATCCAGCCAGCTCCTGAAGGTGACGGGTATGGGAAAGGTGGGAGAAGTACTCTCAGGACTGGGGTGGTGCTAGTGGACAGCCCCTGACTCCCTTCTCCCTCAGGTTCCTCTAAAGAAGCTCACGATAGGCAGGTTCCTGGATCAAGGCCCTGAGCTGGAGGAGGATGTCCCAGACCCAGAAGAGATGGACTGGTGGTCCAAATACTATGCCTCACTACAGGAGCTCCAGGGGCAGGTGAGGTGGAGGGGGGTCCCAGGGCAGGAACTGGGGGCAAAGGGCAAGGAACATGACCTCATCAAACAAGGAGCTCTGTACTTTTTCTTTTTTAATTTTTAAAAACCTTTTTATTTATTTATTAGAGACAGGGGAGGGGGGAGAGAGAGAGAATGGGCACATCAGGGCCTCTAACCACTGCAAACGTACTCCAGATGCATGCACCACCTTGTGTATCTGGCTTACGTGGGACCTGGAGAATTGAATCTGGTCCTTAGGTTTTGTAGGCAAGCGCTTTAACTGCTAAGCCATCTCTCCAGCCCATGTGCTGGTTCTTAACTAGAATTAATTTGTATTTATTTATTTGAGTGAGGGAGAAAGAGGCAGAGAAAGTGAGAGAGAATAGGTGCACCAGGGCCTCTAGCTGCTGCAAATGTACTCCAGACGCATGTGCCACGTTGTGCTTCTGGCTTATGTGGGTCCTGGGGAATCGAACTTGAGTCCCTTGGCTTTGCAGGCAAGCACCTTAACCGCTAAGCCATCTCCCCAGCCATTTGTACTGTGTTTTTTTTTTTCTCTTATTGCAGTCATCTTTCCTCATCTTTACCACAGTCAGAAAAGTTGAAGATTGTTACCTCCATCACCTAGACCTGCCTTCCAAAAAAAAAAAAAAAAAAAAACACGAGGCTCAGAAAAACTATAACTCTTAAACTGGATATGGGGATACATGTCTGTAATCCCAGCACTGGAAGGTAGAGGTAGGAGGATCAGCAGTTCAAGGCCAGCTTCAGTACATAGTCAGTTTGAGGCCAACCTGGGCTACATGAAACTCTCTGAAAAAAAAAAGAGAGAAAATTAATTTCAACTTTAAAATTTGTTTAAATTTACTTATTTGCAAGGGGAGAGAGAGGAAGAGAGAGAGAATGGGTGCTCCAGGGCCTCTAGCCACTGCAAATAAACTCCAGATGCATGCACCACTTTGTGCATCTGGCTTTACATGGGTCCTGGGGAATCAAACCTGGATCATTAGGCTTCACAGGCAAGTGCGTTAACCACTAAGCCATCTCCCCAGCTCGTAATTTCAACTTTTACAGTAGCTACATTTAAAAAGTAAAAACAAGTGCTGGAGAGATGGCTTAGTAGTTAAGGCATTTGCCTGCAAAGCCAAAGGACCTTGGTTTGATTACCCAGGACCCACGTAAGCCAGATGCACAAGGTGGCACATGTGTTTAGAGTTTGTTTATAGTGGCTGGAGGTCCTGGCATGTCCATTCTCTCTCTCTCTCTCTGTCTCTCTCTCTCTCTCTCTCTGTGTGTGTGTGTGTGTGTGTGTCTGCCTCTTTCCCTCTCTCACTCTCTCAAATAAATAAATAAATTATTTTTAAAAAAAGTAAAAATGAGCCAGGCGTGGTAGCTCACACCTTTAATCCCAGCACTCAGGAGGCAGAGGTAGGAGGATCTCTGTCAGTTCGAGGCCACCCTGAGACTACATAGTGAATTCCAGGTCAGCCTGGGCCAGGGTGAGACCCTACCTCGAAGAAAAACTCAAAAAAATAAAAATAAGAATGAACTGGGCATGGTGGCAAACAACTTTAATCCCAGAACTCAGAGGCAGAGAGGTAGGAAGATTTCTGTGAGTTCAAGACCACCCTGAGAGTACATAGTAAATTCCAGGTCAGCCTGGACTAGAGCAAGACCCTACCTCAAAAAACAAAACACTTGGGAGGCAGAGATAGGAGAATCACCATGAGTTTGAGGCCACCCTAAGAATACATAGTGAATTCCAGGTCAGCCTGGGCTAGTGAGACCCTACCTCAAAAAAAACAAAAACAAAAAAAAACAAAACACTAAAAGTGGGGCTGGAGAGATGGCTCTGTGGTAAAAGGGGCTTGTTTGCAAAGCCTTCCAACCTGAGTTCAATTCCCTAGCCCCCAATCCCGTAAAGCCAAATTCACAAAGTGGCACATGGGTCTGGAGTTTGTAGTGATAAGAGGCTCTGATACTCCCATACATGCAAACTATTTCTCTCAAATAGATGAATAAATATATATTTTAAAAATAAAAAGAATGCCGGGCATGGTGGCGCATGCCTTTAATCCCAGCACTTGGGAGGCAGAGGTAGGAGGATCGCCATGTGTTCGAGGCCACCCTGAGACTACATAGTGAATTCCAGGTCAGCCTGTGCTAGAGTGAAACCCTACCTTGGGGGGAAAAAAAAAAGTAAAAGGGAACAGGAGAGATGGCTCATCGATTAAGGCACCTGCAAAGCCTAATGACCTGGGTTTGATTCCCTAGTATCCACATAAAACCAGATGCACAAAGGGCCATATGCAGCTGGAGTTCATTTGCAGCAGCTGGAGGCCCTGGTGTACCCATTCTCTTTCTCTCTTTCTCTCGTCTCTCTGTCTCTCTCTGCATGCAAATAAATAAAAAACATATTGTTTAAAAAGTAAAAGGGGAGCCAGGCATAGTGGTGCATGCCTTTAATCCCAGCACTCAGGATGCAGAGGTAGAAAATTTGCCTTGAGTTCAAGGCCAGCCTGGGACTACAGGGAGAGTTACAGGACAGCCTGTTCATCTCTCCTGAACCTCCAAGTCCCTGCTCTGGTAAGCCCCCTCCCCCTTATCTACAGCCTGCCTGGGTTGATACAGGGGGACACCCTTACTCCCACCTGGCCTCTGTAACCCCTCCTCATGGCAGGAGTTCACTGTACTTTTCTTCTCAATCTACTAGTCTTCTCTCTCTCTCTTTTACAGTTGAGAGTGACTGTATTATATTAAGGAAAGATTATGAAAAGCTCCTGTCCATGAGAAGGCAGGAGGGGTTCAAAGGCATAGTTAAGTCTAAGTCTTTTTTAAAAAGTATTTTATTGAGCTGGGCGTGGTGGCACACGCCTTTAATCCCAGCATTTAGAGGCAGAGGTAGGAGGATTGCTGAGAGTTCGAGGCCACCCTGAGACTACATAGTAAATTCCAGGTCAGCCTGAACTAGAGTGAGACACTATCTTGGAAAACCCCCCCCCAAAAAAAGTATTTTGTTGAGCTGGGCATGGTGGTGCACACTTTTAATCCCAGCACTCAGGAGGCAGAGATAGGAGATCAGCATGAGTGCAAGGCCATCCTGAGACTACATAGTGATTCCAGGTCAGCCTGAGCTAGAGTGAGACCATACCTCAAAAAAAAAATTTTTATTTATTTATCTGCAAGGAGAGAGAGAAAAAAATGGGAGCACCAGGGTCTGTAGCCACTGCAAATGAACTCCAGACCCATGCACCACTTTGTGTATCTGGCTTCACATAGGCACTGTGGAATCAAACCTGGGCCATTAAGCTTTGCAAGCAAGCACCTTTAACTGCTGAGCCATCTCTCCAGGCTAGTAATATATTTTATTTAAAAACATATGTAAGGGGGGGCTGGAGAGATGGCTTAGTGGTTAAGGCACTTGCCTGCAAAGCCAAAGGACCCAGGTTTGATTCCTTAGGATCCATATAAGCCAGATGCACAAGGAGGCACATGCATCTGGAGTTTGTTTTCAGTGGCTGGAGGCCTGGCATGCCCATTATCTCTCTCTCTTTCTCTGTCTCTCTCTCTCTCCCTGCCTATTTCTGTGTCTCTCACTCAAATGAATAAATAAATAAATAAAATATTTTAAAAAACATATGTAGGGGCTGGAGAGATGGCTTAGCAGTTAAAGCCCTTAACTGTGAAGCCTAAGGACCAAGGTTCAATTCCCCAGTACCCACGTAAATCATATGCACATGGTGGTGCATGTGTCTGGAGTTCGTTTGAAGTGGCTGGAGGCCCTGTCATGCCCATTCTGTCTCTATCTGCCTCCCTCTCTCTCTTTCTCTCTAATAAATAAAAGCATACAAACTGGGCATGGTGGTGCATGCCTTTAATCCCAGTGTTTGGGAGGTAGAAGTAGGAGGGTTACTGTGAGTTCGAGGCCACCCTGAGACTACATAGTGAATTCTAGGTCAGCCTGGACTAGAGTGAAACCCTATCTCAAAATAAACAAAAAGCAAACAAACAGACAAAAAAACCAAACACATGGGGCTAGAGAGATGGCTTAGTGATTAATTGCTTGCCTACAGGGCCCAAGGACCCATGTTGACTCCCCAGATTCCACGTGAGCCAGACACACAAGGTGATACATGTGCAAGGTCACACATATGCACAAAGCGGCACATGCATCTGGAGTTCGAGTACCATGGCTAAAGGTCCTGGTGCACCAATTCTCTCTCTCTAACTCTTGGTCTCTATCATTATATTAAAAAAAAAAAAAAAAAAAAAAAAAGGCCAGTCTGTTGGGCTTGCCTCAAAACAAAAATTCACAAGATTTCAACCCATAATCATAATTTTTCTTTTGTTTTCTTGAGGTAGGGTCTCACTCTGGTTGAGGCTGGCCTGGAATTAACTATGTAGTCTCAGGATGGCCTCAAACTCATAGCAATCCTCCTACCTCTGCTTCCCGAGTGCTGGCATTAAAGGCATGCGCCACCACGCCCGGCTTAATCATAAAAAATTTACTGGGGCTGGAGAGATGGCTCAGCACTTAAGGGCATTTGCTTGCAAACCCTGAAGGCCTAGGTTTTATTCCCCAGTACCCACATAAAGCCAGATATCCAAAGTGGTGAATGCATCTGGAGTTTGTTCGCATTGGCAGGAGGCCCTAGGGTGCACATTTTATGTCCTTGCAAATAATTTAAGTATTTTAAAAATTAATAATAATACCAGCCATGGTAACACACGCCAGCACTTGGGAGGCATTTCAAAACCAGCCTGGGACTACAGAGTGAGTTCCAAGTCCGCCTGGACTAGAGTGAGACCCTGTCCCACCCCCCCCCCTTAAAAAAAACCAAAATAGTAAGTTATTTCACATTCTTACAGTAAGTCTGGTGTCTATTTTATACTCATAGCTCATCTTAATTCAGATTGGCAACATTTCAATGGCTTATTGATCACACGTGGTTGGTGGTGACTAACTTTTAAGTGTAGTATAGGACTAGACAACAAATGCCACCTTTGAAAAAGAAATGGGCTCAGCATGGTTGTGCACACCTTTAATCCCAGCCTTAGGGAGGCTGAGGTAGGAGGATTGCTGAGAGTTCAAGGCCAGCCTGAGACTAATTCTAGGTCAGCTTGGGCTAGAGCAAAACCCTACCTTGGGGGAAAAAAATGATTACACAGCTGGGGCCCAACTTGCTTTCCTTTAAAAGGGATAGACCAAGGAGGGGAAGAATTTCTGACCTGCCTTTGTTTTGAGAGAGAGAGAATTGTCTTGCCGGGGCCTCCAGCCATTGCAACGGAACTCCAGATACATGTGCCAACTTGTGTACACGTGTGACCTTGTGCAATTATGTCACCTTGTACGTCTGGCTTATGTGGGATCTGGAGAGTCGAACATGGGTCCTTAGGCGTCACAGGCAAGCACCTTAACCACTAAGCCATCTCTCCATCCCCTGACCTGCCTTTTGATTTCAGTCCAACCTTGATGAGGATGAAATGGATGATGCTGGAGATTCAGGTGAGAGACGGGTTTTGCTCTTGTCCACCTGTCCACCTTCCTCTTCATCCATGTCTTTCTGACCCGGGGTGTTTCTGATATTTCCAGATGGGACCCACCTCATTTCTGTGGATAGGGAGGCCCAGGACCAGAGTGAGGCTGATACCAAAGTCTCTGCGTGTCGGAAAAAGGCAGTCGCCACCCTGAAGGTGAGTGGGTGTTGGGGAGAAGGCAGTGTCCCTGGACTGTGGATCTCGGACCGTCACTGCGACCCTCGCCTTTCAGATCTACCACGGCTCCCTGGAGGAGGAGTTTAACCACTTTGAGGACTGGCTGAATGTGTTCCCCCTGTACAAAGGGCAAGGGGGCCAGGATGGAGAAGGAGAGGAAGATGGGGCTGGGCATTTTGTGGGCAAGTTCAAGGTATGTGTGGGGAAGGAAAAGGAGCGCAAAGGGTCCAGGTAGGTATTCAAGAGGAAAGCTGCTTTCTTTCTCCCTCCACCCCAGGGCTCCTTCCTCATTTACCCTGAGTCTGAGGCTACATCCTTCTCTGAGCCCCAGATCTCCAGGGGGATCCCCCAGAACCGGCCCATCAAACTTCTGGTTAGAGTATATGTTGTCAAGGTGAGTATCCACAGCCCTGGTACACTAACAAAAGCAATAAGCATGAAGTTTACAGAATAAAGGCTTTGGGAGCCGGGCGCACGCCTTTAATCCCAGCACTCCGGAGGCAGAGGCAGGAGGACCACTGCATTTGAAGTCTACATAGTGAGTCTGAGGCCAGCAAGGCCTATATAGTGAGACGCTGTCTTAAAAAGCAAACACAGCCACTTGTGGTGGCGCACACCTTTAATCCCAGCACTTGGGAAGCAGAGGTAGGAGGATCGCTGTGAGTTCAAGGCCACCCTGAGACTACACAGTGAATTCCAGGTCAGCCTGGGCTAGAGTGAAAACCCTACCTTGAAAACACCAAAAAAAAAAAAAAAAACCCACAAGCACAAACAAAAACAAGGGCTGGAGAGGTGGTTAGCAGTTAAGGTGCTTGCCTGCAAAGCCTAAGGACCCAAGTTTGAGTCCCCAGTACCCAGGTAAAGCCAGATGCACAAGGTGGTGCATGCATCTTGAGTTGGTTTGTAGTGGCATTCTCTCTCTCTTTCTGTCTCTTTCTTTTTAAAATATTATTTTTATTTATTTACGAGAGAGAGAGAGAATAGGCACACCAGGTCTTCTAGCCATTGCAAATGAACTCTAGATGCATGTGCCACCTTATGCATCTGGCTTACATGGGACCTGGAGACTCGAACCTGGGTCCTTAGGCTTTGCAGGCAAGTACCTTAACTGCTAAGCCATCTCTCCAGCCCCTAGCTGTCTCTCTCAAGTAAATAAATCAAGAAAGGAAGGAAAAGAAATGTGAACAGTAAATATTAAAAAACAAAAACAAAATCAAACTGGGCATGGTGTTGCACTCCTTTAATCCTGGCACAAGGGAGGCAGAGGTAGGATGATTGATATGAGTTCTAGGCCAACCTGAGACTATGTAGTGAATTCCAGGTCAGCCTGGGCTAGAGCTAGACCCTATCTCAAAAAAAAAAAAAAAAAGTTTATGTGCAAGGAGAGAGAAATCTTGCCACTTCAAACAAACTCTAGATGCATGTGTCACTTTGTACATTCATTTGGCTTTATGTGGGTACTGGGGAATTGAACCAGAACCATCAGACTTTGCAATCAAGTGCCTTTAACCACTGAGTGATCTCTCCAGACCCTCAAGTATTTTTTTTTTATGTTTCATTAAATCTATTTGTGTGTCTTAAGTATTTCATAGCTAATTGAAAAGAAAGTAAAAGTCATTTTGTCTGAACTCCTCAGTGGGAAGTTTCTCCCTGGTCACTTTCTGCTGACACTCTGAGATTAGGTCCAAGAAGGGTTTGGCTGTAACTGTGATGTGCTCCCAACTCCTCTCCATTTTGTCCCCCTAGGCTACCAACCTGGCTCCCGCAGACCCCAATGGCAAAGCAGACCCCTATGTGGTGGTGAGCGCTGGAAAGGAGCAGAGGGACACCAAGGAGCGCTACATCCCTAAACAGCTCAACCCCGTTTTCGGAGAGTGAGGCTGGGCTCTGGGGCTGGGAATGGGGGAGCCTGGGTCCCAGCTCGAGCACCCACCCACGTAGCTGGCTTGGTGATAGTAGGGGAAGAGACAACCCCCCCCCCCCGATCCACATCCCCTCTGAGGACATGCAGGTGTCCTCAGCTTCTCTCCCTCCTGGTCAGGGTCCTGGAACTGAACATCTCTCTCCCGGCTGAGCCCGAGCTGACGGTGGCCATATTTGATCATGACCTCGTGGGTTCTGATGACCTCATCGGAGAGACTCACATTGACCTCGAAAACCGTTTCTATAGCTACCACCGAGCAAACTGTGGGCTGGCCTCCCAGTATGATGTGTGAGTCTGGCAGGGTACCAAGGAACCACTCTTACTCTCTGATCACACAGTTCACACTCATATTCTCCTTTATGTCTCCAAGTCCTGGGGTCTCATGAGAGCGAACCCTACTCCCCCACTAAGATCGAAAAGCTCCGTGGCCAAGACTTGGGCTTGGGTGTTGGGAGTTCTGTTACTGAGAAGTTATTTAGCTGGGCGTGTTGACACACATCTTTAATCCTAGCACTTGAGAGCCTGAGGTAGGAGGATTGCTGTGAATTCAAGGCCAGCCTTGAGACTACACAGTGAATTCCAGGTCAGCCTGGGCTGGAGATCTTACCTCAAAAATACTTAAAACAAACAAACAAACAAGGGCTAGGGGGATGGCTTAATGGTTAAGGTACTTGCCTGCAAAGCCAAAGGACCTCAGTTCAATTCCCCAGGACCCACGTAAACCAGATGCACAAGGTGGCACATGCATCTGGAGTTCGATTGCAGTGGCTGGAGGCCCTGGCATGCCCATTCTCTCTCTCAAATAAATAAAAATAAAAAATATGGATTAAAAAAAACCCTAATAAGTCACTTGAGTTTTAGCCTGTTTCCTTGTCTACCAAATAGATATAATCCAAGAAATTCCCCCATAGAAGTACCTTTGATTTTCATACTGCTGGGAGGACTAACCTATCTCCTGTTCCAGTCCTGTCCAGTAACTGGATCCCATGTCTTCAAGGATTCACACTCCCGCCCCACTGTGTCCGTATGCTGGCTGAACTGAGGCATTTTCCTCTCTTGCCTGCAGGGATGGGTACAATGCCTGGCGGGATGCATTCCGGCCTTCACAGATCTTGGCAGGGCTGTGCCAACGCTGTGGTCTCCCTGTCCCTGAGTATCGAGCTGGGGCTGTGAAGGTGGGCAGCAAAGTCTTTCCGACACCGCCTGAGACTCTGCCCTCAGGTACCCGCCTCTCTCTGGTAGACAGACCAAAGGGAGCAAAACAGACGTAGAGCAAGGGTTCAGGAGACCTCAGCCTTAGCGTGCCCCACTTAAAGAGCTCTCTGACAGCAGCCCTCATTGTGGCTGCGTGAGGCAAGGTTCGAGGGTGCTTAGGGAGAAAATGTCCTTTAGGTGGGTGTCCTTGGAGCATCGCCTGGTAAGCTTGCAGGAGACAAGGCGGCCCCACTGAGCTCACACTTCAGATGGCCAGCGTCTATTCCTCAAGCAGGTCTGAGCAGTGGTCCCCAGGGCCGCTGTCTCCCTGACTGCTGGCTCTTCACTGTCAGAAGCTGTTACAGCGGCAGACCGTCCCCGGCCCTGCTTCTTGTGCACAGTCAACTCAACCTCCCAGTCCAGCAGCAGCTTGAGCCTAGAGCGTCTGCGGAGGGGTGGGAGAAGGCAGGAGAGCTGGGGACTGCGGTGTGCCCAAACCCACTCTCTTCTTGTTTCAGGGCGTGGGGATTCCAAGGTGGCAAGTGGGGCTATTGAAGAGGCTCAGGCATTGCTTGTGCTGCGGCATTGGCAGGAGATGCCAGGGCTTGGGATCCAGCTGGTACCTGAGCATGTGGAAACACGGCCTCTCTACCACCCCCGCAGTCCAGGGCTGCTGCAGGTAAGGGGTGCTCAGCATTCCCAGGGCTCTCAAGACACACTCCATTCTGGACTGTGGGCCCCCACAGTACGTTTGCTGCAAGACCTACGCCCAGGCCCTACGCTACCACTGACTGGCTCCTGGTGGCACTACATTCCATTCTGGGACCTCCACTCTAGGGTATGTGCACCATCCATGACCCTGGTCCTGCAGGATCCCCACTCCTGGGCCACGAGGGTTCAGGCCAAGAGTTCCCAACCTGACTTCCACCACAGTTTGTTAAGCTCTGGACCTGGGAAACATCATATTCTACCTTTTGTTTTGTTTTGGTTTTGGTTTTTTGAGGCAGGGTCTCACTCTAGCTCAGGCTGACCTGGAATTCACTATGTAGTCTCAGGCTGGCCTCGAACTCACGGCTATCCTCCTACCTCTGCCTCCCAAGTGCTGGGATTAAAGGCATACACCATCACACCTACTTTTGATCTCAGCATTTCAATTCCGAGATCTCATTCTGAACTCCCAACATGACCTTGAGTCTGGAACCTTCACTTCCGTCTCCACCTTCAGCCTTATCCCTCAGTTATCCTCCAGAATCTGCCTGACAACCCCTGCCCTTGACTCTAGTTAGCTCTTCTCTCCACTTGGGACAAGGCACGATCACTGGCCAAAAGGCTGTAGGGGAGGTATCCCCCAACCTGGTCTTGTGCTTCCAGGGATCCCTGCATATGTGGATTGATATCTTCCCCAGTGACGTACCTGCCCCACCCCCAGTTGACATCAAGCCTCGTCAGCCAATCAGGTGAGAGAATTCTGCCCCCCCCCCAAGTAGGGCAAATTTTAGTGTTCTTATATGTAGTGGGGCTCCAAAACTCTGAGCCTCACCGAAGCAGGCAGCCTGCTGACTGTGGGCTTTTGGGTAGAGGAGTCATTACTCTTTTCTCCCCCATATGCCATTGTGAGGCAGATGTCTGTAAAGAGAAAGAAGCAAATGCCTTTCAGTAAACCCTGTTCCTGTCAGTGCTAGTCTGAGGGGAAGTCTCTGAGGATGTACTCATTCCCACGGAAAGGGCAGGATCCAGATGGTCACATGTCAGCCGTCTCACTTTCTATCTACCTCTAGGCTCTGCTTTCCTTGGTACTCCTCTCAGAGGCTTCTGTAGTCTGGCAACGAGGTAGCTTCTTTTTATGTGTGTATGTGTGCTTTTCAATATTTTATTTATTTGAGAGCAAAAGAGAAAAGCAGATAGCGAATGGGCACATTAAGGGCTTCTAGCCACTGCAAACTCCAGATGCATGTGCTACCTTGTGCATCTGGCTTATGTGGGTACAGGGGAATAGAACCTGGGTCCTTAGGCTTCAAAGGCAAGCATCTTAACTGCTAAGCCATTTCTCTAGCCTGTGTGTTGTCTGTTTTGATTTTTTTTTTTTTTTGAAGCAGGGTCTCATTCTAGCCCAGACGGACCTGGGACGCACTCTGTAGCCCCACATGTGTTCACCACCAAGCCTAGCCTTTATTTGTATGTGTGTTTTTCAATATTTTATTTATTTGAGAGCAAAAGAGAATAGCAGATAGAGTATGGGCACATTAAGGGCTTCTAGCCACTGCAAACTCCAGATGAATGTGCTACCTTGTGCATCTGGCTTATGTGGGTACAGGGGAATAGAACCTGGGTCCTTAGGCTTCAAAGGCAAGCATCTTAACTGCTAAGCCATTTCTCTAGCCTGTGTGTTGTCTGTTTTGATTTTTTTTTTTTGAAGCAGGGTCTCATTCTAGCCCAGACGGACCTGGGACGCACTCTGTAGCCCCACATATGTTCACCACCAAGCCTAGCCTTTATTTTTTTTTATTATTTATTTATTTGAGAGCAACAGACAGAGAGAAAGAGGCAGAGAGAGAGAGAGAATGGGCATGCCAGGGCCTCCAGCCACTGTAAAGGAACTCCAGATGCATGCGCCCCCCTGTGCATCTGGCTAATGTGGGTCCTGGGGAATCAAGCCTTGAACCAGGGTCCTTAGGCTTCACAGGCAAGCGCGTAACCACTAAGCCATTTCTCCAGCCCCAAGCCTAGCCTTTAAAAAATTTTTATTTATGAGAGCGAGGGAGGGAAGAAGAATATGGGTGTGCCAAGGCCTCTTGCTGCTACAAATGAACTTGACACATCTTCTCCTTTATGCATCTGCCTTAACTACTGGGGAACCAAACCCTGACCTAGCAAGCAGGTGCCTTTAACAGCTGAGCCATCTTCCCAGCCCCCACAAGGTAGCTCCTAAGAGCGTTGAGCTCATCTTGCCAGCCAGACCTCTTGAGTGGAAATAAGCACCTCTTCCTATAGAGCAAAGGTCTGGAGGACTGGGGAGATGGCTTAGCAGTTAAGGTGCTTGCCTGCAAAGCCAAATGACCCAGGTTCCATTCCCCAGGAGCCACGTGAGCCAGATGCACAAGGTGACACGTGTCTGGAGTTTGTTTGCAGCAGCTGGAGGTCCTGGTGTGCCCATTCTCTTTCTGTCTCTTTCTCTCAAATATATGTATACACACATGTATGTATATATGTTTTTTAATATATATATTTAACTTTATTTTTATTCATTTATTTTTTAAATTTATTTATTTATTTATTTATTTATTTATTTGAGAGCGACAGACAGAGCGAGAAAGAGGCAGAGAGAGAGAGAGAGACACAGAGAGAATGGGCGCGCCAGGGCCTCCAGCCACTGCAAATGAACTCCAGATGCATGCGCCCCCTTGTGCATCTGGCTAACGTGGGTCCTGGGAAGTTAAGCCTTAAACTGGGGTCCTTAGGCTTCACAGGCAAGCGCTTAACTGCTAAGCCATCTCTCCAGCCCCTTTTTATTCATTTATTAGAGGCAGAGAAAGAAAATGGGTGCACCAGGGCCTCTCGCCACTGCAAACAAACTCCAGACGCATGTGTCACCTTGTGCATCTGGCTTACATGGGTCCTGGGGAATTGAACTGGGTCCTTTGGCTTTGCATAATAATGTCTTAACCGCTGATCCATCCCTCCAGCCCCCCCCTTTTTGTTTTGGTTTTTCAAGGCAGGGTCTTGCTCTAGCCCAGGCTGACCTGAATTCACTATGTAGACTCAGGGTGGCCTCAAACTCACAGCAATTCTCCTACCTCCCAAGTGCTGTGATTAAAGGCATGCGCCACCATGCCTGGCTAAATATTTTATTTTTAAAAATATTTTATTTATTTATTTGAGAGGGAGAGACTGGGTGCTCCAGGGCCTTCAGCTGCTGCAAACAAACTCCAGACACATGTACCACCTTGTTCATCTGGCTTACGTGGGATCTTGGGAATCAAACCTGGGTCCTTAGGCTTTGCAGGCAAGCACCTTAGCTGCTAAGCCATATCTCCAGCCCTAAATATTTTATTTTTATTCATTTATGAAAGAGAGAGAAGAGGTAGTGAGAGAGAGGGAGGGAGAGGGAGAGAATGGGCATGCCAGGCCTCCAGTCACTGCAAACGAAGTCCAGATGCGTGCGCCACCTTGTGCATCTGGCTTATGTGGGTCCTAGGGAATTGAACCTAGGTCCTTTGGCTTTGCAGGCAAGTGCCTTAACCGCTAAGGCATTTCTCCAACCCAAGTATTTTTTTTTCTAATATTTATTTATTTATTTATTTGGGAGAGTCAGAAAGAGAGAGAGAGGTGTGCCAGGGCCTCCAGCCACTGCAAACAAACTCCAAACATATGTGCCACCCTGTGCATCTGGCTTATGTGGCTCCTGGGGAATCGAACCTGGGTCCTTTGGCTTTGCAGGCAAGTGCCTTAACTGCTAAGCCATCCCTCTAGCCCCCAGGACCCTTAGTCAAAACCACACTCCATATATTCCCCAGCTATGAGCTCAGAGTGATTATCTGGAACACGGAAGATGTGGTTCTGGATGACGTGAATCCACTCACTGGAGAGATGTCAAGTGACATCTATGTGAAAAGGTAGGATGGCTGTGTCCTAGAAGGGAACTGCAAACAGGAGCTTAGGACTGTGGTTGGGACCAGAGCCTTGATCCCAGGCCCTTTATGTGCCTAAAGCCGGGTGAAGAGTTGAGCTCACACCTTGCCCTGGTCAATCCCTCTCTCACCTCAGCTGGGTGAAGGGGTTGGAGCATGACAAACAGGAGACGGATGTTCACTTTAACTCACTGACTGGGGAGGGCAACTTCAACTGGCGCTTTGTCTTCCGCTTTGACTACCTGCCCACGGAGCGGGAGGTGAGCATCCGGCGCCGGCCTGGACCCTTCGCCCTGGAGGAGGCCGAGTTCCGGCAGCCCGCTGTGCTGGTCCTGCAGGTGTGGGACTATGACCGCATCTCCGCCAACGACTTCCTCGGTACTGCTCAGCTTTCCCCAACCTCAAGCCTTTATTTCTGTCCTCACTTCTTTTGTCCCTTCCCTTACCACCCTGTCCCTTGTTCCCTACTTAATCCAACCCTGGAGTCCTGAGATTTCAGACCCCCAGGCCCAGACCAGTGTTTTCTGGCCTCTTCAGAACATGACCATTGTACCAAGTTCCTGCCTCAGTCCTCCCACTTGACCTGACTGAGGCCACTCTGGATTCCCACCCCCGAATGGCCTGATCTTAGTACAGGTCCACTTTGGTTAGCTCTGACCATCACTTGCTGGTAGCTGGGCTGAGGTCTAGGCAGTTCACAGCTGTGGCCAGACTGCTGCTGTGCCAACTTCCAGCCCTAGGGTGCTGCCTCCTCTCCCCTAGCCTTGCTAACCTCATGAGCTCTGTTCTCACAGGATCCATGGAGTTGCAGCTACCAGACATGGTGAGGGGGTCCCGGGACCCTGAGCACTGCTCTGTTCGACTAGCCCTCGATGGGGCTGGGCTGAGGTGCAATCTGTTTCGCTGCCGCCGCTTGCGGGGCTGGTGGCCCGTAGTGAAGCTTCGGGAAGTGGAGGACGTGGAACGGGAGGCCCGGGAGGCTCAGGCTGGCAAGAAGAAGCGGAAGAGGAAGAGGAAGGGGCGGCTGGAGGACCTGGAGTTCACAGACACAGGAGGCAATGTCTACATCCTCACGGTGTGTGCGGTCTGCAGGGGCCGAGTCCTGGCTCGGGGCTGGGCCTTTGTGCTCACTGACTGCGCGAGCGTCTCATCCTAGGGGAAGGTGGAGGCAGAGTTTGAACTGCTGACTGTGGAGGAGGCAGAGAAATGGCCAGTGGGGAAGGGGCGCAAGGAGCCGGAGCCCTTGGAGAAACCCAAGTGAGTGTGGTCCAGGGCGCCAGAGCCTGAGCCAAGGGAGGTGGGGGGGCGACCAGGAGGGGCTTAGTGGTCATTGTGACTTCATTCTTCCACCAACAGCCGCCCTAAAACCTCCTTCAACTGGTTTGTGAACCCTCTGAAGACATTCATCTTCTTCATCTGGAGACGGTACTGGCGCATCCTGGTGCTGCTACTGCTGCTGGCGCTCGTCACGGTCTTCCTCCTCCTCGTCTTCTACACCATCCCAGGCCAGATCAGCGAGGTCATCTTCAACCCCCTCCGCAAACACTGACTCCAGCAGACCGGGACCACCTCAAGATGCCACCCACACATCTCATCCACACAGGCTCTGAAGCCCTTTACTCCAATGCAAGTTGTAAAAAGAGCTCAGGGCTTCTACTCAATAAACCCTGTCACAGGCACAAAGGCCTGTTCTCATCATGCGCAGTTCTTGGGGACTTGCTAGCTTGCACAGGGATGGACGACTGCCCTATGGGACCCTAGGAAAGAACCAGCGTTAACTGAGTTGACTTCACCTCCCGCACCCCTAGCAACTCACCTGCTGCTCCTATTCCTGCCAGTGGTCGGGTTCCTCTCCCCTAATCTGTTTCATTAACTTACTTATTCCTCACCAGCCCCGAGAACAAGCATTCTCGTTAGGATGCTTTTGGTTCCTAGTGGCTTAAGCCACAAGGAAATTTATTGGTTGGTTTGGATGGCTGGCTTCAAGTGCCATTTGTCACAGGGTTTAAAGGATGTCCTCTAGTTCGGCCAGCTCTGTTGTCCCCTGGGGGATAGCCTATTGCAGGCATGCCCTGTTTTCATTATTGCAGATCACTGCAACAGCCTGTCTCCCCATGTTCCCACCAGAAAGAAGGCAAAGAGTCCTCCTGAGGGAGCTGGGCTTGCCCTGGGTCACTGTGGCTGGCAGCTAGGACATTCAGATTGTGAGCACCCCAAGAGCTTGGGGTGAACCACCAATCTTCTCAAACCACATGAATGGGAAGGAGAGGAGTTACCAGAGGGATTCCAGGATACTGTTAATAAGGGAAATGATTTCTGGGCTACCACAAAGTAGGCTGCTGCCCCCATTTCTAAGAGATTGGGGGCTGGAGAGATCGTTCAGCAGTTAAGGCGCTTGCTGGCAAAGCCAAAGGACTTAGGTTTGATTTTCTAGTACCCACGAAAAGCTGGTTGCACAAGATGGCACATGCATCTGGAATTTGCAGTGGCTAGAGGCGTGCCCATTCTGTCTGCTCCAGAAGTATGTGCCACTTTGTGCATCTGGCTTACATGGGTACTAGGGAATCAAACCTGGGTCCTTAGCACCTTAACCACTAAGCCATCCCTCCAGCCCTAAAAAAAATTATATATGTATATATAATTTTTTTTAAATAAGAGATTGTTGTCCAGAAAGGGGGATTGAATCAGATACATAGCTCTCAGGGGATCAAATCACCTGGATCTTGGGCCACATTCAAAGGGTCTCACTCTAACTCAGGCTGACCTGGAATCCACTATGTAGGTTCACGGTGGCCTTGAACTCACGGTGATCCTCCTACCTCTGCCTCCTGAGCGCTGGAATTAAAGGCATGTACCACCACACCCAGCTCAAATTTTTTCTTTTTTTCTTTTCTTTTCTTTTTTGGTTTTTCGAGGTAGGGTCTGTCTCTAGTCCAGGCTGACCTGGAATTCACTATGTAGTCTCAGGGTAGCCTTGAACTCACAGCAATCCTCCTACCACTGCCTCCTGAGTGCCTGAGTGCTGGGATTAAAGGCGTGTACCACCACGATTGGCAAAATTTTTCTTTTTGAAACAGGGTTTCATTAGCTCAGGCTGGCCTCAATCTGGCTATGTAGCCAAAGATAACCTTGAACTCCTAAATCTTCTGCCTCCATCTCCCAATAGATGGGATTACAGGAGTGAACAACCATACCCAGTCTACTCCAGAGATTTTGTGGTCATTATTGTACTTTGCTCTGTCACTGCTCTCTGCATCCCTCCAGCTGTCTTAGGTAGAAACTCTGGGATGATCTGATGACGACTGGTGGTTACTGCTCCCAGCTTCCTGGGCTGTGGAGTGGTGAAACCTCTAATCCATGGTCTCCCCACATGGAGAAAGGGCTCAAAGGAGGAGACTTGGTTAGGTTCTGAGCCAGGGGACTACTGCTGGCCCAGTTCCAAAATGGCAATGCCACACTCCTTCCTTGTTTTTATTTTGAGGCAAACCCAACAGACTGCTCTCCCTTTTTTATAGGAAGGAGAGGGAGGGAGAGAGACAGGGAGAATTGTTGGGCCAGGGTCTCCAGCCGTCACAATTCCAGATGCATGTGTGACCTTGTGCACTTGTGTCACCTTGTGTGTCTGGCTTACATGGGATCTGGAGAGCCTAACATGGGTCCTTATAAGGGCTTCACAGGCAAGCACCATAACTGCTAAGCCATCTCTCCAGTTCCCACCTTTTTACAATTTATTATTTTTATTTGAAAGAGAGAAAGTGGCAGAGAGAAAGAATGGGCACACCAGGGCCTGCTGCCTCTGCAAATGAACTTCAGATGCATATGCCACCTTCTGTGTCTGGCTTACGTGGGTCCTGGGGAATCAAATCTGAATCCTTAGGCTTCACAGACAAGCGCCTTAACCATTAAGCCATCTCTCCAGCCCCCCGGGGCCCTTACTTTTCAGTCTTGCTTCCACTAAGGCTCTGTGTTATTTTCTCTTTGCCGAGAGACAGCACAGGACTTGACAGATCAGGTCAGTGAGCACAGCAGGTCAACACGACCGAGTCCAGACTTGTGAGGAGCGACTCTAGCTTTAGCTGTCACTGAAGAGGTGTCAAATCTTAACTTGCACTCAGAGCCCTGTAACAAGCCTGGAGGCTATGGTGACTCTAGGACACTTACCCTGGAAAGGTCTGTCTGATCGCAAAGGAAGACGGAATGAGGACATTACTGTGGGGGTGCCTCAGTCCCTGTAATAAGCACTGTTAATCATGGGATGCCCATGTGAGGTTCCCGGAGTGCTGGGCCCCTGATCCATCAGTCACGCTTGACTTCAACATGTAGCTAAGATAAGGATCTGGTCTTAGGTTCCAGCCACACTCAAGAATCACACAGACACCAGCCAGTACTATCACAATCAGTATTTATCACCTTGGGGCTGACTCGGTGGGGATGTGACGGGATTTGTGAAAGAGGTTGGGGGATACAACCACAGGCTGCAGAGCGCAGAAAGAATCGAGAATGAAGGGGGATGGAGACGACTACGTTGTCTTCCCTAAATCGATTTTCTTCTGGATGGCGCGGGCCGAGTGGTAGATGAGCGAGTCGATGAGTCCAGCCACTGAGAGAGACAACGCCTGCCTCAACAGGGCTCTTGGCTTGGTCTTATGAGCCTTGTCACTTAACTGGCTAGGCCAGCATTTGCCTTGGCCTTCAAGGTGTCCCTTCCTCCCTCAACCAAAACCTGGGGTAGTGCTGGGAATTTAGTTCAGCAGTAGAGCATCTGTCTGGCATGCATGAGCCTCAATTCAACCCCAGCACACCAGGCTTCACCCAGCCTACTATGTCCCCACCCCCACAAGCACCCTGGGGCTTCTTACCCGTAAACATGCCCCCAATGATGGCACACACACCCGTCAGGAAGTGGGTAAACGACCTAGTAGAAGCAACAAGAAAGGTCAGCGGGCACCTTGCTTCCTGAGGCCCAGGCACTCCTGTCCCCAACCCTCACCTGTGTTTCTCTGTCAGCTTCACCATCATGGGCGACAGCTCATACAACACAAAGACTCCAGGAAGCCCCTGGTCACCCAGCAGCCCATTGGCGACCTTCTCGTGTCTGGTCACAGAGAACTGGTTTGTCCTCAGCACCTGGAGTAGGAAGGGAGACAGGGCCACAGCTGGGTTTACAACCCCGGGCTCCTGACGAGCCTCAGCTCTGCCCTCAGTTCCCGTCTCTTGTTATGCCTTGACTGTGAAGGGTCTGTAAGGCACCATGTCAGTAACCAACACTACTCAAAGCCTGGGATCACCCGACCCTGCTGACCATCCCGATTTACCCTCCAGTCACCAGCTCTTCGGCAGTGGGCCCATCCCAGCTATATACAGTGGAAGCTGTCACTGGTGGACCACAGTGACAGGCAACTCTTAACAAGTTGCAGCTAAGGCTGGGACTGACTGCCTTGCCCCTCAGATTCCCACATTCTACCATGCCACAGCAGGAACAGAGCAGACCCAGGATGGCTTGACCTGGCTAACCCCCAGCCCAGGGCACACAATGAGGAACAGACTGCACTGAAGGAATGGATGGAGGCAGTCTGGGAAGTAGAAAGAGCAAGCGCTTTGAGATCCTGCAGTAGTACCCCAGGCCCAAGTCTGCCTGTGAGGGAAAATCACCTACCCTTTGGGCCTCAGTTTTTCATCCATCATAGGGAGATAAGAGAAGCACTTCACTTCCCAGGCTGCAGGAACTACATGAAGGACTTGAAATACTTGGCACCAAGCAGGAGACTGACATCTGCACTGCCTTAGACTCACCTCCCCATCCACTTTCATGTACACTGTAGGTACCACTTTCACAAAGTACTGGAACATCATGGAGGCTGTGTGGAGAAGAGAGCACTGGGCATGAGCACCAGGCAGGGCTTTGTGGTGGCAGGGCTACCTCCCAGGCTGGTACCTTGGGGTGCGGTGACATTGGTGTGGTCCAGGGGGTTGACAATGCCTGGGTAGTCCTCCCCGAATGACAGGTGCTGGATGTAGTGGGTCATGTTGATCTGCAAGCAACACCAGTGCCTGAGGTCTGATGGTACCCAGGCCCATGCAAAGCTCTGTTTACAGTGCCTGACAGGGATGCTGAGGTCTGTCTGTGCAGATGGCCGAAAGAGGATGAAGAGATGGGCCCTGCCTAGGAGAAGCTGCGGCTTTAGAGGAAGGTCTACTGCGACAGGAAACTCTTGTTCCCTACCTAGGTATTCCTTCCCAACAGTCCACAGGGTCCTGGGCCTTCAGAGTCTAAGCAACTGCTTCACTGTGCACACAGACCAGCCGCCTACTGCGTGGCATATGCTAGCTGTCTGCAGGTCTCAGGCTGTTAAGGATTAGGCCCCAGGCTCTAATCACCAGCTGCTCTCCCCTTCTGAGGGATTTTGTGAAAAAATGCAAGTCTGGGCTGAAGAGATGGCTTAGCAGTTAAGGCATTTGCCTGCAAAGCCAAAGGATCCCGGTTCGACTCTCCAGGACCCACGTTAGCCAGATGCACAAGGGGGCGCCACATCTAGAGTTCATTTGCGGTGGATGGAGGCCCTGGCGCACCCATTTTTTCTCTCTCTCAAATCAGTAAATAAATCAATAAATCAATAAAAAATATTTTTTTAAAATGCAAGTGTGATGATGTCCTGGCTTTGGTTCAGATGGGCCAACGGCTGCCTCTGCTCTTAGAGGAAAGACTTCTTGGCCTTGCGTCCAGTGTCCTGGCCCTGTCATTCCCCAGCCTCACTTATCCATCCCTGCCCTGGAAGTTCCTTAGAAATGCACACCCTCTCCTGACTTTGCACTGAAATTCCCTGCGCTGAAGACACTCGGTCCAACTCCTTTCTGCCTCAGCTTGCTCAGACCTCAGTTCAAAGCCCCTCTCACTCACTGACCTCACTCTCGAGCCCCAGCAGAACTGCACAGTCTCAGAAGAGGGCAGAGCCCAGGCTTCCCCCAACCCTCCACAGGGCGCACCCGGTACATACGTTGTCAAGGCCAAAGCTCTGCAAGTCATGGACTAGGAGAGAAGGAAAAAGGGGTCATCAGAGAGAGTGGGGCCAGACTCCTAGCTCCCTCAGAATCCTCGCTCAGGCCTCCTCACTTTTGCCTTGGGAGTGTGGCCCACCTAGCTCTTCTCTGACCCCTCACTCGCCCTCCAACCTGGCCCCTCTGGTCCTATGTAAGGCAGCCAGATAGGACCTGCCCTGCCCTGGGCCTGTGAAAGCACACACCTTCTAGAGGGTGGCGAAGAACATAGACCCTATTTCTTCCTTCGCATATGAAGAGAAACTTCAGTACTTGATTCCCAACGCAGACCTGCTTGTGTCTTAGGAAATAAAACCCACTGAGTACCGTCTCATTCATTACAGCAGATGGCAAATCACTGAACCCCAAAGGTAAGGAGGGATTCCCTTGCCCTGTCCTGAATGCTCCCCAAAGGCTATCCATGGGATCTCTGTACCAACTGTCCCAGAGCAAGTTCTTCCCACCTTCTAGTGCCAATCCCTCCTGTTGCAAGGAGCCCTACCTCAGAGACATGTCCCTGCAACCAGGCCAGAAAAGACCCCACCCCAGACCCATCCACACTTGCCCCTTCCCAGGAAGGCAGGCTGCCTCGGAAGTCGGGCTTAGCCTCCCTGGGTGCAGGACCACTTACTCTCCACAGCATGTACTGCAGCATGGGGGAGGGAAGGAGAGAGGAGGAAGAGAACAAAGATTCAGAGCCTCACAGTGAAACCTATGGAGCAAGACACACGGTGGGAAGGAGACTGCAATGTTCTTGCCTCAGTAAGCGCATCTGGCCCCAGATAAGAGGTCTCTTTATGAGCCAGAGAGGAGTGCACCAGGGCTTAAGGACAAACGTAGCTGGCTTAGGAAGAACCAAAGACCTAGAGCCCGTGTTTTCCTCTGCAAAGATCTGTCCTTAGAACCAGGCACAGTTTGGTCAACTGTACAAGGTAAGAGATTACACCAATCCACCCCCACCCTGCAATCAACAAGGATGTTAGAAGTAGCTCTCGAGACTCAATTCAGATGTCTGGCCTTAGGCCACTGCAGCTTTGTGTGTGACATCCTTCGCGGCCCGGGGTCGGCAGCTTAGCAACAGTCATCTTCCTAGAGTCACAGTGGGGCCACCCCTCCCCAGCCTCCTCCAGAGCAAAGAGAGGGCTTCCGAGCTCTGCAGAGTCCTCTACCGGCCCCCGACCTTTCTCTCACTCAGCCTCACTCCAGAGACTGCGTGAAAGACCTGCAGGGTCACTGCCCAGGACGCCTGGGCCCATGCTCTTTCCCATCTGACACTACCACCACGTATATCTTCCTCCCTCAAAGTCTTCCAGCGTCCCTCTCTCCTCACCCGCAGCTGAAGACCTGGCTTCCCTATACCACATGGAAAAAGAAGCCAGAGAGACTTTTCACGTGTTTCCACCACCTCACTGTGCCTGGAGTCTGCCTTCCTCTGCCTGTTGCCTTGGTCCTTTCCCTGTGCCCAGGCACGAGACTGTCTTCTTTCTCCTCAAGAACTCCATACTTAGGACTGCCACTCTCATATCTGAAGCATCACTTTCTCTCTCTCTCTCTCTTTTCAAGGAAGGGTCTCCCTCTAGCCCAGGCAGACTTGGAATTAGACTCAGGCTGGCCTCAAACTCACAGTCATCCTCCTACCTCAGCCTCCCAAGTGCTGGGATTAAAGGCGTGCGCCACCGCGCCCGACATCACTTTTGCGCTCTTCACATAATAATTTCCAACAGCTTATTCACGTTCTGCTTCCACAGCCATGTACCCGAGCCGTTCACTGCGCCGGCCTCCCAGTCCCTGGCCATCTTGTCCTCCTTGGTCTTATTCTCCTCTCCCCAGCCACGAGCCATGGTGGTCACCCCTCAACTTTGACATCAGTCATACTCCACTGCATGCAGTTTCAAGGACCCCCGGCTCCAACACCACCTCTGCTGATTCCACATTTCCCTCCGTTCCAGTTCATGTTCTGTCAAGGCCACACATGACCACCATGCTACAACACATCCTATGCTCAGTGTCCGGAAGTATCTCATAGTCTCATACTCATAATTTCCTGGCTCAAACGCCTTCACCAGCAATCCCAAGCAGTCTCTGCAGGTTCCCAATGCTCTTGGCCTCTAATGTACGAGGCCTGGTGCTCGGCCCTTTGAGCTCCACTCTTCTCTATCAACCTTCACCTACAGGGTTTCATGCCTTTAAATATGTTAAAGGTTCAACATTTGTGTATCCAAGCTGGTCCACTCTTTGAACTCTAGGCATAAACATCTAACTGCTTACCTGATATCCTGGGGGGAGGGGGGGCTAGGACACTCAAATCCTATTGGTCACAAAGTGTCAGAAGCTGACCTTGAACTTGCTATGCAGCTGAGAATGACCTTCCTGCCTCCACCTCCCAAGCGCTGTCATTATAGGCCCTACATCTTTATGCCCAGCTGTCTATGTCTTCATTTGAATATTCTCTGGTAGGAAATTTACTGACTGACTGACTGCTGTATCCTTACATGTAGACTAACACAGGGCTCACAGCGGGCAGCTACTAAATAGCTAGTGAATGCATAAATGAACACGTGAGATTAGATCTCATTATTCATTCCAACAGCCTGGTGAGGGATGTGTGACCATCACCACTGAGATGCACGCTTCCAAGTATGACCCACTCCAGAGCACAGGTTCGTGTCCCAAGCTAGCTTTGCTTCTCCAAAGCCTCACACACAAGTTAATGGGGGGAAGGCTACCACTTAAATAAACCAGGCTCTGTTCTATCACCGCCGTACCCCTCGTACCTCACAGTGCCAGGAACTTAGGACCTCATATGTGCTGGCTAAGTGTTCTATCACTGAGCTACACCCCCAGGCCTCGTTTTTTTCTTTCTGTTTATCACCATGCCCAGCGTTCATGCAGTGCTAGGGACAGAACCCAGAGGCTTCATGAATGCTGAGCAAGCATTCTACCAACTCAGCTGTCCCCAGGCCCTCAACCCATGCTCTTTACCACTGCTGCCTTGCTCTGGGCCACAGACATTAGAAGAACATCAGGGAAATGAGGAGCACGACTACTTGCCAAGATGGTGTCCCAGGTCTAAGCTTCCTCAGTTGTTGGGAGGATCACTCACCATGCACATGGGACTGCTGGAAGCTCTTCCCGGGGGCAAAGTGGAAGTTTCCGGCCACCTGTAGGGGGTTATTTCCTCTCACTCTCCAGCTGCCTTCTCCCTTTGCCCCCTGAGGGCTCTCAATAGCGGGGCCACCCTGCCCTGCCTCAGCCCCACCTGGTACCTTGTTGACTTCCAAGAAGCCGTACACCTTACAGCCTTCGTTCTTCTGCTCCTGCATCTTCTGGCTGAAGCCCTCTCGGCGACACTGCTCAATGGTGTCTGGGTTCTTGAAGGCCCAGCCTCGACGGCGATATGCTTCTCGAACGTCTTCACAACTGTTACAGCACCTACAGGAGGGAGGGCGAGGGGTGAGCACGACCTGCGCTGACACCTTGGGAACTAAAACCCACGATTCTCTAGCAGCCTCGCCCCTTGACCATTGAGTATTTTCCAGTATTTCCTCAATGGCAGGAGACTGTTCAAAATTCACATTCCCAAGCTGCAGAGATGGCTTAGCAGTTAAGGCATTTGCCTGCGAAGCCAAAGGACCCAGGTTCGATTCCTCAGAACCCATGTAAGCCAGCTGTACAAAGTGGCTCACATGTCTGGAGTTCGTTTACAGTGGCTGAAGGCTCTGATGCACCATTCACTCTCTATCTAGCTCTTTCTCTCTCTCTCAACAAAGAAAATAATTAAAACTTAAGCAGGGTGTGGTGGCGCACGCCTTTAATCCCAGCACTTGGGAGACAGAGGTAGGAGCCCCATAAAAGGTCAATTTTTTTTTTCGAGGTAGGGTCTCACTCTAGCCCAGGCTGACCTGGAATTCACTATGGAGTCTCAGGGTGGCCTTGAACTCACGGCAATCCTCCTACCTCTGCCTCCTGAGTGCTGGGATTAAAGGCGTGTGCCACCATGCCTGGATCAATTTTTTTTTTTTTCAAAGTAGGGTCTTGCTCTAGTCCAGGCTGACCTTGAATTCACTGTGTAGTCTCAGGGTAGTCTTGACTCATGGTGATCCTCCTACCTCTGCCTCCAAGTGCACCACCATGCCCGGCTTTAAAATGTCAAATTTTAATTCACATGTATCTTACCTCTCTGCCCCTGCCATGCCAGTGCTAGGTATCCCAGAGCCTTGTGTCTTCCAGGCACTGAGCAATACCTCGCCTCCACACATTCCCACCAATTTTTTTTTTTTTTTTTTTGAGAGAGAGAGAGAGAATGGGTGTGCCAGGACCTTCAGCCTGCTGTGAACGAACTCCAAACACGTGCACCCCCTTGTGCACATGTGCAACATTGCGTACTTGCATCACTGTGCATCTGGCTACATGGGACCTGGAGATTTGAACATGGGTTCTTAGGCTTCTCAGGCAAGCACCTTAACTGCTAAGCCATCTCTCCAGCCCTCCACCAATTTTTTAAAAGTACATGTTTCCAGATCTGCTGAGACAATCTCTTGGGTGAGGACTTGAGAAAATTCACCAGCAGTTATTATATACTGGAGGCTTAATAATCTGGACTAGACTTTCTACCTTCAGCTTCATCCCTAGGTCTACAATACAAGGTAGAGCCTGCTCATAAAGCCTTCGTAACTTGCATCAGGACCCATGGCCAAGGCATGCACCAACATCTTCACATTCTTGGTCCTCCCCAGCTGCCATAGCCTGAACAAGGCTGGGCTGGCAGACAGACAGTGCCTGATACAAGCCCTGCTACCCACCCCAGGGGTTGGCTTACTTGATGTCCTCCGACTCAGCACCATAGCAGCTCTCACAGCGGTCGGGGTCCAGGGAATTTGGGTCAAACACTGTCACTTCGACCTTCCCAAGCTCTAAGGGGAGGGAAGGGGCCAAGGGAGAAAGCTGGCTGACGGCAGACCTAGTAGCATCTGTAGCCCTGATTCCTGCAAAAAGTGCTCTGGCCAGTGGGCAGGGACTATTCAAAGTGAGCAGACAGGACATATCATGGGGCCAAGCATTCCTGTGACTTCTGAACATCTGTTAAGTCTTTCAGGCAAATGAGAAAACGGTGCCAGTAAAAGCTAAAAGTTAGCTAGCTAAAGATAACATTACATACACGAACTCATTTCATTCCCATGGCTCTATGAAAAGGGACCTGAGGCTAGACAGGAAGCACCTGTTATGGGAAGCCGCTCGAAGAAAGGAAAGGAAACTAAAGATGAGCGTTCATTCTGTACCACGTTTTTAAAATTGTTGTTGTTTATTTGTTTCCTGAGGTAGGGTCTCACTCTAGCCCAGGCTGACCTGGAATTCACTATGTAGTCTCAGGGTGGCCTCGAACTCATGGTGATCCTCCTACCTCTGCCTCCCGAGTGCTGGGATTAAAGGTGTGTGCCACCACAGCCCGGCTTGTACTAGGTATTTTATATGTATCGTAGATGCTCAACTTACAGTGGTGTTACATATCAATAAACCACTGCATACTCAAAAATACAGTAAGTAGGATTAGAGAGATGGCTTAGCAATCAACGTACTTGCCAGCAAAGCCAAAGGACCCAGGTTCAATTCCCCAGAGTCCGCATAAAGCTGGATGCACAAGGTGGCACATTGGTATGGAGTTTGTCTGCAGTGGCTAGAGGCCCTGGTGTGCCCATTCTCCCTATGTGCCTCTCTCTCACAAACAAATAAAGTATTAAAAAGAAATATAGTAAGCAGGGTGTGGTGGTGCATGCCTTTAATCCCAGCACTTGGGAGGAATAGGTAAGAGGACTTCTATGAGTTCAGGGCCAGACTGGGTCTACAAAGTGAGTTCCACATCAACCTGGGCTAGAGTGAGACCCTGCCTCAGAAAACAAAAACAAAAACAAAAACAAAAATACAGTAAGTAAAAAAAAATGCATTTAACAAACCTCTGCTAAACAATATAGCATATCCAGCCTACCCTAAACGAGCTTAGAATACTTACATTAGTCTATAATTAGGCAAAACTATCTAATACAAAGATTTCATAACAAGTTACCAAATACCTTGAATAATTTGCTGAATTCTGTACTGAGAGTGAAAAGTAGAATGCTTGTAAAGATATGCTTCCAAACCATGAAAAAGTCCTAATTGGGGTCTATTTGTATTTCATTTGATCCTCTCTTCCATGTGGGGCTCACGCGGTACATCACCCATCACCACTGGACAGTTAAGGCTCGCAGATTATAAAACAAAGCTAATCTGAACGCAGGCAATTTTAAGCCAGCTACATTCCAAAGGGGAAAATACTGCGGGCTGGAGACGGGCTCGTGTTTATCTAAAGAAGTTCCAAGACGATGGCATATAAGATCCATCCTCAGGATTCTGCGACAAACTACAACAGGCAAAGTTTGACAACCAAGTAAAGTAGCCAATGCTACAGGCTATAGAGACCTGGATTTCAGCCCACTGTGACCCTTAATAGCTGCAGGATCCCAGGTAAGCCCATTGACGCTCAGTGTTATCTGTTTAGTATGTCACTGAGCCTGTCACAGCCCATTTGCTGGAACTTGCTTGGGTATGGCCCAGCTCTGGGATCTTGGGATCTGGCCCTCTCCCTCGGTTACCATGCCGCTCAGCCTCTGAGCTCACGGGGACGCCGTCCTTGTCTAGTCGTTGCTTGAATAGGTTGTGCTCCACGTCCAGCTGCTGTTCACCAGCCACATCCATGGCGTCGATGCTCAGATCTGGAAGTAGGAAGGCCAGGTTGAGGCGCCTAGGGCTCTCGGGACATGGAGATCTGGGGTTTGAAGGAAAACAGCCTGGCTGGTGGCAGAGCAAGATTAAGGGAGAGAGCGTGTTCCTGAGATCCAGCCTGGAAAGGGAGGCTGGAGGTGGGAATCTGCAAGCCCATGATCTCGGAAAACCCAAGGAGTGTCAACTCCCACCCACAGGTGAGGTTACTCACAGGCACAAGGCATGTGCGGGAAAAGCACATCGATGTTGATCTTCAGTTTGTCCCCCCGAGACTTGTCCACGTAGAGCTCGGGGTGCACCTGGGAGCAGTACCATCCCGTTAAGATTCACGTCCCCCCCTCCCTCCTTTTTCCCAGGCCCAGCCCAAGGTTCCCACGCATGGAAACGCCAAGCCCCGCCCACGGCCCAGACCCCGCCCCTCACCTCCGTGGTGAGGTAATACTGCAACTCCGACAGGAACAGTAAGAGCATGAGAAGGCCGCTGACGATGGTCACTGCAGGGCAGGGGGGCAAGGGTCAGGAGTGGCCTCTGTTCCTCCACCGCCACCACCACCGCCACCATCCCCGGACTCCACACGGCCAGGTGAGAGTCCGGGAGGCCGGGTCAAGTTCTACGATGTCACCCTGGCTGCCACCCCGGCCCTGCCGAGACCTACCCGTGGCGCCCCCGCAGGTCTTGACCCGGAAGTCCTCCAGAGTCTTAGGGTAGGCATCGAACTGCTTCAGCTTCCCCAGCGCCTCCATGGGGACCGGCCGGAAAGGGGATGCCAACCGGCCCGCCCCGACAGCCTCCCGCTTCCGGCCCGCAGCCGGAGCCACACCCCGGGCTCTTCCCACGCACGCGCAGCAGTGCGTGCGTCAGGTGACGGGTGCTCGGGTGCTGCCACGCCCCCAAGAGCGCAGCGCTCGGAGGGAGGACCCCGTCCCATCCGGTGGCTGGGGACAGCGACCGCGACCGTCTCTTCCTAGTGCCAGGACCTGCGCACATTCCTGGACTTCCCCCCCCAGACTAGCATCCTTATCTCTTGGGGACTGATTGGAAATGCAAATAAATAATTGGTTTCCACCTGTGGCGGATGGCATCAGATGTGCCTCGTAAACTCATGTGTTCTGTATGCTTGGTTCGGGGTGTGGAGCGCCTTGGTGGGGGTGTGTTGTTGGGGGTGGGCTTTGGGGGTGTGATAGCCAGCTGAGATCAGCGCACTCTCCTGCTCAGATTTATGTGTGTGCGTGTGTGTGTGTGTGTGTGTGTGTGTGTGTTTTATATTTATTTATGAGAGAGAGAAAATGGGCACACCAGGGCCTCCAGCCACTGCAAAGGAACTCCAGACACATGCACCACCTTGTTCATCTGGTTTACATGGGTACTGGGGAATTGAACCTGGGTCCTTAGGCTTTGCAGGCAAGCGCCTTAACTGCTAAGCCATCTCTCTCCAGCCCTGCTCACAGGTTTTGAGTCAGAAATCTCACTTTAGGTAACAAACCCCAATTTAGGAATCCCATTTATGTTGCTGTGTAGTTGTTACACTCTGATAATATTGAATCTGTACCTTCCAGCCAGGAATTTATTTTTATATTATTATATTATTTATTTTGGTTTTATTGAGGTAGGGTCTCACTGTAACTCAGGCCGACCTGGAATTCACTAAGTAGTCTCAGGGTGGCCTCGAACTCAGTGATCCACCTACCTCTGCCTCCTGAGTGCTGGGATTAAAGGCATGCACTACCATGCCCGGGCCCCCAAATTTCTTTGTTTGTTTGGTTTTTCAAGGTAGAGTCTCGCTCTAGCCCAGGCCGACCTGGAATTCACTATGTAGTCTCAGGGTGGCCTCAAACTCACTAGGATCTTCATACCTCTGCCTCCCCAGTGTGGATCATCATGCCAGGCTACAGTTTCTTTTTAAGTCATCTAGAGCTAAGTGGTGGAGAAGCAGAGGTAGGAGAATCACTATGAGTTCGAGGCCAGCCTGAGCTATAGAAAGAGTTCCAGGTTAGACTGAGACTCTACCTCAAAAAACCAAAAACAGAAACAACAAAAAGCTTTCTGTAGTTGCTTTCTTTATCAAAAAAGAGTATTTTGGGGCTGCAAGGCCACTGAGAAATCCTGCTGGAACTGAGCTGATAACCTCCTCCATGTAGACCAGCTGACAGAAAGCTGGAAGAAGCCATTCTGCATGCAGTCCAATAGGAGAGAGAGAAATCACCAGTGAAGATATTCAACAGTGGACACTGCAAGTCTTAAATTTTGCCAGCCAGGCCAAATGAGCCAACGGGTGCAATAGTGGCATGCCTGTCATGGTAGAAACATTGGACTGGAGGCCTGCTCCATGGGAGGGAATACATCCCTGATACTGAAAACCTACAACAGGGGTAGTCATGAGCCCTAGGGGTGTAACATCTGCTGCTGTCTGGATAAATGTATATACTATGCTCACCAAACTGCCTGGTAAGCACTTCTCTTAATGTTCATACCCATATATTAATGCTACTCTCACTTTTGATAGAGAATCTTCTCTTTTCAGATGGCAGTGACCTTGGGATGACTCAGAAGGCACCATGGTCCTGGAAAGAAGTGACAGGAGTGCTCAGAACTTCAATATCTCTATCACTCCTTCCAAGGCTCAGGGTCTATTGCAAAAGAGGTGGCGGAAAGAATGTAAGAGCCAAAGGAAGGGTAGGAGTCCTTACAACGTGCTCCTCCAGACACAAAACGGCCTGGATATCCATGACCTCACAGTGCCTGACACTACCTACATAAGACCATCATAATAGGAAGAAAAGGTCATGACATCAAAATAAAAGAGAGACTGATTGAGAGGGGGAGGGGATATAATGGAGAATGGTGTTTCAAAGGAGAAAGTGGGGGGAAGGGGGTCATTACCATGGGATGTTGTTTACAATCATGGAAGTTGCTAATAAAAAAAAATCTAAAAAAATAGTGTGCCAAAAAAAAAAAAAAAAGTATTTGAGCCAGGTATGGTGGTGCACGCCTTTAATCCCAGAACTCAGGAGGCAGTGGTAGGAGGATCACTGTGCATTTGAGGCCACCCTGAGAATACATAGTGACATCCAAGTCAGCCTAGGCTAGAGTGACACTCTACTTCAAAAAACAACCAAGAACATAAATAAATAAGATAACTATTTAGATATTTGAGAGAGAGAAGAAGAAGTGAGCGGGCACACCAGGCCTCCTGCTGCTGCAGACAAGCTCCAGATGCATCTGCTACTTTGTGCATCTGGAAATGAGCCCAGGCTGCTTGGCTTTGCAAACATGAGCCTTTAACCACTGAGCCAGCTCCCCAGCCCCAAGGGTTGGTTTTCAGTAAGCTAATCAAGACTTCAAGTGGGAGCCGGGCGTGGTGGTGCACGCCTTTAATCCCAGCACTCAGGAGGCAGAGGTAGGAGGATTGCCGAGAGTTCAAGGCCACCCTGAGACTCTATTGTGAATTCCAGGTCAGCCTGGGCTAGAGTGAGACCCTACCTTGAAAAAAAAAAAAAAGACTTCAAGTGGGTACCTGAAGGTTCCTCTAGTAATCCATTTCTTTACAGAAAACTGAAATTTAATAACTGAACGTTAGTAGTTCATGGAGTATATGTAATCTTATGTGTGGGTAATTTAGGACCTGCTGGCATAAATGGGTGAACAAAATTTTATAATGTAATATATAATTTACAATATGAATTATTGACTTGCATGCTTTTTCTTTACCCCCCACCCCCAACTCATTCTTTATATTATGGGCTCAAAGTTGAGAGGCAGAGGTAGGAGGGTTGCCATGAGTTTGAGGCCACCCTGAGACTACATAGTGAATTCCAGGTCAGCCTGAACTAGAGCAAGACCCTACCTCGGAAAACCAAAAAAATAAAAATAAAAATAAAGCTAGGCTGGAAAGATAGCTTAGCAGTTAAGGTGCTTGCCTGTGAAGCCTAAGGACCCAGGTTTAATTCCCCAGTACCCACCTAAACCAGCTGTACAAGATGGCACATGCATCTGGAGTTCGTTTGCAGTGGCTGGAGACCCTGGTGCACCCATTCTCTCTACCTGCCTCTTTCTCTCTCAAAGAAATATATATATTTTTAAAGCTGAGGACTGGGGAGATGGTTGGTGTTTGAAGGCATTTGCTTGCAAAACTTGACAGCCCAGGTATGATTCCCTAGGACCCATGTAGAGCCAGATGCACAGTGCATGGTGTATGCATATGAAGTTTGCAGCAACAGGAGGCCATGACAAACCCATACACACTCTCTTTCTCTCTTTCCCCCCCGCCCAAGATAAGGTCTCATTCCAGCCCATGCTGGAATTCACTGTGTAGTCCCAGGATGCCCTTTAATAGTGATTCTCCTACCTCTGCCTCCCAAGTAGTGGAATTAATGGTGCGTACCACCATGCCCTGCCAATACATTCTCTCTGTCAAATAAATAAAAATATTTTATTAAAAATCCAAGTAGGGCCTGGAGAGATGGCTTAGCGTTAAGGCATTTGCCTGAAAAGTCAAAGGATCCTGGTTGGATTCTCCAGGACCCACATAAACCAGATACACAAGGGGGTGCAAGCATCTGGAGTTCGTTTGCAGTGGCTGGAGGCCCCGGCATGCCCATTCTTTCTCTCTCTCTCTCTCTCTCTCTTTCTCACTGTCTGCCTCTTTCTCTCTCAAATAAATGAATGAATAAATAAATAAAATATATTTTAAAAGCCAAGTAGGAGTTGGGCATGGTGGCTCATGCTTTTAATTTCTTTAATTTTTTGTTCATTTTTATTTATTTATTTGAGAGTGACAGGGAGAGCAGGAGGCAGATAGAGAGAGAGAGAGAGAATGGACGCACCAGGGCCTCCAGCCACTGCAAATGAACTCCAGACGCGTGTGCCCCCTTGTGCATCTGGCTAACGTGGGTTCTGGGGAATAGAGCCTCGAACCGGGTCCTTAGGCTTCACAGGCAAGCGCTTAACCGCTAAGCCATCTCTCCAGCCCGGCTCATGCTTTTAATCCCAGCACTTGGGAGGCGGAGGTAGGACTGCCAAGACTTTGAGGCCACCCTGAGACTACATAGTGGATTCCAGGTCAGCCTAAGCTAGAGTGAGACCCTACCTCAAAAAAAAAAAAAAAAAAAAAGCCAAGTAGGGTTGAAGAGATGACTTAGAGATTAAGGTATGTGCCTGCAAAGCCAAAGGACCCAGGTTCAGTTCCCCAGGACCTATGTAAGCCAGATGCACAAGGTGGCACGTGTGTCTGGAGTTTGTTTGTTTGCAGGGGATGGAGGCCTTAGCATCGCCATTCTCTTTCTCTCTCTCTCTCCTTCTATCCCCCCCCCAAAAAATAAATTTTTTAAAAAAGTTTTTTTTTGTTGTTGTTTTTGTTTTTCAAGGTAGGGTCTCACTGTAGCCCAGGCTGACCTGGAATTCACTATGTAGTCTCAGGGTGGCCTTGAACTCACAGCGATCCTCCTACTTCTGCCTCCCTAGTGCTGGGATTAAAGGCGTGCACCACCAGGCCCAGCTCAAGTATTGAAAAAAAAACAACAACCAAGTAAGGGGCTAGAGAGATGGCTTAGCAGTTAAGGCACTTGCCTGCAAAGCCTAAGGACTCATGTTTGACTCTCCAGGTCCCCTAAACCAGACACACAGTGAGATGTGCGTGCACGTGTCTGGAGTTCAATTGCAGTGGCTAGAGGCCCTGATGTGCCAGTTCTCTCCCCCTCCACCCCACATTGGAGAGATGGCTTAGCAGTTAAGGCACTTGCCTGTGAAGCCTAAGGACCCATGCTCTACTCTCTAGATCCCACCTTAGCCAGATGCATAAAGGCGAGTCAAGTGCAAGCTCCCACATTACCACTAGGTGGCACAAGCGTCTGGAGTTCGATCGTAGTGGCTGAAGCCCTAGCCAGTCTTTTGGGTTTGCCTAAAAAAAAAAAGAAAGAAAGAAAGAAAGAAAGAAAGAAAGAAAGAAAGAAAGAAAGAAAGAAAGAAAGAAAGAAAGAAAGAAAGAAAGAAAGAAAGAAAGAAAGAAAGAAAGAAAGAAAGAAAGAAAGAAAGAAAGAAAGAAAGAAAGAAAGAAAGAAAGAAAGAAAGAAAGAAAGAAAGAAGAAAGAGACAAAGACAAAGACAAGCTGGGGGCGGAGAGATGGCTTAGTGGCTAAGTGCTTGCCTATGAAGCCTAAGGACCCCGGTTTGAGGCTCAATTCCCCAGGACCCACGCTAGCCAGATGCACAAGGGGGCACATGCGTCTGGAGTTCGTTTGCAGTGGCTGGAGGCCCTGGAGTGCCCATTATCTCTCTCTCTCTCTCTCCCTCTGCCTCTTTCTCTCGCTGTCTGTCGCTCTCAAGTAAATAAATAAAAATACAAAAAAAAATTTTTAAAAAGACAAGCTGGCAATGGTGGCGCACGTCTTTAATCCCAGCACTCGGGAGGCAGAGGTAGGAGGATTGCCGTGAGTTCGAGGCCACCCTGAGACTACATAGGGAATTCCAGGTCAGCCTGGGCTAGAGTGAGACCCTACCTTGAAAAAAAAAAAAAAGACTTCAAGTGGGTACCTGAAGGTTCCTCTAGTAATCCATTTCTTTACAGAAAACTGAAATTTAATAACTGAACGTTAGTAGTTCATGGAGTATATGTAATCTTATGTGTGGGTAATTTAGGACCTGCTGGCATAAATGGGTGAACAAAATTTTATAATGTAATATATAATTTACAATATGAATTATTGACTTGCATGCTTTTTCTTTACCCCCCACCCCCAACTCATTCTTTATATTATGGGCTCAAAGTTGAGAGGCAGAGGTAGGAGGGTTGCCATGAGTTTGAGGCCACCCTGAGACTACATAGTGAATTCCAGGTCAGCCTGAACTAGAGCAAGACCCTACCTCGGAAAACCAAAAAAATAAAAATAAAAATAAAGCTAGGCTGGAAAGATAGCTTAGCAGTTAAGGTGCTTGCCTGTGAAGCCTAAGGACCCAGGTTTAATTCCCCAGTACCCACCTAAACCAGCTGTACAAGATGGCACATGCATCTGGAGTTCGTTTGCAGTGGCTGGAGACCCTGGTGCACCCATTCTCTCTACCTGCCTCTTTCTCTCTCAAAGAAATATATATATTTTTAAAGCTGAGGACTGGGGAGATGGTTGGTGTTTGAAGGCATTTGCTTGCAAAACTTGACAGCCCAGGTATGATTCCCTAGGACCCATGTAGAGCCAGATGCACAGTGCATGGTGTATGCATATGAAGTTTGCAGCAACAGGAGGCCATGACAAACCCATACACACTCTCTTTCTCTCTTTCCCCCCGCCCAAGATAAGGTCTCATTCCAGCCCATGCTGGAATTCACTGTGTAGTCCCAGGATGCCCTTTAATAGTGATTCTCCTACCTCTGCCTCCCAAGTAGTGGAATTAATGGTGCGTACCACCATGCCCTGCCAATACATTCTCTCTGTCAAATAAATAAAAATATTTTATTAAAAATCCAAGTAGGGCCTGGAGAGATGGCTTAGCGTTAAGGCATTTGCCTGAAAAGTCAAAGGATCCTGGTTGGATTCTCCAGGACCCACATAAACCAGATACACAAGGGGGTGCAAGCATCTGGAGTTCGTTTGCAGTGGCTGGAGGCCCCGGCATGCCCATTCTTTCTCTCTCTCTCTCTCTCTCTCTTTCTCACTGTCTGCCTCTTTCTCTCTCAAATAAATGAATGAATAAATAAATAAAATATATTTTAAAAGCCAAGTAGGAGTTGGGCATGGTGGCTCATGCTTTTAATTTCTTTTAATTTTTTGTTCATTTTTATTTATTTATTTGAGAGTGACAGGGAGAGCAGGAGGCAGATAGAGAGAGAGAGAGAGAATGGACGCACCAGGGCCTCCAGCCACTGCAAATGAACTCCAGACGCGTGTGCCCCCTTGTGCATCTGGCTAACGTGGGTTCTGGGGAATAGAGCCTCGAACCGGGTCCTTAGGCTTCACAGGCAAGCGCTTAACCGCTAAGCCATCTCTCCAGCCCGGCTCATGCTTTTAATCCCAGCACTTGGGAGGCGGAGGTAGGACTGCCAAGACTTTGAGGCCACCCTGAGACTACATAGTGGATTCCAGGTCAGCCTAAGCTAGAGTGAGACCCTACCTCAAAAAAAAAAAAAAAAAAAAAGCCAAGTAGGGTTGAAGAGATGACTTAGAGATTAAGGTATGTGCCTGCAAAGCCAAAGGACCCAGGTTCAGTTCCCCAGGACCTATGTAAGCCAGATGCACAAGGTGGCACGTGTGTCTGGAGTTTGTTTGTTTGCAGGGGATGGAGGCCTTAGCATCGCCATTCTCTTTCTCTCTCTCTCTCCTTCTATCCCCCCCCCCAAAAATAAATTTTTTAAAAAAGTTTTTTTTTTGTTGTTGTTTTTGTTTTTCAAGGTAGGGTCTCACTGTAGCCCAGGCTGACCTGGAATTCACTATGTAGTCTCAGGGTGGCCTTGAACTCACAGCGATCCTCCTACTTCTGCCTCCCTAGTGCTGGGATTAAAGGCGTGCACCACCAGGCCCAGCTCAAGTATTGAAAAAAAAACAACAACCAAGTAAGGGGCTAGAGAGATGGCTTAGCAGTTAAGGCACTTGCCTGCAAAGCCTAAGGACTCATGTTTGACTCTCCAGGTCCCCTAAACCAGACACACAGTGAGATGTGCGTGCACGTGTCTGGAGTTCAATTGCAGTGGCTAGAGGCCCTGATGTGCCAGTTCTCTCCCCCTCCACCCCACATTGGAGAGATGGCTTAGCAGTTAAGGCACTTGCCTGTGAAGCCTAAGGACCCATGCTCTACTCTCTAGATCCCACCTTAGCCAGATGCATAAAGGCGAGTCAAGTGCAAGCTCCCACATTACCACTAGGTGGCACAAGCGTCTGGAGTTCGATCGTAGTGGCTGAAGCCCTAGCCAGTCTTTTGGGTTTGCCTAAAAAAAAAAAAGAAAGAAAGAAAGAAAGAAAGAAAGAAAGAAAGAAAGAAAGAAAGAAAGAAAGAAAGAAAGAAAGAAAGAAAGAAAGAAAGAAAGAAAGAAAGAAAGAAAGAAAGAAAGAAAGAAAGAAAGAAAGAAAGAAAGAAAGAAAGAAAGAAAGAAAGAAAGAAAGAAAGAAAGAAAGAAAGAAAGAAAGAAAGAAAGAAAGAAAGAAAGAAAGAGACAAAGACAAAGACAAGCTGGGGGCTGGAGAGATGGCTTAGTGGCTAAGTGCTTGCCTATGAAGCCTAAGGACCCCGGTTTGAGGCTCAATTCCCCAGGACCCACGCTAGCCAGATGCACAAGGGGGCACATGCGTCTGGAGTTCGTTTGCAGTGGCTGGAGGCCCTGGAGTGCCCATTATCTCTCTCTCTCTCTCTCCCTCTGCCTCTTTCTCTCGCTGTCTGTCGCTCTCAAGTAAATAAATAAAAATACAAAAAAAAATTTTTAAAAAGACAAGCTGGCAATGGTGGCGCACGTCTTTAATCCCAGCACTCGGGAGGCAGAGGTAGGAGGATTGCCGTGAGTTCGAGGCCACCCTGAGACTACATAGGGAATTCCAGGTCAGCCTGGGCTAGAGTGAGACCGTACCTTGAAAAACCAAAAAAGAAAAAGAAAAAGAGAAGAGAAGAAAAGAAAAAGCCAAGTAAGGGGACTAGAGAGATGGCTCAGCTGTTAAAGGTGCTTGTTTGCTTGCCAAGCCCAAAAGCATGATGACCAGGGTTCAGTTCCCCAGCACCCACATAAAGCCAGATGTACAAAGTAGCGAATGTGTCTGTAGTTTGTTTTCAGTGGCAGAGGCCCTGGCATGCCCATCCTCACTCTCATTTTGCTACCTCTGTCTCAAAATAAAAAAATTTTTTAAAGCCGAGTAAGAATTTTGGATGGCCATACCCCAAACCATAGCAATATGAAAGTGGGACCATTTGTTCATAGAGACAAAGAAGTCTTGCGAAGGGATTGGCTTCAGGAAAAAAAAAAAAAAAATCACAATGAAAGGTCAGCCTCAGGCTTGTGGTGAGAGATCTTCAAGACATCTAAGTGGAAGTCTTATGAATAAAGCAAAGGTTGGTACCTATTCCCAGGGATCTTACATTCATTGTAGGCCATTTGGGAATTAGGGAAAGTACAGATGGTGACTTTTCCCAGACAGGCTATAGGAGTGTGGTCACAATATGCACTTTGTGATGATGTCTATGGTACGCCTGAGATGACACTGGGAGCCAAACTTTCCTTCTTCAGGGGGCATTCAGGGCACAACACATGCTCTGTGTGCCCTGGCATCTTCCATCTAGGCCCAGTCAGAATCCTCTTTGAGAGTGGACGAGAGATGAGAAGCTGGTGGGAGATGGAGGAGGAGGGTGGGAGATGTGGAGGCCAACAGAATCGAGGGCTGCTGGTACTGTCTGTGGCCTCAGCCCCATGTCCTTACAGGTAGAGAAACCAGTCTACTGCCCGGCACGTGGACCGTTGTCTGGGCCAGGCATGAGGCACTGGTGGGTCCTTTGGGTAGTCATCCTGTGGCTTAGAGCTGTCAACCTGGATCTGATACCTGAATCACTACTCCAGGAAACCTGGCTACGCTGGACGCTACAGCAATGCGACTGCCCTTGGTTCAAACTGGGGAAGGGTGGCTGCTCTTCTGCGACCCTCAACTGCTCTACCTGCCACCACGCGCTTGGAAAGTGGGACTGGTTTGACGAGTACCATGAGAAGACCACAGGGTACCTGATGAGGATAAAAGTTCTCTGGTGGCTGGTCAGTGGTCAGCACTGGGCCCCAAATTACCCCCTCTCCTCCTAGGCCTCTCCTGTCTTGCGTTTTCTGGCCCAAACCCCTGTCCTTAGCCTTATTCTGAATACCTCCCCTCTTCAACTTTAATCCTCGATCTCACCCCCCGAGGCCCACTTCCTTCCACTGGGAACTAATGTCTGGCCCCAGACCCTCACCTCCTGTATGAACTAAGCGAGAAATCTTGGGAAAGTATGGAAGACACTCAGAAAAGAAATGTATGGAGATTAGTGTGGTACTGAGTACAATCCTGGCCTGGTTGTCTTTATTGCAAGCATGGTTTCTGGGGAGAAGCGGCCAGATTCCAGGGGCAATGATTATTTATTTATTCATTTATCTAGCTGTCTATCTTTTCTGTGCTTTAATTTTTTAAATTAATTAATTTATTTATTTGAGAGAGAGAAAGAGAAAGAATGGGCACACCAGGGCCTCCAGCCATTGCAAATGAACTCCAGACGCATGTGGCACCTTGTGCATCTGGCTTATAGGTGTACTAGGGAATTGAACCTGGGTCCTTAGGCTTCGCAGGCAAGTGCTTTAACTGTTAAGCCATCTCTCCAGCCCTTGTTTTGTTTTTTGAGGTAGGGTCTTGCTCTAGCCCCGGCTGACCTGGAATTCACTATGTAGTCTCAGGGTAACCTAGAACTCACAGCCATCCTCCTACCTTTGCCTCCCAAGTGCTGAGATTAAAGGCGTGCACCACCACGCCTGGCTGTCTATCTTTTTAAAAATTTATTTTAAAAAATTTATTTATTGCTAGGTGTGGTGGTGCACGCCTTTAATCCCAGCACTTGGGAGGCAAAGGTAGGAGGATCACCATGAATTCAAGGCCACCCTGAAACTACATAGTAAAATTCCAGGTCAGTCTGTACTAGAGTGAAATCCAACCTCAAAAAAAAATTATTTATTGGAGGGAGGCTGAGACAGAAAAAGAGGCAGATAGAGAATTGGCATACCAGAGCCTCCAGCCACTGCAAACAAACTCCAGATGCATGCATCACCCTGTGCATCTGGCTTTACGTGAGGGCTGGGGAATTAAACTCAGGTCCTTGGGCTTTGCAGGCAAACACCATAACCACTAAGCCATCTTTCCAGCCTATCTTTTTTTGAGTAGGGTCTTGGTATGTAGTCCAGGCTGGCCTTAGAACTCATGATGTTCCTGCCTCAAGCTTTCTGAAGGCTAAACTATATGCATGCACCACCTAGCCCAAACAGGAGAAATGTTTATGACAACTTCTCTGCATCGTCTCTGTGGTGGTTTGAATAGAATAGATGACCCCCAATATATTCAGTTGTTTATTTGTTTGTAGTTTGCATCTTTAGCCACCTGGCTGGAGGCAGTCACTGGGTGGATCTTAAGGTGTGGTGGTGGGTTTCAGATTTCAATCTAAAGATATGCAAAGTGTGCCTAGCTGGAGCTAAAGAGTGCTGTGGCTTTTGGCTTTTTGGCTTGGTCCTGTGAAGGCAGGCCAGTTTCTTCTACCATTATGGACCTTGCCCTGGATCTGTGAGCTTCAATAAATATCCCTTCCTCCATAACTGTGTCTGGTCTGAAAGTTCATCTCAGCGAACCTGAAGCTGTCTGATACAATCTCCCACACCATGATTGAAGTTAACTTTAGACCCATTAAACAGGTGACCCCCAGGGCTGAAGAGATGGCTTAGCTGTTAAGGTGCTTGTCTGCAAAGCCAAAGGACCAAGGTTTGATTCCCCAGGACCCACACAAGCCAGATGACAAGGTGGTGCATGCGTCTGGAGTTTGTTTGCAGTACCTGGAGGCTCTGGCGTGCCCTTTCTCTCTTTTTCCCTCTTTCTCTCTCAAATAAATAAATTATATATATTGATCCTCCCAGCTTTTTTTTTTCTTCTTTTTTCCACGTAGGGTCTCACTCTAGCTCAGGCTGACCTAGAAGTCACTATGTAGTCTCAGGGTGGCCTCGAACTCACAGTGATCCTCCTACCTCTGCCTCCCGAGTGCTGGGATTAAAAGTGTGCGCCATCACACCCGGCCTCCCAGCTTTTTAAAAAATTTTTATTTTTTTTACTGACAACTTCCATAATTGTAGATAATATCCCACGGTATTTCCCTCCCTCCCCCCCCATTCCCCTTTGAAATTCCACTCTGCATCATATCCCCTCCCCCTCTCAATCAGTCTCTCTTTTACTTTGATGTCATGATCTTTTCCTCCTATTATGTTGGTCTTATGTAGGTAGTGTCAGGCATTGTGAGGTCATGGATATCCAGGCTATTTTGTGTCTGGAGGAGTATGTTGTAAGGAGTCCTATCCTTCCTTTGGCTCTTACATTCTTTCTGCCACCTCTTCCGCAATGGACACTGAGCCTTGGAAGGTGGGATAGAGATATTTCAGTGCAGAGCACTCCTCTGTCACTTCTTCTCAGCACCATGGTGTCTTCTGAGTCATCCCAAGGTCACCACCATCTGAAAAGAGAAGGCTCTCTAACCTAAAGTGAAAGCAGCATTAATATATGGGTATAGCCTGGCATGGTGGCGCACGCCTTTAATCCCAGCACTCGGGAGGCAGAGGTAGGAGGATCACTGTGAGTTCGAGGCTGCCCTGAGACTATATAGTGAAATAAAGGTCAGCCTGAGCTAGAGTGAGACCCTACCTCTAAAAACCAAAAAAAATACACACACACACACATATATATATGTATATAAACATTAAGAGAAGTGCTTACTGGGCAGTTTGGTGAGCGTAGTATATACATTTAGCCAGACACCAGCAGACATTAGGGCTCATGAATACCCCTGTTGTATGTTTTCAGTTTCAGGGATATATTCCCTCCCATGGAATCCAATTAAGAGTGGTTGGTTTCCCCCATAAGAGACATGCCACTATTGCACCCACTGGCTCATTTGGCCTGACTGGCAAAATTTAAGGCTTGTAGTGTCCACTGTTGAGTATCTATACTGATGATTTCTCTCTTTTCCATTGAACTGCATGCAGCTTAGCTTTTTACCAGTTTCCTGTCAGCTGGTCTACATGGAGGAGGTTTTCAGCTCAGCTCCAGCAGAATTTCTCAGTGACCTTGAAGCCCAAGTATGTGGAGTATTCAGCAATAGGGTCTTACCATCTATTCCTGGTGAGAAACCAAGGGCCTCAGCAATGGCCTGTAATGTTTTGGGGGCATCAGGGACCTCCCTGGCCAATAACCCACTGGAAGCTATCCTATTCCTGGCACTGAAAACTTTCTAGTAACAATCTATGACTTCTGAGTGTTCCATTGTCCAAAAAGTAGGTTTCCGTGTGACTTATTTATATCCTCTTAGATTTTTTTCTTTTTTTTTCAAATTTTTATTAACAACTTCCATGATTATAAAAAATATCCCATTGCAATAGTGGCACGTCTGTTATGGTGGAAACCAACTGCCCTCTACTTGGACTGGAGGCCCTTGATACTGAAAACTTAAAACAGGGGTAGTCATGAGCCCTAGGGGTGTAACAACTGCTGTTGTCTGGCTAAATGTGTATACTATGCTTATCAAACTGCCCAGTAAGCACTTCTCTTAATGTTCATAGCCTTATATTAATGCTACTCTCACTTTTGGTAGAGAATCTTCTCTTTTCAGATGGCAGTGACCTTGGGACGACTCAGAAGGTATCGTGGTGCTAGAAAGAAGTGACTGCAGTGCTCAGTACTGCAATATCTGTATCACACCTTCCAAGGCTCAGGGTCTAATGCGGAAGAGGTGGCAGAAAGAATGTAAGAGCCAAAGGAAGGGTAGGACTCCTTACAATATGCTCCCTCCAGACACAAAATGGCCTGGAGATTCATGACCTCACAGTGCCTGACACTACCTACACAAGACCATCATAAGAGGAGGAAAAGATCATGACATAAAAATAAAAGAGACTGATTGAGATGGGGAGGGGATATGATGGAGAATGGAGTTTCAAAGGGGAATGTGGGGGGAGGGAGGGGATTACCATGGGATTTTTTTTCAAATTTTTATGAACAACTTCCATGATTATAAAAAATACCCCATACCCTCCCCCCCACATTCCCCTTTGAAACTCCATTCTCCATCATATCCCCTCCCCATCTCAATCAGTCTCTCTTGTTTTGATGTCATGATCTTTTCGTCCTCTTATGATGGTCTTGTGTAGGTAGTGTCAGGCACTGTGAGGTCATGCCTCTTAGATTTTGATTAGCCTTCCCTCCACCTTTCCTTTACTCCATCTCTTCCCCTGACTTCACTTAGGCCTTTTTTGCCCCCATTAATCTGATCTTCTACTAATATATATGATCCTCCCAGTTAGATTCCCCAGGACCCATGTTAGCCAGATGTACAAGGGGGCACGCGCATCTGGAGTTCGTTCACAGTGGCTGGAGGCCCTGACATGCCCATTCTCTCTTTCTCTCTTGCTCTCCCTCTTTCTCTGTCAAATAAATAAATAAATAAATAAATATTCCCTGTTTACTTTGGGGTTTCAGATCCAATTCTCTGCCTTGCCTGGGCTCCAGGTCCCCTGCTCATATAAGCATTAAAACTTCAAATTTGGGAAAAGTTTTCAATTAGCAATAATTGCACCTTGGATAAACCTCATTGGCTATAATACTGCCACTGCGCAAAGCTAAAACTTCTAATTTTGGATTGTAGGGATGGCTTAGCAATTCAGGCACTTGCCTAAGAAGCCTAAGGACCCAGGTTTGATTCTCCAGGGCCCAGGTAAGCAAGATGCACAAGGTGGCACATGCATCTGGAGTTTGTTTACAGTGGCTAGAGGCCCTGGTGTGCCCATTCTCTCTTTCTCTCCCTCTGTCTCAAATAATAAAAACAAAAATGGGAAAAAAAAACTTCTAAATTTGGGATAGAGAAATATCTTAGCAATAAGGCTGCTTGTCTGTGACGCCTACAGACCCAGGTTCAGTTCCCCAGAACCCATGTAACCTGATTCACATGGTGGTGTGTGCATCTGGAGTTTGTTTGCAGTGGCTAGAGGCCCTGGTATGTCTATTCTCTCTCTAATAAATTAGTTTTTTTTTTTTTTTTGAGGTAGGGTCTCACTCTAGCCCAGGCTGACCTGGAATTCACTCTGTATTCTCAGGGTGGCCTCAAACTCATGGCAATCCTCCTACCTCTGCCTCCTGAGTGCTGGGATTAAAGGAGTATGCCACCACACCCAGCCATAAATTATTTTTTTTTTGTTGTTTTTCTTTTTCTTTTTCTTTTTTTTTCGAGGTAGGGTCTCACTCTAGCCCAGTCTGACCTGGAATTCACTATGGAGTCTCAGGGTGGCCTCGAATTCACGGCAATCCTCCTACCTCTGCCTCCGGAGTGCTGGGATTAAAGGCGTGCGCCACCACGCCCGGCACTTTTTGTTGTTTTTCAAGGTAGGGTCTCACTCTAGCTCAGGCTGACCCGGAATTCACTATGTAGTCTTAGGGTGGCCTTGAATTTATGGCGATCCTCCTATCTCTGCCTCCCGAGTACTGGGATTAAACGCATGGCTCATAGATGAGTTTTTCAAAAACTATTTAAAAAAACTTCTAAATTTGAGTGTGATGGATCATGCCTGTAATCTCGGCACTTAGTAAATTGGGGCAGGAAGCTCACCATGAGTTTGAGGTCAGGCTAGGCTACACATTGAGGGGTGTGTGTTTGTGTGTGAAGTGAATGTGTATGTGTATGTGTGTGCATACAGACGTGTGCACATGTGCAGAAGCCAGGGTTTAACATGGGCTTGCTTCCTCAATTACGCTCCACCATTTTTTTTTTTTTTTTTTTTGAAACAAGGTTTCTCACTGAACCTGGAGCTCACCAATTTGTCTAGATGAGCTGGTCAGCAAGGCCCAGGGTTTCTCCTGTCTCCACCGCCCCAGCACTGGAATTTCAGGCACTGGCTACCGTGCCTGGCTTTTACATGGGTGCTGAGGGTCCAGACTCAAGCCCTCATGCATGGGTGGCAGACGCCTTACTGGTTTTACTGACGGAGCCGCCACACACAATATGAGACCAGGACCTAATTGCAATTCCCCAGATGCATGTGCCACTTTGTGCATATCACTTTACGTGGGTACTGAACTGAGGTTGTTAGGCTCTGGAGGCAAGCACCTTAACCGCTGTTACAGTTGGGTTCACATTGCTGACAGAAATCATCTGACCAAGAGCATGCAGTTCAATGGAAAAGAGAGAAATCACCGGTATAGATACTCAACAGTGGACACTACCAGCCTTTTGGGGAAAAAGGGTTTATTTTGCCTTACATATTGAGGGGAAGCTCCATGATGGCAGTGGAAAATGATGGCATGAGCAGAAGGTGGACATCACCCCCTGGCCAACATCAAGGGGACAATGGCTCTAATACCCATAAGCCCACCCCAAACAATACACTGTCTCCAGGAGGCGTTAATTCCCAAATCTCCATCAGCTGGGAACCTAGCATTCAGAACACCCAAGTTTAAGGGGGACACCTGAATCAAACCACCACAACCGCTGAGCTACCTCTCCAGCCCCAATGTTTTGTTTATTTTTAAAAAATTTTTTTGTTTATTATTTTTATTTATTTACTTGAGAGCGACAGACAGAGCGAGAAAGAGGCAGAGAGAGAGAGACACAGAGAGAATGGGCGCGCCAGGGCCTCCAGCCACTGCGAACAAACTCCAGACGCGTACGCCCTTGTGCATCTGGCTAACGTGGGTCCTGGGGAGTTGAGCCTCGAAGCGGGGTTCTTAGACTTCACAGGCAAGCGTTTAACCGCTAAGCCATCTCTCCAGCCCCCAATGTCTTATTTTTAAAATGTCTGTGTATAAGCTGGTTGTGGTGGCGCATGCCTTTAATCCTTGCACTTGGGAGGCAGAGGTAGGAGGATCGCTGTGAGTGACGCCACCCTGAGACTACATAGTGAATTCCAGGTCAGCCTGAATTAGAGTGAGACCCTACCTTGTTGGGGCGGGGGGATATGTGTGTATAGTTGTGCCATGCACATGTGGCCAGGGGACAGAGTTAGTTGACATTTTTGAGAGGCACTATTCGCCATTTTTAGGCCTCATGAGGTTTTTGGGTTTTGTTTTTGTTTACCGAGGCGTGGTCTTGCTCTAGCTGGAATTCACTATGTACTCTCAGGGTGGCCTGGAACTCACAGCAATCCTCCTATCTCTGCCTCCCAAGTGCTGGGATTAAAGGCGTGTGCCACCACGCCCAGCTCCAGTCCTAATTTTTTATTTATTTGCAAGGAGAGAGAGAGAGAGAGAGAGAGACAGAGAGGAGATAGAGAGAGAGAATGAGTGTGCCAGGGCCTCTAGCCACTGCAAACGAACTCCATATGCATGCACCCCCTTTTGCATCTGGCCTACGTGGGTACTGGGGAATCGAACCTGGGTCCTTTGGCTTCGCAGGCAAGCGCCTTAACCACTAAGCCATCTCTTCAGCTCAGCAGGCGCTTCTTGAACTTTCTTTTCTCTTTTCTCTCCACAAGTTTTCCAGGCCTTCCTACATGGCATGTCTGGCTTCGTGGGCGCCTTTCCTTGCCTCTGTACTTCCCTTAATAAATATAATAATAAATAAAATGGCCAGCGAGTCTGTTCTTAGCCTCAGGGTCATTCTGTCAGTGTGTGCCTATATCCAGGTCCGACTCTCCCGGGGAGAAGTTCTTCCTTTTCAGCGCTCATTATGAAGCTTTGTGACAAGGAGGTTGGAGTATTTACCAAATGAATGAAAGCTCCATGAAGGGCAGAGGCAGCAAGCAGCCTGTCCCATCGCCCAGGTTTCTCTGCTTGGCACAGGGTGCTCACTGTCAGATATACCACGTACGTAGACTTGTAGAGATTCATTTCTCTCTTCTATCTTTGGCTCACTCAAAATTATTTTACCTGCAAGTCCTCCTGCCTGAGCTAAGCTTCAAGCCCTAGGGAGGTGGTAGTGTTGGCAGCAAAGAGCTAAGGGGGAAGAAAAAAAAAAAGTCACGATACCCTCCCCCTTGGGACTAGGCTACTGACGTAAGGAGTGGGGAGACATCAACAGAGCAGGAGTATGATCAGGTAAGCCTTGCTCCCAGGAGGTAGAAGGATTAAACCTCAGGGACCTGTGACCCTGTGCTTGTGGTGTTCTGCCTCCCCTGCCCGACTTTGCTATGTATGGAGTGCAGAGTTGAGCCTGCACCCCTTCATTGTCCCCAGGTCACCCGGATTCACTACTTCGAGCACACTGGCAGCCCCTGCTCACAGGACCTATGTCTCTGTCCTAGGACGTGAGGTGTTATGGGGTGTGGAGGACCGCTAGAGGCATTATATATCCCAAGATCAAACTAAGCTAACCAAGGTGGCTCTCCCAGGGGCTGACACTTGGGAGAAGTCTAGAGCCTGAAGGTTAGCTTGCTGCCTGAGGGCTGGGATGTCCCAACCCCCACTGGTATTCAGGAAATCTCTGCCACTAGTCCCAGAACTACAGAGCCTTTGTGACTGTGCAACCTAGTAGGCATCATGTCTACAAAGCCTGCCTCCACCCTGGCCTGGTCTGCTCTGTGCTTCACAAGGGCCTGAGCCCCTGGCAGGACTGGAGGGCCACTGCCATCTCCAGAGACTGGAGGAGGATCATGCCTGAGCTCTAGGTGTATCCTCTTGACTCTCCCTTGCCAGGTCTCCTTCTCCAGTGGCTCCAGGCCCTTCTCTGTGCTGTGACCTGGGGGCAAATGATCAATAGTTTATAGCTCCAGCTGGCCAAGCAGGAACCATTTCAGTTCAGCCCTCAGCCACAGCCAAACCCCTATGGAGTGGTGTTACTGGATCACACGGCCCCATAAATTCATGTGTTTTTTTTATTTGAGAGAGAGAGGGGGCAGATAGAGACAGAGAGAGGGAGAATGGGCATGCCAGGGCCTCCAGCCACTGCAAACGAACTTCAGATGCATGCGCCTCCTTGTGCATCTGGCTTATGTAGGGAATTGAACAGAGGTCCTTTGGCTTTGAAGGCAAGCGCCTTAACCTCTAAGCCATCTCTCCAGACCAATTCATGTGTTTTGGACGCTGGGTCCCCAGCTGATGGCAATTAGGGAGGTGGAGGCTTGCTGGAGAAGGTGTGTTGTTGGGCGTGGCCTCAGGGGTGTTATAGCCAGCTCCCTCTTGCCAGACTTTGCCTCATTCTTCTGCTGCTGTTTTCCATCTGCTGTTGGCAAGGAGGTGATGGCCAGCCCTGCTCCTGCCATGCTTTCCCCAGCCACCATGAAGCTTCCCCTCAGACTGTGAACCAAAATAAAACTTCTGCTGGGTATGGTGGCGCACACCTTTAATCCCAGCACTTGGGAGGCAGAGGTAGGAGGATTACCATGAGTTCAAGGCCACCCTGAGACTACATAGTGAATTCCAGGTCAGTCTGAGCTAGAGTGAAACCCAACCACAAAAAGCCAAAAAAAAATTAAAAAACCCAAATAAAATAAAAACTTTCGGGTTGGAGAGATGGCTTAGCGGTTAAGCGCTTGCCTGTGAAGCCTAAGGACCCCTGGTTCGAGGCTCGATTCCCCATGACCCACATTAGCCAGATGCACAAGGGGGCACATGCGTCTGGAGTTCGTTTGCAGTGGCTGGAGGCCCTGGCGTGCCCATTCTCTCTCTCTATATATATATCTGCCTTTCTCTCTGTGTCTGTCACTCTCAAATAAATAAATAAATAAATAATGAACAAAAAAGTTAAAAAAAAACAAAACAAAACTTTCACCAGCTCCTTTTGGTCTGGTGCTTGGTCCCAGCAACAGGAAGGAAACTACACCAGTTGGGAACCTGCAGGCCTTGAAACATGGGGGTAACACTCACGAGCCCCACACTGTGTACAAGTGGGGCAGGAGGGCGAGCAGCGTGCAGGGGGCAGCGCTGGGCTGGGAGTCCCAGTACTGTCCTGACTTGCTTTCCAGTCTCTACTGAATGACAGCGAAATGGGCCTTGAAAACAATGTGGGCAATCAAACCTCCCTGCACTGAGTGCACCCAGAATGCTCAGCACCTGGACGCACACCCCAGCATGCCACGGTGTTACTAAAGCCTCCAGGCCTAGTGTGGAGATGCTAAGGCTAACGCCAACAGCTCTGAGCTTCTTGGTGTAAAGTTGGTTTTTGCCCTCATACTGAAGTCTGGATGTACACGTTCCACCCTCTTCCACCCCAACACATATCAGCATCCTCGTCTCCAGAGGGTGTGCTCCATCCGGCACTGTTATTTGCCTTCCAAGTGCTGGCAGTGGGGAAGTAGAGAGCACAGGTGATTGGGCTGTGATGTGAGGATCGCTGTGTATTAGACACAAAGCCTGAAGACTCATTGAGAAAATAAGAGCAGAATGCCAGGTACCTTTAACCTCAGCATTTGGAAAGTAGAAGGTAGGAGGACTGCTGTGAGTTCAAGGCCAGCCTAAGACTACAGAGTAAGTTCCAGATCAGCCAGGGCTAGAGAGAGAGACCCTACCTCAGGAAGGAAAAAAAAAAAAAAAAAAAAATGGGGGAGGGGACAGAGTTGGTAGTGTTGACACAAATCTATAACCCCAGCACTTGGAAGATGGAAGCAGGAGAGTCAGGAGTTCAAGGTCACCCTCGACTGTACAGTGAGTTTGAGGCTAGTCTGGGCTACATGAGATTCCATCTCAGAGAGCAAACAAAGTACAATGATATGTATGTATGAAGATGTCATGATGAAACCCATTACTTTGCTAAGCTAAAAAAATAATTAGCCGGCCATGGTGGCACACACTTTTACTCCTGAACACTCAGGAGGTAGGAGGATTGCTGTAAGTTCAAGGCCAGCCTGAGACTACATAGTCATTTCCAGGTTAGCCTGAGCTAGAGCGAGACCCTACCCTGAAAAACCCGAAAAGGGCTGGAGAGATGGCTTAGCAGTTAAGGTGCTTGCCTGTGAAGCCCAAGGACTCATGATTGATTCTCCAGGTCCCATGTAAGCCAGACGCACAGGGATGCAAGCACACAATGTCGCACATATGCATAAGGGGGCACACGTATCTGGAGTTTAATTGCAGTGGCTGGAGGCCCTGGCACACCAATTCTCTCTCGTGCACGTGCATTAAAAAAAAGGGGGGAGGGCTGGGGATACCTTTATCTTTAAGCTAACCAATCATGGACTCTAGACAGGAGGGCTTCCTGCATTTACTAATAGCCTAGCTCCCACTGGGGCAGAGGATCCTCCAGCTCTGAAGTCCTCTTCTCCACAAAGAGTCTGTGTTCTGCTTTCTTTTGTTTTTTTCAAGGTAGGGTCTCACTCTAGCCCAGGCTTCTGCTTTCTTTTTGCTTTAAAATAAACTCTTTGGGCTGGAGGGATGGCTTAGCGGTTAAGGCATTTGCCTGCAAAACCAAAGAACCCATGTTAGCCAGATGCACAAGGAGGCGCATACGTCTGGAGCTTGTCTGCAGTAGCTGGAGGCCCTGCTGCACCCATTTCCTCTCTCTCTTTCTCTGTCAAATAAATAAATAATAAATAAAATAAACTCTTCCCTTTGAAAATATTTTCAAAAAATTTATTTGCAAGCAGGGAGAGAGAGAGAGAGGGAGAGAAAGAATAGGGACACATCAGGGTTCCTTACCACCACAAGTGAATTCCAGATGCATGTACCACTTTGTCCATCTGGCTTTGTGTGGTTACTTGGAAACCGCACCCAGATCATCCAGCTTTGGAAGCAAGCACCTGTAACCGCTGAGCCATCTCTCCACCCCACCCTTTTAAACTCTTACAAAAGGGATGGGGGTGGGGAGATGGCTCAGCAGTTCAAGGCACTTGCTTGTGAAGCCTGTAGACCCAGGGTTCAACTCCCTAGTGGCTTCATAAAGCCAGATACACAAAGTGGTGTGTGTGTCTGGAGTTCATTTGCAGCACCAAGAGACCCTGATGCCGCCATACTCACTTTCTCTCTGCTTGCAAATAAAAACTATTTTAAAAAAGAAAAGACAGACAGTGAGCAAGAGACCACTACAGAACATGGGAATAAAAATGCTACAATGGGGCTGGAGAGATGACTTAGTGGTTAAGCGCTTGCCTGTGAAGCCTAAGGACCCTGGTTCAAGGCTCAATTCCCCAGGACCCACGTTAGCCAGATGCACAAGGGGGCGCACGCATCTGGAATTCCTTTGCAGTGGCTGGAGGCCCTGGCATGCCCATTCTCTCTCTCTCTCTCTCTCTCTCTCTTTCTCTGTCTCTTCCTCTGTCTGTCGCTGTCAAATAAATAAATAAAATAAACAAAAATAAAATAAAAATAAAAAAGAATGCTAGAACACTGCCTGGGTGGCAGAACAACTACTTGGCACCCTCAGGGCCCAGGGCTCTATCCCCAACACTGCAAAAAAAAGAAAAGACAGGAACAAAGAGGAGGAGGAGGAGGACTAGTCTTGGGCATTGAGAAAGTCAGCACCAATGGTCTTGTGAGGAGAATTCAGTCCAGACTCTATCCATTGGCCCTCTCCATCCCTGTGCATGCCCTGCCAAGTCCATGGCCCTGACTGGCTCGACACATGATTGGACAAAGAAAACCAGAGTCCCTTCCAGTTAAGGGACACCTAAGGGTATTCATGTAGACAACCACATGTCATGGGGACTGGGGCCCCCATAAATTTGGGCTTGGCAGACGGCTCAGTAGCTGAAGAGCTCACTGTTCAAGCCGGAGTACCCAAGTTCAATCCCCGGGTGCCACACGAAAGGCTGGAAACTGCAGCAGCCTTCTGGAATCCCGGCCTGCTGACGGTGACGGCAAGATGGGAGGCAGAGGTTTTCCCTGAAGCTCATGGTGGGTGCAGCGAGGATTGGGAGAGTGACCCAAAGTAAGGAAACCCTGCCTCGAAGCCAGTGGACAGTCGAGGACTGACCCAAAGTTGTCCTCTGACCTCCACATGAGAACTGTGCATTCAAACGCCTGTAACTCACAGGAAATGTGTGTTTGCGTGCGCGCGCACACACACACAGATCTAGCCAGGCATGGTGGCACAGGCCTTTAGTTCCAGCACTTGGGGGGCAGAAGCAGGAGGATTGCTGTGAGTTTGAGGCCAGCCTGAGACTACCTAGTCCAGGTCAGTCTGGGCTAGAGCAAGACCCTGCCTTGAAATCGGTCTACCCCCACCAAAGAAAAGAGATCAAATGTTTATGAGGCTTAGGACTTAAATATTTAAGTAAAACACATCTGATGGTTTCTCACTGTCTCAGCTAGAACTGACACCCGTCATAATGCGCCCCATCCTTGGTCCTCACCCTCTCCCACAGCCACACCAGTCTGCCCACCAGTGTGCTTAGCAGTGTCCCAGCCCCTCCCCCCATAGTTCTTGCATTTCCACAGTGCTTCTACTTGGTACACAAGGCATTACCTCATCGGGTCACTGTTCTTACCAGGGACACCAGGCAGGACGGGGCTTTCTTGTGCACCCACCCCTTCCCAGATACACAGCACAGTATGCATCACTGCCACCTGACAGCAATCAGTGAAGTTTTACTTACTTCCCTTAATGCTCTACTGTCACCCAACAACAGAAGTGAAGACAGTGGCCAAGGACCGATGCAAAGAGCCTGGGTTTACTGTGGCAAGGGAGGGTGAAGGGCTGGGAAAATCAGCTGTAGACAAGAGGGCAACGCGAGCGCCCTGCACTTGATGCCTACAGAATGCTCCCGACCTGGACAGAACACCCACATGCTGTTGGTATCTGAGTCCTCCAGGCTTACTGTGGATTGCAACGGTTTCATCAGGTAGGAAGACAGTAGATGCCCCTCGGTCAGGGCAAGGCACTGCTTGGATGGCTGTAGACCAACAAACAAATGCGATTTGCCTCAGTGCCATGTGAGCTGAGGGTCCTCTTCCCGGAATGCCCACTGATCTGGGCCCCCACGTTGGGGAACAGCTAAGTCGTTCATTTGGCAAGCGCGCAGCTGTGTGGAAGAGGGAGAGTCCCCCGCAGTGAGTCGTCCGTCTGTGCAGCAGTCTGGCCTGTGACCTGCCCTGGCTGTGGCTGTTACCTGGGGGCAGCTTGGGAAGTGCAGGGATGGAGCAGGACGGGACCTGGAGAAGTCAGACTGTGAGTCAGGGATTCATCCAGCTTGCGGGTCTCAGCCTCCAGGACGGTGGCCTCGGGAGCCTGGGCCACAGTGAGGAGGGAGTGGGATAGGCTGTGGTGCAGGCCTGCCAGCTCACGGCTAGTCTGTACTGAGCGAGCGATGTAGTCCTGCCTCTGCTTCCGCTCCAAGGCCAGCTGGGCTCGCAGCAGGGTGACCTGGTGGACAGGAGACCAAGGAGACGGGTGAGGGCCTGAGGCTTATTCTGCCTTCTGCTCAGTGTTCCTGCAGCTCGGGACCCCACACTGGAATCAGCTCTGCCACGTATGTGCATTTCAGAATCAGGCTTTAAGGTGCTGGGGAAAAGGGCCCTGAGGACTTAGAATCCAGTGACTTTTAACCCTGGATGCACAGGCGAGGCAAAGAGGGAGTTATAAGCAACAACAAAACTGCTTATTAACTTTGTTAAAGGATAGTCTACATGTAATACAATTCCTAGGTTGTTTTGTTTTGTTTTCCCTGAGGTAGGTCTCACTCTAGGCCAGGCTGACCTAGAACTCACTCTGTAGTTCCAGGCTGGCCTCGAACTCACAGCAATCCTCCTACCAAGCGCTGGGATTACAGGCATGCACCACCATGCCCGGCAGATTTGTTTCTTGAGGCAGGGTCTCACTATAGCTCAGGCTGGCCTTGAACTCATGGTGATCCTCCTACCTCAGCTTCCTAAGTGCTTGCATTACAGGAATGAGCCACCACACCTGGCAGCATTCTCATGAGTTTGATAATGGAAATGCCCCTGTGTAACCCTATCCCAGTCAAGACATGGAATATTTTAATTGTGACAGAAAGTTGGGTTAATTATAGTGGGACGAGCCTGGGAATCAGTATTTTTTCAAAGCTCCTCTGGTGGTTCTAACCAGTAGGCTGGGTTGAGAACTACTGATTAAGCTTTTCTTCCACAGGTGGAATAGTGAGACGAGCAGAAGACGAAGCTACCGGAGTCTCAACTAGAGTGAGGAAAGAGACACCTAGGGTGCAAGTCTAAAGGGGTGCTCCAGGCGAAAAGCAAGTGTCTCCTTAAATCCCATCCCAGAGGCCTCTCTCTTTATATATATAATTTATTTATTTGAGAGAGTGTGCATGAGAAAGAGAGGGGGGGGCAGATAAATAGAGAGAGAATAGGCATACCAGGTCCTCTACCCACCACATACATCTGGCTTATGTGGATCCTGGGGAATTGAGCCTGAGTCCTTAGTCTTTGCAGGCATGCATCTTAACTGCAAAGCCCCCCCTCTTTTTTTTTTTTTTTAACTTTATTTTTTAGAGAGACAGAGACAAACAGAGAGAGAAAGAGAATGGCACGCCAGGGCCTCAGCTACTGCAATTGAACTCTACACACTTGTGCCACCTAGTGGGCATGTGCAACCTTGCACTTGCCTCACCTTTGTGCATCTGGCTTACCTGGGATCTGGAGCATCAAACATGGGCCCTTAGGCTTTGCAGGCAAGCACCTTAACTGCTAAGCCATGTCTCCAGCCCCCTAGAGGCCTCTCTTGCCTCAACCTGTTAGGCCTGGACTCAGGATTGCTTTATGAGTTGACGGAACTCAAAATAACAAAGTCTAGCTAGAGTCAAGGCCTGCCAGTAGTAACTACTGGTTTCTGAAACAATAGGCTTAGAAATAAAAGTTCTATACTGAACTGAGAAAGGGAGGGACAGAAGGAGAGAGAGAGAGACAGAGAGAGAGAACCTTTAGGTGAGGTATAGGAAGCAAAAAGGCATTGTTACAACCAGATGTGCTGGCGCCCTTTAATCCCAACACTTGGGAGGCGAAGGTAGGAGGATCGCAGTGAGTTCAAGGCCAGTCGGAGTCTACATAGTGAATTCCAGGTCAGCCAGGGCTACAGTGAGACCCTACCTTAAAAACAAAAGAAAACCCAAAATAGAAAAGGCATTCATAGTTTCCCCAAGTGTGGCAGCTTGACCTGAACTATGTCTAAGCCACTCTGCTTGGTGTGCTGCCTGCCTATGGCCAAGGGCAGAGGCAAGCAGGTGCTAATCGCTCTATTCTGTCCTAGACCCTTGTCTGTTCTTCAACCCCCTGCCTTTTCTGTCCTGTCCTTTCCTAAGTACGAATCTGGAGTTCGGCCCAGACTGTACGCTTTCTCACACTGGGGCCCTTGCTTGCCTCCATGGAGACCACAGTTCTCTGAAGGCTGAAGTTACTTCCCCTCTCCCTGCTGGAGCTGCACAGCAGGTACAAAGCAGACACCAAAGCCTTGTTGCCTGAGCAGGGAGAGGGAACAGGGGCTTAGAAGATAGATCCTTCCAGAACATACCTCTTTCTGCAGTTCAACCACATTCTTGGTGTCTGAGGAGTTCCTCTGTCCTCTTCTTCCATCCTGAGAAACACACACGTTGATCTTAGAATGGGCCTTCCTGATCTGGGGTTTGCACAGATACTGGTATGTGTGTGTATGCACATGTATGTGAGAATGCACATGCCCCGTGCACATGTGTGCAAAGGCCACAGGGGACTACTGGATGTCTTCCTCTATCACTCCTCTGGTTTCTTGAGATGGAGTCTCTCACTGATCGTGGAGCTGCAGTTTTTGTGAGCTCCAAAGAGTCTCCAGTCACCACTCCCCAAAGGATAGGGTTACAGATGTGTGTGGCCATGCTCAGCTGTCTGCATGGGTGCTGGGAGCCGGGCGTGGTGGTGCACACCTTTAATCTCAGCACTCAGGAGACAGAGATAGGAGGACCACTGTGAGTTCAAGGCTACCCTGAAACTACACAGTGAATTCCAGGTCAGCCTGGGCTACAGTGAGACTCTAACTTGAAAAAAAAAATACAGGGGTGCTGGGGATGGAACACGGCTCCTCATGCTTAGGTGGGAAGTGCTTCTACTGGCTAAGCCATCCCTCCGGCCCATCCATACATTCTGCCTCTGCCTCTGCCTCTGCTCTAAGGCCAGCGAGGCTCCCAGCAGGGCCATCTGCTGAGCAGACAGGGCTGACTTCCTCAACACAGTTCTGGGGATCTGGGCAAGGCTTTCTTGGCAGAAATGCTTGAGCTCAGACTGAACCTCTATGAGGCATGGTCCCCACCAGAAAGAGCTCCTCCCTCCCATGCGCAAAGCTAAAGCAGTGATACTTTAGGGGGTCTTCCCCAAACACCTTTCCTGAAAGGGGACTCTTCCCAGGAAGCCCCACACAAACTCAGTGCTGCAAGGAGCAAGGGAGAGATCTGGACAGCTGTGCTCAAGCACCAGTGTCTGCGAGTGGGCAGATCTGAGTTGGTTGGAACCCAGAGCCACCAGCCTTGACTGCACACCCAACTACTCATACTGGGCTTCCTTCTCAGAGGGCAGGGCAGGCTGAGGGGTGAGTAGGGCACAATCCAGTTAGGAGGGACTCTCTAATCTCCACATTTAAGTGTGGCCCTCTCAGGGTGTGCACTGCAGAGGGCTGGGTTTCTGGTGGCAAGGGTGAGGAAAATAAGCAAACCTGCTGTGTGGGAGATGAGGCCATGGCTCCGCTGATTTCTAGGGCCCCTGCTCGGGAGGCGCGCAGGGAATCTCTCTTCAGCTTTTTCCGCTCTCGCTCCACCTGCCAAGATGGAAGTGGGAGATCAAGTCTTGGCTTGGTGGCAGGGCATGTGCAGGGGTGAGTATAAAGAGACAGCAGCCGTGGGAATCAAGATGCTTGGGCTGGGGAGGGAATTGCTAGTGTTTGAAGGAGGCAGGCAGCCTCTGGGGCCTTTCGAGCAAAGTCAGTGCTGTGGCCATTCCAGCTCCGTCACAACTATTCATCTCTACTGTGTGGCAGGCAAGCAGCTAGAGGCGATGCATGGCTGTGGGCCACTAAAACTTCTTTCAGGGCTGGAGAGATGGCTTAGTGGTTAAAGTGTTCACCTGCAAAGCCAAAGGACCCAGGTTTGATTCCCCAGGACCCACATAAATCCAGATGCACAAGGTGGTACATGTGTCTGGAGTTCATTTACAGTGGCTGGAAGCCCTGGGGCACTCATTCTCTCTTTTTTTTCTTTCTTTCTCTCTCTCTCTCAAATAAATAAATAATATTAAAGAAAAAGAGGCAGGCATGGTAGGCACACACATTTAATCCCAGCACTCGGGAGGCAGATGTAGGAGGATTGCCGTGAGTTTGAGGCCACCCTGAGACTCCATAGTGAATTCCAGGTCAGCCTGGAGAGAGACCTTATCTTGGAAAAAAAAACAAAAACAACTTCATTTCGGAAACAAGCAGTGGGCTACATTTGACCCACAGGAGGTTACTCAGCAACTGTTGCTCTGGGGAGGTGCATGCCCACTGGGTCCCAGAGGAGTGTGCTAAGTACTGCAGAAGCTACTGACCTGCTCCAAGGTGGTCCGTAGCTGCATATTGTGGTGCTGCAGCCTGCTCCGATCGACCTCCAGCTGGGCCACTGCTTGCTGTAGGCACTCAAGCCGTTGTCTCCAGGACTCCTTCTCCTTTATTCCAAGAATAGGCTCAGCCCCCACTCCTGAGACCTGCATGGAAGACCTGTGCAGCTCACCGGGGCAGGCCCAGACAGGTAGGGGAACAGATGGTGGGCAAAGGGACCCATCTGACAGGTCTGGGCTTCAGGGACTCAATTCCTAAAGTGACTCAAGGCCCTGGAAGGAACTCTCTCCTGTCATCAATTCCCGTCAGGCCCACGTTACCTCTCCAGGCTGTGCGTCTGGCGCTGCACTGGGCCCTTGGTCTGCTTTGCTGGTCACATGTGGACTCCGTGACTGCTCTTCCTCCAGAGCCTGCCGAGTGAGTACCAACTCCTCCTGACATATGGAGTATGGGACAAAAATCACACCATGCAACTTCATATCTAGACTTGCTCCATCCTCTTCATAAACAACAAGGATCAAGAAGGAAGATCGGATGCTGGGCGTGGTGTCACACGCCTTTAATCCCAGCACTCGGGAGGCAGAGCTAGGACGATCTCTGAGAGTTCGAGGCCACCCTGAGACTACATAGTTAATTCCAGGTCAGCCTGGACCAAAATGAGACCCTACCTTGGGAGGAGGAGGAAGGAAGAGGAGGAGGAGAAGGAATATGGGGGCTGGAGAGATGGCTTAGTAGTTAAGGTGCTCGCCTGTGAAGCCTAAGGACCCATGTTCGATTCCCCAGGTCCCACGTAAGCCAGATGCACATGGTGGCGCATGTGTCTGGAGTTTGTATGCAGTGGCTAGAGGCCCTGGCATGCCCATTCTCACTCATTCTCTATCTCTTTCTCCCTCTCTGTCTCTAATAAATAAATAACAATCTTTTTTTTTAAAAAAAAAGGAAGATGGGAAGAGGGCTCTTGAGTTAAAGGTGCTTACTTGTAAGAAATGGGACAAGAGGATTACTGTGAGTTTGAGGCCAATCTGGGGCTACAAAATGAGTTCCAGGTCAGCCTAAGTTGGAGTGAGATGCCTACCTCTACAAACCACAAGAACAGACATTAAAAAAAAAAAATGACATAGCCATAGCTAAACACAACTTTATTTTCTATACTGTCCATAATGATTAAAATTATTGAGACAGAGAAAGAAAAAATGAAAGTGCCTTTACTCCCAGAACACTTGGGAGGCTGAGGTAGAAGGATCACAGCGAGTTTGAGGCCAGCCTGGAGCCACAAAGTGAGTTCCAGGTCAACCTGGGCTAGAGTGAGACTCTTCCTTGAAAAAACAAAAGTAGCCAAAAAAAAAAAGGGGGGGGAGGGGAAGGAAAAGGCTGGGCATGGTGGCGCACGCCTTTAATCCCAGCACTCAGGAAGGAGGCAGAGGTAGGAGGAGGATCACCATGAGTTCAAGGCCACCCTGAGACTACATAGTGAATTCCAGGTCAGCCTGGGCTACAGTGAAACCCTACCTTGGAAAAAAAGAGAGAGAGAGAGAGAGAGAAGGAGAGGGAGGAAGGAAGGGAAGGAGGGAGGGAGGGAGACCTAAGGCAGTGTCTGTGTGTGAGTGGCAGAGGCTGTCAGGGAAAGGAGAGTCTAGTGGTCAGAGCCCATCTTGGAGTCAGACTGTTCTAATCCACTTCAGCCAGTTAGCAGCAGTCTGATTGGCCAAGTTAGCTTTCTGACTACCATCTGTTGTCAACTATAAGATAAACACAGTATTGGTTCCTTCTGTTTTTAGGGTAATGGAAGAAAGTAAGCAACAGTACCTGGCACGTAAGATATTTAAAATGCTCACAAAACAGTATGATCCCAATGAAGGGCTAAACGGAAGAGATGCCCTTGAGTGCTTGAGGGTAGAGAGCCCTTGATCCGAGTTACGTCACTGATTGAACACTGCTCAGTGACCCCAGAGCATGGCTAGGCAGTGCTCTCTTATCCAGATACACCCCTTCCTTTTGCCATGCCCAGGGGTGCACCTGGGAATGGCAAAGGGGTTAAGCTGCTCAAATGTGTTCTTCCAAAGCACGTGATGCATACACACAGCCTGGCTGCACTCGGTCACCCCAGCTTGAGGGAAATCCAGGTCAGAGAAGTAAGGTCACTTGCTGAGCGCCACACAGCCAACGAACTGCAGAACCTATTTCAAACCCAGGAGCTCAACTTCACAGCTCATGGGTGAAATCTGCCCTGTTACCAGAGCAGGGCTTTGTGAGTTCCCAGAAGGCCAGTCCCTAGGGGTGCTGTGTCTAGGGTGAGAGAAAGGGTTCTCTGGGGCTCAGTCAAGGAACCAAAATATAGAATCAACTTCCTTGGAAAAATGGACTAAGTTTCTCTTGACAAAAGAAAGAGTTCCTCTAACCAGGCGTGGCACACACCTTTAATTCTAGCACTGGGGAGGCAGAGGTAGGAGGATCTCTGTGAGTTCGAGGCCACCCTGAGACTCCATAGTGAATTCCAGGTCAGCCTGAAATAGAGTGAGACCCTACCTCAAAAAACAAAAAAAAGAGTGCCTCGCTCCATCCAGCAGTCAACCCATTTTCCTGCCTGCCTACTCTGTGCAGGTCTTGGACTCTGTGCTTGGGGTATGAAGACAGGTAGGACACATGATGCTTGACCTTGAGGCTAAATGCTATAACCTGAAGTCCTACCTTAATCCTACTTCCTTTCTCACTTGACATTCACCCTACTGGAGCCATCCCCAGCCGGTCTTCTTCAACTTCAGGTCCTTCACTGAGCTGCCTGCTGGACAGCTTCCCACATGTCCACTTGCCTTGCTCCATTCCAAACTGAACTCACCTCCCTCCCTCCCTTCCTTCCTTTCTCTCTCTCTCTCTCTCTCTCTCTTTTGGTTTTTCAAGGTAGGGCCTCACTCTAGCCCAGGCTGACTTAGAATTCACTATGTAGTCTCAGGGTGGCCTCAAGATCATGGCGATCCTCTGCCTCCCGACTGCTGGGAATAAAGGCGTGTGGCACCACACCTGGCTTTTCTCTTTCTTATTTCATACTTACATCTGAAGTCTCAACCTCTCCCCTGGACTTCTGTTAGTCTCCCCAGATCTCCCCAGACCTAAGCTGTTTCACATGGTGGCCTGAGCAATTTTTCTGAAATATATATGATTTTTATTTAAGAGAGAGAGGGAGACAATGTGCACACCAGGGCCTTCTGCAAATGAACTCCAGATACATGTGCCACTTTGTGCATCTGGCTTTACATGGGCACTAGGGAATCAAACCAAGCTCATCAGGCGTTGCAAACAAGCATCTTTAACCACTAAGCCATCTCTCCAAGCCAGAGAAAGAGGGAGAGGGGAAGGGAGAGAGAATGGGCGTGCCAGGGCCTCCACTCACTGCAAATGAACCCCAGATGCTTGCGCCCCCTTGTGCATCTAGCTAACATGGGTTCTGGGGAATTGAACCTGGGTCCTTTGGCTTTAAAGGCAAACGCCTTAACCGCTAAGCCATCCCTCCAAGCCCCTGAACTATATATTTTGAGGTAGGATCTCGCTGTAGCCCAGGCTGATCTGGAATTCACTATGTAATCTCAGTCAGGCCTCGAACTCACAGTGATCCTCCTACCTCTGCCTCTCAAGTGCTGAGATTTAGAGGTGTGCACCACCACACCCAGCTATTCAACTATATTTTTGATTGTGTCATTTCCCTCCCCTAAGCCCTCATCCACTTCCTACTAGTGACCCAGGTCCTTAGCATGACCCCTAAGCCCTGAATGCCATAGAGTCTGCTATCCCCTCCTCTCTGGCTGACTGCCCCTCTATGTCCCAGGTGACTTGAACCTCTTACACAGATCCTTCATGTGTTCCCTCCGCCTTTTGCCTCTTCCCCAGAAAGCCCTACACCCGCTTGTGCTTGGATAGTTCCTCATTGGTCCCTTCTGACCTAACCATAACACTACTCTTACCAGGAAGCCATTTGGGACTCCTCAGTAAAGTTCAGCGTTACCTCTAGCATGCTCTGCGCGCACTGAACTTCCCTTTGTAGGTGCTAAGCATGCCGTATTATCGCTGCTCATCTGCTACACGAGCTTCCAGGATGGGGAGGAGCCCGTGGTGAGGTGCTTAGCACCTTAGCTTTCTCATGCCCTCTGATATGCCACAGGCAGGCAGCCCTTGAGCTCGGCCAATAAACACAGTCCCCTGCCCTTCCTCTCCCTAGACTTACCTGCAGCCTTTGTTGTTCTGATTCCCGCTCTAGAACAGAGGCTTGGAGACACCTGGCTACCTCCTGCAGACTGCTGATGCTGGCCTTGCTCTGGGCCAGGCACAGTGCTAAGCCCTGAGCCTTCTCCCTCCACTCAATCTCCCTGGCCTCCGTCTGCCGCAGGGCTGTCTGTAGTCTCTCCAAGTCCTGCTGCAGGCTGGGCCCTAAAGAATCCAGTTTTGAAGGCTGCTCCTTTGCTGGGAAGGCACTACTGCGTCGTGGAGGAGAGGCTTCCAGAGTCTTCCTCTGCTGGGCCTCTCTCAGTTCCAGGATCTCCTCTTCCTTTCGGGCTAGGGTCACCTGGAGCTGCCTGAGGTTCTCCCAAACAGCCCTCGACTCCGCTCTCTCTCGCTCCAGACTCCGCTGCTTTTGGATCCCATTCTCTTGGCTGCGCTGAGCCAGCAGCTGCCCTTGTTCCTTCTGCTGTCTCAGCTCTTCATCCTTCTGGGCAAGGGCCTGCTGGAGCTGCTGCAAGTCCTCCTGGTGTCGGAGTTTTTGGTCTTGGATCTCACCTTCTTGTGCCCTCAGGGCCTCCTCCAGCTGTCGGGCACGTGCCTGGCAGGTGTCCAAGGTGGCTCGCAAGGTGGCAGTGCTGGCTTCCAGACTGCGGCTCAGCTCAGCCTGCTCCAGAAGACTCTGCTCCTTCTCCTGCAGGGAAGCCTGGGCCTTGCTGAGGGCCTCCTGCAGCGCCTCTGCCTGGCTCCACGCAGCCTCCTCCTGATGGCGGGAGGACTGGTTGTCAGCCCGTAGAGCCTCCAGCTCTTGATCTTGTTCCTTGAGCTTGGCCTGAGCTTGCAGGCAGCGGTCCTGCAGGGCCCTGGTTTCTGCCTCGTGTTCCTGGGCCTGTTCAGCACACTGCTGTTGAAGGGCCAGCAGAGCCCTCTCCTGCTCCCGAGACTCAGCCCTCAGGTCTCCCAGCACCTCCTCGAGGGCCTGCACCTGCCGCCCCTCCACTGCCAGCTCTTCCTGGAGCCTCTGCACCTGCTCCCTGCGCTCCTCCAGCCGCCCCTGGTGCTCCCTCAGAGCGGCGTGGGCCTGCTCGAGAGCGGCCTGGAGCGCGCTTGCCTTTTCCTTCGCGCTCTCCTCCTGGTCCTGGGCCTGCTGCTGCTCTTGCTGCAGGGCCTCCAGCTCCCGCTCCCTCTGCGCCAGGGCTCGCTGGGCCTCGTCCAGCCGGCACTGAAGCGCCTGCTCTTTCAGCTCCCCCCGCTCCTTGGCTTCCTGGAGGTGCCGCTGCAGGATCACGGCCTCCTGCTCTCGCTGGGTCAGGAGCAGGCTGGTCTCAGCCACCTGCTTGTGCAGGCCCTGGAGCTGCTGCTGCAGCTGGTCCTTGTGCTCCTGAAGTTCCTGGATGCACTCGTGCTGGCATTCCACCTCCTTCTCCTTCTCCCGCAGGATCAGCTTCATGTGCTCCAGGCTCCCGCGCTGCGTTTTAGTAGGGCTCTGTCCTTCCTCTGCGCGCTCGTGTGCGAGCTGCCTGTGAGAAGCCAGCTCCCGGCCCCGGTCTCTCAGGGACAGCTTGATCTGTTCCAGGTCTTCCTCTAGGATCTTGGTCTGCAGCGTCCTCTGGTCTTCCAGGACCTGAATCCGATCCTTTTGCAGCATGAGCTCCTGGCCCCTCCTCTCCAGGTCCTGAGTCAGATGCTCTTTCTGCCTCTGCAGCTCCTCGATCTGCTGGCGCAGGGACTTCGCCTCCTGGTCCCTCTCCTGCAGCTCTCGGGCCAGTAGGGTGCTGTGGCTCTCCAGCTCACGGAGCTGGTCGCCCTGTGCCTGCAGCTCCTGGCTCCTTTCTTCCAGATCCAAAGTGAGGTGGGTCAGAGCCACCCTCTGCACTTCCCTCTGGCCCTCAAGCTCCTTGATCAGCTGCTGCTGCTCCGCCACTTTGTGGTGGCTTTCCTCCAGCTCCAAGGTGAGGCACTCCAGAGTCACCAGCTGCTTTTCCAGATCTCGGATCTGTCCCCTCTGAGACTCGATCACCTGGGTCTGCTTCTCCAGATCCACAAGCTGACGCTCCAAGACATTCCTTTGGGTCTCGCGATCCTTCTCGAGCTCTTGGATGTGATCCCGCTGCACGGTCAGCTTCTGTTCTCGCTCCTGGACCGCCATGGGCAGGTGCTCCAAGACAGACCTGCACTTCTCCAGCTCCTGGATCTGCTCCTGTTGCAGGTCCACCTCTTGGTTCCTCTTCTTCAGGTCCAGCGAGAGCAGCTCCAGAGCGGCCTTCTGCATTTCCCGCTGCTTCTCTAGCTGCTGGATTTCTCCCTGCAGGGCCTCCACCTCCCCTTCTTTTTCAGACAGGGTCTGGGCCAGCAGAGCCAGATTCTCCTGCAGAGCCTTGCCCTGGGCCACCTTCAGCTCCCCCTGCTCTTGCAAAGCCTGCGCTCTCTCCCGCTCACTCTCCACCTCCTCAGTTTTCAGTTTCAGGGCCGAGCGTGCTGTGCGCAGATCTTCTTCCAGGACACCAGCAGCCGTCGCCTGAGCCCGGGCTTCCGCAACACATGACTGCAGATGTTCAACCTGAGCGGCCAGGCTCTCCTTGGATGCCTGAAGTAACTCTCGCTCACTCTGGAAAACAAGGGACAAAACTGCCTTAGACTGGATTACTTTCCTGACACTACCGTTCCAACAACAGCCTTTCCCTTCCTTATTCTGTGGCACCAGGAGTGACACAGACTCAATAAAGATGTATTAAGTGATACATTCCACTTAAGCTAGTCTCTTTTTTGTTTTGGGGGTGGGGGTTGAGGATAGAGTCTCACTCTACCCCAGGCTGACCTGGAATTCACTATGCAGTCTCAGGGTGGCCTCGAACTCACGCAATCCTCTTACCTCTGCCTTCCGAGTGCTGGGGTTAAAGGCCTGTGCCACCATGCCCAGCAGACTTAAGTTAATCTTGGAAGAGAGTGTCCCTACCACCTTCCAGGGCTCGTCTATGTGCAGGGGAGATAGTCTGGTACAAAAAGAGCCACCTTAGCCTGGTGTGGTGGCACATGCCTTTAATCCCAGCTCTCGGGAGGCAGAGGTAGGAGGATCTCCACACTGAGACTACACAGTGAATTCCCAGTCAGTGCAGGCCAGAGCAAAACCCTACCTTAAAAAATCAAATCAAAACAAACAACAAAAAAGAGCCATCTTAAAAATAAAAGAGAGACTGGTTGAGATGGGGAAGGGATATGATGGAGAATGGAGTTTCAAAGGGGAAAGTGGGGGGAGGGAGGGTATTACCATGGGATATTTTTTTATAATCATGGAAGTTAATAAAAATATGAGAAAAAAAAAGCCATCTTAGACTCTGGTCTTTCAGGGCAAGAGACAAAAAGTATTCAGAAAAAATAACTGGGCCAGGCATGGTGGCTCATGCCTTTATAAAATCCCAGCACTCAGGAGGCTGAGTTTGAGGCCAGCCTTGGCTACAGAGTGAGTTCCAGGTTGCCTTGGGCTAGAATAAGATCCTGCTTAAAAAAAATAAAAAAAAAAAATTGGAGGAAGATTCACTATGACCTTAACAGTGGTCCTCAGGGACATGGGAACAGCCAGAGGAATGTGAGACTTGCTGAAGGAAGCTGGGCACATGGTTACAGGTCAAGGTGGGCCTGAGCTCTAAGGCACTACCATGGCAGCCCTCTCCCCAAACCGGTACTTTACCTGGGCTTCTATTCTCTGCAGCTCTGCCTGCCGCAGGCGACTCTGCAAGGACGCCACAGTCTCATGCAGGTCTCTCAGCTCAGACTCTAGGGAGTTCTGTTTTCCTTCCCACTTGGCTTTCTCTTCAGGAAGAGGAGAGGTAGTGCAGTCAGACCCATGGTTGCGGGTGGGAGAGCACAGGGGTGTAGAGACAGATGGAGGATGGGGACCAGAATCAGAGGGGAAAAGGTCAGTAAGTAGAGAATTACATCCAACACCCTCGGCACCAGCCATCTGCTCCTGCTTGTCCCCTGCTGCTTCCAGACTCACACCTGTGCTGTGATGTCTGTGGCCAGCCCTGTGTGCCTGTGAACCGTCCTAACACTTCTTCCCCCCACTCTCCCAGACATCCTCAGCCCTCATCTCCGGACAGGGTGGAGCTAGCTGACAATAGGGGCCTTGTCCACGCCCAAATCACACGATTTTGTAGAGGTTCTTGGAGGCCTGGTGGCTCTGCTGGCTGCCCTGGAATCCAGCTGTTAGTATGGCTCTTAGGGAGCCTCAAATGCTTCAAAAAGGCCCAAAGTCCTGCCTCTGATGTTGTCTGCTTCTCTTCTACAGTAGAATATTGGGCCTCAAGACCCTCTCCTCTCCTCTCCTCTCCTCTCCTCTCCTCTCCAGGCAGTCGCCACCCTTGGCATGTGTTCTCTTGCCTCTTCTTGCATTTGCCCAAGTGGGTCCCTAATCCTTCTGACATCAAAGGCTAATTTTGAGGACACAGTTGGATAGAATAAAGGAGAAATGACAATGAATTTTACTAGGCTGGGGAGATGGCTCAGCAGTTAAAGGCACTTGATTACAAAGCTTGCTGGCCTGCGCTCAGCCCAGGTTCAAATCCCCTAGTACCCATGTAAAAAGCCAGATGCACAAAGTGGCACATGTATCTGTAGTGTGTTTACAGTGGCAAAAGGCCCTGGCATGCTCTCTTTCTCTCCTTGCAAATAAATAAATAAGTACAATTTTATCATGTTCTGATAGTCCTGGCCTTGGGTCTTCAATTGTGTGTATGTGTATCACCTGTGGAAACACAAACCTCCTCCTGTAAGTTTGCCAAATCTGTTCCTCTTCGCCCCTTCTTCCAGGATGGCCCACAAAAGCCAAGCAAAACAGAAAAAGGACTCAGGGGCTCACTGCCTCTTTGTTGGTGCATTAGCCATTGACTCTCTCCTCCCTCAAACCTGCCCACCTGCCCACCTGCCCTCTCTCTCTCCTCCTCCAATCCTGCCCACCTGAGCTCCTCACCTTCCTGGCTCTGGGAGAGCTGTCTCTGTAGGTCCTGCACCTCTGAGTGGGCCTGGCTCTTCTGGGCCTCGGCATCCGTTAGACGCTGTGTCAGCTTCTGGGCCTGGTCCCTCAGATCATCCTGGGCACGGAAGAACAAGGCTGAACTTGAACTCCTCGCCTGCAGCAAGTTATTCTAGCCAGAGTTTAAGCCCTTTCCTCACTCCCAGCCTCTGGGTGGCCATCATGGCCCCAGCCTCACATTTCTGAATTATTTACCTCTGAACTCACATGCATTTAGCTCCCTGAAGTGAAGATGGGTTCTGCTCCAACTAATGGGAGCTGGAAGTCCCTTTGGCTATATATATATATATATATATATATATATGTTTTCCCCTGAGGTAGACTGTTGCTCTAGCTCAAGATGACCTAGAATTCACTTTGTAGTCTAGTCTCAGGCTGGCCTCAAACTCACAGTGATCCTCGCACCTTTGTCTCCTGAGCACTGGGATTAAAGGTGTGCACCACCACATATGACTGTCATTTATTTATTTATTTATTTATTTATTTATTTAAAAGCCATGTAGCCCAGACTGGCCTCAAACGCATTACATAATTGAGGTTCCCAATCATTTAAGCTTTTCAACAGGCCTAGGGAGCCAGAAGGAGGGTAGGCATTATCTGCTCTACTTTGCAAGTGAACCCGCGGCCCAGGAACTCCAAATGCTTCAGTCATGGTTGCCAGGTGGAAAGGGAGACAGGTTGAATGCTAGAGGCGGGACTCGTCTCAATTTGATCTCTGGAGCAAAACAGGTCAAACTGCCTTATGCAGTTTTTGTCTTGGCCCCTTCAGGGGATGTAAAGGGCTCAGGAAAGGGAAGGAGGGCAGAGAACCTACCCGGGCCTGCTGAGTCTTCCACAGGTCTTGCTGAAGTTTCTGGAGAGCCAGTGCTATGGCCTCCACTGATGGCATGGTCTTCAGGAGGGTCCCTCTCTTCAAGAGGCTCCTGGATCCATTCTGATCTGAAAAAAATGAGGAAAAACCTTGTCATCTGGCTACCACTGTACCAGTCATCTCTTTTTTTTTTTTTGGTTTTTCAAGGTAGGGTCTCACTCTAGCCCAGGCTGACCTGGAATTCACTATGGAGTCTCAGGGTTGGCCTTGAACTCACGGCGATCCTCCTACCTCTGCCTCCCGAGTGCTGGGATTAAAGGCGTGCGCCACCACACCCGGCTCGTCATCTCTCTTCCTACAGGACAGTGGCCTTTCCACTGGTCCCTCCTCTCCTCAAAGAGTCTCTTCTGAGCAGTTCATGAGCATGCTCTCCGTGTTCCATGACTCAGGCACTGTTGTAGGTACTAGATAATGCTAACTATCAGTTACTATACATGTCCTATATACAGTAAGGAACTGTATGAGCTATTACATTTGATGTTTTTTGTTTGTTTTTAAGATTTTTTTGTTTTTGAGGCAAGCCCAACAGACTGGCCTTTTTTCTCAAAAAAAATTTTTTTTGTTTATATTTATGTATTTGAAAGCGACAGACAGACTGAGAGAGAAAGAAGCAGGTAGGCAGATAGAGAGAGAATGGATGCACCAGGGCCTCCAGCCACTGCAAATGAACTCCAGATGCGTGCACCCCCTTGTGCATCTGGCTAACGTGGGTCGTGGGGAATCGAGCCTCGAACCAGGGTCCTTAGGCTTCACAGGCAAGTGCTTAACCACTAAGCCATCTCTCCAGCCCCGAGACTGGCCTTTTTTTTTTTTAAAAAAAGCATTTCATCAAAAAAAAGAACACAAAATGGATTGTATCTTTATTTATTTACAGAGAGAGAGAGAGAGAATGGGCACTCTAGGGTCTCCAGCAACTGCAAAGGAATTCCAGACACGTGTGCTTCCTTGTGCATCTGGCTTACATGGGTACTGGGGAATCAAACCTGAGTCTTTGCAGGTAAGTGCCTTAACTGTTAAGCCCTCTCCAACCCAGACTGGCTTTTTTTTTTTTTTTTAAATGAGAGAAAGCGAAAGAGAGAGAGAGAGAGAGAGAGAGAGAGAAAATTGGTGCTTCAGGGCCTCCAGACACTGTAATTGAACTCAGACTTGTGTGTCACCTTGTTTGTGCTCATGTATGACCTTGTGCATGTGTCACCTTGTGCATCTGGCTTATGTGGGATATGGGGACTTGAACATGGGTCCTTAGGCTTCTCAGGCAAGCTGCCTTAACCACTAAGCCATCTCTCCAGCCCTTCTTGCTTATTTTTAAGAGCCTCATTCTTGCCCAGTCTGATCTGGAACTCATCTGTAGCCAAGACTGGCCTTGAACTCAGCAATCCTGCCTCAGCCTCCCAAGTGCTGGGATTATAGGCATATAGACATATATATAGAGGATGATGGCTCCATCATGGCTGGCTTGTTTTGGAGACAGGGTCTTATGTAGCTCAGGCTGGCCTGAAACTCACTAAATAGCCAAGGACGGCCTTGAACTCCTGCTCTTCCTGTCTCCTGAGTGTATATACTACCATATGTGGCCTGTTTCTCTTTCTCTTTTGAGACAGGGTCTCATTATGTAGCCAAGGCTAGTTTGAAACTCACTATGTAGCCCAGGCTGACCTCAAATTTACAATCTTTCTTCTGTTGCCTCCTGAGTGTTAGAATTACAGGCAGGTACCACCACATTTTTTTTTTTTTTTTTTTTTTTTTTTTTTTTTTTTTTTTTGGTTTTTCGAGGTAGGGTCTCACTCTAGCCTAGGCTGACCTGGAATTCACTATGGAGTCTCAGGGTGGCCTCGAACTCAGCAATCCTCCTACCTCTGCCTCCCAGTGCTAAGATTAAAGGTGTGTGCCACCACGCCCGGCCTGGTACCACCACATTTAACTTAGCTATATACATCTATAATTCTCATTTACTCCTTGGAAAAAAAACCCTATAAAATACCACCTTCATTTTACAGTTGAGGAAAATCAAGTTCAGAGAAATTAGGTGACGTGCCCACTGACATACAGTTACCAGATTTGAATCTGTGGTTCAAACGCACATAGAATTAACCCCAGCATTGGTGCAACAGCGCTGGAGGAACTTCATTCTCTTCCCTCCTCCCATGGGAGACAGGCCTGGCTTGGCCCAAAGGACTTAGCTGTTGGGTGGATGCCTCACCTGGCACAGGGCCCGAGAGAGAACGAGCAGAGTCGCCGCCACCCCTCAGCTCAGGCCGGTTCTCAAATGCACACCCGAGGGCCTGCTGCAGGACGGAGTACAGGACGGCCAGCTGGGCCTGGGCCTGGTTCTCGGGCTGCTGTTCTGTGGCCAGTGCCTCCAGCTGGCCCTCAGTGCTGCGCAGTCGCAGCTGCAGTTGGGCTGCCTTGGCCTCCTGGGCCCGCAAGGAAGCGCGGAGCTGCTGCTCTGAGATCCGCAAGGCCTCCAGCTCCTCCAGCAGCTGTGCTTCCTGGGCCACGAAGTCAGACTCCTTTTCCTTCACCTCCTGCCTCAGTTGCTCCACCTGCCAAGGAGGAGAGAGGCTCAGTGAGCAGGGGTCAGATACCTTCCCAGATTCTTCTGGGCCTGCCTCCACTCAATCCCTGAACAACTCTTGGTCAGGGAGGGAGGGTTCTGGCAGCTCTCCAGCAGGCAGGGAGGGCTTGAAATGAGGAGTATTCTAGATCTGACCCACGGGCCAGTGGGCTCTGGCTCTGGTTTCCCAGAGAGATATGCCAGCTCCCTGCTGTGATTAGACCTCTGCCCCCAAACCCTGACAGCGAGGTCGAAGTCAGGACCATCTGACAGGCGGATCTGTGTCCTTCCACCAGCTAACTCTCAATCTCCTTCTCTTCCCTTCCAGTTCCGTCTTTCCTCCACATTCAGGTTGAGGGTCTGTGAGCAGACTGAATCCTTAGAACCCTCTTTTTTTTTTTTTTTTGAGGTAGGATTTCACTCCAGCTCAGGCTGACCTATGTAGTCTCAGGGTGGCTTCGAACTCATAACTATCCTCCTACCTCTGCCTCCGGAGTGCTGGGATTAAAGGTGTGCACCACCACGCCTGGCTCTTGGAAGTCTTCTTGCTGTTGTCTACCTGATTTCAAGCATTTCTTGCTACCCACCTCCCCTTGCTGCATCTTGCCAATCAGATCAAGCACACATGTAAATGACCAGGCCCGGTGGGCACTCTGTTCAGGCGTCAGGTTCCCCACAGGAGCCATTTTCATCACTGGCTCAGGTTCCCAAGTCCCACTCTACTCCACCCCGGCCTTCCCCTCCTGTCAAGGCTATCAAGGTCCAAACCTATCCCGTCATTTGGAAAAGAGAAGTCACTCCACCTCACCAAGCGCAGCCTCCACTAAGGACGCAGAACTCAGTGACTGAAGGAAGTACCTGGCCACTGAGCTCTCTCTGCCTCTCTTGGGCCTCCTGCATGTCCTGGCGCAGGGAGCTCAGCTCTTCTTGTCTAACAGAGTCGGCTTCTTGTAAAACACACAGTCTTTCTTCCTTTTCTGCCAGAGACAGAGTCAAGCTTAAAAAAAAAAAAAAAGTCAAAAGGTCAATTGCTTACAATGCACACTTCCAGACGCAATTTGGCCTCAATAGCCATGACCTCACAATGCCTAGTACTACCTACACAAGACTCTCATAATAGGAGGAAAAGATGATGACATCAAAATAAAAGAGAGACTGGGCTGGAGAGATGGCTTAGTGGTTAAGGCGCTTGCTTGCAAAGCCAAAGGACCCAGGTTCAACTTCCTAGGACCCATGTAAGCCAGATGCACAAGGAGGGTGCACATGTCTGGAGTTTGTTTGCAGTGGCTGGAGGCCCTGGTGCGCCCATTCTTTCTCTCTCCCTGCCTATTTCTGTATCTGTCTCTCTCAAATAAATAAATAAAAATAAAAATATTTAAGAATATATTAAAAAAATAAAAGAGAGACTAATTGAGAGGGGCTGGGGATATGATGGAGAGTAGAGTTGTGAAGGGGAAAGTGGGGGAAGGGAAGGAATTATCATGGTTATTGTCTATAATTATGGAAGCTGTCAAAAATGTTTTGCTTTGTTTTGGTTTTTCGAGGTAAGGTCTCACTCTTGCCCAGGCTGACCTGGAATTCACTATGTAGTCTCAGGGTGGCCTCAAACTCATGGTGATCCTCCTACCTCTGCCTTCCAAGTGCTGGGATTAAAGGCGTGCGCCACCACGCCTGGCTCAAAACAAAGCTTTTAAAAAAAGAGGTCAGAGGCCTAGGTCATTCTTTCTGAGGAAATGACAAACCACCTTTTCTATTCCTTTTATTTATTTATTTTTTGAAGCAGGGCCTCACTCTATGTAATGCAGCCTGACCTTGAATTCAGTGTTATGGTGATCCTCCTACCTCAGCCTCCCAAGTGCTGGGATTAAAGGCGTGTGCCACCATGTTTTCATCTGATTATTTTTTTAAACATGTTTTTATTAGTCATGTACACAGTGTGTATACAGCCATGGTGGACCATCGTTAGTCCCCTCCCTGCCCTCACCCCTCCGCAGGGACCCTCCTTGTTGGGGAATGCGGGTTGTGCAATGTGGGGTTGGCCATCAGTTATGGGTAAGAGGCACAAAAAAAAAAAAGAAAAGAAAAGAAAAAAGAAAAAACAACAACAACAGCAAAAAAAAAGCACTCTAGCCTAGGCTGATCTGGAATTCACTATGTAGTCTCAGGGTGACCTTGAACTCACAGGGATCCTCCTACCTCTGCTTCCCGAGTGCTGGGATTAAAGGTGTGTGCCACCACGCCTAGCCTTAAACAAGTTATAATATTACTTTTAATTATTTATATTTTATTTATTTATTTATATCTGCAAAGGTAGAGAGAGAATAGGCATACCAGGGCCTCTTGCCATTGCAAATGAACTCCAGATGCATGTACCATTTTGTGCTAGAGATCTGAACTCAGACCAGCAGGTCTGGCAAGCAAATACCTTTAACCACTAAGCTATCTTTATAGCCCCTCATCTGATTATTCTAATCATAGAATTACTAATTAAAATAAAAATAGGCCAGGCATGGTGGCACAAACCTTTAAGCCCAGCACTTGGGAGGCAGAGTAGGAGGATTGTTATGAGTTCGAAGCCACCCTGAGACTACGGAGTGAATTCCAGGTCAGCCTGGGATACAGTGAGACTCTACCTCAAGAAAAAAAATAAAGGGCTGGAGAAATGGCTGAGCAGTTAAGGCGCTTGCCTGTGAAGCCTAAGGACCCACGTCTGACTCTCCAGATTGCACAGAGCCAGATGTTCAAGGTGATGCAAGGGCGCAAGGCTGCGCGCACGCGTCTGGAGTTCGACTGCAGTTGCTGGAGGCCCTGGTGCATCACTTCTCTCTCTCTCTCTCTTTCTATTGCTCATGCTCTCTCATAAAAAGAAAATAATAAAAAATACAAAATAAAAATAGCTGGGCATGGTGGCACACACTTTTAACTCCAGCACTTGAGAGGCAGAAGTAGGAGGATCACCATGAGTTCAAGGCCACCCTGAAACTACATAGTGAATCCCAGGTCAGCCTGGACTAGAGTGAAACCCCACCTCAAAAAAACAAAATAAATAAATATAAAAATAAAAATAGGGGGGCTGGAGAGATGGCTTAGCAGTTAAGTGCTTGCCTGTGAAGCCTAAGAACCCTGGTTCGAGGCTCGATTCCCCAAGACCCACATTAGCCAGATCCACAAGAGGGTGCACGGGTGTGGAGTTCATTTGCAGTGGCTGGAGGCCCTGGCGCACACCCATTCTCTCTCTCTCTCTCTGCCTCTTTCTCTCTCTGTCTATCAATCTCAAATAAATAAATAATAATAAATAAATTAAAAAAAAACGGGCTGGAGAGATGGCTTAGTGGTTAAGGTGTTTGCCTGTGAAGCCAAAGGACCTCAGTTCGATTCCCCAGGACCCGAGTAAGCCAGATGCACAAGGTGACACATGCATCTGGTATTCATTTGCAGTGGCTGGAGGCCCTGGCACACTTATTCTCTCCCTCTTACAAATAAATAAAATATTTTAATTTATTTTATTTTTTAAATTTTATTCATTTATATATTTGCAAGCAGAGAGAAAGAAAGAGGAGACAGAGAGAGAATAGGCACACCAGGGCCTCTAGCCACTGCAAAGGAACTCCAGATACATGCACCCCCCTCACCTCCCCCCCTGCATCTGGCTTACGTGGGTACTGGGGAATCGAACCTGGGTCCTTTAGCTTCGCAGGCAAACACCTTAACCGCTAAGCCATCTCTCCAGCCCCAAAATATTTGAATTAAAAAAAAAAGATGTGAAGCCAAGGGACCCTTCCACATAGCTACATGTATACTCCAGAGCCAGACATGTGGAAGGTAAGGTTACCTAAGCAAAGAATTGTCAAGGCCACTGTGTCCACTGTGGAGAAAGGCCCAAGCCACTTTCATGGCTGTCTACCATACCTGGTTTTCTCTCTCTCCAGTTCCTTCTGAATTCTACTATACTCCTGAGCTTCTTTCAGCTTTTCCTCAACTTCTTGTTTCACCAGCCTGTGTGAGTCATCCTGGGCCACCAGCTGAGACTTCAAGTCCTCTACCTGGAAGGTTAGAAACATTAGGCTAAGATGGTAGCATCTAAGGGGTCAATGGAAAGATGCTTCTAGCCTAGGGCTTTTGGGTCCTATAAGTGTACAGCCAGTGGCCTCTCTTTAGAGTTCTGGAGGGTCTACTAAATCCCTACACTGTCCTTTGTGTGTGTGTGTGTGGGGGGGTGTATGTGTGGGTGCCCTAACATACATGTGGACGTCAGAGGACAACCTCTGAGCATTGTTCCCTACCTTCTGCCTCATTTGAGATAGGGTGTCTTGTTTTGACCCTGTGAACACCAGACTAGCTGGCCCGTGAGTTTTAGGAGTCTCTTGACTCTGCCCCCCATTGATACAGGTGCACTGGGATTACAGACTGTGTGTTCCTTGCATTAGGCTGTCTGTGAGTAAGGAAGATTCTGACTCTAGTCATCAGTGTTGTGCAGCAAATGCTTTTAACCACTGAGCCATCTCCCCCGTCCCCTCTATACTGTTCCTAATCATGCTCTTCCCCCAAACCAGTCAGCCTGTCCCCCCAGCCTCACACATACTTCATAAAGGCAGACACAAGGAAAAACTCTTGGCTGAAAAGAACCACAGCCAAAGGCACAGTGATGGGCAAGAGTATAACTATACATTTTCAAAATAAAAAAATCAGAACGTCATCTGATAAGAGGATTCTGAGAGTGGAAAGCAATCTGGTATATATAGACACAATCTGCCCAAGAAAATGCATGTTCACTTCAGAGCGGTGGCAGTGGTCCCTCAGTATCCACGGTCAGTCCTTGTCTGATAGCAAGATCTGCAGATGCTCATGTCCCTTATGCAACTGCATAGTGCGTTTTTGTTTTGTTTCTGATTTTGAGACAATGTCTGTGGTAGCTGGAATGGATGCCCCCCAGTATATTCAGTCTTATTAAAGTTTCTTGGCTTTCCAGCTGCCTGTGGGTGGATCCTAGGGTCCAGCCTTAAGGTGTGGGGGTGGATTTGGAATTCCAGCCTAAAGGTAGGAAGAGTTCCTGAGTTCTGCCTGGTGTCCCTGAAGTGTGCTTGCTTGTGTCCGTCATGGTGTTGGGTTTCTCTCTGCTTGGGCTTGTGAAAGTGGGCCAGCTTCTTCTGCCATTATGGAACTTCCCCTGGATCTGCGAGCTTCAAATAAACCCCTTCTGCCATAACTGTGTCTGGTCTGGAGGTTTAGCCCAGTAACCTGAGCCTAACGCCTACAGTGTCCCACTGTGCGGCCTAGGCCATTCCTGAACTCAGTCCTTCTGACTCAGCCACCTGAGTGCTAAGATTACACTGTGTAGGATTTGAATATGATCTACGCATATTCACACATAAAGTTTGCATCTCCAGATTACTTAGACACACAATGCAATGCAAACATAATGGAAACAGTTATGGTACTCTTCTTGTCCAGTGAATAAGAAAATAAAGTCTGTACACTTAGAGTATGGACTTAATCGCCCTCCTCCCACCTACCTATTTTCCATTGGTTAACGTAGGATCTGGATGTGAAAAATGGATAAAAAGGGTGGACAATATTACACCAGGTACTTGCTCAGCTCTGGGGCCCCTCCAACTCCCCACTCAGTACTGTGGCCCACCCTGTCCTCCTGAGCTTGGGCAGCCAAACTCAGGCTCCCCCCTGTCCTCCAGAAAGGAGTGGCAGGGCCTGGCTGTGCTGGGAAGGGCTGTGGGGTGGGGTACAGAGGAGACAGAACCTGCTTCTGCAGGTCCATCTTTTCCTGCAGCAGGGTACTGCCCTCCTCCCGGAGGGCGGCAAGGTCGTCCCTGTGCTGCTGGGCCGTGTCCTTCAGCTCCTGCTGAACCTCCCGAAGCTGGGTCTGCAGCATCCCAGTGGTCTCCTGAAGAGGGAGAGGAACCTGTGAGAGCAGCTGAGCTTTCACCGGGGCTAGGTCTGGAAGTCCATGTGGTATAAACATTGCTTTTTCATTGCGTTGGCAAAAGCTGCGTCAGGAACCAGCAATCTATGTAGTTTTCACCTCAATTCCTCATTTCTATTCCCTCTCCTTCCTCATCAGAACATGGGCTCCCCAGACTTCTTGGTCCATGAGTTGGTAACAATCCTTTACCCAGGTCATCCAACAGCTTCCTGACCTTACATCCACTTGACTGCATACCCTCCACACACAGGCATACACACCTTCTCCACTCAGTGAGGTAATGTGTGAAGTAGCTATCCAGAGCTGCAATGGTGCTAAGTAGCTGAACATTTGTGACCATGCATATGCCCTATGTTTGATCCCCAGCACCACAAAAAGAACAACATTAAATATTTAGCTGGGTGTGATGGCACACGCCTTTAATCCCAGCACTCAGGAAGCCGAGGTAGGAAGATCTCTGTGAGTTTAGGCCAGCCTGAAACTACATAGTGAATTCCAGGCCATCCTGGGCTTGAGTGAGACCCTACCTCAAAAAAACAAAAAAATTAAATAAATATTTAAATTTGTATATATAGGCCTAGCTAGCCTGTTTTTTTTTTTTTTTTTTTTTTTTTTTTTTTTTTTTTGGTTTTGTTTTTTCCCCTGAGCCAAACTAGCCTTGAACTCAATCCTTCTACCTCACCCTCCCAAATGCTGGGTTTAAAGGCATGTACATTTATATGTATGCATTCATACACTATATAGCTCTTGTGTTTACTCTGGACATTTCCAGGCAAGGCAAATGCCTTAACCTCTGAGCCATCTCTCCAGCTCTACTCTGGACACTTCTAGAAGTGCAGTCACACACTAGGCTGACTCTTATGTCTACTCTGGACACTTCTAGAAGTGCAGTCACACACTAGGCTGACTCTTGTGTCTAACTTCTTTCACTTGAACATTTTCAAGGTTCATCTTTGCAGTACTATGGAACTGAGTTCCTCTGAACCTACAAATCTCAGCTGAATTGTCACTTTCTCGGTGAGGTCTTTCTGACTATCTTATTCCAGAGCAGCTTCTTTTGAATTACTCTAGATCACATCATTTATTTATTTATTTATTTTTAGTTTTTTGAGGTAGGGTCTCACTCTAGCCCACGTTGAACTGGAATTCACTATGTAGTCTCAGGGTGTCCTCAAACTCACGGCGATCCTCCTACCTCTGCCTCCTGAGTGCTGGGATTGGAGGCATGTGCCACCATGCCTGGCTCCTTTTATTGTCTTTACAGAGGTCATTAGAACCTGTAACAATCTCACTTATTTTGTATCTTCTCACTGTTCATCTGTCTTTACTGACAGTGTGTAAGTTCCTCGAGGGCAAGAACCATGTCTGTCATATTGGCTTTTGGACCAGAGAAGACCTTCTGTGGAAGACATACTGAGAAACTGTTCTGTAAAATGGGTGAAATAACACTCAGGCCACCCTCATACCTGCTCCCTCAGCTTCTGAATCTTCATGTCCTGCCTCAGCCGTTCCAGCTGCTGGCCAGCATCTGCCAGCTCCTTCTGGGTCTGTAGCAGTGTCTCTAGGAGGGACACCCTCTCCTTTTCCGTTTCCAGCTGCACCTGTGGAGGGGCGGAAAGGGCAAGGGCTTGACGGCTGGCTATCACGCTCATCCCAGCGGCCACAGGCACACCCCATCCACCGGAGGGAGCTTCCAACAAACAGGGCAGGAGCTGAGGGCTTCTGAGCCCACTGACTTAGAACCAGGAAGTGCACAGACTGCCACTAGTTGGCAAGCTGACAGGATGTGGTAAATATCGGCCCTCCCTCAGGAAGTGTGACATACTGGCTGCCTCACAGCGAGCAGTGCAGATCACCCTGCTAACTAGCAGCAAATTGGGTAGCTACATTCTCTTCTGGAAACCCCTCCACAGTCTCCTCTTAGGAGGGGAAAAGGAAGTGGGCCAAGGCTGGAAGAGTCACAAAAAGAGGTACGGTTCCAATCCTCCACCTGGTAGAGGGCACTGTCGGCCTGGGTCCGGTCCTCTTCCCTCTGTGCACGGAGGGCCTCTGTTTCTAACTGCTGCTCCTTCAGCCTCATTTCCAGCTCCTTTCTTTCCCTCTCGAGGCTCTCCAGGGTCTTATCGAACTCCTGCTGATGGAAGGAGCGCTCTTTCTCCTGAACACGTGAAGGAAACAACACTGTCAGAACCCAGTGGGTGGGAGAAGCAGGAGAACTGGTCTGGAGCGACAATCTCTACTCTCTTGCTGTGTGACTTCAGTACTACTTTAAGCCTGTCCACTCATCTGTAAAGTGAAGTTTAATCATCCCTGCCTTGGAGCTGGGTGTGGTGGTGAGACTACATAGTGAATATTCCAGATCAGCCTGGGCTAGAGCGAGACACAACTCAAAAAGCTAAAAAAAGAAAAAAAAATTTCCTGCCTTATCTGTTTCTCTAAATTTTATGAACCAAATGAGATAAACAGAAAGATAATACACATAAGTGTGCTTTATAAACCTCATATAAGCCATAAATATCTGTTATTTTAAAAGAAACCACAGGGCTAGAGAGATGGCTTAGCGGTTAAGGTGCTTGCCTGCAAAGCTAAAGGACCTCGGTTTGATTCCCCAGGACCCACGTTAGCCAGATGCATAAGGTGGCACATGCATCTGGAATTCGTTTGCAGTGGCTGGAAGCCATGGTGTACCCATTCTCTCTCTCTCAAATAAATAAATAAATAAATAAATAAAAATAAATAAATAAAAGAAACCACACCATAGCCATCAGGGAAATGCAAATTAAAACTACTTTGAGAGCCAGGTGTGGTGGCGCATGCCTTTAATCCCAGCACTCAGGAGGCAGAGGTAGGATAATCACCTTGAGTTTGAAGCCACCCTGAGACTACATTGTGAATTCCAGGCCAGTCTGGGCTAAAGCGAGACCCTACCTCAAAAAAAGCAAAAACAAACCTACTTTGAGATTCCATCTCACTCCTATCAGAATGGTTATCATCATAAAAACAAATGACCTGCCTATTCCTCTCTCTCTCTCTCTCTCAAATAAACAAACAAAAAAATGACAATAAATGCTGGTGAGGATGTAGAAAGAGAGAAACCCTTCTACACTATTGTTGGGAATGTAATTTAGTACAGCCACTGTGGAAATCAGTGTGGAGGTTCCTGAGACAGCTAAAAACAGATTTACCATAAGACCCACTATACCACTCCTACGCATATATCCTAAGGACTCATCTCATTACCTTAGAGATACTTGCTTAACCATGTTTATTGCCACTCTATTCACAATAGCTAGGCAATGGAACCAGCCTAGATATCTCTCAACTGATGAATGGATAATGAAGATGTGGCACATTTATACAATGGAGTTCTCCTCAGGAGTAAAGAAAAATGAAATTATGAAATTTTCAGGAAAATGGATGGATCTGGATTATACTTAGTGAGGTAACTCAGGCCTGGAAAGCCAAACATCACATGTTCTCTCTCATATGTGGATCCTACCTACAGATGATTGTACTTCTGAGTGAATTGGAATAAAGCTAGAAAGGAGGTATAAAGGAAATAGAAAGGTAGGGAAGGGGGGATTTTTAATAGGATGGTATTGTATATATGTAAGCAGAAGAACAGATTAATGGGGGTGGAAAGGCCTAAGTGAGGTCAGGGAAAGAGACTGAGTAAAGGAAAGGTGGGAGAGCTAATCAAAATCTAAGAGGGAGCTTGGTGTGGTGGCGCACGCCTTTAATCCCAGCACTCGGGAAGCAGAGGTAGAAGAATCACCATGAGTTCAAGGTCACCCTGAGACTATATAGTGAATTCCAGGTCAGCCTGAACTAGAATGAGACCCTGCCTTGAAACCCCACCCCACCCCCCCAAAAATCTAAAAGGATATGAATAAGTCATATGGAAACCTACTTTTTTGGACAATGGAACACCCAGAAGCCATAGATTGTTACTAGAAAATTTTCAGTGCCAGGGATAGGCACCTTTCAGTGACTTGTTGGTCAGGGAGGTCCCTGATGCCCCCAAAATATTACAGGCCATTGCCAAGGCTCTTGGTTTCCTACCAGGAATAGATGGTAATGCTGAACACTCCACATACTTGGGCTGCAAGGTTACTGAGAAATCCTACTGGAACTGAGCTGAAAACCTACTCTGTTTAGGCCAGCTGAGAGAAAGCTGGAAAAAAACTATGCCACATGCAGTTCAATGGAAGAGAGAGAAATCACCAGTGAAGATACTCAACAGTGGACACTGCAAGCCTTAAATTTGGCCAGCCAGGCCAAATGAGCCAACAGGTGCAATAGTGGCATGTCTGTTATGGGGGAAACCAACCACTCTCTAATTGGACAGGAGGCCTGCTCCATGGGACGGAATACAGGCCTGATACTGAAAACCTATGACAGGGTTAGTCATGAGCCCTTGGGGTGTAACATCTGCTGGTATCTGGCTAAATGTATATGCTATGCTCATCAAACTGCCCAGTAAGCACTTCTCTTAATGTTCATACCCTTATATTAATGCTACTCTCACTACTGGTTAGAGAAACTTCTCTTTTCACATGGTAGAGACCTTGGGATGACTCAGAAGGCACCATGGTGCTGAGAAGAAGTAATAGAGGGTCTAGAGAGATGGCTTAGCAGTTAAGGGACAAAGCCTAAGGACCCACGTTTGATTCCCCAGGACCCACATAAGCCAGATGCACAGGTGGCACATGAGTCTGGAGATCAGAGAATCACTGGGCTCATTATTCAGCCAGTCTGAAAATGGCAGCTCTGGGCTCAGTGAGAGACTCTGTCTCAAGGAAACACATGGATGAGTGATAAAAGAAGACACCTGACATTCTCCTGTGGCCTCCTGCATACGTGCACACTGGCAGCATACATCTACACCACGCTACATATGCTACACACACACACACACACACTACACACGCACACACACACATCACCAAGCCCCAGGAATCTTCCTGTTTCTGCTTCCTCAGCACTGAGATTACAGGTGTGTGTCTGAGTGCCTGGCTTTTATGTAGGTTCTGGGGATCTGAACTCATGTTCTCATGCTTGGGCAAGCACTTTACTGAATGAGTCATCTCTACCCCCTTCTTTTTTTTTTCCCCGAGGTAGGATCCCTTTCTAGCCCAGGCTAGCCTGGAATTCACTATGCATTCTCAGAGCATCCTCGAACTCACAGCAATCCTCCTGCCTCTGCCTCCCAAGTGGTGGAATTAAAGGTGTGTGCCACCACGCCCGGCTAATTTTTTTGTTTTGTTTTGTTTGTTTTTTGAGGCAGGGTCTTGCTGTAGCCCAGGCTGACCTAGAATTCACTATGTAGTCTCAGGGTGGCCTTGAACTCATAGTGATCCTCCTACCTCTGCCTCCCGAGTGCTGGGATTAAACATGTGCGCCACCACGCCCAGCCCTAATTCTTAGTATTCTATACACACCAAACAAACAGCAACACACAAAAGAACCCCAACAATAATAGCTAATACAAATACAGAGCTCACACTATGCCAGGAAGCTAGATTTTATTTTATACCTTGGTGACCAAATTTCACTTTCCTTTCCTTTTTATTTATTTATTTATTTTTTTTTGGTTTCTCGAGGTAGGGTCTTACTCTAGCCCAGGCTGACCTGGAATTCACGAATTCACTATGTAGTCTCAGGATAGTCTCAAACTCTTGGCAATCTTCCTACCTCTGCCTCCTGGGTGCTGGGATTAAAGGCGTGCACCAGCACGCCCGGCTCTTTCTTTTTCCTCTGTAGTCTCAGGATGTCCTCAAACTCATAGCAATTCTCCTCCCTCAGCTTGCAGAGTACTGTGATTAAAGGGGTGTGCCACCATGCCCGGCCAAATTTCACTTTTCTAAGCAGTCATAACTTGAGCATCAGCCAGCAGGGGGCTGGGGGGTTGGCTCAGTGGATAAAGTGCTTGCCATGTACGCCTGAGGACCTGACTTCAGATCTCCTAACCCCATGTAAAAGCCCAAAGCTATGATAGGTGTCCATAATTCCAGCATACCTATGGCAAGATGGGAAGTGGAGACCGGAGAACCTCCTAGAACCTCACAGATCATTTAGCCTGGCAAGTGGAGCAGCAGACAATGAACAGTGAGAACCTCTGCCTCAAAGAAAGTGAGGACCAACACCGAAAATTTCCCTCTGGCCTCCGTGCGCACTGCATTCACATGAACACGCACACCCCCACCACACGAGAGCCAGCAGGTGGCCATGTCTGCCTCTCCTCTCCCCCAGCCACACCCACCACCTACCCATTTCTCTCGGAGTCTGTTCACCTCCTCCTCGTGGGCCACCTTCTGCTGCTCCAGGACAGCCTGCCCATCTTGTTCTGCTCGGGCCAGCTGTCTGGCTGCAGCATCCCGCTCCTGCTCTGCCCGGCTCCTTTCAGCATCCAGTTCCAGCTTCAGGCATCGCACCTCCCCTACAGTATCAGGCAAGATCAGCTCCGGGCCTCAGCCTCACACCACTCACCTAATGATATTCTCCCTGCCCAACTCCCACCTCAGCGGCCCTGAGCCTGGCCGAGGCCTCCCACTACCTTCTTGGCTTTCAACATCCCCGTCGAATGTCGTGGGCTCTCACCTTGAATTACCTCCTTGGCTTGAGTGACAGTTTGAAGTTGGACCTCCAGCTGCCCCTTGGTGACCTCTATCAGAGAATTTTGTTGCTGGGCCTCAAACAGACTGCTCTCCAGTTGCTCCTTGGCTGAGCTGTGAGGTTCGGGAATCAGGAAGTTCTCACCCGTCAAGCCCATAACCCTTCCTCAAGAGGAGTAGAGTTCTAAGTATTGGCTATCTGGCGAAGGTAGCAGGACAATTATAAATTCATACGTCCATTAGACCTCATATTCTTAGGGCAGGGAACTTGGCTACCCGCTTCCTTGCAATGCTCTCTGTGCTGGATGGAATTAAGTGTGGACTCTACCTGAGCCCCAGAAGTTGTTCAGCAAGGTCCTGGCGGTCCCGCTCCACGGCCTGTAGACGCACCTCCAGAGCTGCCCTCTCCCTAACGAGGGCTTCTTTCTCCTGGACTGCCCTGGCCAGCACGTCTTCCTGTCGCTTCGCCTCCTGATGCAGCTGCTCTAGCTGAGCTGTGACTGCTCTCTGCTGGTGCTGCGCCTGATGGAAGGAGAGAAACCGGTGAGACGGAGCAGGGGCAGACGCCCAGCAAGTGAGGCCTATCAGCTCTTCAAAGACTCTGGGCCCAGCACTGTGAACACTGAGCATTGCTCACTTCATAATAACTGGTATTTATTTATTTCTTAGATCAATGGAGAGCCCCTGTCCAAGACGTACGCTTTTCTTAGGAGCAAAACACTGTATTAGGGACAACCATGGGTACACCCATAACACCAGGAGGAAAGTGATCTGAGTTTGAAGGAGACTCTAAAATTGGAGATTATGTTTAATTATTAGGACTATAAGAGGCTTGGTGGGGGAAACATGACTTTGATGACTACTCTTCCTTATCAACTTGACTGCACTGAGAATCACCTAGGAGACACACCTCTGGGCTTGTCTATGAGGGCATTTCTGGAAAGGCTTCAGGAGGAGAGAAAACCCACCCTGAGTGTGGGTGGCACCATCCCATAGGGCTGAGGGCTCAAACTGAATAAAAAGGCAAAAAGTGACGCCCAGCGGAGCATTCCCCTTCTCTGCCTCCTGGTCTGCTGAGATGTGAGCAAGCAGCTGTCACACACTCCTGCTGTCACAGAGCCACCTGGTACCAATGCTTTCCCCACTATAATGGACCATGTCCCCTCCAACTGTGAGGCAAGACAAACTTCACCTCCCTTAAGCTGCTCATTGTCAGGTAATTGATCATAGCAACAAGAACAGCAACTAATATAATGACCTTTGAGCCAGGTCGTATGTCACACCAAGAAACAATTTGTTTATTCATGTTATGTTTGGCCTTGAGCTAAAAATAGAACAGGTAAGTCAGTCACAGCCTTAGCTGGATATAGTAGCTATAATCCCAGCAGTTGGGAGGCAGAGAAGGAAGTTCAAGACCAGCCTAATCTACATGGCAAGTTCCAGGTACATACATATATAGTATAGGATATAGGAAAAGCATCTAACTTAAACTATGGTAGGAAGTAGTGAGGAATCAGTGAAAGACTCTTATAAAAATTCTTTTTGGGGGGGCTGGAGAGATGGCTTAGCAGGTAAGCGCTTGCCTGTGAAGCCTAAGGACCCCGGTTCGAAGCTCGATTCCCCAGGACCCACGTTAGCCAGATGCACAAGGGGGCGCACGCGTCTGGAGTTCGTTTGCAGTGGCTGGAAGCCCTGGCGTGCCCATTCTCTCTTTCTCTCTCTCTCTCCCCCTCCCTCCCTCCCTCCCTCCCTCCCTCCCTCCCTCTTTCTGTCTGTTGCTCTCAAATAAATAAATAAAAATAAACAAAAAAAATTTTAATTCTTTTTTAAAATTAATTTATTTTTTATTAACACCTTTCATGATTGTAAACAATATCCCATGGTAATGCCCTCCCTCCCCACTAAAAATTCTTTTTTTAAAGTTACTTATTTATTTATTTATTTGAGAGAGAAAGAGAGACAGGGAGAGAGCACCCAACACTAGTTATTTCTAAGGAAAAAAAGACTTCAAAAATTTGGGGCTGGAGAGATGAGTTAGCACTGAAGGAGCTTTCTTGCAAAGCCTAAGGACCCAGGTTCAATTCCCCAGTACCCACATATGCCAGAGCACAAGGTAGTGCATGTGTCTGGAATTTATTTGTAGTGGCTGGAGGCTCTGGCATGCCCACACTCTCTCTATTTGCCTCTTCCTCTCTCTCTCAAATAATGAAATAATTAAAATATTTTTAAGTATTTATTTATTTTGCCAGGTGTGGCAGTGCACATCTTTAATCCCAGCATTTAGGAGGCAGAGGATAGCTATGAGTTCCAGGCCAGCCTGGGACTGCAGAGTGAGTGACAGGTCAACCTGGGTTAAAATGAGACCCTGGCCGAGTGTGGTGGCACACGCCTTTAATCCCAGCACTCGGGAGGCAGAGGTAGGAGGATCGTCATGAGTTCGAGGCTACCCTGAGACTCCATAGTGAATTCCAGGTCAGCCTGGGCTAGAGTGAGACCCTACCTCGAAAAACAAACAAACAAAAAAAATGAGACCCTGCCTAGAAAAAAAATTATTTACTTATTAGCCTGTATAAGTGTGTGAGCATGCCAGGGTCTTTTGCCACTGCAAATGAATGCCTTTCCTGCTTACATGGGTGGATGGGAATTGAATCCAGGCTGGCAGGCTTTGCCACAAGTGACTTTAACTGTTGAGTCATTTCCCCAGCCACAGGAAGTAAGTCTTTTTTAACTTTCTGAGTCATTTTTATAGTTGCAAGGAGCAGGTATTACACCTGCACGTGATGGGACTAGTTTTGTCCTCTTACCTCATTTAATTTCTCTTTAAGTTCTTCCTTTTCTTCTTGGATGCCCCTAAACTCTGCCTGTAGATCAGCCCCTGCCTCCTCCGCCTTCTGCAGCTGAGTCTCCAGGTGGGTTTTCTTTTCCCACAGGGCTTCTCTGCTCCGCTCCACCTCAGCCAGGTCCATCTGCAAAGAGCTTCGTGCCTGCTCAGCCACCTCCGCTCTGCTGCACACAGACTGGTTGTCCTGCTCCAGCTACCAGCCCAAGAGGGAAGGGAACGTAGGGTATAAAAGCCAAATGGTTATAATTTCCCTAAGCGGCCTTAAGTGCTGGACTGAAATCCATATGAGCTACGAATCTATCATGAACACAGGAGTGCTTCAGCAGGGAAGTGGGGCGGGGGAGGGAGGACCAATTTATTTGATTAATGTGGAGATGCAAATAAAAATTATTCTTCTCGGGCTGGAGGTAGGGCTTAGCAGTTACGGCGTTTATCTGCAAAGTCAAAGGACCCAAGTTCGATTCCCCCAGGACCCACATTAGCCAGACACAGAAGGTGGCACATACATCTGGAGTTCGTTTGCAGTGGCTGGAGCCCTGGCACGCCCATATATTCTCTTTCTCTCTCTCTCTCTCTCTCTCTCTCTCCCTCCCCCCTCTCCCTGTAAATGAATAAAAATAAAATATAAAAAAAATTACTCTTCTCAAAGAATTCACAATAGGGCCAGGCATGGTGGTGCACACCTTTGACCCCAGCACTTGGGAGGCAGAGGTAGAAAGAACACTGTGCATTTGAGGCCACCCTGAGCCTATATAGTAAATTTCAGGTCAGCCTGGGATAACCCTACCTTGGGGAAAAAAAAAAAGCCAGGCGTGGTAAGGCACGCCTTTAATCCCAGCACGTGGGAGGCAGAGATAGAAGGATCACCAAGAGTTGAAGCCATCTGAGACTACATAGTGAATTCCAGGTTAGCCTGAGCTAGAGACCGACCCTAATTTGAAAAATCAAAATAAATAAATAAATAAGAATTTAAACGGCTGGAGAGATTGCTCGGTGGTTAAAGGCACATGCTTGCAAAGTCTGACAACCAGGGTTCAATTCTCCAGTTCCCACATAGTAGCACACTCTAGAGCATACATTCTCTCCCTTTCACTCTCTACTTGTAAATAAATGAAATTATCTTTAATAAGTTATATTTATTTATTCATTTTTTTAGAGAGCAAGAGAGAGAATTGGTGCACCAGAGCCTCAGCAACTGCAATTGAACTCCAGAGGCTTGCGCCACATAGTGGACATGTGAGACCTTGCACTTGACTCACCTTTGTGCATCTGGCTTACTTGGGATCTGCAGAGAGACGGAACATGGGTCCCTAGGCTTCTCAGGCCTTAATTGCTAAGCCATCTCTCCAGCCCTATCTTTTTAAATATTTTATTTATTTATTACAAAGAGAATGAGAATGGGCCTCCTGCACAGCAGACGAACTCCAGATGCATGGGCCATTTGTGTGTCTTGCTTTACATAGGTACTAGGGAATCAAACTCAGGTTGTCAGGCTTTGCAAGCAAGTGCCTTTAACCACTAAGCCATCTCTCCAGTCCAGTAAGAAAATAAATATATACTCAACAGTGGACACTGCAAGTCTTAAATTTTGCCAGCCAGGCCAAATGAGCCAATGGGTGCAATAGTGGCACGTCTGTCATGGTGGAAACCAACTGCCCATTAATTGGAATGGAGGCCTGCTCTATGGGAGGGAATACATTCCTGATACTGAAAACTTAAAACAGGGGTAGTCATGAGCCCTAGGGGTGTAACATCTGCTGCTGCATGGCTAAATGCATATACTCTGCTCATCAAACTACCCAGTAAGCACTTCTCTTAATGTTCATACCTATATATTAATGCTACTCTCACTTTTGGTTGAGAACCTTCTCTTTCAGAGGGCAGTGACCTTGGGATGACTCAGAAGGCATCATGGTGCTAGAAAGAAGTGACAGGAGTGCTCATCACTGCAATATCTCTATCACACCTTCCAAGGCTCAGGGTCTATTGCAGAAGAAGTGGCGGAAAGAATGTAAGAGCCAAAGGAAGGGTAGGACTCCTTACAACGTGCTCCCCCCAGACACAAAATGGCCTGGATATCCATGACCTCACAATGCCTGACACTACCAACAGAAGACCATCATAATAGGAGGAAAAGATCATGACATCAAAGTAAAAGAGAGACTGATTGAGAGGGGGAGGGGATATGATGAAGAATGGAGTTTCAAAGGGGAAAGGGGGGGAGGAAGGAAGGCATTACCATGGGATATTGTTTACAATCATGGAAGTTGTTAATAAGAAAATTAAAAAGAAAAAATGAAAAAAAAAAGAAAGAAAATAAATATGGGGCTAGAGAAATGGCTTAGTGGTTAAGGTGCTTGCCCATGAAGTCTAAGTACCCAGGTTTGATTCCCTGGTACCCACATGAGCCAGATGCACAAGGTGGTACATATGTCTACAGTTTGTTTGCAGTGGCATGCCTGTTCTCTCCCTATCTGCCTCCCTCTCTCTCTGAAATAAATAAATAAGTAAAATATAAGAAAATTAGCCACGCACGGTGGCACATGCCTTTTATCCCAACACTCAGGAGGCAGAAGTAGGAGAATCACCGTGAGTTCAAGGCCACCCTGAGATTACATAGTGAATTCCAGGTCAGTCTGGGCCAGAGTGAGACCCTACCTCAAAAAACAAAAACAAACAAACAAACAAAAAATATATATATAAAAGAAAATTAAAAATAAAATAAATAGCTGGGCATAGTGGCTCACACCTTAATCTCAGTACTCATGAGGCAGAAGTAGGAGGATCACTATGATTTTGAGGCCACCCTGAGACTACATAGTGAATTCCAGGTCAGCCTGGGCTACAGCGAGACCATACCTTGAAAAGCTAAATAAATAAATAAAATAAATATATTATTTTTAAAATATCTTATTTATTTACTATTTAGCTAGTTTAGAACAAGCTAGACTAGCTAAATTGATGAGCACGGGTCAAGTGAGAGACCCTGACTCAGAAAATAAGATGAAGGGCAATTGAGGAAGGCACCCAATGTCAACCTCTGGCCTCCACAAACACTCTCATACACATGCACCCAGCACACATATGAACATACATACCACACACATACACATGCAAAAAATAAAATTATGGTTTCAATAATTTATAACAAATAGAGATTTTGGGGAACTGGGCTCTTCAGCAGATTCTTTTCTGGTAATGCCACTACACTACCAAACAGGGTTAAAAACCTGGTCTTGCTTCCAGGGGACATGGGCCCCTCTCTAGTATTGATAATTTTTCCTAGAACTCAAAGTTTCTGCTGGAGGAATGGGACAGGAATATCGATGGTGGTTAAACCTCATCCTTTGCTCTTCTTTTTTATTTTATTTTATTTTTCTTTATTTATTTGAGAGTGACAGGGAGAGAAAGAGGCAGATAGAGAGAGAGAATGGGTGTGCCAGAGCCTCCAGCCAATGCAAACAAGCTCCAGATGCATGCGCCACCTTGTGCCTCTGGCTTACTTGGGTCCTGGGGAATTGAGCCTCGAACCAGGGTCCCTAGGCTTCACGGGCAAACACTTAACCGCTAAGCCATCTCTCCAGCCCCCTTTGCTCTTCTTGAGCTGTTAAAGCTTCGTTTACTCTGGAGCTGGTCTATCTGGGCCAATTCCATGAAGGGTTCTCTCCTACTACAGGCATCATCTCTGTCTGCCCCTGGCTCACTGTCAGTCGAAGCCCAACTGCACCCTGGGAAACAGACAAGCCTTTGCTCACCTGGAGAAGCTGCTGGTTCAGGCCAACTTTATCTAAGGCCAAAGCCTCATTTAAGGCACTGAGCTTGACAGTTGCAGCCCGCAAATCAGCTACTTCTGTCTTCAGGTTGTTCTCAGAACTTGACAGTTCTGCAATGGATTGTTCTGCCTAAAAACAAAGGGGGTTAAAGAATTTCACATTTGTAGTTTTATTTACTTATTAGAGACAGAGGGAGAGAGGGGGAGAATGGGCACGCCAGGATCTCTAGCCACTGCAGATGAATACCAGACGCATGCACCACCTTTTACATCTGGCTAACATGGGACCTGGAGAATCGAACCAGGGGTCCTTAGACTTTGCAGGCAAGCGCCTTAACAGCTAAGCCATCTCTCCAGCTCCACAGTCCTCCTTTCCTGAAATAGTAAACGTGCACATTCCCAACACCTGATGCCTTTTTTTTTTTTTTTTTTTGTATTTTGAGGTAGGGTCTCACTCTAGCACAGGCTGACCTGGAATTCACTATACAGTCCCAGACTGGCCTCAACCTCACAGTGATCCTCCTACCTCTGCCTCCTGAGTACTGGCACTAAAGATATATGCCACTATGCCTGACCTGCTTTTTTTTTTTTTTTTTTTTTTTGGTAAAAGGTTATATACCACTCCACCCCTTCCTTAACATACGAAAAGTTTTTATTCATTCATTCATTCATTCAGAGACAGTAGCTCACAGCATAGAAACACAGGCATTAGAATGTATAAACAACTACAGCTGTAATGACACCACAGAAACCGTGACTACTGTGTGTTCTGGGAACTCAAAGAAGGCGTAATTCATTTCAGTTTTTTTCTTTTCTTTTCTTTTTGTTTTTTCAAGGTAGGGTCTCACTCTAGTCCAAGCTGACCTGGAATTCACTATGGAGTCTCAGGGTGGCCTCGAACTCTCAGTGAACCTTCCTACCTTGGCCTCCCGAGTGCTGGGATTAAAGGCGTGCGCCACCACGCCCAGCTCAGAAGTCGTTAATTCAACCTGAGAGTGTGAAGACTGCTTGGGAGAGGAGCTGACCGCTGAGTACTGAGAGATGATTGATGACCAGTTCAGGAAAAGAAACGGAGGTAAAGAGGACAGGTACACAAAGCACGAGTCATGAAGGAGCATGACTAACCGACAATGTGACTGATGCCATCTGTGTGGCAGAAGCAATTAGGAAACAGGACTGAGGACGGGTGTTTGGAAAGGGGAGGCCAGAAACACAGTTTCACGCACATGACAAAGAGTTCCGACTGTGGCACCAGAGTTGGGAAACCACTGAGTGGTTTTCAGAGCCTGACATAACCAGATCTCTACTTTAGAAACTCAATTCCAATATAGAGGGCATGCTGTGAGAGAGGACCAGATGGAGAGACGAGTCATTAAGGACAGAAATATAAGGAGACATGGCTTGAAGGGTAAGGAGTGAGCCTGCACGCATGTCCCCTTCCCTGGAAGCATGGCTACGACACCCCAGCGAGTGAGGAGGCCCACGCACCCTGGCCAGTGCTGCATTCACTTCGGCTTGCTCTTGCCTCAGTAACTCTCCTTCCAGCCGACTCGACTCCAGGGCTTCTCGAAGAGTGATCAGTTCACTTAAGGATTCTGACTGCTTGGCTTCCAGGCCCACCAGCGTCTCCTGACTAGGAAGGGAAGGAGAAGGGGCTGGGGGAAGTATCTGGGAGTAGCCACACCCCAACAGCTAGTAAAAATAGGATTACTTTTCCTATGCAAAAGAATAAGGAGGGCTGGAGAGATGACTTAGCGGTTAAGGCAATTCCCCAGTACCCACATAAGTCAGATGCACAAGGCGGCAGTGGCTAGAGGCCCTGGCACACCCATTTTCTCTCTCTCTCAAATAAATAAATATTTAAAAAAGAATAAGAACAGTTTCTAGCCGGGCGTGGTGACGCATGCCTTTAATCCCAGCACTCGGGAGGCAGAGGTAGGTGGATCGCCATGAGTTTGAGGCCACCCTGAGACTACATAGTAAATTCCTCAAAAAAAAAAAAAAAAAAAAAAAAAGAACAATTTCTAAAAACTGGTAAAGGAAGTTTAAGATATAACAAGTGAAAAAAGCAAAGTGTAGAGCAGTATAGATAGTACACTACCTTCTATGCAAGACTTAAAGAAGAATCTTTGTTTATGTCTGTGTGGAGTAGGACTGGAAAGATAAACAAGAAATTAAGTTAAATGGTTACCTCTAGAAGGAAGGGAAATAGGATAGAGAAAGCAAAGAAAGGAGTGAGATTTCTCTGTGTATGTTTTTAAACAGGTGGAACTTGTTTTTTGCTTGTCTATTATTATTTTATTTTTGAGAGAAATACAGAGATAAAGAGGGAGGGAGAGGATGGGCACACCAGGGCCTTTCAGCCGCTGTGAACGAACTCCAGACGCGTGCGGCCCCTTGTAAGCATGTGCAATATTGCACACTTGCATCACTGTGTGTCTGGCTATGTGAGACCTGGAGATTCAAACATGCATTCTTAGGCTTCACAGGCAAGCACCTTGACCGCTAAGCCATCTCTCTAGCTCCTTGTCTGTCTGTCTCTCTCTCTCTCTCTCTCTCTCTCTGTGTGTGTGTGTGTGTGTGTGTGTGTAATTATTTATTTATTTATTTTGGTTTTTCAAGGTAGGGTCTCACTCTAGCCCAGGCTGACCTGGAATTCACTATGGAGCCTCAGGGTGGCCTTGAACTCATGGCGAGCCTCCTACCTCTGCCTCCCTGTGCTGGGATTAAAGGCGTGCGCTACCATGCCCGGCTTTTTTTTTTTTTTTAATATTGTATTTAATTCAGAGAGAGAGAGAGAATGGGCGCGCCAGGACCTCCAGCCACTTCAAACGAACTCCAGATGCATGTGCCCCCTTGTGCAGGTGGCTTATGGGCTTATGTGGGTCCTGGAGAGTTGAACTGTGATCCTTTGGCTTTGAAGGCAAATGCTTTAACTGCTAAGCCATCTCTCCAGCGCCCCCCCCCCCCCTTGTCTTTCTTTCTTTCTTTCTTTGGTTTTTTGAGGTAGGGTTTCACTCTAGCTCAGGCTGACCTGGAATTCACTATGTAGTTTCAGGGTGGCCTTGAACTCACGGCGATCCTCCTACCTCTGCCTCCCAAATGCTGGGATTAAAGGCATGCGCCACCACACGCAAGCTTGTCTTTCTTTTTTAATGTCAGTGATCTTTGATTTTTTTTTTTTTTAGAGAGACAGCGCAAGAGAGAGAGAGAGAGAGAGAGAGAGAATTGGCACACCACGGGCCTCAGCCACTGCAATCAAACTCCAGATGTTTGTAGCAAGTGCACATGTGCAACCTTGCACTTGCATCACCTCTGGCTTACGTGGGGTCTGGTGAAATTAAACATGGGTCCTTAGGCTTAGCAGGCAAGTGCCTTAACCACTAAGCAATCTCCCCAGCCCTGATTTGTTTTATATTTTATTTACTTGAGAGAGGAAGAGAGGAAGAGGCAAATATGAGTGCATAAGGATGTCTAGCTACTGCAATCAAACTCCAGATGCATGTGCCATCTTGTGTGTCTGATTAATGTGGGTACTGGGGATTCAAACCTGGGTCCTTAGGCTTCACAGGCAAGTGCCTTAACTGTGAAGCCATCTCTCTGACCCCCCCTCTTTTTTGAGGCAAGCCCCAATAAACTGGCCTTTTTTTTTCAATGAGAGACACACAGAGAGAAATAGCGTGCCAGGGTCTCCAACCACTGTAATCAAACTCCAGACCACAGGTGCAACCTTGCGTATGCATCACCTATGTGTCTGGCTTACATGGGATCTGGTGAGTTGAACTTAGGTCCTTGGGCTTTGTAGGCAAGTGTCTTAACCACCACTAAGCTATCTCTCCTAGCACCCTCTCCCTTTTTTTTTTTTTTTTTTTTTTGTTTGTTTTGTTTATTTGGCTTAGGGTAGGCTCTTACTCTAGCCCAAGCTGACCTGGAATTCACTATGTAGTATCAGTGTGGCCCCAAACTCATGGTGATCCTCCTACCTCTGGCCCCCAAGTGCTGGGATTAAAAGAGTGTGCCACCATACCCAGCTTTTGTTAAAATTATTTCATTTATGTACTTATTTATTATTTTATTTACTTGCAAGCAGAGAGAAAGAGAGATAGAAGACAGACAGAGAGAACAGGTGCCCCAGGGTGCACCAGCTGCTGAAGGAAGGCCAACCCCGACGAGGAGAGGGATTCCACACTTACAGACGGTCCCTCTCGCGGACAGCCAGATGCAGCTCCTCCTGCCGTTCCTGCCTTTCCTCCTGGGCAGAGTCCCCCTGAAGCTGCAGCTCCATGTTCACCCTGCGCAGTCGCCACGCCTCCTGCTCCAGCACTTCCAGCTGTTGCTGCAGCTCTTCCCGGGCCTTCTGCAGGAGCTCCCGCTCCCTGGAAGAAGGAGATCAGAGACGGGCAGAGCTGGGGACTGAAAACCCTTTCTGGAAGCAGACACCCCGAGGTCAAAGGAGACAGGTGCCTATTTCCTTTCATCACCCCATCTTTCCTTTTGAACAGGAAACTATGATCACCTAAAAGACCCCAAACCTAAAAGGTTGACCTGCAGGAACAAGCAGTAAAAAAGCAAAGCAGGGGGCTGGAAGATGGATGACTCCGTGATTAAATGCACTTGCTTGCAAAGCCTGCTGACCCAGGTTCAATTCCCTAGTATCGCATGAAGCACAAAGTGGCACATGGGTCTGGAGTTAGTTTGCAGCATCAAGAGGCCCTGGCATGCCCATACTGTCTCTCAGATACATCAATTTTATTTTTTAAAGGAAACAACCTGAGGATCCCTGGGTCCAGAGACAGTAGGAAGGGTCATTCAAAAAATGTGACAGGAAGCCAGGCATGGCGGTGCACGCCTTTAATCCCAGCACTTGGGAGGCAGAGGTAGAAGGATTACCATGAGTTTGAGGCCACCCTGAGACTTCATAGTGAATTCCAGGACAGCCTGGGCTAGAGTGAGACCCTACCTCAAAAAAACAAAAGAAAAAAAAAAGTGACAGGAGCCTGGCATCGTGGCACACACCTTTAATCCCAGCACTTGGGAGACAGAGGTAGGAGGATTGCCATGAGTTCAAGGCCACCCTGAGACTACTTAGTGAATTCCAAGTCAGCCTGGGCCAGAGTGAGACCCTACCTCAAAAAAAAAATGGTGGCAAAGCCTGACAGTCTGGGTTTGAGTCCCCAGTACTCATGTAAGCCAGATGCACAAAGTGGCACATGCATCTGGAGTTCATTTGCAGTGGCAAAAGGCCCCCACTCCCTCTCTCTCTCGCTCTCTCTCAGAATAAATAAATAAATATGGACACATTGGGCAAGTGGCTAAATGAGGAGGAAAACTATACATGGGTGCTGGGTATGTAGCTCAGTGGAATAGTGCTTCCCTAGCAAACCCAAGGCCCTGAGTTTTGTTCCCAGCCCTGCAGAAGAAAACCATAAATAAAACCAGACATGGAGGGGAGGGGAGGACAGCACGCCGCCTCACTTGCTGAGAGAGTCCACCTCTCCCTGAAGACCCACAGTCTGTCCTGCTAGAGCGTCCCGCTCCCCTGTGAGCTTCTGTAGCCTCTCTCTCAGGGCTTGGCCCTCTTCCTCCCACTGATCGTGCTGCTGCTGCAAGAAGCTCATAGCCTCCTGGCAGCCTGAAAGCTGCTGCCTTAGTTCCTGTGGAGGGAGAGCAATAGAAAGATAATGAGCAAGAGGCCAGGGCAGAGGAGGGATGTCAGGACAAGATGGCTGAGGGCTGGTGCAACAAGGGTAAGCTGAGAACAGAGATGGAGCCCGCTGATAGGCCAGAGAATCAGAAGTAATTGGCCTCTGAGGCTCTAGAGTCTTAGACTTTATCATTTTCACTTACACAGTGGCATAAGGAAATGGCAAGTATTCCTAGGCACCTGAGACTGGGAGAGCACTTACCCACACTCTCCCAGACTCTGCCTAAAAGTGTGTGAAGACCACATGCTCCATGAAACACACCTCACGTGTAATGAAACGTGCCACTGGTATGGAGGATGTGCTTGAATCCACATTACACCTGGTTAGACAGAGTCTAGTGGGTACTTTAAGGTACCAACTGAATACCTTATGACTGGCCAAATAAGAAGGATAACCCAGGCTAGACAGGTGCCCAGGTCACAAATGGGCTTAGGCACCTAGCTCTGTGGCTGGGCGGGGGAGGCCCTGGAGGTTCTCACCTGTACGGCCTGATGTCTCCGTGTCAGCACTGAGTGCACCAGAGTAAGAGCCTTGTCTGGGTTCTGGGGATCAAACTGGGAGAAGCGACTAGAGTCCAACTGCAACGAGCTCTCATGACCACAACCTCGGTCCAGACTGTCCTCTTCTTCCACCAAGGCCTGAAACCCAACCCAGCATCATAGAGGGACTTACACTACAGCCAGAGGAACCTGAGGTCTTCCTTCTTCCTGGGGCAGGGGCCAGGGCTCTAAGAACAAAACTGGCTGGTTTCTTTAACTTTCTGCCTTTGGTCACCCAACTCTAGAATTAACAACAAGGCTGGAACCCTCTCTGGTACAATAATAAATGAGGAAAAGAAAGAAGCAAATGCTATTGAAATGACAGAATTCAGCCTATGGCCTAAGAACCAAAGGTGGCAACAAGTATGTCCACCACACAGTGCTAGGACATGAATGTTCACCTACCCCTTAGTGTTCTAGTCTTTAGAGAACTCATTCTCCTTTTACTTTTTAAATTTGTGTGTTTGTTTATTTATTTGAAAGAGAGAGAGAGAGAGAAAGAAGCAGATAGAACTCCAGACGCATGTGACACCTTGTGCATCTGGCTCTATATGAGCACTGGAGGACCAGACCTGGGTCTTTTGGCTCTACAGGCAAATGCTTTGACCGCTAAGCAATCTCTCCAGACCTCTTTTTTTTTTTTTTTTACTTTTTATTGACAACCTCCATACACATATATAATATACCATCATCAAATCCCCTCCCACCATCCTCCTTAAACAACCCATTCTTTTTAAAAAATATTTTATTTTTATTTATTTATTTGACAAAGAAAGAGGGAGAGAGAGAGAGAATGGGCACATCAGGGCCTCCAGCCACTGCAAATGAACTCCAGACACATGTGCCCCCTTGTGCATCTGGCTAACGTGGGTCCTGGGGAATCAAACCAGGGTCCTTTGGCTTTGCAGGCAAACGCCTTAACCGCTAAGCCATGCCTCCAGCCCAAGAACCCATTCTTAAACATCCTACAACCAAACCTCAAACTGGAAATCAAAGCAGGCTGAGGATACAAAGGTGTGGGAGAAGAGTGAGGCACTGTCTAGTTACATGACAAAAGGCTTACCAGTGCATATATATATATATATATATATATATATATATATATATATATATATATATATATATATATATATATATATATATATATATATATATATATATATATATATATATATATATATATATATATATATATATATATATATATATATATATATATATATATATATATATATATATATATATATATATATATATATATATATATATATATATATATATATATATATATATATATATATATATATATATATATATATATATATATATATATATATATATATATATATATATATATATATATATATATATATATATATATATATATATATATATATATATATATATATATATATATATATATATATATATATATATATATATATATATATATATATATATATATATATATATATATATATATATATATATATATATATATATATATATATATATATATATATATATATATATATATATATATATATATATATATATATATATATATATATATATATATATATATATATATATATATATATATATATATATATATATATATATATATATATATATATATATATATATATATATATATATATATATATATATATATATATATATATATATATATATATATATATATATATATATATATATATATATATATATATATATATATATATATATATATATATATATATATATATATATATATATATATATATATATATATATATATATATATATATATATATATATATATATATATATATATATATATATATATATATATATATATATATATATATATATATATATATATATATATATATATATATATATATATATATATATATATATATATATATATATATATATATATATATATATATATATATATATATATATATATATATATATATATATATATATATATATATATATATATATATATATATATATATATATATATATATATATATATATATATATATATATATATATATATATATATGATATTATATATATATGAAACTTTTTTTTTTTTTGAGGTAGGGTCTCGCTCTAGCCCAGGCTGACCTGGTATTCACTATGTCGTCTCAGGGTGGCCTTAAACTCATGGCGATCCTCCTACCTCTGCCTCCCAAGTGCTGGGATTAAAGGCGTGCGCCACCACACCCAGCTTGAAATTATTTTTTAAATTAATTAATTATTTGTTTATTTGCCAGCAGGCCATTATTTGTAAACAACCCAGGCCATTAGATTTGGCGCCTTAACCACTGAGCCATCACTCCAATCCTCCCATCCAGCTTTTACGTGGGTGCTAAGAATCCGAACTCAGGTCCTCACACTTGAGCAGCAAGCACTTTACTAACTGAGCCATCTCCCCAGCCCATGGTTGGGTTTGACTCGCTCCACATATTCCCTTACTGATGTCTTGCTAATTTGACAGTTTTTATCTTTTTCTGGGGGGTGGGGTGCAAGGTAGGGTCTTGCTCTAGCCCAGGCTGACCTGGAATTAGTCTCAGGCTGGCCTGGAACTCACAGTAATCCTCCTATCTCTGCCTCCTGAGTGCTGGGATTAAAGGCATGTACCACCACACCTGGTAGTTTTTTTTTTTTTTTTTAGTTTTTTGAGGTAGGGTCTCACCTTGGTTCAGGCTAACCTGGAATTCACTATGTAGTCTCAGGGTGGCCTCGAACTCTTGGTGATCCTCCTACCTCTGCCTCCCGAGTGCTGGGATTAAAGGCGTGCGCCACCATGCCTGGCTCAAAGTTTATGAATTTTCCACTTAATAGTTTTTGTTTTTGTTTTTCGAGGTAGGGTCTCACTCTGGCTCAGGCTGACCTGGAATTCACTATGTAGTCTCAGGGTGGCCTTGAACTCACGGCGATCCTCCTACCTCTGCCTCCCGAGTGCTGGGATTAAAGGCATGAGCCACCATGCCCAGCTCACACCTGGTAGTTTTTATTTCTTGTTATTTCTTTTTTTTTGGGGGGGGGGGGTTCGAGGTAAGGTCTCACTCTAGCTCAGGCTGACCTGAAATTCACTCTGTAGTCTCAGGGTGGCCTTGAACTCATGGCAATCCTCCTACCTCTGCCTCCCGAGTGCTGGATTAAAGGATTGCGCCACCACATCCGGCTTTTATCTCTTAATGTATGTGACAGGAACACATTTCATACATATGCCATTGTAATGTCCCCAGGAATTTAGTCAGGATAACAGACAGTAATATTTATTAAATGGCTAAACGAAGCCAGGTGTGGTGGTGCATGCCTTTAATCTCAGCACTCAGGAGGCTGAGGTAGGAGGATCACTGTGAGTTCGAGGCCAGCTGGAGACTACATATTAAATTCCAAGTCAGCCTGGGCTAGAGACCTTGAAAAAACAAAAACAAAACAACAACAAAAATAGGATAAATGAATAAGTTGGCCAAATTTTTTTTCTCAGATTTGGAAGGACTTACCAAGGAACATTTTACTGGGATCCTGCACTACCTGTCCACAAGGGGCAAGGAACCCGAAAACCCACTCCCAACTCTTTTCCAGAGCAAAGGATCACATACCAGGATCTCCATTGTCTCCCGCAGAGCCTTTACCATCTTTTCATAATCTTCATTTTGCTTCTGAGACTGGGTCAGCAGAGCTGAGAGCTCAGTTACCCTACAGAGAAGAGCACAGCACTGTCTCCTGGGCAGCCCATGGGGTGGACAGAGCTATACACAGCACACCCAAGCCCCGACACAGATCTCTCCTGTAGTGTCCACCCCCGAATCTCCTGGGTGCACTCAGTCCCCGGCGCTCCCTGAATGCATCCTTACACTGGTGTGTCTCTTTACACCGGTGGGGAACACCAAAACCACTCAGACACATGCAGGGATTTACCACATTGCAAGACTGGAACACGTGTTTGGGGGCCCGAGAGCTGGAGGAAAGCCCCGGCCCAGGCCCTTCCAGGCCTCGCTTGATCTTGAAGTCAAGCACCCTGAAGCCAATTAAGAATATCAGAATTGCCATATGGCATAGTCCCAAGGTCCCTCCAGCCCAAGGTTATTGACTCTGATAGGAAGAAAAAAAAAAAAAAGGCATGACTTGGGAGATAGTGTAGCCAATAAAGTCCAGCAAAATCACCAACATCTTATCACTTAACACCGTATCTTAGAGCTTAATGCCTGGTATTACATTTGTGGCTAGAACATGAATTTATTTTTCTTTCTTTCTTTTTTTTTTTCTTTATAGTTTTTAGAGATAACATCTGGCTGGTTATTTAGTCCAGGCTGACCTTGAAATTGAACTCCTCTTAAAATATTTTATTCATTTATTTATTTGAGAGAGAAAGAGGTAGAGAGAGAGAGAGAGAGAGAGAATGGGCATGCCAGGACCTCTAGCCTTTGCAAACACACCTGAATCACTAAGCCCTCTCTCCAGCCTTTGAAATCCTCTTGACTCAGCCTCCTCTAGGATTACAGGTATCAATCACCACATCTGCTTAACAAGTATTTCTTTTTTTTTTTTTTTTTTTAATTTTTGGTATTTCAAGGTAGTGTCTCACTCTAGCCCAGGCTGACCTGGAATTCACTCTGTACTCGAACTCTCAGCGATCCTCCTACCTCTGCCTCCTGAGCGCTGGGATTAAAGGTGTGCGCCACCATGTCTGGCTTAACAAGTAATTCTTAAGTGAATGTCATCTATGGGTTTAAAAAAATGTTTTTTTTTTTTTGTTGAGACAGGGTCTTGCTATACATCCTTATCTGGACTGATACTCACTATGTGACCCAGGCTGGCCTCAAACTCAAGGCAATCCTGCTGCCTCATTCTTTTATTATGTAACATTTCTAAGAGCCTAAAACACTATATAGTCTTTCATTTAATTATTTTTATTTATTTATTTATTTATTTATTTATTACAGAGAAAGAAATAGAGGGCTGGAGGGATGGCTTAGCAGTTAAGGTGTTTGCCTGCAAAGCCAAAGGACCCAGGTTGAATTCCCCAGGACCCACGTTAGCCAGATGCACAAGGGGGTGCACATGTCTGGAGTTCGTTTGCAGTGGCGAGAGGCCCTGGCATGCCCATTCTTTCTCTCTCTCCCCCTCTCTCTCTGACAAATAAATAAATAAATATCAAAAAAAGAAAGAAAGACAGAGTGAGAGAGAGAAAGAGAGAATGGGCAAGCCAGGGCTTCTAACCACTATAAACAAACTCCAGACCATGTACCACCATGTGCATCTAGCTTATGTGGGCTCTAGGGAGTTGAACCTAGGTCCTTAGACTTTGCAGGTAAGTACCTTAACTGCTAAGCCATCTCTCCAGCACCATATAATTATTTCTTTAAATATTTTCTGATTTATTTGAGAGAAAATGAGAAAGAGGCAGAAAGAAAGAATGGGTGCACCAGGGCCTCTAACTTCTGCACATGAACTGCAGACGCATGTGCCACCTAATGTATCTGGCTTTATGTGGGTACTGGAGAAATAAACCTGGGTCCTTAGGCTTTGCAGGCAAGAGCCTTAACCACTAAGCCACCTCTCCACTCCTCATTTAATTATTGTATCACCAGCCGGGCATGTTGGCACATGCCTTTAGTCCAAGCATTGGGGGAGCTGAGGTAGAAGGATCACCATGAGTTCAAGACAAGCCTGAGTTACTAAGTAAGTTTTAGGTCATCAAGGGTTAGAGGGAGACCCTACTTCAATAATAAATAAATAAATACTTCCTTAATTATATTATTTAACAGGGTCTAGAAGTACTAAATACTCGAGACATAAAACTTACTACAGTATAATCTTTGCATTCGGTGACTCCAAAAACAAATAAACAAAAAAAATAGTCATCCAAGACAACACTAATAAGTAGAGTTATAACCATATCCCTGGGAAAAAGACTTTGCTCAACACTCTATTTATATGAGACTTTAGTGCTAAAGTGGAACTCTGCTTATATCTCTGTACTTCTTATCACAATTTATAATAGTCCAACAGGGCATGGTGGCTCAAGCCTTTAATTCCTAGCACTCGGGAGGCAGAGGTAGGAGGATCGCCATGAGTTTGAGAGCACTCTGAGACTACATAGTGAATTCCAGGTCAGTCTGGGCTACAGTGAGACCCCACCTTGAAAAAAAGAAAAGAAAAAAAAAAAGCCGGGCATGGTGGTGCACATCTTTAATCCCAGCATTTGGGAGCCAGAGGTAGGAGGATCGCCATGAGTTTGAGGTCACCCTGAGACTACATAGTGAATTCCAGGTCAGCCTACACTAGAACAAGACACTGCCTCAAAAAAAAAAAAAAAAAAAAAATCCGGGCTGGAGAGATGCTCAGCGGTTAAGACACGGCTCTGCAAAGCCTAACGACAGGAGCTCAACTCCCCAGGACCCACATGAAGCCAGAGGCACAAGGGGGCGCATGCATCTGGAGTTTCTTTACAGTGCCTAGAGACCCTGGTGTGTCCATTCTCATTCTCTCTCCTTGCAAGTAAGATAAATAAATAAAAATTAAAAATAATTTCAATTCACTATAATTAAAATTAAATTAAATTAAATTAAATTAACCAAGCTAGCAATATAGCTTGGTGGTAATACACTTGGCTTGCATGTTCAAGGTTCAGTCCCCAGCACCACAAAAATAAATAAGCCTAACCAAAAAGAAAAGGGGGATGGGAGCTGGGCATGGTAGCTCACACCTTTAATCCTAGAACTTGAGAGGCAGAGGTAGGAGGACTGCCATGAGTTTGAGGCCACCCTGACACTACAGAGTGAGCAAGAACCTACTTTGGAAAAAAAAAAAAAGAGAGAAGGGAAGAGAAGAAGAGAGGAGAGGAGAGGAGAGGAGAGGAGGGGAGGGGAGGGGAAAGGAAGGGAGAAGAGGGAAGGGGAAGGGAGGGGAGGGGAGAACAGGAGAGGAGAGGAGAGGAAGGGAGAGGAGATGGGAGGGGAGGGGAAGGGAGAGGAGAGGAGAGGAGAGGAGAGGAGAGGAGAGGAGAGGAGAGGAGAGGAGAGGAGAGGGGAGGGGAGGGGAGGGGAGGGGAGAGAGAAGAGAAGAGAAGAGAAGAGAAGAGAAGAGAAGAGAAGAGAAGAGAGAAGAGAAAAGGGGGCTGGCCTTTAGTCCCAGGACTCTGGAGGCAGAGGTAGGAGGATCACTGTGAGTTCGAGGCCACCCTGAGATTACATAGTGAATTACAGGTCAGCCTGGACTAGAGTGAAACCCTACCTTGAAAAAAACAAACAAAAAAAAAAAAAAAAAAAGAGGGGGAGGTATTAATTAATGAGACACACAGAGATCAGCATAGTGACAGCAGATCAAAAGATCATAGGAACATGACAATATAATAAGGTCAGGGAAGGTTTCATTGGAGAGGTGACACATAAACTGTGCCTTAAGGGACAAGGCAGGTTGAGGAGGGAAGCATTTTAGGCTAAGGTCAGCATATCCAAAGAGAGAGAAGCATGGAACAGCTCGGCTGTTCTAGGAACAGCAAGCAGTTTGGCATTGACAGAGGTCAGTCAACAGGCAAGAAACCTAGCTGCAAGGCCATCTGAGGCACAGTGAGCGATAAGCCCCGGCTGTGACACTGGGTCTCAAAGTAGGCTCCTGTGGCACACTTCCTTCTTTTCTCATGGTGGGAACGTTCCGGGCCCCTTCCCCAAACTACCACCAAGTTTCTAGGGCGGTCCTCCTGGGCCCATAGGGCATCTCACCGGTCCTGAAGCTCAGCCTTCTCCAGATCCCCTTGACTCTTCAGCTGGAGTAACTCCTGGCTCCTGTCATGGGCTTCCTTCTCCAGCGCCTGGGTCTTGGCCACGAGCAGCAGCAGCTGGGTTGGCTCACTCTCACCCATTCTTCCAGATCCACTGGAGTCCCGAGACTGTGCTCTCACAGTCAAGCGCAGACAACAGGTCAGCAGGGACCCTGACAGCCTCGCGTGTTCAGCCTTTAGCTCTGTCAGGTCTCTGAGCACAAGCAAGGAAGATAGCAGAGACCAAGGAACCAAGGAAGGTTGATGATCAGGCTCTTAAGCCTGAGGGACAGGTCTGGGAAAATCATCTGAATCCACCAACAGCAAGTCTCCTGGCCACCCCCATCCCTCTTCTATAGCAGCCCACTTGCCTTAAGTCCAGAAAAAACAGGGGCAAACCCCTCTTCTCATCCACACACTGACCTGTCCGTAGCTGACTTCATTTGCAGGAAGTGGCGTCGGAAGGTCACCACCTCCCGCCACAGACCGAGGAGACGACTGTGTTCACCTTTCAGATAGCACTTGAAGAACTGTGTGTTCAAAAAGCCAGGTCGGGGGCTGGAGATGGCTTAGCGGTTAAGCGCTTGCCTGTGAAGCCTAAGGACCCCGGTTCGAGCCTCAATTCCTCAGGATCCACGTTAGCCAGATGTACAGGGGTGGCACACCCATCTGGAGTTCGTTTGCAGTGGCAGGAAGCCCTGGCGCGCCCATTCTCTCTCTCTCTTTCTCTCTCCATCTGTCGCTCTCAAATAAATAAATAAATAAAAAGCCAGGTCGGGGCTGGAGAGATGGCTCATGCTTGCAAAGCATTATGACCTGGGTTCAATTCCCCAAGCCAGATGCACAAAGTGCTGCATGCATCTGGAATTTGTCTGCCGTGGCAAGGAGGCCCTGGTACATCCATTCTCTCTCTCTCTCTCTCTCTCTCAAATACATAAATAAATAAATATACTTTTTTAAAAAGCCAGATCAGGGCTAGAGAGATGGCTTCGCGGTTACAGTGCTTGTCTAAGAAACCTAAGGCCACAGGTTTGATCCCCCAGTATCCATGTAAGCCAGACGCACAAGTGGCACATGTGTTTGATCCCCCAGTATCCATGTAAGCCAGACGCACAGGTGGCACATGTGTTTGCGGTGGCTGGAGGTACTGGTGCACACATTCTCTTCCCCCACCCCCTCTGTCTGTCTGTCTGTTTATCTATCTGCCTCTTCCTCTTGTTCTTTCTCAAACAAATAAATAAAATATTTTAAATTTAAAAAAAAAGCCAAATCAGAGCTGGGCAGGGTGGCACATTCCTTTAATCCCAGCCCTTGGGAGGCTGACATAGGAGAATTGCTGTGAGTTCGAGGCCAACCTGAGACTACCTAGTGAATTCCAGGTAAGCTTGGGCTAGAGCAAGATCCTATACCGGGGAGAAGCCAGATCAGCTGGGCATGGCAGCACATGCTCTTTTTTGGGAGGGGGAGCGGTTTTCCAGGCAGGGCCTCGCTTTAGCTCAGGCTGACCTGGAATTCACTATGTAGTCTCAGGGTGGCCTTGAACTCTCAGGGATTCTCCTACCTCTGCCTCCCGAGTACTCAGATGAAAGGTGTGCACCACCACGCCTAGTCAGTGCATACCTTTGATCCCAGCACTTGGAAGGCAGTGGTAGGAGGATTGCCATGAGTTCAAGGCCAGCCTAAGACTACATAGTGGACTCCAGGTCAGCCTGGGCTGGAGGGAGACCCTACATAAAAAAAAAAGATCCAGCTCATAAACAAGGTCAGAAGACCCCCTTGCACCAATGCAAGAGTCGGAATTCTCATGACCACTGGGTGAGGGGTAAAGGGAGGAGGGAGGAAGTTTAAGGAGATAGCTAATGAATGGTGCCTATGTTCAGGTTATGCTAAAGGGTTTAGTAAAGTTGGTAGTAGGATTCAAGAAGTCAAAGGGCCTTGAGTGGTAAGAGGCCTTCTTCTGGGCTAGATCAGAAAAAAGGATGCACAGTACCTGCTTCACAAATAGGAGCTATTACCACAGACTCAGCAGAACTGGGTGCTCTAATACATATAAACTCCCTAGCACACAACAAAGGCTTGGGGATCATTTGTTTTCTTCAGCTAGGATTAGAAAATCCCCAGGGCCCTGTAACTGGTTTTTCTTTTCCATTCCATTTAGCAGCTACCTTTTCAGCATCCAGCAATGTGGACTTCCCAATGACAGGGCCAGTAAACGTTCAGATCCACTTAAAACACAACCTGGTCACTTTTGCAATAGTTGATTTGACTATCTGCCAGCTACCAGCAACGCCTAGGCTAGGCAGAACCAAGAAGGGATGTGAAGTGCGGCCCCACTGTGGGCATGGGCAGGGATAATCAAAGACTTGAACAAGAACAGCTCAGTTTGCACCCAGGCCCCGAAGTTAACCCTTTCCAGTACTAACCAGAAGAGCACTCAGAGTGTACATTCCATCCTTGTTCTTCCTACCTCCTGCTCCATCCGCCATTGGCTCTCCTTCCTCATTAACTCGTCCCGGGCACGACTCCAGTCCACTGTCAATTTTTCCACATCTTCCTGAAGGGCTTTATTCACCACATCAGCTTTTTCCATGTGCAGCCGGAGCTCAGTGTTGACTTCTGCTAGATTCTCACACCTGCACCAAGGAAGAGCAATGAAGAAAAAAGGTCTGGTACTGTTCCAAGTCCTGGACTTACTGGGAATAAGATGACAGTGAGCGAAATTTTCCATTGCCAAGAATTAAAAAAAATGTTTTTTTTTTTTTTTTTTTTTTTAGGTAGAGTCTCATTCTAGCCCAGGCTGACCTAGAATTCACTAAGTAGTCTCAGGCTGTCCTCAAATTCACAGCGACCCTCCTACCTCAGCCTCTCAAGTGCTGGGATTAAAGGCATGCGCTCCTTTATTATTATTATTATTATTATTTTTTAATGAAAATGTTGTACTCTTAGACCCTATTATCCCTGCTCCAATTCTCCTGAGGGTCATGTTTGGTGGGATTATTGGTATTCTTTTTCTTCTTTTTTTTTTTTATAAATTAAAAAAAATTTATTTATTTATTTATTTGAGAGAGAGAAAGAGGCAGAGAAAGAAAGAATGGGCATGCTAGGGCCTCCAGCCACTGCAAACAAACTCCAGATGCATGCACCCCATTGTGCACCTGGCTTACGTGGATTCTGGAGAATCAAACTGGGATCTTTTGGCTTTGCAGGCAAACGCCTTAACTGCTAAGCCATCTCTCCAGCCTGCTTTTTCTTCTGTTTTTTTTTTTTTTTTCTTCTTCATTTTTGGTTTTTCATGGTAGGTAGGAGCCATTCACTCTATTCGACTGACCTGGAATTCACTCTAGTCTCAGACTGGCCTCAAACTCACAGCAATCCACCAACTGCTGCTTCCCCAAGTGCTGTGATTAAAGGTATGCACCACCATGCCTGGCCATCTTTTTAAATAATTTAATTAATTTATTATTACTTGAAAGAGAGAATGGGTGCACCATGGCTTCTAGCCACTGCAAACAAATTCCAGACACATGTGCCATTATGTGCATCTGGCTTCCATGCGTACTGGGGACTGAGTGTGCAAAGATGTCTAGCTACTGCAATCAAATTCCAGATGCATGTGCCATCTTGTGCTTCTGACTAATGTGGGTACTGGGGATTCAAACCTGGGTCCTTAGGCTTCACAGGCAAGCTCCTTAACTGCCAAGCCATCTCTCTAGCCTTCTTTCTTCTTTCTTTCTTTGTAGCCCAGACTGATCTTAAACTCACAGCAATCCACCTGCCTCAGCTCCTGATTGCTGGGACTACTACCAGCCATCATGCCCAGCATTTTTCTACCCTACACATTTATCCTCAGGACAGAAGTTTCCCATCAGCCTTTTCACCCAACGGCCAATTACTTAGGTCAGAACATTTAGGGTCCATCACCTCTGCTGCTCTTCCTCCAATCGAATCAGCAGCTGTTCCAGGTTTGGCTCCTCCACGCTTTCCCACCGCTGAGGGAGCAGCCCCTTTGTGAAAGAGAAATGAGCCTTTTACTACCTACACAAAGACATTACCCAGGCCAAGTCACTGATGCCTCCTTCTGTAGCAGCCCACTTTCTTCCTAATCTTTCTCCCTTTGGTCAGCAAATTGTTTCTTTTCTCAATTGGTGTGTCCTAGAAGCAAATCCACTGCACTCCTCTTTCCAGAGGTGAACCAATGACCTCTCCTCAAAGATAGCATTTGATGGTAAGTGACATTGAACCTAAGAAGCATAAGCTATAATCTACCACTAAATGGCCTGGATTTCTACTATACTAATCTTGGATCTTGGGAAGTCACTCAACTTCTTTCTTATTTTTTTCAAGGCAGAGTCTCACTCTAGCCGAGGCTGACTTGGCACTCTGTAGTCCCAGGCTGGCCTCGAGCTCAGAGATCCTTCTACCTCTGCCTCCCAAGTGCTGGATTAAAGGTGTGCACCACCACGCTCAGCTTCTTCACACAACTTCTTCTTCTTTTTTTTTTTTTTTTAAGGCAAGCCCAACAGACTGGCCTGTTTTTTATGCAAAGATGAGAGAGAGTGTGAATGAGAGAGAATTGGCATGCCAGGGCCTCCAGCCACTGCATTCAAACTAACTGTATGCACTCCTTTGTACACAAAGTGTGACCTCATGCGTTTGAGTCACTGTGCATTTGGATTACGTGGGAACTGGAGAATTGAACATGAGTCCTTAGGCTTCATGGGCAAGCGCCTTAGCCGCTAAGCCATCTCTCCAGCCCCCACTCACCTTCTTGCTGCTACAGTATCTTCAGCTACACAATGAAGATGATTTTCATTTGCCTCAGAAAGTGACTTTGCAAACTCAGTGCCATAATGACACAAAATGACAACTGGGAACCTGGACTGCATGGAAGGTGCTCAATACCTTTTGGTTCTCTCCTTCTGAGACAACCTTTCTGAGGAAACTGGACAAAGGCAAACAGATCTGTCAGGGCCGGTCCTGCCCAGCCAACAGGACACATGCATTCATCTACTGTAGGAATGCTTTGTAGGCCTGAGGCACACATTTTTCTGGCAGATCAACACTGACACCTGCTGGAGGAAAGATGCATTTTTCCTCTAGTTCACGATGCCTATTCTGCTAAACATCCTGAAATTGCATTCACCCTTAGAGAACTAAGGTTTAGACTCTCTCAGACTGGTGCTTAAAAAAGAAAAAAGAAATTCAATAAGGATCGAACTGATGGAGTGAGATCTCAGGAGCTGAAGGCAAAGAGACTTCTATTACACATCCTGTATCACCCTCAGCCTCCCTAAATAGCAGAAAAAGGCAACAGGTACATTCTCTGAGGGCTCAGGGGCAGCCCAGAACTCAGTCTTACCCCTGTGGCTTCTAGCCGCTTCTCCAGCTCTTGGCACCAGCTCCGGTACTGTAAGACCTGAGGCAAAGAGAGCAGGCCCTGAGGATAGACACAGCTGGTACGAATAGCACAAACCAAAGGCTCCCAGGGACTGAGGGCAAACCAGCTGTGAACAGGGGAATCAAGTGACAATGGTGAGTGAGGCCATACATAACATCATAAGTTTCATCTGGGCATTTAAAGAATGCTTTCTGTTATCCTTGTGTAATGGAGAGGCAAAACCAGAAATCCTGGGTGAGGTCTTAACTCTAGAGGAGGAGGACAAATCTGGGCAAATGATAATATCACCTTCAGAAAGGACATAACCCATACCTCACAGACTGCTTGTGGGTATCCAAGCAGAAGCTGTGGGTGAACACTGGCAGGTCTAGATATGGCCATTTCCCCGTACATGGTCTCCCTCTTCTGCCCTTACCCAGCTCTAGCCCCCAGTTCTGGGAGGGTTGCTCTCCTTCCTTCCACAGAAGGCCACAGCTACTTCACCTTGGCTTGCAGCTTCCTCACAAGGCTCGCTTGCCTCTGCTGGGCCTCCTGGGAGGTTTTCAGCTTCCTCCAGGAGGCAGCCTGGTTCTCCGCCATCTGCTGCTGCAATGCCAACACCTGCTTCTCCAGCATCATCTGTAGCGACTGGGGCTTCATGCTCAACCTGGGGCTTCCTGCCTCCATCGGGCATCACCCAGCAAGCCCACAGGTTTCTAGCCAGCCAAACACTGCTACTCCCCCGCAGGGTCTCTAACCATTGCTGTGCCTCTGGGACCTCGTCTTGAGCTGGGGAGCAAAACACATAGCAAAAGTGAGGGGACTGTCTAGATGCCAATTTATTCAACAAACATTTATGAAGTCTGGTAAAGCTGAGTTTAGCAAAGCAAATAGGTTCTTTTATTACCAGGTTCCCCAGAACCTTCAAAACACTCGGGGAGATGCTATTTCCTAACAGGGAGCTATGATGAGCATCATCTCTCAAAGTTCATGGACCATGAGACAAGCTCACAGCACCCGTGTTCCAGGCATGCCTGGGGAACTCTGCCCTAAGAACTCGTGGCTGAGACACTTGTTGAATCACTGAAAGTACCACTAGTCTGGCAAGAGAGACAGATACAATGAAATACAATATGGCATGTACAGTAATAGAGACATCATAGAAAAGAACAGGGAGGGCTTGCGACATGGCTTAGCAGTTAAGGCACTTGCCTGTGAAGCGTAAGGACCCAGGCTTAATTCCCCAGAACCCAAGTAAACCAGATGCACATGGTGGCGTATGTGTCTAGAGTTCATTTGCAGTGGTTGGGGCCTCTGGAGTGCCCATTCTCATTCTCATAAATAATTTTTTTTTTGTTTTTTGTTTTTCAAGGTAGGGTCTCTCTCTAGCCCAGGCTGACCTGGAATTCACTATGTAGTCTCAGGGTGGCCTTGAACTTGTGGCAATCCTCCTACCTCTGCCTCCCGAGTGCTGGGATTAAAGGCATGCACCACCAAGCTGGGCTTAAATATTTTCTTAAAAAAAGACTAGAGTGATGGGCTGGAGAGATGGCTTAGCGGATAAGGCTCCTGCCTGCAAAGCCAAAGGACCCAGGTTCAATTCCCCAGGACCTATGTACGCCAGAGACACAAGGTGGTGAATGTGTCTGGAATTCGTTTACAGAGGCTGGAGGCCTTGGCATGCCCATTCTCTCCCTCTCCCTCCCTCTCTCTCTCAAATTAAATAAATAAATAATAAACAAAATACAAAAAAAAAAAAGACTAGTGTGAAGCCGGGCGTGGTGGCACACGCCTTTAATCCCAGCACTCGGGAGGCAGAGGTAGGAGGATCACCGAGAGTTCGAGGCCACCCTGAGACTACATAGTGAATTCCAGGTCAGCCTGAACCAAAGTGAGACCCTACCTCGAAAAACTAAAAAAAAAAAAAAAAAAACTAGTGTGAAACCCTACTTCAAAAAAAAAAAAGAAAGAAAGAAAGAAAGTAAGTAAGTAAGTCTAGCTGGAGAGATGGCTTAGCAGTTAAGGCATTTGCCTGTGAAGCCAAAGGACCCAGGTTCCATTCCCCAGGATCCATCATGTAAACCAGATAGATGCACAAGGTGGCGATACGTCTGGAGTTCATTTGCAGTGGCTGAAGGCGCTAGTGAGCCCATTCTCTCCCTCTCTCTCTATCTGCCTCCTTCTCTCTCTCAAATAGTAAAAAAAAAAAAAAAAAAAAAAAAAAAAAAAAACAGTCAGGCATGGTGGTGCATGCCTTAAATCTCAGCACTTGGGAGGCAAAGGTAGGAGGATTGCCACCACTGAGACTACTTAGGGAATTCCAGGTCAGCCTGGGCTAGAGTAAAACCCTACCTTGAAAAACCAAAAAAAAAAAAAAAAGAAGGAAGAAGAAAAACCCAGAAAGAGGCTGGAGAGATGGCTTACTGGTTAAGGTGCTTGCCTGTGAAGCCTAAGGACCCCAGTTCCATTCTCCAGTACCCATGTAAGCCAGATGCACAAGGTGGCACATGTGTCCTGAGTTTGTTTGCAGTGGCTAGAGGCCCTGGTGTGCCCATTCTATCTGACTCTTTCTTTCATAAAAATAAAAAAGAAGAAAACATGTAAGAGCCAAAGGAGGGGTAGGACTCCTTACAATGTCCTCCCTCCAGACATAAAATGGCCTGGATATCCATGACCTCATAGTGCCCGACACTACCTACACAAGACCATCATAAGAGGAGGAAAAGATCATGACATCAAAATAAAAGAGAGACTGATTGAGATGGGGAAGGGATATGATGAAGAATGGAATTTCAAAGGGGAAAGTGGGGGGACGGAGGGTAGTACCATGGGATATTTTTTATAATCATGGAAAATGTTAATAAAAATTGAGAAAAGAAAAAAAAAAACAGAAAAAAGAAAAAAGAAAACCAAAGAACAGAAGGCTACACCCAGATCGGGGGTGGGGGGGTGGGGGCTGTGAACCATGTGAATCACCAGTACCATAGTTAATACTTGCCAAATGTGTCCATAAGTCAGTTTTTTCAGTCGTGTGTGTGTATCATGTATGTGTATGTGAGTGTGGATGCTTGCATGTCATGGCATACATGTGGAGGTCAGAGGACAACTGCAGGTGTTGGTCCTTGTCTTACCGTGTTGGTCACTACTGTGAACAGCAGGCTACCTAGCTGGCCTGCAAGCTTCTGGGATTCTCCTGTCTGTCTCTTACTGCAGATGCTCACTACCACATGCAGCTCAATGTGGGTTCTGGGGAATATGAACTCGGCTTGTCAGGCTTGCACAGGAAACACTCTTATCCACGGAGCCATCTCTCAGTCCGGGGTCAGTCATTCATTACATTAAGTGTTGTATTTGCATCATATCACATTTTGTAAGTACGATTAGACGGCTGGGGAGGTGGTTCAGTGGCTAAAGGTGCTTGTAAGTACTCTATACATGTGTGAGGAAACAGAGGCTTAGAAAGATTAAACAACATGTAAGCCGGGTATGGTGGTGCACACCTTTAGACCCAGCACTCGGGAGGCAGAGGTAGGAGGGTTGTCATGAGTTCAAGGGCAGCCTGAGACTACATAGTGAATTCCAGGTAAGCCTCGGCTAGAGTGAGACCCTATATCCAAAAAAAAAAAAAAAAAGATTAAACATATGCCAGGTCACAGGGCTGGCATTTGGCATTTGATTAATGAGAGATTTGAACACAAGTAGCCTGATTCCCCCCCCCCCCAAAAAAAAGGTAGCTGGCCTTTCAGGCAAAAGATCAAGAGAAAGAAGAAGGAACCAGATATAGCAGGGTAACAACCTCTACTCATCCACTAGGAGCTGGGCCAAAAGCAAGCAGTGGGCCACTGCAGGTAAGGGAGGCCAGCCTAACAGTGACCTTCAGAGATGCCCAGAAAGGGAAGAGGCTTGGGAGAAAAAAAAAAAAAGTGGGGGCTGGTCCAAGCTCTGCCTCTAATGGGCTCTGTGACTTCAAGCATGCCACCTCCTTTTCAGCCTCCTCATCCAAAAATGAACATCTAGCTATAAGACTTTTGAATTTCTTGGGTTTCTGAAACACAGTTATTCTATAACCTAGTGGTAGAGACAGGTGCATTCTTCTATGTATTTGGTCCTAAGACACCCACCAGGAGGGCTAGGGAACATCTGTATTTCCAACTAGCTATCAGAAAACAAAACAAAAATGGAGCCGGTGTGGTGGCGCACACCTTTAATCCCAGCACTTGGGAGGCAGCCTGAGCTACAGTGAGACCCTACCTCGAAAAACCAAAAAAAAGAGAGAAAAAGAAACAGACAAACAACTAAGTATGCAAATATTCTACTTACGGAGCTAAGAAACCAAGATATTTATGTGCAGAGAACATTTTTTGCTTATTCCACATGCACGCTGTGGTACACATGCATTCACACCCACACTCACAAACATAGTCACACATGCGTGCATGGGGTGGGGTGGGGGGGAACTGGGCCAAGTCAGGCATACAGGTGCATGCCATAATCTCAGCCTTCTGGACAGAGAAGGCAGGAAGATGTCAAATTCTAGGTCAGTGTGATGGTTAAATTTTGTTGTCAACTCAATCAGATTAGGAATCAAGTAAGAGATATGGCCCTTGAGTGGGTCTGTAAGGGTGTTTCCAGGAAGAATTAACTGTGGATGAAAGCCCTCCCCCCAAGAACAGCCAGCCCTCCCCCAAAAAACAGCCAGCCCTCCTGATGTTGGGCTGTATACTAAGAAGCTCCAGGAGAACACAGGGCCCTTTTCATGGCTACTCTTGCAGCGGGCAGATGCGTGCATCTACCCCGTGGCTGCTGACCTCGGACTTTGGAACCTAGCTTCACTGGTGTGTACTGAAGACCAGTGGCTCTCCAGGAATCCTCTCAGCCTTCAGTGCCATATTAGGACTGCTCAAGCATCCAGCCACATGGACTGAGCAGCTACCAGGTTCTCCAGCTCTCCAGCGTTCCAGCTAGTGCTGGAATGCCCAATCTATACCCTGTAAACTAATCTAATAAATCCCTTATTAATTACATATTAGTTGCATTTGTTCTGTACCTATAGAGAACCCTGATCAATATAGCCAGTCTAGGCTATAAGAGACTGTCACCAAAAAAAGCAGAGCTGGGCTGGAGTGATGGCTTAGCGGTTGAGGCGTTTGACTGCAAAGCCAAAGGACCCAGGTTCGATTCCCCAGGACCCACGTTAGCCAGATGCACAACGGGGTGCACGCGTCTGGACTTCATTTGCAGTGGCTGGAGGCCCTGGTGCACCCATTCTCTAACCCTCTCTCTCCCTCTTTCTCTATCAAATAAATAAAATTAAATCAAAAACAAAAAGCAGAGCTAAATCTCCTTTGATTGCAGCTTGTTCTTGCTCACTCTCTGATCAGTTTCTCTGGGGAAACACCTGCTGTCCCGAGGACATGCAGGCAGCCTGTGAAGAAGCCCAGAGGTCAACAACTGGGGATTTCTACCAACAGCCCTGTGAGTGAACCATCTTGCAAGTAGATCCTTCAGGCCCCAGTGTAAGCATTCAGATCACTGCTTTGACTGCAGCCTAATTAAAGATCCCAAGCCAGAAACACCCAGCTAATCCGTTCTGGATTTCTGTCCCACAACAAGGGATAATAAACAACTGTTGTTTTAAGCTGCTTAACTGTAGGGCTTTTTTTTTTTTTTGCCTAGCAACATAACTAATGAAACTAGATCCCCGCAAAAACTTCCTGATGGTGGTTGTTTTTATTAACAGAGCAGCCAGATGATCTTTGTTATCTATTTATTTATTTGGGGGGGGGTGCTCCAGTGTTTCTTGCCCCTGCAAATGGATGCCAGATGTATGGACTACTTTTTGCATCTGGCTTTATGTGGGGAATTGAACCTGAGCCAGCAGGCTTTGCAAGCAAGTGCTTTTAACCACTGAGCAAAATTTGCAGCCCTGTTTTGTTTTGTTCAGGCAGGGTATCACTCTATCCCAGACTGACTTGATTGAACTTTTTATTTATTTTATTTTATTTTTTGTTTTTCGAGGTAGAGTCTCACTCTAGCTGAGGCCGACCTGGAATTCACTATGTAGTCTCAGGTCGGCCTTAGCTAGAGTGAGACCCTACCTTGAAAAACCAAAAGAAAAAAAAAAAAAAAAAAAACCAAAAATCCTATTTCTAATGGCCTATAGGGTCCTAATTGATCCATTGTAACCAACTGATTTAATCCTGCTTCTTGCACCTCTGCCATTTGCTCACACCCCTCCAGCTTCATAGACACCTTCCTCATGCATGCTGGGAACACACCAAGTGCCACACCCAAGTTATTTTCATGACTTGCTCCCTGACCATCTTCAAGTCTCAATTCAAGTGTTACCTTTTTCACGAGTTGTTCTCTAACCACTGGGTAAAGTACCACCACCCCTACACACACACTGGGCCTTCTACTTAATACATGTTCTGTCCCTAACCATTACCTGTAATCCCACCAGTATAAAAAACTGGCTGGGGGGGGGGGACTGGAGGCATTCCTCAGTGGTTAAGGCACTTGCCTGCAAAGCCTAATGATGCAAGTTCAATTCCCAAGTACCCACGTAAAGCCAGATACACAGTGGCATATGCATCTGGAGTTCATTTGCAGTGACTGGAGGCCCTGGCATGCCCATTCTCTCTGTCTCTCTCCTATCTTTCTCTGCTTATGAATAAATAAATAAATAAATAAGGGGAGGACTTCTTACAACGTGTTCCTCCAGACACAAAATGACCTAGATATCCATGACCTCACAGTGCCTGACACTACCTACATAAGACCATCATAATAGGAAGAAAAGATCATGACATGAAAATAAGAGAGAGTGATTGAGAGGGAGAGGGGACATGATGGAGAGTGGAGTTTCAAAGGGGAAAGTGGGAGGAGGGAGGGAATTACCATAGGATATTGTTTACAATCATGGAAGTTGTCAATTAAAAAATAAATTAAAAAAATAAAATAAATTAATTTTAAAAAACGGTTTGGGGGCTGGAGAAATGGTTCAGTAGTTAAAAGCTCTTACTTACAAAGCCTGACAGCCCAGGCTCAATTCCCCAGTACCCACATAAAGCCAGATATATAAAGTGGCACATACATTTGGAGTTTGTCTGCATTGGCAGGAGCCCTGGTGTGCCCTTTCTCTCTCTCTCTCTCTCTCTCTCTCTCTCTCTCAAATAAATAAATAAATATTTTTTAAAAAATTTGGGCCAGGCATGGTGGCACACACTTTTAATCCTAGCACTCAGGAAGCAGAGGTAAGAGGATTGCTATGAATTTGAGGTCAGACTTACACTACATAGTAAATTCCAGATCAGCCCAGCTATAGCAAGACCCTACCTCAAAAAAACAAAATTAAAAAAAAATGGTTTTGGGCTGGAGAGATGCTTGGTAATTAAGGCACATGCCTGTGAAGCCTAAGGATCCAGGTTCGATTCTCCAGGTTCCATGTAAACCAGATGCACATGGTGGCACAGGCATCTGGAGTTTGTCTGCAGTGGCTACAGGCCCTGGCATGACCATTCTTTCTCTCCCTCTCTCTGTCTCAAAACAAAACAAAAATAAAACTTTAAAAAAATGGATTTTATTTGTTTAAAACAGGATCTTGCTTATGTGGCCCAGGCTGGATTAGAATTTGTAATCCTCTTGACTTGGCCTCCCAAGTGTTGAAATTATACATGTGCACCACCATGCCCAGATAACAGTGCTTTATTCAATGTTGTATTCCCAGCTCTAAAATTGGTGCCTGGGGGAGTAGAGGGAACTGGAAACATGGATCAATAGTTAAAGGTGATTGCTTGCAAAGCCTGCTGGCCTGGGTTCAAATTCCCAAGCCACCCACATAAAATGCAAAAAGTAGCACAAAGCCGGGCATGGTGGACAGCGCTTTTAATCCCAGCACTCAGGAGGCAGAGGTAGGAGGATCACCGTGAGTTCAAAGGCACCCTGAGACTATGATATAGTTAATTCCAGGTCAGCCTGGGCTAGAGCGAGACCGTACCTCAAAAAACAAACAAACAAAAAAAATAAGTGGCACAAATGTCTGGTGTTTGTTTGCAGCAAGAGGCCTGGAATAATTCACTCTGTATTCTCAGGGTGGCCTCAAACTCACGGGGATTCTCCTACCTCTGCCTCCCGAGTGCTGGGATTAAAGGCTTGTGCCACCAGGCCTGGCTCACACAAATTTTTAAAAAGTTCTTTGACTGGGCTGGAGAGATGGCTTAACGGTTAAGGCACTTGCCTACAAAGTCAAAGGACCTAGGTTCGATTCCCCAGAACTCACGTAAGCCAAATGCATAAGGTGGTGCATGTGTCTGTAGTTCGTTTGCAGTGGCTGAAGACATTCTCTCTCTCTCTCTCTGTCTCTCCCTGTGTCTTTTTCTCTCTCAAATAAATAAAAGTAAAAAATTTTTTTTTTTTTTGGTTTTTCGAGGTAGGGTCTCACTCTAGCCCAGGCTGACCTGGAATTCACTATGGAGTCTCAGGGTGGCCTTGAACTCACGGCAATCCTCCTACCTCTGCCTCCCAAGTGCTGGGATTAAAGGCGTGCACCACCACGCCCGGCAAAAGTAAAATATTTTTTAAAAGTTCTTTGACTGATTAAACATTAGATAACATTATCCATATGATCAATAAGCTTTATAAAATGTTGAGTTCTATAACCATTCATAAAGCAAAAATAATGTATGTTACTCCCTCACAATAATCAGTTACAGTCTTCAATACCAAAAAGGGGGAGAGCCCTTAAAATTAATGTGATCATTATCTTCATTTTTTCAATCAAGAAAACTAAGGCTCAAAAAAAAAAAATAAAGGGGGGCTATTGAGATGGATTAGCGGTTAAGGAGCTTGCCTGCAAAGCCAAAGGACCCAGATTCAATTCCCCAGAACCCACAAAAGCCAGATGCACAAGGTGGCACATGTGTCTGGAGTTTGTCTGCAATGACTAGAGGCCCTGGTGAGCCCATTCTCTCTCTCTCTCTCAAATAAATAAAATAAAAAATAAAAGGAACACAACTGGTCAAGCAGAAACTGAGCCCTAAATCTGATGCCAAATGCTATGTTCTCTCCATTGCAACAGTTGACTAAGTCATAAACTATATCACAGCACTGTGCAGCACTTCCCAATGGTTGTGAAATAACAATATTTAGGCCTGTAGCTTTCTAAGGAAAAGGAGCAAGAAAGGTAAAATGGGCCAGAAGGAATACAGGATATACTGGTAAGACAACCTTGTTCTGGCTCTGGTTTTGTTATGAATTCACTCTATCAATTTGGAAGCACCAATTCTCCTTTATTTATTTATGTATTATTTTTTGGGTTTCCGAGGTACGGTCTCACTCTGGTCCAGGCTGACCTGGAATCAACTCTGTAGTCTCAGGGTGGCCTTGAACTCATGGCAATCCTCCTACCTCTGCCTCCCAAGTGCTGGGATTAAAGGCGTGCGCCACCACGCCCAGCTTCAATTCTCCTTTATAAGCCTCTTCAAAGACAAACCTAGTAGTGCTAGCCTGTAATCACAGGTTCTTGCAAGGCTGAAGCAAGACATTCTCAAATCAAGACCAGCCTGGGTAACTTAGTGAGACTTTCAAAATAAAAAGTAAGGGCTGGAAAGATGGCTTAGTGGTTAAGGCGCATGCATGAGAAGCCTAAGGACCCCATGGTGGTGCATGTGTCTGGAGTTCGTTTGCAGTGACTAGAGGCCCTGGCGTGCCCATTCTCACTCTCTCTCCCTCTCTGTCTCTAATAAGTAAAATAAGTGAAAAATAAATAAAAAATAAAAGCAAGGCGTGGTGGCTCACATCTTAAATCTCAGCACTCAGAAAGCTAAAGTAGGAAGATTGAAAGTAGGAAGAGTTCTAGGACAGCCTGGGCTACAGAATGAGTTCCAAGTCAGCCTGGGCTAGAGTGAAACTGCCTCAAAAATTAAAATAAAATAAAAAGCCAGGTATGGGGGCTCACGCCTTTAATCCCAGCACTTGGGAGGCACCCTGAAACTACAGAGTGAATTACAGGTCAACCTGGAGTACAGGGAGATCCTACCTCAAAAAAAAAGAGGGGGGGGGAGGTAGAGAGATGACTTAGTGGTTAAGGCACTTGCCTGCAAAGCCAAAGGACCCATGTAAGCCAGTTTGTTTGCAGTGGCTGGAGGCCCATTTCTTTCTCTCCCTCTCTCTTGTCTCTTGTCGGTTGGGGGGCTGGAGAGATGGCTTAGTGGTTAAGCACTTGCCTATGAAGCCTAAGGACCCTGGTTCGAGGCTTGATTCCCCAGGACCCACGTTAGCCAGACGCACAAGGGGGCGCACCATCTGGAGTTTGTTTGCAGTGGCTGAAGGCCCTGGCACGCCCATTCTCTCTCTATATCTGCCTCTTTCTCTCTCTGTCTGTTGCTGTCAAATAAATAAATATATATATAAAAGCGGTTGGGGTTGTAGCTCAATGGAAGAACAACTGCCTAGCAGGCCAGGCTCTGGATTCAATCCCCAGTAAAAAAGATACACTTGGGGAAAAAAAAAAAAAAAAAAAAACACTTGGGGCTACAGAGATGGCTCAGTGGTTAAGGTGCTTGCTTGCAAAGATTAACAGCCTGGGTTGGATTCCCCTATACCCACGGAAAGCCAAATACACAAACTGGCACATGCATGTGGAGTTTGTTTGCAGTGGCAAAAGGCCCTGATGTGGCCATTCTCTCTCTCTCTTTCTGCTTGCAAATAAATAAATATTTTTTAAAAATTTAATATAAACTTGTTTTAGAAACAAAACCATAATTCCTGTAACTAAAGTAAAGATTAATTCAACAGCCCTTTACTAAACCCAAAGGCAACTCCATGAATTTATCACACGCCTGGGGCAAATTCCAGCTCTACTCATTGTGGAACTAAGGCATATTATGCCTAAGTAAGTGCCTATTTCTTTATGTGTAAAACGTGAACATACAGGTCCCATAGATTGGTGTGTGAACGAAATGGACCTTTACGTGTAAGGCATTCAGTAGAAACCGTCATTTTGGACTAGTCCATAAATATTAGCATCACGTGGGATACAGAGAGGAAAAAATGCAAGACACGATGTCTTAACGAACAAGCTCAGCATGTGAAAGCCGGACAGGAACCCGGCGATTCTGGGGTTTGGAGCGCAAAAGCCAAGAATCGAGATTTAGCTGAGCCTGAAGAAGAAGAAAGCTGGAAAAGGTTTCCAAGTTGAGTTGCATCCCAAAGCGTGGGGCGACGGGAGGGGGACAGAGCGCGTGCAAAGCGGCCAGGGGGCCACAGGGAGCTCGCCAAGGCTGCAGACGACGGCGAGATCCGCCGGGGAGAGCAGCGTCTAATCCCGACAGCACGGGGCTGCGGGCTGCTGTGCTCCGAGGGTCTGCAGTGCTCTCGGGAGCCCGGGCTGGGGGCTGCAAGCCGGCAGCAGAGGCGGGCGGGCGGGCAGTACCGGCCGGTCCCAGCCCCCGTCCGGGCCTCAGTTTCCTCCCGGGACACGCGAGGCGGCTGCACCAGCGAGGTTCCCGCGGGAGCCCCACTCTCCGGGCCTCGGACCGTTACCCTGGACACCTCCCGCTCGCCCCTGGCCCCACCTCACCACGATCGATTCCCCGAAGCACTCCTCAGCGAAGGAGCAGCCGCCCAGAGGCCAGGCCGGGGGCGGGGGCCCGCGGTGACCAGACCCGGCCCCCCCAAACTCCCGCCCTTTGAGAGGGGCCGTCCCCGCCGGGCCGCCCGGGCGGGGGTAGGGCCTCCCGCCATGTTAGGTACTGGCAGCCGGGTTACTTAAAAAAAAAGGCCCAGAAGAAAAAAAGGGGATTTATGTTGAGACATAACTATCCCTCTCCAGAAATACATACAACTAAGATCTCCGAATTCTAGCAAGGGACGTTCTGAGAAGAGAACCAAACACCTGCCCTCGATGCTCCACCTTTGACTTCAGATTTAAATAACGCGCATGCGTCAGCACGGTTCCAGTGCACCTGCGCAGTTCCGCTCTGCGTACAAAATAAGCTTGTAAAGGGTCTGAGCTGTTACGTTGCGAGGAAACTTTCAAGACAACCCGTTGCAAGGGATTTTTTTTTGTTGTTGTTGTTTTGTTTTGACCTTCCTACGCCGTTGCTCCAAGCCGTTATTAGGAAGCACAACACACACAGCCAAGTTACTTGGTGTCGTTTGGAACTCTCAGCGCTGTTTCCATACCCTTGTGGTGTAATTAAAAATATATATTTTTTGTTTGTTTGTTTTTTGGTTTTTCGAGGTAGGGTCTCACTCTAGCCCAGGCTGACCTGGAATTCACTATGGAGTCTCAGGGTGGCCTCGAACTCACGGCGATCCTCCTACCTCTGCCTCCCCAGTGCTGGGATTAAAGGCGTGCGCCACCACTCCCGGCTTAATTTGTGTGTGTGTGTGTGTTTGTGTTTTTTTTTTGTGTGTGTGTGTGTGTGTGTTTGTTTTTTTAACAGAGTAGGGAGGAGGGAGGTAAATAGAGAGAACGGGTGCGCCAGGGACTCTAGCCACTGCAAACGAACTCCAGATGCATACGCCACCTTTGCATCTGGCTTACCTGGGTACTAGAGAATCGAACCTGGGTCTTCTACCCATGGTGTCACTTTTACCTGAATGGTTTAAATACGGCTGCCTCCAAAGCTGAAGTTTGTCTAATTTCCGGTGCAGTCATGCCTACCTCTAGATGACTGGATTTACTTTCTATGAATCAGGTAATGTTACTCATTTTTATTTTTTATATATTTGCATATGCCTGTGTGGGTACACCAAGGCCTCTTGCTAATGGGCCACTTCTTGCATTTAGTGTGGCAATTGAACCTGGGCTGTCAGGCTTTGCAAGCAAGCACCTTTAACTGCTGAGCCATATTCCCAGCCCCCAACACTCACCTGCAACCAGGCAATGCTAATCTCATGGTATTTTGTATGTGACTTGTCAGTGCATTTTCTTAGAGTTGAAATTCCATTTGCTTGCCTCTGATACTTGGCTCTGGTTTTAGTGGCGACAGAAAACACACCAAAACCAAAAATAAGGAGCTTCCAAAATATACACGATCACATTCCTCCCCAACAACCTACTATACCAAAGGTGAAGCCAGGAATCTGCATTTTTAAATTATAAAATTATTTTTATTTTTATCTATTTTTGTATATATGTGTGTGAGAGAGAGAATGGGTGCACCAGGACCTCTAGCCACTGTGAGTGAACTCCAGACGCATGTGCCACCATATGCATCTGGCTTATTTGGGTTCTAGGAAATCGAACCTGGGTCCTTAGACTTTGCAGGCAAGTTCCTTAACCAATAAGCTATCTCTCCTGCCCCAGAATCTGCATTTTTGCAAATGCCCAGATGATTCTGTTATGGGATCCAGTGTCACACAAGTAAGACCATTGACTCACGGAATGTGAGGCCAAGTTTTATCGGGTAGAAAGAAAGAAAAAGAGGAAAACTGGTATGCCAGGTCTGCATCCTAAAGTTCAGGATCTCAAGAGGCAGCCCTGATCTGTTGGGAGTGTCCGCTTTTATTGGAAATAGCCACATGATGTTTATAGTAAAAACAGGATCGGGAGTTAAACCACAAAGTTGCATACTGTTAAACAAGGGAGGAATATTACAAGAAGTGTCAAGGTTACATAGGTCACATAGGCGGAACTGAGGCAAGAAACATTCTATGCTATGTAATCACAAAGATCTCTAGAAACAAAGAGATACAGGGAGGTCATGGTACATTGCACAGAGGGATCATCTCATTCCTTAGACAACAGTAAGCATCTGCATTGCATAGAGAGATCATCCCCTTCCTTTCACATTCCATTTTCCAGATTCTGATGCACTATGGACACTTTTTTTTTTTTTTTTTCCGAGGTAGCATCTCACTCTAGCCCAGGCTGACCTGGAATTCACTCTGTAGTCTCAGGGTGGCCTTGAACTCACAGCGATCCTCCTACCTCTGCCTCCTGAGTGCTGGGATTAAAGGCGTGCACCACCATGCCCGGCACTATGGACACAGTTTGAGAAGCACTTTATGTAACAGAGCTCCTTCTTGGTATGAACTGTTACTTGGCCATCTTGGACTCCAGTACCCAGCACAAGACCTGGTACAAAATAGGTGTTCAGTATGTGTTGACTGAGCTCATGAGTGGATGAATGAATATAAGTGCAACAATAGGCCTCCTGGTTAAGGGAACCTGAGAAAGTTCTCATACAAAACACTTTTTTAAGGGCCTGAGGTAAGCCGGCTGAGGAGCAGCTCATGAGGAAGATGATTGCGAAGACCAGCGGGAAAACATCAGCCACTATCCACAGCCTCCCCTCCCCCACCACCAGCATAAGCACCAGCAAGCACCAGAGACCTGGGGAAGGGAGCTCACCTATACAGCACCCGACAGGCAATCAGAGCAGTGATCCAGTGACCCAGGCAGCCTACATGAACCCACTGTGCAACAAAGAAGGAGCACAGCATAATTGAACTGGGATTATACCAGCGAAGGGCCTCACAAGGTCACAAACTGACATGGAACCCTCAAAAGACCAGAAATCTTAGCCTCCTAGTTGACAGGATTAAGTATGTGGGGCAACACATACCCTAAGGGACTGTGACTTTGTTTGAGGATCTGGTTGTCATAATATCTACTTTTGCATAAATACTCTGTGTTTTTCTTTCTTTCTTTTTTTTTTTTTTTTTTTTTTTTTTTTTTTTTTTTTTTTTTGGTTTTTCGAGGTAAGGTCTCACTCTGGTCCAGGCTGGCCTGGAATTAGCTATGTAGTCTCAGGGTGGCCTTGAACTCTCGGCGATCCTCCTACCTCTGCTTCCCGAGTGCTGGGATTAAAGGCGTGCGCCACCACGCCCAGCTCTGTGCTGTTTTTCATTGAATGTATACATTGTTTAGTTAAATTTTTTTTTTTTTTTGGTTTTTCGAGGTAGGGTCTCACTCTAGCCCAGGCTGACCTGGAATTCACTATGGAGTCTCAGGGTGGCCTCGAACCCATGGCGATCCTCCTACCTCTGCCTCCCGAGTGCTGGGATTAAAGGCGTGCGCCACCACGCCCGGCTTTGTTTAGTTAAATTTTAGAATCTGCCTGGATTTTGTTCCACTCAGCCTTCTTGAACACTGTCATAGCAGGCAAACCCAACATGTAGGGTCACTTTTGTAGTTACTCTGAGAGTCTTAAGAGCCACACCTAACACCTTAAACTCCTACCCAGAAGATATATAACATCAGATTGATTGATACATCTAATAATACTGCAGCTAATTAGAAAACCCAAGCATTAAATTAATCCAAGATGCAAAAATATGTACATTATAACACAAGGAACACAAAAAATCAAGACAATATAAATCCACCAAAAAGTATTAATGCATCAGAAATGACCTTCAGTGAGACTGATTTAGAGGAAATGTCTGAGAAAGATTTCAAAATAATGATTATAAATATGTTCAAAGAAATCAGAGAGGAAATCAAAGGAATCAAAGAAGACATAGGAAACCAATTTAATGAAATGAGAAGGTCAATACAAGACATAAATAAGGAAGTAGAAATAATAAAGAAAAACCAGTCAGAATTATCAGCAATGAAGAGCACAGTTAATGAAATAAAAACTCTGTAGAAAATCTCACCAGTAGAATGAAGGAGAGGACAGAATATCTAAACTAGAAGACCAGGTGGCAGATCTAATACAGTCCAACAAAGAGAAAGACAAACTAACAGGAAAATATGAATGGAAATTTCAAGATATTTGAGACACTATGAAAAGATCAAATGTAAGAAATTAGGGTATAGTAGGAGAAGAATTTCACTCCAAAGGCATAGTAGGCATTTTCAATAAAATCATAGAAGAAAGCTTCCCTCAAATTGGGAAAGAGATGCCAATGCAGATACAGGAAGCCTTTAGGACACCAAAAAGACAAAACCTGGAGAGAACCTCTCCTCGCCATATTATAATTAAACTACCAAACATACAAACCAAATAAAATATACTGAAAGCAATTAGACAGAAAAATCAAGTCACATACAAAGGCAAGCCTATCAGGCTCACAGCAGATTGCTCAACACAAACTTTCAAAGGCAGAAGGGCTTGGAATGATGTATTCCAAGTTCTGAAAGATAACAACTGTCAACCAAGATTACTTTATCCTGCAAAGCTATCCATTCAGATAGATGGAGAAATAAGGACATTCTGCAACAAAAGCAGGCTACAGGAATATTTGAAGACAAAACCAGCTCTACAGAAAATACTTGAAAGGATCCTCCATGCTGAAGAGAAAGAAAAGCACACACAGAGGACGAAATCAGAGAATCACTCCCATTCACAATTGAATCAGAAAAGATAAAGTACCTTGGAATAAATCTAACCAAGGAAGTGAAGGATCTCTACAATGAAAACTTTAAAACACTCAAGCTAGAAATTGCAGAAGACGCTAAGAAATGGAAAGGCATCCCTTGTTCTTGGATTGGAAGAATCAATATTGTGAAAATGGCAATCTTACCAAAAGCAATCTACACATTTAATGCAATCCCCATCAAAATGCCAATGGCATTCTTCATGCAAATAGAAAAAACAATCCAAAAATTCATTTGTAACGATAAAAAACCTTGAATATCTAAAACAATTTTGAGCAACAAAAATTAGGCTGGTGGTATCACCATACCTGATTTTAACCTATACTAAACAGCCATAGTAACAAAAACAGCATGGTACTGACACAAAAGCAGAAATGTAGATCAATGGAACAGAACAGAGGACCCAGATGTAAGTCCAGGTAGCTATAGCCACCTGATCTTTGACAAAAATGCCAAAAATATTCATTGGAGAAAAGACAGCCTCTTCAGCAAATGGTGCTGGAAAAACTGGATATGTGTCTGTAGAAGGATGAAAATAGATCCTTATCTGTCTCCATGTTAAAGAATTAAGTCCAAATGGGTCAAAGACCTTGATATCAGATCTGAAACTCCAAAACTGCTAGAGGAAAAATTAGGAGAAACTCTTCAACATATTGGTCTTGGCAAGGACTTTCTGAATATAACCCCAATTTCTCAGGCAATAAAACCACAGATTAATCACTGGGACCTATTGAAATTACAAGCCTTTTGTATGGCAAAAGATGCTATGAATAGAGCAAAGAGGCAACCTACAGAATGGGAGAAAATCTTTGCCAGCTATACATCTGATAGAGGATTAATATCTAGGATATACAAAGAACTCAAAAAATTAAATAATAAGAAATCAAACAACCCAATTGAAAAATGGGCTATGGAACTAGAGAGTTCTCAAAAGAAGAAACACAGATGGCATATAAACATCTAAAAAAATGTTCAACATCCCTAGTCATCAGGGAAATGTAGATTAAAACTATGTTGAGATTCCATCTTACTCCTGTCAGATTGGCTACCATCATGAAAACAAATGAACATAACTGCTGGTGAGGATGCGGAAAAAGAGGAACCCTTCTACACTGTTGGTGGGAATGCAATCTGGTCCAGCCATTATGGAAGTCAGTGTGTAGGTTCCTGAGACAGCTAAAAATAGATCTACCATGTGACCCAGCTATAGCACTCCTAGGCATATGTCCTGAGGACTCCTCTCATTACCTTAGAGATACTTGCTCAACCATGTTTATTGCCACTCTATTCACAATAGCTAGATGTCCCTCAATGGATGAGTGGATAATGAAATGTGGCACATTTGTACAATGGAGTTCTACTCAGCGGTAAAGAAAAATGAAGTTATAAAATTTGCAGAAAAATGGATGGATCTGGAAAGGACTATACTAAGTGAGGTAACCCAGGCCTAGAAAACCAAACAGCACATGTTCTCTCTCATATGTGGATCCTAGTTACAGATGATTGGACTTCTGTGTGAGTAGGAAGAAAACTCAGTAGCATAGGCCAGTAAGCTAGAAAGGAGATATAGGGGATAGAAAGGGAGGAAGGGTGGGGAGGGGAGGACCTAATAGGATGGTATTGTATATATGTAAATAGAAGAACAGATTAATGGGGGTGAAAAGGCCTAAGTGAGGTCAGGGGAAGAGATTAAGGAAAGGTGGAGGGAGGGCTAATCAAAATCTAAGAGGATATAAATAAGCCATATGGAAACCTACTTTATTGGACAATGGAACACACAGGAGCCATTAATTGTTACTAGAAAATTTTCAATGCCAGGGATGGGATACCTTCCAGCGAGCTGTTGGCCAGGGAGGTCCCTGATGTCCCCCAAACATTACAGGCCATTGCTAAGGCTTTGGTTTCCACCAGGAATGGATGGTAAGAACCTATTACTGAAGACTCCACATACTTGGGCTGCAAGGTCACTGAGAAATCCTGCTGGAACTGAACTGAAAACCTCCTTCATGTAGACCAGCTGACAGAAAGCTGGAAGAAGCCATGCTGCATATAGTTCAATGGGAGAGAGAGAAATCACCAGTGAAGATACCCAACAGTTGACACTGCAAGCCTTATATTTGGCCAGCCAGGTCAAATGAGCCAGCAGGTGCAATAGTGGCACATCTGTTATGGGGGAAACCAACTGCCCTCTAATTTGACTGGAGGCCCACTCCATGGGAGGGAATACATCCCTGATACTGAAAACCTATAACAGGGGCAGTCATGAGCCCTAGGGGTGTAATGTCTGCTGCCATCTAGCTAAAAGTATATACTATGCCCACCAAACTGCCCAGTTAACACTTCTCTTAACATTCATACCCATATATTAATGCTACTCTCATTTTTGGTTAGAGAACCTTCTCTTTTCAGAAGGCAGTGATCTTGGGATTTCTCTGAAGGCACCATGATGCTGAGAAGTGACAGAGTACTCAGCACTGAAATATCTCTATCACACCTTCCAAGGCTCAGGGTCCATTGCGGAAGAGGTGGTGGAAAGAATGTAAGAGTCAAAGGAAGGGTAGGATTCCTTACAATGTGCTCCTCCAGACACAAAATGGCCTGGATATCCATGACCTCAAAGTGCCTGACACTACCTACACAAGACCATCATAATAGGAAGAAAAGAGCATGACATCAAAATTAAAGAGAGGCTGATTGAGATGGGGAGGGGATATGATGGAGAGTGCAGTTTCAAAGGGGAAAGTGGGGGGGGGGCAGAGGGAGGGAATTACCATGGGATATTGTTTACAATTATGGAAGTTGTCAATAAAAAAAAATCCTGCCACCAAAGAATCACAAATTCAAAGTCAGTTTAGGCAATTTAGTGAGGCTCTATCTCAAAACAAAAAGTAAGAAAGGGACTAGATAGATGGGCCAGCGGTAAAAGGCACTTGCTTGGAAGGCCTGATGGCTTGGGTTCAAATCACCAGTACCCATATAAAGACAGAAGCACAAAGTGGCACATGTGTCTGGAGTTTATCTGCAGAGACAAGAGGCCCTGATGCACCCATTTCCCCACCCCCATCTTACTATCATTCTTTGCTTGCAAATATATTATATATACATATATATATATATATATATATATATATATATATATATATATAGTTGTTTGTTTGTTTGTTTTGTTTTGTTTTTTGTTTTTCTAGGTAGGGTCTCGCTCTAGCCCAGGTTGACCTGGAATTCACTACGTTAGTCTCAGGGTGGCCTTGAACTCACGGCGATCCTCCTACCTCTGCCTCCCTAGTGCTGGGATTAAAAGCGTGTGCCACCACACCTGGCTATTTATTTATTTATTTGCCACAGAGAGAGGCAGAGAGAGAGGAGAGAGAGAGAGAGAAAAAAAAAATGGGTGCGCCAGGGCCTCTAGCCACTGCAAATGAATTCCAAATACATGTGTCACTTTGTGCTTCTGGTTTTACATGGGTACTGTTGAATCAAACCTGGTTCCTTAGGCTTTGCAGTCAAGTGCCTTATCCACTAAACCATCTCTCCAGCCCAGTTAAAATATTTTTTAAAAATTCACTGAATCTTCTGGGCACGGTCATGCACACCTATAATTCTGGTGCTTGGGAAGATGAGACACATAGTGAGGTTATAATCAGTCTGCTCTACATAGTGAGTTCGAGGCCAGCCTAGGCTATTTAGTAAGACCCTGACTTAAAAGCCAAAATCACAACAAATCACATACCTGAGTCTGTTTCTCTACTCATAAAAATAGGACTAAAATACTTGTTTCACAGGGTATTTATAAAAGCTAAGTGTGTTTGCATATGTTTATATATGTAAAAATACCTTTCTTGGGCTGGGGAGATGACTCAGTGGTTAAATAGCTTGCCTATAGGACCTACCACTGGGGTTCAATTCACCAGTACCCATGTAAAGCCAGATGCACCAAGTGGTACATTCACCTGGAGTTTGTTTGCAGTGGCGAGAGGACCTGGCATGCTTGTTCTCTCCCCCACTCTCTCGCCCTTTCTCTCTCTTTGAAAATAAATAAATAAATACTTTTCTTTACATGACTAGCATACAATAGGTACTCCATAGTGGTGGATTTGGTTGTTGTTGTTTTTAAAATATTTTATTTTTATTTATTTATGAGAGAGAATGGAATCACCAGGGCCTCTAGCCGCTGCAAATGAACTCCAGACACATGTGTCACCATGTGCATCTGGTTTATGTGGGTTTTAGAGAATTGAACCTTGGTCTTTGGGCTTGGCAGGCAAGCGTCTTAACCACTAAGCCATCTTTCCAGGCTTTTTGCTTGTTGGTTTTTTGTTTTTCAAAGTAGGGTCTTACTCTATCCCAGACTGACCTAGAACTCACTGTGTAATCCCAGGCTAGCCTTGAACTCATGGCAATCCTCCTACCTCTGCCTGGGATTATGCTACCACACCCAGCCTGAGGTTTTTTCTTTTTCTTTTCTTCAAGGTAGGGTCTCACTCTGGCCCAGGCTGACCTGGAATTCACTATGTGGTCTCAGGGTAGCCTCAAACTCATGACGATCCTCCTACCGCTGCCTCCCAAGTGCTGGGATTAAAGGCATGCACCACCACGCCTGGCCTGAGATTTTTTTTTTAATTGCCCTGTTAATATTGTTCCTGTACATGAGAAAACTGACTCTCAGAGCTGCTAAGTGACTAGCACAAAGTCACGTAGATAGGAATGACTATACTAGGGCTCATCTCTGAACCTCTGAACACAGTGTTCTTCTACAGCAAGGATGGACTGACCAGCCTGCAGGTGAGAGGCTGGCCAGTAGGAGGGCCCAGAGCCCCTATCCTTCCGTTTATGATTGTCTAATCCGTAGGGCTTGCACTGCACCCACTCAGGATGCTGCAAGAGCAGAGCCACCACCTCTGCTTACCCTCAACCACGGTGTGATCATTCTAGTTTGTGGTTTTTAAACCACTGCAGAGCAGCCACTGTTCACAGCAAGCTCATAGTTCCCCTGCTAGGATCCTTAGGAACTGTCCTGGCGCCCTCCACTCTTTATTTATTTATTGTTATTATTATTTGGTGTTTTGAGGTAGGGTCTCCCTCTAACCCAGGCTGACCTGGAATTCTGTAGTCTCAGGGTGGCCTCGAAGTGCTGGGATCAAAGGTGTGTGTCACCACACCCAGCCTCTTTCATTTCTTGAACACTGGGATTACAGTTGTACACCACCATGCTCAGTGCTAAGGATCAAATCTAGGGTTTTCTTATACTAGGCAAGCACTCTACCTACAAGGCTATATCCCCAGCCTTCTGCTTAGCTTAGAGGGGCATAGTAGGGTCCCTCTCTTCTGTTAGTCTCAGCTCACATCAATCACTCATGAATAGAGAGAAAGGTAAGAAAATCTAGAATTATGGTTGACTTTGTACTTTCTGGATTTTACAGATATCTATTGTTTGTGCCTATCATCAAAGGATTTTTTTGGGGGGGGGGTTTGAGGTAGGGTCTCACTCTAGCCCAGGCTAACCTGGAATTAACTATGTAGTTTCAGTGTGGCCTAGAACTCACGGCGATCCTCATACCTCTGCCTCCTGTGTGCTTGGATTAAAGGCATGTGCTACCATGCCTGGCCTGGATTTTATTTTATTTATTTGAGAGAGAGGTAGAAAGAGACAGACAGAGAGAATGGGCGTGCCAGGGCCTTCAGCCACTGTAAACAAACTACAGATGCATGTGCCACGTGGGCATTTGGCTTACGTGGGTCCTGGGGGAATCAAACCTGGATCCTTTGGCTTTGCAGCCAAAGGCCTTGCCTGCTAAGCCATCTCTCCAGCCCTGGATTTTTTGTTTGTTTGTTTGTTTTTTCTTTTTTGAGGTAGGGTCTTGCTTTAGCCCAGGCTGACCTGAAATTCACTTGGTAGTCTCAGAGTGGCTTTGAACTCACAGTGATCTTCCTACTTCTGCCTCCTAAGTGCTGGGATCAAAGGCGTGTGCTACCACACTGGCTGATTTTTTTTAAATTCTCTGTGTGTGTGTGTGTGTGTGTGTGTGTATGAGGTGTACATGTGTATGTGTGTGGGCAGGTACCTGCATGGCATGGCATGCATGTGAAGGTTGGAGGACAACATTGGGTGCTGGTCCTCAACTTCCACCTTGTTTGATGCTCAGTCTCTCAGTGTTCGCTATTCTGTTCCCCATGCTCCTCAGTTCTCAAGCCTCTGAGGATTCTCCTGTCTCTGCTTGCCATCTTGCCGCAGTCCCATCTCCTTCTAGGAGTACTGGGAATACCGACACTCCAGTCACTGTAGGGATCCATACTTAGGGCCTTCCTCTTTTGCAGCAAGTGCTTGATCCCATGGGTGTCCTTACTGGCTCTTCAGGGGTTACCTGATCCACTCCTGTAGTTCCCTTAGCTAAAGGACCATGTTATCAGTGGTTCATACCAGATTAAACAAAAGAAAGACTTGCTTTTATAATTGTTTTTTTTGAGGTACAGTTTCACTTTAGCCCAGGCTGACCTGGAATTTACTATGGAGTTTCAGGGTGGCTTTGAACTCATGATGATACTCCTACCTCTGCCACACAAGTGCTGGGATTAAAGGTATGCATCACCATGCCCGGCTTAAAAAAAATAGAATTTTTTAAATTATGATTTTTTAATTTCTTTAGTTTTTATTTATGTTCTTTATTTTAAAATTTTTTATTGACAACTTCCATAATTATAAACAATATCCCATGGCAGTTCCCTCCCCCCACACACACTTTCCCCTTTGAAACTCCATTCTCCCCATCTCAATCAGTCTCCCTTTTATTTTGATGTCATGACCTTTCTTCCTATTATGATGGTCCTGTGTAGGTAGTGTCAGGCACTGTGAGATCATGGATATCTAGGCCATTTTGTGTCTGGAGGAGCATGTCGTAAAGTGTCCTACCCTTCTTTGGCTTTTTTTTTTTTTTTTTTTTTTTGATTTTTCGAGGTACTGTTTCACACTAGCTCAGGCTGACCTGAAACTCACTATGTAGTCTCAGGATGGCCTCGAACTCATGGCGATCCTCCTACCTCTGACTCCCGAGTGAGGAGATTAAAGCCATGTGCCATCCCGCCAGGCCCTTCCTTTGGCTCTTAAATTCTTTCCACCACCTCTTCTGCAATGGACCCTGAGCCATGGAAGATGTGATTGAGATATTACAGTGCTGAGCACTCCTCTGTCACTTCTCAACACCATGGTGCCTCCTGAGTCATCCCAAGGTCACTGCCATCAGAAAAGAGAGAAGGTTCTCTACACTACAATTGAACTCGCTGTTCATGCCTTGCAAGGTCACCTATGATATGGTTCTGGCACTATCTGACTTGATCTCTACCACTCAACCTGTGACTCACTCAGCTTCAGCCACACCAACTTCCTTTGGTTTCTCAGATGGGCCCCACACACTCCTATCTCAGGGCCTTTGCCTTGGCTGCTCCCTCCAGCTGGAAGGGTCATGTCATCTTCCAGACTCGAGTATGGCACATTCCTTCATTCTCTGTAGAAAGTCTCCCCCTTGGTGAGGTATTCCTACATAAAACAGACACCCTGCGGTAGGCTATGGCGGCTCATGCCTATAATCCCAGTGTGGAAGTAAGAAGATTGCTGTGAATTACAAGCCAGCCTGGGCTACAGTGAGACCCTTCCTCAAATAAATAAATAGGGGACTGGAGAGATGGCTTAGCGGTTTAGGCATTTGCCTGCAAAACCAAAGACTCAGTTTGGTTCCCCAGAACCCACATAAACCACATGCACAAGGTGGCACATGTGTCTGGAGTTTGTTTGCAGTGGCTGGAGGCCCTGGCAGACCTATTCTCTCTCTCTCTCACACAAATAAATTAAAAGATTAAAATAAATAAATAAATAGGGCCTGAACAGATGGCTCAGCAGTTGAGGTGCTTGCCTATTTGCAAAGCCTGATAGACTGGATTCGATTCCCCAGTACCTACGTAAAGCCAGATGCACAAAGTGGCACACTTGTCTAGAGTTCATTGGCAGCAGTAAGAGGCCCTGGTGCGCCTATTCTCTCTCTCTCTCTCTTTCCTCCCCCCCCCCCCACTCTTTTTTTGTTTTTTCAAGGTAGGGTCTCACTCTGGCTCAGGCTGACCTGGAATTCACTATGTAGTCTCAGGGTGACCTCGAACTCTCAGAGCTCCTCCTACCTCTGCCTCTCAAGTGCTGGGACTAAAGGCATGTGCCACCACACTGGGCTGTCTTTCTCCCCCTCTTTCCCTCTCTCTCTCCTTGCAAATAAATAAATATTAAAAATAAATAAATATACAGGTCTGGAGAGAGTGGTTAAAGGCACTTGCTTCCAAAGCCAGATGGCCCTAGGTTCCATTCCCCAGCACCCATGTAAAACTGCTTACAATTCAAAGAGAAGACACCTTGAGGTTGCCCTCTGGCCTCCGACCTCCACATGCACGCTGTAGCACATGTGCACACACATGCATGGAAAGAAAAATTTCTTTTCTTTTTTTTTTTTTTTTTGGTTTTAGAGGTAGGGTCTCACCCTAGCCCAGCCTGACCTGGAATTCACTCTGTAGTCTCAGGATGGCTTTGAACTCATGACGATCCTCTTACCTCTGCCCCCTGAGTGCTGGGATTAAAAGCCACCACACCCAGTTAAAAAGTTTCTTTTTACTTGTTGATAATCACAAGCACAGACAGAAAGAGAGAGAGATAGAGAGGATGGGTATGCCAGGGCTTTCTGCCATTTCAAATGAACTCCAGACACATGTACCACTTTGTGTATCTGGTTTTACATGGGTACTGAAGAATCAAACCCAGGCCATCAGACTTTGCAAGCAAGAAGCTTTAACTGCTGAGCCATCTCTCCCTAGCCCAAAATAAAGTGGTTTTTTTGTTTGTTTGTTTTTTGGTTTTTCAAGGTAAGTTTCCCTCCCCTCAAGAATTTTTTTTTTTTTTTTTTTTTGTTTTTTGTTTTTCGAGGTAGGGTTTCGCTCTAGCCCAGGCTGACCTGGAATTCACTATGGAGTCTCAGGGTGGCCTCGAACTCACGGCGATCCTCCTACCTCTGCCTCCCGAGTGCTGGGATTAAAGGCGTGCGCCACCACGCCCGGCTCCCCTCAAGAAATTTTAACTTATTTATTTGCAAGCAGAGAGGGAGAGAGAATGAGGATGAAAATGGGTATGCCAGGGCCTCTTGCCACTGCGTGGGCACTGGGGAATCTAGCCTGGGCCATCAGGCTTTGCAAGCAAGTGCCTTTAACCATTGAGCCATCTCTTCAGCCCTCTGTTTGATTTTCTACACAGCACTTAGAGTTCTCTGAAACCATACATGTATTTGTTTGCTTCTACCACCAGAATGTGAACACAGACTTGCACTGCTCTACAGCTGGTGCTCAGATCTGAGGTCTACCACACAATAGGCCTTCGACAGATATTTGCTGATTTTTAAAGTAAATCAATGAATGAGTACCCAAGGCCCCCTAGGTGGTACGTGTCAGAGCTGGGATGTGAACTGTGTTGTCCAATCTCTGAGTCTGTCTGTCAGCTACTGTGTTGTGCTGAACTGACTTGGAGAGCATGCAGGAGGCTCAGACAGCATAAGGAGTGTAAATTTGAAACTTGTTAAATGCTTGGGGAAAATAAAAAGCAAAGGAAGCCTGGTGTGGTGGTGCACGCTTTTAATCCCAGCACTGGGAGGTAGAGTTAGGTGAATAGCTGTGAGGTCCAAGGCCAGCCTGAGACTGCATAGTGAATTCCAGGTAAGCCTGGGCTAGAGCGAGACCCCACCTCAAAAGGAAAACAAACAAAGAAACAAACAAACAAACACTGGGTGTGGTAGTGCACACCTTTAATCCAGCACTGGAGAGGTTGTGAGTTCAAGGCCACCTTGAGACTACTACATAGTGAAGTTCAGGCCAGCCTGGGCTAAAGTGAGACCCTACCTCGAAAAAGAAAAAAAAGCTGGGCGTGGTGGCGCACGCCTTTAATCCCAGCACTTGGGAGGCAGAGGTAGGAGGATCACCGTGAGTTCGAGGCCACCCTGAGACTACATAGTTACTTCCAGGTCAGCCAGGGCCAGAGTGAGACCTTACCTCAAAAAACTAAAAAAAAAAAAAAAAAAAAAAAAAAACAACAACAACAAAAAAGAAAAAAGCCAGCAAGGGAGTATTAAGTACTCTGGTTCACTGCTTGCTCATCTAGTAATACGTTGGCTTATTGACTTTATAAGGATGTTTTGTGAGGTGCCGATGAGATAATGGATGGAGAAATATCTAAAGAAGTTAAAGGCTCCACATAGTGGAAAGGACTTTAAAGATTATTTCCATGCCAATAGCTTCCCAGGCTCCCATCCTCTACCTCAAGTTTGACATTAATATTGCTGACAGGAATGGGGGAGGGTGGGAGCCACAGGGGACTCGGGGACTCTGTGTCCCAGTAATTAAACATGTCGGGACTGAAGCGCAGCCAGCAGCAGCATCTGGTTGCAATTACCAGAGGGGACCAAAGTGATTAGTCACCTTTATAGTGAGAGCCAGGCAGGAACCCTGGGCTCCTCCCCGGAGAGAGCCTTCCATCCAAGCTCAGAGTCTTTTTCCCTGTTCCTACTCAATTCCTGGTCCTCAGACAATAGCCTCTGCCCCAGACTCCTCTGTCCCCAAATCTTCAGGCCATTGGATGAGACCTTGGATGGAAGTTAGAATGTCCATATGTCCCCACAATCTTATCACTTTTTTTTTTCCCCCCCGGAGGTAGGATCTCACTCTAGCTCAGGCTGACCTGGAATTCATTATGTAGCCTCAGGGTGGCCTCAAACTCAATCCTCCTACCTCTGCCTCCCAAGTGCTTGGATTAAAGACGTGCGCTACTACACCGGCTATATCACTTTTTCTTTTTTTTTATTATCATAGTTTATGGAAGGGTGCTTCATATAAAATGTTGAAGCTGAGCTGGGTATGGTGATGCATACGTATAATCCCAGCACTCAGGAGTTGGAAGCAGGAGAATCAAGAGTTCATAGTCATCCTCTGCCCTCTGCTACACAGTGAATTTGAACTCAGCCTAGGCTACATGATACTCTTTCTCAAAAAAAAAAAAAAAAAAGAAAAGAAAAAAGAAAAGAAAAAAAAAGAGGAGTAGGAAGAGAAGAAGAGGAAGAAGTAGTAGTTAGGGAGCCAGGGAGATTGCCCAGTGGTTAAAGATGCTTGTTTGCAAAGTCTGTTAGTCAGGGTTCAATTCCCCAGTGCCTATGTAAAGTCAGATGCATAAAGTGGCACACGTATCTGGAATGGCAAGAGGCCATGACACATCCATATTCTGTCTCTCCCTCTGTCTTCCTTTCTCTACTCACAAATAAATAAATGAAAAAAAAATTTTTTTTTTTTTTTTAGCCAGGCGTGTGGTGAGATCCTACCTTAGAAAACAAAAAACAAAAAACAAAAAAAATTTTTTTTAAGGGCTGGAGAGATGGCTTAGCTGTTAAGGCGCTTGCCTGTGAAGCCTAAGGACCCATGTTCTACTCTCCAGATCCCACGTAAGCCAGACATAGAAAATGATGCAAGCACAAGGTCACACATGTACACAAGATGGCACAAGAAGCCGGGCGTGGTGGCACACGCCTTTAATCCCAGCACTCGGGAGGCAGAGGTAGGAGGATCGCCATGAGTTCAAGACTACCCTGAAACTACAGAGTTAATTTCAGGTCAGCCTGGACCAGAGCGAGACCCTACCTCGAAAAACAAAAACAAAAACAAAAACAAAAACAAACAAACAAACAAAAAAGTTAGAAACTAGGCTTTAAAAGTATTTAACTGGGGCTAGTAGGATTTCTCAGCGGTTAAAGGTGCTTGCTTTCAAAGCAGACCAGCTTAGGGTTCAATTCCCAGGCAACCCATGTAAGCCAGACACCAAAAATGGCACAAGTCGGGCTGGAGAGATGGCTTAGTGGTGAAGCGCTTGCCTGTGAAGCCTAAGGACCCCGGTTCGAGGCTCAATTCCCCAGGACCCACGTTAGCTAGATGCACAAGGGGGCGCACGCATCTGGAGTTCGTTTAAAGAGGCTGGAAACCCTGGCACACCCATTCTCTCTTTCTCTCTCTCTATCTGCCTCTTTCTGTCTGTCTGTCTCTCTCAAATAAATAAAAATGAACAAAAAAAAATTTAAAAAAACAAAAAATGGCACAAGTGTCTGGTGTTTCCTTTGCAGTGGCAAGAGGCCCTGGGGCACCCAAACTTGCATCCAGGACAGAAGGCCTGGGCATGCTCATGCTCACTCTCTCTCTCTCAAATCAATAAATGCATATAAAAAATAAATAAATAGGGGCTGGAGAGATAGTTCAGCCATTAAAGGCACTTGCTTGCAAATCCTGACAGTCAGGGTTCAAATCCCCAGTACCCATGTAAGAGCTAGATGTACAAAATGTACAAAGTGGCGCATGCGTCTGGAGTTCATTTGCAGTGGCAAGAGGACCTGGCATGCCCATACTCAGTCTCTCTCTCTCTCTCTCTCTCTCTCTCCTTTCTCTCTCAAATAAATAAACAATAAAGTGGAGAGCAACTAACAACAGTCAATATTAACCTCTGGCCTCCATATGCATGCATACACCATACATAAGTGCCCATAAACAATGGACCCCATATATTACACACATATACACACAAAAATAATAGCTATTATCAACATTTGTCAGGATTTTTTTTTTTTTCAAAATAGGGTTTCACTCTAGCCCAGGCTGACCTGGAATTCACTATGTAGTCTCAGGGTGGCCTCGAACTCACTGTGATCCTCCTACCTCTGCCTCCTTAGTGCTGGGATTAAAGGTATATGCCACCACGCTGGGCGTCACTTTTTTTGTAAGTATTTTTATTTATTTATTTGTGAGCAGAGAGAATGGGCATGTTAGGACCTCTTGCAGCAGCAAACAAACTGCAGATAAATGCACTCCTTGGTGCATTGTGTGGGTACTGGGGAATTGAACCCAGGCTGATAGGCTTTGCAAGAAAGTGCCTTTAAAAAAAAAAATAAGCTGGGGGCGGTGGCTCACACCTTTAATTCTAGCACTTGGGAGGCAGAGGTAGGAGAATCACCATGAATTCAAGGTCACCCTGAGACTACATAGTGAATTCCAGGTCAACCTGAGCTAAAATGAGACCCTGCCTTGAAAAAAACAATAAAGGGGGCTGGAGAGATGGCTTAGTGGTTAAGTGCTTGCCTATGAAGCCTAAGGATCCCGGTTTGAGGCTCAATTTCCCAGTACCCACATAAGCCAGATGCACGGGGGTACATGCATCTGGAGTTCCTTTGCAGTGGCTGGAGGCCCTGGTGCACCCATTCTCTCTCTCTGTCTCTTTCTCTGTCTGTCCGTCACTCTCAAATAAATAAATAAATAAAAATAAACAAAAAATCTGTTAAGAGCCAGGCGTGGTAGAGCATGCCTTTAATCCCAGTACTCGAGAGGCAGAGGTAGAAGGATAACCATGAGTTCGAGGCCGCCCTGAGACTACACAGTGAATTCCAGGTCAGCCTGAGCTAGACTGAGACACTACCTTGTTAAAAACAATTGTTAAAAAAATAAATAAATAAATAAATGAGGGCTAGAGGGATGGTCTAGCAGTTAAGGTACTTGCCTGGAAAGCCAAAGGACCCAGGTTCAATTCTCTAAGACCCACATACACCAGATGCACAAGATGGCGCATGCATCTGGAGTTTGTTTGCAGCTGCTGGAGGCCCTGGTGCACCTATCCCCTCCCTCCCTCCTCTCTCTCTGCCTCTCTCTGTCAAATAAATAAAGAAAAATATAAAAAACAAAACAAAACATAAGAGCCAGCCATGATGGCACACACCTTTAATACCAGCACTTGGAAGGCAGAAGTAGGAGGATTGCCATGAGTTCAAAGCCACTCTGAGATTACATAGTAAATTCCAGGTCAGCCTGGGCTAGATCAAGACCCTACCTTGAAAAACCAAAAAAATTAAATTAAATTAATAAGGCCTGAAGAGATGGATCAGTGGTTAAAGTGCTTGCCTGCTAAGCCCAAGGACCCAGGTTTGATTTCCCAGTACCCACGTAAATCAGATATGCAAGGTGGTGAATGCATCTGGACTTTGCAGTGGCTAGAGGCCCTGGCACACCCATTCTCTCTCTCTCTCAAAAATAAATAAATAAGGGCTGGAGAGATGGCTTAGCAGTTAAGGCGCTTGCCTGCAAAGCCAAAGGACCTCGGTTTGATTTCCCAGGACCCACGTAAACCAGATGCACAAGGGGGCACATACATCTGGAGTCTGTTTGCAGTGGCTGAATGCCCTTTCTCCCTCTCTCTGTCTCTCTCTCTCTCCCTCTCTCTGCCTCTCTCTCTCTCTCTCTCTCTCTCTCTCTCAAATAAATAAATAAAAATAAAGTTTTTTTAAAAAAATAAATAAAATATTTAAAATTAAAATTTAGCCACTGAGCCATTTTGTCAGTCCTATTTAAAAGAAATATTTGGGCCGTTCCTGGTGGTGCACTTCTTTTAATCTCAGCACTCAGGAGGCAGAGGTATGTATATATATGGGCTGGAGGGATGGCTTAGTTATTAAGGTGTTTGCCTGCAAAGCCAAAGGATCCAAGTTTGGTTCCCCAATACCCACATAAGCCAGGTGCACAAGGTAGCATGTGTATCTGGAATCATTTGCAGTGGCTGAAGGCCCTGACACACCCATTCTCTCTCTCTGCCTCTTTCTCTCTCTCTCAAATAAAATAAATAAATAGCGAGCTCTTTAAAATGTTTTATTTATTTATTTATTTATTTATTTATTTATTTATTTAAGAGAGAGAGAGGCAAAGAGCAAGAGGGGGGAGAGAGAGAATGGGTGCACCAAGGCCTTTCAGCCTCTGAGAACTAACTCCAGATGTGTGTGCCCCTTGTGGGCAGGCATGGCATTGCATGCTTGCATCGCTGTTGTGTTGTAGGATTTGGAGGATTCAAACAGAAGGTCTTAGGCTTCACAGGCAAGTACCTTAAGTGCTAAGCCATCTCTCCAGTCTTATGGACTTATTTATTTATCTGAGAGAGAGAGAGAGACAGAGATTGACAGTGAGTATGGATGTGCCAGGGTCTCCTGCCACTGCAAATGAACTCCAGACACATATACCACTTTGTGCATATGGCTTTATGTGAGAACTGGGAATTGAACCCAGGCCTTCAGGCTTTGCAAGCAAGCAAGTGCCTTCAACCACTGAGACATCTCATCAGCCCCCATTGTGGCACTTTTTAGCAATTCACCTCATTGGGTACCCACAAAAACCCTGTGTGAAGTAAGTACTGTCATTACCCTATTCGGAGTCCCAGGATATGTGTAATCTAGACTTGGATAAACATACATTTCACACAAATACAAAAATGTATATGAGAATGAAAGTAGAATGGGGACTAAGGACTATTTGGTAAAGGACTAAAGGGGAGCAGAAAGAACAAGAAGATAATGAAAGGGAAGAAAAACTAACCTTGCCTGTTTTCTTTCATATGAAGAATCTAGATTTAGGGGCTGGAGAGATGGCTCACAAAGCCTGAGGGCCTGGGTTCAGTTCCTCAGTACCCGCATAAAGCCAAATGCACAAAGGGTTCATTTTCAGTCACAGAAATCCCTGGCACAGCCATGCTCACTCTCTCTGTTTCTCTCTCTCAAATAAATGTAATTTTTTTTTTTTTTTTTAAAGCAGGGCATGGTGGCACATGTCTTTAATCCCAGCACTTGGGAGGGAGAGGTGAGAGGATCACCATGAAGGGTGTGTGTGTGTGTGTGTGTGTATATTTTGGCTTTTTCAAGGTAGGGTCTCACTCTAACCCAGGCTGACCTGGAACTCACTCTGCAGTCCCAGGCTGGCCTCAAACTCACAACAATCCTCCTACCTCTGCCTAAATTAAGAAAAAAAAAAAAATTTTTTTTTTTTTTGAGGTAGGGTCTCACTCTAGCTCAGGTTGACCCGGAATTCACTATGTAGTCTCAGGGTGCCCTCGAACTCATGGTGATCCTCCTACCTCTGCCTCCCGAGTGCTGGGATTAAAAGCATGCACCACCACGCTCAGCTCTAGATAAAAATATTTTTAAATGAAATTAGATTTAAATATATAGGCCTGGAGAGATTGCTTACTGGTTAAGGGGTTTCCTGTGAAGCCAAAGGACTTGGGTTTGATTCCCCAGTACCCACCTAAGCACAAGGTGGCTCACACATCTGGAGTTCTGTTTGCTGTGGCTAGAGTCCCTGGTATACCCATTCTCTCTCTCTCTTCCCCTCTCTCTCTTAAATAAATAAAAAAAGTATGAGGCTAGAAAGATGGCTTAGCAGTTAGGGCGTTTGCCTACAAAGCCAAAGGACCCAGATTTGATTCCCCTAGGACCTATGGAAACTAAATGCACAAGGTGGCACATGCGTCTGGAGTTTGTTTGCAGCTTCTGGACACCTGCTGTGCCCATTCTCTCTCTCTCTCTCTCTCTCTCAAATAAATAAAATTAAAATACATAAATAAAAATTTAAAATGTGTGTGTTTGTGTGTATTTCCAGCACTTGGGGCTGAAGAAGAATTGCTGTGAGTTTGAGGCCACAGTGAGTTCCAGGTTAGTCTGGGTTAGAGTGAGACCCTGCCTCCCTCTTGAGTCACATAAGTAGGAGGGGGACTATATGGGGGAGGAGAGGGACCAGTGGTGGGAGTTGGGGGAGGGGTTGATGGGGAGTGAATATGAGCAATGTACAACGATATGCACGTATGAAATTTTTTTAATAATTTTTTTTGTTTTTTTTAATTGTTTATTTATTTATTTGAGAGTGACAGAGAGAGAGGCAGATAAAGATATATAGAGAATGGGTGTGCCAGGGCCTCCAGCCACTGCAAATGAACTCCAGACGTGTGTGCCCCTTTGTGCATCTGGCTAACGTGGGTCCTGGAGAGTCGAGCCTCGAACCTGGGTCCTTAGGCAAGTGCTTAACCGCTAAGCCATCTCTCCAGCCCACGTATGAAACTTTTGTAATGAAACCCATTATTAATGATAAAAACAAGAAGATGGTCTTTCTATACAAGGGCTAGTCAGAGATTCCCTCGTTCATTCAGCATACAGAGAATCTGCTGTGTGCTGGGCTCTGAGCCAAGCACTGGGAGTAATTGAAAGACAAATGCAGTGAGTCTAGCTGTAATCTAATGGGATAGACAGATATGTACATAAATTATAGTGGGAATTATGTTACACAAATATGAAAAACGCACAGAGTGGAGATGAGGGGAGATGCAGAAACGATGGACTTTGGACAGCAAGAGCAGAAAGTACTACAGAAACTGTCCTGTGTGGAGGCTGTGTGCCTTTTCTGAGGGATGAGGGAAGACCTTGTGCAGGAGACGGCACACGGGTGAGCACTTCTGCACTGGGTAGGTTTTAGGTAGAGACAGGGGTGAGATAGAGATCCTGGAGGCAGATCAAGGGGTGGAGGAGGACAGGGACAGTGAACAAGACAGTAGGATGCAGTGGAGAGTGGAATGCCCAAAAAGACAAGTTGCAAGCCAGGCGTGGTGGCACACACCTTTAATCACAGCACTCGGGAGGCAGAGGTAGGAGGATCGCTGTGAGTTGGAGGCCACCCTGAGACTACATAGTGAATTCCAGGTCAGCCTGAGCTAGAGTGAGACTCTACATCAAAAAAAAATAATAATAAAATAAAATAAAATGAAAGAAAGAAAGACAAGTTGGGGCTGGAGAGATGGCTCAGCAGTTAAAGGCACTTGCTTGCAAAGCCTGGTTCCATTTCCTAGTTCCCACGTAAAGCCAGATGCACAAAGTAACGCACACATTTGGAATTTGCAGAGACAGGAATCCCTGGTACACTCATTCTCTCTCTCTCCCAAATAAATAAAAAATAAATATTTTTTAAGAGGCAGGTCAGAGCTGGGGAAATGGCTTAGCAGTTAATACATTTGTCTGCAAAGCCTAAGAACCCCAGTTTGATTCCCCAGGACCCACGTAAGCCAGCTGCACAAGGGGGAGCATATGTCTGGAATTTGTTTGCAGTGGCTAGAGGCCCTGCTGCACCCATTCTCTCTCTATATCTGCCTCTTTCTCTGTCTCAAATGAATAAACAAATAAAATATTTTTAAAGAGGGAGAGAGAGAGAATGGGCATGCCAGGGCCTCCAGCCACTGCAGATGAACTTCAGATGCATGCACCCTCTTGTGCGTCTGGCTAAAGTGGATCCTGGGGAATTGAACCTGGGTCCTTTGGCTTTGCAAACACCTTAGCCGCTAAGCCATCCCTCCAGCCCTAATTTTTTTTAAAGGCAAGTCAAAAACAAAACTAGTGTATGTGGTGGGGTGGGGGGGGGGTGAAGGGATGGCTTAACGGTTAAGGCATTTGCCTGCAAGGCCAAAGGACCCAGGTTCGACCCACGTTAGCCAGATGCACAAGGGGGTGCACATGACTGGCATTCATTTGCAGTGGCTGGAGGCCCTGGCATGCCGATTCTCTCTCTCTTTCTATGTCAAATAAATAAATAAAAATAAAAATAAATTTTTAAAAAAAGCTAGGGCTAGAGAGATGGCTTGGCAATTAAGGCAATTGCTAGCAAAGCTAAAGGACCCAGGTTCAAGTCTCCAGAATCCACATAAGCCAGATGCATTAGGTGGGGCATGCATCTGGAGTTTGTTTGCAGTGGCTAGAGGCCCTGGTGTGTCCATTCTCTAGCCCTCCCCCCGACAAATAAATAAATAAATAAATAAATAAATAAATAAATAATATATTTTTAAAGCCAGCGGCTGTATAGGTGGTTCAACAGTAAGAGCACTTGCTGTGCAGGCATGAGGACCTAAATTCAATCCGTGGCAATCACATTAAAAAAAAAGAGGAGGGGGGCATGTGTGGTGGCACACGCCTTTAATCCCAGCACTCAGAAGCACAGGTAGGAGGATCAATGTGAGTTCAAGGCCAGCCTGGCACTACACAGTGATTTCCAGGTCAGCCTGGCCTACAGTGAGACCTTACCTCAAAAAAATAAATAAATAAAAAGGAAGAAAGCCAAGAGTGGTGAATCTGGATGAATTCAGCCCTTGCTTAAAACTCGCCCAAAGCCAGCAGGTGGTGTCATGCCCTTTGAGGTGAGCCTCTCCAGAGCCCGGAGCTATAGATGAAGCTGAACTATGCTATTCAGTTTGAAGGTCAGGGATCCCACAAGCATAACCACGAGACAGACTCGTGGCTGCTTAGACACCCTCAGTGAGGGTTTTGTTTTATGTTGTTTTGGTGAGAACTTTGACACCTCCAGTCCCCAGCAAGGAGTTTCATTTATCAAACACCAAATTCTGCTCTGAACCAGGCTACGCTGGGAAACCAATCTTAGACTACAAATGGATCTGTTAGGTTGGCTCAAAGAATTTCAGTTTAGCCAGGAGTGGTGGGTCACTTAAAAAAAATTTTTTTTTTATTTGCAAGGAGAGATTGAAAGTGAGAATGGGTGCACCTGGGTTTCCTGAAACTGCAAACAAACTCCAGATCATGCATCACTTTTTTGCACCTGGCTTTGTGAGGGTACTGGGGTATCGAACCCAGGCCATCTGGCTTTACAAGTAAGTGTTTTTTTTTTTTTTTGTTTTCGAGGTAGGGTCTCACTCTAGCCCAGGCTGACCTGGAATTCACTATGTAGTCTCAGGGTGGCCTTGAACTCATGGTGATCCTCCTACCTCTGCCTCCCAAGTGCTGGGATTAAAGGCATGGGTCACCACCCCCAGCTAAGGAAGTGTTTTTTTTTTTTTTTTAATTATTTATTCTTTAAGAGAGAGAGAGAGAAAGAAAGAGAAAGGAAGAGGCCAATAGAGAGAAAGGGAATGGGCATGCCAGGGCTCCCAGTCACTGCAAACGAACTCCAGACACATATACCCCCTTGTACATCTGGCTTATGCGAACCCTAGGGAATTGAACCAGGGTCCTTACGCTTCACAGGCAAATGCCTTAACTACTAAGCCATTTCCCCAGCTCTAAGTGAGTGCTTTTAACTGCTGAGCCATCTCTTCAGCCTGGGCTAGAGTGAGACTCTGCATCAAAATAAATAAATAAATCTCAGATTAAATAGAAAAGCTAAATTTGAGTATGCTGGTACAGGTCTATAACCCTCATAGTTTAGGAAGTAGAGGCAGGAAGATCAGGAATTCAAGGTCAGCCTCAGGTATATAGCAAATTTGAGGCCAGCCTGGGCTACATGAGACACTGTCTCAAAAAAAAAAAAAATAGAGTTAAGCATGGTGGTGCACACCTTTAATCCCAGCATTTGGGAGGCAGAGATAGGAGGATTTGTGAGTTTGGGCTCAATCTGAGACTACATAGTGAATTCCAGGTCCGCCTGGGATAAAGCAAAACTCTACTTCAAATAACCAAAAAAGAAAAGGAGAAGCTACCTTGACTGGGAGTGGAGCTCAGTGATAAAGCTCAATATGTTGAAATACAAAAGAGGGCCAGTCTTTAGTCCTCAGCACTGCAAAAGAATAAAAAATAAATAAATAAATAAAGGTGGGCGTGGCGGCACACGCCTTTAATCCCAGCATTTGAGAGGCAGAGGTAACAGGATCACTGTGAGTTTGAGGCCGCCCTGAGACTACATAGTGAATTCCAGGTCAGCCTGGACTAGAGTGAAACCCTGCCTCCAAAAACCAAAAAAAAAAAAAGGATCCAAGGGCTAGGAGAGATGGCTTGGTGGTTAAGGTGCTTGCCTGAGAAGCCTAAGGACTCAAGTTTGATTCTCCAGGACTCATGTTAGTCAGATGCACAAGGTGGTGCATATACTGGAGTTTGTTTGCAGTGGCTAGAGGCCCTGGTGTGCCAATTTTCATTCTCACTGTCTGTCTTCTTTCTATCTCTCTCTGCTTACAAATAAATAATTTTTTAAAAAGGATGCAAGGGCTGGAGAGATGGCTTAGTGGTTAGGCGCTTGCCTGAGAAGCCTAAGGACCCCATGTTCTACTCTCCAGGTCCTACATAAGCCAGATGCATAAAGGTGAGGCAATGGCAAGATCGCACATTCCCACTAGGTGATGCAAGCGTCTGGCATTCAATTGCAGTGGCTGGGGCCCTGGTGCACCAATTCTCTCTCGCTCGCTCTTAAATAAATAATTTTTTAAAAAGGATCTAAAGCCGGGTGTGGTGGCGCACACCTTTAATCCCAGCACTCAGGAGGCAGAGGTAGGAGGATCACCATGAGTTCGAGGCCACCCTGAGACTACAGAGTAAAATCCAGGTCAGCCTGAGGTAGAGTGAAACCCTACCTTGAAAAACCAAAAAAAAAAAAAAAAAAAAAAAAAAGGATCCAAGGGCTGGAGAGATGGCTTAATGGTTAAGGTGTTTGCCTGTGAATTCCAGGTCAGCCTGGGCCAGAGTGAGACCCTACCTCGAAAAACCAAAAAAGAAAGAAAAAAGAAAAAGAAAAAAGAAAAAAGTTTCCCAGGGATTCTTGTGCGGCAGGCTTTCCAGAAGGGAGTTAAGTGGATGACCGTGTCTCCCAGTAATTTCAGCACTTCGGAGATAAAGGCAGGAAGTTGATAAGTTCAAGGCCAGATTTAGCTTATAGTGAGCTTGAGGCCAGCCTGGGCTACGCGAGACTCTGTCTCCAAACAACATCAACAAAAGAAACTGTTGAGTGCAGCGGGAACTCAGGCTTGCCCACAGCTCTCATCCGCAAAGCGTCCTAGGAGAACTTGATTTCTTTCGAGCCTCCTGCAGGGGTCGCTGCTGCCTCAGGCTGATGCTGTCCCGGCCGGACCCCGTTGGTTTCTTCTAAGAAAACTCAGAGCACTCCTTTGCTGGGGTCGTTGCTGGGTACATATACACATTCCTGCTTGCAGCCAAGGGGACTGAAAGGTGGCAGTGTTCAGCCAGTGGTATGGTGGGAGGGGGGTATAGTGGGCACTGACATATTTTCTGTTTCTGGGTCACAAGTTTATTAAAATAAAAGAAACTGGGTAAATGCTGCCATCTGTGCTGTGCCTCCAAACACACACACACACACACACACACACACACACACACACGCACACCCCAAATCAGGTCCCAGACTAGACACTCTAGGCACTTCACTGAAAACCCTCATGCTTCTTGGTGCTGGTCAGTGGCTCACTCCCCATCATCTCTCCCCAGGACGGTGGGGTGGGCTGCTCCAGGAGATGGAGGGGAACCCTTTCAGTCTACTCCGGGATAGGGAGGGCCCCTAAGCCTAAATCCCGCTGCGGGGCTCGGTGCCAAGAGCCCCCATGAGCCATGGCCTCGAAAGGGCAACGGTGATTTTTTTTTTTTTTTTTTACTTAAATATATCGCACTTAAATGAATTTAGACAGCATGACATCAGAGAGTAATTAAATTGGTTTGGGGTTGGAATTCCGTTTCCAATTCCTGAGTTCAGGTTTGTAAAAGATTTTTTTTTTTTCTTCTGAGCACCTGCAGGCGTGTGTGTGAGTGTGTGTGTGTGTGTGTGTGTGTGTGTAAGTATTTTCACTGGAAAGGATTCAAAACTAGAGGGGAAAAAAAACTGGAGCACACAGGCAGCATTACGCCATTCTTCCTTCTTGGAAAAATCCCTCAGCCTTATACAAGCCTCCTTCAAGCCCTCAGTCAGTTGTGTGGGAGAAAGGGGGCGGTCGGCTTTCTCCTTTCAAGAACGAGTTATTTTCAGCTGCTGACTGGAGACGGTGCACGTCTGGATAAGGCGCATTTCCACTATGGGACTGGATATAGACACACGCCCGGCGGACTTCAAGACGCTCAGACTGCAGAGAAAGCCCTCCGTGCTGCCGCTGCCGCTGCCGCCACCCCTGCTTCTCAAGATCCACTCTTTTCATGATTTTTCCTGCCAAACCAGAGGCACCGTCGCTGCTGCAGCCGTTCTCTGTGGTGTCATTCAGCGGCTGGCCAGAGGATGAGACTCCCCAAACTCCTCACTTTCTTGCTTTGGCACCTGGCTTGGTTGGACCTGGAATTTATCTGCACTGTATTGGGTGCCCCCGACTTGGGCCAGAGATCCCCGGGGGTCAGGCCAGGGTTGGCCAAAGCAGAAGCCAAGGAGAGGCCCCCACTGGCCCGGAACATCTTTAAGCCGGGGGGCCACGGCTATGGTGGGGGTGCCACCAATGCGAGGGCAAAAGGAGGCTCTGGGCAGACACAGGCAAAGAAGGATGAACCCAGAAAACTGCCCCCCAGATCCGGTGGCCCTGAAACCAAGTCAGGACCCCCTCCTCAGACTAGGCAGGCTGCAGCACGGACTGTGACCCCAAAAGGACAGCTCCCTGGGGGCAAGACTCTCCCAAAGGCAGGATCTTCCCCCAGTTCTTTCCTGCTGAAGAAGGCCAGGGAGCCTGGGGCCCCTCGAGAGCCCAAGGAGTCTTTTCGCCCGCCCCCCATCACACCTCACGAATACATGCTCTCGCTGTACAGGACGCTGTCCGATGCTGACAGAAAGGGAGGCAACAGCAGCGTGAAGTTGGAGGCCGGCCTGGCCAACACCATCACCAGCTTTATTGACAAAGGGCAAGGTGAGGGGGTGGGCTGGCAGGGAGGGACGTCGGCACACACCTAGGGCTTCCAAAGTCCCAGGAGTGCAAGTATGTATGTGTGTGTATGTGGGGGGAGGGGTGGATGGTGTCTTGTATCTAGCCTAGGGTGGGAGTCTGGGATCTGTCTCACACATACCTGGCTGCTGGCATGTCAGCACTGGGGTGTTGGGGGCACCTCTGAATTGCCAAGTCCAATTCTTTAAAGGTGCAAGAGGGAGTGCTAAAGCTCAGGGAGGAGACAAGACCTGCCAGTTGGTGGCAGTTGCAGACTAGACTCCAAGACTTATTCTTGACTATCAGACCATGCTCTGACTTAATGTGGGTTGGCCAAACTTTCCAAGTTCCAGGTTTTTCTTGGATAGCAGAAAGAAAGAGAGAGACAGACAGAGAGAGAGAGATAGAGAATGGTGAATTTTTAGGTCCCCATGGCTCTACAACTTTCCTCTCAGGTTAGGGGGCACAGGGGCGGGGAAAGGTAAAGATAGAAAAGGGAGCATCTTGGAGTCCTGGAAGGAGGCAGCAGACCTAACTGACAATGACTCCAGGGAAGCCCCGTCTCACCTCGGTGATCTATTTTCCCCGATGAACTCCCAGGTAGGCATTGGACTAGGTGATTTCTGAGAGCCTTCTAAGCGCGAAGCCTTTGTACCCTATCCTAACACATGTCATTTGCGTCAGGAGCCCAGGGGAATCCTTGCTTTCCTGGCTTCTCCCTCTGCCCACCTAAGTATTAGTTTCCACTTTTCTTCTCAGCTGGCTGTGTGATCTCAGCCAGTCCCTCTCAGAGCCTCAGTTTCTCCACAGTGTCGGCAGGGAGGTGGACGGCTGGTTGCTGAGGTCGCTTGCAGCTCAGTGCCCCCTTCTGAGTCTGTGGGACTTTGGCTGGCTGGGTGGGGGAGGGGTCAAAGTGGGAGAGGCTCCTCATTAGAGCTGGCCTGTGGGGGAATGACAGGGGGTGGGGGGAGGAACAGAAACAGCAGGTCTGGCTGAGGTGGGGGAGGTGGCCTGGCTGCCTGCCCAGCCAGGGAAAGCTGTGACCCCTTAAGGGCTCATAAAATAAGTCCTTGTGTCGTCCCCCCCCCCCCCAAGCCCTAAGAGAGCTTGGGTAGATGGAGAGTTTAAAGGCCCAATTAGTTACCTTAGCTACCTTCTAGAGCAATATATGAATGCTCCCCAATGGCAGATTGGTATTTAGGAAGGAGAGCATGCTGGTTCAGAGATACTACTGAACACGCGTGTGTGCGCGCGCGCGCACACACACACACACACACACCCGCAGCCTTATATCATACACTCATGCTAAGTAAATTACACACGTGCACACAAACACCTTCATATAAATATATACGTAATCTTATACTCTTCAAATCGTCACACAAGTCCAAATGTGCATACATGTCTCTCACATATATGTGATCACAGGCTGACACGTGAAGCCAGTCACACGCATATGAAGTATAGCACACTCACACGCTCAGCATTGGAAGGCATGCACACAGCAAAATTATTAGGCTGAGACAAGTCAAGGAAATTGGGTTGCATACTGGTTTTGTCATGAATTTGCTCTAAGTCAAGCCACTCCCCATCTCTGTGCCTCATCCATAAAGTCAGAACATAATCAGAAGCTCAGGATGGCACATGCCAACTCAAGACTAGGATCCCGTCTCTGTTTCCTTTTCCTGGCGAGGTGACATCGAACGAGTCTCATAACTTACTTTGCGCTTTGGGTTCCTCCTCAGGAAAAGTGTTATCCACTTTTTAATTTTTCAAAAATATTTTATTGCGCTGGACGTGGTGGCACACGCCTTTAATCCCAGCACTTGGGAGGGAGAGGTAGGAGGATCTCCATGAGTTCGAAGCCACCCTGAGACTACATAGTGAATTCCAGGTCAGCCTGAGCTAGAGTGAGACCCTAGCTTGAAAAACAAAACAAAAATTAGGGAGCTGGAGATATGGTTTAGTGGTTAAGTCACTTGCCTGCAAAGCTGAGGGACCCAGGTTCAATTTCCCAGTTCCCACATAAGCCAGATGCACTAGGTGGTGCATGCATGTGGCGAGAGAAAGAGAAAAAAAATAAGAAAAAAATTTTTTTATTTAGGCCAAGCAGGTGTGGTGGCACATGCCTTTAGTCCAGCACTCAGGAGGTAGAGGTAGGAGGATCGCCATGAGTTTGAGGCCAGCCTGAAGCTACATAGCGAATTCCAGGTCAGTCTGAGCTACAGCAAGACCCTACCTTGAAAAATAAAACAAAAGAAAAATTATTTATTTATTATTTGAGCATGAGAGAGGGGGGAGAGAGAGAGAGCGAATGGGCATGTCAGGGCCTCCTGCCACTGCAAACGAGCTCCAAATACACGTGCCACTTTGTGTATTTCTCTTTACATGGGTACTGGGAATTGAACTGGGCTTTGCCAGCAAGTGCCTTTAATGGCTGAGCCATTTCTTCAGCCCCACATTGGGTAATTTAAATGCACACATCACCTGTCTCATACAGGAGGCATCATGTTAGATCATGGATGGGGAGTGGCCATTGGTAGAAGTCAGTTACAAGGCTTATGATTCTAATGCATTTGAATCATCAACATAAACACCACCTACACAACCACACCTACAGATTAACACCTCGACTTTGTTGGCTGGGGGAAGAAGCACTGTCATTTTGAAAAGGGCTCTCAGTTGTCTGGGTGTTGGCCTCTGTCACAGTGGAAGAAGAGGTTAAAGAGAGCTGGGTTGTCTCTGGGGATGCAGAGGTGGTCCGCTTCCTTGGTAAGGTTGCAGGAATTAACTTCTGCCTGTTTTCTCCAGATGACCGTGGTCCTGTGGTCAGGAAGCAGAGGTACGTGTTTGACATTAGTGCCTTGGAAAAGGACGGGCTGCTGGGGGCCGAACTAAGGATCTTTCGGAAGAAGCCCTTGGACACTGCCAAGCCTGCGGCCCCCGGTGGCGGGCGGGCTGCCCAGCTGAAGCTGTCCAGCTGCCCCAGTGGCCGGCAGCCGGCAGCCTTGCTGGATGTGCGTTCTGTGCCAGGCCTGGATGGATCTGGCTGGGAGGTGTTCGACATCTGGAAGCTCTTCCGAAACTTTAAGAACTCAGCCCAGCTGTGCCTGGAGCTGGAGGCCTGGGAACGGGGCCGGGCTGTGGACCTCCGTGGCCTGGGCTTTGAGCGGGCTGCCCGACAGGTCCACGAGAAGGCCTTGTTCCTGGTGTTTGGTCGTACCAAAAAGAGAGACCTCTTCTTTAACGAGATTAAGGCCCGCTCTGGCCAGGATGACAAGACTGTGTATGAGTACCTGTTCAGCCAGCGGCGGAAGCGGCGGGCCCCGCTGGCCACTAGGCAGGGCAAGAGACCCAGCAAACCCCTCAAGGCTCGTTGCAGTCGGAAGGCGCTGCACGTCAACTTCAAGGACATGGGCTGGGATGACTGGATCATCGCACCTCTTGAGTATGAAGCCTTCCACTGCGAGGGTCTGTGTGAGTTTCCTTTGCGCTCCCACCTGGAGCCTACGAACCATGCGGTCATCCAGACACTGATGAACTCCATGGACCCTGAGTCCACGCCCCCCACCTGCTGTGTGCCCACACGGCTGAGTCCCATCAGCATCCTCTTCATTGACTCTGCCAACAACGTGGTGTACAAGCAGTATGAGGACATGGTCGTGGAGTCTTGTGGCTGCAGGTAGCAGCTCCGGCCCTCTGTCTTCCAGGGTGGCACCTTCCAAGATCCCCTCCTCACTCTCCTGGAATCACAGAGGGGTCAGTGAAGTGCGGCCAGAGTATCTACACAGCCTGCAGGATAGGGGGGTTTAGTAGCCTTGCTCACTGTCTGAGTGAGATCTGAGGTGAAGATCCCCTTCTAGCCGCAACTCTCCCATCTGAGATGCCCCTTCCTCTGACTAGCAGGGAGGGGACAGACTCTGAATGGGATTCAAACCCCAAAGATGAGTTCTTCAATGAGACTCAGCCCACCTCTCTCCTCACCTGGGCCTCCCCAGCCTGGGTTCTGACGACTCTCAACTCTCGGGGTGGGGGACCGGTGTTATCCCAAGTACTTCTGGGGAGAGCCTCAGGTGCCATGTCCTCTTCCCCTTTGAATCACCTTTGTGCCTAACGACTTTCTGCCCCCGGGGCAGACGAGATGTTGATTGGGCTGGGGTGCTGGAGGGGATGGAATGAGAGGGTTTGGGCAGGGGCAAGGAGTATGAGCCTATTAGACTGTTAGATTAAAATGTACATTGATGAGATAAAAAGCAAAATTGTGCTTAAAATTGTAGTAGATTTCTTTCTTTCTTTATTTCCATTTTTTTTTTTTTTTTGAGATAGGATCTCACTCTAGCCCAGGCTGACCTGGAATTCATTATACAGTCTCAGGGTGGCCTTAAACTCACAGCAATCATCCTACCTCTGCCTCCCGAGTGCTGGGATTAAAGGCGTGCACCATCATGCCCAGTCTCGTTTCCTTTTTAACAATATTTTATTTTTACTTATTTATTTGAGAGAGAGAGAGTGGAAGAGGCACACATAGAGAGAGAATGGATATGTCAGGGCCTCCAGCCACTGCAAATGAATCCAGATGCATGCTACCATGTGTATCTGGGTACTGAGGAATCAAACCTGGGTCCTTAGGTTTCACAGGCAAGCTCCTTAACTGCTAAGCCATCTCTTCTGCCCCTGTGGTAGACTTCTTGTTTACTCTGGGGGACCCATGACTCCTAACAATTCCTGACCCAGAGGGGGAAGATCAGTTGCCTCCAGGTATAAAGTGTTTCCCAGGCTCAGGCCTCATCCTCACTCCTGGGAACTTAAACCGAATGGGGCAAAGGGTAGAGCTGGTCAGGGCCAGTGCTCACCTCTCACCCCATTCCAGATCCTTCCAAAGGCCCATTGGTTCTCAGCTCCTTTGGCTCCATTGGGACCTGGCAAAGGATTAGAATTTTACGTTCCTTAGATAAGTTCAGTCTCCAAAATGGAGCCCTAAATGAGGGTGGGGGGGATGCTGAGGGACTTGGTTTCCTTTAAAATCACTCTCACTTCATTTACCAACTCTCACTTCATTTACCAACATCTGTCCTGTTCCCTACCCCACATATTCAAAGGATTGACTAGACCCCATCAAAAGGGCCCTCTATTTTTCCACTGGGGAATCTGGGCTGCCAAGGGTCTCCTCATCCCTAGAGGGTCATCTCCTTTGTGCCAGGATCACTGTTCCTCACAGGACTTGGCCATGACCCCGTGGTTCTCAGGGTCAACATCACTGCTGCTCCTTACTGCTCACTCGTCGCCCTCCCACGGCTCCGGAGTCTGAAGTGGAGCCCCTCCGTTTACATGTTCCATTATATAAGTACATAATTACACATGAATGACTGGTCTCCCTTCTGATCTCAGACAGACCAATAATGCCAGGCACATCCTGACAATGCTTCCTGTTTGGAGCTTGGCTCTGAGTAAATGTTCACTCCTTCTCTTAGCCAGAATCTTTGGGGAGGTACGGGACAAAAACTTTTGTGAGAAGAACACAAGCCTCTTCGTAGGGACATTAAGGCACCTGGATCCCTGGGCTGAGAGCTCAAGGCCAAGTTCTACCTGGCTGAAGAGAGACATAGAGATCAGAAAAAGTCTAAGCCTCTGGTTTCCACCCAGAGGGGAGGGGGCTCAAAAATTTTCCCCACTTCTCTCCAGCTGGGTCTCTGATTCCCAGGGCTCCTAGCCAAAGCTGTCTCAAGAGTAGGGATTCCTGCCCAACAATGGGCAGATCTTGTGGCCTTTCCTTCTGGGCCTGAAACTTAGGTTGTCAGAATCTGAAGCAAGAGCCCAGTGGAGGGGCAGCCTACCTTTAAGCTGCCTTTTTGGTTTGGAGACCATTACCTTGTGCCAGAGGAGCCAGATTGAGTCTGGAACTGAGTTCCCTTTGGCCAGGCTTCGTTGTGTTTGGCTAATGGTGAGCTTGGGAGCTCAGTGAGTAAACAAAGGAACTGCCATGGCAGACAGAGGCTTGGTGTATGAGAGAGAATGAGCCTGGAAGGAAGGTGCTGGGGAGCCCAAGGAGTTAGCTGTGGATACAGAGAGAGCAGTGTCGGAGCTGAGTGGCTGGAAACCCAACAGCAGAGGGGCAGGGCACGAAGGGGGTCACACAGGTGACTGGCTGCCCCAGGTACTTAAATGCTGGGCTGTGCATGTCTGGTTTCTTGGAAAGATCTGACAGAACCAGAGCTTCTCCCTGCTCTAGCTCCAGCAGAGCATTAACTGAGTTACGATGCTCTTCCTGCTAAAGGCCTAGGCTTTGGGTGGATGGCCACAGCTCTGGCTAGACACCTGAGGAGCTGCCTCTCCCACCTCAATCTGCGTTGGAGCTTTCTTTCACAAAGGAGCCACTCGGACCATGTGCCCCTCCGCTCTGTCCAATGCTAGCTATCCAGTGTTTGCATATGGAGAGGGCAGAGACCTTCCATCCTAACCTTTAGATTCAGGCAATGACCTTGGAGAATATGCTTCCTTAGCACCACCTCTAGCCTCAGTCATAGGAAGCTGTATACTGTGTGTGTGTGTGTGTGTGTGTGTGTATTTTTTTTTTTTTTCTTCCTGAGGTAGGGTCTCACTCTAGCTCAGGCTGACTTGGAATTCACTCTGTTTTCTCAGGGTAGCCTAGAACTCACAGTGATCCTCCTACCTCTGCCTCCCAAGTGCTGGGATTAAAGGTGTGCAGCACCATGCCCTGCTCGTATATTCTTACTCACAGAAAATAGGGCTTATGTATGTCATATTTCATAGGTCACACTCTCCTTTCCACAGCTCTGAAGGGTTCAACAGGCCACACAATTTCAAATTTCAGTTCTGTCTTCTGTGTAAGTAGCTTTATATAAACCTCTTCCTTTTTAGGGCTGGAGAGATGACTTAGAGGTTAAGGCGCTTGCCTGCAAAGTCTAAGGACCCATGTTCAACTCTCCAGGTCCCACGTAAGCCAGACAGACATACAGTGATAAAACAGTATAGTGTCACATGTGCACAAAGGGGCACACACAACTGGAGTTTACAGAGGCTAGAGGCCCTGGCATGCGAATTCTCTCTCCCTCTGTCTCTCTCTCCCCTCTCTCGCATTATAAAAACAAAACAAAAATTTTTTAGAGAATGGGTGTGCCAGGACCTCTAGCCACTACAAACTACAGACATATGCACCACTTAGTGCATCTGGTTTACATGGGTACTGGGGGATTGAACCTGGGTCCCTAGGCTTTGCAGGCAAGTGCCTTAACTGCTAAGCCATCTCTGTAGTCCCAAACCTTTTCCTTTTTTTTTTTTTTGAGGTAGGGTTTCACTGTAGTCCAGGCTGACCTGGAGTTCACTACACAGTCTCAGGGTGGCCTCGAACTCATGGCGATCCTCCTACCTCTGCCTCCCAAGTGCTGGGATTAAAGACATGTGCCACCACGTGCGGCTTTGTTTTCTTCTTCAGACAGGCATTCAGTTTTGCCATTCAGCCCAGGCTGACATCAAGCTTGCTATGTAGCTGAGATTAGTCTTGGATTTGTAATCCTTCTGTCTCATCTTTCTAGGATTATTAGACATATGCCACTCTGTCTAGCTTGATTCTTCATTTGAGGAAGGAAGGAATGGAGGGAAAGGGAAAGGAAACAAATGAAAAGGAAGGAAAAATGGGGGGGGGTTAAACATACCTATTACCAATTTCTCAGGACTAATTGTGAGGATATGAAAGGCAGTCAACATAGCAGCTGGCACAAAGGTGGCACTCAGTAAATGTTAGCTGTTGTGCCTCAAAGTGTCCTAAGAAGCAGGCAGGATGAGGGCAATCACCTTCCATCATTTGTTTGTTTGTTTGTTCTTGCTTAAGCCCAGGGCCGACCTGGAATTCACTATGTAGTCTCAGGGTGGCCACGAAATCATGGTGGTCCTTCTACCTCTGACTCCCCTGCGCTGGGATTAAAGGTGTGAGCCACCTCCTCCATCAGTTTTACAAGTGAGAAGCTGATACCCAGACAGGAAGCGGCTGAGTGGCAACCACAGGTCTCCTGCAGATCCTTCTCATCTCTATACCTACTCTTCCGAGCCCCTGACTCCACTGACCCCAGTCTTGGCAAGCAAGTTGAGTCACCTCTCTGGCTCTTGGCTCCCTGGCCTGAAAAGCATCTCCTCGGGGACGCGCCATGCTGTTAGTTCCTTGGGAAAAATAGCAGAACAGAGTTTAGGGCAGGAAACATGAGAGGCCCAGAGGGAAGGAACGAGGAGAGACTTCCAATGCTTGCTCCCCATCTCTTGGCGCTTTCCACATCCCTGCCTCCCAGGGTCACAACAGGAAAAACAATTTTCTCTAGGGCTTGGGACACATAACCTTGGGAAGCCTTGTGGCCTTCATTCTGACTTCTCAGCTGCCTCTTCTGATTTGAGTGCAGACACGAGGAAGTATGGGACTCAGGTAGTCCCAACCCCGGTGCTGCCACCTTCCAGTTGAGTGACTTTGGTCAAGTTATTTATTTATTTATTTATTTATTTATTTTTGGTTTTTCGAGGTAGGGTCTCACTCTAGCCCAGGCTGACCTGGAATTCACTCTGTAGTCTCAGGGTGGCCTCGAACTCACGGCGATCCTCCTACCCCTGCCTCCCGAGTGCTGGGAATTAAAGGCGTGCGCCGCCACGCCTGGCTGGTCAAGTTATTTAATCTCTTCAAGACTAAATTTTTCTTTTTTTCTATGAAAGAGAGATAATATCAAGTTTGGGGAGCCCGAGATTCAGGAAAGGAGGGTATTTATTCATTCCATCAATTTTTGATCTAGTCATTCACTTGTTAATCAATAAATACTTGTAGAGGTCCCACCGGAGCCCAGATGCTGCGCTGAGAGTTGGGATAATGGATAAACAAACACACAACAATTGCTCATGTTTAACAAGGGCTTGGCATGTGCCAGTTTTTTTTTTCTTTCGAGGTAGGGTCTCACTCTAGCCTAGACTGACCTGGAATTCACTATGTATGCTCAGGGTGGCCTTGAACTCAAGGCAATCCTCCAAGCACTGCTTTCCAACTGCTGGGGTTAAAGGTGTCCACCACAGCACCTGGTTTATTAAACTATTTTTATTATATTTTATTTATTTGTTTGAGAGAGAGAGAGAAAGAAAAACAGGCAGATAGAGAGAGAATGGGTGCACCAGTGGCTCCAGCCACCGCAAATGAACTCCAGACGTATATGCCGCCTTGTGAATCTGGCTTACATGGGTACTGAAGAATCGAACCGGGGTCCTCAGGCTTCCCAGGCAAGTGCTTTAACTGCTAAGCCATCTCTCCAGCCATTAAACTATTTTCCAAAGTGCTACGGAGATGACTCAGTGGATAAAGCCCTTGCCACTCATGCCTGAGTTCAATCTTCCCCAGACCCTAAGTATAAAAGCTGGAAGCTGCAGCAGGCTTCTATAATCTCAGCAAGATGGGAGGTGGGGAGAGGAGAATTTCCCAGACACTAGTAGAGCACAGAAAAGAAGAGTAGCAGGGCTCAGCTTGGTGACACAGTCCTTTATTCACAGTAGTCAGGAGGCTGAGGTAGAGGATTTCCATGATTTTGAAGCCACCCTGAGACTATATAGTGAATTCTAGGTCAGCCTGGGCTAAATCAAGGCCTAACCTTAAAAAAAAAAAAAAACAATAGTAGCAAAGTGGGATTCAGAGAGAGAAAAATGCTGCCTCAAAACGAGGAGTCTGGGTGTCGTGGGGCATGCCTTTAGTCCCAGCACAAGAGAGGGTGAGGTAGGAGGATCATTACGAGTACAAAGTCAGCCTGAGCTATCAAGTGAGTTCCTGGTCAGCCTGGGCTAGAATAAGACCCTGCCTCAAAATAAATAAATAATAAATAAATGATGAAAGAAGGGCTGGAGAGATGGCTCAGGGTGAGAGGAGCTTGCTTGCAAAGCCTGATGGCCTGGGATCAATTTCCGGTACTCATGTAAAGCCAGATGCACAAAGTGGTACATGCATCTGTAACTTGTTTACACTGGCAAGAGGCTCATTCCCATTCTCTCCTCTCTCTCTCTCCCTTTGCAAATAAATAAAAATATTTGAAAAAAATTAAAAATAGGAGACAAGGACAGGACTGACCCAAAAGCTGTCTTTCTTTTTCTGGGGAGGAGGGGATTTCAAGGCAGAGACTCACTCTAGCCCAGGCTGACCTGGAATTCACTATGTAGTCTCAGGGTGGCCTCGAACTTCCTACCTCTGCCTCCGAGCGCTGGGATTAAAGGTATGCGCCACTACATCCAGCCCTAAAGTTATCTTTTCTCCCCCACATGCCATAGCATGTATATGCCCACACTCATTTACACAGGAGCACACGCATGAACATGCACACATGAAAAAGGATACAGAAAATAATGTGGGCTTCATTAACAGACGTGTAGTATAGACACTCAAGGAAACTGGCTTTGCTTTACTTAGTGATTTTCTTTTCTTCTTTCTTTTTTTCTCAGATAGCCCAGTCTGGCCCTGAACTTGTTATGTGGCTGAGGATGACCTTGAACTCCCAATCCTCTGCCTCCACCTCCTAAGTGCTGGGATTACACAAGCGTACCATCATACCTGGCTTTGTATAATGATTTTCTTTTTCTTTTTTTTTTTTGGTTTTTCGGTTTTTCGAGGTAGGGTCTCACTCTAGCCCAGGCTGACCTGGAATTCACTATGGAGTCTCAGGGTGGCCTCGAACTCACGGCGATCCTCCTACCTCTGCCTCCCGAGTGCTGGGATTAAAGGCGTGCGCCACCACGCCCGGCTGTATAATGATTTTCTGACTTCTTCACAGAAACCAGTACAGAAGAACAGAGGAGAGTATGACAGTGAGAAATCTAGAAATAATGTCTTATGAGCTTCAACTGATGAAATTTGAGATGATGTAAAGATAGGGAAGGAGGAAGAGGAAGAGAAGCAGCAGCTTAGAGAAAAAAGATCAGTTTCAGGAAGTGAAAGATTAAAGAGGGCTGGAGTGATGGCTCAGCAGTTAAGGCGCTTGCCTACAAAGCCTGATTACCTGGGTTCAATTCCCCAGAACCGGACATAAAGCCAGATGCACAGAGTGGTGCATTTGGAGTTTGTTTGCAGTGGCTAGAGGTCCTGGTGTGCATCCATTCTCTCTCTTCTTGCAAATAAATTTAAAACATATATATTTTTAAGTTTTTTGAGGTAGGGTCTCTCTCTATCCCAGGCTGACCTGGAATTCACTCTGTAGTCTCAGGCTGGCTTCGAACTTACAGCGATCCTCCTGCCTCCTGAGTTCTGGGATTAAAGGCCTGCGCCACCAAGCCCAGCTAATAAATATTAAAAAATAAAAGGGGGATCTCTGTGAGCTTGAGGCCAGTCTGTGACGACTACATTGCAAATTCCAGGTCAGCCTGGGCTAGATCAAGACCGTACCTCATAAAACCAAAGGAAAAAACAAACAAACAAAACTCAACATATTAGGCATTTGGGAGGTGGAGGCAAGATCCGGAATTCTAGGCTAGTTTGAGTTTGAGACCCTGCTTCAAAACAACAAAAAGGCACTCTTCCACAATGACAGAGGGAAACGGTAGCAGCAACAGATCATAACTGGGGTCTGGTGTGGTGGTGCATGCCTTTAACCCTAGGAGTTGGGAGGATCGCTGTGAGTTCGAGGCCAGCCTGAGACTACAGAGTGAGTTCCAGGTCAGCCTGGGCTAGAGTGAGACCCTACCTCGAAAACCAAAAAAAAAAAAAAAAAGCATTTTTAAAATAAAACAAATGTAAAGAGAAAGGGGTCTTCCCTTTGGGGGTGGAGTCGGAAAAGCAGCGGCTCTGAGCAGCGGTCCCGGAGGAGAGCAGCTGGCGGCGGGGCCCGGGGAGAGGGATCGGGAGACGCCAGCGGCGCGCAGGCGGCGGGCGGGCCGGACCGAACCGGCGCCGGAACCTTTGTGACGCCGCGTCAGGGACCGCAGCGACGCGCGGCGGGAAACGCGCAGGTGCACACACGCGGCCGCCGCTGCCCGACGGCCCCGAGCGAAAGCGCGCAGAGAGGAAGGCGCGCCGGCAGCCGGCATCCCGGAAGCCCAGCCTTCACCCGGAAATGACCGCCGAGGAACATGGCGTTGCTGGTGCGAGTCCTTGTGAGTGTCGGAGGAGCGTTCGCGGTCGCCACCCGCCGGCCTCCGGGTGGGGCGGGGCGCGAGGAGCCGGGAAGAAGGCCGCCGGGGAGCGCGGGCCACCACGTTTCCGCTGGGAAACTGAGGCAGCCGCGCACCTCGCCGTGGCCCGGGCTCGTTAGGTCTTGGGCTTTCCGGGCTTTTTAGAGGAGCGTTTACCACGGGGGTCTTCATGCGATGAAGCTTGCTTCTCCTCCCCTCGGGGAAGGCAGCGTGCGGGGCGCTGGCCGGCGCGTCGGGGGTCCCCGGGGCGGGGCCGGCGGCTCCCGTGTCACTGACGCCGCGGGTGACCTTGGGCCTCGCTGTCCCCGTGTCAACTAGGAGGACGTTTCTCTCCTTTGCATTCTGAAGTTCTTTCTCCCTGAGTTGATTTTTAGGGGCTCCACAAGTCAGTGGGGTTGTTTTAATTATCAGATCGAAAGCTCGGAGAGAATCGGGGGCCGTAGCGTGGCCAGGCATTGTGGTAAACGTTTGGGCACAGCCTGATGAATGGATGAGTGAATGAATGGAGTCAAACACCGCTGGACTCTTTACCACCCACACGGGGAGCTACTGTTCCTCAGAGACTGGCCCTAATCCTCGAGGCTCACTCCTTCTAGTATACTCTGACCTCTAAGAATGAGGAAGAAAGTGGCTGCGGAAAAAAAAATAATGCAGAGCTGGTTTCCCAGTCATGGAGGGATGGGGTAGTTTATAATTTTAGCAAGTCTTTTCTGAGAAGTAGGTAAGAGGGCACTGTTTTTCATAGCAGCCACTATTTATTCCTGCCCATGGCTATCGTTTTGAGTTATTTTATTTTTAAATTTTATTTATTTATTTGCAAGCAGAGAGAGAGAGAGAGCGAGAGAGACAGAGAGAGAGAATGAGAATGAATGAGAATGAGCATGCCAGGGCCTCTAGCCACTGTAAACGAACTTCAGATGCATGTGCCCCTTGTGCATCTGGCTTACTTGGGTCCTGGGTTATTGAACCTGGGTCCTTTGGCTTCGCAGGCAAACGCCTTAACCACTAAGCCATTTCTTCAGCCCCGAGTTGTTATTTTAAACTTGTGTTGTTTATTTATTTATTTATTTATTTGGTTTTGCAAGGTAGGGTCTTGCTCTAGCCCAGGCTGACCTGGAATTCACTCTAGTCCCAGGCTGGCCTAGAACTCATGGTGATTCATCTACCTTTGCCTCCCCAGTGCTGGTCTTATAAGTGTGGGCCACCATCTTGGCACACTTGTGTTTTAAGTCATTTTATATGTGACTTACTGCAGGGTTACTTGTGTTTCTTGCCACTCTGGCCAAGTGCAGAACCCTCACTTGCTGCTCAAGAAATATTTGTTTAAGGAATATCTCCCGTAACCTAAACAAAAATTCATTTGCTGAGGTAATTACTGATACCAAAGTAGAAATTGATTAGGATCTGAGGACAACCGGGGAGAGGGCAACCAGTTTTTTTTTTCAAATCATATATGAGTATGCATATGCAAATTGTGTGTGTGTGTGTGTGTGGTGTTGAGGGTTAAACCCAGGGCCTCATGTCTGTAAGGTAAGGGTTCTGCTGCTAAGCTATAAATAACCCCAGCCCTAAGTTATTTAGCTTTTAAGTTGGATATTTGGGGAAATAGAAGAAAAATTTATGGGACTTGAGATCTGAAATGAACACCTTGATTTGTCTTGGAAATTAGTGGCTGCTCCAGCTATTAAGTGTTCTGGAACATGGGGTCTTTTGCAGGTTCACTTCTTTGGTAGTAGCATTCACAGAAATCACCTTTCCATATGCCCTTTATTAGTTAGTTCTATATTTCTTTCTTTTTTTTCTTTTTTTGGTTTTTCGAGGTAGGGTTTCACTCTAGCCAAGGATGACCTGGAATTCACTTTGGAGTCTCAGGGTAGCCTTGAACTCATGGTGATCCTCCTACCTCTGCCTCCCGAGTGCTGGGATTAAAGGTGTGCGCCACCACGCCTGGCTTAGTTCTATATTTCTATGTTCTCTTTATTATTTTTTGGTGCGATACAAGATAAAATTAGGAAAATCACTTTTACATTATACTGATTCCCTGAAGTCTTCTTATCATATGTTGTAATGTACCATAAAGCAAAGAAAACCACCTCATGATTAGTTGAAAGTGGAAATAAACACCAAAGTAGCAGGTATTTATTTATTTATTTTAAATGGAAAGCCATTTGCATTTCTTATTTTTTTAATGTTAAATTTTTTTTTTCCTGCTTTTCTTTTTGGATTTTTGAAGTAGGGTTTCACTCTAGCTCAGGCTGACCTAGAATTCAGTATATACTCTCAGGGTTGCCTCAAACTCATGGCAATCCTCCTACCTCTGTCTCCCAAGTGCTGGGATTAAAGGCGTGCACCACCACGCCTGCCTCTTGTTTATTTTTATTTATTTATTTGAGAGAGAGACAGAGAGAGAGGCAGATTGAAAGGAGAGAGAATGGGCATGCCAGGGCCTCCGGCCCCTGCAAATGAACTCCAGATGCATGCACCACTATGTGCATCTGGCTTTACGTGAATACTGGGGAATTGAACCTGGGTCATTAGACTTTGCAAGACTTAACTGCTATTGACAACTTCTATACTTACAGACAACAAACTGGTATTTTCCTCTCCTCCCCTCCCATCCCCTCCTCCACTTTCTCCTTCATTCCTCTGCTCTCTGTCATATCCCCCTCCCTCTCTCCATTAGTCTCTCTTTTAATTTGATGTCATTATCTTTTTCTCCTATTATGAGGGTATTGTGTAGGTATCGCTAGGCACTGTGAGGTCTTGGATATCGAGGCCAAATTCTGTCTGGATAGTTGTATGTAAGGAGTGGTACCCTTCCTTTGGCTCCTACATTGTTTCCTCTACCTCCGGGTTCCGCAATGAATCCTGAGCCTTGGAGGGTGTGAGATGTTTCAGTGCTGGACACTCCTCCGTCCCCTCTTCTCAGCACTGTGTTGCTTTTTGGGTCATCCCAGTGGTCATCACCATCTGAAAAGAGAAGCTTCTCTAACCAGAAGTGAGAGTAGCTTTAATATATGAGTATGAACATTAAGTGTAGTGCTTTGAGGGCAGTTTGGTGAGAGTAATATATGCCTTTATCCAGACTAAAGCATAGCCCCTTTAAAATATTTTACTTTATTTAAGAGAGAGAATGGGAGTACCAGGACCTTCTGCTGCTGCAAAGGAACTCTAGACCCATGCACCACTTTTTGTGTCTAGTCTTATATGGGTACTCAGGAATCAAACCCATGCCATTAGGCCTTGCAAGCAAGGGCCTTTAACCATTGAGCCATCTCTCTAGCCTTGTTTTTTTTTTTTTTGACATTGAGAGCAAGAGAGAGAGAGAGAGAGAGAGAGAGAGAGAGAATGAATTGGTGCAACAAGGCCTCAGCCACTGATATCAAACCCCAAATGTTTGTGCCACTTAGTGGGCATGTGCGACCGTGTGCTTGCCTTACCTTTGCGTGTCTGGCCAACGTGGGATCTGGAGAGTTGAATATGGGTCCTAAGGCTTTGCAGGCAAGCACTTTAACCTCTGAGCCATCTCTCCGACCCTAGCCTTGTTTTTATTTCTCTTTTGAAAAATATTTATTTTATTTTATTATTTATTAGAGAGAGAGAGAGAGAGAGAGAGAATGGGTGCTTCAGGGCTTTCAGCCACTGCAAACAAACTCCAGACACATGCACCACCTGTGTATCTGGCTTATGTGGGATCTGGGGAATTGAACCTGGGTCCTTAGTCTTTGCAGGCAAGCACCTTAACTGCTGATCTACCTCTCCAGCCATCTCTCTCTCTTTTTTGGTTTTTCAGAAGTAGGGTCTCACTGTAGCCCAGGCTGACCTGGAACTCACTCTGTCATTCCAGGCTGTCCTCCCACTCACAGCGATCCTCCTACCTCTGCCTCCCAAGTGCTGGGATTAAAGGTGTGCACCCCCACACCTGGCAATATTTTTATTTCTTTTTTTGGAAGGAGAGAAATTAACAATGAAATGGGTATACCAGGGCCTCTTGCTGTTGCAAATGAACTCCAGATGCATGTGCCACTTTGTGCATTTGGCATTATGTGGGGTTGGGTAATCAGACCCAGACTGAAATGAATCCATGGTGGCAGGCTTTGCAAGCAAGCACCTTTAACCTCTGAGCCATTTCTCCTTCCCAATGACTGAGCTTCTAACAGCGTACTGAGAATTTTCAGGTGGGATTTTTTTTAGGAAGTGAGTGCTGGATATGAGGGCAATCTGGCTGTGACATCTGTCACCCCATTGATCACTAGGGTTGATTTGGCTGACCTGGCTGGCTAGATGGATGTCCCCTTACTCCCTCACTGCTTCATGTGCGGCCCTCCCAAAGCTGCATGCTTAAGAGGACGACCTTTCCCTAATATAGGAGGACTGGTCTTTGGTCAAGGGTATATGAGTAGCTGCGCTCCCCTGCTAGAACCTCCAAACAAACTCTCAGCCAGGTGTTGCTGAGTTTACACAGGCAGTGATAGTAATAACTAATATTTGTTGGCCATTTCATATGTGCTAAACACTTTAAAATACTTATGAATTTGCCTAATCCTTACCATAGCCTTTCAGAAAGGAAGGCATATTGTTTCCCTATTTGTCAGGTAAGGCAGTGATTTTTTTTTTTTTTCTAAGAAAATTGAACCTCAGAGATATTCCTAAAGCATTCTTGTTAGTTTTTTTTGAGGTAGGGTCTCACTCTAGCCCAGGCTAACCTGGAACTCACTATGTAGTCTCAGGCTGATCTTGAATTCACAGCGATCCACCTACCTCTGCCTTCCAAGTGCTGGGATTAAAGGTGTACACCACCACAATTAGCTGCTAAGTGTATTTTTAAATTTAAATTTATTTATTTGCATATATATATGAATGCCAGGGTCTCTTCTTCTCTCTCTTTTTTTTCCAAGGCAAGGTCTCACTGTAGCTCAGACTGACCTGAAATTCACTATGTAGTCTCAGAGTGGCCTCGAACTCTCAGTGATCATCCTTCCTCTCCCTCATGGGCATGCACCACCACGCCCAGCTGCGCCAGGGTCTCTGTGGTGGTTTGATTCAGGTGTCCCCCATAAACTTAGGTGTTCTGAATGCTAGGTTCCCAGCGGATGGAGATTTGGGAATTAATACCTCCTGGAGGGAGCATACTGTTGGGGGCGGGCTTATGGGTGTTATAGCCAGTTTCTCCAAGCCAGTGTTTGGCATACTGTCCTGTTGCTGTTGTACACCTTATGTTGGCCAGGGGGTGATGTCCACCCTCTGCTCATGCTATTGTTTTCCCCTGCCATTGTGGAGCTTCCCCTCAAGCCTGTAAGCCAAAATAAACCACTTTTTCCTACAAGCTGCTCTTAGTTGGGTGATTTCTACCAGCAATGAGAACCTGACTGCAACATCAAAGTGGTACCAGTAAAGTGGTAACAGTAGAGTGGGGATTGCTGCTAGACACCTGACTGTGTGGCTTTGGCTTTTTGAGGCTGATTTTCAAGAGGAATGTGGAAGGATTTGAAACCTTGGCCTTAGAGATGCCTTGCAATGCTATAAGTACAGCTTGTTTGACTATTCTGGTCAGAGCTGCAAGACCTTAATGCAGTAAGAACTATGGACTGTGAAGTTTGGCTTATGAGGGTGAGAAAGAGCTTTCCCTGGACTGGGCTAGAGCAGTTTGTGTGAGAAGCTTGCTGTTATGCCCATGTCCTGAGAACTTGTGCAGGGTTGCTTTGTGTAGAAATGAACTGGTGTGAGCAGAGGGATATGGCATAGAAAGAAAAATCTTTCGGCCTAAACTGCTGCCTGTTCACCTGCAAATGGTTTGAGAGGTTACAACCATTGAGACTGGGCCAACTGGCCTGCACTGGGGCAACAGGAAGAATGTAGACTCTTTTGAAGGGGCCTGAGTGCTCAAGGAGCATCCTGTTCTTCAAAGTCTGCTTTATTCCCTCCCTGGATTAACAAATTGGCACCCTACCTGGTATTGTGGAGTATAAGAAATGCAGGAAAGAGAGGGTTATTGAGTTTGCAACATGGTCTTGTGTTTTGGAAATGGCCATGGGCTGTGTGAAGCAGGTTTACTGGTTGCCTGCATAGAGACCCCATGGGGCCATGAGGATGAACCGTGGGTTGCAGCGGAGACCCAGTAGAGATGCCGGGACCACGGGATGGCTGCTGAGGAAAGCTGCTGGCCCTGGTGAAGTTTTCCAGGACTGTGAGTAGCCTAGCTGGAGGGGCGGAATTGCATTACCAGAGACTTGTTGCTGGTCAGAATTGTCGGACTTGGAGATTTGTCACAGGCTAGAGTTGTTGGACTTGAAGCTACGGAGTTTCATGTTTGCCCTGGTTGTTTTAAATCTTGTATTGAATATTTCTTTGCTATGCCCAGTGCTATCTTTTGCAGTGTGAATGTTTATTCTGTGCCATTATGGGTTTTTTGGGGTGATTTTTTTGGTTATTATGGCTCAGTTAAAAGATCTTGGACTATGGGGAATGTTTGAACATCATTGGAATTGATAAAAGCTATGGGGACTTTTAAAGTTGGATTGAATACATTGTATTTTACATCATGTATGGTTATCAGTTTATGGGGGCCAGGGGTGGAATGTGGTGGCTTGATTCAGGTGTTCCCCATAAACTTAGATGTTCTGAATGTTAGGTTCCCAGCTGATGGAGATTTGGGAATTAACGCCTCCTGGAGGGAGCGTATTGTTGGGGGTGGGCTTATGGGTATTACAGCCAGTTTCCCCATGCCAGTGTTTGGCACACTCTCCTGTTGCTGTTGTCTACCTTATGTTGGCCAGGGGGTGATGTCCACCCTCTGCTCATGCCATTGTTATGTCCTGCCATCGTGGAGCTTCCCCTCGAGCCTGTAAGCCAAAATAAACCTCTTTTCACACAAGCTGCTCTTAGTTGGGTGATTTCTACCAGTAATGAGAACCTGACTGCAACAGTGTCTTTTTGAGTTACATGGGTGCTAGGGAATCAAACTTAGTCAGCCAGGGTTTTGCTTTTAGCTACTGAAGCATCTCTCCCAATCCCTGATAATGTTTTTCTTTCTCTAGAGGAACCAGACTAGCATTTCCCAGTGGGTTCCAGTATGTACCCAACTGGTACCAGTTTCTCCTGCCCAAGGACTGTGGGGCAGGTCTCTCTCCAGCACTTCCCAGGTAAGGTTTGTTTCTTTGCTTAGGATGAAAGTCTTTGTGTTTATGTGCAAATGTCATTTATTTATAGGTAAACCGAACAAATTGTATGATAGAAAAACCTCATGAGACTACTTTCAGTGTCTGATGTCAGCTCAGGCTTGGTTCCTACATTATGGTGTCCAGGGCATTGCTTCTAAATACCCTAGCTGTGGGGTTTAACCTAGGGTGCCACATTACAGTCTGATGGTATCCAGGGCGTTGCTTCTAAACGTACCAGAAGTGGGCTAGAGAGATGGCTTAGTGATTAAGGTGCTTGCCTGTGTAGCCTAAGAACCCAGGTTCAATTCCCCAGTACCCACGTAAGCCAGATACACAAGGTGGTAGTGGCTGGAGGCTCGGGCGTGACCCACGCTTCCTTCCTTCCCTCCTTCTTTCCTTCCTTCGTTCTTTCCTTCCTCCCCCCCCCCAAATAAATAAATAAATAAATGGTCCAGCAGTGGATTTTGACCTAGGGTGCCATGTTACACTCTGATGGTGTCCAGGGTGTTGCTTCTAAATACCCCAGCAGTGAGCTTTAGCCTAGGTTGCCAGGTTACAGTCTGATGATTTCATTGTTGGGGAGCTTTCCAGATACTCATTTCATAGTTAACTTTTTGGATTTCTTTCTAAAGCTACTTTGTGCTACTTTTCTTTGGGTTGTGAAATGTTTTCTTTCTCTTTTTCTTCCCTGAACATGAAACCTAGGTAACACTTATTTGAGGCCTTAGTTTACGATTGAAGTACATATAATATAGTTAACCTTGGACTCTCTAATGGATTTTATTGTCTTGGTTTTTGTTAGTCATACAAATAATTTAGTATAAAGGAAATGAAGGGGCTGGAGAGATGGCTAAGTGGTTAAGGCACTTGCCTTAAAGCCTAATAACTTGAGTTCAGTTCCTCAGTACCCACGTAAAGCCAGATGCACAAAGTGGCACATGCATCTGGAGGTCCTGGTGCCCATTCTCCCTCCTTCTATCTGCCTCTTTCGCTTTCTCTCAAATAACGAAAATATTAAAAAAAAAAAAAAAAAGGAAATGAAGGCTGGAGAGATGGCTTAGTGGTTAAGGCGGTTGCCATCAATGCCAAAGCACCCCAGTTTGATTCCCCAGGACCCCATAAGCCAGATGCACAAGGTGGCACATGCATCTGGAGTTCATCTGCAGCAGCTGGAGGCCCTGGTGCACTCATTCTCTCCCTTTCTCTCTCTCTCTCTCTCTCTTTCAAATAAATAAAATGTTTATAAAGAGAAAGGAAATGAAAATCACCTGTGATTTCACCTCTGAAAGTATCAATTTTTTCTTTTTTCTTTTGTTATTTTTTTTTTTTTTTTTGGGAGAGAGAGAAAGAAAGAAAGAAAGAAATGGCTTGCCAGGGCCTCCAGGCACTGAAGTGGACACCTTGTGCACATGTGCAACCTTGTGTGCTTGTGCCACCTTGTGTGTATGGCTTACGTAGGACCTGGAGAATTCAACATGGGTCCTAAGGTTTCACAGGCAAGTGCCTTAACTGCTGAGCCATCTCATTTTTTTTTTGTTTGTTTGTTTGTTTTTTGTTTCTCAAGATAGGGTCTCACTCTAGCCCAGGCTGACCTGGAATTCACTCTGTATTCTAAGCTGGCCTCGAACTCATGGCAATCCTCCTACCTCTGCCTCCTGAGTGCTGGAATTAAAGGTGTGTGCCACCATACCCTGCTTTTTGTTTTTGTTGCATCTTTATTCATTTCATTTCTTTTTTTGTTGACAACTTCCATAATTGTAAACAATATCCCATGGTAATTCCCTCCCTCCCCCCACTTTCCCCTTTGAAACTCCACTCTCAATCATATCCCCTTCTCCTCTGAATCAGCCTCTCTTTTATTTTTATTTTCCTCCTATTATGATGGTTTTGTGTAGGTAGTGTCAGGCACTGTGAGGTCATGGATATCCAGGCCATTTTGTGTCTGGAGGAGACGTTGTAAGGAGTCCTACCCTTCTTTTGGTTCTTACATTCTTTCTGCCACCTCTTCCACAATGGACCCTGAGCCTTGGAAGGTGTGATAGAAATATTTCAGTGCTGAGCACTTCTCTGTCATTCCTCAGCACTGTGGTGCCTTCTGAGTCATCCTAAGGTCACTGCCATCTGAAAAGAGAAGCTTCTCTAACTAAAAGTGGGAGTAGCATTAATATATGGGTATGAACATTAAGTGCTTACTAGGCAGTTTGGTGAACATAGTATATACATTTAGTTAGATACCAGCAGACGTACCCCTAGGGCTCATGACTACCCCTGTTGTAGATTTTTAGTATCAGGGATGTATTCCCTCCCATGGAGCGGGCCTCCAGTCCAATGGTTGGGGCAGGGCACTGGAGAGATGGCTTAGCAGTTAAGGTGCTTGCCTGTGAAGCCAAAAGACCGAGGTTTGATTTCCCCAGTACCCACATAAGCCAGATGCACGAGGAGGCACATGCATCTGGAGTTCGTTTGCAGTGGCTAGAGGCCCTGGCGCATCCATTCTCCTTCTGTTTGTCTCCTTTCTATCTCTCTCTCTCTGCTTGCAAATGAAATAAAATAAATTAAAAAAATAAATAAAAGAGCAGATGGTTTCCCCCATAACAGACATGACATTATTGCACCCATTGGCTCATTTGGACTGGCTGGCCGAATATAAGGCTTGCACTCTCCACTGTTGAGTATCTTCACTGGTGATTTCTCTCTCATTGAACAACATGCAGCGTGGCCTTTTCCAGCTTTCTGTCAGCTGGTCTACACAGAGGAGGTTATTAGCTCAGCTCTAGCAGGATTTCTCAGTGACCTTGCAGCCCAAGTATGTGGATCTTTAGCAAAAGGGTCTTATCATCTATTCCTGGTGGGAAACCAAGGGCCTTGGCAATGGCCTTTAATGTTTTGGGGACATGAAGGACCTCCCTGGCCAACAACTCATCCCATCCCTGGCACTGAAAAATTTCTAGTTAACAGTCTATGGCTTCTGAGTGTTCCATTGTCCAAAAAAGGAGTTTTCCATATGACTTATTTATATCCTCTTAGATTTTGATTAGCCCTCCCTCTACCTTTCTTTTACTCAATCTCTTCCCCTGACCTCACTTAGGCCTTTTCCCCATTAATCTGTTCTCCTACTTACAAAAATACAATACCGTCCTATTAAGCCCCCCCCCCCCCGACCCTGCTGCTCCCTTTCTGTTCCCTCTATATCCCCTTTCTAGTTTACTGGCTTGTTTTTATTTTTTGAGGTAGGGTCTCACTCTAGTTCAGGCTAACTTGGAATTCACTCTGTAGCCTCAGGTGGCATTGAACTCTCCTACCTTGGTCTCCTAAGTGCTGGGATTAAAGGTGTGCGCCACCATGCCTGGTACTCCTACTACTTATTTTTGTCAGATGAGCTCATGAAGTATGTATTTTCTTCCCTGAGTCATACTACATTTCCTCCCTCCCTCCCTTCATTCCTTCTTCCTTCCTCTCTTTTGAGGTAGGGTCTCACTATAGCCCAGGCTGACTTGGAACTCACTCTGTAACCCTAGGCTGGCTTACCATGATCCTCCTACCTCAGCCTCCCATGTATTATGACTAAAGGTCTATAGCACTGTGCTTGGTTTATTATAATTCATTTTCTAATTCTTTATTTCGTTGGTCAGATTATCCCTGTTTTTGCTGTTGGGAATGCCTTCAAGTTCCTTTCTATATGGTTCCATTCCTTTTTCTGTTTTGTTTTTCCAGGTAGGGTCTCACAGTAACCCAAGGTTGACCTGGAATTCACTATGTAATCTCAGGGTGGCCTTGAACTCACATTCATCCTCCTACCTATGCCTCCTGAGTGCTGGGATTAAAGGTGTGCGCCACCACGTTCTGCTTCCATTCCTTTTTTGAACTTTCCTTTATCTTTTCACACCATAAGCTATTTTGGGGTCCATGTATTTTCTTTGCTCTATCCCTGGGTTCAGTTATTTCTCCAGTATTTCTCTCTCTCTTTTTTTTTTTTTTTTGCTGGGGTCGGGGGTGGGGTTTGGAGGTCGCTCTAGCCCAGGCTGACCTGACCAGGAATTTACTTTGTAGTCTCAGGGTCTCATTCCTTTTGTTGGAGAATGTTATTTCAAAATTAAGATTTGTGGGCTATGGTATAGCTCAGTGGTAGAGCACTTGCTTAGCTTGTGCAGGGCCCGGTGTTTGATTCCGAGCTCTGCAAAAAATGAACAATGCATATCAGAATCTGGGTGCTTTGTATTGTAGATCTTTAAAAATTTTTTTTATTCATTTATTTATTTATTTTGGAGAGACATAGAAAGAGAGGAAGAGGCAGATGGAGAGAAACAGAATGGGCATGCCCGGGCATCCAGCCACTGCAAATGAACTCCAGAGACATGAGCCACCTTGTGCATCTGGCTAACGTGGGTCCTGGGGAATCAAACCTGGGTCCTTTGGCTTTGCAGGCAAGCGCCTTAACTGTGAAGCCATCTCTCCAGCCCCATATTTTATATCTTTAGTAACTTGTAAGTGCAGCTTTTATTGCTATTTATTTATTTATATTTAATATTTTTATTTATTTACTTGAGAGAGAGAGAATGTGTACACACCATGGCCTCTTGCCATTGCAAACAAACTCCAGATACATGCACCACTTTGTGCATTTGGATTAATGTGGGTACTGGGGAATTGAACCCTGGTCATCAGGTTTTACAAGCAAGTGCCATTGAACTGCTGAGCCATTCCCTCAACCCCTTCATTGCTATTTATGTTCATACTACTTGGGTACATTTTTTTCTCACTGTATAAATAAAAATGTCCTAAGCTACCTTCACTAAGTTGCAACTTTTCCCTTGGTTTTAGTGTCTTCATCTGTGAAATGAAAAGGTTGGGCTAGAAGATCTCTGTGATTTTCTCCAGCTCAGTGTTATTCTAAGTTACTCCTTAATTCTTCAGTTGTCCTTTCTCCAAGCTAAACAGCTTCAATTCATTTTAACCTTTCTACTAGGACCTTTTATTTATCCTTTTGATCATTCCTGTGGTTCTTTTTTTTGGAGTTTTTCCAGGTTGTCCTTCTGTTTGAACAAACTAGAAAAAAGAATCCACCTACTTTTTATTGAGTGCCGATTCTGTGCCCAGAATGGTGGTGAGCACTGGGCAGAGAATAAAAGCAGCACCAGACTGGCTGTGCCCTGGGGGAGCTTATAGTTTACCTGAATGAAGCTTCTGGCCCTCCTGCTTCTCCTCTCCCACCATATCAAGGAGTCAAGGAAGTTTCTTCACTTTCAGAACCCTTTAAAACAAACAAACAAACAAACAAACAAACAACCTTCATGTATCCCAACTGGCTTCATTTACAATGTAGCCAAGGATGACCTTGAGCTTCTGATCCTCCTGCCTCCTCAGGAGCACTGGGATTACAGTTCTATACCACCACACCTGGTTTAGCATTGCTGAGGATGGAACATAGGGCTTTATGTATGCTAGGCAAGTATTCCATCAGGTGAGATGCATCCCCAACCCTCAGGACCTTTTTAGAACCAAAAAACAAGTTGAGGGCTGAAGAGGTGGCTTAGCAGTTAAGGCACTTGCTTGTGAAGCCTGTGAACCCAGGTTTGATTCTCTAGTACTCATATAAAGCCAGATGCACAAGGTGGTATAGGCATTCATTTGCAGTGGCTGGAGGCCCTAGCATGTCCATTTTTCTTTCTCTGTCTCTCAAATAAATAAATGCATAAGATATTAAAAACAAAACAAAACAAATAAAAACAAGCTGAGGGCTAGAGAGATGGCTCAGCGGTTAAAGGCTCTTACATAGCCTGACAGCCTGAGTTTGATTCCCCAGTACCAGTATAAAGCCAGATGCACAAAGTGGCCTGTGTCTCTGGAATTTATTTGCAGTGGCAGTTGGCCCTGTCACATCCATTCTCATTCTCTCTGTGTGTGTGTGCTTGCAAATAAATAAGTAAAATTTAAAAAAAGTTTCCTTCCTTCCTTTTTTTTTTTTTTGGTGTCAGGGTCTTGCTGTATGTAGCCCTGGCTGACCTGGAATTCACTCTGAAGTGTCAGGGTTGCCTCGAACTCATGGCAATCCTCTGCCTCCTGAGTGCTGAGATTAAAGACGTGTACCACCACACACTGCTTACATTCCTTTTTTCTAAGTATTTTTTTTTTTTAATTTGCAAGGGGAGGGAGGGAGAGAGAGAGAGACAGAGACAGAGAGAGAGAAAATGGGTGCACCTGGGCCTCCTGCCTGCAAACAGACTCCAGCCGCATGTGCCATTTTGTGCAGCTAGCTTTGCATGGGTACTGGGGAACTGAACCCGGGCTGTCAGCTTTGCAATCAATCAGTGCCTTTAACTGCTAAGCCATCTCTCCAGCCCTTACATTCCTTTTAACAAGGGCTTTTGTACAAAAGAGATTATCACTAAGGTTATCTGAAAGAAGTCTGTACATTTATATTATGCACTGTAGTTTGTACATTTCTCTTACATACATTATTTTATTTGGTTCTCAAAACATACATGGGACAGGCAGAGCTGCAGCTTGGGTCCAAGTGTCTGACCCTGTTCTCTTTCACCTGCCTCCTTCTCTATCCCATCCTCTTCTAGGATGTATTTTCTAATGATTTCAGGTCATTATTCTCTGTTTCTATTCCCCCCCGCCTTTAAATTTTTTTTTTTTTTTCAAGGTAGGGTATCATGCTAGCCCATGCTGACTTGGATCTCTAGTCTCAGACTGGCCTTGAACTCACAGATATCCTCCTAACTCAGCCTCCTAAATGCTGGGATTAAAGGCATATACCACTACACCTGGCTGTTTCTAAATTTCTGTTGTCTAGACTGCTCATTTTAAATCTTTACTCAATTTGTACATTTGATTGAGATATAATAAATATACAGACTGGGCATCAGTGATACACACCTTCCTTCTCAGCACTTGAATCACAGAAGTAGGAGAATCAATGTGAGTCCCAGGCCAGTTTGTGACTACAGATTGAGTGCCAAGTCAGCCTGGACTAGAGTAAGATCTTACCTCAAAAAACAAAAAACCCCAAAAAGTAAATAAATTTAAAAAAAAATAGAAGCTGGGCATGGTGGTACATGCCTTTAATCCCAGCACTTGGGAGGCAGAGGTTGGAGGATCACTGTGAGTTCAAGGCCAGCCTGGAACTACAGTGTGAGTTGCAGGTCAGCCTGGACTAGAGTGAGACACTCTCTTGAAAATACCAAAGATGGGGGGGGGGGGAGTAAGGCACAAATCGTAAGTGTAAAGCTCAATGACTCATTATGAAGTAAACATACCCAGCATCTAGATCAAGAAACACATTGTCAGGACTCAGAAGCCTCCCTGATCCCTTCTAGTCACTGCCCCTAACCAGTCTTTAACTGCAGACTTTAGTTTTCTTTTTCTTCTCTCTCTCTCTCTCTTTTTTTTCCCCAAGGTAGGGTCTCACTCTAATCCAGGCTAACCTGCAATTCACTCTGTAGTCTCAGGGTGGTTTCGAACTCATGGTGATCCTCCTGCCTCTGCCTCCCAAGTGCTGGGATTAAAGGTGTACGCCACCACGCCCTGCTACTACTTCTTTTTTTCTTCAAGCTAGGGTCTCCCTATTGTCCAGGCTGACTTGGAACTCACTCTGTAATTCTAGGCTGACCTTCAACTCACAGTGATCCTCCTACCTCTGCCTCCCATGTGTTGGGATTAAAGGCATGCACCACCATACCTGGCCAAACTTTACTTGGAATATATCCTAGATTTTTTTGTTTAAACATCTAGTTCATAGTCTTTTGTGTTTGTCATTATTCAGCTTTGTTTTAGAGATTCATTTGTTCATTTGTTTTTGCAGTCATATGCTCTACCACTGAGCTATAACCCCCTCCCCCTCGCCTTTTTTTTTTTAAAGTTTCTTTTTATTTGAGACATAGAGAGAGAGAATGGGCGCACAACGGCCTATAGTCACTGCAAATGAACTCCAGATGCATGCGCTACCTTGTGCATCTGGCTTATGTGGGACCTGAAGAATTGAACCTGGATCCTTAGGCTTGCAGGCAAGCTCCTTAACTGCTAAGCCATCTCTCCAGCCATTTTTTTTTTTTTTTTTTTTTGAGGCAGGGTTTCACTCTAGCTCAGGCTGACCTGGAATTCACTATGTAGTCTCAGGGTGGCCTTAACCTGTCCACGGTTCTCATACCTTTGCCTCCCAAGAGCTCGGATTAAAGGTATGTGCCACCATGCCCAGCTCATTTGTTCTTTTAAAAAATTTTTTAAGTTTATTTTGAGAGAGAAAGAGACAGAGAGAATGGGCGTTCTAGGACCTTCAGCTGCTGTGAATGAACTCCAGACAGATGCACCCCCTTGTGCCATGGCAACATTGTGAACTTGCATCACAGTGCATCTGGCTCATGTGGGACCTGGCTATTCAAACATGAGTTCTTAGACTTTGCAGGCAAGTGCCTTAACTGCTAAGCCATCTTTCCAGCTGTCGTTTGTGTTCTTTGTAGTAAACTTATTAAGTCCAGGATGGTATGTTCCTATTTTTGTATGGGGAATTCATCACATAGTATTTATTTTTAATATTTTTATTGATTGATTTGAGAGATAGACATAGATAGAAGAGAGAATGGGAATGCCAAGGGCTCTTGCCACTGCCACACAAACTCAAGGTGCATTTGCCCTTTTGTGCTTCTGGCTTTATGTGGGTTCTGGGCAATCAAACCAGGACTGGCAGGCTTTGCAAGTAGGTGCCTTCAAACCAAAAACAAGAAGCAAATTCTCCAAAGACAATTCAAGAAAGAGGCTGTAGCCCCACCATTAACACCCAAAGTTGATACTCTTTTTTTTTTTTTTTTTTTTCGAGGTAAGGTCTCACTCTAGTCCAGGCTAACCTGGAATTCACTATGTAGTCTCAGGGTGGCCTTGAACTCACGGTGATCCTCCTACTTCTGCCCCCCGAATGCTGGGATTAAAGGTGTGCGCCACCATGCCTGGCTCAAAGTTGATACTCTTTTTTTTTTTTTGTTCTTTCGAGGTAGGGTTTCCGCTCTAGCTCAGGCTGATCTGGAGTTTCCTATGTAATCTCAAAATGGCCTTGAACTCAACGGTGATCCTCCTACCTCTGCCTCCCAAGTGCTGGGATTAAAGGCGTGCTGATATTCGTTTTCTTTTCTTTTTTTTCTTTTTGGTTTATTTTTATTTATTTATTTAAAAGGGACAGAGAAAGAAAGAGGCAGATAGATAGAGAGAGCGAATGGGTGCGCCAGGGCCTCCAGCCACTGCAAAGGAACTCCAGACGTGTGCGCCCCCTTGTGCATCTGGCTAACATGGGTTCGAGCCTCGAACCAGGGTCCTTAGGCTTCTCAGGCAAGTGCTTAACTGCTAAGCCATCTCTCCAGCCCTCAAAGTTGATATTCTTTTTTTTTTTTTTTTTTTTTTTTTTTGGTTTTTCGTGGTAGGGTCTCACTCTAGCCCAGGCTGACCTGGAATTCACTATGGAGTCTCAGGGTGGCCTCAAACTCACGGCAATCCTCCTACCTCTGCCTCCCGAGTGCTGGGATTAAAGGAGTGTGCCACCATGCCCGGCTTAAAGTTGATATTCTTAATGAACTATTTCTTGACTTTAACCTACACCTATTATAGTTAACAAGAATTTTAACTATGTATATTGTGCATAATGTTATTTGTCCCATGCATATAAGCTAGTACATACCTCTATTTATCTTACATAAGACATTAAAAAAAATTTTTTTTTGTTCTTTCAAGGTAGGGTCTCACTCTAGTACAGGCTGACAAGGAATTTTTTATGTAGTCTTGGAATATCCTCAAACTCATGGCAATTCTCCTATCTCTGCCCCCTCCCCCCAGACCCCCCAAGTACTGGGATTTAAATCATGTGCCACCATGTCTGACTATTTAAAATATATATATCTTTTATTATTTTATTATTGAGAGAGAGAGATATAGAATGGGTACTTACGGCCTTTCAGCCACTGTGAACGAACTCCATATGCATGTGCCCCCTTGTTCGCATGTGCAACATTGCATGCTTACATTCCTGTGCATTTGGCTATGTGGGACCTGGAGATTTGAACTTGCATTCTTAGGCTTTGCAAAGCACCTGAACTGCTAAGCCATCTCTCATGTCCATGCCTGGCTTTTTTTTTTTTTTCCTCCAAGGTAGGGTTTTACTCTAGCCCAGGCTGACCTGTAATTCACTCAGTAGTCTCAGAGTGGCGTGAACTCACAGCGATCCTTCTACCTCTGCCTCCCAAGTGCTGGGAGTAAAGGCTGACCTGGAACTCACTCTGTAGTCCCAGGCTGGACTTGAATTCATAGTAGTCCTCCTACTTGTACCTCATGAATGTTGGGATTAAAGGTGTGCACCACCATCCGGCTTCAGTCTTTTTAAAAATAATCTTCATAAGGTTATGAGCACCTTAGGGATAGGGATTCTATTTGTATATCTTGTATACCAGAACATACACAAGACATTTAATTAAGAGGTAGGGTGAATGGTGCATTTATGTATGATGTATGTGTGATCAATGACAGGGAGGAAACAATCAGAAATAAACATTATAAGCCTCATGTGGTGCTATATGCCTTTAATCCCAGCACTTGGGAGGCAGAGGTAGGAGGATCACCATGAGTTCAAGGCCATCCTGAGACTATATAGTGAATTCCAGGTCAGCCTGGGCTAGAGTGGGACCCTACAAAAAAGAAATAAACTTTGTCGGGTGTAGTGGTGCACACCTTTAATCCCAGCACTCAGGAGGCAGAGGTAGGATTGCTGTGAGTTCGAGGCCACCCTGAGATGACAGTGAGTTCCAGGTCAGCCTGGGCTAGAGTGAGACCCTACCTCAAAAAAACCAACCAAACAAACAAAAAATCCTACAACCTGTATAATGTTTCTTTTTGTTTGTTTGTTTGTTTTTTGTTTTTCAAGGTACGGTCTCACTCTAGCCAAGTCTGACCTGGAATTCACTGTGTTGTCTCAGGGTGGCCTCGAACTCATGGCAATCCTCCTACTGCTGCTGCCTCTCGAGTGCTGGGATTAAAGGCGTGCACTGCCACGTCTGGCAAGGTTGTTTTTTAAATCAACAATATTTGAGTGTTTCCCATGTGTAATGCACTCTACTTGATTGTGGTAATTCATCTAATTCTTATAGTTATCTTTTTTTGGTTTGTTTGTTTGAAGTCACAGAGAGATAGAGAAAAGAGAGACAGACAGAATGGTCATGCCACTGCAAATGAGCTCCAGATGCATATACCACTTTGTGCATCTGAGGAATTGAACTCTGGTTACTATACTTTGTAGGCAAACACCTTAACCGCTGAGCCGTCTCTCCAGCCTTACCCTTATCTTTCTGACAGTGGTGACTAGAAATAAGCAAATCCATAAATAAATATGCTTATACATAATAATGTGTGCCATGAAGGAAATGAGTGGGATACTATTAGAGGATAATGGGATGGAAAGAACCACTTCAGATTTAATGGTTAGAGAAGGTCTCTCTGTTCATAACGTTTGGGAATTTCAGGTAATTTTTTTTCCTTAAAATTTATTTGTGTCTGTTCAGTTTAAACTGATTAAAATTGAGGCCTCTAAGGGTCTTTTTTGAGGGAAGCAAGGGCAAGAGTGGTTGGTACAAGCGGTAATTGTTTTATTTATAGATAAGCAGAGGTGTGGGAAGACTAGGTGTTGTCCTTGGCACCGTATACTTTGGTTCAGTGTAGTGGAAAGAATCCAGTGATCACAGTGAAGCAGTGGGGAAATAGAAAGATCACAGAATCTAACAAAAGAGAACCTACCCTAAAGCACAGCATGTTGAACCTACACTTAGTTGTGTCCTTTGAACAAGTGTGTCCAAGGAACACTGCACACGAGGTGGCAGAAAGAATATGAGAGGCAAAGGATGGAGAGGTGAGCTTTGGAATGCTGTCTTCTGGACATGAAGTGGCTGTTGCATTCATTACCTTGGAGCAGCTGTTGTTACCTGCACAATACTGGGCCCTTCAACATGTTGTTAATGCATGGCAAAACAAACAAACAAACAACAAAAAACAAAACAGGGAAGGCAGGGAAGGGAGCATCAGAATAGAAGAGGGCTACTCAGGAGGCAGAGGTACAAGGATTGCTATGAATTTGGGGCCATCCTGGAACTACATAGTGAATTCCAGGTCATCCTGGGCTACAGTAAGACCTTACCTTGAAAAACAAGCAAACAAATAGAAGAGGGGCCTGGAAAGATGGTTCAGTAGTTGTGTGCTTTGCGCATAAGCATGAGGGTCTGGTGGGGCCTGACATTAACTTTAAATCTCCAGATCCTTTGTTAACGGTTGGTGGCCACGTGTGCCTATAACTCCAGTCTAGTAGGGGAGCAGAGGCCCAGGAATTGGAGCTGGCAGAAAACAAAATACAATAAAACTACTGGGCTGGAGAGATGGCTTAGTGGTTAAGGCACTTGCCTACAAAGCCAAAGGACCCAGGTTCATTTCCCTAGGACCCACATAAGCCAGATGCACAAAGTGACACATGTGTCTAGAGTTTGTTTGCAGCGGCTGTAGACTCTGGCATGCCCATTCTCTCTCTCTCTCCCTCTCTCTCTCTCTCAAAAAACAAAAAAAACAAAAACGAAACAAAATAATACTGCAAGCTTCAGATCAGTAAGAGACTCTGACTCAAGCAAGGAAGATTGTTGGAATGGGATACATATGTTTGTTTTGGCCATAGCAGGCAAGCACATAGGGCACTGCAAGGGAACATACATGTGCACATGTATGTTCTACACATCACATACACAACACCATATCTCACACCCACACAAGCAAACAAAATTCCAAGCATGATGCTGCATGCCTTTAATCCCTGCTCTTGGGAGGGTGAGGTAGGAAGATCGCTATGAGTTTGAGGTCAGCTTGGGCTACAAAGTGAGTTCCTGATCAACCTGGGTTAGTGAGACCCTGCGTCAAGAAAACAGAACAAAACAAAACAAACAACCCAAAACAGGGCTGGAGGGATGGCTTAGCAGTTAAGGCATTTGCCTGCAAAGCCAAAGGACCCAGGTTCGATTCCCCAGGACCCATGTTAGCCAGATACACAAGGGGTCCCATGCGTCTGGAGTGAATTTGCAGTGGGTGGAGGCCCTGGCACACCCATTCTCTCTCTCTCCCTCTTTCTCTGTCAAATAAATAAGTAAATAGCAACAACAACAACAACAAAAAAAAACCCGAAGCAGAAGAGGGACTACTAGTTGGAAAGAAGGGGTTCAGTGAAAAGTGTTCTGTGTTGTAGATGGACCATTACATTGATTATGTGATGTGATGGAGTTGTTTTGTGTTTAGTCTGTATTTCACAAGGCCTACTTGATACTTGAGAATTAAAGCATAAGTGTCTCTGGGATTGACCAGTATTCTTGTTTGGTAAAAATATAAATAGGAGTGGTCTATAATTAGAAATTTTATTTTTCCCTTCATTAGGATTAAAGAGAAAAATCATTTTCATTCCATTTGTTCCATCTCTTAGAATAAACTGGAGTTGAAGGACTAACCCTCTTCCTACTCCTTCTAATCCTTTTAAAATTGTAAAACCAATAAAACATTACTGGGAATTTGGAAAGTAGATTCTTCAACATAATTCATTCTTCCTTCCCCTTCTTTTCCATCCCCACTTGGTTTTTTCACCTCCCGTCTTCCTCTTTCTTTTGTAGCACAGGAGATCAAACCCAAAGAAATAGGCAAATGAACAATGGAGGGCAGGGCACATGTATCTGCACACACATGTGCACGCATCACACACATCACACGTGCTGTACACACCCAAAACAACAACAATGTTATATAAGTGTAGTAGCATGGTCTGGACAACATAGCCAGGGTCTGACTCTTAACAAAAACTAGATCAGATTTTGAGGATTTAGTTCAGAGCACTGCTAGCAGGAGTAGCTATGGATTTAGTCCTTCAGTCTTCACTTTTTTTCAAAAATAATTTTTATTTATTTATTTTAAAATCTTTTATTTTTTGGCTAGAGAGATGGCTTAGTGGTTAAGGCACTTGCCTGCGAAGCCTAGGACGCAGGTTTGATTCTCCAGGTGCCATGTTAGCCTGATGCACATTGTGGCGCACGCATATGGAGTTAGTTTGCAGTGGCTAGAGGCCCTGGAGTGCCCATTCTCTCTCTCTCTCCCTCTGTCTCTAATAAGTAAATTAAAAAGATATTTTTATTTATTATTTTGGAGAGACAGAGAGAGAGAGAGAGAGAGAGAGAGAGAGAGAGAATGGGCTTGCCGGGCCCTCTAGCCACCACTAAGGAACTACAGATGCATGTGCCATCTGGCTTACGTGGGTCCTGGGGAATCATACCTGGGTCCTTTGGCTTTGTAGGCAAGCACCTTAACCACTAAGCCATCTCTCCAGCCCTGTTTATTTATTTGAGAGAGAGAGAGAGAGAGAGAGAATGGGTGTACCAGTTCCTCCAGACACTACAAACAAAATCTAGACACATGCACCACTTTTTTTTCTTTTCTTTTTTCTTTCTTTCTTTCTTTTTTTTTTTTTTTTTTGCATCCAGCTTACATGGGTTGCTTGGGAATTGAATCTAGGCCTGTAGGCTTTCCACACAAGTGTCCACCTTTCCAGACCCTGAATCCTCTTTATTTCTTTGAGTAAATTACTTAATTAGTTTTGTTCTTTTTTTTTTTTAATTTATTGAGAGCGACAGACAGAGAGAGAAAGAGGCAGAGACAGAGAATGGGCGCATCAGGGCCTCCAGCCACTGCAAATGAACTCCAGATGCATGCGCCACCTTGTGCATCTGGCTTATGTGGGTACTGGGGAATCGAGCCTCGAACCGGGGTCCTTAGACTTTACAGGCAAGTGCTTAACTACTGAGCCATCTCTCCAGCCCCCTGTTTTGTTTTTTGAGACATGGGCTCATTCTGTTGATCAGGCTGGCCTGGAACTCTTTTGTGGCACAGGCTGGTACTAAAGTCACAGGCAGTCTTCTTGCCTAAGCCTTCCAAGTGCTGGGATTACAGGCATTAGCCACCATACCCACACCTTCAAGTATGTGATATTTATTTATTTATTTTTGTTTTTTGACAGGGTTTCACTCTAGTCCAGGTTGACCTGGAATTCCCTATGTAGTTTCAGGGAGGCCTCCTACCTCTGCCTCCCAAGTGCTGGGATTAAAGGCGTGTGCCACCACGCCCGGCAATAGATATTTATTGAACTCCTACTGTGTACCAGACACCATTCCACATGCTGATATTGCATCCCCTTGGTGATCATGTGTAGGAATTTGGTTAAGAAAGGTTAAATAGATGCAAGTAGCACAGGTCTGCTCAGATTAACCCTCTTAGTAAATGCTCGGTGTTGCTTACATCTGTTTATCTGCCAGTGGCCACAGATGAAGCATTCCCGAACCTGTGTGGGGTCAGAACGGATTCCTGGTACAGACTTACAGCAGAGGAGGAAGTACCACACCACAGATAAGGTGAGCACTTTCTGCTTATAGACTACTTCAAGACAGATGTTCTTGCTTTTTCCTTCCTTTCTTTTTTTTTTTTTTTTTTTTTTTTTTTGAGGTAGGGTTTTACTGTAGCCCTGGCTGACTTGGAATTCATTATGTAGTCTCAGGGTGGCCTCGAACTCACCGCGATTCTTCTACCTCTGCCTCCCAAGTACTGGGATTAAAGGTGTGTGCCACCATGTCTGGCTTATTTTTCTTTTCAAATGTATTTATTTATTTGCAAGCAGGAGGGAGGGCAATGGGCACACCAGGGCTTCCTGCCAGTGCAAATGAATTCCAGATACATGTGCCACTTTGTGCATCTTGTTTTATGTGGGTACTGGGGAATCAAACCCAGGCTATCAGGCTTTATAAGCAAGGGTCTTTAACTGCTAAGCCATTTCTCCAGCTCCCCAGACAGATGTTCTTATATGAATCTCAACAAATGTGTTAGCTGCGTGAGCAAGGAGTTTAAGTGGAGGTAGAACAGGAGGCTCAGGGAGTTGGAGGAACAGAATTCCTCATGATGGTAAGTGACAAACCAACTGAAAATTTGAGCCTAATCTTCTAAGCTTATATTCTGTTTCTTCCAATTTACTATCAAATCTAGACAGTACTGTAGAAAAAAAGTCTTTATGCATTAAAAAAATTTTTTTGTTTATTTTTATTTATTTGAGAGCCACAGACAGAGAGAGAAAGAGGCAGATAGATAAGATAGATAGAGAATGGGTGTGCCAGGGCCTCCAGCCACAGGAAACGAACTCCAGATGGATGCACCACCTTGTGCATCAGGCTTACATAGGTCCTGGGGAATCAAGCTTTGAACCGGGGTCCTTAGGCTTCACAGGTAAGCGCTTAACCGCTAAGCCATCTCTACAGCTCTCTTTATGCATTTTGTATGAATTAAAAATTCATATTTAACATTGAGAGAATTTTTTGATGGATAGTTAGCCTTTCAGCTTAGCATTAGAGCAGGTTTCCTTGGAATTTATTTTCAGACCCCTTTCCTCCCTTCTGTTCCTTCACCTTCTTTCCTTTCCTTCTCTTCCTCTTTCTCCTTCCTTTCCCTTCCCTTCCCTTCCCGCCCTCCCTTCCTTTTATTTCTGGAGGTAGTTCTCACTCTAGCCCATGCTGAACTGGAACTCACTTTGTAGTGTCAGGCTGGCCTAAAACTCTCAGCAATCCCTACCTCTGCCACCTGAGTGATGGGATTAAAGGTGTGCCCCACCAGGCCTGGATTAAAAAAAAATTTTTTTTTTAAATTTATTTGCAAGCAGAGAGAGAGAGAGAGAGAGAGAGAGAGAGAGAGAGAGGGAGGGAGAAGAGAGACAGAAAGTGGGCAGGCCATGGCCTCTAGCCACTGCAAACAAATGTCAGATGTATGTGCCACTTTTTGCATCTGGCTTTATGTGGGTACTGGGAATTGAACCCAGGTCATAAGGCTCTGCAGGCAAGTGCCTTAAATGCTGAGCCATCTCTCCAGCCCTTTTATCTCTGTCTAGCCAAGGCTGACCTGGAATTTACTTTGTAGTCTCATGCTGGCCTTGAGCCCACAGCAATCTTCCTATCTTGGTCTCCTCAGTGCTGAGATGAAAGACATGCTCCACCCCACCTGGGGTGGTGGCAGAGAGAAAGAGAGAGGGAAGGAGGGAATGAGGGAAGGAGAGAGAGAATACTCACACCAGGGCCTCTCTAGGCACTGCAAATGAACTCCAGATGCATGTGCCACTTTGTGTGCCTGGCTTTTTATTTATTTATTTGACAGAAAGAGGGAAAGAGAGAGAGAATGGGGCATCAGGGCCTCCAGCCTCTGCAAACAAACTCCAGACGCATGTGCCCCTTGTGCATCTGGCTTACGTGGGTCCTGAGGAATTCAACCTGGGTCCTTTGGCTTTGCAGGCAAATGCCTTAACCGTTAAGCCATCCCTCCAGCCCCACTTGCCTTTTTTTTTTTTTTTTTTTTTTTTTTTCCGAGGTAGGGTCTCACTCTAGCTCAGGCTGACCTGGAATTCACTGTGTAGTCTCAGGGTGGCCTTGAACTTGTGAGGATCCTCCTACCTCTGCCTCCAAATGCTGGGATTAAAGGAGTGTGCCACCATGCCTGGCTTATTTTTACCTTTTTGAGTTTTTTCCAGGTAGGGTCTGGCTTTAACTCAGGCTTACCTGGATTTCCCAGGCTGCTCTCTAACTCTCAGTGATCCTTCTACCTCTGCCTCAGAGTGTGGGTCACTATGCCTGGCCTCCCTTCACTTTTAAAAATACTCTTTTTCATGGGAACTTTTATTGTAATACCCCAAGTTATAATGTTCTAGTCATGAGTTCATACACCATATGTGGTCAATAAGGTGTGTATGTCTTACTCTGTAATTTAGAAGAAATCTTAAGAGATTAAGCATTCCAGATATGTTTGCCTCAGGTGATAATGATGCCTTAAAAAAAAATGAAAGTTAGGGCTGGAGAGATGGCTTAGCTGTTAAGGTGCTTGCCTGCGAAGCCTAAGGACCCATGTATGACTCTCCAGATGCACCAAGGTAAGGCAAGCACAAGGTCACAAATGCCCACTAGGTGGCACAGTGTCTGTGGTTCAATTGCAGTGGCTGAGGTCCTGGTGTGCCAATTCTTTCTCTCTCTCTCTCTCTAAAAAAAAAAAAAAATTAAAAAAAATTTAAAGCAAAAGGTAAAAATTGTAGATGAGGTCTGGAGAGATGGCTTAGAGGTTAAGGCATTTGCCTATGAAGCCTAAGGACCCAGGTTCGATTCTCCAGGTCCCATGTAAGCCAGATGCACATGGTAGCACATGCATCGGGAGTTTGTTTGTAGTGGCTAGAGGCCCTGGTGCGCCCATTCTCACTTTCTATCTCTCTCCCCCCTCTCTGTCTCAAATAAATAAATAAAAATAAAAATTTCTATGCTGAGCGTGGTGGCGCACGCCTTTAATCCCAGCACTCGTGAGGCAGAGGTAGGAGGATCAGCATGAGTTTGAGGCCACCTTGAAACTACATTGTGAATTCCAGGTCAGCCTGGGCTAGAGTGAGACTCTACCTTGAAAAACCAAAAAAAAAAAAAAAAAAAAATTGTAGATGAGGGCTTGGAGTGTGGCACCATTGTAGACCACTTTTCTAGCAGTGTGAGGCTATGGGTTCTATCCTTAGCACTGTACCAAAACAAAATAAAACAGACAATCCCAGAAAAAAAAAAAAAAATCAGCCAGGTGTTTTGGTGCACACCTGTAATCCCAGCACAGGAAAGGCTGAGGTAGGAGGATTGCTGGGCTTTGGAGGCCAGCCTGAGACTACATAGTGAATTCTAGGTCAGCCTGGGCTAGCACAAGACCCTACCTGGAAAGAACAAAAAGGTTCAGAAGGCAGTGCACACCTTTAATCCTAGCACTTAGAAGGTAGAGATAGGAGGGTCACTGCGAGTTCAAGGCCAGTTTGGGAATATATCGTGAGTTCAGGTCAGCCTGGGCTAGAGTGGTACCCTACCTCGAAACAAACAAACAAAACAAAAGAAACAAATAAAATAAATCAAAACAATAGTTTTAAAAATCAAAGTGAGGGCTGGAGTTAAGGTACTTGCTTGCAAAGCCAAAGGACCCATGTTTGATTCCCCAGAATGCATGTAAGCCAGATGCATAAGGTGGCGCCTGCGTCTGGAGTTTGTTTGCAGTGGTTGGATGCCCTGGCGCACCCAATCTCTTCCCTCTCTCTCTTTCTCTCTACCTCTCTCCCTCAAATAAATATAAATAAATCAAAGTGAAAGAAATCTAAGCAATAAAAATGTCCTTAGGGGTAATAAGGGATGAAAAGTATCTGAAAAATTTGCAACTGATTTTGATTCCTTTGTCTTTGGTTATGTAGCTTCCTGCCACCAAAGATTCCCCACAGCCTGTTGAAGAGAAGGTTGGTGCCTTCACAAAGATAATAGAAGCCATGGGATTTACAGGACCTTTGAAATATAGTAAATGGGTAAGGTATTTTAAATTCTTTTCACTTTCCCTTTTCTACTTTTTTCTCTTTCTTAGAGGAGATTTTCTTTTCAGCTTGTACTTTGTGTTTATGAAATTCATTTATTATTTTGAGAATGTCTTCAAAATGTGTCCCTCTGCCTTTTGCTTCCATGTCATATTTTTTTACAGCATGTATGACTGACTTATTTCTTTTTATTTTATTCATTTTATTTATTTGAGAGAGAGAAGGAGAGAGAGAAAGAATGGGCACCCCAGGGCATTCAGCCCATGTAAACCAACTCCAGACTCATGCACCACCTTGTGCATCTGGCTTACGTGGGTCCTGGGGAATCCTTTGGCTTTGCAGGCAAACGCCTTAACCACTAAGCCATCTCTCCAGCCCAAGACTGACATATTTCTTTTTCTTTTTTTTTGTAATTATTTATTTATTTGACAGAGAAAGAGGGAGAGGAAGAGAGAGAATGGGCATGCCAGGGCCTCCAGCTACTACAGATGAACTCCAGATGCGTGTGCCTCTAGTGCATCTGGCTGACATGGGTCCTGGGGAATCGAACCTGGGTCCTTTGGCTTTACAGGCAAACTTCTTAACCGCTAAGCCATCCCTCCAGCCCAAGACTGACATATGTCTGTAGAAGTATATCCAGTTGCAGGTATGACAGACAGTAAGACTGAACTTTACAGGCTCTCACCTCATTTCATGCTATACTCTATAGATACAGAGTTCTAAAGGGTCAGATGGGTTGAATTTTTTTTTTTTTGGTTTTTCGAGGTAGGGTTTCACTCTAGCCCAGGCTGACCTGGAATTCACTATGGAGTCTCAGGGTGGCCTCGAACTCACGGTGATCCTCCTACCTCTGCCTCCCGAGTGCTGGGATTAAAGGCGTGCGCCACCACGCCCGGCACGGGTTGAATGTTCTGATGGGCAGCATTCTTAAGGAAGCTGTGCTCTCTGATAAATTCATTTTCCTATATTATTTTCACTAGGTCATTATAAAATTTTATATATAAGCATCTTTTTACTAAAATTAATCCCATGTTTTCTAGCTGTATCACCTTAAAGGGTCTGCATAATCACTATAAATAAATGAATGTCCTTTGTATATAGTAATAAAACAGTGGTTCAGATCTGCTCAGCCCAGTTAAGATATATTGCTGCTACCATTTTCCTTTGTCATTGTGGAAGAGTACTTTTTTTGTTGTTGTTTTGAAGCAAGGTCTCACTCAAGCTCAGACTAGTCTTGAACTCCCGATCTTCTTGCCTCTACCTCCCAAATGCTATGATTGCAGGAATGCACTACCATAACCAGTTTTCTCTCTCCCTCTCTCTCTCTCTGTCTCTCTGTTTTTTCCAGGCTATGTAATCTCAGGGTGGCCTCAAACTCACAAGAGATCCTCCTACCTCTGCCTCCCAGGTGCTGGGATTAAAGGCATGTGCCACCACGCCCTGTCTTGGTTTGTTTGTTTGTTTGTTTGTTTGTTTCTTTCTTTCTTTCTTATTTTTTATTTATTTATTTTTTTTGGTTTTTCAAGATAGGGTTTCACTCTAGCCTAGGCTGACCTGGAATTCACTCTGTATTCTCAGAGTGGCCTTGGACTCACCGTGATCCTCCTACCTCTGCCTCCCGAGTGCTGGGATTAAAGGCATGTGCCACCATACCCGGCTCACCTTTCTTTCTTTTCTTTTTTTTTTTTTAAAATATATTTTATTTATTTACTTGAGAGAGAGAAAGAAAGAATGGGCACACCATGGCCTCTAGCCACTGCAAATGAACTCCAGATGCATGCGCCCCCCCTGTGCATCTGGCTTATGTGGGTCCTAGAGAGTCGAACCGGGATCCTTTGGCTTTGTAGGCAAATGCCTTAACCGCTAAGCCATTTCCAGCTCCTCTTTTTTTTGTTTTTAAATTATTTTTGTTTATTTGCTAGAGAGAGAGAGATAAGAGAGAGAGAGAGAATGGAAGCACGCTAGGACTTCCAGTTGCTGCAAATGAACTCAACACATGTGCCACCTTGTGCATCTGGCTCAAGTTGAACCTGGGTCCTTAGATTTCGCAGGCAAGCACTTTAACCACTAAATCATTCCTGCAGCCCTTGATTTCTTTTTATGTTGGTTTCTCTTCACCATAGTTTTCTTGGCAACAAATAATCTCTCTTATGTGAAGTCTCAAACATAAACTGTGCTTCTCCTAATATCTTGTTGGTAAGGCATTTACCAGTGTAGAGGAATACAAGTGCTAACTGACAGTGACACTCTTGAGACCCCCAAGTTCTGTCTTAGTCATCAAGGGAGTAGTTTTTCTTATTCAAGTTAGTGTTCTTCTTCTTTTCTTTGGGAGAGGGGTTGAGGTGGGGTCTTGCTCTAGCCCAGGCTAACCTGGAATTCACTGTGTAGTCTCAGGGTGGCCTTGAACCTCAAACTCACAGAGATCCTGTGACCTCTATCTCCCAAGTGCTGGGATTAAAGATGTGCCACTATGCCCAGCTAAAGTTAGGTTTTTTTTTTTTTTTTTTTTTTAAACTTTTTATATATTTATTTATTTGCAAGCAGAGAGAAGAGAGACAGAATGAGAATGGGCATGCCAGGGCCTCTAGCCACTACAAACGAACTCCAGACACATGTTCCCCTTGTGCATCTGGCTTAGGTGGTTCCTAGGGAATTGAGCCTAGGTCCTTTGGCTTCACAGGCAAACGCCTTAACTGTTAAGCCATCTCTCCAGCCCTAAAGTTAGTTTTTTATATCTGAATTCTTTGAGAATTGGTAAATAATTCATACATTTGTTAATGTTATTAACTAGAACCCACCCCCATTTGTTTCTTTTTTCTTTTTCTTTTCCTTCTTGTTTTTTGTTTATTTGAGGCAGTGTCTCACTGTAGCTCAGGCTGACCTGGAATTCACTAGGTAGTCTCAGGGTGGCCTTGAACTCTTGGCGATCCTCCAACCTCTGCCTTCCAAGTGCTGGGATTAAAGGCATGTGCCACCATAACTGTTTTTTTTTTTTTTTAAACTTATTTACTTATAAGCAGAGAGAGAGACAGAGAGAGAGAGAGAGAGAGAGAGAGAGAATATGAGAATGAATGAGAATGGGCATGCCAGAGCCTACAGCCACTGCAAACAAATTGCAGATGCATGTACTACTTTATGCATCTGACTTTATGTGGGTACTGGGAAATTGAACCTGGGTTGTTAGGCTTTGCAGGCAAATGACTTAACAACTGAGCCATCTCTTCGCCCTTATTTTTATTTTTTCAATATTTTATTTTATTTTATTTTGTGGTTTTTCGAGGTATGGTCTCACTCTAACTCAAGCTGACCTGGGATTCACTATGTAGTCTCAGGGTGGCCTCGAACTTATGGTGATTCTCCTACCTTTGCCTCCTGAGTGCTGGGATTAAAGGCATGCGCCACCACGCCTGGCTTATTTTTATTTTATTATTATTATTTTAAAAATATTTTAATATTTATTTATTTAAGAGAGAGGGAAAGAAGCAGAGAGAGAAAGAAAAGGAGAGATTAGGAGGACCATGGCCTCCAGCTGCTGCAAATGAACTCCAGACACATGTGCCACCATGTATATTTGGCTTACGTGAGTATGGGGGGCATCGAACCTGGGTCCTTATGCTTCACCGGCAAGCACCTTGACCATAAGCCATCTCTCTAACTCCTTATTTTTATTTTAATTGAAAAAATTTATTTTGAGTCAGGATCTTACTCTGTAGGGCATGCTGTCCTCTGCCTCAGCCTTCCAAATGCTAGGATTCCAGACACGAACCAACCACCCTTGGCCTTTCTTTCTATCAAAAAAATAAAAAGTGGGCTGGACAGATGGCTTAGCAGTTAGGCGCTTGCCTGTGAAGCCTAAGGACCCCAGTTTGAGGCTCGATTCCCCAGGACCCACGTTAGCCAGATGCATAAGGGGGCGCATGCGTCTGGAGTTCGTTTGCCGTGGCTGGAGGCCCTGGCGCACCCATTCTCTCTCTCTCTCTGCCTTTTTCTTTCTCTGTTGCTCTCAAATAAATAAAAATAAACAAAAAAATTAAAAAAATAAAATAAAAAGTTGTGATTATGGTGTGTATTTGAAACTTAGATGTGAGTTTTGTTTCAAAGTTCAAAATTAAAAGAAGATTGAAATGAAAGAAACAATAGAAGGAAAAAAATACTGTTTTATTCATTATTTTGTATGTGTATCTTTTGTGTGTATATGTGTGATGTATGTGCTTGTGAATGCACGTGTGTGTGAAGAAGGGTTGATGATGATAGGAATGGTCAGTCTGGAAAAGAGGAAGCATGAAGAAAAGAAAAAAACAACGGGTGACTACACCTTAGCTGAGATACTCAGAGTAATATTTGTTTGTTTCTTTCTTTCTTTCTTTTTAAAATTTATTTATTTATTTGTGAGAGAGACAAAGAGAATGAGGCAGACAAAGAGAGAATGAGTATGGGTTTGCCAGGGCCTCCTGCCACTGCAAACAAGCTCCAGATGCATATGTCACTTTGTGCATCTGGCTTTATATGGGTATTGGGGAGTTGAACCCAGACTGCTAGGCTTTGTAAGCAAGCACCTTTAACTGCTGAGCCATCTCTCCAGCCCCTACTCAGAGTGATGCTTAATGAATATTGTATGAAGCAGATTCAAGCTCAATGAACCATAAATCTAACAACAATAGTCCTTCAATAGGATATGTAGCTAGCTTTACAAGGTCGTTGATCTTGTTTGAAAGGGGGCCCAGATTGTTGACCATGAGTCAAGAATGCTGCAAAATGAATTCCAATGTAGAACAGGAGGTTCAAGTGACAAAAGCTCCTTGTAACTCTTACACAGCTGTTAGTACAAGCCTGTTACTGTGTTCATTTTTCATTTTGTAGGAGGGCACAAGTTTATCAGCTGGTGGGAGAGCAGGCCTAGGTGTTTCTTTCTTAGAGAGTGGCATGATGAAATCTCCCATAGTTAGATTGATAGAAACATGAAATCACCCAAGTCATTAAACTTATATTGACTGGATGGGAATTTAGTCCACCTACCTCCTTAACTTACATGAGTGGATGATTCTCAAAGAGGCTTATTTCAGTAGTTATTTACAGGCCCTCTGGATGGTTGTCAGGGTCTTCTTGCATTAGAGGTTTATCTAGGAAAATGGCTCAAAGACTTGGCTACAGGAAAAGTGAAAGTATAAAATGTTTCTGATCACCACAGTATGAACACTGTACAAATACACTGGCCAATCTAATCAAGTGGTCATTATTTGTAATGAACACTTATTCATGGGTATATTTGTAGGGGAAAACTACTTTCTCAAGAAAAGACTTAGACCTTGGACTCTTGCCTCTCCTAGGGAAAGGTGATTAGTTTTGACTATAAAGGACCTGAAGGAAAACTGTAGAATTAAAAAAAAAAAAAAGTCAAGAAATGAATAGTTTGGCCAGGTGTGGTGGCACATGCCTTTAATCTTAGCACTTGGGAGGCAAAGGTAGGAGGATTGCCATGAGTTTGAGGCCAGTCTGAGACTACACAGTGAAATCCAGTCAGCCTAGGCTAGAGTGAGACCCTACTTCGAAAAACTTGAAAGAAAGAAAGAAAGAAGCAATTAAGGAATTTTAGTTAAAATTTTAAATTTGTAAGAACTGCTTTTGGTGGTGCACACTGTTAATCCCAGCACTTGAGGTAGGAGGATAGCCATCAATTCAAGGCTGGCCTAAGACATAGTAAATTCCAGGTCTCCCTGGGCTAGAGTAAGATCCTTCCTCAAAAAGCCAAAAAAAGAAAAATTTTAACTTTGGGGCTGGGGATATGGCTAGTGGATACTGTCTGTCTAGCATACATGAAGCCTTAAGTTTGACATCCAGTACCACATAAACTGAGTGATGAGGGGTTGGGAAGATAGCTCAGTGGTGAAAGGTGCTTGCTTCCAAAGTCTGCCAGGATGAGGCAGATGCAAAGATAAAGAAAAAAAAGTTACAAGCATTTGGCATTCATTTGCAGCAAGGCAAGAGGTCCTGCAAAGCTTATCTTGTTTCAGAGGGGTGTGCAAACACACATGTAAATTTTTAAAAAATTTTTTGTTTATTTTATTTACAGACAGAGAAAGAGGTAGATAGATAGGAGAGAGAGAGAGAGAGAATGGGGGCACCAGGGCCTCTAGCCACTGCAAATGAACTCCAGATGCGTGCGCCCCCTTGTGCATCTGGCTAACGTGGGTCCTGGGGAATTGAGCCTCGAACTAGGGTCCTTAGGCTTCACAGGCAAGCACTTAACTGTTAAGCCATCTCTCCAGCCCACGTAAATATTTTTTAAAATATATTTTTAATTTAATTTTTATTTATTTATTTGAGTGAGAGGGAGAGCAAGAAAGAGACAGACAAGGCAGATAGAGAGAGTGGGCACACCAGGGCCTCTAGCCACTGCAAACAAATTGCAGATGCATGTACTACTTTATGCATCTGACTTTATGTGGGTACTGGGAAATTGAACCTGGGTTGTTAGGCTTTGCAGGCAAATGACTTAACAACTGAGCCATCTCTTCGCCCTTATTTTTATTTTTTCAATATTTTATTTTATTTTATTTTGTGGTTTTTCGAGGTATGGTCTCACTCTAACTCAAGCTGACCTGGGATTCACTATGTAGTCTCAGGGTGGCCTCGAACTTATGGTGATTCTCCTACCTTTGCCTCCTGAGTGCTGGGATTAAAGGCATGCGCCACCACGCCTGGCTTATTTTTATTTTATTATTATTATTTTAAAAATATTTTAATATTTATTTATTTATTTATTTAAGAGAGAGGGAAAGAAGCAGAGAGAGAAAGAAAAGGAGAGATTAGGAGGACCATGGCCTCCAGCTGCTGCAAATGAACTCCAGACACATGTGCCACCATGTATATTTGGCTTACGTGAGTATGGGGGCATCGAACCTGGGTCCTTATGCTTCACCGGCAAGCACCTTGACCATAAGCCATCTCTCTAACTCCTTATTTTTATTTTAATTGAAAAAATTTATTTTGAGTCAGGATCTTACTCTGTAGGGCATGCTGTCCTCTGCCTCAGCCTTCCAAATGCTAGGATTCCAGACACGAACCAACCACCCTTGGCCTTTCTTTCTATCAAAAAAATAAAAAGTGGGCTGGACAGATGGCTTAGCAGTTAAGCGCTTGCCTGTGAAGCCTAAGGACCCCAGTTTGAGGCTCGATTCCCCAGGACCCACGTTAGCCAGATGCATAAGGGGGCGCATGCGTCTGGAGTTCGTTTGCCGTGGCTGGAGGCCCTGGCGCACCCATTCTCTCTCTCTCTCTGCCTTTTTCTTTCTCTGTTGCTCTCAAATAAATAAAAATAAACAAAAAAATTAAAAAAATAAAATAAAAAGTTGTGATTATGGTGTGTATTTGAAACTTAGATGTGAGTTTTGTTTCAAAGTTCAAAATTAAAAGAAGATTGAAATGAAAGAAACAATAGAAGGAAAAAAATACTGTTTTATTCATTATTTTGTATGTGTATCTTTTGTGTGTATATGTGTGATGTATGTGCTTGTGAATGCACGTGTGTGTGAAGAAGGGTTGATGATGATAGGAATGGTCAGTCTGGAAAAGAGGAAGCATGAAGAAAAGAAAAAAACAACGGGTGACTACACCTTAGCTGAGATACTCAGAGTAATATTTGTTTGTTTCTTTCTTTCTTTCTTTTTAAAATTTATTTATTTATTTGTGAGAGAGACAAAGAGAATGAGGCAGACAAAGAGAGAATGAGTATGGGTTTGCCAGGGCCTCCTGCCACTGCAAACAAGCTCCAGATGCATATGTCACTTTGTGCATCTGGCTTTATATGGGTATTGGGGAGTTGAACCCAGACTGCTAGGCTTTGTAAGCAAGCACCTTTAACTGCTGAGCCATCTCTCCAGCCCCTACTCAGAGTGATGCTTAATGAATATTGTATGAAGCAGATTCAAGCTCAATGAACCATAAATCTAACAACAATAGTCCTTCAATAGGATATGTAGCTAGCTTTACAAGGTCGTTGATCTTGTTTGAAAGGGGGCCCAGATTGTTGACCATGAGTCAAGAATGCTGCAAAATGAATTCCAATGTAGAACAGGAGGTTCAAGTGACAAAAGCTCCTTGTAACTCTTACACAGCTGTTAGTACAAGCCTGTTACTGTGTTCATTTTTCATTTTGTAGGAGGGCACAAGTTTATCAGCTGGTGGGAGAGCAGGCCTAGGTGTTTCTTTCTTAGAGAGTGGCATGATGAAATCTCCCATAGTTAGATTGATAGAAACATGAAATCACCCAAGTCATTAAACTTATATTGACTGGATGGGAATTTAGTCCACCTACCTCCTTAACTTACATGAGTGGATGATTCTCAAAGAGGCTTATTTCAGTAGTTATTTACAGGCCCTCTGGATGGTTGTCAGGGTCTTCTTGCATTAGAGGTTTATCTAGGAAAATGGCTCAAAGACTTGGCTACAGGAAAAGTGAAAGTATAAAATGTTTCTGATCACCACAGTATGAACACTGTACAAATACACTGGCCAATCTAATCAAGTGGTCATTATTTGTAATGAACACTTATTCATGGGTATATTTGTAGGGGAAAACTACTTTCTCAAGAAAAGACTTAGACCTTGGACTCTTGCCTCTCCTAGGGAAAGGTGATTAGTTTTGACTATAAAGGACCTGAAGGAAAACTGTAGAATTAAAAAAAAAAAAAGTCAAGAAATGAATAGTTTGGCCAGGTGTGGTGGCACATGCCTTTAATCTTAGCACTTGGGAGGCAAAGGTAGGAGGATTGCCATGAGTTTGAGGCCAGTCTGAGACTACACAGTGAAATCCAGTCAGCCTAGGCTAGAGTGAGACCCTACTTCGAAAAACTTGAAAGAAAGAAAGAAAGAAGCAATTAAGGAATTTTAGTTAAAATTTTAAATTTGTAAGAACTGCTTTTGGTGGTGCACACTGTTAATCCCAGCACTTGAGGTAGGAGGATAGCCATCAATTCAAGGCTGGCCTAAGACATAGTAAATTCCAGGTCTCCCTGGGCTAGAGTAAGATCCTTCCTCAAAAAGCCAAAAAAAGAAAAATTTTAACTTTGGGGCTGGGGATATGGCTAGTGGATACTGTCTGTCTAGCATACATGAAGCCTTAAGTTTGACATCCAGTACCACATAAACTGAGTGATGAGGGGTTGGGAAGATAGCTCAGTGGTGAAAGGTGCTTGCTTCCAAAGTCTGCCAGGATGAGGCAGATGCAAAGATAAAGAAAAAAAAGTTACAAGCATTTGGCATTCATTTGCAGCAAGGCAAGAGGTCCTGCAAAGCTTATCTTGTTTCAGAGGGGTGTGCAAACACACATGTAAATTTTTAAAAAATTTTTTGTTTATTTTATTTACAGACAGAGAAAGAGGTAGATAGATAGGAGAGAGAGAGAGAGAGAGAGAGAATGGGGGCACCAGGGCCTCTAGCCACTGCAAATGAACTCCAGATGCGTGCGCCCCCTTGTGCATCTGGCTAATGTGGGTCCTGGGGAATTGAGCCTCGAACTAGGGTCCTTAGGCTTCACAGGCAAGCACTTAACTGTTAAGCCATCTCTCCAGCCCACGTAAATATTTTTTAAAATATATTTTTAATTTAATTTTTATTTATTTATTTGAGTGAGAGGGAGAGCAAGAAAGAGACAGACAAGGCAGATAGAGAGAGTGGGCACACCAGGGCCTCTAGCCATTGCAAACTAACTCCAGACGCTTGTGCTGCCTTGTGCATTTGGTTTATGTGGGTACTGGAGAATCGAACCTTAGGCTTAGGTCCTTTTAGCCTTTACAGGCAAGTACCTTAACCACTAAGCCATCTCTGCAGCCCAAATAAATAGTTTTTAAAAATAAGTAAACCAGGTGATGCTCACCTGTAATTCCATCACTTGGGAGGTAGAGGCAAGAGAATCAGAAGCTCAAGATCATCCTAAGCTTTATAGTGAGTTCAGGGCTAGCCTGGGATACATGAGACCCTATTGTTTTTTGTTGTTGTTGTTGTTTGCTTGTTTTCTGAGGTATGGTCTCACTCTGGCCCAGGCTGACCTGGAGTTCACTATGTAGTCTCAGGGTGACCTTGAACTCACAGCAGTCCTTCTACCTCTGCCTCCCAAGTGCTGGGATCAAAGGCATGCGCCACCATGCCCGGCTACATGAGACCCTATCTATCTCAAAAAAAGTTGGAAGGGGCCATAAACTCTGAGTACAGGAATTTTTTGTCTGTTTTGTTCATTTCTCTGTTCATAGCATCCTGACTATAGTACCAGGAACTCAGTAAATTATGTGTTGAATGAAGTGAAGTGCTAAGGGATATATATCCTCAATTCCCTGACTCAAGGATAGAAATACCAAGGCCAACAGTATTAGGACAATCATTCTGTTAGATCGGCAATGATGCAGATCAGTTATTCCTGAAATGTGTTTTGTGGTTAAGTACTTCTAAGGACTGTGGTGTCGACACTGTTAAACAGGCAGTGCAGGGCAGCCGCGTGGGGGGGGGGCTGCTTCTGCTACGGATGCTTCTCCTCCTCCCTTCATCTCTTTCTCTTTTCTTTTCTTTTTTAAATATATTTTTATTTATTTGCAAGCAGAGAGAGAGAGAGAGAGGGAGGGAGGGAGGGAGAGAATGGGCATGCCAGGGCCTCCTGTCACTGAAAATGAACTCCAGACACAGGTGCCACTTTGTCTTTTTTTTTTTTTTTCCTGAGGTAGGGTCTCACTCTAGCTCAGGCTTTCCTGGAATTCACTATGTAGTCTCAGGGTGGCCTCAAACTTACGGCAATCCTCCTACCTCTGCCTCCCAAGTGCTGGGATTAAAGGTGTGTGCCACCAGGCCTGACTTCCTTTATTTTTAAAGCCATGTACAAAATTATTTATGTAGCTGGGCATGCCTTTAATCCCAGCACTTGGAGGCAGAGGTAAGAGGATCAATGTGAGTTCGAGTCCACCCTGAGACTACATAGTGAACTCCAGGTCAGTCTGGGCTAGAACAAGACCCTACTTGGAAAAAACAAAAAAACAAAACAAACAAACAAACAAAAATATATATGTGAGCCAGGTGTGGTAGTACACACCTTTAATCCTAGCACTCAGGAGGCAGAGGTAGGAGGATTGCTATGAGTTTGAGGCTACCCTGAGACTACATTGTAAATTCCAGGTCAGCATGGGCTAGAGCGAGACTCTACCTCGAACCTCCTGCCCCCCCAAAATTATTTATTTAAGTGTGTGTATGTTTATGCCCCAGAATATCTTGTTCCTGAAAATGAACACCAAGCACAAGTACCACTTTCATCCAGCTTTATGAGAGTGCTGGAGAACTGAACCCAGGCTAGCAGGCTTTGCAGGCAAGTACCTTTAACCACTGAGCCATTTCCCCAGCTCTTGTATCTTTCTTCCTTGTTGAATTACACTTGGGAATCGAACCCAGGCTGGCAGGCTTTGCAAACAAGCACCTATAATTGCCTAGCCATCTCTCCAGACTGTATTTGCTTAATTTTCTTTTGTTCTTTTCTTTTTCTCTTTTTTCCCCCCGAGGTAGGGTCTCACTCTAACTCAGGCTCACCTGGAATTCACTATGTAGTCTCAGGGTGGCCTCAAACTCACAGTGATCCTCCTACCTCTACCTCCCGAGTGCGGGGATTAAAGGCGTGTGCTACCATGCCTGGCTGTTTCTTTTTTTAGTTTTTGATAGAGTCTCATGCAGCTTAGGCTGGCCTCAAACTCAATATGTAGGTAAGGATGACCTTGAACTTTTTATGTATTTATTTACTTATTTGCAAGCAGAGAGAGAGAGAGAGAGATTGAGAGAGAAAACAAATCCAGATGCATGCACCATCATATGCATCTGGCTTTGTGCAATACCGGGCAATTGAACTGGGGATGTTAGACTTTGTAAGCAAGTGCCTTAAACACTGAGCCTTTTCTCCAGCTCAACCTTGAACTTTTTTTAGAGAGAGAGAAGAGATAGAGAATTGGCCAGGGCCTCAGCCGCTGCAATCTATCTCTAGATGCTTGCGCCACCTAATGGGCATGTGTGACCTTGCGCTTGCCTCACCTTTGTGCAGTCTGGCTAATATCGGATCTGGAGTGTAGAACATGGGTCCTTAGGCTTTGGAGGCAAGAGCCTTAACCTCTAAGCCATCTCTAGCTTTCAACCTTGAACTTTTTTAAAAAAATTTTATTTATTTATTTGAGAAGGAGAGAGAGAAAATGGGCATGCTAGGGCTTCCAGCCACTGCAAACGAATTCCAGACACATGTGCCCCCTTGTGCATCTGTTTACATGGGTCCTGGGGCATCGAAACAAGGTCCTTTGGCTTTGCAGGCAAATGCCTTAACCGCTAAACCATCTCTCCAGCCCTAACCTTGAACTTTTGATCTTCCTGTCCACACCTTCTCAGTGCTAGAGTTATAGTAATGCCTCACCATGCCTTTTTTATTTTTATTTTTTTCTTCCAAATTTTTATTAACAACTTCCATGATTATAAAAAATACCCCATGGTAATACCCTTCCTCCCCCCACTTTCCCCTTTGAAACTCCATTCTCCATCATATCCCCTCCCCATCTCAATCAGTTTCTCTTTTAATCTTGATGTCATGATCTTTTCCTCCTCTTATGATGGTCTTGTGCAGGTAGTGTCAGGCACTGTGAGGTCATGGATATCCAGGCCATTTTGTGTCTGGAGGGAGCATGTTGTATGGAGTCCTACCCTTCCTTTGGCTCTTACATTCTTTCCGCCACCTCTTCCGCACATTAGACCCTGAGCCTTGGAAGGTGTGATAGAGATAGAGCACTGCGGTCACTTCTTTCCATCACCATGATACCTTCTGAGTCGTCCCAAGGTCACTGCCATCTGAAAAGAGACGATTCTCTACCAAAATTGAGATAAGGGTATGAACATTAACAGAAGTGCTTACTGGGCAGTCTGATAAGCATAATATATACATTTAGCCAGACAACAGCAGACGTTACACCCCTAGGGCTCATGACTACCCCTGTTTTAAGTTTTCAGTATCAGGGATGTATTCCCTCCCGTGGAGTGGGCCTCCAGTCCAATTAGAGGGCAGTTGGTTTCCCCCATAACACACTTGCCACTGTTGTACCCGTTGGCTCATTTGGCCTGGCAGTGTCCACTGTTGAGTATCTTCACTGGTGATTTCTCTTTCTCCCATTAAACTGCCTGCAGAATGGCTTCTTCCAGCTTTCTGTCAGCTGGTCTACATGGAGGAGGTTATGAGCTCAGGTCCAGCAGGATTTCTCAGTGGTCTTGCAGCCCAAGTATATGGAGTCTTCAGCAATAGGGTCTTACCATCTATTCCTGGTGGGAAACCAAGGGCCTCGGCAATGGCCTATAATGTTTTGGGGACATTATGGACCCCCCTGGCCAACAACTCACTGGATGGTATCCCATCCCTGGCACTGAAAATTTTCTAGCAACAATCTATGGCTCCTGAGTGTTCCATTGTCCAAAAAAGTCAGATTCCATATGATTTATTTATATCCTCTTAGATTTTGATTAGCCCTCCCTCCACCTTTCCTTTTTATTTTTTATTTTTTTAATTAATTTTGTTTTTTATTTTTATTTTTCAAGGTAGGGTCTCACTCTAGCTCAGGCTGACCTGGAATTCACTATGGAGTCACAGGGCGGCCTCAAACTCATGATGATCCTCTTACCTCTGCCTCCTGTGTGCTGGGATTAAAGGAATGTGCCACCATACCCGGCTTCATGCCTCTTTTTTATTTTAATTTGAGTGTGGGGGGGGGGGGGCGGTACATAGAGAGAATGGGCACTCCAGGGCCTCCAGCCACTGCAAATGAACTCCAGATGCATGCGCCACCATGTGCATCTGTCTTACGTGGAACCTAGAAAATTGAACCTGGGTTCTTAGGCTTTGTAGGTCAGTGCCTTAACCACTAAGCCATCTCTCCAGCCTTCAACTCTTCTTTAGAAACAAAAATTATTTATTTATTTATTTGCAAGTGGAGAGAGAGAGAGAATATGAAAAGGGGAGGGAGAATGAGAATGGGCATGCCAGGGCCTCCTGCCACTGCAAATGCATGCACCACTTTGTACGTTTGGCTTTATGTAGGTACCAGGGAATTGAACCCAGTCCATCAGGCTTTTGCAAGCAAATGCCTTTAACCATCTCTCCAGCCCAGAATTCAACTTTTAAAGGATTTTTTTGCTTTTCAACTTATTTTTTAATTTTTATTTATTTATTTTGGTTTTTTGGTTTTTCGAGGTAGGGTCTCACTGTAGCTCAGGCTGACCTGGAATTAATTATGTAGTCTCAGGGTGGCCTCGAACTCACGGTGATCCACCTACCTCTGCTTTCCAGGTACTGGGATTAAAGATGTGTGTCACCACGCCTGGCTCCTCAATTTGTTTTTATTAAGACATAATTTACATATAGTAAAATATACAAGTCTTAAGTTTATAATTCAGTGAATAAATTAAAGCTATTACCCATCAAGATTCTAGGACAGTCTGGGTGTGGTGGCGCACGCCTTTAGTCCCAGCACTTGGGAGGCAGAGGTAGGAGGATCATTGTGAGTTTGAGGCCACCCTGAGACTATATAGTTAATTCTAGGTCAGCCTGAGCTACAGTGAGACCCTACCTCGAAAAACCAAAAAAAAAAAAAAAAAGATTCTAGGACAGCTGGGCATGGTGGTACATGCCTTTAATCTTAGCACTTGGGAGGCTGAGGTAGGAGGATTGCTGTGAGTTCAAGGCCAGCCTGAGAGTACAGAGTGAGTTCTAGGTCAGCCTGGGCTAGAGTCCCTACCTCAAGAAAAAGAAAAAAAAAAGATTCTAGCAGACTTTTTAATAATTTTTACTGAGTACTTGGGTAAATAGTATAAAGGTATCGTGCTCCAGTATTTTATGCTCATTAGGAACTCTGTTGATACACAGGGCATTCTGTGAATCTACAAACTATTAAAATTAAAGATAAAACAAGGTGCAGTGGTTTACACCTTTAATTCCAGCTCTTGAGAATTTGAGGTTGGAGGATTGCTGTAATTTCAAGGCCAGCCTGGTCTCAAGAGTAAGTTCCAGGTCAGGCTAGCCTAGAGTGAGACCCTGCTTCAGTAGTCTACCCCTCAAAAAAAATTAAAGAGAGTATAGAAAGACACGCCCCCCCAAATTTATACACTAATTACAGCCTCTGAGGAAAGATTAAAATGTGAATGTTGTATGACATTTCTATGAATTGCTAGATTTAAGAAAAGACAAAAATATCTGTATTTGTTTAAATTGCCTAGAAACAGATTCTCTTTCTAGTGGAAGAAATGTAAGATCTGTGATCCATGTCTAATAATATGAGAACATCACTTGGCTATGTCTTGAGTTTGGTTTTACTCTCTTTGTCTAGAAGATTAAGCTTGCAGCCCTGCGCATGTATACAAGCTGTGTGGAGAAAACGGACTTTGAGGAATTCTTTCTAAGTAAGTTATGACCTGACTGTTCTGAAAAGAAAGATGAACGTACTGTTCATCTTCATGCATGGTTTTAATAGGATAGTGACTTTAAAAAGATGCTAGTAAAATAATTTTTATGTTTATAGTATTATAAGCTATTTTTGTTCTTTTTTTTTTTTTCAAGGCAGGTGTCACTCTAGCCCAGGCTGACCTGGAATTCACTCTCTATCCTCAGGCAGGCCTCATACTCATGGTTATCTTTACCTCAGCCTCCCGAGTATTGGGACTAAAGGCATGAGACACCAGACCTGGCTTTCCTATTTTTCTTCTCAATAAGCAAAAATAAAGCAAGAGTTCTATAAGGAAGCCATTTTAACAAGTTGGAAAGACCCTACAAATTTGTGTAGTATTTATTGATTTACTTGTATATGTGTGTGTGTTTGTATGGGTATGCCAGCATCTCTTGCCACTGCAAACAAACACCAGATGCTTTTTAAAAAGCATTTATTGGGCTAAAGAGATGGCTTAGTGGTTAAGGCACTTGCCTGCAAAGCTTAAGGACCCATGTTTGACTCTTCAGATCCCATATAAGCCAGACACACAAGGTGACACAAGTGCACAAGGTTGCATATGCGCAAAAGATGGCGCATGCATGTGGAGTTTGATTGCAGTGGCTGGAGGCCATGGCATGCCATTTCTCTCCCTCTCTCTCATAAACATAAAAAAAAAGTATTTATTAGGGCTGGGCATGGTGGGGCGCACCTTTAATCCCAGCACTTGGGAGGCAGAGGTAGGAGGATCATGGTGAGTTTGAAGCTACCCTGAGACTACATAGTGAATTCCAGATCAGCCTGACCTGAGAGAGAGTATAGGTATGCCAGGGCCTCTTGCTGCTACGGATGAACTCCAGATCCATGTGAATATTGTACATTTGGCTTTACGTGGGTACTGGACACAAACCTGAGCTACAGGCTTTGCAGGCAAGTGCACCTTTATGCCTTTGAGCCTTCTCCCCTGCTTTTTTTTTTTTTTTTCCTTTTCTCTAAATTGTGGCACTTTTGCATCTGGCTTTATATTAGTGCCAATAGGCATTATAAGCAAATGCCTTTAGTTGCTGAACCATTTCCTTAGCCCCTAAAAATGTACTTTCTGTACATTAGTTCATCAGAAGCTGTTTTTTTCTTAAGTGGCTTCTTAAATTCATATGCTTAAAATATTTCCCATCAGATCTTTTAGTTTAGCTTAACTGATTTTAGCATAATTAAGAAAGTAACATTCAAAACCCTGTATCAGGGCTGGACAGATGGCTCAGCAATTAAGGTGCTTGCCTGCAAAGCCTCACTACCCCAGTTCCCAAGTACTCATGTAAAGCCCAATGTACAAAGTGGCACATACATCTCAAGTCCATTTGCAGCGGCTGGAGGCCCTGGGGTGTCCATTCTCCTCTGTCTCTCTTTCTCTTCATATCTCTCCTCTTGCAAATAAATAAAACTATATTAAAAAAAAACACCAAAGACTCTGTATCATGGTGGTGGCACATGCCTTTAATCCCAGCACTTGGGAGGCTAAGGTAGCCTGGGCTGCAGAGTGAGCTTCTCGTCAGCCTGGGTTAGAGTGAGACTGCTTCAGAAAAACTGAAGCAAGGCTTCGAGGTTAAGGTGTTTGCTTGTGAAGCCAAAGGACCCAAGTCCAATTCCCTCAGGACCCACGTAAGCCAGATGCCCAAGGTGGCACATGCATTTGTAGTTCATTTCCAGAGGCTGAAGGCTCTGGAGTGCCCATTCTCTCTCTCTCTCTGAAATAAAGTTAATAAAAAAACTGAAGTAGGGCTGGAGAGATAGATGGCTTAGTGGTTAAGGCATTTGCCTGTAAAGCCAAAGGACCCACTTTCGATTTTCTAGGACCCATCTAAACCAGATGCACAAGGTAGCACATGTGTCTGGAATTCGTTTGCAGCAGTTGAAGGCCCTGGTGTGCCCATCCTATCTGCCTTTCTCTCTCAAATAAATAAAAATAAAATAAATTGTATAAATTAAAAAAAAAAAAAACCTGAAGCTGGTCATGATGGTGCACACTTAAAAAAAAAAAACACTTTATTTTTATTTATTTATTTGAGAGAGAGAGAGAGGATGGGCACGCAAGGGCCCTAGCCGCTGCAAACAAACTCCAGATGCATGCTCCACCTTGTGCATCTGGCCTATGTGGGTCTTGGGGACTAAGCCATCTCTCCAGCCCATGGCACACACTTTTAATACCAACACTCAAGAGGCAGAGGTAGGAGGATCGCAGTGAGTTTGAGGTTGCCCTGAGAGACTACATAGTGCATTCCAGGTGAGCCTGGTCTAGAGGGCAACCCTACCTCAAAACTCCAAAAACAACAATGATAACAAAACCTTAAGCAACAATAAAAAACACCATATCTACTAGATCCTAATTATTCTTTTTGTTGTTGTTGTTGTTTTTCCAGATAGGGTCTTGCTCTAGCCCAGGCTAACCTGGAATTCACAATGTAATGTCAGGATGGCCTTGAACTCATAGCAATCATCCTACCGCTGCCTCTCGAGTGCTGGGATTAAAGGTATGTGCCACCATGCCACACCCAGCTTAATTATTCCTTTTTTTAAAAAAAAATTATTTTTTTAGTTTTTTGAGGTAGGGTTTTACTTTAGCTCAAGCTGACCTGGAATTCACTATGTAGTCTCAGGGTGGTCTTGAACTCACGGCAGTCCTCCTACCTGTGCCTCCTGAGAGCTGGGATTAAAGGTGTGTGCCACCATGCTCAGCTAATTATTAATTTTTTAAAATTATTTTATTTATTTATTTTTTATTTATTTGAGAGAGGAAGAGAGAGGATGAGCACAACAGAGCCTCTAGCCACTGCAAAGGAACATGATGCGTGCGCCACCTTGTGCATCTGGCTGTATGTGGGTACTGGGGAATGGAACCTGGGTCCTTTGGCTTTTGCCAGCAAGTGTCTTAACTGCTAAGCCATCTCTCCAGCTCAGACACCCTTTCTTAACATGAGACATCTTCCCAGAATAACACTGTGAACCATGCAGAGAACGTTGAGTCCTAAGTGGTAATGCTGTAATTACATGAACAGCCATCCCCCAGGACAGACAGACACCAAGAAAGTGTCAACCAGGAAAGTGTTGGACTTTGAAGGGGAAAGTGGTCAGGGCCAAAAGAATCAGGAGTAGCTCTTCGGATAATAGGTGAAGGGACGATTATATTTTTGCTCTTCCTGAAGACAGAAACAAACCCTACAATGCCATTATGAAATTGGGCAAGAAAAAAAAAGAGCACCACCCGTTCTTCAGTATTTGCTCTAAGATTTTGCACACAGCAAAAGCTACAACCTACATTGTACATTAAGTGCATGCTTCCACAGTTCAGATGCAACATTTCATGCCGTTGATTATTCGCTGTAAATCAATGCCAGAATCTCGTTTCAGTGGCCCCTTTCCTTGTGAGTAGAAGCCCTGGGATTTGATTTTTTTTTTTTTTTGGTTTTTCGAGGTAGGGTCTCACTCTGGTCCAGGCTGACCTGGAATTCACTATGTAGTCTCTAATTATTAATTTTTAATTGAGATTCTTGGGATCAAACTCAGGGTCTTATATATGCTAGTGATTGCTGAACTCCATCTCTAGCCACTGCCCCTGATCTTTCTCATAGAAATCTTATCCTCGGGGCTAGAGAGATGGCTTAGCAGTTAAGGTGCTTGTCTGCAAAGCCTAGGGACCCAGGTTCGATTCCCCAGTACCCATGTAAGCCAGCTGCACAAGGTAGTGCATGCATCTGGAGTTCATTTACAGTGGCTGGAGGCCCCGGTGTGCCCATTCTATCCCTTCCCTCCCTCTCTTTCTCAAATAAATAAATGAATGAATAAATAAAACTAAAAAAAAATCCCTTATCCTCAGATGCTTAATACTAGTTTTAATTAATTACTCAGAAATTTAATACAATTATTTTAGAAGAATATTTATTTTGTCTTATCTCCCCAGTATTTATTTTAATTTAATTCCTTAAAATATTTTTATTTATTTATTTGAGAGAGAGAGAAGGAGGCAGAGAGAGAGAGAGAATGGGTACACCAGGGCCTTTAGCAGATGCAAATGGACTCCAGACACATGTGCCACCTTCTGTATCTGGCTTACATTGGTTGTGGGGAGTTGAACTTGGGACTTTTGGCTTTGCAGGCAAATGCTTGACTGCTAAGCCATTTCTCCAGCCCTGTTTTGTTTATTTATTTATTTATTTGGTTTTTCCAGGCAGGGTCTTGCTCTAGCTTAGGCTGACCTGGAATTTACCATGTAGTTTCAGGGTGTCCTCAAACTCATGGCGATCTTCCTACCTCCTCCTTTCAAGTGCTGGGATTAAAGGCATGCACCACCATACCCCAGTTATTGATGGTTCTTTCTCTTTTTCTTTCTTTCTTTCTTTTTTTTTTTTTTTTTTGAGATAGGGTCTCACTCTAGCTAGAAATTCAGTATGTAGTCTCAGGGTGGCTTCGAACTCATGGTGATCCTCCTACCTCTGCCTCCCAAGTCCTGGGATTAAAGGCATGCACCACCATGCCGGCTTTTTTTTCTTTTGGTTTTCTGAGGTAGGGTCTTGCTCTAGCTCAGGCTGCCTGGAATTCACTATGTAGTCTTAGGGTGCCCTCAAACTCACAGCAATCTTCCTACTTCTGCCTCCCAAGTGCTGGAATTAAAGGCGTATGCCACTACACCACTGGCTTTGATGGTTCTTGATGTAGTATTAATATTATAGTATCAGAGGCTGGGGTGATGATTCAGTGAATAAAGCGCTTGTTGTGTAACTCTGAGTACCTGAGTTCAGATCTTTAGATTGCTGTAGTAGGCTCCTGTAATCCCAGTGTGCCTACATGAGAAGGGTGGCAGAGACAGGAGGATTTCCCAGGAAGTTCTCAAACCTACCGGTGAACAACAGTGAGAGTCTGTCCCTGCGTCAAGCAAGGTGGAATGTGAGGACGGATCAAGCCCGAAAGGTGTTCTGTGATCTCCACGTGTGTGTCATGGTGTGTGTTCTCCTGACTCCCAAAAATGAACACACACACATACACCTAAAATAAATTTAAAATATATTAATAGTATCAAAGAATAAGGCTTGTTATATAATTAACATATCATATTTCACGTAATAGCCTAATGTCAATGACAAGAAAAGTTTATGAAAGCTGGGTGTGGTGGTGCATGCCTTTAATCTCAGCACTTGGGAGGCAGAGGTAGGAGGATTGCCATGAATTCGAGGCCATCCTGAGAATTCCAGGTCAGCCTGAGCTAGAGTGAGACCCTACTTTGGAACCCCCCCAAAAAGTTTATGAACATTATTATTACTTATTAATAGTTCACATTTGAATCTTTTTTTAAATAATTTTTTTGTTTATTTTTATTTATTTATTTGAAAGTGACAGAGTGAGAAAGGGGCAGATAGAGAGAGAGAGAGAATGGGCACTCCAGGGCCTCCAGCCACTGCAAATGAACCCCAGACCCGTGTGCCCCCTTGTGCATCTGGCTAATGTGGGTCCTGGGGAATCGAGCCTCAAACCGGGGTCCTTAGGCTTCACAGGCAAGTGCTTAACTGCTAAGCCATCTCTCCAGCCCCACATTTGAATCTTTAAGAGTTACACAATATTGTAGACTAGGATGTGCTTGTATTTTGTTTATTTTTGTTTTGTATTCAGAAACAGTTGAGGCTTAAAGAGGCTCAGTGACTTGCCTAAGATTGCCTAGTCAGGCCTTGCACCTGTGTTGCTTGGCTTAAAACTTAGGGATTTTCCCACTGTAACACATTGCCTGTGAATGATTATAACCACAAATTAGAAATTGAAATGCATCTTCCTTTTTTTTTTTTTTTAAGGTAGGGTCTTACTCTAGCTCAGGCATCTTCATATTTTTGTGCCTTATTTTACTTGAATGAGAGCTGCCTCAGTGACAGGTGTCAGTGTTATAAACTAGTGTTTATACACAGAACAGTGTGTACATCTCAGCGAGGTTTTCATTGACACCACTCTTCTTTCAGAGAACTACCTATTCAAAACTGTAACGTGAGGCTAGGCATGCCTACAATTGTGCTCAGGAAACAAAGGCAAGAGCATTGCCACAAATTCAAGGTCAGCCTGATCTACATAGTGACCTCCATGCCTGCTAGTGGTTACATAATGAGAACTTGTCCCCCCCCCCCCAATAAAAAGCAAGCCTGGGGAGATGACTTAGTAAAACTTTTTTTTTTTTTTTTGTAAGTTTTTTGAGGTAGGCTCTCTCTCTAGCCTAGGCTGACCTGCAATTCACTGTGTAGTTTCAGGTTAGCCTTGAACTCACAGAAAAGGCGTGTGCCACCACACCTAGCAGGTTATGTAAAATCAAAACAGTGTGGCTAGTAAAGAAAAAGGGAGCGAATTCGGAAAGCATCACTTGGAAGCAAAAGATTAAAAAGAAATCTGTGCAACACTGAGAGCAGCTCTTTTGGCTTCAGTTGTAAAGAGTAGGTTAGTCAGAGCTGGAGTAAGAAAAGGGGTTATACATACTGCTTCTCAAGATCGTGTCTTTAAAGTGGCCATGCTCACTTGGATGTTTGATTATTTAGCGTTTGACTGTCAGAGTCGAGAACAGAGAGCAAGTGTCATACTTCCCCAGCAAAAATGAGACTGGCATTGTATGTGAAGGAGTTGTTCCCTCACAATATGTTGTGCCTGTCAGCCTCTAGCACAGAACTCTGAAAATGCCAAGATTATAGACTGTCATATCAGAACAAAGTTGTTCAAAGTTTAGATATAGAGTTCTAAGTGGTACTATATTTTGGCAGCCATGGTTGTTTCTAAGGTGTTCTGATCATGTTCCTTATCTGTCATATGAACATGTCCACTTTGGGTACAGGAGTTAGCTTAGCTGCCTGGCCATTTGGAGATCAGTTTTGCTATGAAGAGCACTTTGGAGCAGAGGAGGTCAATTGTACCTAATTCAACATTGTTGCCTGCTACTGCCTTGTCTTTATCCCCTTAGAGATTGATTACCTTGTAGTGGGGGCTCCTGTATGGAGACCTTCTGAATTAGTTTATGATGCAATTTTATATAATTGATGAAGATTCTCAAAGTTAATTTCAACTCCAGTGTTTAAATAATTAATTGGAAGCAGCAATAATGAATATTAAATCCTGACTAAAGGCATCATTTTGGTAAGCACTTTGCAGGTCTTTTATCTCTTCTCATCACATAGTCTATATAAAGCCATCTTGTTCTCCCCATTTACAGATAAGTCAACAGTCTCTGAGAGGCTGACTTCACCCAGAGCTTCCTAACAAGTAAAGGGAGAGTCAAGATTTTGAATTAGGCAGTCTGACTGTGTATTAAAATGTGTAAATAGGGCTGGAGAGATGGCTTAGCAGTTAAGCGCTTGCCTGTGAAGCCCGGTTCGAGGCTCGATTCCCCAGGACCCACGTTAGCCAGATGCACAATGGGGCACATGCATCTGGAGTTAGTTTGCAGTGGCTGGAGGCCCTGGTGCACCCATTCCTCTCTCTCTTTCTCTCTCTCTCTCTCTCTCTGCCTCTTTCTCTCTCTGTCACTCTCAAATAAATAAATAAAACAAAAAAAATTTTTAAAAAATGTGTAAATAGGGCTGGAGAGATGGCTCAGCAATTAAGGTGCTTGCCTGCAAAGCCAAAGGACCCAGGTTCCATTCCAGGACCCACATAAGGCAGATGCACAAGGTGGCACATGCATATGGAGTTTGTTTGCAGTGGCTAGATGCCCTGCATGTGCCCATTCTCTCTTTCTTTCTCTCTCTTCCTCTATCTGCCTTTCTCTCTCTCAAATAAATAAATAAAAATTAAAAAAATTGATTAAATGTATAAATAATGCCTCCTCATGAGAGTATGAATTATTTAATTTAATTATTATTTTTTATTTTGAGAGAGAAAGAGAATGGGCACACCAGGGCATCCAGCCACTGCAAACAAAATTCAGATATGTGCATCACTCTGTGTCTGGCTTACGTGGGACTTGGAGATGTGGATATGAGGGTTTTTTTGTTTGTTTGTTTGTTTTTTTGAAGGTAGGGTCTCGCTGTAGCCCAGGCTGACCTGGAATTCACTATGTAGTCTCAGGGTGGCTTTGAACTCACGTTGATCTTCCTGCCTTTGCCTCCCTAAGTGCTGGGATTAAAGGTGTTCACCACCACACTCGGCTTCAAACATGAGTTCTTAGGCTTCATGGGCAAGCACCTTAACTGCTAAGCCATCTCTCCAGCCCTATTTAATTTTACTGAACTTGGCTCTAGCCTCAGAAAATACTGCAGTGAATGTGATCATGGCAAAATGTTGTGAGTTGTAGCGCTGAAGTATGTAAACACATTACACTGAGCTAAGAATCTGTTGTACTATTTATTTACGCATTTGAGAGAGAGAATGGGCACACCAGGGTCTCTAGCCACTGCAGATGAACTCCAGAGGCTTGCCACCATGTGCATCTGGCTTATATGGGTACTGGGTAATTGAACTTGGGCCCATAGGCTTCGCAGGCAAGCACCTTAATTGTTAAGCCATCTCTCAAGCTCAAATCTGCTGTATTTTTGTGTTGTGTTGCTCACAGTCAGTATTCATTGGTTTTGTATTTTCAAGTTTTACCCTGTGGGTTTCTGTTCTGGCCTCAGTGGGTACAGGGACTTATTCATACTCAAGCTCTTTCTCATCCTCAGCTCTGAGCTGACCTCCAGAAGGGAAAATGGTGACCCAAGTCCAGCTGCTGGCCTGCCTGTCTGTGCTTTCCAGCCCAAGAAATGCTCCCCTCTCTGAGGAAATTGGACAGGCTCCTGGAGGCTGCTGGGAAGCTTTGATGTAGAAGCAGCAGTTGAACAGATTGTCCTTTAGAAGCAGCCAAATTTCATTTTCCAGATTGAAAGACAGACTTCCAAGAAAACTTTTCTTTTTAATGTTTTGTTCTAGCATCCAAAAAAAGACTCAACTTGAGATCCGGGCTTGAGAGTTTCTCAGGGCTATTCTCGTTCTAGGTGGAGGGTGGTTGGCGCACTCTCAGATGGCATGTGTCTTAATAGTTGTATGGCTGGCCAGGCCAGCCTTCAGCTCCCTCCTGCTGAGCTCGGAGAGGAAGTCCACTTGACAGCTGCTGGGAACCACCCAGTAGGGTCACTGGAGTATTTTGGTATCATTTTGTGACAGACTACAGACTTGCCACTAGCTTATTAATATGGTGGCTGCTTGAAAGTTAATTTGGTCTTTCTGATTTCCTATCTCTAAAATAAGAATGTTTTTCTCAAGGGTGAAAGTGAGGATTAAGTGAGATAATGCACTAACATGATTAGCAGTGGGCCTAGTATGTAGTATGGCCTCTTCTTAGTTGGTTTCCCAATATTGCTATTAGAGAGGCAGTTGGAATAGTGATTAAGAACCTAGTATAATGGAATTAGGAAGATAGGGATTTAATTTTAGGTGTCTTAGTTTATGGTTCTGTAACCTTGGGCAGTTGTCTTGACCCTTCTAATTGTCAGTTTCTATACCTGTCAAATGGGGATAATTTCAATGCCTAGTAGAGTTGGGAGCATTCATCAAGCTGACACTTGGAAAGCATTTACTGTTTTTGGCACAGTATAAGCCCACAGTGAATTGTAGCTCCTTATTAGTGATGTTATGATGCCTTATAGGGTCCTTCTGTGCTTTATGTCCAAATGACCTCTTATTTGTTATCATATGCTTATTGGGTACTTTACAAATGGTTACATGGCCAAGGGTATCACTTTTTTTTTTTTTTCTTTTCGAGGTAGGGTCTCACTCTGGCCCAGACTGACCTGGAACTCACTATGTAGTCTCAGGGTGGCCTCAAACTCTCGGTGATCCTCCTACCTCTGCCTCCCGAGTTCTGGGATTAAAGGCCTGGATCTCTTTTCCTTTTTTTCAAAAAAGTATTTTTATTTTTATTTATTTATTTGACAGAGAAAGGGGGTGGGGAGAGAGAGAGTGGGTGTGCCAGGGCCTTCAGCCATTGCAAACAAGCTCCAGACATGTGTGCCCCTTTGTGCATCTGGCTAACGTGGGTCCTGGGGAATCGAACCTGGGTCCTTTGGCCTTGCAGGCAAACGCCTTAACCACTAAGCCAGCCTTCTTTTCCTTTTTTGAGTCAGGGTCTTTTGTAGTCTGGGCTAGCTTGGAGCTTGCAGTTCTTTGAGTGTTGGGGTTATAGGCATGCACCACTCTGCCTAGCCTTACTACTTGTCTTTTGAATCATTGCTCTGACAGATTCTACCATAAGAGCTCACATTTCCTACTGATTTTTTCTCATTTATCCTGTCACTCCTTGCCAAGTTTTTCTCCTTGCAATGTACTAAGGAGGGCACATTCAAGTGGGGATTTCTCATCCAGCCAGAGGCATTTCTTAGAAATCTGAGAATTGTGAGGCTTGGATGTCTACGCACAAACCTCATTTGTGGGGTCTCAAATTCAGAAGCCCTGTTTAGTTTTGCCATTCTTGGGAGTGGTGATGAATGGCCTCTCAATCGATAGTCTCTTTCGTATTCGGCCCTAGCATCTAAGACTTCCACGTTTTTTTCTCCCTGTTATTCGGGCATATTGTCCAGCACCCATGGGTCACCTTAAAAAAGATGGGAAAAGGAGACTGGCCAAGCTTAACCTTCTCCCAGGGCTTAGGTGGAAAAAAAAAATCTATTATTACATGGGATATGAGGTGGTATTTGCTTAGCTTGTTTGGTATTCAAGATTGGAAGTGAAAAAAGTCAGAATAACACAAAGTTGGACCAAATTCTACAGACCGTCTCTGCCACTTTTTGCATAAAGAAACAACTGAGACTCAGAAGGGAGCCGTGGTTTACCCAAGGCTGCCTAACAAGGCGGGGGCAAAGCTGCGCGTGGTGCATCTAGTGCTCTGCTACCCGCAGTCTTGCCGTGTGCTTCTGCTGCTCTGCTCTGAAAGAGCACAGTCAGAGAGCACTGGGCTGCCACCAGTTTTAGTTGACTAAATTCCCACCATTGTTTTAAATGGTCAGTGGCTTTTTGTTTTGTTTTAAAGGCAGGGTCTCATTCTAGCCCAGGCTGACCTGGAACTTACTATGTCATACAGGCTATGTTCAAACTCATGGTGATCCTCCTACCTCAGCCTTCTGAATGCTGGCATCAAAGGCATGCACCACAGTGTGTGGCATTTAATTAATTTTTTAATTAATTAATTTATTTATTTTTGGTTTATCGAGGTAGGGTCTCACTCTAGCCCAGGCTGACCTGGAATTCACTCTGTAGTCACAGGGTGGCCTTGAACTCATGTTGATCCTCCTACCTCTGCCTCCTGAGGGCTGGGATTAAAGGTGTGCACTATCACAGCCAGCTTAATTTATGTTTTTTTTTAGTCAATGTGCCTCATCTAAATTGTCACATACTTATACTTTATTATCATTTTCTAGGGTGTCAGATGCCTGATACATTCAATTCATGGTTTCTTATAACCCTACTTCATGTCTGGTAAGTGAGCAATTTAAGTGAAATCACCAAATATATGCATGTATACGTGTGTGTTGTGAAATGCACCCTTCTTCAGGGCTGATTATATGAAATGCCAGTTGTTCGGGCATGAAAAACTGGTCCTTTCATTTAATAACTGATGTATTGAAGTACATTTTATTAAAGGTCAAAGCATAAACCCAGAAAGAAACTAATATTTGTAGGATTTCTTCAAAGGACACTTAGCCCCATGAACAATGCTATCAGTATCTCTAAGAGACTTTGAGCTTGGATGGAAAAGTTCTCTCCCTTGGCTGTTTTAGGAAAGTTCACATTTACGTAAAAGTGGTTTGAATTGTGAGAATCCGTGGTCATTTTCATTGCTGGTCATCAGAAACCTATAACAAATTATAGTACTGACATTTATGCCTCTACCTCTAAAATGTGCATACAGGTTAGAGTCATGCCAGGTTTGTTGCATGTGAAAATATTTAACACCTTAAACAGTATATTTTTTCTTCAGCTGTGAAGTAAGTAGCCAAAAAACATCAATTTTTCATCTACTGTTACCCAGTACTAAAGGTCAAAGGGGTCTAGGACTTGTTGAAGTGGGGGCTGGGGAATGCATTTCTTGAACTGCCAAATCCTGGGAAAGTAAATTCTGGAGAACTGGGTTAACTACTTTGACCATAGTGAGCATCTATGGAACGTGGGGAATGGCTGTCCTGTCAAAAGAACCCTTGTTTGAGACTGCCTTCAGTGGAGTCTTACATCACAGGACTGGCTTCTATATAAAGCTGTCTTACTTTTGATCACCTCTGAAATGTTTCTTCTTCTGAACGCACATCATCACTGAGTTTGGCTCATGCATCTAAAGTGGCAGCTTATGGAGGCCCCTCCCCCAAACCAGTGGTTTATTAAAGGCACATTACATGCTGGGTACTTTGCTGGGAACTAGGATAGTTCTCAAGAAGCCCACAGCCTACTGAGGAAGATAAGACATATAAAATAGTTAATTATACACTAGAATGGTAAGTTCTGTAATAAGTAAAAGTGGTGGGCTAGAGAGATGGCTCAGTGGTTTGCTTACAAAGCCTGACAGCCTGGGTTCGATTTCTCAGTGTATCACATAAAGCCAGATACACAAAGTGGCACATGGGTCTGGAGCTCAGTGGCAGGAAGCCTGGTGTGCCCATTCACATTTTCTCTTTCTCTCTGAAATAAATAAATAAATAAATATTAAGAAATATAAGTGGTGGGGCTGGAGAGATGGCTTGGCGATTAAGGCACTTGCCAGCAAAGCCAAGGAACCAAGGTTCAATTCCCCAGTATCCACCTAAGCCAGATGTACAAGGTGGCACACACATCTGGAGTTCGTTTGCAGAGGCTAGAGGCCCTGGTGCGCCCATATTCTCTCTCCCTCTCTCTCTGTCTCTCTCTCTCCCTTCCTCTCTCAAATAAAGAAAAAAAAAATGTTTTTTTAAGTATATATATGATGCTTATAGGATCAGAGGAAACTGTTACTATCAAAACTCTTCCTAGTTCTAGCTTCTCATTTTCTTAAATGTACCATGGCTTTTTTCAGGCAGCTGAGAAGGCACACTGCCTGCCTTTGGTGTCCATGGTGGAGGTTAGAGAGAGGGTGCAGGAAGGGGAGCTGGATACATTGAGAAGAAAACTACTTTTTTAAGAGCTGAAGGCTGCAGAGGTGGCATGGTAGAATTACTCATTGGGAAGGTGGGAGCGTTGAGAGAAGGCTAAGCTGTTCCCAGAGGAGCTCAAAGATAATATTCAGAGCCTGTATGAAAGACTCTTTATTACTCGTATAGCTAGAGGTATCAGTGTGGTAGAGGGAGTGGATAGCAAAATAAAATATATAATCCCTGTGACCACATCCCAAGGTCAATACCTGACTAATAGCAGTTGGGAGAGCCTTGCAATTACTTGTAGTTCTTTAAAGTTTCCAAACTGTCTACAGAGCCTTCTTGCTGAAGTTGGTTAAATTTCTTTGGGGAGTGGGTGCACCACCGCCAGTCACGTAGGAGAGGGAGACCATTTACATTTTGTCCACTCAGCCTTTTTCCTATCCTTAATTCTTATGACCTGTAGATTTATTTACTTTATTTCTCAAGATAGGGTCTTGTTCTAGCCCAGGCTGACCTGGAATTCACTATGTAGTCTCAGGATGGCCTAGAACTCAGAGCGATCCTCCTACCTCTGCCTCCTGAGTGCTGAGATTAAAGTCGTGCACTGAGCCAGGCATGGTGGTATATGCCTTTAATCCCAGCACTCGGGAGGCAGTGGTAGGAGGATTGTCTTGAGTTCAAGACCACCCTGAGACTATATAGTGAATTCCAGGCCAGCCTGGGCTATAGCAAACCCCTACCTCAAACAAACAAACAAACAAATAAAAAGGCATGCACCACCACACCTGGATAATCTATAGGAAGCTGGAGAGATGGCTTAGCAGTTAAGCTCTTGTCTGTGAAGCTTAAGGACCCTGGTTTGAGGTTCGATTCCCCAGGTCCCACGTAAGCCAGAATGCATCTGGAGTTAATTTGCAGTGGCTGGATGCCCTGACACGCCCATTCTCTATCTATCTGCATTTTTCTCTCTATCTGTTGCTGTCAAATAAATAAATAAAAACAAACAAAAATTTAAAAAAATTAGAATCAGGGCTAGAGAGATTGCTCAGTGGTTAAGGACACTGCTTGCAAAGCTTGCAGTTCTGAGTTCAGTTCCCTGATATCCACATAAAGCCAGATGCACAAAGTGGCACATGCATCTAGATTTCATTTGCAGTGGCAAGAGGCCCTAGCTTGCCCATGCTTTCTGTCTTTCTGTATTTGTAAATAAATAATTAAAAATAAAAAAACAAGGGCTAGAGGGATGGCTTAGCAGATAAGGCACTCACTTGCAAAGCCAAAGGACCCAGGTTTAATTCTCCAGGGCTCACCTAAACCGGATGCACAAGGTAGCGCATGCTTCTGGAGTTTGTAGCAGCTGAATGCCCTGGCACCCCCATTCTCTCTCTGTCTGTCTCTCTCTCTCTCTCTCTCTCTCTCTCTCTCTCTGCCTCTTTCTCTTTCTCTCTCAATAAAATAAAATAAAAATATAAACATAAAAGTAAAATTAGAATCAGTCCTTATCAAGTACCTACTTTCTGTTCAAGATCACAGGTTGTTGGAGAAAGATTGTGACATGGTCTACACCTTTAAGAAACCAGTGGAAACCAAACATAAAATACAGTGGCCTTCAGTGGATGATAATGAAATGCTTAGTTTAAGGCATAAGCAGGTGGTTGTAGAAGCACAAAGAGATGAAACTAAATTCAATTTGGCAACAGGGGTGATAATAGAGATGGTTAAAAATGGTTTTGAGGGCTGGAGAGATGGTTTAGTAGTTAAGGCGCTTACCTGCAAAGCCTAAAGAACCAGGATCCATTACCCATGTAAGCCAGATGCACATAGTGTCACATGTATCTGGAGTTCCTTTGCAGTGGCTAGAAGCCCTGGAATACCTATTCTCTCTCCCTCTCTTTCTCTGTACCTCTTCTCTCTCTTTCTCTCTCTCCCTCTTTTTCTCTCTGCTTCTCTCTCTTTCTGAAATAAACAAATATTTTTAAAAAATGGTTCTGAGGGGTGGAGGGTTGGCAGGTCTATGCTTGTAGGTAGCAGAAGAGTCACCAGAAAAGTAGCTTGGAGCCCAACTGTGCTTTTGAGGATTGGAGAACTCTTCCAGGGGGTAAAAGGGATTCCGAGGAGTGATAGGTCCACCCCAATTCTGTGGACAGTTTACATTTTTCTACTCCTGTTCTCTTAGCTTGAAGATCCAGGTACATAAACTAAGGGATGGAACAGCCACATCCAAAATTAGAGAGCTCAATATGTAGACACACTAGCGGTATAAGAATTGAAATTACCTCTTGGAGTGGGACTATGAGGGGAGAGGGGAGAAGGCTTAGAAAATAGGTAAACTCTTAGTACATGAAAACACCCTCATGGCATAGAATACTTGCTTGGGTTCCCAAGGATGGTGGGTCTTGCTGATATTTAAGATAGGGGCAGGATTTCTCATACTTTTTAAGCTCCCAGTTGATGTTTCACTTATCCTGTTTGCTTTTTGTGGTTCTACAGTTTTTCTGTGAGCTAAGATTTAGGACTAGAACCCTCTTCAGTTCCTAGAAGACCCTTATCAGTTGTGTATTTGGTGAGCTTACAGCTGAACAAGATTCATATTGACTGCCTGCTGAAAACTGCTGAGAAAGGCTGCTGTGTGATCATCCAACCCCCTCCATCACAACCCTCAGTACCTAAACCCCCTCCTCTCTCAAGTTTCTTAGCATGGCATTCACATCCCACCAGATGAAACCTATACTGCCTTTACCAGTTTCATCTGGTGCCATTCTGCAGTGCCTTTTGTCAGGAAGGTCCTTGCTCATCCTCACCCCTAGACAAATGCCTGCTTTTCTCTCAAAATCAATTGAAGATATATCTCTTCTTTAAAGCCTTCCTTTTCCTCTGAAGATAGAAGTAGTTCATCTTCAGTGTTCCTCTAATATTTCTTTGCATTTAAAAAATATTTATTGCAGCCGGGCGTGGTGGTGCACGCCTTTAATCCCAGCACTCGGGAGGCAGAGGTAGGAGGATCGCCGTGAGTTCGAGGCCACCCTGAGACTACATAGTGAATTCCAGGTCAGCCTGGGCTAGAGTGAGACCCTACCTCGAAAAACCGAAAAAAAAAAAAAAAAAAAAAAAGAAAAAAAGAAAAAGAAAAGAAAAAAAATATTTATTGGGGCTGGAGAGATGGCTCAACAGTTAAGACGCTTGCCTGCAAAGCCTAAGGACCCCTGTTCGATTCACCAGTACCCATGTAAAGCCATATGCCTAAGGCGGCACATGTATCTGGAGTTTTTTTGTAGTGGCTATAGGCCCTGGCATGCACATTCTCTCTATTTGTTTCTTTTTCTCTTATTCATTTTCTCAAATAAATAAAAAAATATTTTTTAAAACTGGCCCTATTAAAAAATATATATACTAGCTGTGCATGGTGGTGCATACCTTTAATCCCAGCCCTTGGGAGGCAGAGGTAGGAAATCACCATGAGTTTGAGGTCATCCTGAGACTACATAGTGAATTCCAGGTCAGCCTGTGCTAGAATGAGACCCTACCTCGAAAAACTAAAAAAAAGGCTGGGCTTGGTGGCACACATCTTTAATCTCAGCATCCAGGAGGCAGAGGCAGGAGGATTGCTGTGAGTTTGAGGCCACCCTGAGACTACATAGTGAATTCCAGGTCAGCCTGGGCTAGAGTGAAACCCTACCTTCAACAGCCAAAAAAAATTTTTTAAACATATATAAAAACATAAAGATTGTATCTATTAATTGAATACTGTAATATTTTTTTAATTTATTGGTTTTTTTTTTAAGGTAGGGTTTCACTGTAGCCCAGGCTAACCTGGAATTCACTGTGTAGTCTCAGGGTGGCCTCGAACTCACACCAATCCTCCTACCTCTGCCTCTTGAGTGCTGAGATTGAAGGTGTGTGCCACCACACTCAGCCTGAGTAATATTTTGAGACATACTGGTATGTTAAATGAAGTTCAACATATGTATCTCCTCAGTTACTTCTTTTTGGTAAAAGTTTTCAAAATCCTTTCTGCTGGCTTTATGAAATATACAAAACAATTATTTATAGTCACCATACTGTGCAGTACAAACCAGAACTGCTTTTTTTTTTTTTTTTTTGAGGCAAGCCCAAGAGACTGGCCATGTGTGTGTGTATGTGTGTGTGTGTGTATGAGAGAGCGAGAGAGAGAATTGGTGCTCCAGACAATGCAATCGAACTCCAGATGTGTGCGCCATCTTGTGTGCATGTGTGACTTTGGGTGCTTGTGTCACCTTGTGTGTTTGGCATACGTGGGACCTGGAGAGTTGAGCATGGATCCTTCGGCTTTGCAAGAAGCGCCTTAACCACTAAGCCATCTCTCCAACCCCTTTTTTGTTTTTTGAGGTAGGGTCTTGCTCTAGCTCAGGATCACCTGGAACTCAGTCTCTCCAACTCACAGTAATCCTCTTACCTCTGCCTCCCAAGTGCTAGGATTAAAGGTATACACCACCATGCCCAGTTTAGAACTTGTTGTTCCTAAATTTAATAATATATATACATATGAAAAAAGAACTTGGGATGGAGAGATGGTTTAGTGGTTAAGGTAATGCCTGTGAAGCCCAAGAACTCATGTTTAAGTCTCCAGGTCCCACACAGCTAAATGCATAATGACAGAAGCATGCAATGCCACACAAGGAGGCACACTCATCTGGAGTTTGTTCGCAGCCGGCTTAAGGCCCTGGTGCACCCATTCTCTCTCTCTTTTTCTCTGCCTCAAAAGTAAAAATTAAAAAAAGAACAAACTTGTTTCTTACTGTAACTTAATACTCTAATATTCATTGATCAACCTGTCTTCCTCTCCCACTTACTTTCCCTGGCCTCTGATAATTACCGTTCTGCTCTCAGTTTGTATGAGATCAAATATTTTAGATTTCACGTGTGAGTGATTTACGTGGTACTTTCCTGTGCCTGGATTATAATAATAAATAGTAATAAAATAAATAATAAACCTCCAGTTGGATCCATGTTGTCACAATGACAGGTTCCTTGGTGTTTTTATCATGTAACTTTTTATATTTTATTATATTTCTTTTAGCTTTTGTCAATGATGAATTGTTAAGGGCAAGAGCTATTTTATTTTTATTTACTTATTTTTTAAATTATTTATTTATTTTTATGAGAGAGAGAGAGAAATGAATGGGCACACCAGGGCATCTAAGCCACTGCAGATAAATTCCAAAGGCATGTGCCACCTTGTGCATCTTGCTTATGTGGGTCCTGGGAAATTGAACCTGGGTCCTTAGACTTCGCAGGCTGACGCCTCAACCACTAAGCCATTTCTCCAGCCCTACTTATATATTTTTTGGGGGTTTTGAGGTAGGATCTTGCTCTAACCCAGGCTTACTTGGAATTCACTATGTAGTCTCAGGCTGGCCTCAAACTCATAGCAATCCTCCTAAGTGCTAGCACTAAATGTGTGCACCACCACTCCTGGCAAAAAGTAAATTTTAAAGAATATAGTTTTTATCTTTAAAAATTGGATGAAAACAATATGCATCATAAGTAAAAATGCCAGGAGGAACTTTACATATAGTGCCATTTATTAACTTTTTTTTTTTTTTTTTTTGGTTTTTATGCTCATATATGGAACTGGATAAAAGGACTGCTCCCTGGCTTAAAGGAGGTGGGAATAACTTGCTCACTTCTCATCTATACAGTATGCTTGCAGAAAATGAACTTTTAGCCGGGCGTGGTGGCTCACACCTTTAATCCCAGCACTCGGGAGGCAGAGGTAGGAGAATCACCGTGAGTTCGAGGCCGCCCTGAGACTACATAGTGAGTTCCAGGTCAGCCTGGGCTAGAGTGAGACCCTACCTCGGAAAAAAAAAAAAGAAAACGAAAATGAACTTTTAAGCAGCTAAGTACAAACCCTGAAAACAGATTTAAAATTACATCTCTAGGGCTGGAGAGATGGTTTAGTGGTTAAAGGTGCTTGCTTGCAAAGCCTGAAGGCCCAGGTTCAATTCCCCAGTAACCAACATGAAGCCAAAGTGGCATATGTATCTGGAGTTTGTAGCAGCAGGACGCCCTGTTGTGCCCATATACTCTCTTCAAACAAACATCTCTAGTTCAATTATCTTGTCTTACACATGGGAAATGGTGCTGGTGATTTTGCAGGATTTGTCAGAGGCCACCTTACAGTCCACATCAGCAGTGGAGGTACTGAGACAAACCCAAAGCTGGCTGGCTGTCTGTGTGAACTGCTCCTGCAGCACTTTGCTTCTTGCCAGAGTGTCCCTTGTTGGTACCCGGGAGGACAAGGTATCTCTTCCCCTGAATATGAACAGCATAGTGTCACATACTGCTCATCAGCTGAAGGTGGGCACTGTTCACTGTCTGTACTAGAGGCCTGGAGGAATGCCATCCTGTGTGAGTACAGGGAGGGTGCTGCCTGGCTTTTGTTAAAGGTAGCACTTGGGTTTACCTTCTGGGCTCTAGAATTAGAGCACAGGATTGGTAAGTTATTAGGAGGGGAAGAAGTCATTGTAAACCTCTTGTAAAGAAGTTTCAAGTACCAAAGAAAGGTGGTAGATGATCACCAGAGGGAGAGACAGGATGGCAGGGCGGCATTGTCTTGCTTTTTAAGATGGGCAAACACTGAGCCATTTTTATAAGCTGAATTCTTGGAAAGAAGAGAGGCAAGAAAAGTAGGGGTGGGAGGAATTGGAAAGTAGACAATTGCCCATCGTAGTCCAGTCAGAGAACTGCCCTGCCAGGCACTGGCAGCATTTGTGAAGGGCTCTTTAAATCCCCACTGTAGTCTTGATGTAGCTCTAGGGCATTTGGGCTCCTGCTGGATTCCAGCGGCTCTAGACCTGCTATATATGGTATGCCCTGGCCATGTGCTTGTCTTCTTTCTCCTTCCTCTAGCCACAGTTGCTCTCTTCAAACGCTCATGAAGATTCCTCCCCAAACCAAAGGTTTGTGCAGCAGCATTATTACCAGTATTGCATAACTACATGCATTGGGATCTGCTACCCAGGAGCTTATTCATCATGGTGTACCTGACCGAGGCTGCAGGCCAGATGCAGCTCTTAGAGGTGGCTGATTGCTTGACGAGATGGCTTCAGTATGTCTCACCCTGGTGCTCTGTTTGCCACAGACGATCTTGTGGACTCGCATGCTTTCCCCCTAGAAGGATTAGACTTCATGGATAGGCAGTTCAGGAAACCAGGAACAGATAGCCATGTGCATAGCCCTGGGAACGGCCAGTGTGCCAGCTCACAAATAAATGAACCATTCATTAGCACACTGCTGGGGCTTAAGTGGGGCCATGTAGACTCTGCTTTCTTGGCCTCAGCTGGTGACAGAGTAAGTAAGGGAAACAAGCTCTGTGAAAGTCCCAGTTGGGATTCCTTCATAGCAGCCAGTGTGACAGACCTGCCCAAGTGCCCATTAATCGCCATTGAATTCAGAATCAGAGTCTCTCAAAGCAGCCCATAAACTACAGTGTGGATGAAACCAGGCCGACTCACAACCTGCGTTGTCAGAGGGCCTGAACAGAGTGAGACAGGATGCTCAGAGCTGCCAGCATGTGGCAGGATGTCAGTATCAGGAATAATCAGAACTTTTCCCTCACAGAGTAAGGGTGAGAAGAAAGGAGAGAAAGCTGCTGTTCCTTTTTAACTCTGCAGACCGTGAGAGGCTGCTGGTGCTGTGCAGTCACTGAACTAAAATAGTGTGAAACACTGTGGCTTGAGGAAGGCTGTCTATATTCCCCCTCTCCTCTTCTCTAGTGGGTGATGTGCAGTTACTTAGGTGTCTCAGTTTTGTTGTTGTGAAATGTAGATCACTGTACTAGACAAATACAATGATGAAGATAATGAATGCAAATGCATCAAGTCTTATAATAGAGAGCTTACAAAGTTGACTCATTGTCATAAGACAGTCAATGTAAGTCTTTAGTCTTTGACTGAGACTCCTAGTCAGTGAGTTTGTCTTCTTTTTTAAAAAATATTTTTTATATTTTATTTTTATCTATTTATTTGTGTGGGGGAGAGAGAGAGAATGGACGCCCCAGGGCCTCCAGCCACTGCAAAAGAACTCCAGATGCATGCGTCACCTTGTGCACCTGGTTTTCATGGGTCCTGGGGAATTCAAGGAAGTTCTTTGGCTTTGCAGGTAAACGTCTTAACCACTAAGCCATCTTGCCAATCCTAAAAAATATTTTAAATATTTATTTCAGGGAGAGAGAGAGAGAGAGAGAATGTATGGGTGCTCCAGGGCCTCCTGCTATTGCAAACGAACTCAACACATGTCCCTTGTTGTGTGTCTTGCTTTACGTGGGTACTTGGAATCAAACCCAGGGCTTTGTATATGCTAGATGAGCACTTTACCAACTGAGCTACATTGCCAGCCAGCCCTGAGTTTTTCTTCCTTTGTGTCCTGTCTCTGTGCTTGCCTTTTAGAGAGATAGGGAGCTGCCAGACAAAGGTTTGAATGCTCTTTTTTTCTTTCTTTTGCTAGCTGGGTTATTTGCCTTCCTTATATGTAAAAGACTCAGTATTATTTATGAGCCTCTGGAATCACTGAGAGACAGCATAGTACTGTGAAGCTTGAACTCTCAATAATAAACTGTGGGTTTAAGAGCATCAGCAAACTTGGGAGGAGCAATTGAAATTGCTCCTGAACAGAGAATAGTTTATGCACAGATTAAGTCTACATTCACAGTAGGTGCTTAGTGACTACTTGTTAAAGGAGTGGATTAATTAATATAAGAATCTGTTGTTATTAATCTTTTTCATGTTTACTTTGCATTTGTAAGGGCAATTTTTATTTCAGCCTGAGAGCCCTCTTTCCCAAAAGAGCTCTGAAATTATGAAGTTGAATCAGTGGTAAACTAGTATATGATTTTTTCACATGTAATGGAAGAGTTGGCTGTGGTAGTGTATGCCTATAACCCCAGCACTTGGGAAGTGGAGGCAGGAAGATTAGGAATTCAAGATCGGCTGGCTGGTCTACACATAGTGAATTTGAGGCCAACCTGGGCAATGTGAGACCCTGTCTCAGAAAAAAAGAAAGCAACAACAAAAGCATTTTTAATAACAAAACTATTTAATGTAAGCATATGTTAATGAAGAATGCATTCACAGTGTGAATTGAAGTAGAACTAGTCTGTCCTTTTGTGTAAGCCTGACATATTCTCAGCTGTGGACTAACTCACTGATGACTCAATATTGTACCATCAGAGTGTTACATGTGTTGGCTTTGTTTGGAAGTGCATACTAGGAAGTTTTTATTTAGATTAGGCATTTTGGTTCCCCCCCCCCCGCCCCCTTTCTAACATGCTTAACCTTTTCTGGATGGTTCAGGTTGCCCAGGTAATTCCTTTTATTTTTTTTATTTTGAGGCAGGATCTCACTATAGCCTTGGCTGACCCAGAACTCACTCTGTAGCTCCAGGCTGGCCTCAAACTTATGGTGCTTCTCCTATCTGAACCTCTAAAGAGCTGGGATGAAAGGTCTGGCTTGTCCTGAGAATTCTTAACTTTATTTTGCCAGGCTATGTGATCCTCCTACCTCTGCCTTCCAAATTCTTGGATTACAACCGTGTGCCACCACGCTGCACCCTTTTGGCTTTTTGAGGGAGGGGCTTGCTGTGTATCCCAGACTGAGTTTAAGCTCACTGTGTATCCCAGACTGGCCTTGAACTCATGATTCTTCTGCCTTATCTTCTAAGTGTTGGAGTTATAGGGACGTTAAACCATTTCTGACTGTGCATCTGTCTTAAGTAAAATTCATTTTTATTTTTTAAAATATTCATTTATTTTCTTTTTTTAAAAATGATAGTCATTTTTTTGTTTATTTTTTATTTGAGAGCGACAGAGAGAGAGAGAGAGAGAGAGAGAGAGAGAGAATGGGCGTACAAGGGCCTCCAGCCAATGCAAACGAACTCCAGACGCGTGCGCCCCCTTGTGCATCTGGCTAACGTGGGTCCTGGGGAATCGAGGCTCGAACCTGGGTCCTTAGGCTTCACAGGCAAGTGCTTAACCACTAAGCCATCTCTCCAGCCCCTGATATTCATTTTTTTAAAAAAAATTTACTTATTTGACAGAGACAGAGACGGGGGAGGGTGAGCACACCAGGGCCTCCAGTCACTGCAAATGAACTCCACATGCATGTGCCACTTTCTGCATCTGGCTTACGTAGGTACTGGGGAGTTGAACCTGGGTCCTTAGGCTTTGCAGGAAGCACCTTAACCACTAAGTCATCTGTTCAGCCAGACAGAGAGAGCAATAGAGAATGGACACATCAGGGCCTTTAGCCACTACAAACGAACTCCAGATGTATGTGCTACTTGGTGCATCTGGCTTTATGTTGGGTACTGAGGAATCAAACCCAGGTTATTAGGCTTTGCAGACAAGCACCTTAACTGCTGAGCCATCTATCCAGCCCCTTAAGTAAAATTTTCATTTCCTTCTTAGATTATCTGAAGTGGATTTTTGTAGTTATAGGTAGGATTGCCTCAAGTTACTTATTGTTTCCCTTCCAATATGCTTCCTGCCAACAGGGTCTCCCTCTAGCCCAGGGTGACCTGGAACTCACTCTGTAGACCAAGGCTGACCTAAAATCATGGCTATCCCCCTGCCTCTGCCTCCCCCTACCTCTGCCTCTGAAGTGCTGGGATGAAAGGTGTATGTTAGCATGACTGGTTCCCCATATGGTCTTTTTATTTATTTGTTTTTATTGACAACTTCCATGGTTGTAAACAGACAATATCCCATGGCAATTCTCTCCCTCCCCCCACTTTCCCCTTTGAAACTCTATTCTCCATCATATCCCCTCCCCCTCCCAATCAATCTCTCTTATTTTGATGTTATGATCTTCTCCTCCTATTATGATGGTCTTCTGTATGTAGTGCCAGGCACTGTGAGGTCATGGATATCTAGGCCATTTTGTGTCTGGAGGAGCATGTTGTAAGGAGTCCTACCTTTCCTTTGGCTCTTACATTCTTTTTTTTTTTTTTTTTTTTTTTTTTGGTTTTTTGAGGTAGGGTCTCACTCTAGCCCAGGCTGACCTGGAATTCACTATGGAGTCTCAGGGTGGCCTTGAACTCATGGCGATCCTCCTACCTCTGCCTCCCGAGTGCTGGGATTAAAGGCGTGCGCCACCACGCCCAGCTTGGCTCTTACATTCTTTCTGCCACCTCTTCCACAATGGACCCTGAGCCTTGGAAGTTGTGATAGAGATATTTCAGTGCTGAGCACTCCTCTGTCATTTCTTCTCAGCACCATCGTGCCTTCTGAGTCATCCCAAGATCACTGCCGTCTGAAAAGAGAAGGTTCTGTAACCAAAAGTGAGAGTAGCATTAATATATGGATATGAACATTAAGAGAAGTGCTTACTGGGCAGTTTAGTGAGCATAATATATACATTTAGCCAGACAGCAGCAGACATTACACCACTAGGGCTCATGGCTACCCCTGTTATAGGTTTTCAGTATCAGGGATGTATTCCCTCCCATGGGGCGGGCCTCCAGTCAAATTATAGGGTGGTTGGTTTCCCCCATAACAGACATGCCACTATTGTACCCATTGGCTCATTTGTCCTGTCTGGCCAAATATAAGGCTTGCAGTAGCCACTGTTGAGTATCTTCACTGGTGATTTCTCTGTCTTACCCATTGAACTGCATGCAATGTGGCTTTTTCCAGCTTTCTGTCAAATATAGTCTTTTTAATGGGGTGATAGTCTTAAAACTTAAATTACTGACCTATGAGGATTAAAAGAATAGTAGAGCAAATGGGTTCATTCTGGAGGGTTTACCTAGTGAATAAGGCAAACAAACAAGTGTTAAGTATGGCTCTAGAATCAGATTATCTAGGTTCAGATCTGACCATTGACACTAGGTGAGTTACTGCTTTGAGACTTAGTTTCAGTTGTAAAATGGGGGCAGTAGCCTCACAGAGTTGGTGTAAAGATTAGATGAGCTGGATGTAGTAAGGCTGAGGTAGGAAGTTTTTTGTTTTGAAACAGTTTTACACTGCAGCCAGGTTGATGTGGAACATACTATGTAGCCCAGGTTGGCCTTGAACTCAAGGCAGTCCTCCTACTTCATCCTCTTTGAGTGCTAGGATTACAGGTATGCACCTGCACACCTGGCGTGAGGGTGGAACATCTTGAGGTTGAGGCCACCCTGGGCTATATAGCAACACCATGTCTCAAAGCAGTATATCTAAAGCTCTCAGCCAAGGTCCTAGTACATTTGCACCAGCTGGGCTTTATAGCATTTGTGTACTTTTTTCTATTTAAGGATTCCCTACCCCCCTTTTAGTCATTTTTGGAATAGAAAAAAATTATCAGATAAGCTGAATTCAGCCTAGATCAGATAGTACCCTAACAGTTGTTTAATAAATTAGTAAGAATCTTGATCTCTGATGTCTAAAAAAGATTTTGTAGCCACAACTATGGAATATGTGGATAAAACACAGAGTTAGAGTTAAATTTCTCCACTTCTGTTTTTTTTTTTTTTTTTTTTTTTTTTCGAGGTAGGGTCTCACTCTGGCCCAGGCTGACCTGGAATTAACTATGTAGTCTCAGGGTGGCCTCGAACTCATGGCAATCCTCCTACTTCTGCCTCCCGAGCGCTGGGATTAAAGGCATGCGCCACCACACCTGGCTTTGTTTTTTTTTTTTTTTTTAAATAGTAAATAAAGTGCTTTCTCGGTATAAGAATAGTGTTTATAGAATGCTACCATTGTGGAAAAAAAAAAAAGAAATGAAGCTGCTTTTTATATAAAAGGAATATATAGGGCTGGAGAGATTGCTTAGTGGTTAAGCGCTTGCCTGTGAAGCCTAAGGACTCCAGTTTAAGGCTTGATTCCTCAGGACCCACTTAAAGCCAGTTGCACAAGGTGGCACATGCATCTGGAGTTCGTTTGCAGTGGCTGGAGGCCCTGACATGCCCATTCTCTCTCTCTCTCTCTCTCTCTCTCTCTGTCACTCTCAAATAAATGAATAAAAATAAAAAAATTAAAAAAATAAAAGGAATATATAGCATTGAAACATATATGTATAAATGATATGTGGAAGGATTCCTAAGAAACTTAGAACTGCAGTTGGCGGGAGGATGGAGGTGGTAAGGCATCTTCTTCTTTATTACCTAGCTGCTTCTGTTAGCACTTCAAAACAGGAGAATCATCAAGGCAGGTGTCCTAGGAGTTGGCCTTCAGTTGTGTGTCTAGGCATTCCAGGCAGCTGACTATTTAAGATGTGGTCCCAGCCTTTAGCTCTGCATTTTTTTTTTTTTTTTATTTTTTTTGCTTTAAAGGATAAATACAAAAGTTCTTCACAATAGGACTTTTTTTCTTTTTTCTATCCTTAACTACCTAGAGTTTGATTCACAAAGTATTTGAACTGTTAGTTAGCTGCTTGTAGTGCTGGTGATTAGAGAGCCCTGTGGATCAGAATCTTATTTTTCTGGCAGAACTCATGGAAATCTTCAATACATATGTAGTTGATAGAGAAACTGATTCTTGGTTTGGTTTATCACCAGCTGTAGAGCTTTATATTTGAAAGTGTTTGCATCAGTCAAGTATCCATAGATAATTTGGTGCAATGTTTTGAAGTAATTCAAATTTTCTCTCCTTTTATGTATAACCTTCACCCATATATATATATTACATTATTATATATGTAATTTTTTTTTTCGAGTAAGGTTTCACACTGGCTGAGGCTGACCTGGAATTCACTATGTAGTCTCAGGGTAGCCTTGAATTCACAGTGATCCTTCTACCTCTGCTTCCCAAGGGCTGGGATTAAAGGCTGTGCGCCACCACATCCAGCTCATCCATATATTCTTACCTGTTCGTATCAGCAAAATCAGGTGGAGATTTCCAGCAAACTTTACTGATTGTATTTCTCTCAAAAGACTATGTATTATTTATATTTCAGGATCAGACAGTTCTTATGACTAAGGTAACAATTCACCAAACTTGTCATTTTCCAGTCCTGATGACATTAATATTTAATTATAGGGCTAAGGCTGGAAGAAAGGGTTAACTTCTCAGTGACTCATCTGCTATGAATGCCAACACGCTAATCTTACTACATGTTTTCTTCCCGGTGGCTCACCATTGTCTGCTTAGTCCAGAAAAGTCCAGACTAAGAAAGCATGACATTTCAGAGCTGGTCATGATTTTTTTGGCTTCATTTTCCTGCTTCTTGTACTCTACCCTCTCACAAATCTAAATATTAATTGTTGCTTTAACACATGCCTACCTCGACCATGGTCCTGCCTTTGCTTTTAATGTTGCAGCTCCTGGAAAGTCCCTTTCCTTCTGTCGTTACCTGTCTTACCTTCAGCTCATCCTTTCAAGCCCCAGGTTTAGTATTTCCTTTCCGTGAAGCTTTCTCTGATCCCACTCAGTCAGAAGTAATCCTTTCACTCAAACTCCATTGCACTGTTCTCTTGGGATACTTATATTCTCTTTTCCTGTTTGTATGTGTTATATTTGATCTTTCCTAGGAGATACACAGCTCCTTGAAAGCTAGCTTCTAGCCTGATCATCAGTGTAATACGTGCTCATTCACCCATGTACCTGTACCAGCAGGAGCTCAGCTTATGTTCATTGGGTAAACTATCAGTCAGCTTGAGTGTTGTCATTTTATGGTGTCTTTTTTTAATCCAGATAACCATTTCATTTAAGCTGGTCGTTGTCTGTAAGGACTGTAGAACAATCTGTGCTGTGCAACCCCAAAACACCTCACCCCATGTTGATCTAGTTAGAAAGTTTATGGTCTGAGAAAACCTGTGCCTTTTAAACCTCAGAGGGCAGGTGTATTAACAAACTACAGAATTTTCAAATAAATGAATTCCATTACCTCACTATTGCTGTTGATGAATTGGCCTCCTATGACACTTAAGCATCAAAACACATTGCGTCTTTTCAGGTGAGAGGCTGACATGAGCAATTTCATTAACTTTTAGAAAAGTCTTAGAAAAAAAGGACTGTTCAACTTGTCCTAGCATGTTTCTGTTTTGAAATAGGTTCTATGTCACATAACATAGCACAACCTATTTCATTATTGTCTCAAGTGTCATTTCTTAGGTGCTAACTGGGTTCAAGGGTTACAAATTTAGAATGAGAACAACAAATCCCACTAGAAATCAGATAGCTGCATTCCCACCAAATCCCTAGTCTCCCTTCGTTAACAGGCGGTCTCCGTCCATCATCGGAACCTTCAGACATTGGCATGTCAGAAGAATTTTGCTTTGGTTCAGTATTGACAAAATAATTTTCCTTCTGTGGCCCAATCCCTGTTTTGTTTGTTTGGGGTTTTTTTTGTTGTTGTTGTTTATTTTTTGGTGTTTTGAGGCACAGTTTCCCTCTAGCCCAGCCTGACCTGACCTGGAATTCATTCTGTAGTCTCAGAGTGGCCTCAAACTCACGATGATCCTCCTACGCCTGCCTTGGATTAAAGGTGTGCATCACCAGGCCAGGCTTCCAACCCCAGTTTTGGATCTTAATTATTGAAAAAACAAGTTTATAGCCGAGCATGGTGGCACACACCTTTAATCACAGCACTCGGGGAGGCAGAAGTAGGAGGATCACTATGAGTTTGAGGTTACCGTGAGAATACAGAGTGAATTCCAGGTCAGCCTGAGCTAGAGTGAGCCCTTACTTCGAAAAAACCAAACCAAACCAAACCAAACCAAACCAAACCAAAACAAAACAAAACAAAACAAAACAAAAAAGTTTATGCCAGGTGTGGCGGCGCATGTCTTTAATCCCAGCACTTGGGAGGCAGAGGTAAGAGGATTGTCATGGGTTTGAGATCATCCTGAGACTACATGGTGAATTTCAGGTCAGGCTAGGCTAGAGCCAGACCCTACCTTGAAAAAAAAAAAATGAAGTTTAAGACCTCTCTGCTATTTTCCTCCAGGTTAGCTAGCTTCTGGTCTTTTCTCTCTACCTCTCTTATTTATTTATTTATTTATTATTTTTAGAGAGAGAAAGAGAATGGGCGCACCAGGGCCTCTAGCCACTGCAAATGAACTCCAGATGCATGCACCACTTTATGCCTCTGCCTTTACATGGGTACTAGGAAATCGAACCTGGGTTCTTAGACTTTGCAGGCAAGCACCTTAACTGCTGAGCCATCTTTGCACATCCTCTTCCTCTGTCTTTTAATTTTTAATTTTTGGTTTTTCAAGGTAGGGTTTTGTTCTAGCCCACACTGTCTTAGAATTCACTATTGGTTTTGTTTTTATAAGGTAGGGTCTCGCTGTAGCTCAGGTTGGCCTAGAATTCAGTATGTAGTCTCAAGCTAACTTTGAACTTACAGTGATCCTCCTACCTCAGCCTTATGAGTGCTGGGATTAAAGGTGTGTGTCACCATACCCAGCTAATTTGACATATATGTACATTGTGTTATGATCAAAAATTAGAGTCATTAACTTATCTCTCACTTCGTATATTATTTGAGTGAGAACATTCAGAATCCTCTCCTAGCTGTTTTGAAATATATGATACATAATAGTTAACTGTAGACACCCTACTGTACTTGATATAACCTCTTACCTTTGCAGATGTAATATTCAGAACTATAGTCAGTAGATTTTGTTCCAGGGAGATTTTGAATCTTTGCTGAATTTAGTTATTTATTATTCTTTTGTTTTTCAAGATAGGGTTTAATTCTAGCCCAGGCTGACCTGAAACTCACTATGTAGTCTCAAGGTGGCCTTGAACTCACAGTGATCATCCTACCTCTGCCTCCCAAGTGCTGAGATTAAAGGCATGCACCACCACTTCTGGCTTTTGAATTTATACTATGTTTATATTATATGCTGAATTATACATAAATCCCACTTTGCACATTGAGGAGGATAGATTTAACTGCAGGGTCTTTAAACAGGCAGCAACATCATTCTCTTGACTTCCTTTGAACATGTACTGTCACTTTAGGCTTTTAAGGCTTTTTGTTTGTTTTTACATAGATGGGTGTGGTTCATGTATCCTGTATCATGTATCCAGTTGTGCTTTTGGACCCAAGTCCATGACCTTAAGTTTATCCCTGTTCACATTCCTCTTGTTAGATTCAGCCCATTGAGACATCCTTATTGAAATAGTTTTGGTTGGTAGTTGGGTCATCTAGCATATTTGTTCTCTTGCCCAGCTTCTTGTCATCTGCACACTTAATAAGTGTGTTTTCTTTTTTCCAATATTAGTCATTAACAGAGATTCTGAGGCAGGCTAGGCTGGAACCACTCCACTTGTACTAGTAATTTTTTTTTTTTTTTTTGCGGGGGGTTGTTGAGGGTGGAAGAGGTGTTGGCATAGGGTCTTCATGTAGCTCAGGCTGGCTTTGAACGTGCAGCCCTCCTGACTCCACCTCCTGTGTACTGGGATTTTGTATGTATGTGCCACCATGACCAACTCTAAACATGAACCTGCTAGTACATTTGAATGGGCAGGATTAATTGTGTTTTTTTTTCTGAGGTAGGGTCTTGCTCTAGCTCAGACTGACCTGGAATTCACTATGTAGTCTTAGGCTGGCCTCGAACTCACAGTGATCTGTCTGCTTCCTGGGTGCTGAGATTAAAGGCATGCACCACCATGATTGGCTAGGAATTGTTTTTCAGGTGACTAGTCTAATGCAGTTCCTTAATAACTAATAGATAATAGAAATGAATATGGTTTTAAGAATGATATTAGGAACTTGTTTGAAAGGTAGTAAACTTGTTTATATTATTTTATATAATTAAATATATTATGCATTAATTAATAAAACATAATTTTTGTATTTTTTTTTTTTTTTTGATGTGGAGCCTCGCTGTAGTCCAGGCTGACCTGGAACTTACTCTGTATACAGTCCCAGGCTGGCCTCAAATTCACCGCAATCCTCCTACTTCTGTCTTGCAAGTGCTAGTATTAAACGTGTGCTACTATACTCAGTTAATAAAACAATTCTTATGTATGAGGTTCTAAGCAGAGCCCACTGGACTGATGAGAAACCATATGACATAGACGAAAGGGCCCTAGTCATGGTCTTGTGTTGTTTGTTCACTTATTTAGCAAATGTCTATTATGTGCCTACTGTGTTATACCTTGGAAGGTATAATGTCAGAAGAAAACAGACTTGATCTTTTCCTTCAGTGGAGATCACATCTAGTGGGAGAATAAATTTCGTAATTACAAAAATGTTACCATAATACTCTCAAGTGATTTGTGTAGTGGGCAGATACTGGACAACAGAAATAGAATGCAAGCCATCCATGTATTTTCAGTTTTTTAGGAGTTCCTTTTTCTTTTTTTCTTTCTTTCTTTTTTTTTTTTTTTTTGAGGTAGGGTCTCACTCTAGCTGAGGCTGACCCGGAATTCACTATGTTATCTCAGGGTGGCCTCGAACTCATGGCAATCCTCCTACCTCTGCCTCCCAAGTGCTGGGATTAAAGGCGTGCCCCACCACACCCGGCTAGTCGTTCCTTTTTCTTTAAAAAAAAATATTTATTTATTTATTTGAGAGAGGGAAAGAGGCAGAGAGAGAGAGAGAGAGAGAGAGAAAGAGAAAGAATGGGCACACCAGGGCCTCCACCCACTGCAAATGAACTCCAGATGCATGTGCCACCTTGTGCATCTGGCTTACGTGAGTGCTGGGGAGTCGAACCTGGGTCCTTTGGCTTTGCAGGCAAGCAAGCGCCTTAACCACTAAGCCATCTCTCCAGTCCCAGTAGTTCCCTTTTTTTTAAATTTTTATTTTATTTTTTTGGTTTTCAAGGTAGAGTCTCGCTCTAGTCCAGGCTGATCTGGAATTCACTATGTGGTCTCAGGCTGCCCTTGAACTCACTGCGCTCCTCCTACCTCTGCCTCTTGAGTGCTGGGATTAAAGGTGTGCACCACCACACCTGGCATAATAGTTCCTTTTTAAAAGTATTTTTATTTATTTATTTGCAAGAAGAAAGGAAGAGAGAAGAGCGAGTGTGGGTGTGCCACAACCTCCTCCTGCCACTGCATATGAATTCCAGATGCATGAGCCACTTTGTGCATCTGGTCTTACATGAGTTCTGGGGAATCGAACCAGGCCATCAGGCTTTGTAAGCAAGCACCCTAACTGCTGAGCCATCTCTCCAGCAGTTACATTTCTTTTAAAGTAAAAAGACATGAAATTAGTAATAGATTTTATTTAAATTAATATATGAAATACCATTTCAACATGACAGCAATATTAAAAACCAAGATAATTAATCTTCCTTACTAAATCTTTGAAAGTTTTGGATTACTCATACTTAAGGTGATAGGTAGCCTCAAGTAGCTAATAGCCATTGTACTGGGCAGCACAGTCTATACCTGCCTTTATCTGTGGTGCCATGTTAACAGGTAAGTCACTTTCCTTCTTTAGGACTCTGTTTTTCATCAGTAAAATGGAGAATCAGAGTAGACTATCAAATGTAGTCTCTTGCATATCTAGGGAGCCTTGAGGTGCCCTCTGATTTAGCTGCATCTGAGTGGTGCTCACGTGGGCATCTGTAGTGTGCACATTCATCAGGTGGGTCACTTCAGATTCATGCGCTTTATAGTGTTTACATCTCAAAAAAGTTTTTAAAAAATACATTCTTTCAGACTTTACCCCCTCCTCTCCTGCCTTCTCATGGGCAGGAGCTCTCTGTACTTTCTCCACTTTCCTTCTCTTAATCTAATCAGATCTTTCTAACCTTAAAAAACAAAGGTCCTTAGTTGGGCGCAGTGGTGCACACCTTTAATCCCAGCACTTGGGAGGCAGAGGTAGGAGGATCGCAGTGAGTTCAAGGCCAATAACCCTTTGCTGAAATTGGATGATGGAGAAAAAAAAAAAAGCCAATAACTATGTTTTATTTTCACTCAGGATGTGTCTAGTCCGAATGAAGCAAGAAGGCCGGAGTGGAAAATACATGTGTCGTATCATAGTTCATTTTATGTGGGAAGATGTTGAGCAGCGTGGCAGAGTCATGGGGGTAAGTGCTGGCTGTCAGAGTATGATCTTGGACAATTCTGATGAAGGGTTGCCTGACTTGAGTTTTGGATCTTACCTGTCTTAGAATGTTTTTTACTTAATCTCAAGATTTTCTGCCTGTGGGAAGCCTGATACACCACTGACATTTTATCCATTTGTGTCCATTATTGCAGATCTATTAGTATGAGGACATTTTATGTATAGAGGTGGTATTATAAAACCTAAATTCATGGTGATCGGAGGGATGGAGTTAGGGAATCAAATACTATCCAGTTTAAGGACACTGCGTACACCATTACTTCAGTATTTGAATCAGTCCCCTTTAAATTCTTTTTTGTTTGTTTTTTTAAAATTATTTTTATTTGTTTGTTTGAAAGAGAGAGAGAATGGGCACGCCAGGGCCTCCAGCCACTGCAAACAAACCCCAGACATATATGCCACCTTGTGTTACTGGCTTACATGGGTCCTGGGACTCGAACCTGGGTCTTTTGGCTTTTCAGGCAAGTGCCTTAACTTCTCAGTGATCTCTCCAGCCCTTGCCTTTGCTTTTTTGAGATGGCAGTTCAGGTAGCCTAGGCTGTCCTCAAACTTGACGACAATCTTGAACTCTTGGTTCTCTTGCTTCCACCTTCCAAGTGCTGAGATTACAGGTGTGCACCCCCACACCTGGCTGCCAGAGTTAATTCTTATGTGATGATCTCAGTATGGGACCTGTGGTCCTCAGGGGCTGAAAGAAAACTTGGTCGCTTACTAGTACCCTAGAAGACTTTGGCAAGATACTCACTGAAAATAGACCTTAGTACATTTCAGTTAGCCTAAGAAAGTAGAATATATGGTGTATGCATCACGTATGGAATGTGACAACAGTAGAAAAATGAGAGGCTTTACCACCTCCCACATGGCAAGAGTTCTCTATACTTCTTTTTCATTCTCTTAATCTAATAAAGTCTCTCTAAACCATAAAAAAAAGAAAAGAAAAATGAAACCATGCCAAGCATGATGGCTCCTACCTATAGTTTCAGTACTTGGGAGGCCGAGGTGAGAATACTGTGAGTCCAAGGCCGTCCTGGGCTACAGACACTCTCTTTCTTTCTTTCTTTCTTTCTTTCTTTCTTTCTTTCTTTCTTTCTTTCTTTCTTTCTTTCTTTCTTTTGATTTTCAAGGTAGTGTCTTACTCTAGCTCAAGCTTACCTGGAATTTACTATGTAGTTGTCTCAGGGTGGCCTCAAATTCTCTACAATTCTCCTACCTGTGCTTCCCGAGTGCTGAGATTAAAGTCGTGTGCTGCCATGCCCGGCTGGCTGGCTTTCTTTCTTTCTTTCTTTCTTTCTTTCTTTCTTTCTTTCTTTCTTTCTTTCTTCTTCTTCTTCTTCTTTTAAATATTGTTTGTTTATTTGAGAGAGAGAGAGAGAGAGAGAGAGAGAATAAGAGAGAAAGAGGCACACCAAAGCCTCCAGCTTCTGCAAAGGAACTCCAGACACATGCACCACCTTATGATTTTGGCTTACTTGGGTTCTGTAGATATGAACCTAGGTCCTTTGGCTTTGTAGGCAAGTGCCTTAACCGCTAAGCCACCTCTCCAGCCCTCTTTTTGGTTTTTTAAGATAGGGTCTTACTTTAGCCCAGGCTGACCTGGAATTCACTCTGTACTCTCAGGTGGCCTCAAACTCATGGTGATCCTCCTACCTCAGCCTCTTAAGTGTTGGGACTAAAGGCATGCGACACCATACCCATCCCTAGACACTCTGTCTTAAAAGAGAGGGAGAGAGAGAACACCAAAACATTGATATATAGTTAATTATTAATTAATGTATTTATTTAATTATTTGAGAGAGAGAGAGGTAGAAGGGGGGAGAGAAAGAGGGAATGGGCACGCCAGGGCATCCAGCTACTGTAAATGAACTCCATATACATGTGCCACCTTGTGCATCTGGCTTACGTGGGTGCTGGGGAATCAAACCTGGGTCCTTTGGCTTTGAAGGCAAGCGTCTTAACTGTTAAGCCATCTCTCCAGCCTGGGATATAGTTAGTTATATAAGCAATAATGTCTTGTTTATTTATTTTATTTATTTATTTGAGAGAGAGAGAGAGAGAATGGGTATGCCAGTGCCTCTAGCCACTGCAAATGAACTCTAGACGCATGCGCCTCCTTGTGCATCTGGCTTACGTGGGTCCTGGAGAATCAAACCGGCGTCCTTAGGCTTCACAGGCAAGTGCCTTCACCTCTCTCTCTCTCTCTCTCTCTCTCTCTCTCTCTCTCTCTCTCTCTATATATATATATATATATATATATATATATATGGTTTTTTTTTTTGTTGTTGTTTTTTCGAGGTAGGGTCTCACTCTGGCACAGACTGACCTGGAATTCACTATGTAGTCTCAGGCTGGCCTTTAACTCGTGGCAAACCACCTGCCTCTTGCATCCTGAACTCTAGACGCATACGCCACCTTGTGCCTGTGGTTTACTTGGACCCTGGGGAATCAAATCTGGGTCCTTTGACTTTGCCAGCAAGTGCCTCAACCATTAAATCATCTCTCCAGCCCAACCTCCATTTTCATTTTGATGTACATCTTTTAAGATTCTATTATCTATAGAAAATATATAGTATTAGGGTTGTGTTTATGTTTTATTATACATGATACATTCTTGTTTTTTGTTTTGCTTTTAGAGGTAGGGTCTCGCTCTAGTTTAGGCTGACCTGGAATTCACTATGTAATCTCAGGGTGGCCTAGAACTCATGGTGATCTTCTTACGTCTGCCTCTTAAGTGCTGGGATTAAAGGTGTGCACCACCACGCCTGGCAGGTTTTTTTTTTTTTTTTTTTTTTTTTTTTTTTTTTTGAGGTAAGGTCTCACTCTAGCCCATGCTGACTTGGAATTCAGTGTGTAGTCTCAGGATGGCCTTAAACTGTCGGCATGCGCCACCACTCCCAGCTTGCTGCTGCTTTCTTTTTACACAACATTATATTTTGGAGATAAACCATGGCTTACTCTGTTTGTTTGTTCGTTTGTTCCTTTTCTTTTCTGTACTGTTCTCTTCCTTCCTTCCTTCCTTCCTTCCTTCCTTCCTTCCTTCCTTCCTTCCTTCTTTCCTTCCTTCCTTCCTTCCTTCCTTTCTTTTTGAGTCAGGGTCTCATTCTAGCCCAGGCTAACCTGGAACTCATTCTGTAGCCCTGGCTAGCCTCCAACTCATAGCAGTCCTCTTACTTCAGCCTCCTGAGTGCTGGGGTTAAAGGCGTGTCCTTGGTTTACTTTTATTATTAGTTATTTTCCCACACTCTTGTGTTTTGTCTGTTGACACATGTTTTCTCTTGTAAAATCCTAGTCTTTGGACATGTATCATTGACGTATGTGATGCTCTCCACTTGACAACTCCAGTGGAGAGTTTGCTCATGTCTCTGAAAGAACTGCATGTATAGGCAGCACAGAGGACAAGGATCCTCATTGATATTTACATGCCATTCCCTGGGACAATGGATGGTTGGTAGTTCTGTTTATTCTAAGAAAATAAAACCTCTAAGCTTTAGCTGCTATCATCATCCGTTTTGGAGTCCATATTGAGCTTTTTGTTTGTTTGTTTGTTTTATTTTGTTTTTGTTTTCTGAGGTAGGGTTTCACTCTAGCTCAGGCTGACCTGGAATTTACTATGTAGTCTCAGGGTGGCCTCGAACTGATGGTGATCCTCCTACCCCTGCCTCCCAAGTGCTGGGATTAAAGGCATGCGCCGCCATGCCCGGCCCATATTGAGTTCTTTTGTCATTGCTCTCATGCAGTTGGGTTCTTCACATGCCTTCAAGTATTTATTATCCAATTCTGTGGCAGCAAGCACTGGCCATGGGGTGATGTTGGCATTCTCATATCATTCCACTTAATGATGACCAGTGATACCCTCTGGCCAGCCAAAGCTTTGGCTGACTGCCAGTGCAGTTATGCAGTGGCTCTTTTGTTAAGTGAACATGTTTTGCTCTTCACTGTTGACTAGACTCTGCTGAAAGTGTGGCTACTGGAGCCACAGCTGTCCCATTCTAAATAGCCCACTAAGCCATAAATTGCTGACTTTGGGACCACAGGAATCTTTTTATTGTCCCCTCCCCCATGAATTTCCTTCTGGACCTCCGTATATCATTACAGTCAACAGTTTGTGCCTTCTCTGTGGTGCTTTCTGTTTATTTATTTAGTTTGGTTTTTTTGGAGATAGGGTCTCACTCTAGCCCAGGCTGACCTGGAACTCACTCTGCAGTCCCAGGCTGACGTTGAACTCACAGTGATCCTACTACCTCTGCTTCCTGAGTGCTGCAGTTAAAGGTATACACCACACCCCTAGCTGTCCTTTCTGTTTAATTGTAAGCTTTATAAAAGCAGGACACTATCTTATCCAATTGTTGAGTTGGGCATGGTTGTTCATTCCTATAATTCCAGCACTCAGGGTGCTGAGGTAGGAGGATCCATGGGAATTCAAGGCCAGCCTGTGTTACCAAGTGAGTTCCAGGTCAGCCTGGGCTAGAATGAGATTGAGCCTCAGAAAAATAAATAAGCAAGTTTTTAGCTGGGCATAGTGGTTATACCTTTAATTCTAGCACTTACTGAGGTAAGAAGATTGCTGTGAGTTCAAGGCCAACCTGTACTTGAGTGAGATCCTGCCTTAAAAACAAACAAACAAACAACTGTAGTTTTTGCTTATGCAGTAAACAGCAAATAGATAGTAGGAGTGGACTTGAACTTCAGCTTCTGGTGCTCTGTAGATAAATAATGTATAGTCTCTGGTCTAGGTGCACACTAGTGCAGGTCCTATAGGAGTCTTTTTTCCTCCTCCCCCTCAAATAAATAAAAATATATGCTTTTTAAATATTGTATTTATTTGATTGATAGAAGAACAGAGAAAGAGAGAGAGAGAGAGAGAACGAACTGGCACACAGGGTCTTCTGCCATTACCAATGAACCTCAGATACACATATCACTTTGTGCGTCTGGCTTTACCTGGGTACTGGGGAATCAAGCCCAGGCTGTCAAGCTTTGCAATGCAAGCAAGGGCCTTTAGTCACTGAGCAATTTCCCCAGCCCTCCCCCCCCCCCCAACAAAAGATTCTGATTCAGTAGATTTCAGGGTGAGTCAGTCCAGTCCAGAGAGTATACTTTTCTTTGTGTGTGTGTGTGTGTGTGTGTGTATACATGCATGTGCACAAAGCACTGTGCATGTCTGGAAGTCAGAGGACAACCTCCAGTGGTAGTCCCGGCCTTCCACCTTGTTTGAGACGTGGTCTTTTTGTTTACGTTTGTGTGCCCGGGCCCATGAGCTTCCTGGGGATCTCCTGTTTCTGCTCCTCGCTTGCTGTAGCAGTGCTGGAATTATAGATACACCGTGTTTGCTTTGCTTGGGCTCTGAACTCAGGTCATGGTGCCTGTACAGCTAGTGCGTTGTCCACTGAGCCATCACCCCAGCCACCGCGAGTTGACTTTCCCTTCAGTGTGACTGGTGGTGTGGGTGCAACATGGGACAACCACACTTTGTATAGCAGAGTTTTAGGTGATTCTTCTAGTGCAAATTACCTTCAGGAAAAGAAATGCCCAAGCTCTGACTTTGCCACAAAGACTCTACATAAAAGATTTAAAAATAGAGATTTAAAAATACTGGAGAATTACTGTTATTACTTTCTATTATATTAGACACGAATCCCCTTTTCAACCTTATAGTACAGACACTCTTTATGTAGGATAAACAATTGTATATTTACTACTAATTTGTGAATGGCTGTGAGGAGGGGGTGGATCTTTCTACTGTTAGTGTATAACCTGGAGCCATGGGGCATGTAGCTGGAGAAAAGTAATAGGTAGAGTCGAGCCAATCTGGCTGGGTTCTAACCCAGCCTGGCAAGTCTTTCCTCATAAACAACAACAACAACAACAACAGCAAAGCAGGTGTGGGGCGCTAATTCCATGATTTCCAGCTTTCTTTTCAGCTTTGAAAAAAATCCTGTGATTTGAAGGTGGTAATTTGCAAATCTATTTCTGTGTTATTTGGCATCCAGGTATATTTCTGTAAGAAAATTCACATAAAAGTAAAACTTATAAAGTTAATCAATGTGGTGATTTTTCTCATGCCAAAGAATTCTTAGAAGCCATTACTTTGAGTGGGTAGGTGTGGCAAAAATCAAGAACCAACGAGCCACTTAAAAATTGATGATGAATCAGAAACTTTAATCAAGAACTTCTTTGAAACTACAATTTTTATCAAGAACTCATTTGATATTAAAGTTCTGTTTCCATATAAGTGGGGAATTTTTCACTTTACAAAAAAAATTTCCTTTTTTTCAACTTTTAAGGAACCTGTTGTTGTGACAAATGTAGCAGTCTCATCTGTCATTGGTGAAGCCAGTACAAAAAGCAAGTGTTACATTTGAGGTTACAGAAATTACATCAATAATTTAGAGTGTTCTGACTTTGTAAAAAAAACATTATTTGGGATTTAAACATATAAATTAACTGTGGAAATAAAGTTCATTATATCACCTCATCTGGTCTTGTTTTATTTCATTAACTGGTTCTTAAAAACCTTTGTGAGCTGAGTTGCAGCTGAAGAGGTTGGAGACCATTTTTTCTTGGGCCCTGGCTGCACTCCTGAGTGTTGGTAGGAGTAAGAAGTGAGGCTTGACACAGCTGTAAAAACAGACAGCGCCTTTGGCCTCAGCACTTTCTCCCGGTACAGGCAGATTTCAGATGTAAATTTCACTTTGCCTCTCCTCCTAAAGAAGTCAGTTTCTTTTGCTGGGTTTGTAGCCAGGTGTGTCCAGTCTTGTGGCTCACTGGGTGCTTTACTTAATTTTTTCCATTTGTGACATTTCAACCAAACTTAAAAAACAAACATAAAAATTAGCTCAAGGCAGTGGCTCTAAGTGTTAGTGGATGGTAACCCTAGGCTGGCTAAATGACTTCCTCTCAGTTCTGCCAGATATCTCCACCTTATGCCTTAAAATGACCAGGTATACGCTTTCTAAGCCATGGAGACAGATGTGAGAAGGGGTAGGGTTGGTTACAGTGAAGAGATTAGAACTTGTCTTTATCCTGATATGCCAGTTGCCTCAGTAAGACTTCAGATAGATGACTCTTGCTCGTAGAATCCCAGAATAAGAATGAACATCCTGCCACTTCCTAGTCCCCTACTTTGTAGCACAACTGCTTTCATGAGATGGTGCAAAGGGAGGAGATGGTAGAGCTGTGGCCCAAACTGCGACTCCTTTGTGAATGTCTGCTTTACTTTTCAGATCCAGGGTTTTGTATTGTAATGTTATCTGTGACCACTCTAGACAACCTCTCCAAACTCATTTTCTGTAGTTCTCACACCTTACATGTGTAATATCTGCTAGCTCGTGTCAGCACTTAGCACTCAGCAACACCTACAATCTTTCCTCGCTGCACATACCCTTCCCTCTAGCCAAGTCATTTGTGTCTGTCTTTTTCTCAGTATACTCTCTATATTGTCCTAATAGTCCAACTCCAATACCTTTATCAAACTGGAAGCCAATCCAAGTTCCCCCTAACTGGGAAATACCATTATAGTATGCCTCCTTGGGCTGTTAATTCTCTTTTATATCATGTTTGTTCTTGTATGTTGACTATATCCCAGATGAATTTCTGGGTCAGGACCACATATTGCCCTCCTTGTATTCTCCCAAGTGCTTATCATGACCTCTTGGCTAAATAAGTGCTGTGTAAATATCTGAAAATGAAAGGAGATGATTTTGGAGGTCCGAGATAAGGATTAGAAAAAATGAGGCAAGAAGATAGCTTATTTTATTTTATTGTGTTTTGAGTATAGTTAGTCTTAAATACTGGGAGCAAAATAAATTTATTTCTCTGCTATCAATTTTTCTGTTTCTTTTTCCAGGCTATAGTTTTTCGATGTAGGGTCTCACTCTGGCCCAGGCTGACCTGGAATTCACTATGTAGTCTCAGAGTGGCCTTGAGCTCACAGCATTCCTCCTACCTCAGCTTTCCAAGTGCTGGAATTAAAAGTGTGTGCCATCACACTGCTATTTTTCTAATGTAATTGTCTGATTTTATTTTTAAACCCTAGCTGATAATAAGACATTTTGTGTTTCAGAAATAGGCTTGGGGCTGGAGAAATGGCTTAGCAGTTAAGGTGCTTGCCTGCAAAACCAAAGGACGCAGGTTCTATTCCCCAGCACCCATGTAAACCAGATGTACAAGGTGACACATGCATTTCTTTGCAGCAACTGGAGGTCCTAGCACATCCATTCTCTCTGTCTGCCTCTCTTTCCCTGTCTCTCTCAAATAAATAAAAATAAAATCTTTTGGAAAAATAGAGCTGGGCATAGGAGGATCACTGTGAGTTTAAGGCCACCCTAAGACTGCATAGTGAATTCCAGGTCAGCCTGGATCAGAGTGAGACCCTACCTGGAAAAAGAAAAAAAAAATACATCTTAAATTCCTATGTTGCGGGCTGGAGAGATGGCTTAGCGGTTAAGCGCTTGCCTGTGAAGCCTAAGGACCCCGGATTGAGGCTTGATTCTCCAGGACCCACGTTAGCCAGATGCACAAGGGGGCACACGCATCTAGTGTTCGTTCGTTTGCAGTGGCTGGAGACCCTGGCGCGCCCATTCTCTCTCTCTCTCTCTCTCCTCTCTCTCTCTGCCTCTTTCTCTGCCTGTCGCTCTCAAATAAATAAAAATGACCAAAAAAATTTTAAAAAAAAAAGATAAATACTAGCTGGGGGTTGTGGTGACAAAACAAAACAAAAATTCCTGTGTTACAACAAGGTAAACATTTTACTATGCTTTGCATGTGTAGGTCAGAATTGAAACTCAATGTCAAAGGTATTGTTTTGAAAGACAAGGACCATATTCTTGTAGCCATAAGTATGAATGGTGTGAGTGTCAATAAAGAACAATGCTTTGGGCTCAAGGCCATGAAAACAAGAATAAGTGTTTGTTCTTAGATATCAATAGTTCTTTTGAAAGTTTTTGAGTGGCCTGAACTATTGGAATGGTTACTCAAGATACTAAGTCAGAAAAGAGTAATTTCTTGTAGTTCCTTTTGGGGGAGCTCTCTAAATTGAGCCCAATGCAGCTTGTCCCTCTAGTGGGTGCATTTCCTTTCCCTACAAAATTACCTTATTCCTAAACCTTAAAAGGTGACAGGCGAGTGTAGAGTAGGCATTCAGACAGTATATTTGTTCACAGCAACAAGAAAGTAACTATTACAGGAAGTTTTCCAACTGACCAGATGCCTAGCATAATGCATCCAGGGCAAGAGTCTGATGGCTCAGTCACCTATCCTTCTTAGTATGTCTCTGGGCTCATTCTGTGTTTTATCTTTTTGTTCCAGATCAAGCCCAGGATCTTAAACATCCTAGGCAAGTGCTCTTTCACTGAGCTATATCTCCAGCCCTCTCTCCCCACCTTTTTTTTTTTTGTGGTTTTTCAAGGTAGGGTTTCACTTTAGCCCAGGCTGATCTGGAATTCACTATGTAGACTTAGGGTGACCTCAAACTCATGGTGATCCTCCTACCTCTGCCTTCTGAGTGCTGGGATTAAAGGTGTGTGCCACCACACCCAGCTTTCCCCAGTTTTTATTGACAGTTTATATATATATGTATGTGTGTATATGTATACACACACACACACACACACACACACACATATATATAATGTATTTTGATTATAGCCTCCTCATTACCTTTCTCTTAATTCCTCACTTGCTCCCACTTAACCCCTTCTGAACTGGATCCTCTTCTACTATGGTGATGTTCTCCTCTCTCCCACCCCCCGTGTGTGATCCACTGAGTTTAATTGGGGTTATTTGCATAAGCATGGTTGGAGTATTAATTACCAGACCATGTACAACCTACCAATGGCTACACTGTTGCCAAAAAAAAAAAAAAAAAAAAAGTCTCTTCCCAGCAACCATTACTTGCCAGTGAATCCTCAGGGAGGGATGGGGGTCTTCCCCAATATTGTGTAGGTCTTGTGTAGGTAACAGCAGTTGCTGTGAGTTCATGAGTGCAAAGTTCATAGTATGTCTGGAAGACTATTCCCTAGCACTCCTACCCCTACCCATCTTCTGGCCCTTATATTCTTTCTACTCCCTCTTTCACAATGTTCCCTGAGCCTTGAAGGGGTCTTTTTACTTTTTTATTTTTTTGTTTCTTTTATTGACAACTTCCATAATTATAACAATAAACCATGGTAATTTCCTACCTCTCCACTTCCCCCTTCTCAACTCCACTCTCCGTCATATCCCCTACCCCTCTCAATCAGTGTTTTTTTTTTTTAAAGGTAGGGTCTCATCTAGCCCAGGCTGACCTGGAATTCACTATGTTGTCTCAGGGTGGCCTCAAACTCACAACTATCCTTCTACCTCTGCCTCCCAAGAGCTGGGATTAAAGGCATGTGCCACCATGTCTGGCTATCAGTCTGTCTTTTATTTTGATGTCATCATCTTTTCCTCCTGTTAGAATGGTCTTGGGTAGGTAGTGCCCGGCATTATGACATTATCGATCCAGGCCATTTTGTATTTGGAAGAGTTCATTGTAAGCAGTCCTACCCTTCCTTTGGCTCTTATATTCTTCCCACTTCCTCTTCCGCAATGGATCCTAAACCTTGGAAGGTGTGATAAACATGTTTCAGTAGTGAGCACTCCTCTGTCACTTCTTCTCAGCACTGTGATGCCTTCTGAGTCATCTCAAGGTCACCACCATCTGAAAAGAGCAGCTTTCTCTAACCAAAAGTGAGAGTAGCATTTATATATGAGTATGAACATTAAGAGAAGTGCTTACTGGGCAGTTTGGTGAGCATAATATATACATTTAACCAGACACCAGTAGACGTTACACCCCTAGGGCTTATGACTTCCCCCATCATAGGTTTTCAGTATCAGGCACATATTCCATTCTGTGGAGTGGGCCTCCAGTCCATAACAGACATGTCATTATTGCACCCATTGGCCCATTTGGCTTGGCTGGCCAAATTTGCAATGTCCACTGTTGTTTATCTCCACTGGTGACTTCTCTCTCTCCCATGGATACATGCATGAAGCATAGCTTTTACTAGTTTTCTGTCAGCTGGTCTACAGGGAAGAGGTTTTCAGCTCATCTCCAACAGGATTTCTCAGTGACCTTACAGCCCAAACATGTGGGGTCTTCAGCAATAAGGTCTTACCATCTATTCCTGGTGGGAAATCAGGAGCCTTGGCAATGGCCTGTAATGTTTTGGGGGGGGCATTAGGGACCTCTCTGGCTTTTTAGTGTTTATTTTGAAGTAGGATACAACTAATTGTCTAGACTGGCCTTGAACTTCTTCCATAGCCTAGCCTTAAGAGTAGCTGGAGTTACAGGTTTATACTGCCAGGCCCGATTTGGACTCATTCCATTTTGTGGGGTGTTCTGAAAAGAAAATTGATACACCTTTCCGTATTTGAAATAAATTAAAACACAAAACCCCTCAGGCACTTGAAAATGTATCTCTCACTGGGCATGGTGGTACATGCCTTTAATCCTAGCACTCTGGAGGCAGAGGTTGGAGGATCACTGTGAGTTCAAGCCCAGCCTGAGACTACATAGTGAATTCCAGGTCAGCCTGGGCTAGAGTGAGACCTTACATCAAAAAACGAAAAATAAAAAAAAGAATATGTCTCTGATGCTGTGTGTCCCTTCAGTTACAGATTGTGAGCTTCCTAAGGTCTAATTTGTTTTTGTATTTCTGTAGCACCTGAAATGGAGCTTTGTATATGATAGATCTTCAGTAAATTATTCTTCACCAAATAAGTCAAGTGAATTTCTTCCCCTCCTGCTGTCTTCAGTTTACCTCATAGAATTTTCATAGGAGGAAAAAAATGACCTATTTCCATTTGTCAAAGCCCTGGCTGCCTCTGGATACTCAAACGAGCTTGTCTCTTTATAATTTCCCTCCTTGAATATTCCTCATTCTGGATGCACCTAGTTCAGCTTGTCCTTCAGAACAACTCTTTCCAAATCTTCTTGTGTCTTTTTGCGCTATTCCATTTAGTATGTTTTGTTCTGTAGTCATGTCATAACTTAGAGGTGGATGCATAGGTTGGTTGGGCTGGGGAAGAAGGGCATAGCCAGAGTCATTTTGCAACTTACCTTTCAGGGGTCACTGAGGCTTCTCCCAAATAAGTCTCATTCAGGAATTAGAGGACAAATAACTGTTCTGAAACCGTTCTTCCTGTCTCAATTGTGATGTTACCACTGTCAGTTCAGCCTCCAAAGATGGAATTCTTAGTCATCACATTTCCTTTATTTTCTTAACTTATCAAGGCTATCCCGGCATCTTCTACATCTCCTTGATCTGTCAGTGCTGTCCTGCATCCTCTGCATCTCCTTGGTCTGTCAGTGCTGTCCTGCATCCTCTGCATCTCCTTGGTCTGTCAGTGCTGTCCTGCGTCCTCTGCGTCTCCTTGATCTGTCAGTGCTGTCCTGCATCCTCTGCGTCTCCTTGGTCTGTCAGTGCTGTCCTGCATCCTCTGCGTCTCCTTGATCTGTCAGTGCTGTCCTGCATCCTCTGCGTCTCCTTGATCTGTCTGTGCTGTCCTGGATCCTCTGCATCTCCTTGATCTCTCAGTGCTGTCCTGCATCCTCTGCGTCTCCTTGATCTGTCAGTGCTGTCCTGCATCCTCTGCGTCTCCTTGATCTGTCAGTGCTGTCCTGCATCCTCTGCGTCTCCTTGATCTGTCAGTGCTGTCCTGCGTCCTCTGCGTCTCCTTGATCTGTCAGTGCTGTCCTGCATCCTCTGCGTCTCCTTGATCTGTCAGTGCTGTCCTGCGTCCTCTGCGTCTCCTTGATCTGTCAGTGCTGTCCTGCATCCTCTGCCTCTCCTTGATCTGTCAGTGTTGTCCTGCATCCTCTGCGTCTCCTTGATCTGTCAGTGCTGTCCTGCATCCTCTGCGTCTCCTTGATCTGTCAGTGCTGTCCTGCATCCTCTGCATCTCCTTGATCTGTCAGTGCTGTCCTGCATCCTCTGCATCTCCTTGGTCTGTCAGTGCTGTCCTGCATCCTCTGCATCTCCTTGGTCTGTCTGTGCTGTCCTGCGTCCTCTGCGTCTCCTTGGTCTGTCAGTACTGTCCTGCGTCCTCTGCGTCTCCTTGGTCTGTCAGTGCTGTCCTGCATCCTCTGCGTCTCCTTGATCTGTCAGTGCTGTCCTGCATCCTCTGCATCTCCTTGGTCTGTCAGTGCTGTCCTGCATCCTCTGCATCTCCTTGATCTGTCAGTGCTGTCCTGCATCCTCTGCGTCTCCTTGGTCTGTCAGTGCTGTCCTGCGTCCTCTGCATCTCCTTGATCTGTCAGTGCTGTCCTGCGTCCTCTGCGTCTCCTTGATCTGTCAGTGCTGTCCTGCATCCTCTGCGTCTCCTTGATCTGTCTGTGCTGTCCTGCGTCCTCTGCGTCTCCTTGGTCTGTCAGTGCTGTCCTGCATCCTCTGCGTCTCCTTGGTCTGTCTGTGCTGTCCTGCGTCCTCTGCGTCTCCTTGGTCTGTCAGTACTGTCCTGCGTCCTCTGCGTCTCCTTGGTCTGTCAGTGCTGTCCTGCATCCTCTGCGTCTCCTTGATCTGTCAGTGCTGTCCTGCATCCTCTGCGTCTCCTTGGTCTTCAGTGCTGTCCTGCATCTCTGCTCTCCTTGACCTCTGCGTCTCCTTGATCTGTCAGTGCTGTCCTGCATCCTCTGCGTCTCCTTGATCTGTCAGTGCTGTCCTGCATCCTCTGCGTCTCCTTGGTCTGTCAGTGCTGTCCTGCGTCCTCTGCGTCTCCTTGGTCTGTCAGTGCTGTCCTGCATCCTCTGCGTCTCCTTGGTCTGTCAGTGCTGTCCTGCATCCTCTGCGTCTCCTTGGTCTGTCAGTGCTGTCCTGCATCCTCTGCGTCTCCTTGGTCTGTCAGTGCTGTCCTGCGTCCTCTGCGTCTCCTTGGTCTGTCAGTGCTGTCCTGCGTCCTCTGCGTCTCCTTGATCTGTCAGTGCTGTCCTGCATCCTCTGCGTCTCCTTGGTCTGTCAGTGCTGTCCTGCATCCTCTGCGTCTCCTTGGTCTGTCAGTGCTGTCCTGCGTCCTCTGCGTCTCCTTGATCTGTCAGTGCTGTCCTGCGTCCTCTGCGTCTCCTTGGTCTGTCAGTGCTGTCCTGCGTCCTCTGCGTCTGTCTCTGCGTCTCCTTGGTCTGTCAGTGCTGTCCTGCATCCTCTGCGTCTCCTTGGTCTGTCAGTGCTGTCCTGCGTCCTCTGCGTCTCCTTGGTCTGTCAGTGCTGTCCTGCATCCTCTGCGTCTCCTTGGTCTGTCAGTGCTGTCCTGCATCCTCTGCGTCTCCTTGGTCTGTCAGTGCTGTCCTGCATCCTCTGCATCTCATTGATCTGTCAGTGCTGTCCTGCGTCCTCTGCGTCTCTTTGATCTGTCAGTGCTGTCCTGCATCCTCTGCATCTCCTTGGTCTGTCAGTGCTGTCCTGCATCCTCTGCGTCTCCTTGGTCTGTCAGTGCTGTCCTGCGTCCTCTGCGTCTCCTTGATCTGTCAGTGCTGTCCTGCGTCCTCTGCATCTCCTTGATATGTCAGTACTGTCCTGTATCCTCTGCATCTCCTTGGTCTGTCAGTGCTGTCCTGCATCCTCTGCATCTCATATCCTTGGTCTGTCAATGTCATGCTTACACTGTCACCATTCCTCTGTTTTATTGCTTCATTTGTGTCACTATCTTGACTTTATGGGAACTAATTACTGTAGGAATCTCTGGCTATTCCTATTTCAGGAAACCCTTCTATCACATAACTGCCACAGGTTTCCTTCCTAAGTTCCACATCTTCTCATATTGCTCTTATATTAGAAATTTCTGCCAGGCGTGGTAGCGTACACCTTTATTCCCAGCACTCGGGAGGCGGAGGTAGGAGGATCACCATGAGTTCAAGGCCACCTTGAGAATACATAGTAAATTCCAGATCAGCCTGGGCTAGAGTGAGACCCTACTTCAGGAAAAAAAAAAAAGAAGAAGAAGGAAAAATAAAGAAATTTCTAAGAGCTCTCATCATCTATAGGACAAAATTTAAAAAAAATTTTTTGTTCATTTTTATTTATTTGAGAGTGACAGAGAGAGAGAGAGAGAGAGGCAGAGAGAGAGAGAGAGAATGGGCGTGCCAGGGCTTCCAGCCACTGCAAATGAACTCCAGACGCATGCGCCCCCTTGTGCATTTGGCTAACATGGGTCCTGGGGAATCAAGCCTTGAACCGGGGTCCTTAGGCTTCACAGGCAAGCATTTAACCGCTAAGCCATCTCTCCAGCCCTAGACAAAATTTTAATACCTTTGCAATGTGTGTAGAATCTTTTGAAGACTGTGTGTGTGTGTGTGCGCGTGCGCTTAAAAGGCACATGTTGAAATCTTTAAGTAACTATAAAATATATTCAAGTGATTTAACAAGAGAAAAAAGGGGGCGGGGCTGTGATGATGTCTTCCTGCATAAGAGTGCTTGCCACAAGCATTAGGGCTTGAGAGTCCCTGAGTTTGATTCCCCATGACACACATGTCTGTAACCCCAGTCCTATGGGGAATGGAGACCCAAAAATTGCTGAGGCTTGTAAAAACTGTCTTCAGAGAGACTCCTCAAGGGAGTATTTGGGTGAGTGATAGAGGAAGGATATCCAATGTTGGCCTCTCCTGTATGTACCACACTTACAGGCCCACATACTATATACCATACTACACATGCAAAAATAAAGTCTCAATATTGGTAATTGTGAGTCTGAAAGTTAAACAAGTTTTTGTCGTATTACTCATTTCTTTTTTTTAAATTTTTTTTATTTTTTATTTTCTTGAGGTAGGGTCTCACTCAGATCCAGGCTGACCTGGAATTAACTATGTAGTCTCAGGGTAGCCTCGAACTCACGGCAATCCTCCTACCTCTGCCTCCCAAGTGCTGGGATTAAAGGCATGCGTCACCACATCCAGCTCATATCTGTTTTATAATGTTTCTAAATTTTTATTTATTCATTTGCAAGCAGAGAGAGAGAGAATGGGTGCACCAGGATCTCTAGCCACTGCTGTTGAACTCTAGATTCATGCGCCACATTGTGCACCTTGATGTACGTGGGTACTAGGGAATTGAACCTAGGTTGTTAGGCATTGTAGGCAAGTGCCTTAACCACTGATCCTCCTCTCCAGCCTCTTATGTACTTAATAAAAAAATAGTTTCATTTGTTTGTAAGTAAGATGAGGAAGAGAGAAAGTATGGGTATACTAGGAGCTCTTGCCACTGCAAACAAACTCCAGGTGCATGTGCCACTTTGTGCATCTGGCTTTTCTTGGGTACTGGGGAATTGAACCCTGGCCAATATGGTTTGTAAGCATATACCTTTAACTGTTGAGCCATCTCCCCAGTCAGTCATATCTTTTTTTAAAAATGAGAGGGATTAGCTGGGCATGGTGGCACATGCTTTTAATCCCAGCACTTGGGAGGCAGAGGCAGGTGGATTGCCATGATTTCGAGGCCAGCCTGAGATTACATAGTGATTTCCATGTCAGCCTAGGCTAGAGTGAGACCCTACCTCAACAAACAAACAAACAAAAATAAAAGTGAGAGGGAAGCAGTTGGGTGTGGTAGTTTATACCTATAATCTAAACACGTGGGAAGCTGAGGTAGGAGGATTGCTGTACATCCCAGGCCAGCCTGGGCTACATAGTGAGTTTCAGGTTAGTCTGGCCTCAAAAAAAAAAAAAAAAAAAAAGAGAGAGAGAAAAAATAGTCACACTGTAGTTCTAGCTTATCTTTCTAATCTGCTCTTCAATAAGCTTTTTTGGGGGGTAGAGGGGAAACGTTTACATTCATGCACATATAAATACTTCTTCCTCATGTCTGATACATCCTGGTGCGTGGTATGCTGTGTTCTTTTATGCTTGTATGCTTCTGTCTGTGCCGTGCTTCTCTCTGTCTAAGCTGGGCTTATCTCCTGTGTTCTCTGCTTGTTTTGCTAATAAGACACAGTTTTGACTCTTCCAACACTGATCAATAAATGTTTAGTGCGTAGGCCACTTCTGTATTTCTGCTGCATTTTCAAAAATATTTATTTACTGGCTGGAGGGATGGCTTAGTTAAGGTGTTTGTCTGCAAAGCCAAAGGACCCAGGTTCGATTCCCCAGGACCCACATAAGCCAGATGCACAAGAGGGTGCACGCATCTGCAGTTCATTTGCAGTGGCTGGTGGCCCTGGCATGCCCATTCTTTCTCTCTCTCTCTCCCTCTCTTTCTCTCTGTCAAATAAATAAATAAAAATAAAAATAGTTATTTAAGGAGAGAGAAGGGACAGATAGAGAAAGAATGGATGCGCCAGGGCCTCCAGCCACTGCAAATGAACTTCAGATGCATGCACCACATTGTGCATCTGGCTTACGTGGGTCCTGGGGAATGAAACATGGGTCCTTTGGCTTCACAGGCAAGTGCCTTAACCACTAAACATTTTTCCAGCCCCTACTGCTGCATTTTGTAAGAGTGTTTTGAGCTAGAACTTTCCATGATGTGCCATAGTTGTTGACTTGTATAGGTCACTCAGCGGGTAGGTCATTTAAATTCGATGAGAGAAGGGCCTAGGATTTCTGGGGTCTTACATAGCAGATTAATAATCACTAATCACACTGAACATAGCTACTTGTTTCTTTTGCTAGCTTCTAGTTAACACTATCACTCAAATACTGACCTAATGAAAGATCTTTTACCATAGCTGGACTCATTTTTTGTGATTCTTCTCCCAACAAAAGGGTCATTTTCCTGAGCTGGGCATGGTGATGTATGCCTTTAATCCCAGCACTTGGGAGGCAGAGGTAGGAGGATTGAGGATTGCCATGAGTTCAAGGCCATCCTGAGAATACAGTGTGAATTCCAGGTCAACCTGGGCTAGACTGAGACCCTACCTTGAAAAACAAAAACAAAAAACAAAAAACAAAAAGTCATTTTCCTGCCCTGCCTCATGGGTTCTCTGGTAAATACACTTTAGACTGGGAACCTGGGAGATTCTTTAACTCAGGGATTTTCAGTCTGTGGAAATTGTGTGAGTTCACTTTGAAAAACCTCCACCAAAGACTTGTGGTGGATTTTCATGAATAAGGACCATAGTTCTAGATTGGTCCCATCCCACTTCTGTGGAGAGAAAACGGAGATCTGCAAAGTTCATTGGTTTGCCCCATATCCTGCAGCTAAAAAGCAGCAGCAGGAGGCCCACAGCTGTGACCACAAAAGCATCTCCACGATTCAACCTTCTCATCTATCTTTTTCCCAAGGACTCCCAAAGACCAAGGGGGACAGCTCCCCTTGAATCTGGAGGGGTTCTGTTTCTTAGATCCAGACCCACGCCTGAGGTTCCTTTCAATCAGAATTTCTAATTCTTTCTTTTAATATTTTATTTATTTATTTGAGAGAGAGAGAGAGGAGAGAGAAAGAGGCAAATAGAGAGAAAGGGCATGCCAGGGCCTCAAGCCACTGCAAACGAATTCTAGATGCATGTGCCCCCTTGTGCATCTGGCTTACAGGGATCCTGGGGAATCGAGCCGGGGTCCTTAGGCTTCGCAGGCAAATGCTGGAACCACTAAGCCATTTCCCCAGCCCAGAATTTCTAATTCTAAATGGCAGAGGTTTCCTCCTCACAAGACTGATAGAGATTTTCTCTGACATGGAAAAAAAGACAGGTGAGAAAGCCAGTAATACTGTGAGCTTGTTTCCTTTTCCAACATTTCAAGTTTGAATGTCTCCACATTGTGTGAATTTGCTTTAGTTGATTTTACAATGAGTTTTCAGAGACTCCCTGGTTGTGTTTTTATAAGAGGAGAGGAACACAGAATACCAGGCCGGCAGGGTTGGACCAAGAGACTAACAAAGACAGTATTGTACTGTGCATGGCAAAGCCAATGAATGAATTCAGGAGACACCTAGATGTGTTTCTAGAGGAGAGCTCAAGGAGGGAGGAGGCTGGAGGAAAGGCAGAAAGGTGGGATTAAGATAAATTAAAATGGGGCCAACTCGTTGGATAAGGGGACCAACTCTTTCTCTTCCTACCGTTGCTTCAATTTCTCATTCTGCTTAGTTGAAAAGTTAAAACTAGTCTTTACGATGTACCTCATGGTTACTCTTCTGCCCCTTACTTAGGAAAAGAAGTTAGTTTTAAGGTTATTCAAAATGTACAGCAGTGTTTTATCACTTGAGTTCTATACCCATTGGCTATTACTGGTAATGTTACGTTTAAATCTGAAAGGAAATCTTGGAATAATCTCATCTAAATATTCTCAAGTTTTAAGTCCTCAGATCAGCAGCCTCAGTGTCATTTGAGAATTAGTTAAGAACACACTTTCTAGGGTCGTCGCCTAGATCAGCTGAGTGAGAAACTTTGGGGATAGGATCCAGCAGTGTTTTTGGGTTTTTTTTAGGGGAAAAAAAAAAAAAACACAGAACAGAACAAAAACTCCAGCTTCAGATCGACAGCTCCTAGTCTGACCCTATCTTTTATCCATTGGAGAAACTAGTGTGACCATGTGTAAGTTAGAAAGTGACAGGAGAACCCAGGTCTTACAATTTCCAATTCTCATAGCTCTCCTTGCTCAGAGGAGCAAGGTGGAGCAGGTGCTAATTCCATGAGCAGAATGAGAATGTCAACCTAGTGAAGAAACAGTACCTGACAGTAGTAGTCACTTCATTGAGTGTTTGCTCTGCCGTGCGCTTTACAAGAGCTATTTGAATTTTACCTCATATTAGTCTTGCCTGTGAAATAGTATTTTCACCTTCATTTTACAGGTGAGGAAGGGTCAGAGAGACTCATGTCTGTTTCCTGTAGCAACTGTAGCACATTACCACTGACTTGGCAGCTTAAAACAAATTTATTCTCTCATAGTCCTGAAGGGGAAAGAAAAATAGTTTCACTGGACTGAGATCAAAGTGTTTTTTTTTGTTTGTTTGTTTGTTTTGTTTTGTTTTGTTTTTAACCTTATACTCTCCTTCCGATAGCTCTGTAGGAGACTTTTTTTTTTTTTTTTTTTTGAGGAAGGGTCTTGTTCTAGCATAGGCTGACCTGGAATTAGTCTCAGGCTGCCTCAAACCCACAGTGATCCTCCTACCTCAGCCTCCCAAGAGGTGGGATTAAAGGCATATGCTATCATGCTCAGCTAATATTATTTATTTATTTGTTTATAAGAGAGAATGGGTCTGCTAGGGCCTCTAGCCACTGCAAATGAACTCCAGATGCATGTACCACCATGTGCATCTGGCCTATGTGGGTTCTGGGGAGTCAAACCTAGATCCTTTGACTTCGCAGGAAGTGCCTTAACTGCTAAGCTATGTCTCCAGCCCATGCAGTAGACTATCTTGCTTACTTCAGTTAATATTCCTTACTTATGACTACCTCACTCCACTCTCTGTGTCTGTGGTCTTCTCGTCTATCTCCTTCAGTCTCTCTCTTGTAAGAATGTATGGGATTGCATTTAATTATAGATTGTCTTATTCCAGATAATTCAGGTTTATCTCTCTAGAGAGAGAGAGAGAGTGATTATGTGTGTGTGATAGGTATGTCTGTGTGTGATAGGTGTGTCTGTGTAATGTGTGTTGTGTACGCATGTGTATAGAGGCTAGAGGAGTGTCCTCTGTTGCTCTTCCACCCTGTGTTTCTGGTTTTTTTTGTTTTTTTTTTTTTTTTTCCCCCGAGGTAGGGTCTCACTCTAGCCCAGGCTGACCTGGAATTCACTATGTAGTCTCAGGGTGGCCTCGAACTCTGCGATCCTCTTACCTCTGCCTCCTGAGTGCTGGGATTAAAGTCACGCACCACTATGCCCATCTTAATTTCTTTTATGGATGGCCTGTTCACTTTTTTTTTTTTTTTCAAGGTAGGGTTTCATTCTAGCCCAGGCTGACCTGGAATTCGCTATGTAGTCTCAGGGTGGCCTTGAACTCACCATGATCCTCTTACCTCTGCCTCCCGAGTGCTGGGATTAAAGGTGTGCGCAGAAAGAGGCAGAGAGAGGGAGAAAGAGAGAAAGGAGGGAGAAAGAGAGAAAGGGTGCAGCAGGGCCTCCTCCCACTGCAAACTAACTCTAGATTCATGTGCCTCCTTGTGCAGCTGGTTTACATGGGTCCTGGGGAATTGAACTGAGGTCCTTTGGCTTTGCAGGCGAATGCCTTAACTGCTAAGCCATCTCTTCAGCTCCCCTCCTTTTTTAAAAAAAATTTTGAGACAGAGAGGAAGAGAATGGGTGTGCTAGAGCCTCTAGCCACTGCAAATGAACTCCAGACGCATGTACTGCCTTGCACATCTGGCTTACATGGGACCTGGAGAATTGAACCTGGGTCCTTAGGCTTTGCATGCAAGCACCTTAATTGCTAAGACATCTCTCTAGTCTTCTGTTCATTTTTTTTTTTCCTGAGGTAGGGTCTCACTCTGACCCAGGCTGACCTGGAATTCACTACGTAGTCTCAGGGTGGCCTCAAACTCACAATGATCCTCCTACCTCTGTCTCCCAAGTGCTGGGATTAAAAGCGTGTGCCTCCCAGCCCCCTCCCCGCTTGTTCACTTTTTATTACATATTGGATACTTGGGTTAAGCTTTTGCCTGAATATGTTTTCCATTCTCATGGGAATTACTGTGTCCTGTGGTAATTGTATGCTAACTTTAGAAGGTACTCAGGTATTCTGTCTTTTATCAGGTGACTTGAATTCTTAGCATGATATTGATAGCTCATTCACTTATAATGAAAGAACATTCTCACAAGATGGAGTCTTAATGGCTCTTCTGATCTCGATACCCACGATTTCAGATAGTAATGAGAAGGGATGGTAGAGTATAGAGGAAGAGTTCCGGCTATCCTGGTTAGGTTATCCCCTGAGTGAGCTTGAGTAAGTTGGTCACCTCAGCTCTCTGGTGAGGTGAATTAGATGATCTCTCTGGCTTTCTTCCTGACTTAACATTCTACAACTATGAGAAAGTCTGAAAAGCTAACTTTGTGTTAAATCCCAGAGTTTGTGGGTTTTTTTTTTTTTTTTTTTTAGCAGTTTGTCCTTGATTCTGTCTGATTCTGATTCCTGTGCCACAGACATGGTTTACCCATTTATCTATTTTATTGTGGCCTGCTAGCTTCCAGGTACTGCACTCAGCACTGGAGAGAAACGTATTAAACAGTTAATTACAATATTAAGAGATTGTAACCTTTTTAAATTGATGAGAATGCCCAGAGAAGAAGAGCTCAGGGCAGAGATTACATTTGGGTTGGATCTTCTGATGACTGGGTGTTTGCTGGAGAAGAACATTCCATATAAAGGACCAGTATGGATAAAGTCAGATTTTTTTTTTTTTTTTTTTTTTTTTTTTTTTTGAGGTAGGATCTTTCTCTAGCCCAGGCTGGCCTGGAATTCACTATATTTACTATGTAGTCTCAGGCTGGTCTTGAACTCACAGAGATCCTCTTACTTCATGCTCCCTAGTGCTGAGATTAAAGGTGTGCACCACCACCATGCTTGACTTTCTTCCTTGTTTGTTTCTTTTTTTGTTTGTTTGTTTGTTTGTTTTGTTTTGTTTCTCGAGGTAGGTCTCACTCTAGTCCAGGCTGACCTGAAATTCACTATGGAGTCATAGACTGGCCTCAAACTCTCAGCAACCCTCCTACCTTAGCCTTCTGAGTACTGGGACAGACTCAAGTTTCTGAGTTAAGGGGGTTTACTGCATTTTTTGAGGAGTCTTGGTCAAGATCTGTGTTTTCTCCATTGTAGTTGCTTACTTTGGGCTTTTGCAAACACTGCTGTCCTTCTAAGAGTTTCAGTTACATAAAAATATTAGCAGTATCAAAATTTTACAATATGATCACCACAGCCCAAACTAGATCTCTACCATTTGATTAGAAATATATATGGAAGGCTTTGTGTTTTCAACTGCCTACTTCCCAGCCCCCCCACCCTTCATGAGGGGCCATTGTACAGCTCTTTCCATGGTCACTGTTCTCTTCTCTTTTACTGGAGGGCAAAACTAGGGCAGAGAAATAATTTTTATTCACTTCTGAAAGGTTACAGTAATAAAGAAACTCTTGTTAACATCAGAGAATGTTGCAGCCAAGAGTTTTCACAGTCTGGCATTGTTTATTTTACATGTAATTTGGAACCTTCTGCACTCTTAAAATATTGGCACAGAAATGTTTTAACTCTTGCAGTACTTCACTATAGGCAGCAGCTGTGTGGTGTCAGGGGTAGCAGGGCTCTGGAGAGCCATTTGTCCTTTTCCTGTTGGAGAGAGAAATGGAACACATGCTTGTGTGTGTGTGTGTCTCACACACATGTGCCCATGTGCATATACATTCATTCATGGGTACCTTTACCTCTACCCTTACCTCAGCATTGAGAATAAGAACTTTCTGTCCTGATGACCTTATATGCTTCCCTTTATTTAGTAATGAGAATGGTGTCACCATCCTGCTTTCCTTTTTGCTATAATTGTCAGGAAGTACAGAGCTCTCCTTATTTAGATACTTTGACAGAACTAAACTTTTTGTTTTGGTTCGATGCATACTGTGTATGCTCCAAACTATGTGCCAGGTATTTTGAAGACATCTTATTATTTTTCTTTTTTGGTTTTTCGAGGTAGGGTCTCACTCTAACCCAGGCTTCCCTGGAAGTCACTATGTAGTCTCAGGGTGGCCTTGAACTCATGGCTATCCTCCCAAGTGCTGGGATTAAAGGTGTGCGCCACCATGCCTGGCTTGCAGACATATTATTTACTTTTATTATTTATTATTTATTTTTATTTTTCTTCAGTTTTTCAAGGTAGGGTCTCACTCTGGTCCAGGCTGACCTAGAATTCACTATGTAGTCTCAGGGTGGCCTCGAACTCATGGCAATCCTCCTACCTCTGCCTCCCAACTGCTGGGATTAAAGGCATGCACCACCACGCCCAGCCCAGACATCTTATTTAATTCCTACAAAAGTTGTTGGGGATAGAGTTGAATGTACCCACACTTTACCACTGAGAACTGAGGGGAAGGGAAGCAAAGCACTTGCCCATGACCATCATACTAAGTCACAAGGCCAGATCTGAATCATATCAAAACTTTATTTAGCCATAAATATATACTTTTTTAAAAAGCCAAGTTCAGGACTGTAGAGATGTCTCAGTGGTTAGGCACTTGCTGGAAAAACCTGACAACCTGGGTTTGATTCTCCAGTACCTACGTAAAGTCAGATATACAAAGTGGTGCATGTGTCTAGAGTTTATTTTCAGTGGCAGGAGGCCTTGGAGTGCCTATTGTTTCTCTCTCTTTTTCTCTCCCTTTGCAAGTGAATAATCAATAAAAACATTTTCAAAAAGCCAAGTTCAGTCTTTTTTTTTTTGTAAGCAAGGGGGAATATAAGTATAATCAGCAAACTAACTTATCAACCTATATGGTAATGGGAATGCAAGTTCATTACTAGTTGGTTCCACCAAAGAGTTTTTGTTGTTTGTTAGGTTAAGATTAAAAACAGTCATTAGGGGCTAGAGAGATGGCTTAGCGGTTAAGGCACATGCCTGTGAAGCCTAAGGACTCAGGTTCGTTTCTCCAGGTCCCACGTAAGCCAGATGCACATGGTGGCACATGCATGTGAAGTTCGTTTTCAGTGGCTAGAGGCCCTGTTGCACCCATTCTCACACACTCTCTGTCTCTAATAAATAAATAAATAAATAAAAATGAAATCATTAAAAAAAAAACAGTCATTAGGATGTTATGAGTTAAGTGGGAAGATGCTCGTCTGAGGGCTAGGCTTTTAGTTCCATGGTCAAATTTGTTCTCAGAATATGGAAGACCTTTCCCCACCTATCTACCTGGCCTTTATTAAGTAACTCAGGTGTTCTCCAGGGCTGTTTTCTGCAACCTTTCTACCTTTGGAATTGTGCTCTGCTGTCTATTATACTCTCCTTCCTCCAAGTCTGGCATTTTCTTCCTTGGCTCCCAAAATGGAGCTTTGACAAAATAGGCAGAGTTGACCACTACCAGGTGAGCTCTTACAGAGCTGTCATCAGGCCCTGCTTTCTCCAGGGTTCTCCAACAAAGGGCCCTTCCCCTATAGTAGTTTGGCTCTGAGCAAAGGCTGCAGGGCTTCATTTACATGTCTGCTCCTGCACACTAGACCTGTTAAAACCAGCCAGTTGATCCCATCCCCTTGGGTCCTGATACATTTCCAGGGCCCACCAGAGGAAGAAGAAAGGCTCATAACTTTCCAGATCTTTGCCTTGAGACAGCTTTGTATCCTTTGGCAGACATCCTTGCTTTTGTTTTGTGAACTGTAAGAGTTGTCCCCATGATGGAGAATCCAGGTTAGTATATGCACATGAAATTCTGGACCAGGGCAGCAGGCCTTTCTCCCCAAATCTAGTGAAAACCCCTATGTTCCTGCTGCTCACCTCTCAGAGAAACAGCATTCATTGTTGAAAATACAGAGGCTAGCTCCCAGATTCTCAAGCACCTGGACTTTGTCGCTAGGCAGATGGGTTGTAGTTCCATCTCTACCACAATGTGGCCTTAAAATCCTGAGCCCTGGGCTGGAGAGATGGCTTAGCAGTTAAGGCATTTGCCTGCGAAGTCTAAGGACCCCGGTTCGATTCCCCAGGACCCACGTAAGCCAAGAGGGCTCATGCGTCTGGAGTTCATTTGCAGTGGCTGGAGGCCTTGGTGCATTTATTCTCTCTTTCTCTCTGCCTCTCTCTCTCTCAAATAAATAAAGAAATAAAATATTTTTTAAAAAAGAAATCCTGAGCCCATCTCTTTAACCTTTCATTGCCTCCATTCTTTTCTCTATTAGTCATACATTATTGGGTGACTTCAGCGATAACAGTACAGTACTTGGAACATATGAGGCACTGATAAATGAGAGCTCTCAGTGCTGTATGCAGACCTTTTTTTGATAGTATTTCATATAAGTATAAAGGGAAGTGTATGTATCTGTCATACCTCACTGGGTTCTGAAGGATGGAGACATGTTTTTTATTTTTATATTTTTAGTATTTTATTTTTGTTTATTTATCTGGGAGCATGAAAGAGGGAGAGGGAGGGAGAGAATGGGTGTGCCAGGGCTTCTAGCCACTGCAAATGAAGTCCAGATGCATGCGCCACCTTGTACGTCTGGCATACATGGGTCCTGGGGGATCGAACCAAGGTCCTTGGGCTTTGCAGGCATCGCTCCAGCCCTGTAGACATGTTTTTATCTTTGTCCCTTCATCTAGATGGCCTAGGCAGGCTCATAGCAGGGACAGCTGCTGTTGAGCCAACCCCTACGGGTGACTTGGGCAGAGTGGGATACTCATGAATGCTTTAGTTTCTTCATCTGTACAAGGGGAAATACTAACCCCTTATTTTGTAACCTTTAAGGACAAACTTAAAACAAAATGCTGAAGTGTTTGGAGCCCTTTGAAAGGGAGGGTACTAGGGAAATTAATGATGTTTTTTCTGTTCTTGGGAAAGCCCTTTGTGGTTCCCAGTGAATAAATTATTTGGAGTGAGTTTTCTAACACCTCCTACTCCACTATTCACTGCAGTTTTTTTTTTTTTTTTAATAACTGTCTGCTGTAATGCTTCTTTGCTCTTGACTTATAAAGACATACATTTTGGGGGTTGGACTTTTGACCCTTTTCTGCTCCCTGGAGAGAAATTTCTATCAGAATAATAAAAGGTGTAAACTGTGTTATACCTTTTCTAGACCTTGGGCATTTGAGCTGCTGGGGTCAATAATTGACAGGCTCATGGTATGTTCATGGTTATAGTGGGGAGTAAAAAAAAAAGGTTCCCATTATGTGCTCAGTGGCTTTCTGTGTGTTTCCCATTCCATTCTTTTTCAATCTGCCCAGTGCCCTTTGCTATGAATCTTTGAATTTCAAATGAACCATTGTCTTTGACGCTTTGAGTACAGATAGAAATGGGTACCCACTTCTCTTCACAAGACAGGAAGGCTGGCGGGGCATGGTGGAGCACACCTTTAATCCCAGCACTCAGGAGGCAGAGGTAGGAGGATCCCCGTGAGTTCAAGGCTACCCTGAGACAACATAGTGAATTCCAGGTCAACCTGAGCTGAGCTAGAGTGAGACCCTACCTCAAAAAAACAAACAAACAAAAAAGACAAGAAGGCTTTTATCATCTGCTCTGCATTAGATCCCAAGGTATGTCACCTGTTAATGAAGAGACTCTAGTGGAAGAGGGCTTGTTTTGTCCCTGTCTCACCCATTTTGGTGCATGTGGGGGCCTGTAGTTCATATGGAGAATGGGCTTCATATGCTCCTTCCCTCTCAGTCCCAGATGCCCTGGGGCATCATGATGAGCTCACCCAGTGCCCATGTTCAGGGCATTGCCTGGAGATAACAGAGAGGTGCAAAACCTGGTCTTGTCCTCCAGAAATTTATTTTTTTATTTTTATTTTATTTTCTCAATTTTTATTAATATTTTCCATGGTTATAAAAAATATCCTGTTAGTACCCTCTAGCAAACATCCCTGCTTCTGTCCCTGAGCAGTCTTTTCAAAAGCTTGTGAGCTTCTATTCTAATAGCAGCAGGATCCCAACTTCTCACATTTAAATGCCACATAGCACTTACCTTGTGACCTTCAACGACAGGTTCCATGTGACATGTGGTAGTTTGAATGATTGTCTCCCAGTGGATTCAGGAGGTTTTTTTTTTTTTTTCTTAAATATGGAACGCTTCACAAATTTGCATGTCATCCTTGTGCAGGGGCCATGCTGATCTTCTCTGTATCATTCCAGTGTTAGTATATGTGCTGCTGAAGCGAGCACGGATTCAGTTTTATTCCACCTTGTAACTTGGGTTTACCGCTGCCTGGCTGGAGGAGGTGTCACTGTGGGTGGGTCTGCAATTCCAGCCTAAGGTATGCAGAGTGCTTGAGCTCTGCCTGGGGTGCCTGGAGTGTGCTTATGAGTGGTTGCTTTTTTCTCTGCATGGACCTGTGAAGGGGACCAACTTCTGCCATTATGGAACTTCCCCTGGATCTGCAAGCTTCGATAAACCTTGTTCCTCCCATAAACTGTCTGGTCTGGAGCTTCATCCTAGAGATGTGAAGCTGAGTACAACATAGCACTACTGTATTACCTGATGTACTTCAGTTGTTCTGTTTTGTGTCTTTCCCCATTCTGGAACTGTCTGCTGTTCATGGCTGTAGCCTTAGCTTCTAAAACGGTGAGCAGTGCATGGTTGGCATGGAATATACATTTGATGAAGGTGTAATTGAATCTTTTCCTCTGGCTGAGTGCCACACACATGTAATCCCAGCACTTGGGAAGTAGAGGCAGGAGGATCAGGAACTCACTCCACTACATGTGGTGGTCCAGGCCAGCCTGTGCTACATGAGACACTATCTTTAAAAAAAAGTTTAAAAATGGGCTGGAGAGATAGATTAGCGGTTAAGGTGTTTGCCTGTAAAGCCTAAGGACTCATATTCAACTCTTCAGGTCCCATATAAGCCAGACACACAAAGATGAGGCAAGCATGAGGTCGCACATGTGCACAAGGGGGTACATGTATCTGGAGTTCAGTTGCAGTGGCTGGAGGCCCTGGCATGCCAGTTTGTTCTCTCTCTCTCTCTCTCTTTCTGTCTCTCATTTAAAAAAAAAAAAAAAAAGCCAGTCTGTAGGGCTTGCCTCCAAAAAAGGGGAGATAGTTTCATTTATTTAGTCAAGGAATACCTTTGTCCTCACCACATGTTAATCACTAATATAGTAGAAAAAAGTGAATTTACAGGGCTTACAAAATGCTTAATACCCGTAAGAGAAATGAGGTTGACTCTTTCTTGTGCAGTTCCAAACCAAATAGATAAACAAGTAAGATACTAGTTCACCTGCTATTTTATTTTGCTTTTGTTTCAAAATCCCTAAAGAAGCGGTCTCAGAGAGGGCTGAGTGTGAAGGGAAGATGGGGCAGGTGCTTAAGGGAGGAACAGAGATAGTATGCAGGCACAAGTCAGGCTGTTTGGGCTGCGATCCCACCCAGCCATGTGGCCTTCATCAAGGGACTTAATCTCTATCCTTCAGTTCCTATCCATAAAATAGGGATGGCTGTAGGACCCAGCCTCATGTTCTAAAATACTACGAGTCAATTAGATTATCACATGTGAGGCTTTTGATAGTTATTATTTCTAGTTTTGTTACTTAGTAGTAAGCATTTTTGCCTCATATGTATGTAAAAAGAAAAAGAAGCCATAAAAAGTAAAAGAAGCTGGGTGTGGTGGCACACGCCTTTAATCCCAGCATTTAGGAGGCAAAGGTAGGAGGATCACCATGAGTTTGAGGCCTCCCTGAGACTACATAGTGAATTCCAGGTCAGCCTGGACTAGAGTGAAACCCTACCTTAAAAAAACCCAAAAAAAAAAAAAAGAAATAAAAAGAAAAAGAAATGAAGGAAGGAAGGAAGAAAGGTAGTCAGACAGTTTTGATGGAAAAATAGGCTCAGGGTGATTTGTCTTTAGACCCACAACGTGGGGATATGGCTCCTGGGACCTAAATTGTGCTTAGCTGACAGTGCAGTTTCTTTAGAGTCTTGAATGCTCCAAAGAGATTTCTTTAAAAGATACAAAATTCTAGGGAGATTTTCTTTTTCCTTTTGATAAAATACCATTCTAAGAACATTTTACTAAAAAAAAAAAAAAAAACAGAAAAGAGAAGTACTCTTAGAGATAGAGTCACTTTCACAGGTCACAAGGCCAAATGTCAGTTCCATTTGTAAGGGTATCTGAACTTCTGCCTGCCTCTGAACCTCCGTACTCCAGTGGGAGTAATCTTACAACTTTTATATTGGTCCACATCAGCCATTTCCAGGTCACTTCTATAGGATCTTTTAGGATATCCACTGAATGGCAAGTCTGTTTGAGCCTTAAAAGAATGTTGTCCTAGAATTCAAGAGGCTGAGGCAAAAGAATCACCCAAACCTAGAAGTTCAAGACCAGCATGAGCAACACAGTGAAACCCTGTCTCACAACAACAACAAAAAACTTGTTGAATTCATAGTCAGAAGACCGTGTTTCTGTAAACTTCTGACCATTTATGAGCTGAGTGATAACTGAGCAAGTCACTTGACCTTTCTGAGTCTTTTTTTCCCTTATTTCTACAGCATAGGACAACCTCTTTCTCAGGTTAGGGTATGGTCAGTATTTTGAAAATTATCTAACTCCAAGCCAGGTGTGGTGGCACACTCCTTTAATCCCAGCACTTGGGAGGCAGGGGTAACTGGAGGATCACCATGAATTCGAGGCTACCTTGAGACTCATAGTGAATTCCAGGTCAGCCTGGGCTAGAGTGAGACCCTACCTTGGAAGACTAAAAATAAAACAAACAAAAAAAAATTTGTCTAACTACAGGGCTGAAGAGATGGCTTAGCGGTTAAGGCATTTGCGTGCAAAGCCTAAAGACCCAGGTTTGATTCCCCAGTACTCACATAAGCCAGATGCATAAGGTGGTACATGTGTCTGGAGTTTATTTGCAGTGCTTAAATGCCTTGGCATACCTGTTCTCCCCCCCCCCCAACAATAAATAAATAAATAAATAAATAAATAAAAATATTTAGGGTGTTTTTGGTTTTTTAAAGTAGGTTTCACTCTAGCCTAGGCTGACCTGGAATTCACAATGTAGTCTCAGGGTGGCCTCAAACTCACGGCGATCCTCCTACCTCTGCCTCCTGAGTGCTGGAATTAAAGGCATGTGCGCCACCACGCTTGGTTTATTTAAAATATTTAGAAAAAAATTGTCTAACTCCACATGTAAGGACATAGATGTGAAAGAAAAACATTCTGTGACCCATGGCAATGTCTGCTTTATTATTTCAGTGTAGACTTCGCCTGACCTGCTGTGTCCGGGTGGAGTCACCTGTTAACATGTGTGAAGAGGAAAGTAGAGCTGTGGGATGACGGGACTAGGAACCGTAATCTGGCACAGGACTAGATTTTGGATCCTCTAAGAAAGTGTTGAGATCTAGGTGACATGGATCAAATTAATTTAGGATTACTGAATGGGGAAAGATACTGGAGCTCAGCTGGTAGAGTACTTGCCTAGCAGGCACAAACCCTGGGATTTCAATCCCAGCACCATATAAAACCAAGTGTGATGGTGCACACCTGTAATCCCAACACATGGAAGGTGGAGGCAGGAGGAACAAAAGTTCAAGGCAAGCTGAGCGCCTTTAATCCCAGCACTCGGGAGGCAGAGGTAGGAGGATCACCGTGAGTTCGAGGCCACCCTGAGACTACATAGTGAATTCCAGGTCAGCCTGGGCTAGAGTGAAACCGTACCTCGAAAAACCAAAAAAACAAAAATAAAAAAAAATAAAAGTTCAAGGCTTCTTTAGTTGCATGGAGTGGTTGAGGCCGGCCTCAGCTACATGGAACCCTGTCTCAAAGAACAAGTATAGGAGGCAGCGATCTCAGTGTTGCCCTTAGGCTCTCTAGACTGTTTAGGACCTCAGCATTCATGACGATGACATTGCTTTGATTTCATTAGCAAAGAGTTCACTAACTTGATTTGTGTGTTTTTACGTTTTTGACTTAATGTTTGTGCAGTTAAGATGGCCGGTTGTGATGGGGAACAAGCATCCTGAAGTTTTTCACTGTACCCAGACTGTCTGAGTTTAATAGAAAATCATTAAAAATGCAAAGTTGTGCCTGCAGCTTTCTGTACTCATAAATGTAGTTGTGAGGCCCAGGGTGTAGTTAAGAGCCTGCGAATATCTCTGGAAACTTGTTTGTGGCATCACCGTCTCACTGACAGTCATCTGGCCCCGTGGCTGACAGGTAGAATCTAGAGGACCAGAAGAATGGCTTCTGTTGACATGTAGTGAACAAATGACTGAAAAGGGGTTTCTGGCTCCTTGGTGTGCTGCTCCTCTGCTCCCCTGGAGACGCCTGCTGGGCTCAAGCTATGTACACATTTTGCTCATATTACATCTTATCCAAGTAAGATTTTCCATTACCACAGCATAGGAGACAGGAGCACAGCGATTGCTAAAACCCTGCAAGACTGGTTGTCTACACTTAGTGCTGCCAGGGTCAGAAAGTCATCATTGTATGATTGCAGATAATCATTGCATTCTTTCTTCACCTTTCTTCTCTCTCTACTTTCTCCATTCATGTCTGATAATGTGCAGGTCATGGCCTCAACTGTTCTGCATCCACATGAAAACCAATCCTGTCGATCCTGCGTTATGCATTTGTTTTGTTTTTGGAAATAGGATCTCATATAACCCAAGCTGTCCTTGAACCTACTGAGTAGCAGAGACTGACCTTGTATGTTTCTCAAGGTAGATTCTCTCACTCTAGCTCAGGTTGACCTGGAACTCACTCTGAGATAGTCCCAGGCTGGCCTTAAACTCACAGCGATCCTCCTACTTCTGCCTTTCTGGGGATTAAAGACATGTGCCACCATGCTCAGCTTTTTTGTTTGTTTTTATTTTTCAAGGTAGGGTCTTACTCTAGCTCAGGCTGACTTGGATCTTACGATGTAGTTCCAGACCAGCCTTGAACTCACAGAGATCTTCCTACCTCTGCCTCCCTGGGATTAAAGGCCATGCCTAGCTTTGATATTCTGAAATCCCTTTTGTTTTGTTTTTCAAGATAGGGTCTCCCTCTAGTCCAGGCTGCCCTGGAATTCACTATATAGTCTCAGGGTGGCCTCAAACTCATGGTGATCCTCCTACCTCTGCCTCCCAAATGCTGGGGTTAAAGGCGTGCACCACCATGCCCAGCTATAGTCTGAAATTCTTGAGGACGAGTATTTTATTCATCTTTTTACCTCCAGCACATACTGTAATGCCCAGAATCTAATAGGCACTTAGTACATACTTAGCAAACCTGAACAAGGAAGTATAGGATTCTGTACACAGGCGATATTCTAACAGGGAACACACATTACCTCATGGTATTGCTGGCTCTGATATACACAAGATTAAGTCATGGGCTGACAGCTATCTGAAAAAGTGTCTATAATAGGAATGCTCTTTTTTAAAAAATTTATTTATTTGAGAGAATGGGAAGGAGAGAGAATTGGTGCACCAGGACTTTCTGCAACTCCAGATACATGTACCACTTGTGCATCTGGCATTACATGGGTACTGGGAAACTGAACTTTGGCCTTCAGGCTTTGCAAACAAGTGCTTTTAACCACTAAGCCGTCTCTCAGCCCCAGGAATGCTCTTATTTAAAAAACTTTTTTGTTTATTTTTATTTATTTATTTGAGAGCAACAGAGAAAGAGGCAGAGAGAGAGAGAGAGAATGGGCGCGCCAGGGCCTCCAGCCACTACAAACAAACTCCGGATGCATGCGCCACCTTGTGCATCTGGTTTACGTGGGTCCTGGGGAATCGAGCCTTGAACCGCAGTCCTTAGGCTTCACAGGCAAGTGCTTAACCACTAAGCCATCTCTCCGGCCCCTAGGAATGCTCTTTTATTATGGTAAACTATGCATCCCAGGATTTATCATTTTAACCATTTATAAATGTACAGTTTAGTGACGTTAAGTCTATCACAATGTTGAATAACAGCCATTACTATCTATTTGCAAAATATTTTTGTCATCCCCAACTCTAACCATTAAATAATAATTTCCAGGCTAGAGAGATGGCTTACCAGTTAAAGCACTTGCCTGCGAAGGCTACAGACCCGGGTCCAATTCCCCAGTATCCATGTAAGCCAGATGAACAAGGTGGCACATGCATCTGGAATTTGTTTGCAGTAGTTAGAGGCACTGGTATGCCCATTCTCTCTCTTTCTGTTTACTTATTTCTCTCTCTTTCTTTAATAAATAAATAAACAAGGGCTGGAGAGATGGCTTAGCAATTAAGGTGCTCGCCTGTGAAGCCTAAGGACCCAGGTTCAATTCTTCAGGTCCCATGCAAACCAGATGCAGAAGGTGACACATACGTCTGGAGTTCATTTGCAGTGGCTGAAGGCCCTGGTGCACCCATTCTCTTTCTCTTTCTCTCTTTTCCTTTCTCTGTCTAAAAAACGAGGGGGAGCCAGGCGTGGTGGTGTATGCCTTAAATCCAAGCACTCGGGAGGCAGATATAGGAGGATTGCCATGAGTTCAAAGCCACCCTGAGACTATTTAGTGAATTCCAGGTCAGCCTGGGCTAGAGTGAAACCCTACCTTGGGGAAAAAAAAAGAGAGACAGAGAGAGAGAATAAGGAAAAAAATAAAATAAACAGAGCTGGAGAAATGGCTTAGCAGTTAAAGTACTTGCCTGCAAAGTCAAAGGACCCAGGTTCAATTCTCCTGGACCCACGTAAGCCAGGTGCACAAGGTGGTGCATGTGTCTGGAGTTCCTTTGCAGTGGCTGCAGGCCCTGCCATACCCATTCTGTCTGCCTCCTTCTCTCTCTCTCTCTCTCTCTCTCTGTCTCTCTCTCTGTCTCTCTCGCTCTCTAATGAATAAAATATTTTTAAAAATAAATAAACAAATAGTTAAAAAAAATAATTCCCCTAATTCTCCTTTTTAACCCCAGATAGCCTGTGTTCTTTCTATGACATACCTGGTCCAAATTCCTTATTACTGGAATCATACAATCTTTGGCTTTCTGTATCTGACTTAGTTCACTAAATATGAAGTTTTCAAGATCCATCTCTATTATAGCATGTAGTATATCAAACTTCTTGCCTTTTTATAACGATGAATTAATATTCTGTCATGGATATTTATACCACAGTTTGTTTATCCATTCATTTGTCATTTGGCACTTAGGTATCTACTCCAGTCCAAGCTTGTGCTTTTTGTATATATACCTATGAGTAGTATTGCTGGGTCATAGGGTAGCTCTGTGTTTAACCTTTAAAAATACTACCAAAGGGCTGGGGATATGGCTTAGTGGTTAAGCGCTTGCCTGTGAAGCCTAAGGACCCCGGTTCAAGGCTCTATTCCCCAGGACCCATGTTAGCCAGATGCACAAGGGGATGCACTCGTCTGGAGTTCTTTTGCAGTGGCTGGAGGCCCTAGCGCGCCCGTTCTCTCCGCCTCTTTCTCCCTCTGTCTGTCGCTCTCAAATAAATAAATAAAAAATAAACAACAACAAAAAAAGGTAACTGCAACACTTTAAAAATAAAATAAAAATTAAAAAAAACTACCAAGTTTTGGGCTGGAGAGATGGCTTAGCAGTTAAGAGCTTGCCTGTGAAGCCTAAGGACCCCGTTCGAGGCTCCATTCCCCACGACCCATGTTAGCCGGATGCACAAGGGGGTGCACGCGTCTGGAGTTCGTTTGCAGTGGCTGGAGGCCCTGGTGCGCCCATTCTCTCTCTCTCTATCTGCCTCTTTCTTTCTCTGTCTGTCGCTCTCAAATGAATAAATAAAAATAACAAAAAAAATTTAAAAAAAATACTACCAAGTTTTTCACAGTGGCTGTACCACTTTACATTCCCTTGTAAGGATTCCAACTTATTTTCCTTTTGTTTATATTTTGAAAGTGTGAGTGGAATTATCTTTTGCTTACACTTCAGATAACTGTCTTGCTTATTGGTTCTACCTTGATTATTGATCAGTAGTGATCACTACTAAGTTGAAATGTTTTCACTTTCCAATCTTGTGTTTTACAACACAACCAAAATATGACCCAAACTGTCATGCACTAGCACTTGTTAACAAGCATAAGGCCTTTCTTGAACTTGGAAGAATACATAATCATTTTTTGGAGAAAATTATATTATTCTTCCTTTGCCTTTATTATAGAGCAGGCAGGGATGAAAGGTTGAGCAATGTTTAACTTAATTATTTCCAGAGTTAATAGGCTGTTGTCTTGTTAGAATGATCCTGATAGTTGCAGCTCTCTGTTCAATCAAAAGCTCTCCTCACGCCAGGTGTGGGGCCCCATGCCATTAATTCTGGCACTCAGAAGGCAGAGATAGGAGGTCTGCTGTGAGTTCAGGGCCACCCTAAGACTACCTCGTGAATTCCAGGTCAGCCTGGGCTGGAGTAAGACCCTACCTCAAAAAAACAGGAAAAAAAGAAGTTCTCTTTCCTTTAGGTTTCTGTGTCAATATGCTCTTGCTAGAACTCAAGCAAGTGCTGGTAATGGAACAGGATGACATAGTCTTGAAGTTTGTTTCAGTGGAAGAGATTGATGTGAGTGAGAGGGGTGTGAGGTTTCAAAGGCCGTGCAAGGACAGAAGTCAGGCCTCTTCTACTAGAGTCAAGTTGTGTTTGAGAACAGCAACAGCAGGTCTGGCTTGGCCCCTCCCCAAATTCTTGTTCTCAGGATATTTTCTTGAAATCTGTAATGTGCACGGACACCACTGCTTCAAGATGTAATTATGGTAGAACATTGGTTCATTCTGTTCATGTGTGCTGACCAGTGTGCTGTCTTTGCCTTCAAGGAGCTCACAGTCTAATGCAGTGCATTGGAGTCAGGCCCATAAACAGATCGTTAAAATAGTACAGTAAGTGTTCCTGGTGGAAGTATAAAAATGCATGTGAAGGAAAAAGCAACAAGTTGTGGGAAGACTTAAAAAGCTTCACAGAAAAATGAGGTGATGCCTTTTCTATAAAATGAGGACAGTAACACCCCTTTTAGGATTGGGAAGATTAAAAAGATAACATATTAAAAGCTTTTAACATAGGTTCTGGTACTTGCTAAACATTCAACAAATGCTAACTGATCTCACTTTCTAACAAATTGATGAATAATTGTGCATCCATTGATTGGGGACAAAAGAGACTGTCCTCAACTAATCTGAGGAAACAAATTCATTGGAAAGTAGCCACAACTCAGAATGGAAAGGCAAGTCTTTAGGAGAGCTCAATTTCTAACATCAAATGTAAGTAATTGGCAAACTGATGGTCAATGCCTACTTCTACATGACAATAGCATGTGGTGTTGATATAGTTACTGTCTAATAAAATACGACTGGCATCTCTTGCATTGCATTATTACCTTGTGATGAGTTTGATATATTCCTTATGCAACTCTAAACACCCTTGATCATCTGTTCATGTCTCTTCTCAGAAGCAAAGAGCCAGTGGCTCAGCTTGGGCTGTGTGCCTATCTCTGTAAAGAGGAGTCTGAGTTCCAGGATGTATAGCTACCCAACTGTTGAGGGAAGCTTAAGTCAGTGACCTAAGGAAGGGTGGAGAGAGGAGAGAGTATCATCTCAGATAGTATCAGAGTAAATCTTGTGATCCTTTGAGGTTGATGGGGAAGAAATCCAGGCCAATTCCTGAGATAGCTTCTAGGTGTTTCTATCATCCATAGAACAGTGAGTGCCTTTGGTCTGTGGTCAGTGCTAACCAATTGTGACTTTATCTGTTCTTCACTGAATTTCTCTCTCTCTTTTTTTTTCCATTTGTTTATTCTGTTATTTTATTTCAAGGCAGGGTTTCCCTCTAGCCCAGGCTGACCTGGAACTCATTCTTGCTCCAGGCTGCTCTTGAACTCATGGTGATCCTCCTACCTCAGCCCCTTGATTGCTCAGATTAAAGGCATGTGGCACCATGCCTAGCCTTTTTAAGTGTGATAGCTGAAAAAATAAAAGTTTAGAAAGACTTTATGTGTATATAGCGTATATGCACATTCATTGGTGTGTGTGCATGATTGTGAAGACCATAAGACAACTTTAGTCATTATCCTCAGGAATCCTTTTTTTTTTTTTGAGACAAGTTCTCTCATTGGCCAGGAATGTACCAATTAACATAGACTGTTGGCCAGCAAACCCCAGGGATCCTCCTGCTTCCACCTCCCCAGCACTGGAATTATAGGCATATGCCACCACATGAAGCATATTTACGTGGATACTTGGGATCAAACTCAGGTCCTCATGTACTTTATTAACTGTGCTATCGTTCCTAGTCCCCACAAAACTTGACCTTTGTATGCAGGGTTTTTTTTTAATGCATTTATTTATTTACTTATTTATTTGCAAGGGAGGGAGAGTGAAAGAGAGAGAGAAAGAATGAGAATATAGGGTGCTCTAGGACCTCCTGCTACTGCAAACAAACTTCAAACACATGTATCACTTTGTGCATCTATCTTTACATGGGTACTGGGAAATCAAACCCATGTCCGTCAGGCTTTACAAGCAAGTGCCTTTAACACTTTATTTATGAGCCATGTCTTCAGCCCCAATTTTTTTCTTTTATATATATCCACTTACAGTTACCTTTTCACATTTCTGGCTTTTATAGGTGTATTAGCTAATTTTTCTCTTTGCTATGACAAAATACCTGACAAGAGAACTCACAGAAGAAGGGTTTATTTTGCCTCACAGTTTTAAATAATGCAGTTCATCTTGGCAGGTTGAGCATGGGGGTGGGAGCAGGGGGTGGCTGGTCATTGTGCATCTGTATGTAGTCAAGAAACAGAAAGAAATGAGTGTTGATATTGAGCTTGTTGTCTCCTTTCCCCTTTTTATCAGCACAGAACTCGAGCTCATGGTTAGTGCTGGTCTTCACTCCTCACTTAAACCTCTTTAGAAACACCTTCACAGACACACTCTGAAGTCTGGATGTGATTCTAATTCCACACAAGTTGGCAGTGAAGACTAATCATCACAAGTGGGTTTGCTTTATTTGGTTTCTCCTTTTTGTGCTGCTAGAGGTGAACCCAGAACCTCACAGATTTACAGCCCTAGACCCCCGCCCCCTTTTCTTTTTTTTTTTTGTTTGGGTTTTTGAGGAAGGGTCTTGCTCTAACCCAGGCTGACCTGGAATTCACTATGTAGTCTCAGGCTGGCCTCGAACTCAGCGATCCTCGTACCTCAGCCTCCCAAATACTGGGATTAAAGGCATCACTACCACACCCAAACCTAGCCCTTTTGCATGTGTGTGTGTATTTTTTTTTTTTTCATGATAGAGAGAGAGACAGAACGAATGAGAATTCGCATGCCAGGGCCTCCAGCCACTGCAATCAAACTGTAGATGCTTGCATCACCTTGTGTGTCTGGCTAACATGGGACCTGGAGGGTTGAACATGGGTCCTTAAGTTTCACAGGCAAGCACCTTCACCACTAAGCCATTTCTCTAGTCTCAAGCCCCCCCCCTTTTTTTTTTTTGTAAATTTGGAGGTAGGATCTCTAAAAGTGACTCAGGCTGGCTTTTAACTCACTCTGTAACCCAAGCAGTCCTTAAACTTGTGATGTGCCTCAGACTTCTGAGTAACTAAGATTACAGGCATGCACCACCAGGTGTAGCTCACATTTCTGATTTATTAGTTCATGATTGGAGACTTGGTAGGATTCTGTTATATCTACCTTATCAAATCTCTCCTCCATCCTGATACTTATTGATTTACTTATTTAGTACTAATCAAGCTACTCTGCTTTGACCTTAAATCTTGTCTTGTTTTTTTTTAATTGATATTTTTTCCAATATTTTAGAGTCATTTCTATTTTACTCTTGTTTCCCAAAGTACAGAAATTAATAAGCTTAGTTTTATGCTTGTGTGATTCTTCATTTCTGATAACTCATCAGAAACTGAAAGATGTCATAGCTTCGAAAAGACGCTAGATTTAGGGACTGGCCATCTGAGTCAAAGCCCCTTTGCTCCACTAGTACTACAAATCGACGTGATTTAGGGGCAAGCCACTTACAATTCTTTGGCTTCTATTTCCTTATTTATAGGATGAGGACAATAATAGCTTTTAGGCTGTGGCTGTAAGGCACAAATGAGATCATAAGCATGAGCATCTTATGAAACGCAGTGTAGAATCATTGTTGCCAACATAATCGTTGTCAGTAGGGATTTTATTTATTTTTATTATTTTTTTTTTTTTGGTTTTTCGGTTTTTCGAGGTAGGGTCTCACTCTAGCCCAGGCTGACCTGGAATTCACTATGGAGTCTCAGGGTGGCCTTGAACTCACAGCGATCCTCCTACCTCTGCCTCCCGAGTGCTGGGATTAAAGGCGTGGCCACCACGCCCGGCTTGTCAGTAGGGATTTTAAATGGTAGTCCCCAGGACTCTTCCTTTAGAGCACTATGCTGAAGTACTGTCTCTCAAAGACTCTTCCAAGCCAGGAGTTTACCCTCCACTTGGACTGTGAGTGAAATTTATCACATGGGGCATAGCCGCAGGCTTCCAGAACACACAGATATCCTGACCTTGAAGAACATGGAGTTGGCATTTAGTCTTCTGAGGACCTTAATGTACTTCAAAAGCTGTTTTTCAGGATAGAGAGATGGCTTAGCAGTTAAGGCACTTGCCTGCAAATCCAAAGGACCCAGGTTTGATTCCCCAGGACCTATGTTAGCCAGATACACAAGGTGGTGCATGTGTCTGGAGTTCGTTTGCAGCAGCTGGAAGCCCTGGTGCATCCAATCTGTCTGTCTGTCTGTCTCTCTCTCTCTCTCTCTCCCCCCCCCCCACTGCTTTTTGTTTTGTTTTGTTTTGTTTTGTTTTTTGGGTTTTTGTTTTTGGTTTTTTTTGTTTTGTTTTGTTTTGTTTTTGGTTTTTCCAGGTAGGTTCTCACTCTAGCTCAGGCCGAACTGGAATTCACTATGTAGTCTCAGGGTGGCCTCCACTCCTTCTCTCTCAAATAAATAAATAAAAATAAAAACAAATTTTTTTGAAAGCTGATTTTCAAGGTGATGATGGACTTAGTGCTGTATTCAATGCCTTGTCAATTAGGTAAATGGTGGTAACTTCCATAGCCAAACTTGTGAAAAGGATTCTTGTACTTTGTTAGTATTCAGAAATTAACCCATTGGGTCTGCAGTTCTGACTGCCAGCCATAGACCTTGTTTTCCAGAATGTTATCAAGCCAGTTATATTTTAAATACTTAGATCTCAATTTTCAAATTTCAAAATAACCAAGACTTTCTTTGAAAAACTAAAAACAGGGCTGGAGATATAGCTTAGCAGTTAAGGCACTTGCCTGCAAAGCCAAAGGACCCAAGCTCGATTCTCCAGGACCCACGTAAGCCAGATGCACAAGGTGGCACATGCATTTGGAGTTGGTTTGCAATGGCTGGATGCCGTGGCATACCCATTCTCTCCCTCCCTCCCTCTCTCTCTTTTTCTCTCTCTCATAAATAAAAATATAAAAAAGTATTGCATTATATAGCAAGCTTCTTGTAGTAAGAATTTGAGAGGGCTGGAGAGATGGCTTAGTGGTTAAGGCGCTTGTCTGTGAAGCCTAAGGACCCAGGTTTGATTCTCCAGTGCCCATATAAGCCAGTTGCACAATGGTGGCACATGCAGCTGGAGTTCATTTGCAGTGGCTAGAGACCCTGGTGTGCCCATTCTCTCCCTGTTTCTGTTTCTAATAAATAAATAAATAATAAATAAATAAAAATAAAATCTTTTTTTGAAAAAAAGAATTTGAGAGCTGGAAAGGTGTCTTAGTGGTTAAGGTGCTTGCCTGCAAAGCCTAAGGACCCAGGTTCGATTCCCCAGTGCCCATGTAAGCCAGTTGCACAATGGTGGCACATGCATCTGGAATTCATTTGCAGTGACTAGAGACCCTGGTGTGCCCATTCTCTCCCTCTCTCTGTTTCTAATAAATAAATAAATAAAAATAAAATCTTAAAAAAAAAGAATTTGAGACTTGGAAAGGTGTCTTAGTGGTTAAGGTGCTTGTCTACAAAGCCTAAGGACCCAGGTTCGATTGCCCAGTGCCCATGTAAGCCAGATGCACATTGTGGCACATGTGTCTGGAGTTCGTTTGCAGTGGCTGGAGGCCCTGGTGTGCCCTTTCTCTCTCTCTCTCTCTCTCTCTTTCAAATAAGTAAATAAAAATAAATATTAATAAAAAATTTGAAACATTTTTCAAAATTTATTTATTTATTTGGTGCTAAAGGTAGAACTTAGAGCCTTTTAGTACTAAGCATGCACTCTCATATCCTCAACTCTTAAAATGTCTCTCTTTTTTTCCCCTGCTTTTTCAAGGTAGGGTCTCACTGTAGCTCAGGCTGACCTGGAATTCACTATTGTAGTCTCAGGGTGGCCTCGAACTCATGGTGATCCTCCTTCCTCTCCCTCCCAAGTGCTGGGATTAAAGGTGTGTGCCACCACACCCAGCTTTAAAATGTCTCTTAAAACTGGATTTGAAAAAAACCATCCTGTGCCTTGTTTAGTTTGGCCTCTCATCACAACTGGAACATACTTTACTCAGACATTTTCTAAAAAGGGAAGAAAAAGTAGAAATTGTCCATTTAGCATTTTCTCTCTCTCTCTTTTCTTATTTTTTTTTTTCTTTTTTCTCAAGGTTGGGTCTCCCTCTGGCCCAGGCTGACCTGGAATTTACTATGTAGTCTCAGGGTGGCCTTGAACTCATGGTGATCTCCTACCTCTGCCTCCTGAGTGTTGGGATTAGAGGTGTGCACCACCACACCCAGCTTTTCTTTTCTTTTCTTTTCTTTTTTTTTTTTTTTAAATTGACAACTTCCATGATTATAAACAATATCCCATGGTAATTCCCTCCCTCCCTCCATTCTCCATTATATCCCCTCCCCCTCTCAATCAGTCTCTCTTTTATTTTGGTGTCCTGATGCCATGATCTTTTCCTCCTATTATGATGGTCTTGTGTAGGTAGTGTCGAGGCACTGTGAGGACATGGATATCCAGGCCATTTTGTGTCTGGAGGAGCACGTTGTAAGGAGTCCTACCCTTCTTTTCCACCACCTCTTCCGCAATGGACCCTGAGCCTTAGAAGGTGTGATTCTTTTGTTTTAAAGAAATATTTTATTTTTTTTTATTTATTTGAGAGATGAAGGTGAGTGGGGGGAGAGAGAGAGAATTGGCATGTCAGGGCCTCTAGCCACTGCAAACGAATTCCAGACACATGCGCCACCTTGTACATCTGGCTTATGTGGGTCCTGGGGAATTGAACCTGGGTCCTTTGGGTCTGTAGGCAAGTACCTCAACTACTAAGCCATCACTCCAGCCCCTCTTTTCTTTTTTTCTTTCTTTTTTTTTTTTTTTTTTTGGTTTTTCGAGGTAGGGTTTCACTCTAGCCCAGGCTGACCTGGAATTCACTATGGAGTCTCAGGGTGGCCTCGAACTCACGGCGATCCTCCTACCTCTGCCTCCCGAGTGCTGGGATTAAAGGCGTGCGCCACCATGCCCAGCTCCTCTTTTCTTTTTTATTGGTGTTAACAGTTTCATGCACCTGAGTGAGCTACACCATGTGCACGTGCACACACATAATTTTGTTTGTAGTAATTGATCATTGGTTAATGAGTCTCAATTCTCTATCTCACCTGACTTCTGTGTATCTCACATAATATTTCACAGTGGCTTAATTTCTAACATTAAATTTAAATAGTCGGCTAGCTGATGTTCAATTCATAGTAGCCTACTTCCACATGACAGTAGCACATGGCATTGATATAATTACTGTCTACTAAAATAGGCAGGCATCTCTTGCATTACATTATTATCTTGTGATGAGTTTGATATATTCCTTATACAACTCTAGCCACCCTTGGTCATTTATTCCAACAAATTCTTTTATCTATATATCTCATTTTTTTGCAAGGAGAGAGGGAGAGAGAACATGCCAGGGCCCCTTGGTACTGCAATTAAACTCCAGGTACATGCACCACTTTGTGCATCTGGCTTTTTATGGGTACTGGGGAATTAAACCCAGGCCATTAGGCTTTGCAAGAAAGCACCTTTAACACTGAGCCATCTCTCCATCCCCTCCAACATTTTTTTTTTTTTTTTTTTGGTTTATCAAGGTAGGGTCGGTCCCACTCTAGCCTATGCTGACCTGGAATTCACTAATTCACTATGTAGTCTCAGGCTGGCCTTGAACTCACAGCGATCCTATCTTGGCCTCCTGAGTGCTGGGATTAGAGGTGTGCATCACCATGCCCAGCTGTCTCCCCCGCCACGCAGGGTTTCACTCTAGCCTATGCTGAGCTGGAAGTCACTCTGTAGCCCCAGGCTGGACTCAAACTCATGGTAATCCTCCTACTTCAGCTTTCACAGTGCGGGGATTTAAAGACATACACCACCACACCCAGCCCCAACAGATTTTTTAAAAAAATATTTTTATTTATTCATTTGAGAGAAAGAAATATGCAGACAGAGAAAATGACTATGGGCACAACATGGACTCCTGCCACTGCAAAAAGAAAAAAAAAAAAAAACTCTTGACACATGTACCATTGTGCATCTGGCTTTATGTGGGTACTGGGGAATTAAACCCAGGCCAAGGCTTTGCAAGCAAGTACCTTTAGCTGCTGAGCCATCTCTCCAGCATCACTCCCCCAACAAAATTTTTAAAATATTTTTGGGCTTGAGAGTTGGCTTAGCAGTTAAGGTGCTTTGCCTGCAAAGCCAAAAGGACCTAGGTTCAATTCCCCAGGACCCACATAAACTAGATACACAAGGTGGTACATGCGTCTGGAGTTTGTTTGCAGTGGCTTAAGGCCCTGAAGCATCCATTCTGTCTCTCTTTACATTTCTGCCTCTTTCCCTCTCTCTCAAATAAATAAATAAAGTGGACATAGTAACAGCATTTCCTTAATCAATTGATAAGTATGAAATGAACTAATATACATTAAAACTGTTAGCACACTTCTTGGCACTTGAGAAATAATCTTATTATATTATTAATAAACTTCCAGATTTGAATCACTTGCAGCACCTGGAGACTCAGGAGTGTAATTTGGGAGCTAGATCTGAGAGGATAAGAAAGCTAGCATCCCTTGCATCAGTAAAGACAAAAATTCCCATTAGTAGTGTGGGTAAGAAACACAAGCACATGACAGAGCTGTGGAAACGGTGCAAAGTTGACTGACCAAGGAGTGAGGTGAGAGTCAGGAAGCAAAAGGAACAAAGTAGAAAAAATGACCAAGGACAAATCTTGAAGAATCTTCAAGTACTCCCAGAGAGAGGTTACCACATGATGTGCCACTGGTTTCTGTATCCAGGTAGTCTCTGTTACAAACAGTCACACAACTATCTTTAAGAGCCTCAGTAAAAAGGGGAAGAGGGCAGTGAATTGGCCTTAAATGAACTGGCATCTCTTTAAAGCTAATATTCCTGCCTGAGAATACTACATTAATTAAGCGTGTGCCTTACAAGATTCCTTATTGCTTGTGTTCCCTGTAGCTTGTCTCATTCATTAATCTACTGATTAGTAGCCCTGAACTTTTGCATCCCCTCCCCCCTGTTTTTTTGCATTCCCTTTTTAATATACTATGCCGTTCCCCCGGGACATAAACTCCAGGACCTGTCCCTGGCCTGCTCATGTTTGTTTTCTTTGCCCCTTGTGCCTGCCTCTGCTATAACATTTGTAGTATGTGTTAAGTAATCCTTAAGGTAACATTTTTATTATGTCATAAAAAGTGCATGGCAAATCTATTATAACTCATGGACTTTGTTTAAAAATGAACGGATAATTTATTGAGTGTGTTACATGAGCCTTGCTCCCCTCCCCGTTTCAGCAGAGACCTGCTGCTCATTTAGCCTAGCCTCCTATTGAGTGCTCCCACCCTGTGACATGCTGCGAAAGCAGAGCCATGGTTGGCTAGAAGTGACATCATAGTTTATGTACTCAATAAAAATTTAATTAAGTCATTACAGGAATTGCAGTCATCATTTAACCCTCTGATTTCTTCTGTTTAGTTTATTATTAAACATTCAGTAATACCAGTCATCGAATCCTGATGGCTTATAAAATATCTGCATGAATTTTAATAGCTTAAATAAATGGGAAAATATGAGTAACTGATATAAAAGGAACCTTTCCCATGTGGTGGTACAGTGTGTATGGGGTTTTAGAAAAAGCAAAGCATTATTGAAAGGATAAGATTTTAATAAGCAAACAGCCCAACACTGTCTGGGAGGAGTTTCTCTTCTGCTAGGGCATCTGGTATTCATGGATGAGGTGCTCCATATAAAGTGATCTGGCTCCAGGGAAGTGGGGTACCTACATACCAACAAACGAAAGCTTATTTAAGGGAGTAAAGCCCAACAAGGGTTCACCAGAGGGAATACCCAACTCTGCTTGGCTCCTGGGCTGGCCAGAAGGGCTCAGTGAGGTGAGTCCAGTAGTTGAGGAAGTTGCTATCACTTCCCCTCACCTGTTACCTATACATCATGTGTCTGCACTGACTGAGCTCTTCCAGGTTCTTTTTCATGATCTAATTCAGCCTGGGTAATGAGATCTGAAAACCATTCCTAGGTATGGTAGCTTGCCCTCTCTCAAGTAGAGATTAGGAAAAGGCAGGGTTTATAGGTCACTGGTATTAGAGGTTCCAGGAGGTAGGGAAGCCTTGCTAACACTCCTTCATTCTACATGAGCAACAGCCTACCAGCATGCAAGTTCATCCCAAGAGGACAAGATGGGATTATACATGCTCGGCCTTGTTAGAAAGCCACAGCCAAGGCTGCATCACCATCTGTAGGTGACATTTGGAAAGGCCATGCAGATGGTAAAGTGGGAACAACACTTGCCCCACTCCAATCCTGGCTCCAATACTGCCTTGATATGTGACCTGTCTCTTCTCCCCTTTGAGCCTCAGTTCACCATTTCCCCAGGGGTACTGAGCTAGGTGATCCCTGAGGGCCCTTCTACCTCAAAGTTCATTGATATGATGCAACACATAAGCTAGCTCTGCTGAGCAGGCTTGGTAAGTGTTTCATAGGTGTGGTGCCCCACCCCAGTGTTAGATATCCTTGATGTCCTTTGTGTGGCTCTGGGCCTCTTGCACGGTTAGAATAACTGGCATAGGAGTAAGGAAGAGCCCCAAAATGAGTATTGAGAAGTCTGGCTTGTGTGATAGGAAGAGAATGAACTCTAGCTCTGGTCTGCTTTCTTGGCTCTTTTTATTTATTTATTTATTTGTTTTGTTTTGTTTTTTTTTGATGTCGGGTCTCACTCTAGCCCAGGCTGACCTGGAATTCACTATGTAGTCTCAGGGTGACCTCAAACTCACGGCGATCCTCCTACCTCTGCCTCCCGAGTGCTGGGATTAAAGACATGTGCCACCACGCCCGGCTCTTTTTTTATTTTTTTTTTTTTGCCACAGCCCATGATGATACAATAGAGATGTGGCAGTATATGTTTCTAGAATTCAGAAACAAAAGATTTTTCACAGTAAAACGAAACAAAACAAACAAATTGGTGCCATTAGACAGAGCGTGCTATGGACTGATGCCTTTGTTTTTGCTTTTTGTTTGGGAAGGCTTAATGAACCCAGGGCTTCATTAAGAGCTAGACAAGTGCTCGGGCTGGAGAGATGGCTTAGTGGTTAAGCACTTGCCTATGAAGCCTAAGGACCCTGGTTCGAGGCTCGATTCTCCAGGACCCACGTTAGCCAGATGCTCAAGGGGCGCACACATCTGGAGTTCGTTTGCAGTGGCCAGAGGCCCTGGCGCGCCAATTCTCTCTCTGTCTATCTGCCCCTCTCTCTCTCTCTCTCTCCCCCTCTGTCTGTCGCTTTCAAGTAAATAAATAAAAATAAACAAAAAAAACTTAAAAAAAAAAAAGAGCTAGACAAGTGCTAACCACCCAATTCCAGTCCTGCCCTGATCTTTGTAAAGATTCAGTTATCATCATGCCTGTCCTGTACCCTGGCCTGGGCCAGGTGTTTGAGTGCCAGAATTGTCATTCTTGGTTCCTGTGACACAAGCTTGAGTAGTTTCTAGACTGGTGGGGGAGACAGGTACATAGGCAACTGCAAACCATATTGTGTGCCTACGGGGAGATGTGTACACAGAGCTCTGAGAACACAAAGGACGGAAGGCTAATGTGGCCTGGGTTGAAGGTGGGTGGGAAAGGTCATGGTTTGCACTCAGTTACCACCAATCTCATATTTTCCAGCCTTGAGCTTCACAATTCTCTCTTCATTTTTGAAAATTATCCATGACTGTAAAGTATTGGAACTGGTCTTAGTTTTAGTTTTATATAAACAAACCAGAAGGTATTACTCATAATTCCTTGCATTTGCAAAGCGCTCTGCAGTTTACCAAGACTTTCAGTGTATGCTGTTAACTTAATGAATGAATACATACTAACTCACTTGCTTTTGAAAACAGTTCTTATGTGCAGGGGTATTTAAAAGACAAGAAAATGGATTCAGAGAGATTATTTGACTTGCTTAAGATCATATCCAAAGTACATAGCAGAGCTGTGACTTGAATCCAGGTTTTCTGAGTCTAAATACAAATCTTTTGTCTTTCCGTTCTTCTTCGGAGACTGGTTAAGAAGCCCAGGTTAAAAATCACTCAGTCTTTGTTTGTGATCTGTTATGGTTTGGATGTAAAATATCTTCCACTGGCTCATTTGAACACTTGGTCCCCAGCTGGTGGCATCATTTTGGGAATCTTTAGGAGGTGGGGCCTACCTGGAAGAAGTGAGTTGTTCAAGGACAAGCATTGAGAATTAGGGCCTCATCCCACTTCTGGCCTGAGCTTTCTGCCTCCTGATCTGCCAAGATGTGGGCAAATAGCCTCCCACTGTCCCCCACTCCCATGAAGCCACCCCTTGCCATACCTTTCCTGCCATTATGTACTGTATTCTCTCAAACTGTAAGTCAGTAAATTCCCTTCAATCTCCCTTAAATTGTTTCTTTGAGGTGTTTTAATTATCCTTCTGGAAGCAGGAGGTTACAGAATGTAAGGAGCACTGACTTGAAATGGATGATGATCTTAGCTTCATCAGTAATTTACTGTGTAACCCACTAGGGCAAGTCACTCCACCTTTCTTAGTTTTCAAGTAGCCACTTAGAGGTGACTGTAACACAATTGCCTCTCAGAGTTCTGTTGAAGATTGGAGGAGATGGTGGTGGGTGTGGGTATGGAAAGGATTATTAAGTAGGACTCTTAATTTCCGTATGAAGTTCCAAATGATGTTTGGTATTTTGTTAAATATGTCAGGTTAAATTATAGCAAGTCCTTACTCCATGTTATATACTCCTGGGCTTTCCACTGGGATCCCAGAGAAGAGCAAAAACATGGACCCTCTTCTCAAAGCATATTACTGCCTATGGGCCTAAATTTTGCCCTATTGAAGATATTCAATGAACTAACTTCAGACTCTGTAGGTATCTGAAAAAGTCTACCAGAGTCTCAATAATCAAACAGAATTGCCTTTCGTTTTTTAGGCGGGGTCTCACACTAGTCCAGGCTGACCTGGCACTCACTCTGTAGCACCAGGCTGGCCTTGAACTCACAGTGATCCTCCTATCTCAGCCCCCTGAGTGCTAGGATTAAAGGTGTGTGCCACCATACCAGGCCCAGGATTATGTTTCTAAAACAATCTCAATGCCAACAATAACTAATTAGTTGTTCATCTTATTTTTCTCTCCTTTTACAGCCTCAGGCTGTGGCCCTTTCTGAGGCCCTTCCTATACCAAAGCAGTTCACACACAATCGAGCGTCTCTCTTCTGTCCCTGACAGCAATCTTTTATCTTTTTATCTATATTTCACCATGATAAGCTCTTTTGAGTGGCTCTTGAGATATTTCCTATCCTGATACCAATATAACTTGCCAGAGTTCTTACCCATTCACCTATATGACATACCCCAAACATTCTTTTTCCATCCCCTCACCTCAGCAGGCCTCCAGTCTCCCTCTTTCCTGTCAGATTATTCTCCCAGGTCTACTTAATTTTCTAACACAGGTCTTTCTCACCTCCCTAGCAAGAAGACTTCACACTGAAATTCATTTATCTCAGCACATTTGTAATAGGGCTTGAGGCAATATGTGATAATACTGTGCTCTCTCATTTAGTTTTGATTTGGGCTTTTTAATTTTTGTTTATTGGTATGTATGTGTGTATGGGTGCACCAGGGCCTCTTGTTCCACTGTAAATGCTAGACACTTTTATCTCTTTCTACATCTGGTTTACAAAGGGTGGCTTAGGACTTGAACCCAGGCCAGCAGGCTTTGCAAGCAAGTGCCTTTAACCTCTAAGCCATCTTCCCAGCCCCGATTTATCAAAAATATTTATTTATATATTTGAGAGAGAGAGAATGGGCACACCAGGGCCTCCAGCCACTGCAAATGAACTCCAGATGCATATGCCACCTTGTGCATCTGGCTTATGTAGGTTCTGGGGAATCGAACCTGGGTCCTTTGGCTTTGCAGGCAAGCGCCTTAACCACTAAGTAATCTCCCCAGCCCTTATTTTTTTTAATATTTTTAAAAAATATTTTATTTATTTATTTTTGAGAGAGTGAAAGAGGGAAAGAGGCAGACACACAGACACAGACACAGAGAGAGAGAGAGAGAGAGAGAGAGAGAGAGAATGGCCGCACCAGGGCCTCCAGCTACTACAAACGAACTCCAGACAGCATGCGCCCACTTGTGCATCTGGCTAACGTGGGTCCTAGGGAATTGAACCAGGATCCTTTGGCTTTACAGGCAAATGCCATAACTGCTAAGCCCTGATATTTTTTTTTAAGGCAGGGTCTCACTCACCATCCTCTTACCTCTGCCTCTCAAGAACTGGAATTATACCTGTGAAATACTCTGGTTGGTTTGCTTCCTCTCTCCCTCTCTCCCTCCCTCTCTCCCTTTCTCTCTCTCTCTTTCCTTCTCTCTTTCCCTCCCTCCCTACTCTTCCTCCCTCCTTCTTTCCCTTTCTTTGTGGTATTTCAAGATAGGTTCTTGCTCTAGTCCAGGCTGACCTGGGATTCGCTGTGTAGTCGTAGAGTGGCCTCAAACTCACAATGATCCTCCTACCTCCATACCTCTGCCTTCCCAAATGCTGGGATTAAAAGGCATGTGCCACCATGCCCAGCTACTGGTGTGTTTCTTTGAGACAGGGTCTCATGTAGCCCAGGCTGATTTTGAACTCACTGTGTAGCTGAGGATGATCTAGAACTCCTGATCTGGGAGCCCCCTACACTGGGCAACTAATTTCTTTATACACACATTTGTTATCCTATAGCAAACGGTGATTCTTCAATTGAGGCACTTTCTTATACTTTATGTTCCTAGGATCTAACACAAAACCAAATGTATAGTTGGGGTTCCATTCATGAAACTGACTATTTTGTATTATTTGGGATCAAAATCTTAAAAAAAAAAAAAAAGTAGCAAATTGGAGAGAATTCTGACAGTAAGGGAATTGGGAAGGAACTGGCAGTTTGACTTCAGTTCTTTGTTCTCCTTTAGTCCATGACAGCTAAAAGCCCATATCATACTTTCCTTTTCACACTTTTGTTTCTGCAGGTTAATTCTCACATTCTGAAGAAGAACATGGTCCTCATGACAAATAATTTCTATGCTGCAGTTTTGGGATATGATGAGGTAAGATCATTGCCAAGCCATGGGCTGAACAATGGCCTCCCTCCCTTCCTTTCTTTCTTTTCATTTTTTGTTTTATGACAAGATCTCAATAAGTAGTTGAGGCTGTCCTTCAACTCATAATTCTCCTGACTCAGGCTCCTGTGTGCTGGGATTACAGTGGCTTTTAAAAAGTTGTGTATTTTGGTCTGGAGAGATGGTTTAGTGGTTAAGCGCTTGCCTATGAAGCCTAAGGACCCTGGTTCGAGGCTCAATTCCCCAGGACTCCACAGGTTCGTTTGCAGTGGCTGAAAGCCCTGGTGCGCCCAATCTCTCTCTCTCTCTCTCCCTCTCTCTCTGCCTCTTTCTCTCTCACTTAAATAAAAATAAACAAAAATAAATAAATAAAAATCTTTTTTAAAAAGTTGTGTATTTTATTCTACAGTGTTACATAAGGTTATTTTCATGCAAGTATGTAATGTACTATTAGCACACTCTTCTCCCATGCCTTACTACCTTGCCTTTCCCCCTCCCCATTAGTCTCCTATGTTCCTCTAGACAGTTTCCCTTCTGTTTTCATGTCATCTGTACATGTATGATTTTATGTATCTGTAAAGACTGACCTGCAAATGAGAGAAAACATGGGATATGGGTCTCTTTTTTTCTTTTTTATGAGAGAGAGAATGGGTGTGTGAGATTTTTTAAAATAATTTTTTAAGTTTATTTATTTGAGAGCAAGAGAGAGAGAGAGAGAGAGAGAGAATGGGTATGCCAGGGCCTCCAGCCACTGCAAACAAACTCCAGGTGCATGCGCCACCTTGTACATCTGGCTAACATGGATAATGGGGAATTAAGCCTCAAATGGGGTCCTTAGGCTTCACAGGCAAGTTCTTAACTGCTAAGCCAGCTCTCCAGCCCTTTAATAATTTTTTTAAACTTTGTTTTATTTGTTAGAGAGAGAGAGAGAGAGAGAGAGAGAATAGGTGCATCAGGGCCTTCAGCCACTGCAAACAAACTCCAGACACATATTCCATCTTGTACATTTGGTTTATGTGGGTCCTGGGGAATCGAACCTGGGTCCTTTGGCTTTGCAGATGAGCACCTTAACTGCTAAGTCATCTTTCCAGCCCACAACTTTTTTTTTTTTGAGGTAGGATCTCGGTCTATCCCAGGCTGACCTGAAATTCACTATGTAGTCTCAGGGTGGCCTTGAACTCACAGCAGTCTTCCCACCTCAGCCTCCCAAGTGCTAGTATTAAAGGCGTGCAACACCACGCCAACATAAGATTTTTTTTTTTACTAGATATTAAATGAACTTTTTTTTTATTTTTTATTTTTTATTTTTTTTTCTCCATTTTTATTAATATTTTCCATGATAACAAAAAAAATCCCATGGTGTTACCCTCCCCCCTTTCCCCTTTGAAATTCCATTCTCCATCATATCCCCTAAATGAACTTTTTTTTTTTTTTTTTTTTTTTTTTTGTTTTTTGAGGTAGGGTTTCACTCTAGCCCAGGCTGACCTGGAATTCACTATGGAGTCTCAGGGTGGCCTCGAACTCACGGCAATCCTCCTACCTCTGCCTCCCGAGTGCTGGGATTAAAGGCGTGCGCCACCACGCCCGGCTCCCTAAATGAACTTTTATTGACACTTACATTGTGGCATAAGATTTTTTTTTAAAAAAAAAAAAAAAAAGGAGGGGCTGGAGAGATGGCTTAGTGTTACGGAGGTTGCTAGCTAGGACCCAGGTTCTGAGCTACCTTGTGCATCTGGCTAACGTGGGTCCTAGGGAATTGAACCAGGATCCTTTGGCTTTACAGGCAAATGCCATAACTGCTAAGCCAGCTCTCCAGCCCTTTAATAATTTTTTTTAAACTTTGTTTTATTTGTTAGAGAGAGAGAGAGAATGGGTGTGTGAGATTTTTTAAAATAATTTTTTAAGTTTATTTATTTGAGAGCAAGAGAGAGAGAGAGAATGGCCGCACCAGGGCCTCCAGCCACTGCAAACAAACTCCAGACATGTGCGCCCCCTTGTGCATCTGGCTAACATGAGTCCTGGGGAATCGAACCTGGGTCCTTTGGCTTTGCAGATGAGCACCTTAACTGCTAAGCCAGCTCTCCAGCCCTTTAATAATTTTTTTTAAACTTTGTTTTATTTGTTAGAGAGAGAGAGAGAATGGGTGTGTGAGATTTTTTAAAATAATTTTTTAAGTTTATTTATTTGAGAGCAAGAGAGAGAGAGAGAATGGCCGTAAGTTCAAGGCCACCCTGAGACTACATAGTAAATTTCAGGTCAGCCTGGCCTAGAGTGAGACCCTACCTTGAAAAACAAAACAAAACAACAACAACAAAAAAATTTTATTTATTTACAAACAGAGAGACAAAATGGGTATGCCGGGACCTCTTGAGCTTGCAGAATAACTCTAGATGCATGCACCACTTCATGTACCTAGCTTTGCATGGGTAGTGAGGTAATTGAACCCTGGGCTGGCAAGTGCCTTTAATTAATGAGCCATCTCCCCAGCCCAGCATAGTTGTCTTTCTGAGACTGACTTAATTCACATAATATGATTATTTCCATTGCATCCATTTTCATGCAAATGGAAATTTAATGACATAACTTCTTTTTTTTAATTTGCTTTTTAAAAATTTTTTTAAATTCTTTATTTACTTATTTGAGAGGGACAGACAGAGAGAGAAAGAGGCAGAGAGAGAATGGGCGCACCTGGGCCTCCAGCCACTTCAAACAAACTCCAGACATGTGCGCCCCCTTGTGCATCTGGCTAACATGAGTCCTGGGGAATCGAGCCTTGAACCGGGGCCCTTAGGCATCACAGGCAAGCGCTTAACCATTAAGCCATCTCTCCAGCCCTAATGACATAACTTCTTTATGGCATTTAAATAAATTCATTTACTTTTCTCCAGGTAGGTTCTCACTCTAGCCCAGGCTGCCCTGGTATTCACTTTGTAGTTCCAGGATGGCCTTGGACTCACAGTGATCCTCCTACCTCTGCCTCCTGAGTGCTGGGATTAAAGGTGTACATTACCACACCCAGCTAAACTATATTTTCTTTATCCGTTCCTGTGTTGATGAACACCTAGGTTGGTTTTATAACTTAGCTATTGGGAATAGTGCTGTAATAAACAAACATTAATGTAATATGTTGACCCGGAGTCTTTTGGATAAATACCCTGGAGTGGTTTAGCTGGGTCATATGGTAGGTCTATTTGTAGGGTTTTTGGTTTGTTTATTTGTTTGGTTGGTTTTTTGAAGTAGGGTCTCACTGTCACCCAGACTGACCTGGAATTGACTATGTAGTCTCAGGCTGGCCTCCAACTCACAGCAATCCTCCTATCTCTGCCTCCTGGGTGCTGGGATTAAAGGCCACTACTCCCAGCTTTTTGTTTATTTTTAAATAGAGTTTTTAAAAGATATTTATTTATTTATTTGCAAGCAGAGAGGAAGAAACAGAGAGAATGAACACATCAGGCCCTCCAGCCACTGCAAATGAACTCCAGATACATGAGCTACCTTGTGCATCTGGCTTTGCATGGGTACTGGGAATCAAACCTGGGTCCTTAAGCTTTGCAGGCAAGTACTTTAACCACTAAGCCATCTCTCCCGCCCCTATTTTTATTTTTTATTTGTTTTTTGGTTTTTCTAAGATGGGGTCTCACTTTAGCCCAGGCTGACCTGGAATTCACAATGTAGTCTCAGGGTGGCCTTAAACTCACAGTCATCCTCTTACCTCTGCTTCCAGAGTTCTGGGATTAAAGGTGTGTGCCACCACATCTGGTGAGAGAGAGACTCCATCTTATGGAAAGAAAATGGAAGAGCCATAGGGAAGGACACTCGTTGGTTCTGTGGCCTCAGCACATGTGCACACGGGCAAAGGGCAGTGCAGCACATGACTTGGGGTCTCATCATGCAGCTGAACAAGTGTTCACTGGCAGGACTTTGCTCTGTGCTGTGCTGGTCTGTTTGATGTATTCTAGCTTTGTCCCTTCTAGATTGCAAGCTCCCTGAGAGTGGAGCCCATGTAGCTCTGATTCTGTTCTGATACATGCAAAGCACATAGTGGTAGTCTGCCACTTTACACTCTTCACCATAACCAGGCCCTAGTGCCAGGAGAAGCCCTTTGACTTTCTCTTTCTCTCTGGAGGTCTCTAGACATAGGCATCCTAATTTCCTAAAGGCTGCTTTCTTTATGCTGTAAGGGAAAACAGCTAGGCTTTTTGTTAGAATTAGGAAAATTCCCATGCACCCTAGCATTTGTCTCTTGGGTACCCTTTTCTGTCTCCTTAGTTTGAAATGTGTAGAGTCAAATGAGTCTTTTATTTTTATTTTTTATTTGTTTTTTGGTTTTTCTAAGATGGGGTCTCACTGTAGCCCAGGCAGACCTGGAATTCACTCTGTAGTCCCAGGCTGGCCTCAAACTCACAGCAATGCTCCTATCTCTGCCTCCTGGGTGCTGGGATTAAAGGCCACTACTCCCAGCTTTTTGTTTATTTTTAAATAGAGTTTTTAAAAGATATTTATTTATTTATTTGCAAGCAGAGAGGAAGAAACAGAGAGAATGAACACATCAGGCCCTCCAGCCACTGCAAATGAACTCCAGATGCATGTTCTACTTTGTGCATCTGGCTTTATATGGGTATTGGAGAATCCAACCCAGGTTGTTAGGCTTTGCAGGAAAGTGCCTTTACCTGCTGAGCCATCTCTCCCACCCCTATTTTTATTTTTTAAACAGGGTTTCAGTCTAGTCCAGGCTGGCCTGGAACTCACTCTGAAGCTTGGCTGGCCTTAAATTCATTCTGATTCTCCTACCTCAGCCTCCCAAGTGCTGGGATTAAAGGTGTGTACTACCATGCTTAGCCTCCATTTTCCCCCCACAAGGTAGAGTGTTACTCCAGCCCAGATTGACCTGGAACTCACTTTGTAGTTCCAGGCTTACCTCGAACTCACAGCAGTTGTCCTACCTCTGCCTTCCCAGTGCTGGGATTAAAGGTGTGGGCCACCATGCCTGGCTTTGGCCTCCTTTTTTTTTTTTTCCAAGGTAGGGTCTCACTCTAGTCCAGCTGACCTGGAATTAACTTTGTAGTCTCAGGGTGTCCTCGAACTCATAGCAATCCTCCTGCCTCTGACTCCCAAGTGCTGGGATTAAAGATGTGTGCCACCACGCCCAGCATGGCCTCCATTTTTATTTTTATTTTTATTTACTTATTTGACAGAGAAAGAGGGAGAGAGAGGATGGGCACGCTAGGGCCTCCAGACGCTGCAGACAGACTCCAGATGCTTGCGCTCCCTTGTGCATCTGGCTAACATGGGTCTTGGGAATCGAACCTGGGTCCTTTGGCTTTGCAGGAAAACACCTTAACCACTAAGCCATCCCTTCAGCCCTTGGCCTCCTTTTTTATTTTTCTTTTCTTTTTTTGGCCTCCATTTTTATTCATTGAGTTACTAACAGTCTTGTGGAGAGAAAGCTGCAGCTAAGTTTAGTTTTGTATTCAGCCATTTCCAGTACACTGCCATTGTGTGCCAGGGCCTATCTGATGGCTGGGTAAGCACCATCTCCTGACTTCAGAAGCACAGGCTGGTTCTGCTGGGCGCCAGCTAGCTGACCTCTGAGCCTCCGTGTTTAACTTGCAAGGATGGTAATAATAGCTGTGCTGTGTGGCGTAGGTAGTCATCAGGCATTGCTGTGTAAAGAAACCTCGACGTCCTGGAACAGGTTGTTAGCACTGCCAACATGCCCTGAATCCTCCCTTTCCCTCTAACTGCCCCAAAACGTCCGCATATAGATTGCCCCATACCAGCCATCTCACCCATCTCTGGGGTTGCCTTTTTGCGGCAGGCCATGGTTGCTCTGCGTTTCCTGCCCTGGGCTCTGTTCATTCTCCAAGCCCCCGTGACACCCACTTTCACTCTTAGTCTTTTCCATGTCACATATGTGGGTTGCTGCCAGCAGCACTTTACACACAGGCAGCCTGTTGTGTTAGCAAATAGCTTGGAAGAGGATGATGTGCCTGAGCTTGTCCTTGGCCCCTGCTGCCATCTGCTAGAAGAAGCGGATTTTCCCACCTCAGCCATCATGCCAAGACAGTCTCAGCTGTGGAACTGACGGGTTATTTAGTAGAGGGCATCTGGAGCAGGTGGAATGCTTTTCCACTACTGTCTGCTCCCCACACTGAACATAGCTCTTCCTGGAAGTTGGCCTGGAGTCAGACATTATATGCCGTAGAGCCCGAGAGGCCAGACCACCATATATCACGGACTGGATGCCCCTGGGTTTTTGTAAGATTTACCACTTAGAGAGCCTATTGTGGACATTGTCTCTTAATGCTTTCAATTTTGTGGGATAGGAATTATTAGGATTGGCTAGCGCATGAGAAACTGAGGCTTCAGAAGGGCGAAGGGGTTTTCAAAGGTGTCAGAGTTAGCATTTGAATTTAGACTGTCTGGTTTCTAGATAGTTGCTTCAACTGCTGCCAGCTAAAGCATGCTTCTATTCCTCGTACCCAGTGGGTCACACTTTTTAAATGTCTTTATACTTACTCTCTTGCTCGCTCTACTTGTAAATAGACAGTTTTTTAAGGGGGGGACTGGTGAGATGCCTCAGTGATTAAATGCACTTGCTTGTAAAGCCTGGTGACCCAGATTTGAATCCCCAGTACTTACGTAAAGCCACATGCACAAAGTAGCACATGTGTCGAGTTGGCAGTGGCAAGAGACCTTGGTGTGCCCATTGCCTCTTTCTCTCATTTTCTCTCTCTGTCTTGCTCATTTGCCCTCCTTCTCTCAGATCTCTCTCTCCCTCTCTCTCTCTGTCTCTCTCCTTATAAATAAAATAAATGAATAAATTTTTAAAGTATTTTATTTTTTTATTTTTTTGGTTTTTCAAGGTAGAGTCTCATTCTAGCCCAGGCTGACCTGAAATTCACTATGTAGTCTCAGGGTGGCCTTGAACTCATGGTGATCCTCCTACCTCTGCCTCCTAAGTGCTGGGATTAATGGTGTGTACTACCATGCCCACCCCCTCCCCCATAAGTTTTTAAAGTATCTTTACAGCCTGACATGTTGGAGTATACCTGTAATCCCAATACTTGATAGGTGGGTCAGGAGTTCAAAGTCATCCTTGATTTTACATAGTGAGTTTGAGGCCAGCCTGGGCTACACAAAGCCATATCTAAAACAAGGTCTTGTGTGTGTGTGTGTGTGTGTTGCTAGAAAGTGAACCCCAGGGCTTGAGCCCACATTATTCTCATGTTTGTACCTCAAGGGTGCTATGAGTAGATCAAGTATTTTTTCCCTGCCACCACCTCCCAAGTTCTGGTGATTACAGGTATCACCACCACACCCAGCTTAACGCAAGTGTTTTCATCTCTTTTTAATAGCCAAGAACTTTGAGACTCAGGTTAGGCCCTGTCATTGAATTTGACAGTGGCAGAACTAGGATTCGATCTAGTTCCAATCAGCATTTTGGTTCCATGTACAGCCTTGGCACCCATGCAGAGCAACTTCTCAGGGCCTTTCCCTTCAATCACCTTTATCCTCCCTGCCCTAGAGGGCCGAGCTAGCAAATGGTTCTAATTAGCCTCTGATCCCTGAGCTTCCCAACAGAGTCCCCAATGCTTGGAGAGGCAATGTCACACACACATGCTCACACAGGCTTTAAACGTGGCCCTTTATGGCCCATGGCAATCCTGCTAAACAGCCTGTTTCTCCACTTAGGGAGAGACAGGGCCAGGTGCAGGCAGATGGGTGACCTTGTTCCCAAAGAGCCAGCTGTTTTGTAGATGTGTGCTTTTAGACCAAACAAAAGTGAACAGTCCACACCCACCTGCATATCTGGCACACAGGGTCTGTACTGTCAGCCCATGCCTGTAGACAGCAGCGGAAGCACTGCTGCTTCTGCTTCTCTTCTCGGCTTTCAGGCACTGCCCCAGCCAGGTGCAGTGAGGTTGAGGCTCACTGAGCGTCCGCCAGACAGCCCCAGCTCTGCACCTCCTCACACAGTGCCATGGCCGGTCAGACTCCTGAGGGGTTGGCCAGGTATTCTTAGAAGCCGCCTCTCTGACCCCTCACAGTCCTTCTGAACCCAATCTTTGGACTTCTGTTGACAATATTTACCAGCTTTTGTATCATAGCTGTGCAATACTTCCTAGAAGACCATTTGTACTCTTTGTTCCAGGGGATCCTTTCAGATGATCATGGACTGGCTGCTGCCCTCTGGAGAACCTTTTTCAACCAGAAATGTGAAGACCCACGACAGCTTGAATTGCTGGTAGAGTACGTGAGGAAACAGGTTCGCATCCTCCCCTTGCGCCATCTTGTGGAAAACGAGTCTTCCTGAGACATGTGGGTGTTGGACTCTGGGAACATCATGAGAAGCTGAGTTATCAGGAGTTAAAAGGAATTCTGACCTGATCACATCAGCAGCAAGCGCATGAAAAGTTAGCAGGGTTGTTTTGTTTTAAGACAGGATTTCATGTAGCTCAAGTTTGGCCTCAGACTTGCTTTGTAACTGAGGCTGACCTTGAACTACTGATCCTTCTGCTTCCACTTCTTATGCTGTGGGATTATATGCATGCATTATCATGCCTGGGTTTAAGAATGAAGAATGAGATTATGTTAAATAAATGTTGATTTTTGTTTTGTTTTTGTTTTTCGAGGTAGGGTCTCTCTCTAGCTCAGGCTGATCTAGAACTCACTATGTAGTCTCAGGGTGGCCTTGAACTCATAGGGATCCTCCTACCTCTGCTTCCCAAGTGCTGGGATTAAAGGCGTGTGTCACCACACCCGGCTTGATGTTCTTGTTAAAAAAAGAATGAAGAATGAGGACTGAAGAGATGGCTCAGTAGGTAAACACATTTGCTGTTCAAGCATGAGGACCTGAGTTTGATCCTCAGCACCTACATAAAAAGAAAAGGACCCAGGTTTGACTCCCCAGATCCCATGTAAGCCAGATGTACAAGGTGGTGCATGCATCTCGAGTTCGATTACAGTGGCTGGAGGCCCTGGTGTGCCCATTCTCATTCTCTGTCTCACTGTCTCAAAAAAAAAAAAAAAAAAAAAGCTGAGCCAGGTATGGTTATGTACACCTTTAATCACCTTGAGTGAAACCACCCTGAGACTACATAGTAAATTCCAGGTCAGCTTGAGCTAGAGTGAGACCCTACCTCGAAAAACAAAACAAAACAAAGCAAACAAAACAAACAAAAAGCTGAGCTGGGCCTAGTGGCACATGCCTTTAATCCCAGCACTAGGGAGGCAGAGGTAGGAGGATCACTGTGCATTCAAGGCCAGCCTGGGACTACAGAGTGAGCTCTGGGTCAGCCTGGGCTAGAGTGAGACCCTACCTTCAAAAGAACCAAAAAAAGAAAATTTGTACATAGTGTGGCTACCTTTAACTCCAGCACTGAGAGAGGATGGAGACAGAAGGATTGCTGGGCTCCCTGGCCAGCAAGTCTAGCCAGAACACAAGGAGATCAAGTTTTAATGAGAGACACTGTGTAGGAAAAATAAGGTGGAAGAACAATAGAGGTCTTTTTCTGGCCTCTGTATACATGTCCATATACACATGCATACACAACACCAAAATAAAAAGGAAGAGCCAGGAGTGGTGGCACACACCTTTATCCCAGCACCCAGGAAGCAGACATATGATCTCAGTGAGTTCAAAGCCACCCTGAGACTACATAGTGAATTCCAGGTCAGTCTGAGCTAGAGCAAGACCCTACCTCAAAAAAAAAAAAAAAAAAAAAAGGAATGAACATTTTCTGTGTCTAGGTGTGAACTAAGCCAAGATCACAGGAGTGGTGATAGAGAGGAAATGCAAATAGCTGTGCTTTCAGAAAGCTGAGGACATTCATTCACTCTACATTTTACTAGTGTTGTGCTAGATACTGGCCCCTCAAAGTCCTGGAAGATAAAGGCATGAGGTATAGTGGAGCACCCATCCATGCCCTCTTTTGTGCCCACTGTGGATTTATTTTCTATACCTGACATCTAACAGGCTCAAGCTCCAGACAGCATTCCATAAACACCTCCAGCTCTTCCCACTGGCTGCCTCATAAGCATGTGTTGTCGGGGGGGGGGGGGGGAGTGGTGGGGTGGTAGTGGGAGGCTTTCAGGTTTGTGTCAGGGGTGGGTGGGGGTGGTGGGGTGGGGTGGGAGGCTTTCAGGTCCATAGCCCCTGGCTTTCCAGTGCTCCATGACACTAAAGCTCCACATTAAGAACTGCTTAGCCACATGGCTTCCTCAAGCCTGTGTCAGATGAACTCCTGATCTGCTGCCCCTGGATTCCTGATGGGAAGCTCATGGTCTCTGGATGAGTGTACTCAATGGCAGGGAGGAGAAACATGGAGGCTTTTCCAGGGTCTCCCAGTGAGTCAGCCTTCACAGCTGGCCTCAGACCCCAAGCTGGGTGATTCATGTAGCCACTAGAGGCCTCAGCTGCTGCAGACAGCTCACCAGCCTGGGCTGTCTGTGAGTCACACCTTTGCTTTGTGGGCCTGGCCCCTGTGGGTGAAAGGGCCTTATGCCACAGTTATTCCCTTGGTCACCTGTCCCCATGGCCTTTAAGCCTCCAGCATTCAGGAAAAGGGAGGCCAAACCCCAGCTCTTGAGCAGACAAGGCCAATAGGACCAGCTAGTTGCTTACTGGAAAACTGACATCCCAAGGCCTTTGAGCTCCAGAGAATAGAGAATCCCAGAAGCCAGCACTTCTGTATGCCCATTCTTCAAATCTGTCAGAGCTAGGGAGAAGGCAATGTAGCCAGAGAGCCTCACCCTCAGACAGGAGTAGCAATTGGCAAAACAAATGCTGTTTTCTAAGAGACCCACCCGACTTTTCCATCTGCCATGGTGGGCTTGTGCCAGATACCACAACAGGGCACAACTGGGACCTTCCCAGGAGTCCAAAAGGAAGGGGTTGCCATAGCTAATGTCCCTATGAGAAGTCTCATTTGGCCCCATTTAGAACTGGGCGGTGATGAGGCTCCTAAGAAAGCAGGAAGCTTTGAAGGGGACCCAATTCTGTCAAGCCAGTCAGGTGCACAGCCAGCCCTAGAGCAAATGTTTGTGGTGAGATCCAGGTGCAATAGGATGCTGGGATGGCTGGAGAACGGTGTTCTGACCTGGATCAGGGGAGCTCAGGAAGCTTGTCCTTGAACAGACTCTGGTCCTGTATGTCTGGTACTGCTTAGTACCCAGTCTGAGGTTATGTTGAGGCAACCTGGGAAATGGGCAAAGGGGTGGCATTAGGGATAGAAATAGAGTTGTAGGTCAGAGGAGTGGATTGTATGGAAGATGGCAGTTCCTGGAAGTCTCAGGATGTGGAAGCTAGACATGGCTACATGAGAAACCCAGGCTCTGGCGTCAAGGGGCAGCAGTGATGAGCTCTTGGAAGAGGGGGATGATCCAAGCCCTAAGATGAAGCCCCTAGTCTTCCTTCCACTCCCTCTGAGGGAGCCTTGTCCTGGTCAATCCATTAGAGTCCCCTGTTCTGGTCCGTCCTCACCTGTCCACTTGGAAGTGTTTCTCGTCTTCTGCCTCGACAGCATTAGCCTGAGAGTCCTCCAGGGCTGCTTCCCTCGCCAGCTTCAGCCACTGCTCAGCTTACCCGCTCCGCTCCTCTCCTCTCCTCTCCTCTCCTCTCCTCTCCTCTCCTCTCCTCTCCTCTCCCCTCCCCTCCCCTCCCCTCCCCTCCCCTCCCCTCCTTTCCTCTCAGCTCTTCCCACTTGCCTGTAGAGTGTCCCTCTGCACAGGGAGGATTTTGCACTTAGATTCCTTGGCAAGCTTGAGAGGACCCAGTGGACTGGTATTGTCCAGGATAGTAGCACTTTTGTGTCCCATGGGCTGGAGGTGCAAATAAGAGAAAGCCCAGAAGGACACGTTTTCCATCTCCAGATGTCAGAGCAGCTGTCCGTTATGGGGAGCAGGATATGGCACTCAGTCCCCCCTCCCAGTTCCAGAGAGCAACAAGATCAGGGGTCTTCAGGATGATGATCGTCCTAGCAGCCAGGGATAGACTCCTCCTCTGTCTTGTGTAGGGAGGGGTAGCTGGGCCCGCTGAGCAGCCTCAGGGCCCCACTAGAAGACAGTGAAGGCATACATGTTAGAAAAACAAAACTACAGTTGAAGTGACAGCACCGTGCCTACGCCTTATCATGTAATCTTTCTTTGAGTCACTTGAGGTGCCCATTTCTGTCTGCTCTTGCAGATTCTTGAGAGGGTGTGAATTTCTGAAGTAGATACCTTGAGTAACAACAGTAGGAAAGGGCCGAGTTGAGGGTCTTGCTTCCAGCAATACTAGATGGAGTGCACTAGTGACTTTGTAAGTCACAAGCTCTGACTTCCTGGCCTGCAAGAACTTTGTAATGAGAGTGTAACAGGGTGAAATGTCCCTGGTGGGGGAGGAGGTAGAGTGAGGATCTCTCCACTCAGAGGCATGATAGGGAATACCTAATTTGTCATTGACTTTTCCCAGTTGCTTGATTCTGCAGATCTCCTTAATGAAATAATGTGGGAGATCAGAGGCACTGGCCTGGTTCTAGATGGTCAGAACACCCCAGTCCTCCTCCCTTTCGTCTCCTTGGGGAGGCTGGTGCCTTAGGCCCACTCACGTGTGTCCTGATCTTGTCCTCTGTTCTATGCTCTCCCTGTTGCAGATGCAGTACCTGGACTCCATCAATGGCGAGGATCTGCTTCTGACAGGAGAAGTGAGCTGGCGCCCTCTGGTGGAGAAGAATCCACAGAGCATTCTGAAGCCCCGGGCTCCTACTTACAATGATGAGGGTCTTTGAGAGGTTGGCCAGATGCCCTTGAGAACCTCAGAGAGAGAGAAGTGCCTGTTGGCCCCAGGACCCTGAAGAAAGTGGCCTGAACTGTCAAATATTTGGCCCCATTTGTGTTTCCTCTTCCTGTACCCAGGAGTCTGGCCTGGTGGGGTATAGTGCTTTTCTGAGGAGTGGTTTCCGTTAAGAGGACCCCCAAGCACACTCCCAAAGCCCACCAACAACCATGTATTAAGGACAGCTTTTCCCAAGGGCTGAGGAGGGGAAGTTAGGTTAGAAAGGGAGTGCCCCCGCTGAAGGCCCACTGTGCCTATGAGCAGCTAGTGATGCAGCTGAGGCAAGACAGCTAGCTACACTGTGTCCCCCAGCTTCGAGCCATGGGGTTGAGGTGACCATTAAAAGAAACTTATCTCCGCTACGGCTCTTCTTTATTGCAGGCTCTTTTAGACATAGATGATGAGGTGGATGCCACAAGCTAAGGAGCAACTGCCTGGCACAGTTAGAGACAGGGAAACGGACAAGGAGCCCAGAGGGGACTGCTTTTCTCACCTCCAGTTCACAGAGGGTGTCACTGTCTGGCCTGCCAAGCATGTCCTTTGGGACCTGGGAGGCCCCTGATGGACAAGGGGCTTGTCACATCCTAAGTAATTTAGAAAGAGTACTTGTGAACAAAAGTCCCTTTGTCACCCGCAGTGAATTGGGTAAAGAACATGTGATCTTTCCTTTCTTGGCCTCCCCCTTACATGAGATAGTGAGGCAAAAACAAAATTTTTTCAGTGTTAGTGGTCCCATCCCAAGACCCAGCCCTGTGCTGGCTTTCTACGTGCTCCCCAACTTCTGCAGCATGTGCTGTAGAGCCGCCTGGTCTGAGCACGTAAGGACCCATTCACCCCTGCCTAGGTGTTTGGGTCATAGTTTGGAGAATTTTTTCTTAAAGAAAGGGGCGGGAAATTGTCTTGCCCCTCCCTACTTCAAACTTCCTTCATTGAGCTTGCTATAAAATGAGTCATATAAAGAAACTCTATACGGGTGAGGTATATTCCACTTCTGTGAAAACATTACAAATCAAACCGCCTTCTCTCAGTTTATTTAAGATGCTTTTGTTGCGAATGGAGCTCTCGAGTGAAGCCTCCACTGTGTGTGTGAGATAATAACACCTTGTAACTCATTACAGCTGGGCACTATTTACATTTACCAGAGCTGAGCCAGGCAGGAATTTGCTGATTAATTTATTTTTAATGGAGTGAAGTATACCATGCACCAAAATAAACTTTACTGTGTGTACCTAACTGCTCCTGGAATGGATGGAAAAATTAATGGAACAGATTTTGGCTCCCAACTCTGCACATTAATTCATATATAAAAGTTATTTGAATGTTAACCCATTTGCTGCCCAGGGCAGCTCCCCAGCCACAGATCTAGCCCACAACACCAGTTTAGCTACTGGGTTTGCTTTAGAATCCTTGGAACCTCAAGTTTGTAAGGAACTTGTAAGGTCATTTGGGCCAGTCCTGGAATAGCACCTGACCACTTTTTTAACATCTCTTTCGGCCTGTGTGTTAATATAACACAATCTTTAGCTGAATCCCTTCAGCAACAGATAGATGTTCCCTACCTCAGAGCTTGTAGCCATACTTGAAAGAACCAAGTGGGATCCTGTCTATGATGTCCCAAGGCCCTTATGTCCTGGCCATCAGTATCTTTCAGTGAATACACAATCCCTATCCCCTTCAAGATAAAATCCAAGTACCTTGTAGGCCACAGGCTCTTCAGTTGACTCCTGCATCCACACGAGCCTGGTTTTATGGGTCTCTAATCCATTTCTTCACTGAGCAGATTGAATCATTTGGGATTACCTGAAGGGACCACACTGTTTCCTCTACATTCCTCCCACTCCTCCTGCTGCTGACTTAAACCTCCCCTCTCTCTCTCTCTCTCTCTCTCTCTCTTTTGGTTTTATTTTTCGAGGTAGGGTCTTGCTCTAGCCCCAGCTGACCTGGAATTCACTGTGTAGTCTCAGGTGGCCTCAAACTCACTGCGATCCTTCTACCTCTGCCTCCTGAGTGCTGGGACTAAAGGTGTGCACCACCACATCTGGCATCCCTAACCTTCTCCAAGTATCACCTTCCCTACCCTCTCCTTCAGCCCCAAGCATGCTGTCCATGGTACTCCTTACAATGCCCTCTGCTCAGCACCACCCTAAAAATGTTGAGGTGATTTTTTTTTCTTACCTGCTTCCCAAACTGCACTGTAACCTGTTCCCATGCAAGAGTGGATGCTGTGCTGGCGAGGGAGTCGTCTTTGCATTCCCATTGCTAGCATGCATGTATGCATCGGTAAATAGATGAGACTGAGTAGACGATCAAATCATCACTCATCAGTACAAGCCCAACAAAAATCCTGTTCTAGTTGAATGTGGTGGCATGTGCCTTTAATCCCAGCACTCAGGAGGCTGAGGTAGGAGAATCACCATGAGTTCAAGGCCACCCTCAGACTACATAGTGAATTCTAGGTCAGCCTGGGCTACAGCGAGGCCCTACCTCAAAAAAAAAAAAAAAAAAAAAAAAAAAAAAAAAGAGAGAGAGAGAGAGAGAGAGAAAGAAGGAAAGAAAGAAAGAAAAGAAAAGAAAGAAAGAAAGAAAAACCATCTTTGGCTTTATCATAAAAACCAAAAGCTTCAACAAAGGCTTTTTTTTTTTTTAATCATTATTAGACAAAAGAAGTAGAGAAAATTCTTTCCCTCAGGGAGGTTCTTCAGGAATGACTGTCATTTATTGGTACTCTGTGTACTTCTAGAAGGAACCACAGCAAATTAAGAGACAATTATGGGGCTAGAGAGATGGCTCAGTGGTTAAGGTGCTTTCCTGCAAAGGACCATACCAGGATCCACATAAACCAGATGCACAAGATGGTGCATGCATCTGGAGCTCATTTGCTGTGACTGGAGGCTATCTGCCTCCCCCCATTAATAAATAAAAAAAAGTTTTAAAAATAAATTAATTACAAAAGAGAGACCAGCTGGGTGTAGTGGGACATGCCTTTAATCCCAGCACTCAGGAGGCAGAGGTAGGAGGATTGCCATGAGCTCAGGGCCACCCTGAGACTACAGAGTGAATTCCAGGTCAGCCTGGGCTAAAGTGAGACCCTACCTCAAAAAAAAAAAAAATTAGAGACAATTATGAAGAAGCCAGATGTGATGGCTCACACCTGTAATCTCAGCTGAGACAGGAGGATTACCTTGAATTTGAGGCCAACTTGTGCCACATAGACTGTCCAAAGAGAGAGAGAGAAAGAGAGTAATTAGAAATTCTACCCAGCACTTGGGAGGTCGAGGCAGGGTTGGAGGCTAGCTAGAGCCTCCTAGCAAGATCATGCTCCTCACAGACAAAACCACGAAGGAATCCTAGGCTGCTATTCACCAACTTGCACATGATTTTTTTTGTGTGTGTGATTTGTAAGTTCTAAGTGCATTGTCTAACTATTTTTATAAGTGAGGAGACCTAGGGTCAGGGAGTTCTAGAGAGTTCTCCAAGATGCACCAGTCCATACTGACCATGTGACTGACCTCAGAATTCCTGCTCTTTCCACAGACCACACTGCCTCCCTCAGGTCAGCGAGGAGCTCTGCAGTTAAGCTTCCTCACAGCTGAAGGTAGAAAAAAAAAGTGCCTTGAGCTGGGGGGATGGCTCAAGTTAGTCCCTTGCTTACAGGCCTTGGTTCGATTCCCCAGTACTCATTTAAAGCCAAATGCACTAAGTGGCACATGCATCTGGAATTTGTTTGCAGTGGCAAGAGGCCCTGGTGTGCCCATCCATACTCTTCTCTTCAAATAAATAAAAATATTTTTAAAAAAAGAGAACACTGGGGGCTGGAGAGATGGCTTAGTGGTTAAGGCACTTGCCTGTGAAGTGGACTCAGGTTCAATTTTCCAGGTCCCACATAAGCCAGATGCACATGGTGGTACATTTATCTGGAGTTTGTTTGTGCCTGGAGACCCTGGCATGCCTCTTTTTCACTCTAATAATTTTTGTAAAAACTAAATAAAGGGGGTGGCTAGAGAGATGGCTTAGCAGTTAAAGGTGCTTGCTTGCAAAGCCTGACATTCTGGGTTCTATTCCTCAGAACCCATGTGAAGCCAGATGCACAAAGTTGTGCATGTGTCTAGAGTTAGTTTGCAGTGTGGTTAGAGAGATGGCTTAGCAGTTAAGGTTCTTGCCTGTGAAGCCTAAGGACTCATGTTCAACTCTCCAGGTCTCATGCAAGCCAGATGCACAGTGTGACACAAGATCACACATGTGCACAAGATGGTGGTCGCATCTGGAGTTCAGTTACAGTGGCTGGAGGCCCTGCTATGCCAATTCTCTCTCTCTGTCATAAAACTTTTTTTTTTTTTTAATAGAGTTAGTTTGCAGAAGCCCTGGCCAATGCCCATGCCCATTCCTCTCTTCCTCCCCTCCCCCCAACTGCAAATAATTTTTTTTTTTTTTTTTGGTTTTTCGATGTGGGGTCTCACTCTAGCCCAGGCTGAACTGGAATTCACTATGGAGTCCCAGGGTGGCCTCGAACTCAAGGCGATCCTCCTACCTCTGCCTCCCGAGTGCTGGGATTAAAGGCGTGTGCCACCATGCCCGGCTGCAAATAATTTTTTTAAAACTCATGCGTGAGGTGTAATCCCAGCACTCAGGAGACGGAGACCCATGGGTTTGCTCACTAGCTAGTCTAACCAAATTAGCTTCAGGCTCAGTGAGAGACTCTATTCAAATAGTAGAGTGTGAGCTGGAGAGCTGGCTTAGCAATTAAGGTGTTTGCCTGCAAGGCAAAGGATATGGGTTCAATTCCCCAGGACCCACGTAAGCCAGATACACAAGGTGGCACATGTGTCTGGAGTTTGTTTGCAGTGGTTGGATGCCCTGTATGCCCTTTCTCTCTCTCTCTCTCTCTCTCTCTCTCTCTCTCTGTCTCCTCTGTCAAATAAATAATTTTTTTAAAAAGTAAGCTGGAGAGACAGCTTAGTGGTTAAGGCGCTTGCTTGCAAACCCAAAGGACGTAGGTTCGATTCCCCATGACCCACATAAGCCAGATGTACAGGGTGGTACATGTGTTTTGAGTTCATTTGCAGCAGCTAGAGGCCCTGGGACACCCATTCTCTCTGTCTCTTTCTCTCAAATAAATATGTGTGTGTGTGTGTGTGTGTGTGTGTGTGTGTGTTTTAAAGTAAGGAGCAAAGCTGGAGAGATGGGTCAGTGGTTAAGGCACTTGCCTGCAAAACTTAATGACTGGGGTTCAATTCCACAGTACCCATGTAAAGCCAGATGCACAAAGTGGCACATGCATCTGGAGTTCCCTTTGCAGTGGCTAGATGCCCTGGTGCACCTATTCTCTCTATCTCTCTTCTATCTCTCTGCTTGCAAATAAATAAATAAAATTAAAAAAATAAGATGGAGAGTGATTGACAAAGACCCCCAACATTGACCTCTGTTCACATGCCTCTGCACACATGCATACTGCGCTCACACACACAGGCCAATTTAAAAAAAAATTAAAGTAATAAATAATTGATACTTAATTTCTACTCTGTGCCAGACACATCTTGGGGTTGATTAGTATTTTACTATCTCACTAAAACCTCAATGATATTAATTCATGTACCAATTGAGGGAAAGGAAAGCTACATTTACTCTGCATACAGGCTCACCTGGCTCAGAGTCTAATGCCATCTGCTCTCGGTTCTAAGGGCTGCATAGTTGGAGGAGCACTTGTGCTGTAGTTAAGTAAAAAGTTAAAACAAGCCTGGGCGTGGTGGCTCACACCTTTAATCCCAGCACTTGGGAGGCAGAGGTAGGAGGATCGCTGTGAGTTCAATGTCACCCTGAGACTACATAGTGAATTCCAGGTCAGCCTGGGCTAGAGACTCCACCTCGAAAAAGAAAAAAAATAATGTTAAAACAGGGCTGGAGAGATGGCTTAGCAGTCACGGTGCTTGCCTGCAAAGTCTAAGGACCCATGTTCAATGCCAAATGCACAAAGGTGAGGCAAGCGCAAGGTTGCACATGTCCACTAGGTGGCAGGTGGCGCAAGTGTCTGGAGTTCGATTGCAGTGGCTGAGACCCTGCCGCACCAATTCTCTGTTGCTCTTACTTTCTCTTAAAAACAAAAAAAAATCTAGAGCCAGGTGTGGTGGTACATGCCTTTCCAGCACTGGGAGGCAAAGGTAGGAGGATCGCCGTGGGTTCGAGGCCACCCTGAGACTCCATCCATAGTGAATTCCAGGTCAGCCTGGGTAGAGTGAAATCCTACCTCGAAAAAAAAAAAAACACCTAACCTCGTGAAGTGATATGTGCACATAGACAACTGGAAAATACAAGGGAATTTGAAATCAGAATAGGCTAGGTCGGAAGCAAACCAGGAAGTAAGGGGCTGTCTTTCTGAAGATGTAGGACAGGAAACTCCTCACTCTCACGTGGACCAGTGGCATTGGCTGTAAAGGGAAAGAAAGGTTGCAGAGAAGGCAGCAGGGCCATGAGTGGAAATGCCCTGGATAATACATCATCTGACAGGCATCAGGAAGCTACCCTGCACCCCACTTTCTCAGTAAGGATTACACTTTGGTAGGACCAGAGACATGTTAGCCTAGCCAGGAAGTGGCCTTAGCTATCCAAGCTTACAGGCAAGCACCGCAAAATCATCTCTCCAGCCTAGAAGACCCGATCTTGACGATCTCTTGCAGGTGGTCACAGCTGCTCTGATTAAGATGGTAATGGCACTGGGCATGGTGGCCCACACCTTTAATCTCAGCACTTGGGATGCAGAGGTAGGATTACCGTGGGTTCAAGGCCACGCTGAGACTACAGAGCAAACTCCAGGTCAGCCTGAGCTAGAGTGAGACTATCTCAAAAAGAAAAAAGAAAAAAAATATATATATATATATATATATGGTAATGGCTGTTGTGCTCAGGGGATAGCATTCTACAGCACTTCCCTTGTGCTAAAACCCAGCAGAGACTTTCTGTGGCTTTCAGGGGACCTTCCTGAGCCATGTTGGTGAGCCTAGTACCCAGAGTAGCCCCAGATCAAAAGCCCCCATCTGGAGCAGAATAAGGAGTAAAGACCCATGCTGAGGAGTCCAGATACTAACCTATGATGTCTAAAGTGATTGAAGTGTTGTTGCTGGATTGCTCATGGAGACCACCTCCTTCCCCGCAACCATTGTTTGATAGGCTGGGGCTTCACAGTTAGGAGCCAGACAGAATGGATGGGCCAGTGCTGAAAGATTCCTGTTCCTGCCACCAGAAAAACTTTCACTTCATGGGCTGAAAGGATGGCTTAGCAGTTAAGGTGTTTGCCTGAAAAGCCAAAGGACCCAGGTTTGATTCCCCAGGACCCACATAAACCAGATGCACGAGGTGGCGCATGCATCTGGAGTTTGTTTGCAGCAGTTGGAGGCCCTGGTGGGCCCATTTGTGCTCGCACTCTCTTTCTCTTCTCTCTCTCTCTCTCTCTTCTCTCTGCTTTTTACTCTCTGTTAAATAAATACAAACTTCATTTCAACCAGGTATGATGGTGCACGCCTCTAATCCCAGCACTCAAGAGGCAGAGGTAGGAGGAGAAAACTCTACCTAGAAAAACCAAAAAAAAAAAAAAAAAGCTAAAATAAATAGGAATTAAAACAACAAAAGGTTAACCCAAGGTCTGCCGTCTCTGGGAAAGAGCCTGCATCAGGCTGCACCCTAGCTAAGGGCGTGGTTCCTCTAAGATTTCAGAATGGGTCATGAGCTGTAAGCCCCAAGCACTTGGTTTATACTTTGGCTTAATCCCTGTTTTATAATTATGGTTCTACCTTCCTCACCAACTGTGAGTTCCTCTAGGACAGGCACAGCTCTTACTCATCTTTGGGACCCTCATACTAGCCTAAAGTAAACACAAAATTCATCTTGGGTAGATTGAACAGAGGGGAGTGGAGGGGGTGGACAGGAAGAGGTGGCTGCACCAGTAACAGGGCAGATGTGGTAATATTTCTTTCTCCCCCCTCAAGTTCAGAAAGAATTGAGGTAAGACAAGGAAGCTGCTCATAGACCCTCACTGTGGAGCCTGGCCGCTTTCCACCTTGAGTTCAAACTTAAAAAGCATGATCTTTTTTTCCCCTTCTTATTCCCCCCAGCCGCCTGAGGTAGGGTCTTGCTCTAGCCCAGGCTGACCTGGAATTCACTATTTAGTCTCAGGCTGGCCTCAAACTCAGAGTGATCCTCCTACTACCTCTGCTTCCCTAGTGCTAGGATAAAAGGTATGCATCACCACGCCCAGCTTTTTTCTTTTTTTTAATATTTATTTTTATTTACTCATTTAAGAGAGAGAGAGAGAGAATGGGCACACCAGGGCCTCTAGCCACTGCATACAAACTCCACATGTATGCACCACCATGTGCATCTGGCTTACATGGGTCCTGGGAATTGCCTATGAAGCCTAAAGACCCAGGTTCAATTCCCAAGTACCCATGCAAACCAGATGCCAGATAGGGTAGTATATGTATCTGCAGTGGCTAGAGGCCCTGGTGCACCCATTCTCTCCCTCCCTCACTCCATCCCTCACTCTCTCTCATAAATAAAATAAAAAAAAGAGCTGGGCATGGTGGCACATGCCTTTAACCCCAGCACTCGGGAGGCAGAGGTGGTAGGATCACTGCGAGGCCACCCTGAGGACTACCATAGTGAATTCCAGGTTAGCCTGGGCTAGAGCGAGACCATACATTGAAAAACCAAAACATAAGTAGGAAAAAAAAAAAAAAAAAGCTCTGGACTTCAGCTGAGCAACCCTCAGCCAGGCAGTTGCCACAGATTTATTTCACATAGAAACTCAGTGAAGGTGTTTGGGCCCCATTTTATAGATCAAGCCCCTGTGACTCTTAAGTTGCCTTTACCCATTAAGTGCCAAAGCCATTGTTCCAACGGGAGGGGGCCCTGACTCAGCTCAGTGGCACAGCTGTAGGCCTTTGGCAGGCTGGTCCTGGGCCCCAGCCCTCAGGAAGAGATGACTGAAGACCTGTGTGGCAGGTACTCAGTGAACAGCGTGTCCCACCCGTCTGGGTTGCTTCAGGGAGGCTGGTACTTGGAGCCACTCTCCCCCTCACAGAGGCTTCCTGAGGATCCCGAGATATGGTTCTAGAATCTTCCTGACCTCCTTACCAAGACCTTCAGGGTCACACTGTGTGGCTCTGGGGACTTTCCTGTCTGTCAGCCCCTTGCTGGGCACCACTTTCCTCCTAACCGTCCTCCAGCTTGCACTGGCCTGCTGGCCATTCTGCACTGATGGAAACTGTCCTCATCCTTTCTGGCTTTGTGTTGCACACACGTTTGTGTGGGTGCGTGGGGGGGGGGAGGTGTTCGTGTGCGTGTACTGGCCAGTGAGTCCCAGGGATCTGTCTGTATTCACCTCCCTGGCTTTGGAATTACAAGTGCATGCCACCCCGCATGCCTTTATCTTAAAAAATATATATATTGGGCTGGAGAGATGGCTTAGCAGTTAGTGGTTAAGGCATTTGCATGCAAAGCCCAAAGACTCAGTTTTGATTCCCCAGGACCCACGTAAGCCGGATGCAGAAGGTGCCACATGTATATGGAATGCATTTGTAGTGGCTGGAGGTCTTGGGGTACCCATTCTCTCCCTCTCTCAAATAAATCAATAAAAATAAATAAGCCGGGCGTGGTGGTGCATGCCTTTAATCCCAGCACTCAGGAGGCAGAGGTAGGAGGATCACTGTGAGTTCGAGGCCACCCTGAGACTACATAGTGAATTCTAGGTCAGCTTGGGCCAGAGTGAGATCCTACCTTGAAAAAAACAAAAACCAAAACAATAGAGAGTAGGCATGGGTATGCCAGGACCTCCAACCACTGCAAACAAACTCCAGACGCATGCACCACTTTCTGCTTTATGTGAGTCCTGGAGAACCCAACCTGGCCCATCAGGCTTTGTAAGTGAACTCCTTTAACCACTGTGCCAACTCCTCAGACCCCCTTACCTTTTTTTTTTTTTTTTTTTTTTTTAATCTTTATGAGACCAAGGTCTTGCTATGTAGTCCAGGCTGACATCGAAGTCATGAACTTCCTGACTCAGCTTCTTGAGTACTGAGATTATTAAAGATATGTACTGCAGTCGGGCGTGGTGGCGCACGCCTTTAATCCCAGCACTTGGGAGGCAGCGGTAGGAGGATTGCCGTGAGTTGGAGGCCACCCTGAGACTACATAGTTAATTCCAGGTCAGCCTGGGCCAGAGTGAGACCCTACCTCGAAAAAACCAAAAGACACACACACAAAAAAGATACGTACTACACCCGACGGACCGAGCTCACCCTTGCTGTCCAGCTCAAACCAGCCTCTAAGGACTCCTTATCACCTGAGTCCTTGTCTCTCCAGCTCTCAAGTGGCTTTCCCTTGGTTTACCTATCTGCTGCCCTCTACGCCTCCACCAGAAATCCCTGTCTCCCCAATTGAAGTGCCACAGCGAAGGCGTGTGGCAGTGCTGCCACTGGAGGGCTCCAGCGACCTCTGTCCCACCACCCCCACACGACAGGCCCCTGCCCAGGCGCCACTCAGCTTGAGATAGGCGACAGACAAGACTAAATGGCCCCCAGGAAGGCCAAGTGATGCCAGCAAGGCGCCCGACACACCCTCTGGACAGGAAAATATTTTCCTTCTTCTTAATAACAGTCATTAAGGGGCCTGTGCCCCACACACTGAAGCCAGGGGCTCCCATCACCCTGGACCAGCTCCCTGAGCCCAAGCCCCGAGGCCAAGGTTGACCTGCTCAGCCTTCCATTTCCCTTCACCCACTCAGACTACAGCGAGGGGCATCTGGTCCTGCAGCCCTAGGGACTGGGTTTGATGTATACTTTATTATTCTCAGAATGTCAGGGATTCCTGGGATCCTTCCTTCCTTCTACCTTTCTTTCTCTCTATTTATTTGTGTGTGTGTGTGTGTGTGTGTGTGTGTGTTTGTTTTTGTTTTTTGAGGTAGGGTCTCACTCTAGCCCAGGCTGACCTGGAATTCACTATGTAGTCTCAGGGTGGCCTCGAACTCTTGGCGATCCTCCTACCTCTGCCTCCCAAGATCCAAACAGATCTGCACATGGACCTGAACATGTCAGTACATACACTAGCTATAGCCAGACACTTCAAGACAGCCAAGTGGGTTACTAAGCACCACAGATAATGTGTATCTACACATTCATGCCCAGGTACAAATAGATATTTAGCTGAATGATATGAAAGTGCTACTATTCAAAAATTTTTTTAAAATGTCTTTGTTTTTATGAGAGAGAGAGAGAATGGGCACGCCAGGGCATCTAGCTTCTGCTAATGAACCCCAGACACATGCGCCATCTTGTGCATATGGCTTTATGTGGGTCCTGGGGAATTGAACCTGGGTCCTCAGGCTTTGCAGGAAAGCACCTTAACTGCTAAGCCACCTCTCCAATCCTCAAAGACTTTTAAAAAAATATATGTTTAATTTTTATTTATTTATTTGAGAGAGAAGTAAAGAGACAGAGAGAGAGAGAGAAAATGAGCACGCCAGGGCATTCAGCCACTGCAAATGCGTGTGCCACCTTGTGCATCTGGCTTACGTCTGTCCTGGGGAATCAAACCTGGGTCCTATGACTTTGTAGGCAAGCACCTTAATCACTAAGCCATCTCTCCAGCCCAACACCTTTTTAAAAAATTATTATTATTATTATTATTTTGGATTTTGAGGTAGTATCTCTCTTGTTTTAGCCCAGGCTGACTTGAAATTCATTATGTAATCTGAAGGTGGCCTCAAACTCATAGTGATCCTCCTATCTCAGCCCCCCAAGTGCTGGGATTAAAAGCATGCACCACTATGCTCAGCTTGGTTTGTTTTTGTTTTGGTTTTTTTTTTAACTTTTTTATTGACAACTTGCATAATTATACACAATAAACCATGATAATTCCCTCTCCTGCCCTACTTTACCCTTCACATATCCACCCTCCACCGTATCCCCTATTCCTCTCAACTAATCTCTCTTTTACTATGATGTCATCATCTTTTCCTCCTATTGTGAGGGTCTTGTGTAGGTAGTACCAGGTACCACGAGGTCATGGATATCCAGGCCACTTTGTGTATGAAAGAGTGCATTGTAAGCAGTCCTACCCTTCCTTTGGCTCTTTTTTTTAAAAAAATATATGTATTTTATTTATTTGAGAGAGAGAAAGAGGGAGAGAGAGAGAGAGAGAGAATGGGTGCACCAGGACCTCCAGCCACTGCAAACAAACTCCAGATGCATGTACCCCCTTGTGCATCTGGCTTACCTGGGTCCTGGAGAATCAAACCGGGATCCTTTGGCTCTGCAGGCAAGCACTTTAACCGCTAAGCCATCTCTCCAGCCCCTTCCTTTGGCTCTTACATTCTTTCTGCCACCTCTTCCACAATGGACCCTGAACCTTGGAAAGTGTAATAGAGATGTTTCAATGCTGAGCACTCCTCACTTCTCAGCACTATGGTGCCTTTTGACTCATCCCAGTAGTCACTGCCATCTGAAAAGAGAAGCTTTTCTAACCAAAAGTGAGAGTAGGGCTAAAGAGATGGCTTAGTGGTTAAGGCGTTTGCCTGTAAAGCCAAAGGACCTCGGTTCGATTCCCCAGGACCTTCATAAGCCAGATGCACAAGGGTGTGTATGTGTCTGGGGTTCGTTTGCAGTGGCTGGAGGCTCTGGTGCGCCCATTCTCTCTCTCTCTCCCTCTATCTGCCTCTCTCTCTAATAAGTAAATAAAAAATATTTAAAGTGAGAGTAGCACCAATATATGGTGAATGCTAAGAAAACTGCTTACAGGGCAGTTTGGTGAGCATAATATATGCAGTTAGCCAGACCACAGCAGGCGTTACTCCCCTAGGGCTTATGACCTCCCCCCACCATAGGCTTTTGACTAGGTTTTCAGTATCAGGTATGTATTCTCTCCCATGGAATGGGCCTCCAGTCCAATTAGAGAGTGGTTGGTTTCCCCCATAACAGACATGCCACTAATGCACCTGTTGGCTCATTTGGCTGGCTGGCCAAACTTAAGGCTTGCAATGTGTCTACTGTTGTTTATCACCACTGATGACTTCTCTCTCCCATAGGACTGCATGTAGCATAGCTTTTTCCAGCTTTCTGTCAGCTCCAGCTTGATTCCTCAGTGACCTTGCAGTCCAAGCATGTGGAGTCTTCGGCAATAGGATTTTTTATTTGTTTGGTTTTTTTTTAATATTTACTTATTTATTTAATTATTTTGTGTGTGTATGAGGGAGAAAGAGGCAGATAGAGAATGGGTGCATTCTCTCTAAGGACCCAGGTTTGATTCCACAATACCCACATAAGCCAGCTACGCAGGGTGGCGTATGTGTCTGGAGTTCGTTTGCAGTGGCTAGGGGCCCTAACACACCCATTCTCTCTCAAATAAATAACATTAATTAAAGTCAATTTTTTAAAAGCCAATTTATACACCTGTGTTGAAGTGGCACTATTAGTTTCGGGATTGCAGGTGTGTGCCACCCTGCCTGCCAAGGGTGGAAGCAGCCAAAGTGTCTATCAGTATTGTTATGAGAACCAAACCAATCACAAAAAAACAGTACTGCACGATTCCACCTTAGGTCCTTAGCACAGTCAAAGTCATAGAGACAAAAAGTAAGGGTGAAAAACAGGGCCGGAGAGCCGGCCGTGGTGGCGCACACCTTTAATACCAGCACTTGGGAGGCAGAGGTAGGAGACTACGTAGTGAAATCCAGGTCAGCCTGAGCTACAGTGAGACCTTACCTTGAAAAACAAAGCAACAACAAAGGGCTGGAGAGATTGCTCAGTGGTAAAGGCACTTGCTTGCAAAGCCTGACAGCCTGGGTTCAAATCCCCAGTACCCATGTAAAGCCAGATGCACAAAGTAGTGCATGTATCTGAAGTTCATTAGCAGTGGCAAGATGCCTTGGTGCTCATTCCCTTTTTCTCTCTTTTTGCAAATAAATAAAAATATTTAATTTTTAGCTGGGCATGGTAGCACACGCCTTTAATCCCAGCACTTGGGAGACAGAGGTAGGAGGACTGCTGTGAGTCCGAGGCCACCCTGAGACTACAGAGTGAATTCCAGGTCAGCCTGGGCTAAAGTGAAACTCTACCTCGAAAAACAACAACAAATAATAATAATTAATTATTTTTATTTATGTAATTTATTTGACATACACAGAGAGGAGAGAGAGGCAGATAGAGAGAATGGGTGCACCAGGTCCTCTAGCCACTGTAAATGAAACTCCAGATGTATGCACCATCTTCTGTATCTGACTTTATGTGGGTACTGGGGAATCGAATCTGGGTTCTTTGGCTTTGTTAACAATTGCCTTAACCATTAAGCTATTTCTCTAGCCCTTTAATTTTTTTAACTTTTATTTATTTATTTGAGAGAGATAAAAAGAAAAAGAGAAAGAGACAGAGAAAGAGAGAATGGGCATGCCAAGGCCTCTAGCTGCTTCAAATGAACTCCAGCCGCATGCGTCACTTTGTGCATCTGCCTTATATGGGTCCTAGAAAATCGAACCTGGGTCCTTTGGCTTTGCAGGCAAATGCCTTAACCACTAATCCATCTCTTCAGCCTTTATTTGTTTTTTAAGTAGGAAAACAAGTACAATGAGGAGGGCTAGGGAGCTGGCTCAGTGGGTAAGAAGCATTTGCCAGAAGCAGGAAGTCCTGAGAGGGCCTGAGACCAGCTGATTGCCAATGGTTGGGTGGAGGAGAAATGATGATTTATTGTTTCATGGGTACAACCTTAGTTTTGCAAGATGAAGTGCCCTGGAGTTGGATGTTAGTGGCGACACAACAATATGAACTACGCTGGTTAAGATGAAAAAGTTTATGTGCATTTTACCACAACTTAGTTATAAGCAAGGGGCTGGGGAGATGGTTCAGTAGTTAGGACTCCTGCTTGCAGAACTGGCTGGCCTTGGTTAGCCCAGGTTTGATTCCCCAGGACCCACATAAAGCCAGATGCACAAAGTGGCACATGTGTCTGGAGTTCATTTGCAGTGGCTGGAGGACCTGGTATGCCCATAGTCAATCTCTCTCTCTCTCTTTCTTTCTCTCCTGTCTCATAAAAAAATAAAGGAGTAAGCAAGCTTCAGGGCCAAAAATGCATGAGGAGTTGGACATGTAGCAGGGATTAAACCCAAGTAACTTGATAGCAAGTAAACAAACATGCCTGTCTCCCTCCTAAGAGCCCTATTCCAAACCCAGATAAGAGCCTGGTTCTCCCCTTCAAACACATTTAGAGATAAGTCCCTAATGAGGGCCCTGTCATCTTTCTGCCCCCACAACTCATCATCCTCCCACAGTCTGACTTTGTTTACTTAACTTCCTGCCACCCCTGAGAGAAGGGCTCCCATAGAGGACCAGGTGCTCTACTTTCTAGGATGGAAGCGTTTCAGTCAGTTTTTGTTTGTTTGTTTGTTTGTTTGAGGTAGTGCCCCGCTTTAGCCCAGGCTGACCTGGAATTCACTACGAGGTCTCAGGCTGGCCTTGAACTCACAGCAGTCCTCCAACCTCTGCCTCCGAAGTGCTGGGATGAAAGGCATATGCCACTGTGGTGGTTTGATTCAGGTGTCCCCATAAACTTAGGTATTCTGAATGCTAGTCTCCCCAGCTGATGGCAATTGGAAATTAAAGCTTCCTGGAAGCAGTGTATTGTTGGGGGCAGGCTTATGGGTGTTATAGCCAGTGACCCCTTGCCAGTGTTTGGCACACTCTTCTGTTGCTATTGCCCACCTGATGTTGGCCAGGAGGTGATGTCCACCCTTTGCTCATGCCATTGTTTTCTCCTGCCATCATGGAGCTTCCCCTCAAGCCTGTAAGCCAAAATAAACCTTCTTTTCCCAAAAGCTGCTCTTGGTTGGGTGATTTCTGCCAGCAATGCGAACCTGACTGCAACAGCCACCATGCCCAGCACATTCCAGTTCTTGGTCCATGTTCTCCCGTGTTGTCCCTGGGATCCTCACCCTGGCGTCCTGCTTCCCACCTACTCCAGCCACACGTACATGTCCGCAAAGCTGTGCTCTCTCGGAAGCTGTGTTCTGGCCATGAGCACAGGGCAGACAAACCACGTGCAGTCATACAGGATAGGGCATATGAAGATGTGGCTGTAGGTTCTCCTGCCTTTGCTAATGTCCTCATCAGACCTCACCCTTCCCCTAGGAAGGTGGTGATCAGCCTGTCCCCACCCTTGCTGCCAGCTGCTGACCTTTTCTCCAGATCAAAGCCTCTTCCTCATCCTCTTGAGGACAGACCCCCACACGCTCTGGGTCGCTGATCTTTGTTGAGGCAGGGATACCCGCTCTATTTTCCTTCTGACCTTTGTGTGTCTGCCCACCCTACGAAACAACCTGTGAACATTCAGCCCTGAGTGAGGGAGGAAGGAAGGCTACAGTGTGGTTTCCACAAGGCTGAGAGCATCCCTGGATGGAGTTGAGTGTCCTGGAAGCTTTCCATCGATCTACCTCAGCTCACTGCTCCAGTGGCGCGCTGGTTAGCAGCAAGCTCCAACTCGTACGAAAACGTCCTCACGAGCTGGGAATGATGGCACACGCCTTTAAATCCCAGCACTCAAGAGGCACAGGTAGGAGATCCTGCAAGTTGGAGGCCAGCCTGAGACTACATAGTGAACTCCAGGTCAGCCTGGGCTAGAGGGAGACCCTACCTCAAAAAAACCAAACTAAATAAATAAATAAATAAATAAAATGCCCTTATGAAACCCAGTACCATGTTTGAGATATGTGTGTGTGTGTGTGTGTGTGTATTTGAATGAACAAAAATATATTATTAGGGCTGGAGATGCAGCTTAGTTGGAAGAGGACTTGCCTAGCATGCGCAAAGCCCTGGATTTGAGTCCCATCACTGAATAAAACCAGGTGTGGACCTGGAGAGATGAGTCAGTGGTTAAGGCACTTCCCTGCAAAGCCTAATGACCTGGGTTTGAGTCCCCAGTACCCAGGTAAACCAGTCGTTCAAAGTGGCACATGTATGTGGAGTTCATTTGCAGGGGCTGGAGACCCTGGTACACCCATATTCAGAACTCTCTCTCTCTCTCTCTCTCTCTCTGTATCTCTCTGTTTGCAAATGAATATAATTTTAAAAAACAAAAAAAGGTGTATATAGTGAGACCAATGATATATAGGTATGAAAATAAAATAAAAACAAAGAAAGGTCAAAATAAAAACAAAGAACAAAATTAGCTGGGCATGGTGGAGCACGCCTTTAATCCCAGCATTCAGGAGGCAGAGGTAGGAGGATCGCCAAGAGTTCAAGGCCAACCTGAGACTACATAGTGAATTCCAGGTCAGCCTGGACCAGAGTGAGACCCTACCTCAAAAAAACAAAAAAAAGTGTATATAATAATAATAATAATAATAAAACATAGCCAGGCATGGTGGCACATGCCTTTAATCCCAGAAATCAGTAGGCAGAGGTAGGAGGATCGCTGTGAGTTCAAGGCCAGCCTCAGACTACTTACCGAATTCCAGGTCAGCCTGGGCTACAGCGAGATCCCCCCCCCAAAAAAAGTGTGATGTTGTATACCTGTAATCCCAACACTTGGGAAGCAGAAGTAGGACAATCAGGAGTTCAAGGTCATCCTTGGCTACATATTGAGTTTGAGGCCAATCAGAGCTACATGAGACACTGTATTTAAAAACAAAACACAAATAAAAATGTTATTGCTAATTTTTGGCATATGTGTCTGGCTGCACATATGCATGTACACACACATATGCACATATGTCTGTGTGTGTGGTGTACCTGTGCACCTGTGTGTGCATATAGAGGCCCAAAGTTGATGTGAGGTGTCTTCCTCCGTTGTTCTCTGCCTTCTTTTCTGAGGCAGGGTCTCACTTGAACCCAGGACTTGCTGATTCGGCTAGTCTAGGTAACCAGCTTGCCCCGGGAGCTTCTGTCTCTGACTCCTAAGCACTGGGACTCCAGGCTGCCACGCCCACCCAGCATGTACGTGGGTGCTGGGGATCTAAATGCTAGTCCTCCTGCCCCACAGCAAGTGTTTTATCCACTATCTCTGCCGCTGCCTAAATAATATTATTAATTAGATAAAATTCAGGGAAAAAAAAGGCAAACTACAGACATTATTAGGCTCTCGGACCATCTGGTATACTCAATGTGGGTAGAGTCTGGAGGGTATATGCTTTTTAATTTTTTCTTTTTCAGTATTTTTATTTATTTATTTGCAAACAGAGAGAGAGAGAAGAGAGGAGAGACAGACAGAGAGAATGGGCACACCACAGCCTCCAGCTGCTGCAAACAAACTCCAGTTGCATGTGCCACTTTGTGCATCTGACTTTACTTGGGTACTGGGGAAACGAACCTGGGTCATTAGGCTTTGCAGGCAAGTGCCTTAACCACTAAGCCATCTCTCCAGCCCTTCTTTTTTCTTTATTATTTATTTATTTATTTGAGTGGTAGAACAGAGAGAGAGAGAGAGAGAGAGAGAAAGAAAGAAAGAAAGAAAGAAAGAAAGAAAGGAGGAAAGAAAGAGGGAAGGAGGGAGGGATGGAGGGAAGAAGGAAGAAAGAAAGGAGGAAGGGAGGAAGGAAAGGAGGGAGGGAGAGAGGGAGGGAGGGAGGGAAGAAGGAAGAAGAAAGAAGAAAGAAAGAAAGAAAGAAAGAAAGAAAGAAAGAAAGAAAGAAAATGGGTGCTCCAGGGCCTCCTGTCACTGCAAATAAACTCCAGACGCATGCATCACTTTGTGCATTTGGCTTCACATAGGTACTGGAGAATTGATCCCAGACTGTCAGGCTTTACAAGCAAGCACCTTTAATGGCTGAGCCATCTCTCCAGCCCAGGAGGGCAAATGTTTTAACACTTCCTGACCATTCTTGGGAGCTGGGGTGGAGTGAAGGTGGAGCAGGTGCTTTGAGCACCCTGGTTATAGTGGTGGACAGGAACAGGATGATTATGGGAGTGCAGGCCTGGGGGACAGACAGACACATACTAAGTCCTTGGCAGTTCTGTGTGATACTCTGTTCAGCCTTTATTTGAATCCTATGTGCATGTGGGACAAGGCATACAGGCCAAGGCATTCCACCCATGGTGTAATATTTGGGGTTATGGGTTATGGTCATCATCAGTGTTTGAGTCAGATTACATGTGTTTGATAAAAATGTGTGGTCTGACCAGATGTGCTGAAGCCTGCCTTTAATCCCAGCACTCGGGAGGCCAAGGTAGGAGGATCACTGTGAGTTTGAGGCTAGCCTGAGATTACATAGTGAATTCCAGGTTGGCCTGGGCTAGAGCAAGACCCTACCTAGAAAAAAATTTTTAAAAAGGGGCTGGAGAGATGGCTTAGCAGTTAAGCGCTTGCCTGTGAAGCCTAATGACCCCGGTTCAAGGCTTGATTCCCCAGTACCCACGTAAACCAGATGCACAAGGTGGCGCATGTGTCTGGAGTTCGTTTTCAGTGGTTGGAGGTCCTGATGTGCTCATCTTCTCTCTCTCTGCCTCTTTCTCTCTCTCTCTGTCTGTTGCTCTCAAATAAATAAATTAAAATAAAAACCAAAAAAAATTTTTTTTTATTTATTTGAGAGCAACAGAGAGAAGGAGGCAGAGAGAGAGAGAGAGAGAGAGAGAGAGAGAGAGAGAATGGGCGCGCCAGAGCTTCCAGCCTCTGTAAACGAACTCCAGATGCGTGCGCCCCCTTGTGCATCTGGCTAACGTGGGTCCTGGGGAATTGAGCCTCGAACTTGCTCCTTAGGCTTCACAGGCAAGCGCTTAACCGCTAAGCCATCTCTCCAGCCCCCCCCCCAAAAATTTTTTAAATGAGCCGGGTGTGGTGGCGCACGCCTTTAATCCCAGGACTCTGGAGGCAGAGGTAGGAGGATCACTGAGAGTTCAAGACCAGCCTGAGACTACATAGTGCATTCCAGGTCAGCCTGGGGTAGAGCGAGACCCTACCTCGAAAAAAATAAATAAATAAAAAATAAAAGTAGGGATGAAAAATGGTTTGGGCTGGAGGAATGGCTGAGCAATTAATGCCCTCAATGCCTAAGGACCCAGGTTTGATTTCCCCAGTATCCACATAAAACCAGATGCACTATGTGGCAGATTCGTTTGGGGTTTGTTTGCAGTGGCCAGAGGCCCTGGTGTGCCAGTTCTATCTGCTTCTCTCTCTCTCTTTCTCTCAAATAAATAAATAATATATTTTTTAAATGTGTGGTATGGGTGTGTCAGCCTGTCGTCCACATGTGCATGCTGGTCAGTGAGCATGTCAGTATATCTGCTTGTGTGGTCATGACTTTATCCGGAGTATCTTGAGTTATTCACCACAGTGTGTGTATGTATGTGCATGTGTGTGTGTTTGTGTCCCTAGCTACCTCCCCCGCAACACACACACTGTAATCCAACCTCTACAGGTCACTGGAAGGTCAGGGTTGCAGACCCTGGTGGGATGGGCCTACGCTGCCCTGGCACGAGGGGAGGGGAGGGGAAGGAGACAGCAGCATGCACTAAGGGCCTGGCACTGCTGCCTCCCTGGCAGGCGAGTCCTAACAGCAGGCAGACAGGCGGGGCTGACCTGACAGGTTCCAGAGGCCAGGGGCGATGGGGCGTGGCATGGTTCTGACTTAGGGTGGTAACAGGTTGAGGGCCCATGCCACACACACTGGCAGGCGGGGCAGGTGGTGGTTCTGCTGGTATCTTCCTGCTGCAGCCAACCCAGGTGCGGGCTATGGAGCTAGCTGGTGGGTGAGCCACTAGGTGGACAGGCACATTCAGAGGCCCAGGACCTGGTGGTGGGGGCGTGGGGGAACCCAGGGCATGGCGGGACCCCTGCGGGGCCGGGTGGAGGAGCTGAAGCGGCCTTGGTGGCGGGAGAGCTCGCCCCTGGTCCTGCAGCACAGTGAGGCGGCTCGGCTGGCAGCAGATGCCCTCTTGGAGCGGGGCGAGGCTGCTTACCTACGAGTCATCTCCGAAGAGCGGGAGCTGCCTTTCCTGAGCGCTCTGGATGTGGACTACATGATGGGCCATGTGTGCGGGGGTCCTGAGCTCAGGGACGCCCAGAGGCCGGAGGTGTCGGGGCCCGACCGCCTCAGCCTGCTCTCCGATGCTACCTCAGGCTCCTACTTCCCCATGGCCTCAGACCTAGATCCCCCAGACCTGGACCTGGGCTGGCCGGAGGTCCCCCAGGCCACTGGCTTCAGCCCCACGCAGGCCGTGGTTCACTTCCAGAGGGACAAGGCCAAGAACATCAAGGACTTGCTGCGATTTCTCTTCAGCCAGGCTCGCACGGTAAGGGCCCCCCCTCTTCATTCATTCTACAGATAGGAGCTGCAAGGGAACCAGCTCCAGGCCACGCAGAGGTGAGACTAGAACCTCTGGCCTCTATTAGAGCCCAAGCTCCTAGAGGGAGGGAGGGTACTTTATTCTCTGTGGTAACCCTTTGGTTCATTTTTATTTATTTATTTGAGAGTGACAGAGAGAGGAAGAGGCAGATAGAGAGAAAGAGAGAGAATGGGCGCGCCAGGGCTTCCAGCCACTGCAAACAAACTCCAGACGCGTGCACCCCCTTGTGCATCTGGCTAACGTGGGTCCTGGGGAATCGAGCCTCGAACCGGGGTCCTTAGGCTTCACAGGCAAGCGCTTAACTGCTAAGCCATCTCTCCAGCCCTGTGGTAACCCTTTGGTACTCACATACATTGCAGATAAACATAGAGCAAAGCAGAGGCCTCTTCACACTAATCATGGAAATGCACATGAACTTGTGTATATTGCAAGGAAGGGCCCTTACCTCATCTTTCTTAGAAAGGAGTTCATAGTCTTCATCAGATTCTCAAAAAGGTTTTATTTTTTGTTTGTTTGTTTTTTTTTTTTTTTTTGGTTTTGTTTTTTTTGAGCTAGGGTCTCACTCTAATCCAGGCTGACCTGGAATTTACTATGTAGTCTCACGCTGGCCTCGAATTCACAATGATCCTCCTACCTCTTCCTCCTGAGTGCCTGGCCTCAGAAAGTTTTCTGGGGCTAGAAAGATGGCTTAGCAGTTAAGGCACTTGCCTGCCAAGCCTAAGAACTCATGTTCAAATCTCCAGGTCCCACATAGCCAGATGCCAGTGATGCAAGCTTGCAATGTTGCACATGCGCCACAAGGGGGTGCATGCATCAGTTCGTTCACCGCAGGCTGAAGGTCCTGGCGTGCCCATTCTGTCTCTCTGCCTCTTTCTGTCTCTCTCAAAAATAAAAAATAGCTGGGAGTAGTGGTGCACACCTATTAAAAATTTTCTGACCTCCTAAACTGAGAACTCAACCTTCAAGAACATCTGAACCACCCCCTTGACTTACAGAAGAAACTGAGGCCAGAGAGGGGCTGGAAGGAAATTACCCGGAAAGGTTTCCAGGCCCTGGAGAGAAAAGGGGCCTCTGGCTCAGGCCCTGGGTCCTAGACATGGCCTTGCTCGCTGAACCTTGTCCTGTGCTGCGTCGACAGCTGAGCCTGAAGCAGGCCACGGCTCACTGTTGCATGCTTTGACAAGGGCTGGGACTTTAGCTCAGTACCAAGAAGAATGCAGAGTGGATGCTGCTGGGCTCAGAGGAAAGCTAATCAGGACAGCAGACCAAGGTGGCCATGCCTGAAAAGGTTCTGTCCCCACAGCAATGTCGTTTCCCTCCTGGAGGAGCCCTAGTTTTCACTCAGAAGACAGGGGAAGAGGCACGATGACCCCTGGCAGGATTTCAGGTCGGGTCAAGCTCCTTCCTGCTACAGAGATCACAAGCCGAATCCCACCAGTACCCCCAGAGCCTTGCTGGCAAACTTGCCTGTGCCCCAGGCGCAGGAGGGCTGGGCCTGATTGGCATCGTGAACAGGGTTATTAAGCGAGGTTGTTGCTGTTGTCATCCCTGTCCCCCTTTGATCTTTCTTGGCACCTGCCCACCCCCGGACATATGCTGTGGACTCGGGCATCCCAAGTGCCTTGCCTGCTCACCCCCAATGAGGACCCTTTGGTCTCTGGGCTCAGAGTCAGGCTGCTGCTGCCCTGGGCTGTCACAGGTTCCCGTGGGGGGGGGGGCTTTAGAAGCGCTTCCTGTCCCTGCAGCCTCCGTGTTCCCCTCTGTTCAAAAGGCAGCAGGAAAGACATATTTATTGAGCTTCCGTTGTATGTCAAGCATTTTTACATTTAATTTCTCGTAACTCTGAGATGCAGCTATTATCATCTTCGTTTAGCAAACAAGAAAGCTGAGGCTCCCTAGACAAAGTGACTCACCCAAGACTCTACCTCCAGGCAGTAGCAGAGTCTGGGTTTGAGGCCAGTTCCTTTTGGCTGCAGAGCTGGTGGTGAGCTCTGCACCTCCTGCCTTGAGGAGAGCGGAATCTCACAGCAGACATGTGCAGGGGAAGGAAGGGGCAGCTGGGGGGCTGGGGATACCAGGGAGTTTAGGGGCTTCTCTGAAATAGCCCTTTTTGGGGAATGGTGAGTGCACAAGCCTTAGTCCTCAACTGAGTGGAAAACCAGGTTCCACTTGGCATGGGTGGAAGTAAAGGGGACAGTGAGAGTGCGTGGTCACGCCTCTGCAGCTTCACAGAGGAGGCTGGACAAAGGGCTCTGAGGACCCCAGCACTGGCTTACAGGGAGATCCTGAACAGGGATCCTCAGATAGACAATCCCTGGACCGGAGCAGGGCTGGAGCTAGTGTGTGGGGGGGGGTGGGGGTGGGGGGAGGAATACAGAACCAGACTGGGAACTGGGGTCTGGGGTTTGCATCTGACTCCTGCTCTCTCTGAGCCACAAAGTGAAGCTTATTTATTCATTGTTTGTTTGTGGTTTTTTTTTTTAAAAGTAGGGTCTCACTCTAGTCCAGGCTGATCTGGAAATCACTCTGTAGTCCCAGGCTAACCTTGAACTCACAGAGATCCTCCTACCTCTGCCTCCTGAGTGCTGAGATTAAAGGTGTGTGCCACCATATGTGGTTAAGAGCGGAGCTTTAGGGCTGGAGAGATGGCTTAGCGGTTAAGCGCTTGCCTGTGAAGCCTAAGGACCCCAGTTCGAGGCTCAGTTCCCCAGGACCCACGTTAGCCAGATGCACAAGGGGGCGCACATGTCTGGAGTTCGTTTGCAGTGGCTGGAAGCCCTGGCACGCCCATTCTCTCTCTCTCTCTATCTGCCTCTTTCTCTCTCTCTCTCTCTTTCTGTCTCTCTGTCACTCTTTTTTTTTTTTTTTTTTTTTTTTGGTTTTTCGAGGTAGGGTCTCACTCTAGCTCAGGCTGACCTGGAATTCACTCTGTAGTCTCAGGGTGGCCTCGAACTCTCAGCGATCCTCCTACCTCTGCTTCCCGAGTGCTGGGATTAAAGGTGTGCGCCACCACGCCTGGCTTTCTCTGTCACTCTTAAATAAATAAATAAGAATGAACAAAAATATTTTTTTTTAAAGAGTGGAGCTTTAGCCGGGCCTGGTGGTGCACACCTTTAATCCCAACACTCGGGAGGCAGAGGTAGGAGGATTGCTGTGAGTTTGAAGCCACCCTGAGAATTCAGAGTGAATTCCAGGTCAGCCTAGACTAGAGTGAAATCCTACCTCAAAAAAACAAAACAAAACAAAACAAAACAAAAAAGAGTGAAGCTTTAAAAAATTATTTTTATTTATTTGTGAGGAGAGAGAGAGAGAGGAAAGCCACACCAAGGCCTTTTAGCACTGTAAACAACTCCAGACACATGTGCCACTTTGTGTATCTAGCTTGACATGGATACTGGGGAATCGAACCCAGGCCAGCAGAAGCTTTGTTAGCAAGCCATCTCCCCAGCCCAAGAGTGAAGTTTATTAATTTATTTTATTTGTAAGAAGACAGAGAGAGGGGGTGGGGGAAATGGACATACAAGGGCCTCTTGCCACTGCACATGAACTCCAGATGCATGCACCACATTTGGCTCATGTGGGTACTGGGGAATCAAACCTGGGCCATTAGGCTTTGCAAGCAAGGGCATTAAACTACTGAGCTATGTCTCCACCCCAAGAATGGATTTTTTGTTTTGTTTTGTTTTTCGAGGTAGGGTCTCACTCTAGCCCAGGCTGACCTGGAATTCACTATATAGTCTCAGGGTAGCCTCGAACTCTTGGGGATCTTCCTACCTTTGCCTCCCAAGTGCTGGGATCAAAGTTGTGTGCCACCACGCTCAGCTAAGAGTAGATTTTTTTTTTTTTTTTTTTTTTTTTTTTTTGGTTTTTCGAGGTAGAGTCTCACTCTAGCTCAGGCTGGCCTGGAATTCACTATGTATTCTCAGGGTGGCCTCAAACTCATGGTGATCCTCCTACCTCTGCCTCCTGAGTGCTGGGATTAAAGGTGTGCGCTACCAAGCCCAGCATAAGAGCAGATTTTTTAAAAAAATATATTTTATTTATTTATTTGAGAGAAAGAGGCAGAAAGAGAGAGATAGGGAGAGAATAGGTGTGCCAGAGCCTCCAGCCACTGCAAATGAACTCCAGATGTATGCACTCCCTTGTGCATCTGGCTTGCATGGGTCCTGGAGAGTCGAACCTGGATCCTTTGGCTTTGCAGGCAAATGTCTTAACCACTAAGCTATCTCTCTAGCCCCTTTTGTTGGTTTTTTCTTTTTCTTTCTTTTCTTTTCTTTCTTTTTTGTTTTTCGAGATAGGGTGTCACTCTGGCCCAGGCTGACCTGGAATTCACTATGTAGTCTCAGGGTGGCCTCGAACTCCAGGTGATCCTCCTATCTCTGCCTCCCAAGTAAGACCCTACCTTGAAAAACCAATAAGAACAAGAAGCTGGGTGGGGTGGCACTCAGGAGGCAGAGATAGGAGAATCACCTTGAATTTGAGGCCACTCTGAGACTACATAGTGAATTCCAGGTCAGCCTGAGCTAGACTGAGACCCTGTCCCAAAAAACCACACAGACACACAAAAAGCACTTGTATCCAGGCATGGTGGCGCACACCTTTGATCCCAGCACTCGGGAGGCAGAGGTAGGAGGATCACCCAGAGTTCAAGGCCACCCTGAGACTACATAGTGAATTCCAGGTCAGCCTGGGCCAGAGTGGCACCCTATATCGAAAAACGGAAAATAATAATAATAATAATAATAATCAGATGTTTTTGCAGATTTTGGGCTTCTAGGTTCCAATCCACACTCTCCCTGGGAATGCGGGCTGGCCTAGATGTGGGCAGTTCCTCTGGGTGGGGTTGAACTTCCCCTCCCTTTCCCCAGGTGGTGGCTGTGGTGATGGACGTGTTCACTGACATGGAGCTCCTGTGTGACCTCATGGAGGCCTCAAGCCGACGTGGTGTCCCTGTCTACCTCCTCCTAGCCCAGGAGCACCTGAAGCACTTCCTGGAGATGTGCTATAAGATGGACCTCAACGGGGGGCACCTGGCGGTCAGTGTGGGTCACAGGTTGCAAACAGGTGGGGGTGGGGAGTCAAGAGGGCGTAAGGACCAGCTGGTGGTCAGTGAGCCATTGGGGGAGTCAGCCGGAGTGGGCCCAGGGTTCCCTTAGCTGTCAGAGCACAGACATAGGTGGGTTTTTTTGTTTGTTTGTTTGTTTGTTTTGTATTGTTTTTGTTTTTCAAGGTATGGTCTCGGTCTAGTCCAGGCTGACCTGGAATTCACTATGTAGTCTCAGGGTGGCCTCGAACTCACGGCGATCCTCCTATTCTCTGCCTCCCGAGTGCTGGGGTTAAAGACGTGCGCCACCACGCCCGGCTTAGACATAGGTGGTTTTAAGCTCCACCTTCTTAAGGTCATCCCTCAATCTACCTCTATCCTTGGCTCAGAACATGCGTGTGAGGAGCACATGTGGGGACACGTACTGCAGCAAGTCAGGCCGCCGCTTCACTGGGCAGGCCCTGGAGAAATTCATCATCATCGACTGTGAGCAGGTGGTGGCAGGCAGCTACAGGTGAGCCAGCAAACAGAGGACGAGCCTGGGGCTGGGGCATGGACTCGTGAGGGTTCTTCAGATCTGCCCACTTCAAATTCCCTCCATCCATCCCTTCAAACATGCCACTGAGCATCTGGAGTGTGCTAGGCACTGTTCAAGGGGAAGGGCCACTGTGGGAAACCAGTCGGGCCTAGATGAGCCCACGCTACTGGAACGATGACTTTAATACCCTTTGGCGTAGAAAGCCATTACTGCACACAGCGAAAGGAGGGAGTCTGGGGAACCTCCCTCCCGGCCCCTCTCTGGGCACGCTCCCTTGGGCATGGCTCCTACTGAGCCCTGGACGCCTGACCGCTACCCCTGTGCTCTCCAGCTTCACGTGGCTTTGCAGTCAGGCCCACACGAGCATGGTGCTGCAGCTGAGGGGCCGCATCGTGGAAGACTTTGACAGGGAGTTCCGCTGTCTGTATGCCGAGTCACAGCCTGTGGAGGGCTTCTGTGGCAGCGAGGATCCACTGTCCCCGCAGGTATCACGTCCTCCCCCAGTGGCCCTGGCCTTTGGGCCTGGTATCCCAAGTGCTACCTACTCCTCGCCGTCCAGCGCCAGCCTGAGCAGCGTCAAGCGCTCCCCTCTCCCCGGGCCGCTCTCCCTACCTGGCTCTGCCACGAGGCGGGGGCTGCAGTGACAAGGGCATAGGAGCCTCATCCCCGGGCCCTGCCCGCCATGAAGCTGGTGGGCCGCCCTCTCTGTATCGCCAGCTTTCAGACCCTAACCGTGCCACCCCTCCTGGGCCCTACAGGGCCAACTTGAGCAAGCTGGGGGCATCCCCATGGTCCCAGTCCTCTCCTGCCCTCAACCAAAGCGGTGTGAGTCCCTCAGCCCTGACAGTGGGGTCACCTTTGCTCCCATGTCCCCGCCTCCACTTCCCCCGGGTGATCCCGGGCCTGCCCCGGCTCCCAGAAAATGGGATACCAGGAAGCCAGGAGGCCAGCCCTCCACGAGCTCGCTGGGTACCTGGCACAGCCCTGGAGACGGTAGAGGAGAAGAAGGCATCTCTGAGTCAGAACCAAGGTCAGCTAGACCTCCTTGTTCCCTTCCCTAAAGCCCGAGAAGCAGGAGGTCCTGACTCCGGGCCTACCTCCAACGCAGGTTCCCTTCAGTGTAGTGAGCAGTCCCCCGACGGCAGGAGGTTGTCCTTGAGTCACAGCTATAGCCAGTTGGATCTCCTGGATCAGGGCCAGGGTGCTGGGGGTGCTCCTGAGTCAGGTTTCCTCAGCCTTGGTGATCCAGGACCAGAGGACAGGAAACTGCCCCCAAATTATAACCACGACCAGTTGGACCTGCTGGCCCAATACCCCAAGACCCAGGGCTCTAAAATGCCTTCTGAAGCCAACCCGTCAGGCAGGCCCAGCAAGCAGGGTCTAGAAGAAAGACGGCAGACCCTAGGCCACAGCCAGCTGGACCTTATCACCAAGTTTGGCCCATTCTGGAGTGAGGGGCCTGGGCCCAATTGTCTCCCGGGACCAAGCCCTGTTCCTGTGGCTGCAGTGGGCTCTGGAGATGAGAAGCTGCTGACTCTGGGCCACAGCAAACTGGACCTCATCACTAAGTACCATCAACTGCCCAGTACCAAGCAGGGACCTGAACCTGGCCTTCCGGGAGGCCCCACAGGTGGCCATCACAATGGTAGTAGCAATGAGCTGTATACACCTGAAAAACGGCTGACCTTGGGCCACAGCAAACTGGACCTCATCACTAAGAACAACAAGTCGAAGTTCAAGCTGCTCCGAAGTCGCTTTGAGTCTTAGCCCTGTTCCTGGCAGCGACAGATCCTTCCTCTGTCCACAGAGACTTAACTGGCTCAGGTCACAGGCTCTGCTGGCAAAGGAGTATGGCGTTGGGGTTGTAAGGGGAGAGGAGACGCCTGGAGGCCCAAGCCACATACTCATTGAGCTCAAGACACACACACACACACACACACGAGGAATGCAACCTAGGTTACTGAGTGTTTACTGTATGCCACTGTGGGAAGCATTTCACACTAGTTATTCTTCTCACCCTTCATCTTCAAAAGATGTACCTCTTTTTTTTAAAGATTTATTTTTATTTATTAGAGACAGAGAGGGAGAGAGAGTGAGTGAGAATGGGCACACCAGGGCCTCTAGCCACTGCAAACGAACTCTAGACACAGGCACCACCATGCACACCTGGCTTAAGTGGGATCTGGAGACTCAAACCTGGGTCCTGAGGCTTCGCAGGCATGCACCTTAACCACTAAGCCATCTCTCTAGCCCGACCTCTTGTTTTCACATAGTTACAATAAATATTATCTTCACCCCTCTTTTTTTTTTTTTTTTTTTTGGTTTTTTGAGGTAGGGTCTCAGTGTAGCTGACCTGGAATTCACTATGTAGTCTCAGGCTGGCCTCAAACTCACTGCGTCCTACCTCTGACTCCCAAGTGCTGGAATTAAAGGCGTGCGCCACCACGCCCAGTTTACACCCCTCTTTTTTGAAGCAGGGTCTCACTCTAACCCAGGTTGACTTGGAACTCACAAGGATCCTCCCACCTTGGCCTTCTGAATAGGCGTGGGCTACCATGCCTGGCTTATCCCCCACCCTTTAAATTTTTTTATTTTTTATTTTTAGAGAGAGCAAGAGAGAGAGAGAATTGGTGTGTCAGGGCTTCAGCCACTGAAATCAAACTCTAGACACTTGCACCACCTACTGGACATGTGCAACCTTGCATTTGCCTCACATTTGTGCATCTGGCTAATGTAGGATCTGGAGAGTTGAACATGGGTTGTTAGGTTTTGCAGGCCAAGCACCTTAACTGCTAAGCTATCTCTCCAGCTCCCCCTCCCTTTTTTGAGGTATGGTCTCACTCTAGCCTAGGCTGACCTGGAATTCACTATGTAGTCTCAGAGTGGCCTCGAACTCACAGCAGTCCTCCTACTTCTGCCTCCAGAGTACTGGGACTAAAGGTGTGCACCACCACTCCTGGCTTTAAAAAAAATATTTATTTGCAATCAGAGAAAGACCCAAAGACAGAATGGGCATGCCAGGTCCTCTAGCCACTGAGAATGAACTCCAGACACATGTGCCACTTTGTGCATCTGGCTTTATGTGGGCACTGGGGAAATAAACCCAGGTCGTTAGGCTTTGCACCTCTTATCTGCTGAGCCATCTCCCCAGTGCCCCCCCTTTTTTTATAAGCATGGAAACTGAAGCCCAGAGAATCTGGATGGCTAATTTAGAGGTAGGTCCAAGTAAATGGCAGGGTAGGGAACTCGGCCAGTCTTGTGTCTTCTGGCTCTATGTATTGTTTTATTTGACATGACACACAATCCCTATGCACCCAAAATGAAAGCATTACAGAGATGCCCCAAATGCCCATGTAGTCGTTACAGAACAATGACTGGGTACACCCATAGATGCATACAGTAAGTACACATAGGTCCATATGATTAACCCAAACACTCAGAGCTTTAGTTGCAGGTACTCAACAAATGTCATCTGGGCTAATGAAAGGCTACACAAAATACAAGTGTTCAGTGCACATCCCCCCTCCTTGGGATTCACAGATCATAAGTATGTACATCACCCCTTACCCCCACTATCTGCACCTAAGATGTGTCCCCAGCCCTGCCCTGGATATGCTAGTGGGTTGACAGATTAAACTCAGATCCTGGGGGGTGGTGGTGAGTGAGGATAAGCCACTGGAGAAGAAGACAGAGTTGTATGAAATGGAAGGCTGACTATGGACAGAGAGGGGTAGGTTACAGAGATGGCGTAGTAGCCAGGAAAGTTTCTGAGAGCAGGCAGCCATTACAGCAGGCCTCGAAAGATGGGCTGGGGAGGTAGGCAGATGGAGGAGAGTGAACTCTTGGAAGAGCAATCCAGATAAAGAGAGATCTGAGAGAGGGCCCAGTGAGCAGGTCTGAGGTGAACTGGGGAAGACCACTAGAGCGCTGGATACCCAGACACACATATACATGTCACTGACAAATGTCTCTTGAAGCACCGGCTGCAGCTGGTCGTGGGACTTTTTCCTGAGCCCACCTGCCTGGGATGGGGTACATGATACAAATCAATAAAGGCAGAGATGGCCAGACCTAGTAGCAGCCTGGTATATTTTGAGGAATGGCAAGTTATGGAACTGAAGGTTGGGGTTGGGAAAAGAGAGCTATTCAAACTGATTAACAGAGAAGGGAGAAGAGGGAATGCCTCGAAGGCTTGAGGCAAACAGGTCTATGCCCCATCTGACATTCTGAGGCATCCTGGGACTTTTGTAGATTCTGCAGAATGTGAGCCAAGTTCACCCTGTCCAAGAGAGCAGAGGTCTTGGCCAGCACCATGATCCCAGGGTAGAAGTGGTTGTGGAATAAATGAGGGAGTGTGAGAAAGCACATGGTGGAAACCAGTCAGCCTTCACGTCCTCACCCAGCCTGGCCTCTTTCCTCCTCCAACCTTTCCCTAAAACACTGTGTCACATTCTCTCTTTTCTCCGACATCTTCTTCAGCCTCCCCCCCCCCCCCCCGCACCCCCCAGCTGTGCCTCCCTCTCTCTGGCCTCTTTATCTGGTTTCACCATTGGGCACCCTCTCCTGGGCGACCTCATCTGCCCAGGGCTTCAGCCCCAGACCTCACTCCTCAACCCTTCACTCTCGCTTCTGCCCCAGATTCACATTCCTGTCAGCATGGCCAAGCTGGCTCTCATTCCCTTTCCAACCCTGCCCCTCCTCCGGCTTCATTTCAGCAAGCATCTCTAGCCATCATCTATCCACTTCTGCGAGACACTTTTGTTCTTGTTGTTTATTTTTATTTATTTGAGTGACAGAGAGAAAGAGGCAGAGAGAGAGAGAGAAAGATAGAGAATGGGGGTGCCAGGGCCTCCAGCCACTGCAAACGAACTCCGTGCGCCCCCTAGTGCATCTGGCTAACGTGGGTCCTGGGGAATAGAGCCTTGAATCGGGGTCCTCAGGCTTTACAGGCAAGCGCTTAACCGCTAAGCCATCTCTCCAGCCCCGTGAGACACTTTAAAAAAATCATTTATTATTTATTCACAAGCAGAGAGAGGTAGAGAGAAGAGAGACAGAATGGGCATGACAGGGCCTCCAGCCACTGCAAATGAACTCCAGGCACATGTACCACTTTGTGCATCTGGCTTTACATGGGTACTGGGGAATCAAACTCAGGTTGTCAGGCTTTGCAGGCAAGTGCCTTAACCTCTGAACCGTCTCTCCAGCCCTGTTTTGTTTTTTTTGAGGCAAGTTCTTACTCTAGCTCAGGCCGACCTGGAGTTCACTATTTAGTTTCAGGCTGGCCTCGAACTCATTGTGATCCTCCCACCTCTGCCTCCCAAGTGCTGGGATTACAGGCGTGTGCTACCACGTCCAGCCAGGTCTGGTGTTTTACCTCCTAAATTAAAAGCTTCAGAAAGAGCGCATGAGGGGCTGGAGAGATGGCTTAGCAGTTAAGGCGCTTGCCTGCGAAGCCTGAAGACCCAGGTTTGATTCCCCAGGACCCACGTAAGTCAGCTGTGCAAGGTGGCGCATGCATCTGGAGTCCCTTTGCAGTGGTTAGAGGCCCTGGCGCGCCCATTTTCTCTCTCTGATCATAATAAATAAAACTTTTTTTAAAAAATCAAGAGCGGCCAGGCGTGGTAGCGCATGCATTTAATCCCAGCACTCGGGAGGCAGAGGTCGGAGGATCGCCGTGAGTTCGAGGCCACCCTGAGACTGCAGAGTGCGTTCCAAGTTAGCCTGTGCTAGAGTGAGACTCTAACTCGAAAAAGAAAGAAGAAAAGAGAGAGAGAGAGAGAGAGAGAGAAACAAAGAAGGAAAGAAAGAAATAGGAAAGAAAGATAGAAGGAAAGAAAGAAAGAGAAAAAAGAAAGAAAGAAAGGCTGGCGAATGAGAACAAGCAAACGCGCGGGGGGGCGGGGCGGGGACCAGGAGGCGGGGCCACGGCTAGCCGGCTTGCGACCATAGAGTCCTCCAGAGGGTGGAGCTAGAGTGGCCGCAGGTTGGCTCCACCCCCTCGCCCTCCCGGAAGTCGACCTGGGCGGAGGCGGAAACGGAAAGGTATTTTTAGGGAGCCGAGTTGTGGCCGCGTGGGGTTTGGTGAGCTGCTTGGAAGGCAGGGTTCGGTTCCAGGCCCCGGGTCGGGAGAGGCAGGGACGGGAGAGAGGACTGGGGGACCCCCTCGTGAGCCTGGTGGGGGTGTGGTGGGCGGTGCTCGAGGTCAGCGAGGCCCGAGAAGGGCGCGGTCAGAGGAGTTGAGTCCGGTAGACACCCCCGGCTCCGGAGAGGATCTGCGGGCTCCCCCCCCCCCGAACTGTCGGTCGCTCATCCCTGAGGACTCCTCCATGGCGGTGAGAGCGTCGTTCGAGAACAACTGTGAGATCGGTTGCTTTGCAAAACTCACCAACACCTACTGCCTGGTGGCCATCGGAGGGTCGGAGAACTTCTACAGGTGAGGCCTGCGGCGGCGGGGAGGAGGGACGCTGGGGTTCGAGAGGTCCCCCCCAGCCCCTTGACCCATCGAGAACCATGTCCCGACAGTGTGTTCGAGGGCGAGCTCTCCGAAACCATCCCTGTGGTGCACGCGTCCATCGCCGGCTGCCGCATCATCGGCCGCATGTGTGTGGGTAAGGAAGGTTCCTAGAGAGAACTCAGCCACCTGGGGACTTCCAGGCTTTTCCTCATCCCTGTAGACTGCAACCTTCCCGGGCTGAGTGGGACCCAGTCTTAGCTGTCAGCGGATCGAGACAACCTCTCTTAAGAGTTTTCTGGAGAGATGTATCCTCGGGTAAAGGCACTTGGCTTGCAATAAATACCTGACAGCCCGGGATTTAACTCCTCGGTACCCACGTAAAGCCAGATGCACAAAGTGGCAGGAGGCCCTAGTGTGCCCATATCCACTCTGTCTGCCTCTTTCTGTCCATCTCTCTCAAACGTGTGTATATATTTATATTTGTTTCTGGAACAAAATAACTTTAAGGTGTCATTTCTTCTTGACAATGACAATAGAAGTCCCTAAATTGACTATTGAGGAAACTGACACTCAGAACCTGGTGTGACTCACCCCAAGTTCCACACCTAGGGTGGAGGAGGATTAGAATCTCATCCTTCCTGCCATTCTTCATTGGACAAGTTAGTTGCTTTTTCTGAGCATCAGTTTCTGCCTCAGTAAAATGATTGCCTACGATTCTGGGTGGTTGTGTTAAGCTACACTTCAATTGTTTATTTATTTATTTTGGGTTTTCGTGGTTGGTTCTCATTCTAGCTCAGGCTCACCTGGAATTCACTTTGTAGTCTCAGGGTGGCCTTGAACTCATGGCGATCCTCCTACCTCTGCCTCCCAAGTGCTGGGATTAAAGGCATGCACCACCATGCCCGGCTTACACTTCAATCTTAAATTCTCTAAAGATGCCTTTGAGTGGTGCCTTACTGCCTTACTCCTTGGCCATTCAGCTCTGCTAACTTTCTGGCCTTCGGTGTTTTTTTTTTTTTTTTTTTTTTTTTTTCCCAAACTAGCCTCAGACTTGCTTTAAGCTGAAGATGTCTGTCTTGCCTCCATCTCCCAAGTGCTGGGATTAACAGGTGCCTGCCACCCATGTCTGGCCAGTCATTTCTTTAGCCCGGCTCTGTGTACCATTTACTGCCACTTTTGTTTCTTAGTTCCGCATATTGGGGTCATTCAGGAATCTGTGCCTTCATATTTAAAAAAATTATTTATTTATTTGAGAGTGACAGACAGAGAGAGAAAGAGGCAGATAGAGAGAGAATGGATGTGCCAGAGCCTCCAGCCACTGCTAACGAACTCCTGACGCATGCACCCCCTTGTGCCTCTAGCTAACATGGGTCCTGGAGAATCGAGCCTCGAACGCAGGTCCTTAGGCTTCACAGGCAAGCGCTTAACCGCTAAGCCATTTCTCCCGCTTGCCTTCATATTTTTACATTAACAAAATACAGCATGTGCCGTGTGTGGTGGTGCACACCATTGATCCCGGCACTCGGGAGGCAGGGGTAGGAGGATTGTAGTGAGTTTGAGGCCACCCTGAGACTACATAGTGAATTCCAGGTCAGCCTGGGCTAGAGCGAGACCCTGCCTTGGAAAACAAAACAAAAATACAGCATGTGTGGTGACTGTCTTCTGATTTGCTTAAAATACTGTGAGCTCAAAATAAAACATTCTCGCCGGGCGTGGTGGCGCACGCCTTTAATCCCAGCAGTCAGCAGTCAGAGGTAGGAGGATTGCCATGAGTTCTAGGCCACCCTGAGACTACAGAGTGATTTCCAGGTCAACCTGAGCTACAGTGAGACCCTACCTTGAAAAAGAAAATAATAATAATAATAATAATAAATAAAACATTCTGCTATCTAACTAGCTCCTTGGGCCTTGAAGCACATTCTGACATGACTAGGGAGGTTTTAGCCTCACCCTTGGCCTATTCTTAAAATTTTTTTATTTATTTATGAGAGAGTGGGCATACCAGGGCACTAGCTACTGCAGATGAATTCCAGATGCGTGTGCCACCTTGTACATCTGTCTTACATGGGTTTTAGGGAATCGAACCTGGGTCCTTAGGTTTCACAGGCAAGTGCCTTAACCACTAAACCATCTCTCCACCCCACTCTTGACATATTTTAATAAAAGTAACTCAGAGTTTGAGGTTCAGAATTGTGTCTCTCGGGTAGACAGAAGTTTAGCCATAGTTGTCATAATATAATTTGCTCATTCATTTGTATGTGTCTCCCCTCCCCCAAATCAGGGTCTCATTTTGTAGTCCCAGACTGGCCTTGAATTCATGGCGATCCTCCTACCTCTGCCTCCTGAGTGCTGGAATTAAAATTGTGCACCACCATGCTTGGCTACATTTAGCCAATTTGGTAGATGTTTAATGTTAACTTTTTGTTGCTTTTTAAAAAATATTTATTTCTTTACAAGCAGAGAGATAGACACACACAGAGAAAGAATGGGTGTACCAAGGTCTCTATAGTCTCTATATTGTAAACAAACTCCAGATGCTTGTGTCACTTTGTGTATCTGGCTACTGGGTAATCCAACCCAGGTCATTAGGTTTTGCAAGCAAGTGCCTTAATTGCTGAGCCATCTCTGCAGCCCCCAGGTTGTTTTGTTTCTTGAGGCAGGGTTTCACTCTATCCCAGGCTGAACTGGAACTCACTCTGTAGACCCAGGCTGGTTGATCTTCCTAACCTCTTGTCTCCTGAGTGCAGGGATTAAAGGCATGCACCACCACGCCTGACTGGTTATACTCTTATATCCCCTCTCTCCCTTAGTGAGGTTATTGGTATTTACTGATGTCATAAATGCACTAGTGAGTCTCTCTCTCTCTCTTTTTTTTTATTTGAGAGCAACAGACAGAGAGTCAGAGAGAGAATGGGTGCACCAGGGCCTCCAGCCACTGCAAACTCCAGACGCGTGTGCCACCTTGTGCATCTGGCTTACGTGGGTCCTGGGGAATTGAGCCTCGAACTGGGGTCCTTAGGCTTCACAGGCAAGCACTTAACTGCTAAGCCATCTCTCCAGCCCCCTCTTTTTTTTTTTTTTAAGGTAGGGTCTCTCTATGGTCCAGGCTGACCATTAACTATGTAGTCTCAGGGTGGCTTTGAACTCATGGTGATCCTCCTACCTCTGCCTCCTGAGTGCTGGGGCTAAAGGCATGCCCCACCCCACCTGGCTCTTTATTTTTTTTTTTTCTTCAAGGCAGAATCTTGCTCTAGGCCAAGCTGACCTGAAATTCACTATGTAGTCTCAGGGTGGTCTCAAACTCAGATCCTCCTACCTCTCTCTGCCTCCTTAGTGCTGGGATTAAAGGCGTGTGCCACCCCTCCCAGCTCTGCACTGGCCCAGGCTGACCTGGAATTCACTATGTAGTCTCAGGGTGGCCTCGAACTCATGGTGATCCTCCTACCTCTGCCTCCTGAGTTCTGGGATTAAAGGCATGTGCCACCACACCCGGCTGCTCTGAATTTCTGCTTTGATGAGTTTTGAGTCTCCAGTGTCTGCGGCCGTCTCCCTGGAGGAGCTTGTCAGGATAGTAGCATTGCCATCTGGTCCCTGGTCAGCCAGGGCTACTCACTGCCCTACACCAGAGTTTGTATTAATTTTTCAATTATTTTTATTTATTTGAGAGAGATTGAGAGAGAGAGAGAGAGAGAGAATGGGCACAACAGGGCCTCCAGCTACTGCAAACAAACTCCAGATGCATGCGCCCCCTTGTGCATCTTGTTTACGTGGGTCTTGGAGAATTGAATCTGGATACTTTGGCTTTGCAGGCAAACGCCTTGGCTGCTAAGCCATCTCTCCAGCCCCTTGTGTCAACTTTCAAGAAATAAAATGTACTACTAATGCTAAGAACCCTTCCTGACCAGGCATAGTGGCTCATGCTTTTAATCCTAGCACTCAGGAGGCCGAGGTAGGATTGCTGTGAGTTTGAAGCCAGCCTGAGACTACATAGTGAGTTCTATGTCAGCCTGGGCTAGAAGAGCGAGACCCCACCTTAAACAAAGAACCCTTCCTGCTAGTTCTTCTCCCCTTAATTGATGATGGTGGACAAGGGTTGTTGGAATAGATTTCTAGGCCATCTAGGGCCCCACAGCTATCCTGGGAAAGCTAATTGGGCTAGGCTAGTTGGTAGCCTCAATCCTTAGGGTTCAAGATACATTTTCTATATTCATGGTTTATCTTTGCCCCACCCTCCAATTTGGGTCTCTAGGGAACAGGCATGGGCTGCTGGTGCCCAACAACACCACGGACCAGGAGCTGCAGCACATTCGCAACAGCCTCCCAGACTCAGTGCAGATCCGGCGGGTGGAGGAGCGGCTCTCGGCCCTCGGCAACGTTACCACCTGTAATGACTATGTGGCCTTGGTCCACCCAGACCTGGACAGGGTGAGGCGGTCTGAAAGTTTCCAGAAGTCATAGGATCAGCCTAGTGTGTGGTTATCCAGTTCCTGCTCCACGCAGGAATTAGGAGTTTCACTTTTGGTTTCTCTTTGTATCTGGGCAATTTAATTTCATGCTTTTGTAGGAATAGAGGCAATAGAGGCCTTATGTGTGTCAGTGGTAGAAGCTAGGGTAAGCCTTAATCCTTAAGGGTTGAAAGAGTTGCTTAACTAGTAGTTGTCGAACTGGGACCTGGGCCAGGATAGATGGTTGACAGTTGAATTGGAGTGTGGCATTAGAGGGAAAGGGTGGTGTGGAGGCCAGACTCGGGCTGTTCAAGGATTGCCACATCGTAGGGGCTACAGAGCAGGCGTAGATTCTTCTCAGTGAGGGTTCCCTATGCAGGCATGTGGCAGAGAAAATAAGGGGTCCAGGCAGTCGAGTCCCGGATGTTTCTGGCTTAGAGAGCTTTTGGATCTTCAGCCCACTTGCTCCGGGCCCTAGAGCAGTGCCTTTGGTCAGCAGGAGACAGAAGAAATCCTGGCTGATGTGCTCAAGGTGGAAGTCTTCAGACAGACAGTTGCTGACCAGGTGCTGGTAGGAAGCTACTGTGTCTTCAGTAATCAAGGAGGTCTGGTACACCCCAAAACTTCAATCGAAGACCAGGATGAGCTGTCTTCTCTTCTTCAGGTCCCTCTTGTGGTAAGCATTCCTGCCCTCTGACCCCCATCTCCTGCTGGGGCAAATCCCTTTGCTCAGTTCTTGGGAATCGGGGTCGTTCTTAGTTTGGGATCGAGGCTGTGAGTCAGGGAGCAGATGTCAGGGTAGAATCTCCATTGGGGAAGCAAGAGAATTGGACTGTTGGTGCCCTGACCTATACTAAGCTCATTCCTTTGCAGGCGGGCACTGTGAACCGAGGCAGTGAGGTGATTGCAGCTGGGATGGTCGTGAACGACTGGTGTGCCTTCTGTGGGCTGGACACAACTAGCACAGAGCTCTCGGTCGTGGAGAGCGTCTTCAAGCTGAATGAAGCCCAGCCTAGCACCATTGCCACCAGCATGCGGGATTCCCTCATTGACAGGTATCTGGGGCCTTGGCAAGGGCTTACTCTGCCATTGAGGGTGAGGGGAAGAAGATACAATCTGGAATGGGAGCCACATTCTGTTTATGCTGGGAGGTTCTCACCAAGTGTCAGAATGAATCTGCACAGCATTTCATAAGCATCTGTTCATCCTCATCTTTGAAGACCAAGGTCTCTAGGCAGACCTTTGCCATGGCCCATCTTACTTGATCACCGCCTGGGTTGTGCAGGTTGCATTAGCTGTGTCAGTATCCAGCTAGTGACCAAGGACCGGAGACAGAAAAGAGCTACAGGCTAGGGAAGGTGGAAAGTCTGCTCTTTAAAAAAATATGTGTGTGTATTAGTTTTTTTGTTTTATTTACTTGAGAGAGAGAGAAATTGGCTGTGCCAGGGCTTTCAGCTGCTGTAATCAAACTCCAGACACATGCCACCTTGTGTGTCTTTTTTATGTGGGTCCTGGGGAGTTGAACCTGGGTCCTTTGGCTTCTCAGGCAAACATCTTAACTGCTAAGCCATCTATCCAGGCCTTTAAAAAAATTGTTTTTTCATTTGAGAGAGAGGAAGAGGCAGATAGAGAATGGGGGGAGGGCTATGTCATGGCCTCCAGCCACTGTAGGCGAACTTCAGATGCCTGTGCTTCCACTTTGTGCATCTGGTTCATGTGAGTACTGGGGAATTGAACCTAGGTCCTTAGGTTTTGCAGGCAAGTGCCTTAACTGCTAGGCCATCTCTCTAGCCTGGGAAGTCTACTCTTAAACACTGACCACCCCAGATACCTAAGGGTGTGCTTGGATGGGCTGGGTGGGGATTGTACCAACATCACAAGTCTGGATTTTTGTGAGTTAAAAACAAAAGAACAACTGGGTGTGGTGGTGCACACCTTTCATCCCAGAGGTAAGAGGTTCCCCATGAGTGAATGAGTGAGTGAGTTTGAGGCCACCCTGAAACTACATAATGAATTCCAGGTCAGCCTGGGCAAAAGTAAAACCCTATCTCAAAACAAAACAAAAAAAATACTACCTAGCTATACTCCCATGGGGCTGTATTCATAGAGATAAATGAACATCAGATATAAACAAATTAGAATAAATGAAAGTCTATCCATGGTAAACAGGGTGTGTTTCTTTCACTTGGCTCTAGTCTAGAATTGTTTACTTATTTGAGAGAGAGGAGAGAAAGAGGCAGGTAGAATGGGCGCACCAGGGCCTTCAGCCACTGCAAACGAACTCCAGATGGATGCACCACCTGGTACATATGGGTTATGTGGGTCCTGGCGAATTAAACCTGGGTCCTCTCTACCCCCCTGTTTTTTGTTTTTTTTTTTTTTCGAGGTAGGGTCTCACTCTAGCCCAGTCTGACCTGGAATTCACTATGTAGTCTCAGGCTGGCCTGGAACTCAAACTAATTCTCTTACCTCAGCCTTCCCTAGTGCTGGGATTAAAGGCGTGCACCACCATGTCTGGCCTCTATTACAGGATTTTTATTGCATTAGAGGTTCTTGTGCTAATTGGGTGTGGCATGCCTTGAGGAAGGGCCTTGATAGTATGAGAGCAGGAGCACCCAGCACCTGTTGCTCTTCCAGTGAAGAGATTCAAATGCCTCACCTAAGAGCCTCTTGAGGTTAGGGCTCTACGTCAGGACTGGAGAGATGGTTTAGCAGTTAAGACGTTTGCCTGCGAAGCCTAAAAACCAAGGTTCGATTCCCCAGCCCCCACATAAGCCAGGTGCACATGATGGCACATGCATCTGGAGTTCATTTGCAGTGGCTAGAGGCCTTGGTGTGCCCATTCTCTCTCAAATATATATTTTTTAATCTTTAAAATTAAATAATAAATAAAAAGAAATAAATACTTCAGCTATGTCCCACACAGCCTCCTTTGCTTCTTCCTTTCTTTTTTAATGTTCGGAGACTCTGGTGTATGTTCAGTAACTGGATAAATTGTTGAGAAAGGTGGTCCATCTGAGTGGGGAAAGAATTGCTTTTACTTTTTAAGCGTGGAGAGTTCCAAACTGGCTGACATTGGATAGTCACATCTGTAACCTACATTGAGCCAGGTGGGGCGGGGCTGTGCCTGTGGCTTTCCAGGGCTGACTTAGAACAAAGGTCCAGGGGTAGGGCAAGGTGTATCCTGTGAAACAGCTACGAATAATGTTCCTTCCTCTCTCTACAGCCTCACATGAGTCACCTTCCATGCTGTTCTGCTGCCTATAGACTTTGGCTCTCTTTCCATGCCTGAGCTAGTCGGCTATGGCAGGAAGGCGTGCCAGAGAGCTCCGTGGAGCTGAGTGCCTGGGTGTCCAGCCCTTCACCTGCACCGTCTGAATCTTGTTACTCACAAGCCAGCCACTTGCTGGCTGTCAGTTACTGTGGCCCCTGGATGAGAGCTCAGCGACCTGTGCCACCCATTAAAGGGCAGCTGCCTCTGACCGTTCTCTGTGCTGTTTGTGGTCCGCCGCTGTGCAACTCCTCCCTCCGCGATTGTTCCGTGGCCATGGGGAAGTGGGGTGGGAGTGACCCTGCTTTTCCCCAGCATCAGGACCGGAGACCACTTCTCACAGGAAGAGAAAGACGCATTCTCTACTTGTCACCCAGCTTCCCCCTCCCTGTGCGGGTCCCAGCTTCACAGCGGTCTTGCCCCCTTTGTGGGGGCGGGGCCTGACCTCCGCAGGCCTGGGGTGGGGTGCTGGGTGCGCCGGCGGCACGCGGGGCGGGGCGGGGATTGGCCGGTGCTGGTGCTCCGCCTCCGCCCCGCGGTTGCGTGCCTGCGTCATTCGCAGCTCCTCCCTGCCCGGGCGGAGGCTTCCGGCGACCGGCTCCGCGGCCCGAGGTGAGGGCGGGCGGAGGGCTGGGTGGAGGTGGGCTGGGCTGCACGCGGCACCCACGCGTCTGCCGGGCACGCCATGGGCGCTCAGCTGTGCGGCGGCCAGGATGCCCCCGAGCCCGAGCAGCCGCAGCCCCGGGCGCCCGAAGGGAAAGGGCCGCCTCGGCCCGAACCGGAGCCCGAGCCCGGCGCTTGGGGGCCGCTGGACGACGTGCGCTTTCTGATCGCCTGCACCCCCTGGTACTGACCCGGAGAGGGCCCCGCTTCACGGCCAGGGTTACGGAAATGGGCCGGATCCGGCAAGGTCGCGGGGACTGGAAGTCCGGCGGAGTTGCCCAGTGGCACCGGCTCCCCCCAACCCTGAACTTGTTCCCGCCCCCGCCAGCACCCAAGCCCAGCTCCGACTTCCAGCCCCTCCAGCGCTCCGTGTCCTGGGCGACCTCCCTGAGCCAGAAGCACATGCCAGCCGCCTGCTGAGCCGCGAGGCTGTTGAACTTGGCTCCTGCCCGACCCTCAGGGTCACGGCCCCCTGTGCCCTGACTCCGAAGAAGTCTGCCACAGTGACCCTCCCAGCGCTCCTAAGGTGGTTGCTTCCCAAGGCTTTGGAGAAGATGAGCATCTGATTGCTGGCTGGGATGATGATGCGTGAGAAAACTCCAGTGCACCCCTTCCTGAAGCTTCTTAAGGTCACGGAACCCCATCTTCGTTCCCACACCCCAGGAAAATGACACACTCTGTATTTCTGTTTTATTTAGAAATGATTTAAAAAACATTATACAAAGGCTGATCAGTTTAAAATGTGACCGACACTGAAATGCAGTGATTGTCCCCCAGGCTGAGGGGAGGCTGAGCTCTGGGGCCCCCAGGGTTTTGCCCCTCTGTCTGACTGCCCTGACCTGGGGGCGGGGGTGATGGACAAACAGATGACCACAGGCAGGAGAACCAAGATCGGAAGCCTCTAGGCTGAGCCCTCTCTGGGCCCGGCCCTGCATCCCTCACGTCTGCAGCCTGGGCTGCCTGCCTCCATCTCCTGCTCTTTCTCAGCTGGCCTTGGAGTCCCAGGAGCCAACAGGGAGCCTAGAGCTTTCAAGAAGTGAGAGCACCAACCTGAGGAGAGGGACCAGGAAGTGGGTGGGGGGGAGGCCAGGAAGAGAGGAACAAAAAGAGACACTTATCTCAGACCCTAGAGAGGCCCACAGATGGGGACACAGGACCCAGCCAGGCCACGCGATGGCGGGAGCAGGTTAAGAAAACCTCGCTGGGCTCTGTCTGAGGGCACAGCACAATGGGAGTCACCCTTGGCCTCCCAGGGCCTACACAGGTTTCGTGTGAGTGGACAGGTGTGAGCTAATAAAGTGCTTTGCAAAGTATAAAACACTGTACAAACCTATGAATCGTCACTAATATCTCTGCAGTTGTTCCCCGCCTGCCCCAGGGAGCCTGCCCTTGGCCAAAATGAGAAAAAACAGGATGGTGACAGTGACGACAGGGGACACTGGACCCTTAGAGGTGCCTCTGGGACAAGACATTCCTAGGGTAGCGGGAGTCCCTGTCTGTGCTGCAGGGACAAAGCCCAGAGGTCACAGGGTGGGAACGAGGCCCATGCAGCCTCAGTTGGGCATGGGTGGCGTCTGAGACCCTGCCAGGACCCTGAACACTGCCTGACACACCACTTCCGGGCTTTGGCAGAGGCCAGTGAGCATCAGTGCACCCACTGGTTTTGCCCAGGGCTCCTCGGTGACGAGCAGGGATGTCTGTTAGACTGGAGCAAGTGAAGCCAAGGCCTAGTCGAACAACTCCTTCCGGAAGTGAAGGGGTCTGGACATCATAAAGATGCCTGGGCTTGGGGCTGCTACCAGATGGTGGTACCCTTTTCCTAAGGAAAATGAGCCCGGTGAGCTGGGCTGCCAGGGCCAGGACTGGGGCGTAAACACTCTCCAGGCTGAGAGATTTAGTTGCCTCGGTGTCCATGGATGAAGCACTCCAGAAGGCTGCTCTGGTGCCCGTATTCTGAGGCCCTGACAGTGGCGGCCCCAGTGCTATTTCTGCTTCACCTAACTAGTGAGGCGGAGCCCCCAGGCCACAAGGGGCAGGAGCAGGGCTGGGGACCGGATTAATGGAAGGGGAGTGGAGGATGGTCACAAACTCGGATTGGCCTCCAGAGCCAGGGTCAGCTCCTGCCCCAGCTCTTGAGCCTTGTGAAGAACAGAGTCCCAGCTAGTGTCAGGATGCTAGAGTGGCCTTAGCAGCACCTTGGTCCTTATCGCCTGGGGGGAGGGCCACCACACTGGCCTCATCACCAAGACAGTCACCTCTAATTCACCTAAAGCCTCAAGCAGCCTTTGCAAAAATGGGACTTTAAACAGTAGTGACAGGACATTTAAATATCACGACATGACAGCTGGGTCCTTGTGAGACCTAGCTGGGCCACAGCCCTGCCTGCAGCATGTGACCCTAAATCCTGGGTCTTAGAGGAGACCTGGCAAGCAGGTTTCCTGAGGGCTCTGCTGTTTGCTAACAGGGGGGAAACCCAGGCTTGATGCCCACTGTGTTGACAACAGGGGTCCTGTAGCCTTGGAGGACAGTGGGGTTGGGGTGAGGGGGACATCTGACCAGCAGGTGTTGGCAGAAGGGGACTGAGACTGGTGGCATCTCCCAGGGGAGCTAGAGCTAGTGCTGGCTTGCCACAGAGGGTGCTGGGTTCCAGCCAGGACTAGAGCTGTGGTGTCTCAGGAACACCACAGGATGCAGTGACCCACAGGGGCTCCTGGCATGATCCCTGCCTCCAGACAGGGCTGGGCCTGTTCCCTTGAGTAGACAGTAGTTTACCCCAGGACAGAAAGGCTGGAAGCTGGGTGCCAAACATCCACCCCAGGGGACAGCCACCATCACTCCCTGACCCGCTCTCAGCCTAGGCCAATGCACCCACCACTTCAGCTATATGACCCTGGCCTAGGGCCCTGCTGGCCCTGGTAGGCATGGCCAGAGTTGCTCCTCAGACCCTGATGAGGAAGGGCCTGGCTGGCCAGGCCGGGTAGACAGAGAGGGCTCTCAGCTGCTCACACCCACTCCTGGACTGGCCTCTTATAGTAGGTGACAGGCTGAGGACCTGCCTTGTTCTTGAACTGGAAGATAGTGTAGACCAGCACCAGGATGCAGAGGGACAGGATGCAGGGGATGACCACGGCCACCGCGTTCACGGAGCCCGGCACATCGTTGATGGTCACCATGATGTCCACGTCATCCTGGGGCAGACGCCTCTCCTTGCGCCGCTCTACCTCCTTCTGGTTGCAGCCCATCCAGTCACGCAGGATGCTGCGTGGGTAGCCTGGCTCCACGCTCAGTTTCTGGTTGTCAAACTTCCAGTAGTCCCGGCCCTTATAGAAGTAGGTGTAATCTGTGGAAATGGGGAGGGTCCAGCGTCACCGCTCCAAGACACACTGCCCAGCACCGGTTCCGAGCTAAGCGCTGAGCACAGGGCACTGTGGCAGTGTGCAAGCGAGAAGCTCTGAGGGACACGTTAGTGGAGGGAGTGGCCTGTTGGGGCCATGGAGATGGAGGTGCAGTGCTTGGCCAGTTTACGAGGTCACTGATGTATCTGCAGAGAGGGCCACTGAGGACGTGGAGTGCCCCACTTATTACTTCAAAGGGGTCAGGAAATCACCGAGGGGCTTTAAGTAGAGCTGGCAAGTGGTTTCGTTAGTGCTACCCGGACAGGACCATTCTCAGCCTGGGAACAGTTCTGTCACGTTGTGTCCACGGGCTCCCTATGAAGGTCAGATCAAGCCCCCAACTAAAGGTTTGGACAGCACCATCTCCATAGCCCTAGGACCTCGGTTCAGTTCCTACCCTCACCAAAAGAGGCAGGGAACAAACCACTTTTTTTGGGGGGGGGTGTCACATACCACTTTGTAACACGGATAAGGGGTCATTGGGACTCTTTTGGGGGAAGGCTGGAAAGCAGCAGACAGGTGGGGCAGCTCTGCCAATCATTCCCCCCACCTGGAGGCGCAGCAAGAGCAGTCCACAGACAGCAAAGCCACACACTCAGGCTCTCCTCATTGGCTGGATCCCGTACCCTGGCTGGGACTTTGATTGGTCAAGGGCCTTGATGTCCCCTGTGTCTGAGGCTCTCCATAGGGGGAGATGGTGTGGGTCACGCATCACGTAAACAAGCCAACCGATAAATAGCAACTCTGTCCTGTGAATTTCTTTTCTTTTCTTTTCTGTTTTTTTTTTTTTTTTTTTTTTTTGAGGTAGGGTTTCACTCTAGCTCAGGCCGACCTGGAATTCACTATTTAGTCTCAGAGTGGCCTCGAATGCATGGCGATCCTCCTACCTCTGCCTTCCCAGCGCTGGCATTAAAGGCGTGTGCCTCCACGCTCAGCTGTCTTGCGGATTTCTAAGCAGTGAGGTGTGACAGAGGTCTCTAATGTGGCATCCTCTGCCTCGCTGCTCTCTTATATCATTTATTTCTCTTCTGGCTTTCATCACAACATTGTTAGTCTTCTGTCGCTAGGCTGGTAACTATGCAAATCTTGTTTACTGCTACACCCTTAGCGCCTCACACACAAGCTGGCCCTCAGAACTCATTGTGGAGTAAATGAATTCTGTTAATTTACATGAGCTGAAACACACCAACAAGATGATGATAGCAGCTAAAAAGATATATATATATATATATAGCTCAGACTGTGTGGTGGGTCTTATGCTTAATGCGCTCTATAATTTATCTCGTTAAAGCCTCACAAGCCAGTACGTGCCTAGGCATGGTGGTGCACTCCTTTAATACCAGCACTCGGGGAGGCACAGGTTGGAGGATCACTGCGAGTTCGACTACAGCCTGGGACTACCGAGTTCCAGGTCAGCCTGGGCTAGAGTGAACCTCTACCTCAGGGGGGGAAAAAAAAAAGTAAGTAAGTGTTATTGTTATTTCCATCTCATGGATGAGGAGACAGAAAATTCGAATGTTTAAACTCAGAGAATAGTGGAGAAGTCTGTGAACCAGCCATCCTGGAACCACAGTGTGTGCTTTGGGCCAGCTAAGGCAATCATAGATGCCTGTTGTGCTCCAGCAAGGCCTGACCTCACCTCTAATCTGGTGGGGAGACAAGCTGCGAGGTGCCCAGTGGCAGTCACGGTGGGCGGTTGCCAGCCGGGCCCTCAAGACCCATGAAAAAAGCACCCTTGAAGCCCTCCTGTCCGTCACTGCAAGTTAACTCACTGTGTGAACATACACCACACTGTGCAGTTGTCCACTACTAGTTTGTGTTTCTTAACACTGGGCTGCTCTGAGAGTCTGTTTAGGCCCTGAGGAGAAACATAAAATCAACTTCCCACTCCCAACCCAGCGCAGCCCTTACGTACATCCTTCCTTGCTGATGAAGGCCCCTTGGGGAGCCTGCGGGATGCCCTTTCCACACAGTGATGGGCTTGGGGTAGCCAGGGTCTGTGGCCCGCCGCTCCTCGCTGTAGCGCCAGTACCGTTCACCTTTGAAAAAGTAGGTCTTGCCCACAGGTTCCCAGCGCAGAGCTGTGTCGATGCCTTCGCGGGGCAGGCAGCTACCCAACTCTCCCAAGCTGTGGGGGTACCCAGGCTCCACCGTCACCTCTTTAAACACCCAGTACTTGTCACCTGTGGGAGAAGGAGTCCGGGATCAGCCTTCCCCAGCCACTCAGTGCCAGAAACTGTGGCTAGTGCCCCTTGCCAATCTTCATTCTTAAAGCCAGGATGTCAGTCGTCTTGGCCCCTTGGCCCAGCAGATCTTGGGAGTAAGAAGTCAGAAGCTAGTCACAGACTCTGGACCATGTCCCTCATGTTACTGTGTGCCCCACATTCTTCAGCCTCTTGTCTTTCTTCTAAGTAGCATCTCATTCTAGCCCAGGCTGGCCTGGAATTCACTGTGCAGTCTCAGGCTGGCCCTGAACTCACAGCGATCCTATTTCTGTCTCCTAAGTGCTGGGATCAAAAAGACATGTGCCACCACACTGAGCCACCCACTTGTCTTTCTTCTTTCCTCTTTCTTTCTTTCCCGTTCTTTCTCTCAAAACAGGGTCTCACTTGGTAGCCCTAGCTAGCCTAGAACTCACTATGCAGACCAAGCTGGCCTTGACCTTGTAGCAATCCTGCTTAAGTGCTGGGATTACAGGTTTGCACCACCACACCAGCTACCCTTTTTTTTTTTTTAAAGGTAGGGTCTCACTGTAGCTCAGGCTGACCTGGAATTCACTATGTAGTCTCAGGGTGGCCTCGAACTCACAGCGATCCTCCTACCTCTGCCTCCCGAGTGCTGGGATTAAAGGCGTGTGCCACCACGCCCGGCTCCAGCTATCCTTTTGTCTTGTGTCCTTCTCTCTGGAGATTTCAGCCATTTCTTTCTTTCTCTCTTTCTTTTCTTTTTGGTACTTTCAAGGTAAGGTCTTATTCTAGCCTGATCCGGAACTCACTCTGTAGTCCCAGGCTGGCCTCGAATACACAATGATCCTTCTACTTCTGCCTTCCAAGTGCTGGGATTAAAGGTGCGCGCTACCATGTCTGCTGATTTCAGCTGTTTATGTGTCATTACACATTGCTCCTACTCTGTCTGCTACAGGTGACTCTGAGCCTATAGCACCACCTGAGTGAGGTAAGCCTCACCTCCGATGCCCAAAGGGATCTACCATGGCCTCTGGAAGCTCAAAGCTGGCTTCCCAGAGCGCCTCACCTGTACCAGAGGGGCTACCTCTTCACCACCTTTCGGCTTCCTAGAGTCCTTTAGGAACCCTGGCATCATCTTTGACCTTCGTCTTTCCTTCCCGTCTGTCAGCGGCCTATGAGTCTCCTCCCTGGGGTTTGAGCCTCATGGACAACACCCTCCTCACCTCCAACAGCCGCCTCCGAGATGTCCTCCCCGTCTCCCCACACCCTCCCCGTGGCTCCGAGCTGCTCAGAAACAGACGGAGAGTTCCCAGCATCGTCCCAATGGGGCCCAAACTGAGTTCCGGCCTGGGACCCATGGCTGTTCAGGAGTTGCCCTCACACGAAGCCACCTGCAGGTCACTTCCCACAGCTCTCCACGGTGGGGCGCCAGCGACTGTCCAGTGGACTTCTGAGTCCTCAGGCTGTCCTAGCACACTCCACTACTTCCATCGACCCGTGCTGTTCTGTCCCTCCAGTGTGCTCCTCGCTCCTCACTTCCCTGCATCTGACCCACCTCAGGCCTGGCCAAGCCAAGACTGTTGATGGAAAACAAGCAACCTGCGCTGGCCCCAGGACAGGCACGTTATCTCCCTTTCTGTTCTTCCCCTTCCCCTCAGGCCCGTGTGACCTCCTCCCTCTGGGCTCCTACAGAACTGAGAGAATGGCCTTCCATGGAATACTACTGAGGGGTCTTCAGTGGCCTGTCCTTCGTGTGGGTGAAGCTTTTTGTGGCATCAGCCTTGGAACTTCTTGACTTGATTTCCCCAGATGGTGTGCTTCCTGCCTGTCGGTTATCTGTCCTGTCAGGTCAGTGTCTCTGTTATGGCTAGATGAGCCCATGGAGACGGTATCTGCTGCCCATCCTACATTCTCCAGGTTACACGGGAAAAAGTCTGAAGAAGGGTAGGAAAATCTCCCAGGTCGCCCGGCATGGTAGGCACACACCTTTAATCCCAGCACTCGGGAGGCTGAGGTAGGAGGATCACCGTGAGTTCGAGGCCACCCTGAGACGATATAGTGAATTCCAGGTCAGCCTGGTCTAGAGTGAGACCCTACCTCGAAAAACCAAAAAAAAGAAAAAAAATCTCCCAGGTCTTGGACAGGCCACATTACCTTTGAAGAAGACAAATCTTCCATCAGCCCTTTCATAGGCTGCGTCGATGCGGGCGGGCAGGCCCTTCCAGAACTGCTCAATCTGCATGGGGTAGCCCTCCTGCACCCGGTTATTGCGCAGGCGCCAGAACCAGCGATCCTAGGGGAAGAGAGGAGAACAGGGTATGGCAGGCCTTGCCTCTGAATGCAGTGATCTCAGTCCCCAGGCTCAGGTCCAACAACCTAACACTGATCTTTGGACTCGGCCTCCAACCCCCCCATGGAGTCGGTCCATCTGCTGCTTCCAGCTCTCGGAGGGAGATAGGATGTAGCTCTTCAATTAAACGTCCCCGCTGCCTAGTGATTATGAGACAGCAGACAGACAGGCCTGGTGCGGGAGTTGTGGAAGCTAGAAAGAAGGATGCTAGAGCCTCCAGTGACCACAAGAGGGCAGCAGAAAGTCAGACACCAGTTGGGCCCGGTTGGTGGGGGGAGGGGGGGGGAGGGTCCCAGCGTGATAAAGGAAGTAACACCCACATTTGCCTATGAACACCTTATTGGGAGGATCAAAGAATATGAATGCAGTAGTACAAATATGATTTGTAGACATGTTACAAAACCTAATATTTTTAATTTATGTTTTGTTTCTTCGAGGTAGCGTCTGCCTCTAGCTCAGGCTGAGTCAGGAACAGGCTTCTTTCTTGTTGCTCTGTCGGTTTGTTTCCTACTCTCCTTGCCCATGAGTTTGTTCCAATGGCTGGAGGCCCTGGAGCACCCATTCTCTCTCTATCTGCCTCTTAATAAATAAAATTAAAATTAAAAAAATTAAAAGAGAGCTGACAGAGTGGCAGCATTCATCACTCTGTGACTGACTGTCACCAGCTCCATGTCTTCCTGGTCATGATGGACTGTAACCTGGAACTATAAGCTGAAATATACCCTTCTTCCCTTAAAGTGATTTAAAAAAAATTTTTTTTATTAGAGAGAGAAGGAGGGAAAAAGAGAATGAATATGTGTGTGTGTGTGGGGGGGGGGTCGAGCCAGGACCTCTTGTAGCTGCAAAAACCTCCAGACACATGTACCACTCTGTGCATCTGGCTTCACATGGGTACTGGGGAATCAAACCTGCACCTTCAGGCTTTGCAAATAAGTGTCTTTAGCCACTGTGCCATCTCCCCAGCCCCCTTAAACTGATTCTTTTTTTTTTTGAAAATTTTTTTAAGATTTATTTTTATATATTTGAGATCGAGGGAAAGAGTGATAGAGAAAGAGTGAGAATGGGCACACCAGGGCCTCCAGCCACTGCGAACAAATTCCAGATGCATATGCCACCATGTGCATCTGGCTTACGTGGGACATGGAGAATCAAACCTGGGTCCTTAGGCTTCATAGGCAAGTGCCTTAACCACTAAGCCATCTCTCCAACCCCCTTAAGCTGATTCTTTTTTTTTAATATTTTATTTATTTGTTTATTTGATAGAGAGAGAAAGAGGCAGAGAGAGAGAGAGAGAGAGAGAGAGAGAGAGAGAATGGGTACACCAGGGCCTCCAGCCACTGCAAACGAACTCCAAATGCATGCGCCCCATGAGCATCTGGCTAACGTGGGTCTTGGAGAGCCAAACCGGGATCCTTTGGCTTTGCAGGCAAACACCTTAACTGCTAAGCCATCTCTCCAGCCCTTAAGCTGATTCTTATCAGGTATTTTGTCTCAGCAATAGTAAGGTAACTGATACAGATAGTATTAACACCCTGGAAGCTATCAGGTTATCAATATTTCCCTATTGGAAACAAGTTGTTGGTTTTTGGGAGCACCAAAAAGAGACCCTGAGTCCTAGCCACTAAGTTCCTGCCCATGACATCTAACAGCCCAGTTCCAGAGCAGGAACCTCCCTAGCCCCGTAGTCGGAGGGGGGAGGGGAGAGTAGAAGGGAACCACCTGAGTGGCACTGATCCACCAGCCCTACCTTAAACACAAACATCTCGCCCCGGAAGAGGGCCACTGTGTTGAAGTTGCCATCACAGATGTTGGGTTTGGCACCTGGTGTGGATGGCCGGTCCCCGAGAGGTGGCCGAGGGGGCCTGGGCTGGCGCTCATGCTTCCTCTCAGATGGTGAGTGGATCCTGCGGACTGGGAGTGTAGGGAGAGGCCTTGTGGGCTCCAGAGGCTCAGCTGGGGGTCCTGGAGAGAGGGGCTGCATATTAGAGAGGGGCCGCTGTTCGCTGCTGCCCCTAGCCTCACCGCCGCCCAGGGAGCTCTAGGTCATCTGCTCTCTCAGCTTTAACTCCGTACTCTTTAAAATAATACATAAGGGTTGGAGAGATGGCTTAGTGGTTATGGCATTTGCCTACAAAGCCAAAGGACCCAGGTTCGATTCCCCAGGACCCACGTATGCCAGATGCATAAGGTGGTGCATGCCTCTGGAGTTAATTTGCAGAGGCTGGAGGCCCTGGCGCGCCCATATTCTATCTCTCTCTCTGCCTCTCTCTGAAATAAAATTAAATTTAAAAAGTGCTATATGAAAACAACCACTAGATGTGAACCCTCACTTTCTACCCTCACATCTGGTAACTTTCCTTCTCTCTTTTCAGAGGAAACATGTTCCTCCTTAGGGTCAGTGTCCTGTGCCCTCTTTTGTTGGTCCCCTTTGCACAGGCTGAGCCCTAATTTCTCACATCCCTCCATTCTTCAGTCGAGTTCCATACAGTTTCTTTTCCGCTTTCCACCCAGACAACTTGCCAAGATCACCAGTTACCACTATGCTGCGGAATCCGGTTGTTATCGACTTTGCTGAGCACATGAATCATCCAGGGCTCTTGATAACGCAGAGAGTGACTCAGAGGGCCTGGGGTGGGCCTCAGACTCTGCATGTTTTCAAGCTATCTGGTGATGCCTATATTGCTGATGTGAGGCCCACGTACGCAGCAGCAGGATCCCGAAAACATTTACTGTGATCCACACTCCTCCTCTTCCAGGGCCCTCTACTCCTGGTTTTCCTGCCACCTCCAGGGTTGTTCCCCTGTAGCCTTCTTTTCTGGGGCTGCTACTCTCTTCTAAAGACTGGAGCGTCCTTAGGTCTCTTTGAGGTAGGGTCTCATTCTAGTCCTGGCTGACTTGGAGTTCACTATGTAGTCTCAGGGAGGCCTCAAACTCGTGATCCTCCTACTTCTGCCTCCCGAGTGCTGGGATTAAAGGTGTCTGCCACCACTCCCAGCTCCATTCCACTTAAAAAATATTTTATTTTTATTTACTTCTGTGAGGGGGGCAGAGAGGGAAAGAGACAGGGAGAGAGAGAGAGAGAGAGAGAGAGAGAGAGAATGGGCACACCAGGGCCTCTAGCCACTGCAAATGAACTCCAGATGCATGCGCCACCTTGTACATCTGGCTTACATGGGTCCTGGGGAATTGAACCTGGGTGCTTTGGCTTTGCAGGTAAGCGCCTTAACTGCTAAGCCATCTCTCCAGCCCTCCGTTCCACTTTTGAAATGACTTCTCTTACTGGCTACCCACCCTTCTCCCCCATCTCTGCTGCTTTACCCATCAAAGTCTAGGGCTGTGGCTGGGGGCACCTCCTGACCGGGAGTCCCATTTCCTGGCCCATGGCCTGGGGGATGTGCTATGTTGCCCAGCATTTGTTCAAGTCAACTGGTCTTCCTATATCAACTAACCAGACCAGGACAAGAACCTCCCATGCCAGTGTGACCTGCGCATGGTGGAAGGTCTTCTAAGGCAACAGCCCATCTTCTCATGTTCCTCTTCAGACCAAAGCTCTGGTTATTAGAACTATCACCTGAGGGGGCTGGAGAGTTGGCTTAGTGGTTAAGTGCTTGCCTGTGAAGCCTAAGGACCCTGGTCTGAGGCTCAGTCCCCAGGACCACGTAAGCCAGATGCACAAGTTGGCGGCATGCGTCTGGAGTTGGTTTGCAGTGGCTGGAGGCCCTGGTGTGCCCATTCTCTCTCTGCCTCTTTCTATCTCTGTCTGACTCTCTCAAATAAATAAAGAAAAATAAACAAAAAAAAAAAAAAAAAAGGAAAGAAAGAAATATCACCTGAGGGCTGGAGAGATGGCTCAGTGGTTAAGGCATTTGCCTGCAAAGTCAAACGACCCAGCTTCAACTCCCCAGGACCCACGTAAGCCAGATGCACAAGGGGGTGCATGTGTCTGGAGTTAGTTCACAGTGACTGGAGGCCCTGACGTGCGCATTCTCTATCTGCCTGTTTCTCTCTCCTTCTCTCTCTCTCTCAAATAAATAAATGAAAAAAAAGAAGGAAAGAAATATCACCTGATATCACTATGACTCAGGCAGATGTGTGACTCTCCTTGGCTAGAGGAGGGAGGGACCCCAGAGAGTGCTCAGTCACTCTGGGGTAGAAGGGAAGAAATGCAGTGCAGGGGCAGGAGGGAGGTATATGGAAAGGGAGGGTGTAGAGAAGAGGGAACTGGTGGGCCTCACCCCATTTTGCTTCTCCTAATTATAACTCAGCACCTCCCCTAGGTCTCCCAAGTGTGCCCAGGAGAAAACCTCCTCAAAGTTAGCAGGCGTGGTGGCGCACGCCTTTAATCCCAGTACTCAGGCGGCAGGGGTAGGAGGATTGCTGTGAGTTTGAGGCCAGCCTGAGACTACATAGCGAATTCCAGGTCAGGCTGGGCTACAGCGAGACCCTTACCTTGAACCCCCCCTCCAAAAGAAAGTGAGTACACAGAGACACAGGGACGCTGCAGTAAAGCTGACAAAGACAAACTTCTCCACCCCACACCGGCAGACAGCCACAGGCCAGTCTCAGAGCCCAGTAGAGGCCCCTCCTTCCAGCCACGCCTACCGTAGATCTTCTGGATGCCCTGGAGATCATCCTGGGGCAGCTTGAAGTTGTGCGTCTCCATGTACTGGTAGAAGGGCGCCATGATGGCACTAGGGTCATTGGAGTGCTCCAGTCCCAGCGCATGGCCCAGCTCATGCACAGCCACCAGGAAGAGGTCGTTTCCTGTGAAGAGGGGCATGGGCGGTGCCCAGGGCACCCACTTAGGTATCAGTCAGTCAATCCATTACTTGGGGAAGCACTGAGCATACGGCTTGTGCCAGACTCTCTGATGGACATTGGGAACATAAAGAAAAAATCAGACACAATCCTTGTCTTTAAGGCCTCTTAATACCAAGGGGTACATACAAAAACAACATAGGTGACACAGAGTCCCAGGTGCTTTAGCAGGTGTCTTTAAAAGGTGGAGGGAGGCTGGGCATGGTGGCGCATGCCTTTAATCCCAGCATTTGGGAGGCAGAGGTAGGAGGATCGCCGTGAGTTCGAGGCCACCCTGAGACTACGTAGTTAATTCCAGGTTAGCTTGGGCTAGAGTGAAACCCTACCTCGAAAAACCTAAATAAATAAATAAATAAAGGTGGAGGGGATTTTTAGAAATATACTCTTATAGCCAGGCGAGTTGATGCATGCCTTTAATCCCAGCACTAGGGAGGCAGTGGTAGGAGGATTACTGTGAGTTCAAGGCCACTCTGAGACCACATAGTGAATTCCAGGTCAACCCAGGCTAGAGTGAGATCCTACCTTGAAAAACCAAAGAACCAAATATATTTTATTTATTTATTTGCAAGAGAGTCAAACAATGAGAATTGGCACACCAGGGCCTCCTACCACTGCAAACAAACTCCAGATACATGCACAACTTTGTGCGTCTGGCTTTACGTGAATACTAGGGAATCAAATCCAGACTATCAGTCTTTACAAGCAAGTGCCTTTAACCACTGAGCTATCTCTCCAGCCCTGACGGGATTTTTTTTAAAGGTACTAGAGACTGAACCAAAAGCCTTTCACACGCTAGGCAAGCCCTCTACTACTGGGCTATGTCCCTAGTTCTCTTTCTACTTTTTTTCATGTGTGTATATGTGTGTGCATGTGTGAGCGTGCATGTGTGTGGGGAGGCAGAGGTCAATGTTGGGTGTCATCCTTGATCACTTTCCACCTTGTTTATATTAATTTATTTATTTGAGAGAGAGAATGAGCACATCAGGGCCTTCAGCCTCTGCAAACGAACTCCAGAAACATGTGCCACCTTGTGTATCTGGCTTATGTGGGTCCTGGGAAATTGAACCTGGGTCCTTTAGCTTTGTAGGCAAGCACTTTAACTACTAAGCAATCCATCCAACCCCACTTTGTTTATTGAGATAGGGTCTCTCACTTGAACTCAGAATTCCTGAAGCTTGCGCTGGGAATTCCCGTCGCCCCCTCCTAAGCACGGGGATTACAGGTGGGTCACCACATAGGTGCTGGGGCTCCCAACTCAGGACCTCAGACTTGCAAGTGCCTTACTGACAAAGCCATCACCCCAGCTCTCTTTTCACTTTTTATCCTGACACCTGGTTTCACTAAGTTTCCCTAACTGGCCTTAACCTCACTATGTTAGTTGAAGCAGACCTTGAATTTGTGATTCTCCTGCCTCAGTCTCCCGAGTAATTAGAATTACAGGTCTGTGCCACCAAGCCAGGTTTTGGGTATTCTGAGAAGGAAGGGCATTTAAACTTGGAGGGAGACGCTGAGGGAAAGCTTCATAACTGAAGTTGAATTTTTTTTTTCAGTTTTATGAGTTAGGGTCTCACTCTAGCCCAGGCTGACCTGGAAATCACTATGTAGTCTTAGGGTGGCCTTGAACTCACGGTGACCCTCCTACCTCTGCCTCCCAAGTGCTGGGATTAAAGGTATGAGCCACCACGCCTGGCTGAAGTTGAGTCTTAAAAGGTAAGAAGGGGCTGGAGAGATGGCTTAGCAGTTAAGGTGCTTGCCTGTGGAGCCTAAGGACCCATGTTCAACTCTCCAGTTCCCACATAAGCCAGACACACAAAGGTGAAGCAAGGACAAGGTTGTACATGCCCACTAGGTGGTGCAAGCATCTGGAGTTTGATTGGAGGCCCTGGCCCCGTTCCCTCTTGGTGTCTCTCTCTCTCTTAAAAAAAAAAAAAAAAGGTAAGAAGTTGGTCAGGAGGTTGGGAGATGGCTCAGCAGTTAAAGGTGTTTTCTTGCAAAGCCAGCCAACCTGGGCTCAATACCCCAGCACCTGGGTAAGAGCATAAGCTTCAGATGCAACGTGGAGCATGCATCTGTGATCCCAGCATGCCTACGACAATGGGAAGCAAAGCCTGGAGAAGCTGAAACTTCTGGTTAGCTAATCTGACATTCATTTTTAGCCTGGCAGTTCCTTTACAGCAGCAAGATACCCTGTCTCAAAGAAGGTAGAGCACAGACACCCCAAAGTTTTCCTCTGGCCTTCACACGTGTGCTGTGACACACATACACGTGCACAACCAAATGAACGATTTTTTTTTTTTCAAAACAAGAAATTGGTCATAGTGGATTCAGGGCAGGGGAGGAAGAGATGAGGTGGCATTCTTGGCAGAGGGAGTGCTTAAGACCAGCTCCAGGGACAGACAGTTTCATTCCACTTGGCTCTGGAACAAAGCACAAAGGGGAGGGCCAGAAAGAGATGAGGTCAGCCAGGCTGGCAGGCAGGGCTCTGTGATGCCCTACAAAGGAATTTGGATCAGCTTCTTGGCCGGGGGAGGGAGGGGGGGTGAGCAGAAGGGGTGGGGCACTATGAGATCACCATGGTTGCAGTTTGAGAGAGGATTAGAAGCGAACAAGACCTGGGGCAGGGGGATCAATTGAGAAGGTGAGATCCAGGCACTGGGGTGCAGGTGGGAGATGCAAAAGACTGAGAGCCAAGGGAGCCGTGGTGGGAACGAGTGGAGATAGATGATCGTCGGCGTGGCTGGTGGTCGGTCAGCTTCAGGAGATCCAGAGTGAGCAGGGCCTTTGGCATGAAGCAGCTCCCAGTCCTGAAAGAATGGAACTGCTGGCCAAGGTCAAGGCGAGCAGTCAAGTACGGGTGGAGATGCAATCCATGTGCAGAAAGCGGGGCCAGGATCCTGACTGTGAAACTGAGGTGACATACCAAACCATGGTATGGTAGTTCTGGTCTCATCCCTGAGATCGCCTTCAGTTTTAGTGCCACCCCGCCCTACCATCTTTGTGAACTTGGCCAGTACGTGTTTCAACGCCTTGAGTCTCAATGCTCTCGTGTGTACAAAGGGGGAACCATATGCAGCTCATGGTTTTGAGTGAGAAGCGAGGAAGACGGCGTGTAGAATATGTGGCATAGCCAGAAACAGTGGCTCTATTGTCACAGAACATACGGCACAAGCTTGGTTAAAACAAACCCATTGGCCAGGAAGGCCAGTGGGGTTCCAGAAACCAGACCCTCTTAAAGGTCAACACCCCCTGAACTTCTGTATGAAATCTTGGGTCGGCATTAAGTAACCACAGTGTTGGGAAAGAAATTCCAGGGCCAAGGAGGTCGGGGGGCATTGGCTCCTCAGCTGTCTCCTCTCTGCTCAGTGAGACCCCTTCTTGCATATCTGGAACTTGTTTTCCCCTTGAGATCTGCCTCTTATCTCCCAGTCATAGGCATGTCTCAGTGCTTTTCAGCAGTCTCTAAGCACAAGGAGGCCACCAAGTCTCGGGGACCCTACTGTCCCCTCTGACCGCAGTATCCCTGGTAGAGTTGCCCTGTCTTAGTCCATCTAGGCTCCATGAGGGTCAGGTGGGGGGGATAAGAATTTTTTGGCCTTCTTACGATCTCGGAGAAAAGAGAACTCCGGGGGGTAGACGCAGGCTGAGGGAAGTTTCGGCCTGCCACTCCACTGACACTAAGGGTGTCGTCAGTGAAGAGCAAAGGAGAGGAAGGGTGGGGGCGGGCGGGTGAGCAAGATCACTGCAAGGTTGGCCAAAAGCTTGGGGCTGGCCTTCTGCTGGGAAGGGCAGCTGGCAGGAGAAGGCCAGGTCACCCCCAGCTCTTTCCTCAGGTTCTGGTCCCTCCGGCAGCAGGGAGGTGTGAGCTCATCGCTGAGCTCCATCCCAAACAAAGGAGGCTGCTGGAGCCAGCAGAAGGCAGCTCTGCTTCCTCGGGCCCATCTTGGCTCTGCTCCTGGCCTGCTGCTCCGCTTAGGACAAGCTGTTCAGGGCCTCTGACTTCTGACCAGGCCTCTCCTTGGGACCATCTACAGGGTCCTCAGCAGGGAGCCACCTGGGCCCTTTCCATCTGTGTCCTCAGTCTGTGCCTGGCTCTTAAGAGAACAGAGAACTCTCTCTGCCAGGCGTGGTGGTGCACGCCTTTAATCCCAGCAGATTAGGGAGGCAGAAGCAGGAGGATCACCATATGAGTTCGAGGACAGCCTGAGTACATAGTGAATTCCAGGTCAGCCTGGGCTAGAGTGAGACCCTACGTCAAAAAACAAAACAAAACAAAAAAAACAGTCTCCTTGAACCTGTGAGGCGAACCAGAGATACAAGGAAGAGCCTGCTATGAACAAGAGCCCAGTGCCCCGTCAAGAGGTGTTTCTTGAGGGACTTCAGTCCCCAAGACAGTGGGAAGCAGGAAGCAGAGTGGTCAAGACCGTGGCCTGCCTTCCTCCACAGCTCTGCTGTGTCTTCTTCCTGTGACATGTTAGTCTCTTCCTCTGTGAAACGAAGGGCGATCATGGTACCGTCCTCACGAGAACAGGGGCGAGGGTTGATGAGACAAGCTATGCAATGTGCTACACTGGCTGCGGGCACAGACGGATCACTTTAATTACTGCGGCTGGTGGTGAGCTGTGTGCGTGTGAGGACCAGCGTCCCCCATAGCGAGTGTCCCCAGAAGCTCCCGGACTTCCTTCATGTCCGTGACAGCGGCTGGGCTACCCCGGTGACCCTTGTCTATTCTCCTAGGGCCTCCTTCTTTGGTGATTTCCAGCTCCCTGACTCCCCGGCCGCCAGAGGGCATCTGCCTTCACCTCTGCTCGCTTGCCAGGGCTGACCTTCCACCTGGAATACCCAGTGCCCATTTCCCAGGAAGCTAGCCTGGTTGTCCTGATGGGGCAAGAATGTGCCCTCCTCTACTCCCCAAGCATTGTGTCGGAGGATCTTTTAGGTACTGGTCACCTTCCAGCCTGCATTAATGACAGCCCTGGTGCTCCCTCTCGTGTGCCCCAGGACAACGAGCTCCTTAGGGGCAGTATCCCCAGAAAGTGGTTTAAAGGTGCCTGACGTGACAATTACTTGACAACACCCAGGATGCAGTCCAAACTTCACTATTTTTCCCAAGGGCAGTCCTCTGACCCCCTGCAGCAGAAGCCCCTGTGCAGGACGGGGTGGGAGAGGGGGGACTGTTAAAGTTGTGAGGTCACATCTGGCTCTGTCACACTCACTGTGTGAATTTCTTAACCCCTCGGCAGAACTTGACTCTTCTCATCTGTAACATGGAGACCGTAACCCCCCGACTTTCCTGCTTCCAGGGGGAGGAGTTCGTGATGTAAGTGTGGAAAGGGTCTGTCCTGTGTACGATCAGGAAGCCTCTTCCTGTCCTGTCACCTTGCCCCCATGACGGAGCAGCCCAGGGCTGGGCTCCCTTCCGGCACAGCTTAGTGACTATCCGCTGACTTCACTGGCTGATTCACTTGAAAGAAATGAGGACAAAGGAAGTTTTACCTAGAGAATGCCTTAAAGAGGTGGTGGGCCAATTGCCCCCTCACAGATTCCAGGGGCATGAGAACCCAAAAGCAAGGGAAAAAAAAAGGTCAGCCGTGTGAGCTGTGGATCCTGATTCAAGCAAATAGCTGGAGAATACATTTCTGAGATGATCCAGGAAACTCAACACTGGGTGTTAGCCTTTGTTTGCTTTTGCTTTTTTTTTTTTTTTCTTTTCTTTTTCAAGGTGGGTCTTACTCTATCCCAGGCTGACCTAGAATTCACTCTGTAGCTCCAGGCTAGCCTCCAACTCACAGAGATCTTCCTACCTTGGCCTCCTGGGAGTGCTGGGATTAAAGGTGTGTGCCACCACGTCTGGCTAGAATATTAGATTTTAAGAAGTTGTTAACTTTGTTGGGTTAGATGATGGTTTTGTGCTTATGTTAAAATTAGGTCTTTGAGGGCTGGAGGGATGGCTTAGTGGTTAAGGTGTTTCCCTGTAAAGCCAAAGGACTCAGGTTTGATTTCCCAGGACCCATATAAGCCAGATGCACAAAGGGGCGCACGCATCTGAAGTTCGTTTGCAGTGGCTGGAGGCCCTGGCGCTCCCATTCTCTCTCGCTCTCTCTCTCCCCTCTCCCTCCCTCTTTCTCTGTCAAATAAATGAATAAAAATAAAAATTAGGTCTTTGAGGCCAGGCGTGGTGGCACATGCCTTTAATCCCAGCACTTGGGAGGCAGAGGTAGGAGTATTGTGAGTTTGACACCACCCTGAGAGTACAGAGTGAACTACAAGTCAGCCTGGACTAGAGTAGGACCCTACCTTGAAAACAAAAACAAAACAAAACAAAAAAATTAGGTCTTTGAGGCTGGGCGTGATGGCACATGCCTTTAATCCCAGTACTCGGGAGGCAGAGGTAGGAGATGCTGTGAGTTCAAGGCCAGCCTGAGACTACATAGTGAACTCTAGGTCAGCCTGGGCTAGAGAGTGAGACCCTACCTTGAAAAAGCAAGCAAGCAAGCAAGCAAGCAAGCAAACAAACAAACAAACAAAAAATAGGTCTTTGTCAGAGCTGTATACTCACATGTGAAAGGATCTTATATCTAGATTTTCCTTTAAAGCACATTAGCCAAAAAAGTGGGAGGAAGTAGATAAACTGGGAGTGACACAGTGTCGATCACTGAGGTAGGTGATGGACACCTAGGGATCCTAGTCATTCTCTCCCTTTGGAGAGCTTGAAATTTTCCATAATGAAAGCTTAGAAGAAAGAAAGCTAACAGTCAGAAAGTTCTCAGGAGACTTCATTCCCTCCCTTGCTGAGTCTATGAGGAAATCAAACGAGTTAACATCCAGGTACTCAACAGACCGTGGGTCCTCTCCTGTCTTCCAAACCTGTCTTGGAGCAGTACTCGCCGCTCACCAGCCAGGGACCTGTGGCTGTGCTTGTGAGCTGCATCTCACAAAGTCCTGACTCCTGGCCAAAGAAGACATTAGCTATCTTGGAACTTCTATCAGAACTGGAAGTTGTTTATCAAAGATTTCCCGAAATGGTGTCCACTCACGGGTGCTGGGTCCTCCCCCTGTCAGTTCTGGGGACTGGAGGTTGAGCCCAACAAGTGGGTGTGACAGTGTAACCCCCAGGAGAGCTCTGCAGAAGGAGGAGGGGGGGAGGGGTAGAAATGCCTTCCTAGCACCTCCATTGGACAGCAACCTTTGAAAATTCACTTGCGCCTCTCAGAGCTATAACTAAAACCTCATCAGCTAACAGTGCCTGGCACACAACAGGGCCATTTGTTGACACTGATGCAAAAATAAGAATGAGAGCCGGGCGTGGTGGCACACGCCTTTAATCCCAGCACTCGGGAGGAAGAGGTAGGAGGATAGCCGTGAGTTCGAGGCCGCCCTGAGACTACATAGTGAATTCCAGGTCAGCCTGGACTAGAGTGAGACTCTACCTCGAAAAACAAAAACAAAACAACAAAAAAAGAATGAGATAGAGAATAGGTATACACAAAGTCAGGAGACATGTCCGAGATAGGGGAGAGATGCCAGGGCAGAGGAAGTGGAGCTTCATAGGAAAGAGGCCTAGAATCTGAAGATGGGTCACAACAAAGAGAACTTGAACAGTTTAATACTCTGTCTAGGCTGAGCCTTGGCCAAACCATCTCCTGAACCATCCCTTGATATATTAGCTAAGGGTCATCAACTCCTAGACCTACATAATGATTTGAAGTGTTTTCAAGAGAGTGGTCCCCACCTAAAGACACCAGGAAAGGGACCTTGAGGGCTGGAGAGATGGCTTAGCAGTTAAGGCACTTGCCTGTGAAGTCTAAGGACTCAGGTTTGACTCCCCAGGACCCACTTAAACCAGATGCACAAGGTGGCATATGTGTCTGAAGTTTGTTTGTAGTGTCTAGAGGCCCTGGCGTGCCCTTTCTCTCAAATAAATAAATAAATAAACCTCAGCCAGTTTCCCCTAATCTTTGCAGGACTTTTTATCATGTCATGTTAGAGTTGGAAGGGACCTTAGAGAGCGCCTAATCTGTCCCTTGCACACAGAAGAGTGAGGCTGAATTGTTTTTCCCTAGTCACACAGCAGAGTTGTGGAACTAGGGTTTGAGCTCTAGTACTGTCAACTACCAGCTATACCATTTGAGCTCTGAGTGTTTCTTCTTAAAAAATGGCCATAAAGACTTATAACTAGGCCAGACGTGGTGGTGCATGCCTTTAATCCCAGCACTCGGGAGGCAGAGGTAGGAGGATCGCCATGAGTCTGAGGCCACCCTGAGACTACAGAGTGAATTCCAGGTCAGCCTGGGCTAGAGTGAAACTACCTCAATAAGAAAAAAGAAAAGAAACGACTTATAACTGGCCAAGGAGAGTGACTGTTGAGTGCTCAGTGCACATAGGTCATTTATATCAGCCTTTCAAAGACTCGGGGAATATGGCAGGAGAGGGGCTGAAAAGAATGTAAGAGCCAGAGGATCAGGAGGAGAGATGTGCAACTCTGTCTTCTGGACACTCATGAACTCACAGTTGCTGTGGTTACTACACAAGACCTGTACAGAACGGGCTCCACCAACATTCAATTGTGGATGGGGAGAGGCTCATAAGCCCCTAGCCCTTCCTGACGAGTTTCGGCAGTTAAAAGTTGCTGGCAGAGGGCCTTCTTTGGGCTCTTCTTAGGATTTCTTCCTTCCTTCCTCTTTCTTTCTTTCTTTTTTCTTTTTTTGGTTTTTCTAGGTAAGGTCTCACTTTAGCCCAGGCTGACTCGGAATTCACTATGGAGTCTCAGGGTGGCCTCGAACTCATGATGATCCTACCTCTGCCTCCCGAGTGCTGGGATTAAAGGTGTGCGCCACCACACCTGGCCTTCTTTGGGATTTCTTTCACTGACAATTGAACAACCCAGGACTGATCCCCTGTATCCCCAGCCCCTCATGACCTTACCATCATGGTTGGCATTTCCTAGTGTCCAGGGTTCATCTGAGTCAAAGTGAGTGTCTCCTCCAATCCCTGGGCCAGGAAAGTAGGCGTGGGCTAGGAATCCCCCTTCTCCATCAAATGGGGAGCTGTCACCATGGAAACCAGAAGCAAAGAAGATCATGATGTCTGCCTCCTTCCGGTCACTTTTGATCTCATGGTATGGCACTTCTTCGAAGGTCAGCGGGGTCACCTTCTGCCACACGTCAAAAGCCTGGCGGATAGCTTTCCGTGTATCCAGCTCCCCCACCTTTGGGGTATAGTTGTGAATGCTGGCAAAAGTGGAGAGGACCATTAGGAATAGAGGGCAAGAGACTAGTGGAGCTGAAAAGGACACCAGAGGCAGTACTGCCCGAAGGTCTTCACATTTGGAATCTTGGAATTCTGCTGAGCTGCCCCAGGGGCTAAAGAAGGAACTGAATAGGCATAGCTCTGCATCCCTACCCCGCCTCAGTCAGAATAACTTTATTTTAATCAGTGTTTTCATTTCCTTTTTTTTTGATTATTATTATTATTTTGGTTTTTCAAGGTAGGGTCTCACTCTAGCCCAGGCTGACCTGGAATTCACTCTGTAATCTCAGGGTGGCCTTGAACTCATGGCGATCCTCCTACCTCTGCCTCCCGAGTGCTGGGATTAAAGGTGTGTGCCACCATGCCTGGTAGTGTTTTTATTTCTGACAAGATCTGTGTTGAATAAAGGGTTCTACCCAATGTATATTAAAACTGGATAGATAGCATCCTCTAAATTTAAATTTTTCTCCCAATAGAGAAAATATGTGTATGTATAAAAGTTATAAACATAGTCAAATAGCACAGAGTAGTGTAAACCCTTTAAAAACAACATTGCAGGGCTGGAGAGATGGCTTAGTGGCTCACACACTTGCCTGCAAAGCCAAAGGACCCAGGTTCGATTCCCCAGTACCCATGTAAAGGTAGATGCACAAAATGGCACATGTGTCTAGAGTTCATTTGCAGTGGTGCACCCATTCTCTATCTGCCTTGCTCCCTCCCTCAAATAAATATAAATATTAAAAAAAAACATTATTGAGGGGCTATAGAGATGGCTTAGTGGGTAAAGGTGTTTGCTTGCAAAGCCTGATGACCTGGGTTTGATTCCTCAGTATCCATATAAAGCCAGATGTACAAAGTGGTACATGCATCTGGAGTTTTCAGTGCCAGAGGCCCTGACATGCCCATCCTGTCTCTCTCATTCTCATATAAATAAATAAATAAATATTTTAAAACATCATTGCCTGTATATCTAGAAGCTGGTATAGAACAATATCCAATTTAAGCCATGGTAGACTCAGCTATTTAAGGTTGCTGTATCCATATGACACGGTTCTCCACAAAGCACCATTATTACTTATGGGTGTTCTGTCCCATGAATACCTTGGTCATGAACCACTTTACTCATTCTACAAGTAAGGAAACAAAAGCCTGAGGATGGGTGTTGGAAGTTAAGGTCAGAGTTGGGTTAGAACCCAGTTTTCTCTCATCTTTTTTTTTTTTTTTTTTTTAATGGAAGGAAGGGATTTATTGAAGCTTACAGATCCAGGGGAAGTTCCATAATGGCAGAAGAAGCTAGCCCTGCTTTCACAGGTCCAAGCAGAGACAGTGAGAGACCATAAGCCCCCTGCCCCTTTTTGTGAGGTAAGTTTTTCTCATCTTGATCAGTCCCTACTTTTTTTGTTGTTGTTGTTGTTTCTGTTTTTCAAGGTAGTGTCTTGCTCTAGCCAGGCTGGAATTCATTATGTAGTCTCAAGGTGGCCTTGAACTCTTGGTGATCCTCTTACCTCTGCCTTCTGAGTGCTAGGATTAAAGGCATGCACCACCACATCCGGCTAGATTCCTAAATTTTCTTTCTTTCTTTTTTTAAAAATTTATTTATTTGAGAGAGACAGACACAGAGAGAAAGAGGCAGAGAGAGAGAATGGGTGCACCAGGGCCTCCAGCTCCTGCAAACGAACTCCAGACACATGCGCCCCCATGTGCATCTGGCTAGCATGGGACCTGGGAAATTGAGCCTCGAACCGGAGTCCTTAGGCTTCACAGGCAATTGCTTAACAGCTAAGCCATCTCTCCAGCCTCTAAATTTTCTTTTTCAAGGCACTCTAGCCCAGGCTGACCTGGAATTCACTCTGTAGTCTCAGGGAGGCCTCGAACTCACGGCGATCCTCCTACCTCTGCCTCCAGAGTGCTGGGATTAAAGGCGTGCGCCACCACGTCCGGCTCATAAATTTTCTTTTCTGAAAAAACTCCTGCTCTCTACAGTTTGTCAGTAGGAGAGCCCCTAGTTTAATCTCTGTCTTAGGTTCTGCACTTATACCCAAGAGATTCACCAAAGATAGAATCAGAGCATTGAGAGGTGCCAACCAGAGCCCACCCGGGCCTGCCCCATTCTGGACCCTTGCCCCAACGCCTCTCTAATGTGTCTGAGTCCACTGGGATGAACTGTGGGGGTCAGTCTACTGGTCTGACTTGGAGACTGGACCTGCTCTGACCTGGTTTTCCCAGACAGTCAAGGAATGACAGCAGTATGACACCCATCTCCCTCCTTTACACTCCTTAAGAAGCCACTGGGATTCTGACTGGGCACCTCAAGTGAAGTGGTCTGTCTGTCTGACTTAGGGGGGGGGCGAACTGAGATTGCAGCAGAGGCAGTTAGTTGGGCTGTGGGCCTTGACCACAGCTGAATGGGACTGAATAACCCATCCCTCACTTTTCACTAAAAACTAGGAATCCAAGCGTCCAAAAGACCAGGTGAACCCGAAACCTTGAAGCTGAAGTCACCATCTTGTGAGAAGCACAAGGGAGACGCAAGCACGGGCCCTCCTCGAGCCTGGCCCTCGTCCTGCCCACCTGGCCAGGCTCACCTCCCACGGGGGACTTCTGCAACCTGGGCAGGAAAAGCTGCATGAGCGAGCGCGGAGCCTAGGTCAGAGAAGAAAGGGAGCCAAAGCACCTGTAGGTGATGTGTTTTTGCCTCCACTTCTGTCCGGTCAGGGCATAGCGCTTGTTTCTCCGCCTCCGGCTCAAGTGGGGGTGATCGGGGACACCACACCGGGGTTTCTTCATCCACCTGGGCAGACAGAGGAAATGCACAAACGCTCACGTACGCTTTGTGGGTGACTGGGCACTCCAGGACGGCCTTGCCCAACCCTGAGTCCTGGTCTGAATGGCAGCGCCCATCCGGCAGCTTCGATTCTGCCACCCTGGCTCTGAATGTCCCTAGCAGGAACTTGACTGGCTGACTCATGAATTCATTCCCTCACAACTGAATACGAAGGCACATTGCTAAATAAGACACTTGAGTCCGGAGACACAGGCTTGAGAAGTTCCAGGGCTAGGAAAATGGTGACTGAGTTCACCCAGGTAAGTGACTGTGTGGTCACGAACCTCAGTTTTCTCATCCGCATCACACGTGCAATAAAATCCCAACTCCTCATTCCGGCCCCGCCTACCAGTCCCACAGCCTGCTACCTTTCTCCGTTTACATGCTGCGCTCCACACAGTGAGTTTCTTGCTCTCCCTTGACCTGTTCCACCTCTTTGCATTTGCTGTAACACTGTCTTCTTTGTGGGATTGCCCCCCCCCTTCACTTCATTAGGGTCTCTGCCCTTTAGAAAGCTCCCCTGATAAACTGATTTAAAACAGGCCCCCATGTCAACACTCCGCTGATTTTACCTAATGTTTCTCCAGAACATTTATCACTCCACGAACTCATGTATCTGTTTCCTTGTGTAGTTTGCATTTCTCTCACCAGATTTTTTAAAAAAGTATTTTGTTCATTTTTATTTATTTATTTAATTATTATTAATCTATTTATTTATTTTGGTTTTTCAAGGTACGGTCTCACTCTAGCCCAGGCTGACCTGGAATTCACTATGGAGTCTCAGGGTGGCCTCGAACTCACAGGCGATCCTCCTACCTCTGCCTCCCTAGTGCTGGGATTAAAGGCGTGCGCCACCACCCCCGGTTATTTATTTATTTGTTTGAGAGCGACAGACAGAGAGAGAGAAAGAGGGAGAGCGAGGAGAGAGAGAATGGTGCGCCAGGGCCTCCAGCCACTGCAAACGAAACTCCAGATGCATGCGCCCCCCTTGTGCATCTGGCTAACGTGGGTCCTGGGGAAGAGAGCCTCGAACCGGGGTCCTTAGGCTTCACAGGCAAGCGCTTAACCACTAAGCCATCTCTACAGCCCTCTCACCAGATTTTTAGCTCTGTGAGGATAGACAGGAGAGTTGCCTGTATCTCCAGGGTTGGCCTGACCCAGAAGGGATTCAATAATGATTTATTGACTGAAATTAATCTGAACTTTTCAGCAGTCATAGGATGGCTCAGCATGAAATATATCAAATTTCCTTGCACTTACAGGTATTCAGGAAGTGGCTAACCAGCCGGGGGTAATGCAGGCCTGTAGCCTCAGCACTTGGGAGGCTGAGGTAGATAGGGAGTTCCTGCCTCGAAAGAGCAGTAGGACTTGGAACCTGATTCTCTGCAGCGCTTATTGCACTGTACCGTGAGTTTTAAATTCTGGTCTATTGCTGCTAATAAATGATGAAATCTTTGAGGATGGGAGCCATGCCATAGTTACCACACTGTGTCCCCAAAAGTCAGTCCAGTGCTTGGAACTCGGTGGATCCTGATAACGTTTGCTTATGTGGTACAGTTGCACTAGGAGATTTAGGAAGACAGTACCAGGGGAGGGGACATAAAAGGTTGTGGCTGACTACAGCCCAGCCATCCTGCTTTTTATGTCCCCGAACGACAGCTTGGCATCACTGGAAGGGAAACAGTCTGGCCTCATTCGTAGCTGTTAAAAGCAGTTGCCATTGGCAATGTGGAGCAAAGATGACAGAGGTTATTTTAACTAAATATTAAAAGCTCCTGCGGGGAATTAACCAGGTTTTACTCATCTCTGCATGCTCCTGGGTTGCCCAGAGAGTGACCCACACTCACACACCAATAATGAAGCACAATGACGGGGATACCATGCTCTGGTGTAAACATTCATAGTTTTTACATGTTCATACTCTTTTAGAATTGTTTAAGACAAGATCTTGCTCTGTAGCCTGGAATATCCTCGAACTCATAGTCCTCCTGCCTCCATTTCCTTCAAGCTGGCATTTCAGGAGAATATAACCACACCCAGCTACTTTTAGAATTTTTTTTTTTTTTTTTTGAGGCCAGTCCTCACTTTATCCCAAGCTAATCTGAAATTTACTCTGTAGCCTAGGTTGGCCTTGATCCTCCTACCTCAGCACTTCCTGAGTGCTGGCATGAAAGGCTTGAGCCGCCATGTATGGCTAGAGATAATATACATAAATATAATTTACTTATTTACTTGTGAGCAACGAGAGTATGGGTGCACCAGGGCCTCTTGCTGCTACAAATGAACTCCAGATGCTTGTGCCATTTTGTGCATCTGGCTTTATGTGGGCACTGGGGAATTGAACCTGTGCTGGTAAGCTTTGCAAGCAAGCACTCTTAACCAGTGAGCCATCTCCACAGCCCTAGAATTTTTGATCTTTTGACTCTTAAAACAATCCTATGGGATAACCAGAAATCATTATCTCCATTTTACAGATGAAGGAGAAGATAAGCAAATCAAGTAACTTATAAAACACAGAAAAAACCAAGGCAGGACTGGAACCTAGCTGAACGAGTAAGTGAACTATGCACGTGATTTAACAAACAAAGGCTGGGGCTTTTATTTTTCCTGTGTTTAGCCCAAAGTTGAGCTACAGGACCAAATGAATGAGTGAGTGAATAAATGTGTGACATTCCCCAAGGCAGACACTCAAAACCGGTTCCTGAAACTGCACATCAATCTTCTTTTCACTAACAGTCCCTGGGAAGAGAACCAAGAGCCACCTCTGCTCCGCAAGGCCGAGTTAGACCTGGAAGAAACCCTGGGAAGGAAGCAGATAAAGGCAGGGATTGCCCAAGGTCACTGAGCTGGAGCTGCAGATCTTTGAATCCTACCCCGAACGCCTACCCTTCTCACAGGTCTTGGATTCAGTATGAGCAGCCTTCTCCTTCCCACGCTTCCAGAACACTGCTCGTGTCTTTCTACAGAGGAGCGCGGGCAGAACTACAGTGACAATGCTGTCCTCTGCCCTCAGACTTTTCCTCTGCCTCTTCTTTTTCCATCCACCTGCCACTCTCTGAACCTCGTCCAACAGACCTGGGGCTTTCTGGAGCAGAGTGAGCTCCAGGGCCAGGTGGTACCTCAGCAGACACCAGTGCTCCTGGCCCAAGATGCGCTTCCATGAAGCCTGTGCAAATCTCTCAAAATAACCTCAGTTTGGGGAGGCATTTGGGCTCTGAGCAGCTCACTCGTGCAGCCGCAAGGCCTGGAATGCCACTCACACATCACGGGGGCCTTCGAATGCGCTCTCAGAATCTCCCCCAATCTCACGGTCAGAGGAAGGCAAAGAATGGAAAATGTTTGGACAGACTTTTCAGATCACTAGGTTTTAGAAGCTTAGCAACTTGGAATAATGTAATCTAGGAATTGAGAGCCATAATCTTGACACTCCCCTTTGTAAACCAACTGGCTGAGATCCACAGAGATGATTCTGCAATTTGTCAAGGGATGAGCTGATCCTCAGTCTACAACTGGGTGGGTGCATTACCTGTTCTGCCTTCTGCCAGCTCTCCTGTGTTCTCGACTAGCTCTGCCATCTGCTTCCACCCTGGCATGGGCTCCTATCTCTTACTGTCCCCTTTAGAACTCCCTTTTCTTTTCTTTTTTTTTTCCCCATGCCTTCCTGGACTCTTTCCTCCCCACCTTTCTTCTTCTTCTTCTTTTCGAGGTAGGGTCTCACTCTGGCCCAGGCTGACCTAGAATTCACTATGTAGTCTCAAGCTGGCTTCGAACTCATGGTGAACCTCCTACCTCTGTCTCCCAAGTGCTGGGACTAAAGGCGTGCGCCACCACGCCTGGCGGCTCTTTTCTTAACAGCCCGAATAGCTTCTTAAACAAACAGAAGCATGTTCAACTCTCTACCATCTTAAGTAAAACGTCATCCCTCTCTGGCTACTGCCCATTTCTCCTTCCCTTTGCTCCCACACTTCTGTAAAGGTTTCCCTCTGCTTGCCATCTCTAGTGCTCATCTGCCTTCCCCTCACTTCCCTCTGACTTGGTTGGGGGGATTCCTCTGAGGTTATCAACCTCGAGGTTACTGAGCTCAGCAAATGCCTTTCAGTCACTGTCCTGTTTGATCACTTAGCTGCTGAACACGCCTCCTTCACTGCTACGACAGCTCATCTCCTACGGCGTCCTCCACCTCTCTGACTGCTCCTTCTGGTCTGGCTTTGTGGGCTTCCATCCCTAACCCTCCTTTCTTTCTTTCTTTTTTTTTCTTTCTTTCTCTCTTCTTTCTTTCTTTCTTTCTTTCTTTCTTTCTTTCTTTCTTTCTTTTTTTTTTTTTTTTTGAGGTAGGGTCTCGCTCACTCTAGCCCAGGCTGACCTGGAATTCACTACGTAGTCTTCTCAGGGTGGCCTCCAACTCGCAGCGAACCTCCTATCTCTGCTCCCCCAAATACTGGGATTAAAAGCGTGTGCCACCACGCCCAGTTCTTAACCCTCTTTTCTTCCTCCTCTTCGTGTTCTTCCTGAGTGATGAAAATCACCACAGTCCTGTGGCTGAATGTATGTCACCACCTCCTTCTGAGCTCTAGGCAGGCATGGCCAGATGACTGTGTTTGTCACTTGGCATCTTACAGGGTGGTATGCTGGGGGCTAAGCACAGTGCCTGGCACGTGCAGGAACTCAGCAAGTGTTTGTTAAATTGGAAAGTGGAACAAGAATTGCCAACTGTTCATTCAAGTGCTTTCTATATCAAGTGAGGCATGCGATACATTTCCGGGGAACTCCAGGGGGTGACTCATGGAACTATGTTATGGGAACCATAAGAGATTTAAGGAACCTTCTATAAACCACCCCCTCATTGTACTGACAAGGAAACTGAGGCCCAAAAGGGTTTGACTTGACTTGTCTCCACAGCCACACAGCAAGTTTATGGAACATGCACAGCTCACACGGGAAAGGGCAGGCACTGAGTAAAAGATGGAAAGGTAGAATGAGCATGATGCGGCCCTGGCGAATGTGAACCCAAATGTAAGCCCGGAAAGTTCAAAGGCGCGTCGCCCTACGCAGTCTTACTCGATTGTTGTCTGATCCAATACACCGGTGACTGGGATCCCGTAAAACTGCTGCATAGTGGAGACGGCTGACTGTAAGGCCTTCCCTGAATGCAACGCTGACGCCCGTGAATCATAGGGAAGCAGATAGCCATACGATTTCAACCAGTTCTGAAAGACACGTGAAAGGAAAGGGCCGCATCACGCTGGAGAAGGCTCCATTGCACCTTAGCAGAGGTCTGTTCTTAAAACCGGGGACCATTTAACTTAGGCCACTTACGGATTCATGCTCTGATTTCCTCCTCTCTCTCCCTCCACCCTGCAGACAATGTCAAGTTAATAGCCAGAAAAGGCAGCTCTGATTGGCTTGCTTCCCTGCTGTCAATCTCTCACTGGATGGCTACTGGTTCCCGAGTAAAGATAACTTCACGTTCAAAGCTTTCCCCGGCCCTGCCTCTTCACTCCTGCATTCAGAGTTTCCCACTGACATAGCCTAACATGAAGAGCACGGGAGCAGTTAACTCGCTGCAGTGGAACAGTCTACAGAAATGTGCCCTCCAGGAACCCTTCGTGTCTAAAGTCAGAATCTGCTGAAGAATTGATTGACAGGAGAGGGTTATAGACAGTCTTCACTGCTAAACCGCCTCCCACGCAAAGCAAGCTATTATAAATAAATGTAAATAAGCAAAGCAATATATTCCCAAATCTAAATATGGATAAATAATAGATACGTAGAAAAAATATCATGTAAGAGCATTCCTTGGCTTTTGGAAACACACGCTGAAGCTTTTAGGCTTACATAAGGGTACATAGTGTCTGCAACTTGTGCTCAAATGAATTCAGAAATAAATACAGAAAATATATTTAGAGGGAAAAAGAGATGGCTAGATAAAGCAATAGCGTATGTATGCGCATGTGTGCACATGTATTTGTGTTGGGACCCAGGACTTCTTGTATGCTAAGTATGCACTTTATCACAGAACCACATCCCCACCCCTCCATTGAAATTTTTTTTTTTTTGTAGGCCGGTGTGGTGGCACACGCCTTTAATTCCAGCACTTGGGAGGCAAAGGTAGGAGGATCTCCATGAGTTCGAGGCCACCCTGAGACTACATAGTGAATTCCAGGTCAGCCAGGGTTAAAATGAGATGCTACCTCAAAAAACCAAAGACATTAAAAAAATTTTTTGTAATTATTTTTAAATATTTTAGTTTATTTTAAAATATTTTATTGTTATTTATTTGAGAGAGACGGGGAGGGAGAATGGGCACACAAAGGCCTCTAGCCACTGCAAACGAACTCCAGACACATGTGCCACCTTGAGCATTTGGCTTATGTGGGTACTGGGGAATCAAACCTGGGTCCTTAGGCTTCACAGGCAAATGCCTTAACCACTAAGCCATCTCTTCAGCCCCCAAATATTTTATTTTTATTAATTTATTTGAGAAAGGGAAAGAGGCAGAAAGAGAGAGAGGGAATGAGCTCGCCAGGGTTTCCAGCCACTGCAAACAAACTCCAGAATCATTTGCCACCTTGTAGATCTGGTTTACATGGGTCCTGGGGAATTGAACCAAGGTCCTTTGTCTTTGCAGGCAAGCACCTTAACCACTATGCCATCTCTCCAGCCCTGTAATTTTTTTTTTTTTTATGAGAGAGAGAAAGAAATTGGTGTGCCAGGGCCTCCAGCCACTGAAATCGAACTCCAGACGTGTGCGCCACCTTGTGCGCATGTGCGACCTCGTGCACTTGCATCACCTTGTGCGTCTGGCTTAAGTGGGATCTGGAAAGTCAAACATAGATCCTCGGGCTTCGCAGGCAAGTGCTTTAACCGCTAAGCCATCTCTCCAGCCCCATTAAAAAAGCATTTGTTTATCCGGGCGTGGTGGCGCATGCCTTTAATCCCAGCACTCAGGAGGCAGAGGTAGGAGGATCGCCGAGAGTTTGAGGCCACCCCGAGACTACATAGTGAATTCCAGGTCAGCCTGAGCTAGAGTGAGACCCTACCTCAAAAAACCAAAATAAATAAATCAAAACAAATAAACAACAACAAAAAAGACGACAGGTGTGGCTGCACACACCTATAACCCCTGTGCTGAGCAGGACAGAGACAGGAGGGTTGCTGAGGCTCGCTGGTCAGCCAGTCCAGGCAAGAGACCCTGGCTTTAGGAAACAAGTAGACAAGTGACAGAGGAGGACAGTGATGCCCTCTGGCCTCTGTACATACGGGCATGGGGTGCATGCACGTGCACATATTCGTGCATATACCACATGTACATACAACCCACGTGTACATACTACACGCACACCCATCCACCAACATACACACACTATAAAGAACTAACCAGAAATATCCTTTGGTTAGAATACATCACTAAGGACCTCTTTTACAGTTTGCTGGTTTCCAAGTTTAATGCGTGAAGTTGTTTGCTAAAGGATTAAAAACTAGGCGTAGTGGTGCATGCCTTTAATCCCAGCACTCAGGAAGGTGTGGTAGGAGGATTGCTGTGAGTTCGAGACCAGCCTGGGACAGAGCAAGACCCTTCCTAAAAAAAAAATAAATAAAAAAAGAAGAGGAGGAGGAAAACTTGAAGAGGTCAAATGACAAATGACGGAAAGACGCCTGGGTGAAAAAGCTCAGACAAGCAATGTTTCTGAAAGACAGCAAGGACAAAGATGTAATTCCACCCCCAGAAGGCAAGAGGAAACAGAAACCTGAAGAGTTGGGAGCACTGGGAACTATCTGTAGCATCCACTGGAAAATGAGGGAAATATCCATGAGCTTACTGAATAGGAAGCTTACAACCAGGAAACTCTATTTTCTGCCATCCTCAGAGGGTCATCTTGAGCACCAGGTGAGTCAGTGAAGGGAAGGCATCATGGGAAATGGTACTATGCCCTTTCTACCTAGTTACCGTCTTTTTAAATAGTGTTCCATGTATGCAGAGTGTCCTGGAACTGCCTAAATAGTTGGGATGGCCTTGAACTTCGGATCCTCCTGCCTTCACCTTCCAAGTGTTGGGATTGAAGTCATGTGCCTCAACATCACATTTTATACCATGCTGGGGACCAAACCCAGGGCTTTGTCCGTATTAGGTAAGCACTCAACCAACTGAGCTAGATCCCCAGAGTTGGTTCTTGTTTCCATATGAACATGCTTACTGTGGATGTCTCTCTCTCTCTCTCTCTTTTTTTTTTTTTTTGAGGTAGGGGCTCACTCTAAACCAGGCTGACCTGGAATTCACTCTGTAGTCTCAGGGTAGCCTCAAACTCTCAGTGATCCTCCTACCTCTGCCTCCCAAGTACAGTGATTAAAGACAGGTGCCACCATGCCCAGGCTTGTGTCTCTTATTATAAGTCAAATCAAACTAGTTTTAGGAGGCTAATGCCTTATCCATTAGGTTACTGGGGCCTCTAAATCAAACTATTTTTAGAGGGTAGCCACCAAAAACTATAAACAAGTCATTCTTTTTTATTTTTTAATATTTATTTCTTTATTTGTAAGCAGAGAGATAGAGAGAAGAGAGGTAGACAGAGAGAATGAGAATTGGTGTGCCAGGGCCTCCAGCCACTGGAAACAAACTCCAGACACATGTGCCACCTCGTGTATCTGGTTGACGTGGGTACTGGGGAATTGAGCCCGGGTCCTTAGGCTTTGCAGGCAAGCACCTCAACTGCTAAGCAATCTCTCTAGCCCATGTTATTCTTTAAAAAAAAAATGTATTTTTATAGAGCCAGGCGTGGTGGCACACGCCTTTAATCCCAGCACTCGAGAGACAGAGGTAGGAGGATTGCTGTGAGTTCAAGGCCACCCTGAGACTACATAGGACTAGAGTGAAACCCTACCTCAAAAAAAAAAAAAAAAAAAAAAAAAAAAAGAAAAAGAAAAGAAAGAAAGAAACAGATAGAGAGAGAGAGAGAGAAAGAGAGATGGAGAATGAGTGTGCCCAGGCCTCTAGTCACTGAATACAAATGAGTTCCAGATGCATGTGCCATTTTGTACATCTGGCTTTATGTGGGTACTGGGAATCAAACCTGGGTTCTTTTAAACCAAATACGGTGTGATATTTTGAATGGATGCTCCAAATGGATTCAGGAGTTTTTTTGTTTGTTTGTTTTTGTTTTTCAAGGTAGGGCCTCACTCTAGCCCAGGCTGACCTGGAATTCATTCTGTAGTCATAGGGTGGCCTCGAACTCATGGCGATCCTCCTACCTCTGCTTCCTGAGTGCTGGGATTAAAGGCATGTGCCACCATGCCCGACACTGGATTCAGGAGTTTTATTTAAGCTTGTGTCTTGGGGTACCCACATAAGCGAAATGCACAAGGTGGAACATGCATCTGGAGTTCGTTTGCAGTGACTGTAGGCCCTGGAGTGCCATTCTTTCTCTATCTGCCTCTTCCTCTCTCTCCCTCCCTCCCTCTTTCATATATATATATATATATATATGAATGAAGATATTATTTTTATTTATTCATTCATTAGAGAAAGAGAGAGGAAGAGAAGGGACAGAAGAGAGAGAGAGAGAGAGAGTGAGAATGGGCACACCAGGGCCTCTAACCACTACAAACAAACTCCAGATGCAAAACCATTGGAAGATAGACTGCAGTTTTCATGGAAACTCATGGATGTTTAGATATACCAGGACTACACAAGAGCTACCATGGAGGCTGTTGGATAGGGATGAAATTTTTCCCTGGTTACTCTGCTTAGCTGGAGGGGTGGAATTGGAAAATCCGGAGACTGTCAGTCACTGGTTATGATATCGGACTTGAACTGCAGATGTTTGATGTTTGCTTGATGGTTATTGAGTTTGCATTGTTCTAGTCTCTCTTTGCTATGCCTTATAACAGTTGAAAATGTTTACTCTGTGCTTTTATATGTTGAAAACATATAACTTGTTTTCATTTTACAGAAGTCGTGGCTAAGAGACAATGTTAAATCTCAGATGAGACTTGTGACTTTAGAACTATCTTAAGTTGGTAAAGACTGTGGGGACCTTTGAATATGGATTGAACACAGCATACAATGTGAGATGGTTATAAATCTATTCGGGGCCAGGGGCAAAATGTGGTAGTTTGAATGGATACCCCCCAATTGATTCAGAAGTTTTTTTTTTTTTTTTTAATTGAGAGAGCAAGAGAGGGAAAGAAGAAGAAGAAGAGAGAGAGAGAATGGGCACGCCAGGGCCTCCAGCCACTGCAAAGGAACTCCAGAGGTGTGTGGCCCTTTGTGCATCTGGCTTACGTGGGTCCTGGGAATCGAACAGATGTCCTTTGGCTTTGCAGGCAAAAGCCTTAACTGCTAAGCCATCTCTCCAGCCCTGATTTAGAAGTTTTATTCAAACTTGTAACTTGGGGTCACTGGGCAGATCCTAGGGTCCAGCCCTAAGGTGTGGGGGTGGATGTGGAATTCCAGTCTAAAGATATACAAAATGCCTGAGCTTCACCTGGAGTTTCTGAAGTGTGCCTGCTTGTTGGTGATGTCTTCTCTCTCTCTCTTTGCTTGGTCCTATAAAAGGGGGCCAACTTCTGCCATTATGGAACTTCCCCTAGGTCTGTAAGCTTCAATAAATCCCTTCTTCCTCCCATAAACTGTGTCTGGTCTGGAGGTTCATCCCATTGACGTGAGGCTGTCTACTACAGATGGCTGTAACATCTCCACTGGCTGCTTGTGATAACATCCATCTGACTGGTTAAAAATAAAATTGCCGGGGCTGGAGGGATGGCTGAGCAGTTAAGGTGTTTGCCTGCAAAGCCAAAGGACCCTGGTTCGATCCCCCAGGATCCACATACGCCAGATGCATAAGGGGGCGCAAGTGTCTGGAGTTCATTTGTAGTGGCTGGAGGTCCTGGTGTGCCCATTCTCTCTCTCTCTGTCAAACAAATAAATAAAATAAAATACTTTTTAAAATTGCCAGAATAATAGTCTTGAAGCATCTGCAAAAGAGCGACAACCTTGTTTCTCTCACACTGGGTATCTAAAACACGTTTTCCTCTCTGAATGATGACACAGAATATCAATACTTACAGTTCCCCCAACACCGACTCTCTTTTATATCTTTGTACATGCTTTCTTCTCTGTCTAGTATTCTGTTTGGCAAAAATCTTTCATATTTTAATGTTCAGCCCATAAATTACTACCTTTGGAAGACTTCCCAGGCTAAGCTATTTTCTCTCTCCTCGGTGCTCCCCACACCCCCTATTATGGCTTTTATAATATTGGGCTCCCATCCTTACATATCAGTCTCCTCCAGACTCTAAGCTCCCCAGAAGAAGATTACCTGACACGTCGCTATATCCAGTGCCCAGGACAGTTGTGGACATTGAGTAACATCTGTTAAGCCCGCTTGACAAAAATGGATCATTTGTTATATGCTAGGCATTGTGCAAGATTCTGGGGGTACAACGATAAGTAAGGAACTCACAGACTGACTGGCAGGTAAACCCATGATAAAAAAATAAATAAAAGGTAGTGCTAGGGGCTGGAGAAATGGCTCAGCAGTTAAAGCACTTACCTGCAAAGCCTAATGATCTGGGTTCAATTCCCCAGGAACCATGTAAATCCAGATGCACAAAGTGGCATATGCATCTGTAGTTTGTTTTCAGTGGCTAGAGGCCCTGGCACACCCATTCTCATTCTCTCTACCTCTGTCTTTCTTTTTTTCTTTTCTTTTGTTTTCAAGGTAGGGTTTTGCTCTAGCTCAGGCTGACCTGGAATTCACTATAGAGTCTCAGGGTGGCCTCGAATTTACGGTAATCCTCCTACCTCTACCTCCCAGTGTTGGGATTAAAGGTGTGTGTCATGCCTTATGACTTCTTTTTTTTTTTTTTTTTGTCTTTTTTTTAAAGGCAGCTTTCAAGAGTTTGACCAGGGCTGGAGAGATGGCTTAGCGGTTAAGCGCTTGCCTGTGAAGCCTAAGGAACCTGGTTCAAGGCTCGATTCCCGAGGACCCACGTTAGCCAGATGCACAAGGGGCGCATGCGTCTGGAGTTTGTTTGTAGTGACTGGAAGCCCTGGCGCTCCCGTTCTCTCTCTCTCTCTCTCTCTCTCTGCCTCTTTCTCTCTCTGTCTGTTGCTCTCAAATAAATAAATAAAAATAAACTAAAAAAAAAGAGTTTGACCAGAGTGAGATGAGGAGACATGAAATTATATTGTGTATTTTTTTCAAATTTTATTTATTTTTATTGAGAGAGAATGAGTGTGCCAGGGCCTTGAGCGACTACAAACAAACTCCAGATGCATATGCCACTTTGTGCATCTGGCTAATGTGGATACTGGGGAATCAAATCTAGTTCCTCAGGCTTTGAAGGCAAGTGTAACTGCCAAGCCATCTCTCCAACCCCGCCTCTGTCTCTCTCTGCTTTCAAATAAATAAATAAAGATATTTTTAAAATTACAAATGACATTTTTCCTAGGATGATTATTCATCATAATGTTATTGGGCATTATCTGAAAAGTGTGCTAACATTAAAAATTATACACACACACACACACACACACACACACACGTGCATACTTATAGCCAGGCATGGTAGCACATGCCTTTAATCCCAACTTTTGGGGAGGCGGAGGTAGGAGGATTGCTGTGAGTTCGAGGCCAGCCTGAGACTACATAGTAAATTCCAGGTCAGCCTGGGCTATAGCAAGACCCTACCTCAAAAAACAAAATAAGACAATATATATGGTGCTACAGAGATGGTATATGGAGGGTTCTATAGGAGAAAAAAATGTATTATCCACATGGAGCAGAGTAATGAGGAGAAAGGGGAGCTCAGGGAAGACTTCCAGGTAGAGATAAGATGAGATTTGAACTGTTCTAAAGGATATAGCAGGTGTGAGTGGAATAGTTTGATCCGCAAATAAAAACAACTAGTGCTGGGCATAGTGGCGCACATCCTTAATTCCAGCACTTGAGGAACGAATACCACTTGAGGCAGGTGGATCACCATGAGTGTGAGGCCAACCTAGGCTATTCTAGGTCAGCCTGGGCTAGAGTGAAACCTTGCCTCAAAACAAAACAAAACAAAACAAAAAAATGAGGATGTGGCAATGAGAAGGAAGAAAGGGCAGAGAGGACATTCATAAAGTGGATATATTATAGAGAATTAATTGTGACTTCACTATGGTCCAGGACAAGCCAAAAAGCTCAATTAAAACACTGACAGTTGGGTGTAGTGGCGCACGCCTTTAATCCCAGCACTCGGAAGGCAGAGGTAGGAGGATCGCCATGAGTTCAAGGCCACCCTGAGACTACATAGTGAATTCCAGGTCAGCCTGAGCTAGAGTAAGATCCTACCTTGAAAAACAAACAACTTCCACCCACCCCGACAAAAAAACCCAAAACCAAAACAAAACAACAACAAAAACCACTGACAGGTGGAAATGGCAGGAAAACTGGCAAGTTACCACCTGCTCACCTGAGTGCTTCTGCTTCTATTTTCAGGTTAAGTCATGTCATCAAAGCATTAGGGCCCTGCACCATATTCTCTCTAAGGAATATGGATCAGAGATCCCAGCATCCTCTGCTAACCCCATCTCTGCCTCTCACATGCTGCGTGACCTGGACAGTCCTCTGACTTCTCTGGGTAGAAACCCTGAGGTTAGAGCACGTGCTCTACATCTCAGTCACACCAAATAGCAAACATCCTTTGCCTTTTCATTCTTCTAGGCTCTTCCTGATGCCCACGAAATTCTTTGCCTTTATGAATGTTTGCAAACCGCAAACCCCTACTCCCTACTCATCCTTTAAGGCCTAGCCCAAATGTCACCTCTTTTGTTAAGCCTTCTTCTTCTTCTTCTTTTTTTTTTTTTTTTTTGAGGTAGGGTCTCACTCTAGCCCAGGCTGACCTGGAATTCACTCTGTAGTCTCAGTGTGGCCTCGAACTCATGGCGATCCTCCTACTGCCTCCCAAGAGCTGGGATTAAAGGTGTGCGCCACCACGAACCCCCCCTCCCCCGATTAGCCTTCTTGAACAGCCCCCTCTACTCCTGAGATATTTTGTACACACTACTAAAGACATTTACAACAATGGATCACATCTGTTCATTGATTATGTCTGTTTTCTCCCACTAGATTGAGTTCCTTAGGAACAGAGACTATTTTTTTTTTTGTGTGCTGCAGAATTTAGCACAGTATCTGATAAAATAGTCACTGGGTTCATGAATGAATAAATGAATTAATGAACAGCTGGTCTGGGAGGTACTGTCTGGGCACTAAGGAAAGAATTCCATACTGGAAAGGCTTAATGAGTAATACAGATGAAAATACCAAGCATAAAAAATTTAAAAATTGGGGCTAGAGAGGTGGCTCAGCAGTGAAAGGTGCTTGTATTCAAGGCCTGACAGCCTGGGTTCAATTTCCCAGTACCCATGTAAAGCAAAATGCATAAGGTGGCCCATGCGTTTGGAGTTTGTAGTGGCAGGAGATCCTGATGCATCCATTCTCTCTCTTCCTCTCTATCTCTCTCAAATGAATAAAAAATAAATAAATGAATAAACAAATCAAAAAGACAAAAAAAAAAAAAAAAAGGGCTAGAGAGATGGCTTAGCAGTTAAGGCACTTGCCTGCAAAGCCAAAGGATCCAGGTTCGATTGCCCAGGACCCATGTAAGCCAGATGCACAAGGGGGCGCATGCGCCTGGGGTTCTTTTGCAGTGGCTAAAAGCCCTGACATGCCCATTCTCTCCCTCCCTCCCTTTTCTCTCAAAAATAAATAAATAAAATAAAATAAAATAATTTTTTTAAAAAAGTACCAAGCATAATTCCTGGAATCTGATTGAAAGAAGATTTGCTGAGATTCTGTCTACTGTAGTTTGACTTTCTTGTTGGTGAGACCATAGGCTCCATTGTTTCATTTGAAAAAAAATAGATAAATAATCCACAAAAGAAAGTCTCATTCAATTTTAAACGGAATGACCTGTCTTTCATCTTTTATACCTTGACCCACTAATCAATTGCCAGCCACATCAGAAGTCTAACCTTTACAGCTCAGTTAGCCAATTCTAAGATGTCTGACACCTTCTAAATGCTGAAAGAGGTGTAAAACCCAGAGGAAAGTGAGAAGAATGCAGAGTGCTGCCGAGACCAAAATAGCTGGGCTGAAGCAAAGACGTAGAGATCACAGGCAAAGCCATGTGATTGGTCCTCTGGCCCACCGGGCGGGGTTTTAGACCCTGAGAAGTCAAAGCTGAGATGGTCAGGCATTGTGGCCGCAGGAAAAGGAGAGAGCAGAAGCAAAGAGAGAAAAAAGTGCGGGGCTGGAGAGATGGCTCCGTGGTTAAGGCGCTTGCCTGCAAGGCCTAATGACTTGGGTTCAGTTCCCTAGTGCCCACCTAAAGCCAGATGCACAAAGTGGCACATGCATCTGGTGTTCATTTGCTGTAGCTAGAGGCCTCCGCGTGCCCATTCTCTCTCTCTCTCTCTGCTTGCTAGTAAATATATATATTAAATATTTTCATATTTATTTGACAGAGAGAAAAGGGGAGAGAGAGAGAGAGAGAATGGGCGCCCTAGGGCCTCCAGCCACTGCAAACGAACTCCAGACACGTGCGCCCCCTTGTGCATCTGGCTAAGGTGGGTTCCTTCCAGGCCATAAATATATATATTTTTAATGCAGACCTAAGAGGAAAGAGAGTGGCTGACTGCAAGGCGGTGGTGAGATTAGGAATGACAGTGGGGCGGAGGGTCACTGGTGGTATGGCTCATAAAAAAAAAAAAAAAAAAAACAAGTTAGGGGCTGGAGAGTTGGCTTAGCGGTTAAGGCACATGCCTGCAAAGCCTAAAGACCCAGGTTCGATTCTGTAGGTCCCGCATAAGCCAGATGCACATGGTGGCACATGCGTCTGGAGTGCGTTTGCAGTAGTTAGAGGCCCTGGTGTGCCCATTCTCTCTCTCACTCTCTCTCTCCCTCCCCCCCCCACTGTCTCTAATAAATAAATAAATCTTAAAAAAAAACAAGTTAGGGCAACTGAGGCCATAACCCAAGCACTGATGTGAGCAACGGAGACAAGGCATGGGCATCAACAAACCAGAGATTCAAGTCCTGCTCTAGAAGCTTATGTGTGGAAAAATGGTGACAAACTGGTGCTTGAGCCAGGGAAGGTAGCCAGGTGACCAAGGGAGCCGGGAATGGTGTTCTGCAAGGACAAAGGAGGAATGTGGAGGATGGAGGAGGGAAGGCTTCGTGAAAGAGAACGTGAACGTGGAGTCGGTTCTTTTGGTACAGAGGGCAAAATCAGACTAGAATGAGACAGCTCAGGGTCGTTACTTTTCTTTGCTCATTTTTCTTCATTTTTTCTGTGTGGTTATGTGTGCGCATGTGCACACACATGCTCATGGAAGCCAGAGGTTGACATCAGGCATCTCCCTCAATCCCTCTCCACCTTATTGGTTGAGGAAGGGTCTCTCACTGAACCTAGCGCTTACCAATTCAGCTAGACGAGCTAGCCAGCAAGCCCCATGGGCTCTCCTATCTCAGCGTCCCTAGATCACAGATCACCTCCTTGGATTACAGGTGTGTACCATCATGTTCCACTTTTACATGTGTGCTGACATCTGAACTCAAGTCTTTATGCTTGCATGGCAAGCACTTCACTGACTGAGCCATGGCCACAGACCTCTTGAACCATTATAAGAAGCAACTTTAGCAGTCAGAGATGTTCTAATTATAATAATTAATGGTCGGGCTGGAGATATGGCTGAGTGGTTAAGGTGTTTGCCTGCAAAGCCCAAGGACCCAGGTTCAATTCCCCAGTACTCCTGTAAAGCCAGGTGCACAAGGTGACGCATGCATACAAGGTCAGGCATGCAGACAAGGTGGTGCACACATCTGGAGTTTGATTGTTGTGGCTAGAGGCCCTGGTGTGCCAATTGTCTGTCTGCCTGTTTCTCTGTTTCTTTTTATTTTTTTTCGAAGTAGTTTCACTCTACCCCAGACTGACCTGGAATTCACTATGTAGTCTTAGGATGGCCTTGAACTCATGGTGATCCTCCTACCTCTGCCACCCGAGTGCTGGGATTAAAGGCATGCACTACCATGCCCAGCCTCTCTCTCTCTTTTTCCTCTGTCTCTCTCATTATTAAAAAGGGGGGGCTGGAGATATGGCTTAGTGGTTAAGGTGCTTGCCTGCAAAGCCAAAGGACCCAGGTTCAATTCCCCAGGACCCAAGTAAGCCAGATGCACAAGGTGGTGCTTGCATCTGGAGTTCATTTGCAGCAACTAGAGGCCCTGGAGTGCCAATTCTTTCTTTCTCTCTCCCTCTTTCTTTCTCTCAAATAAATAAATAAATAAATAAATTTAAGAAAGAGAGGCATAAAGAAAAAAATGGACGTGTTGTGCTCAGTATCACCCATAGCTTAATCAGGCAGGAAGTATATAACCCATTTAGAAAAGCCTTCTACATTGCTCCAATCAATATCTAGTCTCTGAACTCTGCCTTCGCTCCACTGTCACCTCTGGGTCCCTCACCTGTCCATGTCTGGCAGGTTGACTCACTTTGGCAAACAGTGTATCTGCAGCTTCAAACCCAACAACGAGACTCCATTGTGCCGTCACATACAAGCATGAGGAGGCCCATGGTCACCCTCCCGCAACATTGCTACATTATTTTATAACTGGGCTTCTGCTTCAGTTTCCCTCTCTGGCACCCAGGTCCTAAGCTGAGGTCAATGTGATTCTAGTCTTGTTTCTCAGGATCTCAGATCCCCTGACTGCTTCTCAGACAATGTCTTCCAAAGAGTTATGGTGTTACCCTCTACACACATGGACTGAATAGGATTCTATCTAAAAAGATAGGTTACTCTACACACCAAATATTGCCCAACTTTAATCTTTCTAGATGTGTGCCTTTGAGCAAATCACTTATCTTAGCATCATGTTTCTCATCTGCTAAAGGACGATAAAAGGAGGGTTTCTGGGAGCCTAGGAGAGATGAAGCACTGTGCTAGGTAAATAATGGCTCTTTGGAGCTGGGGAGATGGCTTAGCAGTTAAGGCACTTGCTACAAAGCCTAAGAACCCATGTTCGACTCTCCAGATCCCATGTAAGCCAGACGCACAAAGGTGAAGCAAGCACAAGTCGCACATGTCCACTAGGTGGCGCAAGCATCTGGAGTTCGATTGCAATGTCTGAGGCCCTGGTGTGCTAATTCTTTCTTTCTCTCTCTCTCTCTCTAAAATACCTTAAAAAATGGTCATTTGAAGATGTTGGCATCCTAATCCCCAAAGTCTCTGACACTTTACATGCCAAAATAGACTGTCCAGATGGATTTAACTTAAGGCTCTTCAGGTAGGGAGATTATCCTGGTGGGTGTCATGGAATCATAAGAGTGAAACACAACAGGGAGGCAGAGATGCGACCACAGAAGTAGCAGGTCCCAGGCCAAGAAATGAGGGTAAGCTCATGAAGCTACACAAAGCAAGGGGAGGATTCTTTCCTGTGGACCTGCCAAAGAAATGCAGCCCTGCCCATACCTTGACATTTGTCCCATAACATCTAACTTGGACTTCTGGCCTCCAGAAGTGTAAAATGAATTTGTGCTTTTTCTGTGTGTGGTGCTGAGAATTGATCTCGGGGTACAGTGCATGCTAGGTGTACCAGTTACCTTCTGGTTGCTATGACAAAACAACTGACCGGAAGCAGCTTATGGGAGGAAAGGGTTCAATTTAGCATACAGTTTCAAGGGGAAGCTTCATCGTGGCAGGGAGAGTACGGCAGATCGGGAGGCTGAGGCATCATACTTTGTCACATCAGCTGGGAGGAAGAAGCAAGAGTGAGCTGGCTCTGAACATCTGGTGGGCTGGGCTAATTAACTCCAAGGGCTGCCCCCATGACACACCTCCTCCAGCAAGGCTCCACCTTCCAAAGGCTCCACCAGCTAAGGACTCATAATTACAAACACTTGAGTCCATGGGGGCCATTTTGCATTCAAACCTCCACACTGGGCAAGCACTGTACCACAGAGCAACACACTCAGCTGTCTTGCTTTAAGAATCTAAGTTTGTGGCAATTTGTTGCACCAACAATAGGAAATGAATACACGCCCATAAAGCATTTGGCTGACTCTGACGACATAAGAAGTATTGTGACAGTGTTCTTGCTCCTACACTCCTTGGCAATACAGTGACTACCACCTTTGGTTATGCTGCCAGACCAAATTACTAGGTCTCTCTGGTGACTCTTCCAGGCTTGGTCTTGTCACTGGGTCAGTTCCTTGAGCTCTTGTCCCACGAAAACCCTTATTCCCCTTTACTTCTTTACAGCTGACGTCCCTTGCTACTGCGCTTACCTGAGTTCTAATTTTTGTTGTTTTGTTTTTGTTTTTCAAGGTAAGGTCTCACCCTCACCCTGGCCCAGGCTGACCTGGAATTCACTATGTAGTCTCAGGCTGGCCTCGAACACACGGCAATCTTCCTACCTCTGCCTCCTGAGTGCTGGGATTAAAGGCGTGCATCACCATGCCTATTTTGAGTTGTGATGCTGGGGGCCTGGGGAGATGACTCAATGGTTAAAAGGCACTTGCTCGCAAAACTTGCAGGCCTGGGTTCAATCCTCTAGCACCCATATAACGCCGATACAAAATGTGGCACAAACATCTGGCTTCATGTTCAGTGGCAAGAGACCCTGGCATTCCCCTTCTCTCACACATATGCAAACAAATAATTGAAAGTATTTAAAAAAAAAAAAGAAAGCAAAACTTCAGGGGAGAGATGGCTCAGTGGATAAGGTGTTGCCTGTGGAGCCTGACAACCTAGGTTTGATTTGCCAGTACCCATGTAAAGCCAGATGCCAGGTGGCACATGCATCTGAATTGGTTGTAGTGGCTAGATGCCCTGCACACCCATTCTGTCTAGTCTCTGTCTCTACTTCTTTGTCTCTTTCTGCTTGCAAATGAAACAAATAAATAAAAGAATGGGGCCTTGGGCCCGCCACTGCAAACAACTAAACGGCGCTTGTGCATTGCTAAGGTTCTTCAGGCCATAACATTACGATGTTCAATGAGATAAGAGGAAAGAGAGTTCACTGCAGGCGTGGTGGTCAATTAATACTGGGGCGTAGGGTCACTGATGGTATGCTATAAAAAAAAAAAAAAAAAAACAGTTAGGTAGAGAGTTGGCTTAGCGGTTAAGGCACATGCCTGCAAAGCCTAAAGACCCAGGTTCGATTCTGTAGGTCCCGCATAAGCCAGATGCACATGGTGGCACATGCGTCTGGAGTTCGTTTGCAGTAGTTAGAGGCCCTGGTGTGCCCATTCTCTCTCTCACTCTCTCTCTCCCTCCCCCCCACACTGTCTCTAATAAATAAATAAATCTTAAAAAAAAACAAGTTAGGGCAACTGAGGCCATAACCCAAGCACTGATGTGAGCAACGGAGACAAGGCATGGGCATCAACAAACCAGAGATTCAAGTCCTGCTCTAGAAGCTTATGTGTGGAAAAATGGTGACAAACTGGTGCTTGAGCCAGGGAAGGTAGCCAGGTGACCAAGGGAGCCGGGAATGGTGTTCTGCAAGGACAAAGGAGGAATGTGGAGGATGGAGGAGGGAAGGCTTCGTGAAAGAGAACGTGAACGTGGAGTCGGTTCTTTTGGTACAGAGGGCAAAATCAGACTAGAATGAGACAGCTCAGGGTCGTTACTTTTCTTTGCTCATTTTTCTTCATTTTTTCTGTGTGGTTATGTGTGCGCATGTGCACACACATGCTCATGGAAGCCAGAGGTTGACATCAGGCATCTCCCTCAATCCCTCTCCACCTTATTGGTTGAGGAAGGGTCTCTCACTGAACCTAGCGCTTACCAATTCAGCTAGACGAGCTAGCCAGCAAGCCCCATGGGCTCTCCTATCTCAGCGTCCCTAGATCACAGATCACCTCCTTGGATTACAGGTGTGTACCATCATGTTCCACTTTTACATGTGTGCTGACATCTGAACTCAAGTCTTTATGCTTGCATGGCAAGCACTTCACTGACTGAGCCATGGCCACAGACCTCTTGAACCATTATAAGAAGCAACTTTAGCAGTCAGAGATGTTCTAATTATAATAATTAATGGTCGGGCTGGAGATATGGCTGAGTGGTTAAGGTGTTTGCCTGCAAAGCCCAAGGACCCAGGTTCAATTCCCCAGTACTCCTGTAAAGCCAGGTGCACAAGGTGACGCATGCATACAAGGTCAGGCATGCAGACAAGGTGGTGCACACATCTGGAGTTTGATTGTTGTGGCTAGAGGCCCTGGTGTGCCAATTGTCTGTCTGCCTGTTTCTCTGTTTCTTTTTATTTTTTTTCGAAGTAGTTTCACTCTACCCCAGACTGACCTGGAATTCACTATGTAGTCTTAGGATGGCCTTGAACTCATGGTGATCCTCCTACCTCTGCCACCCGAGTGCTGGGATTAAAGGCATGCACTACCATGCCCAGCCTCTCTCTCTCTTTTTCCTCTGTCTCTCTCATTATTAAAAAGGGGGGGCTGGAGATATGGCTTAGTGGTTAAGGTGCTTGCCTGCAAAGCCAAAGGACCCAGGTTCAATTCCCCAGGACCCAAGTAAGCCAGATGCACAAGGTGGTGCTTGCATCTGGAGTTCATTTGCAGCAACTAGAGGCCCTGGAGTGCCAATTCTTTCTTTCTCTCTCCCTCTTTCTTTCTCTCAAATAAATAAATAAATAAATAAATTTAAGAAAGAGAGGCATAAAGAAAAAAATGGACGTGTTGTGCTCAGTATCACCCATAGCTTAATCAGGCAGGAAGTATATAACCCATTTAGAAAAGCCTTCTACATTGCTCCAATCAATATCTAGTCTCTGAACTCTGCCTTCGCTCCACTGTCACCTCTGGGTCCCTCACCTGTCCATGTCTGGCCGGTTGACTCACTTTGGCAAACAGTGTATCTGCAGCTTCAAACCCAACAACGAGACTCCATTGTGCCGTCACATACAAGCATGAGGAGGCCCATGGTCACCCTCCCGCAACATTGCTACATTATTTTATAACTGGGCTTCTGCTTCAGTTTCCCTCTCTGGCACCCAGGTCCTAAGCTGAGGTCAATGTGATTCTAGTCTTGTTTCTCAGGATCTCAGATCCCCTGACTGCTTCTCAGACAATGTCTTCCAAAGAGTTATGCTGTTACCCTCTACACACATGGACTGAATAGGATTCTATCTAAAAAGATAGGTTACTCTACACACCAAATATTGCCCAACTTTAATCTTTCTAGATGTGTGCCTTTGAGCAAATCACTTATCTTAGCATCATGTTTCTCATCTGCTAAAGGACGATAAAAGGAGGGTTTCTGGGAGCCTAGGAGAGATGAAGCACTGTGCTAGGTAAATAATGGCTCTTTGGAGCTGGGGAGATGGCTTAGCAGTTAAGGCACTTGCTACAAAGCCTAAGAACCCATGTTCGACTCTCCAGATCCCATGTAAGCCAGACGCACAAAGGTGAAGCAAGCACAAGTCGCACATGTCCACTAGGTGGCGCAAGCATCTGGAGTTCGATTGCAATGTCTGAGGCCCTGGTGTGCTAATTCTTTCTTTCTCTCTCTCTCTCTCTAAAATACCTTAAAAAATGGTCATTTGAAGATGTTGGCATCCTAATCCCCAAAGTCTCTGACACTTTACATGCCAAAATAGACTGTCCAGATGGATTTAACTTAAGGCTCTTCAGGTAGGGAGATTATCCTGGTGGGTGTCATGGAATCATAAGAGTGAAACACAACAGGGAGGCAGAGATGCGACCACAGAAGTAGCAGGTCCCAGGCCAAGAAATGAGGGTAAGCTCATGAAGCTACACAAAGCAAGGGGAGGATTCTTTCCTGTGGACCTGCCAAAGAAATGCAGCCCTGCCCATACCTTGACATTTGTCCCATAACATCTAACTTGGACTTCTGGCCTCCAGAAGTGTAAAATGAATTTGTGCTTTTTCTGTGTGTGGTGCTGAGAATTGATCTCGGGGTACAGTGCATGCTAGGTGTACCAGTTACCTTCTGGTTGCTATGACAAAACAACTGACCGGAAGCAGCTTATGGGAGGAAAGGGTTCAATTTAGCATACAGTTTCAAGGGGAAGCTTCATCGTGGCAGGGAGAGTACGGCAGATCGGGAGGCTGAGGCATCATACTTTGTCACATCAGCTGGGAGGAAGAAGCAAGAGTGAGCTGGCTCTGAACATCTGGTGGGCTGGGCTAATTAACTCCAAGGGCTGCCCCCATGACACACCTCCTCCAGCAAGGCTCCACCTTCCAAAGGCTCCACCAGCTAAGGACTCATAATTACAAACACTTGAGTCCATGGGGGCCATTTTGCATTCAAACCTCCACACTGGGCAAGCACTGTACCACAGAGCAACACACTCAGCTGTCTTGCTTTAAGAATCTAAGTTTGTGGCAATTTGTTGCACCAACAATAGGAAATGAATACACGCCCATAAAGCATTTGGCTGACTCTGACGACATAAGAAGTATTGTGACAGTGTTCTTGCTCCTACACTCCTTGGCAATACAGTGACTACCACCTTTGGTTATGCTGCCAGACCAAATTACTAGGTCTCTCTGGTGACTCTTCCAGGCTTGGTCTTGTCACTGGGTCAGTTCCTTGAGCTCTTGTCCCACGAAAACCCTTATTCCCCTTTACTTCTTTACAGCTGACGTCCCTTGCTACTGCGCTTACCTGAGTTCTAATTTTTGTTGTTTTGTTTTTGTTTTTCAAGGTAAGGTCTCACCCTCACCCTGGCCCAGGCTGACCTGGAATTCACTATGTAGTCTCAGGCTGGCCTCGAACACACGGCAATCTTCCTACCTCTGCCTCCTGAGTGCTGGGATTAAAGGCGTGCATCACCATGCCTATTTTGAGTTGTGATGCTGGGGGCCTGGGGAGATGACTCAATGGTTAAAAGGCACTTGCTCGCAAAACTTGCAGGCCTGGGTTCAATCCTCTAGCACCCATATAACGCCGATACAAAATGTGGCACAAACATCTGGCTTCATGTTCAGTGGCAAGAGACCCTGGCATTCCCCTTCTCTCACACATATGCAAACAAATAATTGAAAGTATTTAAAAAAAAAAAAGAAAGCAAAACTTCAGGGGAGAGATGGCTCAGTGGATAAGGTGTTTGCCTGTGGAGCCTGACAACCTAGGTTTGATTTGCCAGTACCCATGTAAAGCCAGATGCCAGGTGGCACATGCATCTAGAATTGGTCTGTAGTGGCTAGATGCCCTGGCACACCCATTCTGTCTGTCTCTGTCTCTCACTTCTTTGTCTCTTTCTGCTTGCAAATAAACAAATAAATAAAAGTTTTTTTTTTTAAACCACTTCATATTGAACACAACTGTTCAGGAATCTAAGAAACACACTGGTCAATAATACTTAAATATGGGCTGGAGAGATGGCTTAGCGGTTAAGCGCTTGCCTGTGAAGCCTAAGGACCCCGGTTCGAGGCTCGATTCCCCAGGACCCACGTTAGCCAGATGCATAAGGGGCGCACACATCTGGAGTTCCGTTTGCAGTGGCTGGAATCCCTGGCGCGCCCATTCCCTCTCTCTCTCTATCTGCCTCTTTCTCTGTGTCTGTCGCTCTCAAGTAAATAAATAAAAAATGAAGAAAAAAATTAAAAAAATAGTACTTAAATATCATGTAATTTAACATGTATGTTTTCCAGAAGAGAAATAAAAGTCAGGGAGAAGAAATGACTAATTCAAAATCACAGAGAAAGTTTGTGGGGTGCCAGAAATTGAACCCAATATCCCTGCCTGCCAGGCAAGGTTCTTTCTACCACATCATACCCCCCACCCCACACTCAGCCCTGAGTTGCTTCCAAATGTTGTCTCTCTCTCTCTCTCTTCTTCAGTTCCAGCCAGTCTAAAAAGGACCCTCAGGATGGCCCACAATGCCCAGCTTAGCTCCTTGACAAACACCTTAATGGTGCAGCACAGCCCGTTCGCTGCCATCGGCTCTTGAGTGGGAGGCAAGTGCACTAGTGGGAATTCCCAGGAGCACCACATTATGTCCTTGGCCCACACCCAGGAGGCCACCACAAGCCAGACAATCACCAGGCTCAAGGAGGTGGCATGCTTGGGGTTTTGGGTCATATCACTGGGATGTCCATTTTCTAATTCTGGGGAGGCCTCTGACCAAGGCCAGGAGTGTGACTGTGTTCTCATTCACTCTGTGTTCTCATTCACTCTGACACCAGAGGAGCCTAAGTCTGCCTCACCCATTCCAATGATGTCCTCCTGGTCCCTTGGGGCTTGACTTATTGATGAGGGAAGAAATGAGAAGAGGGAAGGCGAACACCAGTGATCAGACCTTAATTTCTTCCTTTTTTTTTTTTTTTAAATATTTTTAGTTATTTGAGAGAGAGGGAGAGAAAGAGGCAGAGGGAGAGAAAGAGAGAGAGAATGGGTGTGCCAGGGCCTCTAGCCACTGCAAAACTCCAGATGCATGCACCACTATGTGCATCTGACTTACGTGGGATATGGGAAATCGAACCTGGGTCCTTAGGCTTCTCAGGCAAGCATCTTAATTGCGAAGTCATCTCTCCAATCCAAGCCCCTCAATTTCTTTAATGTCAAGGTGGCTGAACTAGATAACTTCTAAGTAATTCTATGTTTTCACTATTTGAACTTAGGTGGGTTGGGTATCAAGCCCATCTTCTAGTTCCTCATTGCCAGTTGCAAAGTCCATAGCCTTTAATAAGCTCCAAGCCTTTCTTGTCCTCACCAAGCGCCCCACACTTTAATTCTACTGATTTACCATGTTGCCTGAACATATCCTGCCAACTGTGCCTCATTCTCTCCCTGGAATACGGTTCCCACTTGCATCCTGGCCTTGTTCTGATTCGCTATTAGATTTCCTTCAGAATGCACCCTGAGCGTCACTTCAAGGGGAGGAGTCTACCCTGGGTTCAGCACCTCCTCTGTGTCCCAGTGGCTTTCCCACATCCCTCATTTGTGGCCTTACTACACTGCAAACAAGGCTTCGCATGCTGCATCTCCACTGAACTCTTCCTTGTGAGTTTACAGCCTGGTGTGGGAGATAGATGTGGAAACATGAAATATTTTCATCGCCATGGTGATAAATGGAATGAAAGAACAGGGTAAGGTGCTATGAAAGTGTATATAGGCTGTGATATCAGGAAATACCTCTCCAAGATACGACATTTCATGGGCTGGAAAGACAGCTTAGTGGTTAAGGTGCTTGCTTGCAAAGCTTAAGGACCCATGTTCAACTCTCCAGGTCCCACCTAATCCAGATGCACAAGGTGGCACAGGTGTGCAAGGATGCAAATGTGCACAAGGGGGAGCACGTGTCTGGAGTTCGATTGCAGTGGCTGGAGGACCCAGGACACCAACTCTTTCATTTGAAAAAGAGAGAGAGAGAGAGCGAGAGAGAGAGAGAGAGAGAGCGCTGGAGAGATGGTTAAGGAGCTTGCCTGTAAAGCCAAAGGACCCAGGTTCAATTCCCCAGAACCCACATGAGCCAGATGCACAAGGTGGCACATGTATCTGGAGTTTGTTTGCAGTGGCTGAAGACTCTGGTGTGCCCAATCTCTCTATCTGCCTCTTTCTCTTTCTCTCTCAAGTAAATAAATAAAAATTAAAAAGAAAAACAGATACAACATTTCAGCTGAGACCTGTGAATGAATAGATGAGGCTAGGGTGTGGTGGCACACACCTTTAATCCCAGCACTTGGGAGGCAGAGGTAGAAGGATCACCATGAGTTCAAGGCCACCCTGAAGATTACATAGTGAATTCCAGGTCAGCCCTCCCTAGAGCGAGACCCTACCTAAAAAAAAAAAAAAAAAAAAAAAAAAAAAAAGAGAGACAGTAGGCCAGGGTGGTTGGAGTCTACTGGCCAATAAGGAAAATGGGTGGGGGGAAAAAAAGGAAGAGAAGGGACTGGAGAGATGGCTTAGCGGTTAAGGCACTTGCCTGTGAAGCCTAGGGACCTGGGTTCAATTCCGCAGTACCCATGTAAGCCAGAAAGTACATGGTGGCACATGCATCTGGAGTTCATTTACAGTAGCTAGAAACCCTGGGATGCCCATTTTTTCTCTTTCTCTCTTTCTTTTTCCCTGCCCTCTCTCTTTCAAATAAATAAATAAGACTTTTTTTTTTTTTTTGAGGTAGGGTCTCACTCTAGCCCGGGCTGACCTAGAATTCACTACGTAGTCTCAGGGTGGCCTCAAACTCACAGCAATCCTCCTACCTCTGCCTCCCAAGTGCTGGGATTAAAGGTATGCGCCACCACACCCAGCTTTTCCACATTATTATTTTTAATTTTTTGCTATGTTGGCTTTAGACACAGGGTTTAGACTGCATGCGGATTTATTTTTAAAAGATACCTCTGGGTCTGGGGTGACGGCTGAGCTGGTAAAGTGCTTGTTGTGCAAGCAGGAGGACCTGAGTTTGATCCCCAGAACACACATAAAGATGCCAGGCATGGTGGCTCACACTTGCAATCCCATCACTGGGGAGGCAGAGACAGGTGGGTTTCTAGGGCTCACTGGTCAGCCAGTCAAGCCTAGTTGGTGGGCTTTAGGCCAATAAAAGATTCTGTCTCAAAAAGAATGGGCTAGAGAGATGGCTTAGCAGTTAAGGCACTTGCCTCCACAGTCAAAGGACCCAGGTTCCATTCTCCAGGACCCATGTAAGCAGACACACAAGATGGCACATGTATCTGGAGTTCATTTGCAGCGTCAAAGGCCCTAGCGTGACTTTTCTCTCTCTCTGTCTCTCAAATAAATGAATAAATGAAAATAAATAAATAATAAAAATATATATGTATGTTTTGGTTTTTTAGTTTTCTTGAGGTGGGGTCTTGCTGTAGCACAGGCTGACCTGAAATTCACTCAGTAGTCTCAGGGTGGCCTCAAACTCATAGTTATCCTCCTACCTCTGCCTCCCAAGTGCTGGCGTACACCACCATGCCCGGCAAAAAAAAAAAAAAAAAAAAAAAAAAAAAAAAAAAAATATATATATATATTTATTTATTTATTTATCAGAGAAAGAGGGAGAGAGAGAGAGAGAAAAGAGAGAGAGAAAGAGAGAATGGACACGCCAGGTCCTCCAGTCACTGCAAACAAACTCCAGATGCGTGAGCCCCCTTGTGCATCTGGCTAACATGGATCTTGAGGAATCAAACCTGGGTCCTTTGGCTTTGCAGGCAAATGCCTTAATCGCTAAGCCATCCCTCCAACCCCAATATATATATATATATATATATATATATATACACATACTTTGGGTTTTCGAGGTAGGGTCTCACTCTAGCCCAGGCTAACCTGGAATTCACTATGGAGTCTCAGGGTGGCCTCGAACTCACAGCGATCCTCCTACCTCTGCCTCCCGAGTACTGGGATTAAAGGTGTGTGCCACCACACCCAGCTTCCAAAATATTTTTTTTAAAAAAGGGCATTCAAAGTTTTCCTCTGGCCTTCAGGAATATATGCATGACATGTATATACACATACACACATGTATATACACCATACACACATACCTTACACACACACATACACACATGTATATACACCATACACACATACCTTACACACACATACACACATGTATATACACCATACACACATACCTTACACACACATACACACATGTATATACACCATACACACATACCTTACACACACATACACACATGTATATACACCATACACACATACCTTACACACACACAAACACACATGTATATACACCATACACACATACCTTACACACACACATACACACATACACACATGTATATACACCATACACACATACCTTACATACACACATGTATATACACCATACACACATACCTTACATACACACATACACACATGTATATATACCATACACACATACCTTACACACACACATACACACACACATACACACATATATATACACCATACACATACCTTACACACACACACAAACACACATGTATATACACCATACACATACCTTACACACACACATACACACATGTATATACACCATACACACATACCTTACACACACACATACACACATGTATATACACCATACACACATACCTTACACACACACACACACACACACATGTATATACACCACACACATACCTTACACACACACATACACACATGTATATACACCATACACACATACCTTACACACACACATACACACATGTATATACACTATACACACATACCTTACACACACATACACACATGTATATACACCATACACACATACCTTACACACACACATACACACATGTATATATACCATACACACATACCTTACACACACACATACACACATGTATATATACCATACACACATACCTTACACACACAAACACACATGTATATACACTATACACACATACCTTACACACACACATACACACATGTATATACACCATACACACATACCTTACACACACACATACACACATGTATATATACCATACACACATACCTTACACACACACAAACACACATGTATATACACTATACACACATACCTTACACACACACATACACACATGTATATACACCATACACACATACCTTAGACACACACATACACACATGTATATACACCATATACACATACCTTACACACACACACACACACAGTGGATAGTGCCTGGAGAATGACACCCTCTGGTCTCTGCACACATGCACACATGTGCACACGCACACACACATGCACCCATACTCAACGAATATGGATACACCCACAAACACAAATAGGCACATTAAAAATGAACTTTCTGACTGCTTCATAAAGGGTTAGAGGTGGGAAAGAGAAGTGACCAAGTAGGGTGTTTCTGAAGTTAGATAAGAGATGACAGAAGTTCAGTCTAAGAGACTGGAGACAGAGGGGACATAGTAAAGACATGCTTGGGCATAATTTCTGGGGTTTGGCCATAATTGTGAGGGAGGTTAAAGAAGACTCCTGCTTTGGAGGCACATACATGTTTGTGGCAAAAAATTGAGGTTTTTTTTTTTTTTCCCAGGTAGGGTCTCACTGTAGCCCAGACTGACCTGGAATTCACTATGTAGCCTCAGGGTGGCCTTGAACTCATGGGAATCCTCCTACCTCTGCCTCCCAGAGTGCTGGGATTAAAGGTGTGTGCCACATCGCCCAGCAAGAATTGAGTTTTATAATTCTTTCTTTTCTTTTTTTTTTTTCAAAGTAGGGTTTCACTATAGCCCAGGCTGACCTGGAATTCACTGTGTAGTCTCAGGGTGGCCTCGAACTCCCAGTGATTTTCCTACCTCTGCCTCATGAGTCCTGGGATTAAAGATATGTGTCACCACGCCCAGCTATAATTATTATTTCTAGCAAAAGTTTACTAACAGTGCATTATTTTTCTCTACTTACTTTGTCAGAACAACATGTATAACCTTGGGGAAAATGTTATCCATGCAGTCATAGAGACATAGATACACAAAGTCATATATGTATATATTTATATATTCAAAGCCTAGATGAAAGTCACCTCTAAAAACTAACGCATACTGTAATGAGGCTGCAACACTGCTGAAGGACTGGAATCAGAAACCAGATGACTGGTTCTAAGATCCCTATGCGGGGGCCGGGGGTACAGCTGAGAGGCTCAGCACATGCCCAGCACGGCACCAAGCCCGGGCTTCTCAAGCTCTACACAGCAAACAAACAAACGCAGAGCCAGAATTCACACCTTCATCCGTACACGATTCACTGAAATGGGCACTCCGGTCTAAGTCACGTCAAGGGACTTAAAATGCCTAGAGTTAAGAGGCAGCACTTGAACAACTCAGGAGCAAGTGCAGCCCACTCTCCTCTCCCAACTCCCCGCCTCAACAGGGCTCCGATACCTTTAATGTCTCCCCTCAGACTCTGGACAAAAGCCAGTTTCACAATCTGCTCACAGCCTCCCTTTCCAGCCTCTTCTTACACATTCCTACTAGAAACAAGCAAATGACTCGACGCTCTAGGCATATCCAATTATCCACTATTTCCTAAACATGCCATCCTCCTCCACAGATTCCTCGCGGTGGCCATTTTCTCCTAAAGCATCCTGTGACTGCTCCAACCTCAGCTAGGCCCTTGCACCCCCTCCCTAGCCAAGGCTTCCTGATATCATATATATATATATATATATATATCCCTAGTGCTGAACTGGGTGTGGTGGAACATGGGAACATGCTTGGAACCCCAGCACTCAAGCACTCAGGAGGCTGAGGCAAAGGTTTGAGGCCAGTCTGGGCTACATTGTGAGATCCTGTCTCCAAAAACAAACTAAATGAAACAGAAAAGGAGGAGGAAGACTAGGTTGGGGGAATATACCTCTGGCACACATTCATCTATTCTTCAAAAGAAGTTGTGTGCTATGCTGGAGGGATGGCTTAGCGGTTAAGGCATTTGCCTGCAAAGCCAAAGGATCCTGGTTTGATTCCCCAGGACCCACTTAAGTCAGATGCGCAAAGGGGCACATGCGTCTGGAGTTCAATTGCAGTGGCTAGAGGCCCTCAAGCATCAATTCTCTTTCTTTTTCCTCTCTCTCTTTTTCTTTCTTTCTTTCTTTTTCTTTTTCTTTTCTTTTTTGTTTTGTTTTCCTAGGTAGGGTTTCACTCTAGCCCAGGCTGACCTGGAATTCACTATGTAGTCTCAGGGTGGCCTCGAACTCATGGCGATCCTCCTACCTCTGATTCCTGAGTGCTGGGATTAAATGCCTGTATCACCACACCCAGCCCCCCTTTCTTGTTTTATGTCTTTCTCACAAAAATATTTTTAAAAAGAAACATTTTAAAAATACTTATCATATGTTTAGAAGGTGTTAGGCACTGTGCTCGGCACTGAGGAGACAATGGTTTCGGGCTAATCCTCCTTTTTGGAGTTCAAGTGACTCCATATTCTAAGGCTAGGCAATTGCCAAGATGGTATAATTATAATTTATTCCTACTAATTATAAAACTACCTGTAGTGAGACCTACTTGAAAGTGGAAAAATGGGGCTAGAGAGATGGCTCAGTGGTTAAGGCTCTTGCCTGTGAAGCCTAAGGACCCAGGTTTGATTTCCCAGCACCTACATAAGCCAGATGCACAAGGTGGCACATGTGTCTAAAGTTCATTTGCAGTGGCTAGAGGTCTTGGCATGCCCATTCTCTCTATCTGCCCCCCTTCTCTCTCAAATACATAAATAAACATTTTTTTTAAAGGGGCTGGAGACATGGCTTAGTGGTTAAGGTGCTTGCCTGCAAAGCCTAAGGACCCAGGTTTGGCTCCCCAGAACCCACATAAGCCAGATGCACAAGATGGTGCATGCATCTGGAGTTCAAATACAGTGGCTACAGGTCTGGTGTGCCAATTTTCTCTCTCTTTCTGTTTCTCTCTCTCATAAGTAAAATAAACTAAAAAAAAAAAAAAAGAAAAGAAAAGAAAGAAAGTGGAAAAAGACTAGCTAAATAGCTGTCCTGGTCATCCAGAGCCGTTCTGTGAAGAGGGGAAGGCACCAAGCCCAGGGACAGAACATCCAGCTTCTGGTCTCCACTTTCCCATGTGTGGGTGCCTGGACCAACTGATGGGGAAGTCACAGCATCTCTCCTCGCCCTTGTTTATTCATCTATAAGACGAGGGTGGCTTCCTTACCTACTTGGCAGGGTTGCTACCAAGACCACACACCATCAAAATGTGAAGCACCTTACAGAATCCAGGGACGGTTAAAATAATAAGAAAATCGCCTGGCGTGGGGGCACACGCCTTTAATCCCAGCACTCGGGAGGCAGAGGTAGGAGGATCACTGTGAGTTCGAGGTCACCCTGAGACTATATAGTGAATTGCAGGTCAGCCTGGCTAGAGTGAAACCCTACCTCGAAAAAAAAAAAAAATCCACAATAACAATGAGTGGTCATTAGAGGCTATGATTACACTGAAAGTATTTTGGGGCTTAGGAATATGTTAATACTTTTTTGTTTGTTTGTTTTTGTTTTTTTTTTCAAAGCAGGGTCTCTCTCTCTCTCTCTCTTTAACCCAGGCTGACCTGGAACTCACTCTGTAGTCCCAGGCTGGCCTCCAACTCACAGCAGTCCTCCTATCTCTGCCTCCAGAGGGCTGGGACTAAAGGTGTGTACCACCACACATGGTTCGGTTAGTACCTCTTAGCAGGCCTATCCCAACTGCACATTCTTCTAGGGCTCTACACCTCCTTGATGGCAGATGCAGACCAAAGAATGCTCTTCATCTGCCCAGAGCAAATCACTCAAAACCAAAACCGGTCTCACTGTCAGGAATCCATCTTGTCCTGGGTCTAAGAATCATACTCTATGACTTATGTGGCTTTGGTTCAACACTGGCTTATCTCTTTCGGTGTGTCCCCACTTTCCTCAAAATCAGGTTGGAAGCTAAGAAGGACAGAGAAGTCTCCACCTCAACTAATATTAAGAAAAAGAGATGCTTTCAGTGAACCAAAGGCAAGAAGCCAACTAGAGAACTGGTAGGCCACCTCTCCTTCCATGTGCAAAATACAAAAAATAAGATAAAACAAAAGTACTCAAGGGCTGGAGGGATGGCTTAGTGGTTAAGGTGCTTGCCTGCAAAGCCAAAGGACCCAGGTTCGACTCCCCAGGACCCACGTGAGCCAGATGTACAAGGGGACGCACATATATGGAGGTCATTTGCAGTGGCTGGAGGCCCTGGCATGCTCATTCTCTCTCACTCTCAAATAAATAAATAAATAAAAATAAAGTATTTTTTTTTAAAGTACTCAAGAAAGCAAAAAAGAAACAGACTAAATCAACTTTTTTGAGGGGGGGCTGGGTAATGAAAGATCTGAAATATGAAATCAAAAGTCAAAAACAGAGCTGGAGAGATGGCTTAGCAGTTAAGGCACTTGCCTGCAAAGCCTAAGGACCCATGTTCGACTCTCCAGATCCCACATAAGCCAGGCACACAGGTGATGCAAGCACACAAGGTTACACGTGTGCACAAAGTGGCACACATGTCTGGAATTTTGTTGCAGTGGCTGGAGGCCCTGGCACACCAATTCTCTCTCTCTTTCTCATAAAAAAAAAAAAAAGAATAAAAGAGCAGGGCTGGAGAGATGGTTTAACAGTTAAGGTGCTTGTCAGAAAAGCCAAAGGACCCAGGTTCAATTCCCCAGTACCCATGTAAAGCCAGATGCACAAGGTGATATATGCATCTGGAGTTCATTTGCAGTGGCTGGGAGGCCCTGGCACTCCTATTCTCTCTCTCTCTGTCTCTCTGTCTCTCTCTGCTTCTTTTACTCTCTCAAATAAATAAATAAAGTATTAAAAATAAAGTGTAATGTTTTTCAAGGTAGGGTCTACCTATGTGGTCTCAGGGTGGCCTCAAACTCAGAGTGATCCTCTTACCTCTGCCTCCTGAGTGCTAGGATTAAAGGCGTGTGCCACCATGCCTGGCTTAGAGTGCAATTTTTATTTTTATTTTTATTTTTAATAATAAAAGAGTGGAGTCACTGGTACTCCCTGTGAACCTTAATGATGAGCATTCAGGATTGGAGATTGTGTCAGATTTTGTTTGGGGAAAAACTTGCCTAGGAACCACAACTTTTCTTTCCCAAATAATACAAGTATTTTCTAAAAAATATTTAGTGACACATAGGGAAGAGAAATAATTGCTGTCTAGAGAAATGAGAGAGTTTCTTGGAAAGGCAGGGGGGCAAATGAACAACACATGACCAGGACTGGGTAGCCAGCTAGTCTTAGGCTAAAGGAGAAACAAGCTTGTCTGGTGTCAGGATGCATAATCTCAGAACAGTGGTGAAGATGGCCTGCTAATGGGGAAGTAGGGTGGAGTCACACTCCAGGAGCCTTAAGACAGAAAGATGAGCAAGTGTCACTATTTTCTGGCTGAAAATCAACTGCATTTCTATGTTTCAATCGTGTCAGCCACTAGTGTTCAGTGAAGGGCTAATTAGGCACAAATTATCTCCATAATTTCTGGAAGTTTTGGATAACATATTAGACCTTTAAAATAGAATGGCTGGGCACTGGACAGACGGCTTAGTGGTTAAAGCATTTGCCAATGAAGCCTAAGGATCCAAGTTCTATTCCCCTGTACTCACGAAAGCCAGATGCACAAGGTAGCACATGCACCTGGAGTTCGTTTGCAGTGGCTAGAGGCCCTGGCGCGCCCATTCTTTCTATCTGCCTCTTTCTCTCTGAAAATAAATAAATAAGTAAAATAAAAACAGAATGGAGGGGCTGGAGAGATGGCTCAGTGGCGAAAGGTGCTTGCTTGCAAAGCCTTGTGGTTTGGGTTCTACAGTAAAGCCAGATGCACGAAGTAGCACATGAATCTGGAGTTCATTTGCAGTGGCAAGGGACCCTACTGTGCTTAGTCTCTCTCTCTCTCTCTCTCTGCTTGACAATAAATAAATAAACATATTTTCAAAATACAGTGGAATACAGGGTCGTGTTCATCAAAGCCTAAGAATGCTCTTAGAGATAGGAAACACCAGATGGAAAGAATCAGTCACTTCTCTGCATGGAAGAGGATAAGGAGTGGAGGGGGCCCCGGGAGGCCATGACGAGACCTGCTTGACTTGAATTTTTTATAAGTGATCCAGAAAAAGTAGAGCAAAGTGAAATTTTCAGAACTGAAGATACGATTAAACCCTTTCAGAGAGGGAAATGCTATGTCAAGGGAGAAGGGGGGGAGAGAGAGAGAGAGAGAGGCAGCGAGAGCGAGAGAGAGCAAGAGAGAGAATGGCAGCTGTCAATATGGAGACATGTAAGGCAATGCAGTCTGATAAAAATAATCCACACAGAGGGTTGTGTTCCAGGCTATCAGTTCTGACCCAGGAAAGGGATCGGGGAGCCCTTACAGACTGTTTCCTAAAGGCAGTGACCTGATATGTTGAGGTCAGGATGCCTGACACAGGGATGGGTGGATGTGGCATAGGACCCGAAACCCAGAGGAGAAAGTCTCCTTTCATTATACAGAACCACAGGGTCCCACATCCAGGGACAATAATCAGGTGGAAAATAAGGTCCCCAGAGAGCTGAAAAGAACAACTAAAACGACCTCGAGGATGGATGTGGCTATTCTGAGGTGACCTGTCATAACGGGGAAAAGTCTGAAAGGGAAAAAGCTGGAGCGGTGGAATCCTCACGACCTGCCAAGCTGGAAAGGCTAAGCTCTGGGCAAGCATAGCTGCTCTGCAAATCACCTCCTCTCAGTACCTGAAATACCACGGGAAGAGAAAGGTCTCAGAACCGAGACCATCTTGCCCCACCTCTTTGCATTAGTGATAAGTGAGAAAGAGGGCCAGGAAATGAATCAAGGTCACATGACTGCCAGGAGCCAAGGTCCATCTAGAGCCCAGGCCTCCTAAATCTCAGGCCAGGGTCTTTCCATCTCAGCCTATATACTTAGGAAGTCTTAAGAAAATCCTGCTTTCACTAGAGTATAAACTGTCTTTTTTGTTTTGTTTTTGTTTTTGTTTTTTGAGGTAGGGTCTCACTCTAGCCCAGGCTGACCTGAAATTCACTATGGAGTCTCAGGGTGGCCTCGAACTCACGGCAATTCTCCTACATCTGCCTCCCGAGTGCTGGGATTAAAGGCGTGTGCCACCACGCCTGGCTGTATAAACTCTTAAAAAAAAAGTTTTGACAGTTTTCATACATGTACATAATCCCCTCCCATTGTCTCCTTTTGTCCCCCTTTCCTTGTCCCTCTTCCACTGAATTAGGGTGTAAACTTTTGAAACTCATTACTTTAACATATGATACAGCTAAAACCACAAACAAGCTAGCGCAAGTTTTCATTAAGAATCAAGCAGATCTTAGGACAACTATCAACTATCATTTGTGGCAAAAGATCCTTCCATACATCCTAATTAATTTTTTTTTTTGCACATACATATAGCCTTTTGAGAACCTGAACAAATCTAGAAAAACACACGTTCGCACATGTAAACACGACATTGTACAGTATTTCAGAGAATTTGTAATTTCTTGAATCCCATGCCCAATCAAAAACTGCTGCTGTGGCAGACTTCCCAGTAAACTGCCTGCTTCGACAAACACTGTCTCCTCTTAGGAAGATTCAGACTATCACTAATTTCCCCCCAGCAACATAACACTTTTAGCAATCTTTATTATTAGAACTGTAGACGGCTAGGTCGGAAGAGATCAGAGAAATTAGTACAACTGTTCCCCCCCCCCAACCCATGCGGTATAGAATAATGTTACGGTCAGACACGAGTAGACTAGAACGAACCTGCCTAGGTTAATAGTCCAATTCCATAACTCACCAGCTGTGTGACCATGGGCAAATTACTTAAGCTCATCTGTGAAATGGGAACAATAAGTGCAACTATCTCAAGGAGTTAAATATGAGGACTCAGTGAACTAATTCGTGTCAAACACAACACGAGGCCTAACCAACAGTGACTGATCAGTCACTGCCACTTGGCGTTATTGTTATTACTATAATGCATGTATCCGTGCAGGCTTCCTGCATGCATGCATCCACAATCCGACGCCTCTGCTTGCGCACGCCAGAGATGAGCAGCTCAACGCCTGGCTTGGCTGGCTGAGCACCTCCGATTGTTACAAACTTCCCGCATCGAGCAGAAATCTGCCTTGTTGCAAATCCCACCCTCACCCCCGTTTGGCCTGCAGGCTGCCCCTTGGGGTCACGCAGGTCAAGTCTGACCTGCCGGCCCTTTCAGAGGCCCGGGATCGAGTCCTTCCTCCACCCTCTCCCCTCCCCCTCCTCCCTTCCTCTCGTCCACCCCACAGCAGCGTGGCTGCGCTTTACTATTTTCCTCCGAGGCGTCCCCTCCACGCATAGCCGTGCAGGCCACGCTCCCCTCCGCGGTCCCCGCCCGCCCCTGTCCGCGGTGCTGAAACGGCGCCCGCAGCCCGGCGGCCAAGGATGCTCCTTTCCGGGCCGCGGGGAGGAAGGGGGGGGGGGACACACGGACGTCCAGCGCTGACCACCAGCATCCCCCCGGACACGCCACCTCCGCGTCCCCGGCAGCCGGAGGGCTCCTCCGCCCCCCAATCTCCCGAGACCCGGCCCGGTGCCCCCCAAGACCCCTCCGCGCGCGCGCCAGCCGCACCTGCCCGGCGAAGGACGCCTCCGCCCCGGCCGCCCGCGCCCGCGCCCCGCCGGTCCCCGCCGCCGCCGCCGCCCGCACGGCTCCCGGGAGGCAGCAGAGCGCGGGCAGCAGCAGCAGCAGCAGCAGTCGTAGTCCCGGGGCCCGCCAGCGGCTCCGGCACGGGGCCTGCTCCGGTGACGCCGGCCTCGGTGCAGCGCGGCCGTCCCGGTTCTTCGGCATCCCCGCAGCGGGGGGGCCCGGGACGCCCGGCTGCTGCTGCTGCGGCGGCGGCGGCGGCGGCGGAGGCTCCGGCGGAGGCTCCGGCGGCCCCGGCCGGGTCTTCCCCGCTGCAGCCGCTGCGGAGCCGCCGAGTCACGGGCACCGCGGACACGCGCCCGGCCCGCCTGCCGCCGCCGCCGCCGCCGCCGCCTCCCCGGCCGCCAGCGCGCCCCCGCCTCCGCGCGCCCCGCCCCGCCCCGGCGAGGGCTCGGCCTGGGGGCGCGGGGGGCGGACAGCGCCGGAGCCGGGCCTGCGGGGCGGCGGCTCCCGGAAGCCCCGGGATGCGGGGGGAAGAGGGTGGGGACCAGCGGCCCAGCCGGGGGCGCACGGAGGAGGAGGAGGAGGAGGAGGAGAGGTCGATCAGCTTGTGGCTGCTCTCCGGGCAGGGTCCAACCAACAGAGGGGTGTGGAGGAGGGGGCCAAGCAGCCCCAGGAGGAAGAAATAATAAATAAATAAAAATATAAAAATAATCCTGGCTCTGGGGAGGCCAGCCGAGCTCGGGTCTGGGAAGTTGGGGGGGGGGTGGTCTGAAGCCTTGGGAGAAAGGGTCTGAGGGATGGCCCTAGGGGACGGGGGCGGGCAGGGGGAGATCTAAGAGACAGCCTAGGGGAGGGGACGAAGGAGAGGCCCTGGGGTGAGGCTAGGTTGGAGGAGAGAGAGGGGGTGGTACTTAGGAAGGGAGTGTCAGGGGCTTCCCTGGAAGGGATGGGAGCTGAGATGCTAAAAGGATAGACCTGGATAGCACTTTAAAGTGTGTGTGTGTGTGGGGGGGGGGGCGCATCCCTGGGAAGCCTTAGGGGAAGCGCACTCCCTCATCCCTCAGGGGATGAGAGATCTCCCAGCTACAGGATCAGCTTTCCTTCCCAACAACCTTTGTTGACGACCGGGAGCACTCTCTATAAGAAAGGCTCTGGGCTATTTGGGCTACCAAAGCAAACAACAACGAAACAAAACGAAAAAGCCCACCAAAACAAAAAAGCTGGCCCGTCAGCTGAGGTTTGGAGGCTTCTGCCTAGACACACACACACACACACACACACACACACACACACACACACCAATGAAAGCAAGAAAACAACCAAGTGCTCAAGAGAGATTGGTAGCTAGGGTAGGCATTTGGGAGGAAGTGGGACTCCTATGACGCCCTGAAATTAGACAAGGGAAGAGGGGTGGAGAGGGCATATCCCTAGAAAGCTGAAGGTGGGCAGGATGGGGCTAGGGCGGTAGGTCTGGTTCTACCTACACATCCTTATAGTGTTTCTGCCGATAGCGAGTGCTAGCACAATGCACCTGGGTTCTTTTTGAGGGACTGGTGATTGGAGGTTTTCCTCCGTAGGATGATGGTTATGACGATGGGGGCGGGGTTGTTATGGTCACCTGGTAATTTGGAGGCATGGAAAGGACACATGCTATGGATTCAGACCTATGTTCAAGTTTTGGCTTATCTCACTTAAAAAATCATTTATTGGGCTGGAGAGATGGCTTAGCGGTTAAGGCTCTTGCCTGCAAAGCCAAAGGACCCAGGGTTGATTCCCCAGGACCCATGCAAGCCAGATGCACAAGGTGGCACATGTGTCTGGAGTTTGTTTTGCAGCAGCTAAAGGCCCTGGAGCGCCCATTTCCTCTCTCTCTCCTTCTCTCTCTCTCTCTCTCTCTCTCTCTCTCTGTCCGCCTCTTTCTATCTCTCTCAAATAAATAAATAAAAATATACTAATAAATGCTTGTTGCTTTAAAAATATTTATTCATTTGAGAGAGGAGAATGAGTGAATATAGGGGTACAAGGGCCTCTTGCCACTGCAAATGAACTCCAGATGCATGCACTACTTTGTGTATCTGGTTTTACATGGGCACTGGGGACTTGAACCCAGGCTATCAGGCTTTGCAAGCAAGCACCTTTAACCACTGACCCATCTTTCCAGTTCCTTTTCTTCTGGAGGGGGGTTTGATTTTTTTTTCGAGGTAGGGTCTCACTCTAGCCCAGGCTGACCTGGAACTCACTATGTAGTCTCAGGGTGGCCTCAAACTCTCGGTGATCCTCCTACCTCAGCCTCCCAAGTGCTGGGATTAAAGGCATGTGCCACCACGCCCAGCTTGGAGGGGGGTTTGAGAAAGGGTCCCACTCTAGCCCAGGCTGACCTGAAACTCTGTAGTCTCAGGATGGCCTTGAAGTCTCAGTGATACTCCTACCTCTGCCTCCCAAGTGCTGGGATTAAAGGGTTGTGCAATCATGCCTGGCTTCTCCAGTCCTTTTAAAAATATTATTTATTTATGATCTTGCTTGGAGGTTCTAGCAGGGGAGCACAGCTAGTGGATACCTTTTTTATTGACAGCTTCCATAATTATAGACAATGAACCATTGTAAACCCCTCCCCCACTTTCCTCTTTGCAACTCCATTCTCCATCATACCTCTTCCCTCTCTCAATCAGTCTCTCTTTTATGTTGATGTCATCATCTTTTCCTCCTATTATGATGGTCTTGTGTAGGTCGTGTCAGGCACTGTGAGGTCATGGATATCCAGGCCATTTTGTGTCTGGAGGAGCACATTGTAAGGAGTCCTACCCTTCCTTTGGCTCTTACATTCTTCCCGCCATCTCTTCCACAATAGACCCTGAGCCTTGGAAGGTGTGGTCGAGGTGTTTCAGCATTGAGCACTCCTCTGTCACTCTACTGATACACCTTTGACCGAAGACCAGTTCTGCTCTATTCTGGGAAGGTCATCCTCTTCAGTCAGCAGGCAGCTTCAGGAGGGATGCCCATGGAGTGTTGAGGGAGGAAGGGCACACCCACCTAGCCAGCCAGATTGGCCCAAACAACCCTGGTGATCAATGGGGTCACAAATGTCCTCACATCCTATTTATTTATTTGAAAGGGAGAGAGAAGGGGTGAGAGAGTTACTTCACTTCTATAAAATGACACCCTAAGGTAGAAAGATCCCTTTAGTTCAAGGCCAGCCTGGGCTACAAAGTGAGCTCCAGGTCAACCTAAGGTAGAGTGAGATCCTGCCTCAAAAAAAAAAAAAAAAAGAAAAAAAGAAAAGAAAAAGAAAAACCAGGCTGGAGGGATGGCTCAGCAGCTCAGTGGTTAAGACGTTATCCTACAAAGCCAAAGGTTCCAGGTTCAATTCCTCAGGACCCATGTAAGTCAGATGCACAAAGTGACACATGCATCTGGAGTTCATTTGCAGTGGCTGGAGGGCTTGGTGCGCCCATTCTCTCCTTCCCTCTCTCCCTCCCTCCCTCTCTCCCTCTCTCTCTCTCTCTCTCTCTGACTCTCTCTGTGTCTCTAATAAGTAAATAAATAAATACCAATATTACCATATAAGATTGCCCCTTGGCAGTTAATAAATGTTCCATGTTAGTTCTGCTCCCAAGGTAGAGAATAATGGCCAGAGAAGGCAGAAGGAAGAGTTGGGAGACCACTGTAATCACCTCCATAAAAGGACATTAAGAGACAACAGTAATTAATGTTCATTGACTACATCAGGCACTAGGCTAAGTGCTTTACTGAAATATATTTCAGGCAGTCTTCATAGACAAACCATGTGACACAAGTTGCTTTTTTTTTTTTTTAGTTTTTTGAGGTAGGGTTTCACTCTAGCCCAGGCTGACCTGGAATTCACTATGGAGTGTCAGGGTGGCCTCAAACTCATGGCAATCCTCCTACCTCTGCCTCCCAAGTGCTGGGATTAAAGCCATGCGCCACCACACCCAGCTCAGGTTGCTATTTTGATGTTCAATTTAGAATGAAGGAGAGGAGGCTCTGGATGGTTACCAAACATACATGATTCATAAGTGGTACAGCTGGAGCAATCTAGCCTTGAAATCCACTTTTTTTCACAACTGGAGAGATGGCTCAGTGATTAAGGTGCTTGCCTGCAAAGCCTAAGGACCCAGGTTCTATTCCACAGTACCCAGGTAAAGCCAGATGCACAAGGTGGTACATGTGTCTGGCTAGAGACCCTGGCATCCTCTCTCTCTCTCTCTCTCTCTCTCTCTCATTCTTTCTCAAATAATAAAATTAAATCCACTTTTTTCTAGGATGGCAGAGGATGTGGGGTGCAAAAGGCATTAAAGGAGAGGAAAGGAGGGCTGGAGGGATGGCTTAGTGGTTAAGGCATTTGCCTGCAAAGCCAAAGAACCCAGGTTTGATTCTCCAGGACCTAAGTTAGCCAGATGCACAAGGGGGTGCACATGTCTGGAGTTTGTTTGCAGTGGCTGGAGGCCCTGGCACACCCATTCTCTCATTCTCTCTCCCTCTTTCTCTGTCAAATAAACAAATAATAAAATATTTTTTAAAAAGAGGAAAGGAGCTGGGTGTGGTGGCGCATGCCTTTAGTCCCAGCACTGGGGACGTGGGAGGATTGCAGTGAGTTCAAGGCCACCTGATACCACATAGTGAATTCTAGGTCAGCCTGAGCTAGAGTGAGACCCTGCCTCAAAAAAACCAAAAGAAGAAGAGGAAAGGGCTGGGTGTGGTGGCACACGCCTTTAATCCCAGCACTTAGGAGGCAGAGGTAGGAGAATCTATCCTTGAGAGTTCAAGGCCAGCCTGAGACTACATAGTGAATTCCAGGTCAGCCTGGGCTAGAGAGAGACCCTACCTCAAAAAAAAAAAAAAAAAAAAAAGGGAAGAGAGTTTGGGGGTGATGACAAGTACTTTGGTTTTAGGCTTCTGGAGATTGGGAGTGACCTTAAGGTCACTGAAATGAGTATGATGAACTCAGAAGAGGGTGGAGAATGGATACCTCAACTAAGAATGACACTTAAGGCTGAAAGAGTAGGAAAGGGCAAAAGACCAAAGGCCCCATCTTGAGACATCTGAAAGAAGTCGAGCCAACAAAAAGAGTATGAAGCGGTCAAAAAGTAAAACATCAGGCCCGTGCGGTGTCACAGGGAAAAGGAGGGGAGTTTTCAAGAGAGGGGAGGGAGGCGTTGGCAGTCTTGGGAGTTCAAAGAGATTGAACACTGGTAAGCACCACTGAAAACTCACAGTCTAGGAAGGGGGTGGTGGCAGATAAATGAGGTTACTTAGGTTATAGCACAGATGGGGTCGCAGCATTGTGGAAGCACTGAAGAGAGAGAGAGAGAGAGAGAGAGAGAGAGCGAACTGACTATGGGTGGCTAGGGAGGGGTGCGCAGCAGAAGGGTGGGTACGTTCAAAGAGGGGAAGGGAGCAGATGGAGCTGAGCTTCTGAGGACAGTCTAGTCTTTCTCATATCCTGTGCACAAGGGCAAAGGGCCACGAACCGCTCCTGATGATGCGGAGCTGGAGTGGTCTGCCGTGACTCAGCTACCAGGGGCGGAGGATGCAGATGGCAGGATGTAATTGAGAGAAGATGTCAATTAGAGTCAATGAAAGCTTATCAAGTGAATTCCTAAGAGCAAGAGGCAGGCCCAAAGACCATTGTGAAGTCTGTACAGACGTCAGAGGTGGTTTAAACGACTTCAGAGTAATGCTTTGAAACACATCCGTGAGAACTCTGGACTTCTCAGCCTCTCGTGACAATGACAAACGATATGGAGTAAGATAGAAAAGGCGCCTCATCCAGGGCCTGATACCTGCATGTAAGAACTGGCTCAGCAGTGGGTTTCATTAGGGTTGCTTATAGGAGCATAGGCACCTTACCGGTGGCTACCCCATTGAAGAGAATGTCTCTTCCTTACCCCATTAACCAGGGGCTCTTCAGGGAGGAGTGGGGTCTCACGAGCTCCCACCCAGTCCCTGACAGAATGCTCATCGGCCCAATCTTGTGCAGATCTTGTACAGGTCCATCACATGGCCTTGCAATGACTGAAAATCACAATACTTCCCCTCTTCTTCTGGCTCTTAAATTCTTCCCATGCTTCTGTGATGTTCCCTGAACCTTAGAGTTGATGGTATAGCTGTCCCATTTAGGGCTCAGCATTCAATTGTCATTTATTCTCATCCCTTTGGCCAGTTATGAGTCTCTGCAGTTATTACTACCAGCTGTAAAAAGTCTGCCTGTCCCGGGCTGGGGAAATGGCTTAGCGGTTAAGGCGCTTGCCTGCGAAACTGAGGAACTCCTGTTCGAATCCTCCAGATCTCACCTATAGCCCAGATGCAAGTGACGCAAGCCTGCAATGCCACATATACCCACAAAGGGGCGCACGCATCTGGAGTTCATTCACAGGAGCTGAAAGGTCCTGGTGCGTCCATTCTCTTTCTCTCTCTCTCTTTTTCTCTTTCTCTGTCTCTCAAAAAATACTTTGTCCTGACCAAAGTTGACAGCAGCACCAATCTGTGGGCATGAACATAGTTATGAAGAGGTAACCTGATGAGCGCGTCACTTCCATTTAGCAAAACAACAGCAATAACTTTTCCACTAAAGCCTATTGACCTCCAAGCCACAGGCTTTTGACCAAGTTTATAATACCAGACATGGGTTCCCGCCTGTGCAGAGGGCTCAGAGCAAGTCAGAGAGTTAGTGTTTATCACCGTAATAGACTTGCCACTATTGCACCCAAGTTCCATAGCTAAGAAAGACTGCTGAGGACAGTTACGGTTCTTCCCCGGCAGCTAAATAGTGTCTTCCAGCACTGGAAGAGCTAGCCAGCAAAGAGGAATCTGCTTCCCTACTTCCAGTTCTAACCTGATTTCTCTACGTCCAGTGACCAGATCATATATCGAACCTTTAGCAACAGGGTTTACATTTTCTGGTGGGCAACTAACAGCAGTTGCAATTGTCTGTATTGTTCTGGGACCAGATTTTTGTATTTATTTAAACTCTTTTTTTAAATTTAATTTTAACTAGGTTTCCAAGTATCAAATTCTATTCAGGAAAGTCTTATCTACATCCATATCCTGAAATATTTCCCCCTGTGTTTTCTTGTAGCAAATTCAACATTTCTTGTTTTAAATTAAGACCTTGATTTTTTTTTTTTTTTGTTTGTTTGTTTTTTGTCCATGGAGAGAGTTATGGATCTAATTTCATTCTCAGGTGGCTATCCAGTTTTTCTAGCACCATTTATTGGATAGATTGTCCTTTTTTCAGTACATGTTTTTAACACTTTTGTCAAAATGTTCATAGTTGGGCTGGAGAGATGGCTTAGCCGTTAATCACTTGCCTGTGAAGCCTAAGGGACCCCAGTTCTAGGCTCGATTCCCCAGGACCCACGTAAGCCAGATGCACAAGGTGGCACATGCATCTGGAGTTTGTCTTCAGTGGCTGGAGGCCCTGGCACACCCATTCTCTCTCTCTCCCCTTCTCTCTCTCCCTCTTTCTCTCTGTGTCTGTCACTCTCAAATAAATAAATAAACAAATTAAAAAATCTAAAATAAAAAAAAGTTCATGGTTGCTAGGCGTGGTGGCTCACACCTTTAATCCCAGCACTTGGGAGACAGAGGTAGGAGGATCACAGTGAGTTCGAGGCCACCCTGAGACTACATAGTGAATTCCAGGTCAGCCTGAGCTAGAGTGAGACCCTACCTCAGAAAACAAACAAGAAAAAAAGAAGAAGAAAAGAAAATAAATGACAAACTCTGGAGAGGATCCAGGCTCAAAAAGACCAAGGCTTCAGGTTCTCTTTCAAGTGGATCTTAGCCCCTAAATGTTAAATATATATAATAAAGTGGTAGTAGGTGGGTAGAAGCCAGGAAACCAAAAAGGGACCCATGAGATATGGGTAAAAAAGCTTTAAGGAAGGAGGTGGGAAGGGCAACAGAAGACATGAACTAGGAAACAGGAAGGGAGAATTATGGGTGGCGGGAGGACACCTCAGGGAAAGGAGACAGGGCGATAGGGGTGAGAGGCAGAGGGAGGGAATTGAACCTGAACTCAACATGTTCTTTGTTCTTGTTGTTTTCTCAATGTTGCATCAGCATATTTTTATTTTATTTATTAATTATTTGAGAGCAACAGACAGAGAAAGAGGCAGAGAGAGAGAATGGGCACGCCAGGGTTTCCGGCCACTGCAAACAAAACTCCAGATGCATGTGCCCCCTTGTGCATCTGGCTTACGTGGGTCCTGGGGAATTGAGCCTCAAAGCAGGGTGCTTTGGCTTCATAGGGAAGCACTTAACTGCTAAGCCACCTCTCCAGCCCTATTTGCATCATATTTGTACACTGTATTGCATATTATAGAATTAAACACTGGAACTGAAAAAAAAAAAAAAGAACTGGCTCAAGTCACTAACTTCAGTGTGATGGGTGAATCATTTCTCTCTTTGAGCCTTGATTTCCTCACTTGTAAAATAAAACTGATGTCTCCCTATCTCTCCTTGTAAATAAATAAATAAATAATTTAAATTTATTTCTTTATTTACTTACTTATTTTTAGAAAGATCGAGCGTGAGATAGAATTGGTGTGCCAGGGTCTCATTCATTGCAATGGAACGCCAGACACTTGGACCACCTAGTGTGCGTGTGCAACCTTGCACATGCCTCACCTTTGTGCGTGTGGCTTACAAGGGATCTGGAGAGAGATCAAACATGGGTCCTTAGGCTTTGTAGGCAAGCACCTTAATTGCTAAACCATCTCTCCAGCCCTTATTTATTTTTAATATTTCATTTATGTGTTTATTTATTTGAGAGACAGAGAGAGAGGCAGATAAAGAATGGGCACGCCAGGGCCACTGACCACTGCAAACAAACTCCAGACACATGTGCCACCTTGTGCATCTGGTTTACCTGTGTCCTGGGGAATCAAACCTGGGTCTTTTGACTTTGCAGGCAAGTGCCTTAACCACTAAGCCATCTTACCAGCCCAGTGTATTTATTTGTAGGAAGAGGGATAGAGAGAATGGCATGCCAGGGCCTCTTGTTGCTGCAAATGAGCTCTAGGTACATGTGCCACCTTGGGCATCTGGCTTTACGTGGGTACTGGGGAACCAAACCTGGGCCATTAGGCTTTGGAAGCAAGTGCCTTTAACCACTGAGCCATCTCTCCAGCATGATAACCTTTGTGTTGTTGTTGTTGTTTTTGTTTGTTTGTTTTCTGAGTTTTTCAAGGTAGGTTCACTTAGCCCAGGACTGAACTGGAATCCACAGTAGTTCAGGGTGCTCAAATCATGGCATCCTCCTACCTCTTCTCCAGAGTGCTGCAAACGCATACTCCAGCCTGGCTGCTTTTATATGGTTAAAATTTATTTGGGAGCTGGAGAATCAAGAAACCGAGCTCACAGGCACCAGCTTTTTCTAGTTTACACGGAGAGAGCTATTCAACATCTCCCTGGGAGTGTTTTTCTCCTCACTCGCTCACCCACCCCCCGTTGCCTGGGTGCCTGCGGGGGGACCATGGCGGGGCCTAGAGGATATAGGAACCCACAGTGTTCCAGGGCCTCAACCACCAAAATCAAACTCCAGATGCTTGTGCCACCTAGTGGTGTGTGACCTTGCACTTGCCTCTCCTTTGTGCGTCTGGCTTATGTGGGATCTGGAGAGAGATCAAACATGGGTCCTTAGGCTTTGTAGGCAAGTGCCTTAACTGCTAAGCCATCTCTCCAGCATGATAACCTTTGTGTTGTTGTTTTTGTTTGTTTGTTTTTTTGTCCATGGAGAGAGTTATGGATCTAATTTCATTCCTCAGGTGGCTATCCAGGTTTTCTAGCACCATTTATTGGATAGATTGTCCTTTTTTCAGTACATGTTTTTAACACTTTTGTCAAAATGTTCATAGTTGCTAGGTGTGGTGGTGCATGCCTTTAGTTTGCAGCGGCTGGGGGCCATGGCATGCCCCTTCTCTCTCTCTCTCTCTCTCTCTCTGTCATCATTCTCTCTCTCTGCTTGCAAATAAATAAATAAAAATATAAACTACTATCATAACAATCATGACAGTATTTTGATTTTTACCTCTCATTTTCTCATGAAGGTGCCGTGCAGTCTTCTAGAAGCTTCCGGGCTTATCACCACAGATTCAATATAGGAGTTCATATGGAAATACAATTACCATCCATTAAGTCATATTTTAACAGATTTTTAAAATGTAAAATAATACTATTCTTCTTACTATGCTTTATTTTTGGCAAATATGGGATTTTTTTCATAGAATTTATTTGTATTAAGAGACTTATTGTTATTATTATATTGATTGATTTTTGTGATGTTGGGGATTGAATCCAATGCCCTGTTCAGGTTAGGTAAGTGTTGTCACGCTGAGCCATAACCCTAGCTCCACAGGGTTATTTTTAAATAATCAATATGTACAAGTATTTTTAATGTCTCAGTTTAAGTTTCTAGTGTGATAATTACCTATATATAATCTACATAACAAAAGCTCTTTGGGATCCTCAGTAATTTTTGAGAGTACAAAGGAGTTCATGAAACCAGAAAGTTTAAGAACCTGTTCTAAAGCGAGATGTGGCGGTGCATGCCTTTAATCCCAGCACTTGGCTGAGGTAGGAAAATTGCCATGAGTTCAAAGCCAACCTGGGCTACAGAGCAAGTTCCAGGTCAGCCTGGACTAGAGTGAGACCCTGCCTCAAAAGAAAAGAAAAAAAACTTGTTCCAGTCTATAAGGCATCACTGAAGGATTTTTTTATTTTAATTTTTATTTTAGAGAGAGAGAGAGAATTGGTGCTCCTTTGGGCACTGCCAGGCACAAAGTTGGAGCCTTCAGGAGAGGGGTCTGAGCTGCCTGGGACTTAGGACCCCCAGGCTACAGGAGGCCACTCCCTCTCCAAGCCCAGCACACCCCAACTCAGGCTCTGCTCATAGCCCTGTGTCCTTTGGCCAGTTGCCTAGGAAACTCCTTATCAACCAGCAGCCTTCACACAGTCCTGAGACCCTAGATCACCTGACACCCCCCATTGCCTTTGTGCTAGAATGAATGACCCCATACGCTAATTAGGCATCAGGAATGAACTTGGTATGTCCAATCCCCTTAGGGTCCTCCCCCCCACCCTCAGATGCTTATAAGCCCATTTCACTGACAATAAACGGAGAGAGCTATTCAACCATCTCCCTGGGAGTGTTTTTCTCCTCACTCGCTCACCCACCCCCCGTTGCCTGGGTGCCTGCGGGGGGACCATGGCGGGGCCTAGAGGATATAGGAACCCACAGTGTTCCAGGGCCTCAACCACCAAAATCAAACTCCAGATGCTTGTGCCACCTAGTGGGTGTGTGACCTTGCACTTGCCTCTCCTTTGTGCGTCTGGCTTATGTGGGATCTGGAGAGAGCTGGAACATGGGTCCTTAAGCTTTGCAAGTAAGTCCTTATTTTGGGGGCGCTGGAGAGATGGCCTAGCAGTTAAGGAGTTCGATTTCAGTGGCTAAGACCCTGGCGTGCTAATTCTCTGTCTCTCACTCTCTCTCTCTCTCTCTCTCTCTAAAAAAAAATACTTTTAGTATGGTGTGGTGGCACATGCCTTTACTTCCAGCACTTTGGAGGCAGAGGTAGAGGATCGCCATGAATTTGAGGCCACCCTGAGATGACAGTGAATTCCAGGTCAGCCTGGGCTAGAGTAAGACCCTACCTCGAAAAACCAAAAAAAAAAAAAAAACATTCTTAGGGATGGAGAGATGGGTTAGCAATCAAGGCACTTGTCTGGGAAGCCTAAGGATCCACATTCAATTCCCTAGTACCCATGTAAGCTAGATGCACAAGGTGGAGCATGGGTCTGGAGTTCTTCTGCAGTGGCTAGGGGTCCTGGAGCACGCTCTCTTTCTCACTCTGTCAAATAAATGAATAAATGAAATATTAAAAATAGTTTTATATATTTACTTTAAGAAGGAAGACAGACAGACAGATTCTATGAGCATGCCAGGGCCTCTTGTCATTTGCAGATGAACTCCAGTCACATGCATTGCTTTGTATATCTGGCTTTACATTGGTACTGGGTAGTTGAACCCAAGCTGGTAGGCAAGTGGTTTAACCACTGTGCAATCTCCCTAGTGTACACTGACGAATTTTTTTGAGGTAGAGTCTCGCACTAGCCCAGGCTGACCTGGAATTCAACGTATAGTCTCAGGCTGGCCTCAAATTTACAGCAATCCTCCTACCTCTACCTCTCGAGTGCTGGGATTAAAGGCTTGTGCCACCCAAATTTGCTGCAAACAAACTCCAGACACATGCTCCACTTTGTGCATTTGGCTTCATGTGGGTACTGGGGAAGTGAACCTGGCTCAGCAGGCTTTGCAAGCTTTAACTGCTGAGACATCTCTCCAGTCGCTGAGGGTTGTTTTATTTTTCGAGGTAGGGTCTCACTCTAGCTCAGGGCTGACCTGGAATTCATTATGTAGTCTCAGGGTGGCTTCGAACTCATGGTACTCCTCTTACCTCTGCCTCCCAAGTGCTGGGATTAAAGGCGTGCAGCACCACGCCCGGCCTGAGTATTTTTTTGATGGAGGACAGAGGAAACAAATCTTGTTGAAGTAGATTCAAGAAGGACTAGGAGGGCTGGAGAGATGGTTTAGCAGTTAAGGTGTCTGCAAAGCCGAAGGACTCAGGTTCAATTCCCCAGGACCCACATAAGCCAGATGCACAAGGTGGCACATGCATCTGAGCTCATTTGCAGTGGCTAGAGGCCTTGGTGCATATATTCGCTCTCTGTCTCTGTCCCTGTCTCCTTAAACATAAATTGATGATCTTCAAGATTTTTGCTGCTAAGGGAAAAAGAACATGTGGCAGCTGGAGGGCAATGCAGAATCAAAGGTTACTCATTTTGTTTAGAGACAGGATCTCGTGCAGCCAAGGCTGACCTTGAACTTGCTTTAACCAGGGCTGACCTGGAATTCACTCAGGAGTCTCAAGGTGACCTCAAACTCACTATGATTCTCCTACCTCTGCCTCCCGAGTGCTGGGATATAAGGCGTACCTGCCCAACGCAATTTCTTTCTTTCTTTCTTTCTTTCTTTCTTTCTTTCTTTCTTTCCTTCCTTCCTTCCTTCCTTCCTTCCTTCCTTCCTTTCTTTCTTTTAAGCTCCTTAAGAGGACTTCTTTTATTGCTGAAGACTCCACATACTTGGGCCTGCAAGGCCACTGAGAAATCCTGCTGGAACTGAGCTGATAACCTCCTCCATGTAGACCAGCTGACAGAAAGCTGGAAGAAGCCATTCTGCATGCAGTTCAATGGGAGAAAGAGATACCACCAGGGAAGATACTCAACAGTGGACACTGCAAGCCTTATATTTGGCCAGCCAGGCCAAATGAGCCAATGGGTGCAATAGTGGCACATCTGTCATGGTGGAAAACAGCTGCCCTCTAATTGGACTGGAGGCCTGCTCCATGGGAGGGAATACATCCTTGATACTGAAAACTTAAAACAGGGGTAGTCATGAACCCTAGGGGTGTAACATCTGCTGCTGTCTGGCTAAATGTATATACTATGCTTATCAAACTGCCCAGTAAGCACTTCTCTTAATGTTCATACCCTTATATTAATGCTACTCTCACTTTTGGTAGAGAATCTTCTCTTTTCAGATGGCAGTGACCTTGGGATGACTCACAAGGCATCATGATGCTGGAAAGAAGTGACAGGAGTGCTCAGTACTGCAATATCTCTATCACACCTTCCAAGGCTCAGGGTCTATTGCGGAAGAGGTGGCAGAAAGAATGTAAGAGCCAAAGGAAGGGTAGGACTCCTTACAAAGTGCTCCCTCCAGACATAAAATGGCCTGGATATCCATGGCCTCACAGTGCCTGACACTACCTACACAAGACCATCATAAGAGGAGGAAAAGATCATGACATCAAAATAAAAGAGAGACTGATTGAGATGTTGAAGGGATATGATGGAAAATGGAGTTTCAAAGGGGAAAGTAGGGGGAGGGAGGGTATTACTATGGGATATTTTTTATAATCATGGAAGTTATTAATAAAAAAATTAAAAAAAAATAAGAGAGCCGAGCGTGGTGGCTCATGCCTTTACAAAAAAAAAAAAAAAAAGAATTGCATAGGCTGGTTGGAGAAATAGCTTAGCAGTTAAGGCTCTTGCCTGCAAAGCCAAAGGACCTAGGTTCAATTCTGCAGTACCCACATAAGCCAGGTGCACAAGGTGGCACATGCATCTGGAGTTTGTTTGCAGTGGCTGGAGGCCATGGCATGCCCTTTCTTTCTCTTTTTCTCAACAAACAAACAAATATTTTTAAAAAGAGGGCTGGAGAGATGGCTTAGAGGTTAAGGCACTTGCCTGCAAAGCCAAAGGACCCAAGTTTGATTCCCTAGGACCCATGTAGGTCAGATGCACAAGGTGGCACATGTGTCTGGAGTTCATTTGCAGTGGCTGTATGCCCTGGTGCCCATTCTCTCTCGCTCCCCTTCTATCTTCCTCTCTCTGCCTCTTTATCTCTCTCTCCCTGGGGGGCGGGAATAAAAAGTTACATAGGCTTGTTTAAAACTTTCTTTCTTTCTTTCTTTCTTTCTTTCTTTCTTTCTTTCTTTCTTCTCTCTCTCTCTCTCTCTCTTTCTTTCTTTCTTTCTTTTTTTGCCTTTTTGAGATAGGTTCTCACTCTAGCTCAGGCTGACTTGACCTGGAACTCACTCTGTACCTCTAGACTGGCCTTGAATTCATGCTGCTCTTCCTACCCCAGCCTCCCAAGCACTGCGATTAAAGACATGTGCCACCATGCCTGGCTTGTTTTAAACATTTTAAATATCTGAAATAAATTACAGAATTTCCTAAGCTTCGAGGTATTCTGGTTAATGATCAAAACAGTGACGTCAGATGAAAAACAAAATTAATAATACAAATGCCATCCACAGCAAGAAAAAAATAATTTTTCTCAATGAAGAGGCTAGCCATTCTTAAAGATTTATCATTTCTAAGTCTCCAGTGAAAGGAACTGAGTAATTTACCAATTTTGTTTTCTACTGTGTGCCTTTAAGGTACCTTACTCCAAAAGAGAGCAGCATTTGCAGAATGTAATATTGAGGAACAGTACTGAAGTTGTTACAGACTATTAAACTCTGTGCATTAAAATTTTTTTTGTTTATTTTTATTTATTTATTTGAGAGCAACAGACAGAGGGAGAAAGAGGCAGAGAGAGAGACAGAGAGAGAATGGGAGTGCCAGGGCCTCCAGCCACTGGACATGAACTCCAGACGCGTGTGCCCCCTTGTGCATCTGGCTTACGTGGGTCCTAGGAAATCAAACCTGAGTCCTTTGGCTTTGCAGGCATGCACCTTAACTGATAAGCCACCTCCCTAGCCCCCCTAAATATTTTTATTTATTTATCTGCAAGCAGAGAGAGAGATAGAGAGACAGAGAGAATGGGTGCACCAGGGCCTCCGGCCACTGCAAATGAACTCCAGGTGCATGCGCCACTTTGTGCATCTGGCTTTCCATGGGTCCTGAGGAATCAAACCCAGGTCATTAGGCTTTTGCAGAGACTTAACCACTGATTCATCCCTCCAGCGGAGGCAGTTTCTTTATAATGATCAGGCCTCATAGCTATACCATGAGTTAATTCTAAGGAAAGGGTGAGAGAAGTGACTTACCCAATAACATACCCAGAAAACAACAGAGAATAACGGAACCCCAGAGTCTGACACTAATGCCCGTGCCTGCATCCCTTGTACCTCTGTTCATTCATTACTATTTCCAAAATCTGACTCTGTTGCTAAGCACCCATTCTGTGAAAGGGATTAGGGTCAGTGAGACAGTCTTCCAGTAAAGGGTTGAGACCAGGCACACATAAAACAAGACAAATAACCACAACTAATGACATTGTCCTATTTCGGAGGCTGCTGAGGTCAGTCACTCTAGCTGGGGGAATCAGGGAGCTCAAGGAAGGTTTCCAAAAGGAAGTAGCATTTGAGATAAGTCTCTATAAAGAGGTAACATTTTTTTAAGGCCTAGTGTGGTGGTTTATACCTATTATCCCAGCACTTGGGAGGCTGAGGTAAGAGGATCTCTATAAATTAAAGACTAGCCTGAGCTACAGAATGACTTCCAGGTGAGCCTGGACTACAGTGAGACCCTGCCTCGAAATAAGTAAGTAAGTAAGTAAGTAAATAAATAACAGATGCATTTTTAAAATTTTATTTATTTATTTATTTAAGAGAGAATGAGGCAGTAGGGAGAAAGAGAGAATGGGCATGCCTCTAGCAACTGCAAATGAACTCCAGATGCATATGTCCCCTTGTGCATCTGGCTTATGTGGGTCCTGTGGAATTGAACTGGGGTCCTTAGACTTCTCAGGCAAACACCCTAACCCCTAAGCCATTTCCCTTGCCCAAAAGATGTATTTTTTTGTAGGCAGAGTCTTAGTCTAGCTAGGCAGATATGAAATTTACTCTGTAGCTGGCCTTCAACCACAGTGATCCTCCCACCTCAGCCTCCCAAGTGCTCAGATTAGAGCCACCACATTTGGCTAAACAGATATTTTAAAAACAAAATTTTAAGCTGGGCATGGTGGCGCATGCCTTTAATCCCAGCACTCGGGAGGCAGAGGTAGGAGGATCACCGTGAGTTCGAGGCCACTCTGAGACTCCATAGTGAATTCCAGGTCAGTCTGAGCTAGAGTGAGGCCCTACTTCAGAAAACCAAAAAAAATAAAAATAAAAAATTTAGTTGGGTATGGTGGCATATGCCTTTAATCCCAGCACTCGGGAGGCAGAGGTAGGAGGATCACCAAGAGTTCAAGACCACCCTGATTCTACATAGTGAATTCCAGGTCAACCTGGGCTAGAGTGAGACCCTACCTCGAAAAAAAAAAAAAATTCACATAACTTACTAATCATTGCCATACATGTATTTAAAAGTTATAAATAGTGGCTGGAGAGATGGCTCAGCAGCTAAGGTGCTTGCCTGTGAAGCCTAATGACCCAAGTTCGATTCTCCAGTACCCACATAAAGGTGGATGCACAGAGTGGCACATACATCTGCAGCGGATACAGGCCCTGGTGTGCCCATTCTGTCTGCTTGAAAATAAATAAATAAAAGTTATAAACAATAGAAAACTGGATTTAAAAATATTTATTCAGCCGGGTGTGGTGGTGCATGCCTTTAATTTCAGAATTCAGGAGGCAGAGGTAGGAGGATATCCTGCCATGAGTTTGAGGCCACCCTGAGACTACATAGTGAATTCCAGGTCAGCCTGAGCTAGAGTGAGACCCTACCTCAGAAAACTGGAAAACCAAAAAACAAACAAACAAACAAAAATATTTATTCATTTAATTGACAGAGAAAGGGGGTGGCAGGAATGGGTATTCCAGGGCCTCCTGCCATTGTAAACAAACTCCAGATGTATGTACTATTTTGTACATCTGGTTTATGTGAGGACTGGGGAATCTAACCCGGGCAATCAGGTGTTGCAAGCAAGTGCCTTTAACCGCTGAGCCAACTCTCCAGCTTGAAGACTGTAAAAGTTTTTTAAAACTTTTATTTATGTATCTATTTTTATGAGAGAGAGCAAGAGAGAAAGAGGGAGAGAATTGGCACTCTAGGGCCTCCAGCCACTGAAGTCAAACTCCAGACACTTGCATCATCTTGTGAGCATGTGTGACCTTTGTGCACTTGAGTCACCTTGTGCATCTGGCTTACGTGGAACCTGGAGAGTTGAACATGGGTCCTTAGGCTTTGCAGGCAAGTGCCTTAACCACTAAACCATCTCTTCAGCCCCTTGAAGACTGAAACTGTTTAATCGGCAGAAAATGGAAGGCAAAGATAGAGAGAAATGAGGGGTCTAAATGTTCAGAATTAGGAAATTCCCAAGTTCAGTCTTCCTCTTTCATCTCAAGAGGATGTCCCAAATGATTCGGGGGAATTTCTCCCTTGGGTCTATCCCTTAAAGTCATCTGCAGAGTAGTTCACATATAATGGAACACAATGCATTCACTTTGAAAATGAGGCAAGGCTGGAGAGAGGGCTCAGTGGTTGACAGTTCTTGCTTGCAAAGCCTGATGGCCTGGGTTCAATTCCCCAATACCCACGTAAAGCCAGATGTACAAAGTGGCGCATGCATCTGGAGTTTGCAGGGGTAAGGGGCCCTGACACACCTCTATTCTCTCTCTCAAATATATTTCTCTATTTCTGTCTCAAATAATAAATAAAAATTTAAAATGATGTGCTTGGGGCTGGAGAGATGGCTTACCTGTTAAGGCACTTGCCTGTGAAACCATAGGACCCAGGTTTTATTCCCCAGCACCCACGTAAGCCAGATGCACAAGTGGGTGCATGCGTCTGGAGTTCATTTGCAGTGGCTAAAGGCCCTGGCACACCCATTCTCTCTCTGTCTGTGTCCTCTCTCTCTCTCTCTCTCTCTGCTTGCAAATAAATAAATAAATGATGTGCTGGAGAGATGGCTTAGCATTTAAGGCATTTCCTTGCAAAGCCTAAGGTCAATTCCCCAGTATCCATGTAAAACCAGATGCACTAGATGGCACATATGTCTGGAGTTTGTTTGCAGTCGCTAGAGGCCATGGCACAACCCATTCTCTCTCTCTCTCTTTCTCTTAAATAAATAAATAAATAATATTTAAAAATTAAAATGAGGGCTGGAGAGATGGTTTAGTGGTTAAGCACTTGCCTGCGAAGCCTAAGGACCCCAGTTTGAGGCTCGATTCCCCAGGACCCATGTTAGCCAGATGCACAAGGGGGCGCACGCATCTGGAGTTTGTTTGCAGTGGCTGGAGGCCCTGGCGTGCCCATTCTCTCTCTCTCTCTGCCTGTTTCTCTCTCTGTCGCTCTCAAATAAATAAAAATAAATAAATAAAAATAAAAAACAAAATTAAAACGAGGCAGTACTTTATTTCTAAAATGTAATATTCGGTTGGGTGTGGTAGCACACGCCTTTATTCCCCAGAACTCAGGAAGTCAAGGTAGGAGGATCACTGTGAGTTCAAGGCGCCTGAGACTACAGGGTGAATTCCAGGTTAACCTGGGCTAGAGTGAGACCCTGCCTCAAAAAAAAAAAAAAAAAAAAAAAAAGGAACAATATGTTTTTTTTTGGTTTACTTTTAAATTTATTTGTTTATTTGAGAGAGAAAGGGAGATAGACGAAGAGGTAGATAGAGAGAAAGAATGAATACGCCAGGGTCTTCAGCCACTGCAAACAAACTCCAGACACATGTGCCACCTGATGCATCTGGCTTTCATGGGTATTGGGGAATCAAAACTGGGTCCTTAGGCTTCACAGGTAAGTGCCTTAACCGCTAAGCCATCTCTCCAGCCGTTGGCTTACTTTTGAGACAGTCTTACTGTGTAGCCCAGATTAGCCTTTTTTTTTTTTTTTGAGATAGGGTCTCACTCTAGCTCAGGCTGACATGGAATTCACTATGTAGTCTCTAGTCTCAGAGTGGCCTCAAACTCAAAGCAATCCGTCTACCTCTGCCTCCTGAGTGCTGGGATGAAAAGGCATGTGCTACCCAACTTGGCCTTGAACTTTTGTTTTGTTTTGTTTTTTGTTTATTTTGGAGGTAGGGTTGCTACCTGGAACCACTCTGTAATCTCAGGGTGGCCTTGAACTCACAGCAATCCTCCAACTTCTGCCTCCCAAGTGCTGGGCCTAAAGGCGTGAGCCTGGCCGGTCTTGAACTTTTGATGGTCCAGTCTCAGCCTCCTAAGTGCTGGGATTTTAGGCCTGTGCCACTAGGTATAGTTCTGAAAATGTAATGTTAAGTGGAAGAAAAGCAAGGTAAAGAATCCTAGGAGGTGTAGTATGTGATGGCTTTTGTGATAATGGGAAAAGAGACAGGAAGTTCCTGTGTGCTTGCTCGTTTGTATGAAAAATATGAAAAGATCTGAGGGAACTAAGAACAGCAATAGTCGCCCAGAGGTGAGCTATGTGGCTATAGGACAAGATGGGAGGGTGAATTTCACTGTCAACATATGTGTTCTTTTTTTTTTTTTCTTTTGATTATTTATTTATTTATTTAAATTTTTGTGGCTTGCAAATTTAATATATATATTTAATTTAATTTATTTATTTGCAAGCAGAGAGAGAGAAGACACATAGACAGACAGACAGAAGAATGGGCATCCATCTGCTGCAAACAAACTACAGATATATGTGCCATAATGTGCATCTGGCTTCACGTGGGCACTAGGGAATTGAACTTGGGTCCTTAGGCTTTGCAGGCAAGCACCTTGGCCACAAAGCCATCCTTCTGGCTCATGACTTGCTAAGTTTAACTGGAGTTACTTGCATGAGCTAGGGTGGGGTTATTTATTAGAGCATGGGCAACTTCCGGGCGGCTACACCACTGTTGAAATGTGCCCTTTCCCCAGCCACCATTCACTGCCTATAACTCCTCCGGGAGGGATGGGGCCTTCATGAGGTCCTTGTCATTCCTTTGACTTTTTTTTTACTTAAAAAAAAAAAAACATTTTATTTATTTATTTGATAGAGAGAAAGAGACTGGGCACGCCACGGCCTCCAGCCACTGCAAACGAACTCCAGGTGTGTGCGTCCCCTTGTGCATCTGGCTTACATGGGTCCTGGGGAATCGAACCAGGGTCCTTAGGCTTCGGAGGCAAATGCCTTAACTGCTAAGCTATTTCCCCAGCCCCTCCTTTGACTTTTAAATTATGTGAACATATCTCCCAAATAAACAAACACAAGCTGAATGGGTTTTTTTATTTGTTTGTTTTTTGGTTTATGGAGGTAGGGTCTCACTCTAGCCCAGGCTGATCTGGTATTCACTATGTGGTCTCAGGTTGGCCTCAAACTCATGGTGATCCTCCTACCTCTACTTCCTGAGTGCTGGGATTAAAGGTGTGCACCACCATGTCCAGCAAATAAAATAATTTTTATTTCTTTTTTAAATTTTATTTTTATTTACTTATTTGAGAGAGAGAGAAAGAGGCAGAGAAAGGGAGAGAGTGAATGGGCGCACCGGGGCCTCCCACCACTGCAAGTGATCTCCAGACACATGCGTCCCCTTGTGCATCTGGTTTACGTGGGTCCTGGGGAATTGAACCGTGGTCCTTTGGCTTTGTAGGCAAATGCCTTAACCGCTAAGCCATCTCTCCAGCCCTTTTTATTTCTTATAAAAAATTTCTCATAAAAAATTATGAGAGAGAGCGAGAGAGAATTGGCATGCCAGGGCCTCTAGCCACTGCAATCAAACTCCAGATGCGTGTGCCACCTTGTGTGCATATGTAACCTGCACATGCGTCACCTTGTACATCTGGCTTATGTGGGTTCTGGAGAGTCAAACCTGGGTCCTTAGGCTTCTCAGGCAAGCACCTTAACCACTAAGCCTGGAGTTCATTTTCAGTGTCTGGAGGCCCTAGCATGCCCATTCTCTCTCTCTCTCTAATAAAAATATTTTTATTTATTTATTTGTAAGCAGAGAGAGCTAGAGAAGAGAGAAAGAGAATGAGTGCACCAGGGCCAGTGCTCCATATGCATGGGTCCCTTTGTACACCTGGCCTTATATGTGTACTGAAGAATCAAACCAGGCTTTGCAGGCAAGTACCTTAACTGCTAAGCCATCTCTCCAGCCCTAAAATAATGAAAAATTAATAATTTCAGGTACTGGAGAGATGTCTCAGTGGTTAAAGGCACTTGCTTGCAAAGCTTGATTGTCCAGGGTCAAGTCCCCAGTACCCATGTCAAGTCAGATGCACAAAGTGGCACATTGTATCTGGAGTTCCTTTGCAGTGGCAGGAGGTCATGGTGTGTCCATTCTCCCTCTCTCTCCTTGCAAATAAATAAAAATTAAAGACAAGGGCTGGAGAGATGGCTTAGCGGTTAAGTGCTTGCCTGTGAAGCCTAAGGACCCCGGTTCGAGGCTCGACTCCCCAGGACCCACGTTAGCCAGATGCACAAGGGGGCGCACGCGTCTGGAGTTCGTTTGCAGTGGCTGGAGGCCCTGGCGCGCCCATTCTCTCTCCCTCTCTCTATCTGCCTCTTTCTCTCTGTCTGTCGCTCTCAAATAAATTAATAAAAATAACAAAAAAAATTAAAGACAAAAGTTTTGCAAAAAGTATTTTTATTTGCAAGATAAAAATATAATTCCACCATGACCTGCTTTGGCAAGCTGTTCTTGAACCTTTTTACCCAAGTCGTTGTCAGTACTCTATAAGAAGTGGCTCTTGGGCTTTAACTCAGTGGTTAAAGCTCTTGCCTGCAAAACATGATGACTCAGGTTCAGTTCTACATGAAGATGGATACACAAAGTAGTGCATGTGTTTGGGGTTTGCAGCAGCTGGAAGCCTTGGCACAGTCATTTTCTCTGTCTCTCTTCTATCTCTCTCTGCTTGCAAATAAATCAATAAAAATATTTTAGGGCTGGAGAGATGGCTTAGCAGTTAAGGCACTTGCCTGCAAAGCCTAAGAACTCATGTTTGAATCTCCAGGTCGCAGGTAGCCAGACACACAGTGATGCAAGCATGCAGTGTCGCACATGTGCCACAAGGGGGTGAAGAGTCTGGAGTTCTTTTGCAGAGGCTGAAGGCCCTGGTGCACCCATTCTCTCTCTCTCTCTCTCCCTCTTTCTCTCTCTCTCTCTCAAAACATAATAATGATAATAATAATAAGAAGAAGAAGAATAATAAAGAAGTAGCTCTTCCACACCATTTTTGCCTTTTTTTTTTTTTTTTTTTTGATTTTTCGAGGTAGGGTCTCACTCTAGCCCAGGCTGACCTGGAATTTACTATGGAGTCTCAGGGTGGCATACGTGTGTTCTGGAGAATAGAACCCGGATTCTTTGGCTTTGCAGGCAAACGCCTTAACCGCTAAACCTTCTCTCCAGCCTTCTTCCACACCATTTTATCAGCTGTTTATCACATGTTCCTTCTTACCTTTCTCTCTCGCTCCCCTAGGTTTGCATTGTTAGCTGGTTTCTTCCAAATAACCTTTTACATTCAGAAGTTTCTCAGAGCAGTTCTTCCCTGTTCTTTTCTTCTTCTTCTTCCTCCTCCTCCTCCTCTTCTTCTTTTTTGAGGTAGAGTTTCACTCTAGCTCAGGCTGACCTGGAATTCACTATGTAGTCTCAGGGTGGCCTCGAACTCTCTGCGATCCTACTACCTCTGCCTCCCGAGTGCTGGGATTAAAGGCGTGCGCCACCACGCCCTGCTCTCCTGTTCTTTTCCAAGAGATTCATTCATTGCCACAGTTTCAAATACCATCTGCATCCCCAAACTCCCATTTTCTATTTGTAGCATAGACCTTAATCCTAAACTACTAAATTCAATTGCTTACTTTCTCCATAGCTATATTTTATTTTCTCATGGAATTCCCAAACTGCAAAAAGGTCAAAGAGAAATTCCTGTTCTTGTCATGTCACATCTCAGCCCTCTCTAAGTTTTCCCAGCTGATCAATCCTGAGACCTACCCGACATACTTGACCTCCCCTTATTGCCGATCAGTCATTTAGTCCTATGGATTCCCCTTCTCCAAGGTCCCCCAAACATCTGGACGATACTGCCTTATACCCTCACCCTATACCATATAGAAAGGATCCAACTCGTCGTTAAGTATTTATGTTTTTCCATCATCTTAGTTTCTCTCTACATCACAAGCTCCAGGAGTTTGTTCCGCGAACAAGTGTAAACTCCCTGCAGGAGCTGCGGTTGTGCACTAAGTACATGAGCTCTATACTCGTCTTCCAGTAGGGGGCAGCAAAGTATAGGTCACGAAAAGCGCCCAGGACACTGTATTAAAAGGGTGACTTTAGATGAACCATGTGACCTTTCTGAGCCCCTTTGGGCTAATTCTCCTTCCTTGGGTCAGATGAGGCAAACATGTATAAAAAGGTTTCAGGGCAGTGCAAACAAGGAGAATGTGGCCGGCCGGAGTCAGTTAAGATAAATATTTGTGAAGGACATGGAGGCAGGAGAGGATTTGGACGACATGGACTATGAAACTGATTTATGAAACCGGTTCAGGAGAAAGGAAGTGAGAGTTAGCTTAAGTGCAGAGCTGACCCAAGGCAGTTATGAAGTCACAGACTCCTCTCTGCTCCCTGACCACTGGCCTCCACTTCTACTACAGCCTCCAGGGTCCGCCTTCCCTTTCTGTTTTATGGAATAGCTTGAGAAGTAACTCGTATTCGCTGTTCTTGAAGGTTTGCTAAAATTTGAAAATGAATCCATCTAGTCCTGGGCTTTTCTTTGTTGGAAGATTTTCTTAAATTACTGCTTCAAGCTCATTGCTTGTTATTTATGTGTTTGTTTCCTTTTGGTTTGATTTGATAGATCATATATGTGTAGGAATTTTTCTGTTTCTTTTAGATTCATCAGGTTTTATGGAATATAAGTTTTTTTTTGTTGTTGTTGTTTTGAGGTAGGGTCTCACTCTAGCCCCAGGCTGAACTAAAGTTTACTATGGAGTCTCAGGGCGGCCTCAAACTCACATTGATTCACCTAAACCTGCCTCCAGAGTGCTGGGATTAAAGGCATCCACCACCACACCCAGCTGGAATATAAATTTTTAAAGTGTTCCCTAATGATCTGGACTTCACTGATTTTTATCAATGTGGGTCTTGTTTCTCTTTTGATTAGTTGGGGTAGGGGTTTTTCAATCTTCTTTAGTTTTTCAAAGAACCAACTCTTTATTTGATTCTATAAATTGTTCTTTTAGTCTCCATTTCATTAACTTCTACCCTACCTCGTAAAACAAAACAAAACCTTTTTTTTAGGGTTCAACTCTAGCCCAGGCTGACCTGGAATTCACTATGTAGCCTCCAGGGTGGCCTTGAACTCATAGTGATCATCCTACCTCTGCCTCCGGAGTGCTGGGATTAAAGACGTGCGCCACCACGCCCGGCTCAAAAAAATTTTTTTTTTCTTTTAACGAATGAAGTTTATTTCAAAGAGGAAAAGAAGCCTGACATGGTGGTGCACATCTTTAATCCCAGCACTCAGGAGGCAGTGGTCCGAGAATCACCATGAGTTCGAGGCCAGCCTGGGACTGAGTACCAGATTCCTGGGCTAGAGTGAGACACTTGAGGGGGGGGGGGGGACAGAAACAAACAAACAAAAAAAAAGTGGAAAAGAAAGCAGAGAGAACAAATTGCTTTCAGAGGAGGGGATTCCAGAGAGGGACCATCCACCAGATCCAGTGGGAGCTGAACTTTTTTTTTTTTTTTTTTTAGCTAGGGTCTCACTCTAGCCCAGGCTGACCTGGAATTTACTATGTAGTCTCAGGATGGCCTCGAACTCATGGCGATCCTTCTGCCTCCCGAATGCTGGGATTAAAGGTGTGTGCCACCACGCCTGGCTTTTAAAAATATATATTTTTTATTTAGTTTTTGGGAGAGAGAATGGGCACGTCGGGGCCACCAGCCACTGCAAACGAACTCCAGATGCATGCACCCCCTTGTGCATCTGGCTTATGTGGGTCCTGGAGAGTCAAACAGGGATCCTTTGGCTTTGCAGGCAAACGCACCTTAACCGCTAAGCCATCTCTCCAGCCCCCCGGGAAGCTGAACTTTTATTAAATGAGGGGAGTCCACTTATCCAGAGTCCATGATTGGTCAGTTTAAATGGAGGTGAATGTGCTGGTTGGTTCATCATGTGTCTAGTACTTCGAAGGTTCCAGAAAATGCCAAGCCAGCCTACCTGTGGGAACTTTCACTTAGAAAGGAGGAAGTGGGGTCACTCTTTTTTCCATCTTGGGTTAGAGTATGGCCCCCTACCAAGGGCCATTTTCCCCCATCTGTTTGCCTAGCCAAGAAGACTGTCTACCTCCTTCAGTGTTTCAATTCCCCCTCTCATAAGCCAACCTAATGCTGTTAGGGAAATAGGGTGATGACTGCTCTGGTTTCTTCCTGCTGATAAGAGGGCAATGCTAGGCCAAAGCAATCAGCGTTCCTCTGGAGAGAGGGCTAAGAGCTCATGCTAGAACATTCTTCCCTGGTGGTCAGTTTTGTCTGCCCTGATTTTTATTATTTCTTGTTACCTACTGCTTTTGCGTTTGAGTTGTTCTTGTTCTTCGGAGGTCTTGAAGAGCATCGTTATGCTAACTTGAGATCTTTCTATTAGTTTTTGGCTTTGTTTTGTTTTTCTCACGGTAGCCCAGGCAGACCTGGAACTGTCTCCGTCTCTGTAGCCCCAGGCTGGCTTCAAACTCAGACAATACTCCTACCTCAGCCTCCCAAGTGCTGGAATTAAAAGTGTGAGCAAGGTCAGGCATGGTAGCTCATGCCTTTAATGCCAGCATTGGGGAGGCAGAGGAGTGTGTTACCACACCTTGCTTTATTTTTCAAAGGTAGAGTCTCAGTCTATCCCAGATGGAGCTGGAATTCACTATGTAGTCTCAGGCTAGCCTGGAACTCACAGTGATCCTCCTACCTCTATCTCCTGAATGCTGGGATTAATGGTGTGCACCACCACAACCGGTTTTTTAAAAAATATTTTACAAGTCGGGCGTGGTGGCGCACGCCTTTAATCCCAGCACTCGGGAGGCAGAGGTAGGAGGATCGCCATGAGTTCAAGGCCACCCTGAGACTACAGAGTGATTTCCAGGTCAGCCTGAGCTAGAGTGAGACCCTACCTCGAAAAAGGAAAAAAAAAAAAATCTACCCCCCCCCCCAGACACAAAATGGTCTGGATATCCATGACCTCACAGTGCCTGACACTACCTACACAAGACCATCATAAGAGGATGAAAAGATCATGACATCAAAATAAGAGAGAGACTGATTGAGATAGGGAGGGGATATGATGGAGAATGGAGTTTCAAAGGGGAAAGTGGGGGGAGGGAGGGTATTATCCTAGGATATTTTTTATAATCATGGAAGTTGTAAATAAAAATTTGAAAAAAATATTTTATTTTTATTTATTTATTTGAGAGAGAGAGAGAATATGGGTGTGCCAGGGCCTCCAGCCACTGCAGCCCTGTGGGTGGGTTACATGGGTCCTGGGGAATTGAACCTGGGTCCTTTGGCTTTGCAGGCAAGCACCTTAACCATTAAGCCATCTCTCCAGCTGCTTTTTTTTTTTTTTTTTTTTTTTTTTTTGGTTTTTCGAGACAGGGTCTCACTCTAGCTCAGGCTGACCTGGAATTCTCTATGTAGTTTCAGGGTGGCCACAAACTCTCGGCAATCCTCCTACCTCTGCTCCCCAAGTGCTGGGATTAAAGGCATGTGCCACCACACCTGGTCCCCCTTTTAAAAAATAAAAAAAAAGTAGGTAGAGCCTGGAGAGATGGCTTAGTGGTTAAGGCACTTGCCTGCAAAGACAAAGGTTTGCAAACCCAGGTTTGGTTCCCTAGTACCCACATAAGCCAGATGCACAAGGTAGCGTATGCATCTGGATTCATTTGCAGTGGCTGGAGGCCCTGGTGTGCCCATTCTTTCTCTCTCTCATCTCTCATCTCTCTCTTTCTCTCTCAAATAAATAAATAAATAAAATACTTTAAAAAAAGAAATGGGTCTGGAGAAATGGCTTAGCGGTTAAGGCATTTTCCTACAATGCCAAAGGATCCCAGTTCAATTCTCCAGGACCCATGTCAGCCTTTTTCTCTCTCTCAAATAAATAAATAATATTTTTAAAAAGTATTTTAAAAAAAGAACTGGACAAGTTAAATAAAACATTTTTTCTTTTTTGTTTTTTCAAAGTAGGGTCTCACTCTGGCCCAGGCTGACCTGGAATTCACTATATAGTCTCAGGGTGGCCTCGAACTCATGGTGATCCTCCTGCCTCTGCCTCCCATAAATAAAACATTTTTTAAAATGTAAGTACTCCTAGCAATAAGCTTTCCTCTTGGAACTGCTTTAGCTGTATCCCAAAGGTTCTAGTAAGTTAGGTCTTAATTTTCATTTGATTCTGAGCATTTTAAAATTTCCTCTCTGATTTCTTTCCTTTTTTATTCTTTTAAACCATTTTTTAAAAAATTTTTGTTTATTTTTATTTATTTGAGATGACAGAGACAGACAGAGAGAGAGAGAGGGAGAGAGAGAGAGAATGGGCACATCAGGGCCTCCAGCCACTGCAAACGAACTCCAGATGCATACACTACCCTGCATCTGGCTTACTTGGGTACTGGGGAATCAAGCCTTAAACCGGGGTCCTTAGGCTCTACAGGTGAGTGCTGAATTTTTTAATTTATTTTAAAATATTTTACTTATTCATTTGCAAGCAGAAAGAGTTAGAAGAGAGAATAGGTGTGCCAGGGCCTCCAGCTGCTGCAAAGATTTCAGACACATGAACCACCTTGTGCATCTGACATTATGTGGTTACTGGGGAATCAAACTTGTGTTGTTAATGTTTGTAGGCAACTGTCTTAACTGCTGAGCTATCTTGCCAACCCCCTTTTTATATTTAAGTATTGAATATTAACATAGAAACACTATTCCCTTTTATTAAAAGACACTCTTTCTTTTTTTTTTTTTTTCAAGGAATTCACTATGTAGTCCCAGGTTGGCCCCAAACTCACAGTAATCCTCCTACCTCTGCCTCCCAAATGCTGGAATTAAAGGCATACACCATCATACCTGGGTGGAATACTCTTTTCATTAGCGCATACCTTCTAGGAGATAAATGTGCAGGATTTCCAGCAAATTATATCTGGAACCATTGAAGATTTTCCGTCATTAACTTACATAGAGACTTCATCACTGATATATTTTTATTCTAATATGTGTTCAATGGCCTGGCTCAGAGCATAGAAAATGGAGCCAACCCCGGGCATGGTGGGCACGCCTTTAATTCCAGCACTTGGGAGGCAGAGATGGGAGGATCACTGTGGGTTCAAGACCACCCTGAGACTACATAGTAAATTCCAAATCAGCCTGGGCTAGAGTGAGACCCTACCTCTAAATGCCCCCCCCCCCAAAAAAAAGACAGAAAGAAAATGGTGCTAAACCATAATCCTTTGGTTAGACTTGAGCTGGCCTGACTGTAAGTTACTTCCACAAATTAAGAACTATTCTCACACAAGGCTTAATATATTATTAAAGCCACTGTGTTAGTTAATTTACTTGTTACTGACAAGAAGCAACTTAAAGGGGAAAAGGGTTGTGTTGAGTCACAATCCGAGGAAATACAGACCATCATGGCAAGAAAGGAATGATTTGCAGGAATGGGATCAACTGGTCAATTTGAGTCCAAGAAAGATATGAGAAAGATATGAATGTTGGTGCTCCTTCCAAATTTCTTCAATGATCCACTGGTTGAATTGTTCCCACTTTTTTTTTTTTTCTTCCAATGTAGGGTCTCACTCTAGCCCAGACTGACCTGGCATTCACTCTGTAGGCTCAGGGTGGCCTCAAACTCAGGGTGATCCTCCTACCTCTGCCTCCCAAGTGCTAGGATTTAAGGCGTGCGCCACCACACCTGGATTGTTCCGTTTTTAAATATGGAGTGGCCTTCTTTATGTCTTCTGATTAATTTTGGCTTGATGTTGACTTACCCGATATCAGAATAACTGTGCTTCCATCCTTGATGCTCATCTGTGAATGTCTTTACCAGTTAGCTGTGTTTCGGAGACAACAACAATTAGATCTAGGTTTTGTTGCTCTCGCTTCAGTTTTTTAATTTTTTTAAACTGTTAAATTTTATTTTCTTTGAGAGTGAGAAAGAAAAAGGCAGAGAGTGAGGGAGAGGGAATGGATGCGCCAGGGCCTTCAGCTGCTGCAAATGAATTCCAGATGTGTGCGCCACCTTGTGCATCTGGCTTAGGTGGGTCCTGGGGAATTGAACTGGGTCCTTTGGCTTCAGAGGCAAGTGCCTTAACTGCTAAGCCATCTCTCCAGCCTTCTTTTTTTTTTTTTTTGAAGTAAGGTCTCGCTCTATCCCAGGCTGACCAGGAATTCCCTCAAACTCATGGCAATCCTCCTCCCTCTACCTTACCAGTGTTGAGATTTAGAGGAGTGTGCCACCACACCCGGGCTTTTTTTTTTTTTTTTTTTAACCAGTCAGTAAGTCTCTCTGTTGGCAAGTTCAGACCATTTACATTTAAGATTATAATTGAGAGATGTTTATAATCCCTGTCATTTCATTGGTGGGTTTTTCTGGTTGGTAGGATTACTGTTTATTTTCTTTCTCTCTTATATGAGTATCAGGGGTTTGCTGGCTTAATGTGTTGGCTATGATGGGTTCCTTCCCAGCTCTCCTTTGTTCATCTGTTCCTCTCATGAAATTTATTCTTTCCTGTGCTTCCATTAAAAATGGAGACTTCCTTCCTCCACCGTGTGTAGTATTCCTCTGTGTCTCCTCCCCTGCTGGCTTAGTGGTCATAAACTTCCTTAGTTTGAAACATCTTTCTTTCTCTGTCAGTTTTAAAAGGTAGCTGTGTTGAACATGGCAGTTATTTACTTTCAGGACTCCAAAGATGCCACCCCATGCTTCCCAGCTCCAAAGATGCCACCCCATGCTTCCCAGCTCCAAAGAAAGATGCCACCCCATGCTTCCCAGCTCCAAAGATGCCACCCCATGCTTCCCAGCTCCAAAGATGCCACCCCATGCTTCCCAGCTCCAAAGATGCCACCCCATGCTTCCCAGCTCCAAAGATGCCACCCCATGCTTCCCAGCTCCAAAGGTGCCACCCCATGCTTCCCAGCTCCAAAGGTGCCACCCCATGCTTCCCAGCTCCAAAGGTGCCACCCCATGCTTCCCAGCTCCAAAGGTGCCACCCCATGCTTCCCAGCTCCAAAGAAAGATGCCACCCCATGCTTCTCAGCTCCAAAGGTGCCACCCCATGCTTCCCAGCTCCAAAGAAAGATGCCACCCCATGCTTCCCAGCTCCAAAGGTGCCACCCCATGCTTCCCAGCTCCAAAGAAAGATGCCACCCCATGCTCCCCAGCTCCAAAGGTGCCACCCCATGCTTCCCAGCTCCAAAGGTGCCACCCCATGCTCCCCAGCTTCCAGGCTTGCTGAAGACAGGGCTGACGTCATTGTGATGCGCTCGCCTTTGTAGGCAAGTCAGTGTTTTCTCCTTCCAGCTTTTAATATTATTTTTTCTATTTTTGACATTTTAACCATCATATGCCTTGGAGAGGTTTTTCTTTGGTCATATATATTTAAAGTTCAAAATGCCTCTTGTGTTTGGAGGTCCATCTGTTTCTCTGGGTTTGGAAAGTTTTCTGCTCTAATGTCATTGATTCAATCCTCTATGCCTTCAGTATTTATCTTAGTTAGTTCCTTCTCTCGTCCTGTGAGTTCTCAGGTTTGGTCTTTTGATTGTATCTCAGAATCCTTGGATGTTGTGGTCATACTCATTTCTCGTTTTTCATTTCTTTTTTTAAGAAAATATTGTTATTTATTTATTTATTTGAGAGAGAGAGAGAGAGCGACAGACAATGAGAGGAAGTATGGGTGCTCTGGGGCCCCAAATGAAGATGCATGTGCCACATTGTGCATATGATTTACATGGATACTGGTGAATCAAACCTGGGTTTGGTAGGCAAACACCTTAATCGCTAAGCCATCTCTCCAGCCCATCTTTTTCTTTTCTTTTCTTTTCTTTTCTTTTCTTTTCTTTTCTTTTCTTTTCTCTTCTCTTCTCTTCTCTTCTCTTCTCTTCTCTTCTCTTCTTTTCTTTTTCTTTTGGTTTTTTCGAGGTAGGGTCTCACTCTAGCCCAGGCTGATCTGGAATTCACTATGTAATCTCAGGGTGGCCTCGAACTCATGGCGATCCTCGTACCTCTGCCTCCTGAGTGCTGGGATTAAAGGCGTGCGGCACCACGCGGCCTCCCTCTTTTTCTTTATTGATGTCTGACTGACTTTAGTATTTAATCCAGCTTGTTCTCTATCCCTGATATGCTTTCTTCTAGATTTCATTTGCTAATAGTTTGTAGTGTGTTGAAGGCTTTTGGGTATATATTCACGTGGGAAAGATTCTCGCTCTTAGCCTAGACTGTCTTCGAACTCACTATATAGTCCAGGCTGGCCTTGAACTTCGGATCATTCTCCTGCTTCAGCCTCTTGACTGCTAGGATTATAGATGTGCACCACCACTCCCAGCTGTTCCCCCTCCTTTTTTTTCTTGTTGTTCATACATATTTTTCATTCTTTTTTTTTTTAAGGTAGAGTCTCACTCTAGTCCAGGCTGACCTGGAATTCACTCTGCAGTCTCAGGGTGCCCTCAAACTCATGGCAATCCTCCTACCCCTGCCTCCTGAGTGCTGGGATTAAAGGCGTGCACCATCACACCCAGCATGGTCATTCATATTTTAAGGTACTTAATAAGAGAAAAATAATTTATTATTGTTTCCAAGATATGTACCAGCTCTTTGGCTTTTCCTTTATTTTTTGAAGTTCCACAATTTCCTTGTGCATCATTTCCCATCAGCTTGAAGAATGCCTGCCAGCATTTCTTTCACAGCAGGTAGTTCTTTTCTTTCAACACTTGAAAGATATCATTCCATTGTCTTCTAGTCTCAATGGTTTCAATAAGAAATCTATGGAAGCCAACCCCGGGCATGGTGGGCACGCCTTTAATTCCAGCACTTGGGAGGCAGAGATGGGAGGATCACTGTGGGTTCAAGACCACCCTGAGACTACATAGTAAATTCCAAATCAGCCTGGGCTAGAGTGAGACCCTACCTCTAAATGCCCCTCCCCCCAAAAAAAGACAGAAAGAAAATGGTGCTAAACCATAATCCTTTGGTTAGACTTGAGCTGGCCCGACTGTAAGTTACTTCCACAAATTAAGAACTATTCTCACACAAGGCTTAATATATTATTAAAGCCACTGTGTTAGTTAATTTACTTGTTACTGACAAGAAGCAACTTAAAGGGGAAAAGGGTTGTGTTGAGTCACAATCCGAGGAAATACAGACCATCATGGCAAGAAAGGAATGATTTGCAGGAATGGGATCAACTGGTCAATTTGAGTCCAAGAAAGATATGAGAAAGATATGAATGTTGGTGCTCCTTCCAAATTTCTTCAATGATCCACTGGTTGAATTGTTCCCACATTTTTTTTTTCTTCCAATGTAGGGTCTCACTCTAGCCCAGACTGACCTGGCATTCACTCTGTAGGCTCAGGGTGGCCTCAAACTCAGGGTGATCCTCCTACCTCTGCCTCCCAAGTGCTGGGATTTAAGGTGTGCGCCACCACGCCTGGATTGTTCCATTTTTAAATATGGAGTGGCCTTCTTTATGTCTTCTGATTAATTTTGGCTTGATGTTGACTTACCCGATATCAGAATAACTGTGCTTCCATTGACTTGAAAATTGATTTCCATCCTTGATGCTCATCTGTGAATGTCTTTACCAGTTAGCTGTGTTTCGGAGACAACAACAATTAGATCTAGGTTTTGTTGCTCTCGCTTCAGTTTTTTAATTTTTTTAAACTGTTAAATTTTATTTTCTTTGAGAGTGAGAAAGAAAAAGGCAGAGAGTGAGGGAGAGGGAATGGATGCGCCAGGGCCTTCAGCTGCTGCAAATGAATTCCAGATGTGTGCGCCACCTTGTGCATCTGGCTTAGGTGGGTCCTGGGGAATTGAACTGGGTCCTTTGGCTTCAGAGGCAAGTGCCTTAACTGCTAAGCCATCTCTCCAGCCTTCTTTTTTTTTTTTTTTTTTTTTTTTTTTTTTTTTTTTTTTGAAGTAAGGTCTCGCTCTATCCCAGGCTGACCAGGAATTCCCTCAAACTCATGGCAATCCTCCTCCCTCTACCTTACCAGTGTTGAGATTTAGAGGAGTGTGCCACCACACCCGGGCTTTTTTTTTTTTTTTTTTTTAACCAGTCAGTAAGTCTCTCTGTTGGCAAGTTCAGACCATTTACATTTAAGATTATAATTGAGAGATGTTTATAATCCCTGTCATTTCATTGGTGGGTTTTTCTGGTTGGTAGGATTACTGTTTATTTTCTTTCTCTCTTATATGAGTATCAGGGGTTTGCTGGCTTAATGTGTTGGCTATGATGGGTTCCTTCCCAGCTCTCCTTTGTTCATCTGTTCCTCTCATGAAATTTATTCTTTCCTGTGCTTCCATTAAAAATGGAGACTTCCTTCCTCCACCGTGTGTAGTATTCCTCTGTGTCTCCTCCCCTGCTGGCTTAGTGGTCATAAACTTCCTTAGTTTGAAACATCTTTCTTTCTCTGTCAGTTTTAAAAGGTAGCTGTGTTGAACATGGCAGTTATTTACTTTCAGGACTCCAAAGATGCCACCCCATGCTTCCCAGCTCCAAAGATGCCACCCCATGCTTCCCAGCTCCAAAGAAAGATGCCACCCCATGCTTCCCAGCTCCAAAGATGCCACCCCATGCTTCCCAGCTCCAAAGATGCCACCCCATGCTTCCCAGCTCCAAAGATGCCACCCCATGCTTCCCAGCTCCAAAGATGCCACCCCATGCTTCCCAGCTCCAAAGGTGCCACCCCATGCTTCCCAGCTCCAAAGGTGCCACCCCATGCTTCCCAGCTCCAAAGGTGCCACCCCATGCTTCCCAGCTCCAAAGGTGCCACCCCATGCTTCCCAGCTCCAAAGAAAGATGCCACCCCATGCTTCTCAGCTCCAAAGGTGCCACCCCATGCTTCCCAGCTCCAAAGAAAGATGCCACCCCATGCTTCCCAGCTCCAAAGGTGCCACCCCATGCTTCCCAGCTCCAAAGAAAGATGCCACCCCATGCTTCCCAGCTCTAAAGATGCCACCCCATGCTTCCCAGCTCCAAAGGTGCCACCCCATGCTTCCCAGCTTCCAGGCTTGCTGAAGACAGGGCTGACGTCATTGTGATGCGCTCGCCTTTGTAGGCGAGTCAGTGTTTTCTCCTTCCAGCTTTTAATATTATTTTTTCTATTTTTGACATTTTAACCATCATATGCCTTGGAGAGGTTTTTCTTTGGTCATATATATTTAAAATTCAAAATGCCTCTTGTGTTTGGAGGTCCATCTGTTTCTCTGGGTTTGGAAAGTTTTCTGCTCTAATGTCATTGATTCAATCCTCTATGCCTTCAGTATTTATCTTAGTTAGTTCCTTCTCCCGTCCTGTGAGTTCTCAGGTTTGGTCTTTTGATTGTATCTCAGAATCCTTGGATGTTGTGGTCATACTCATTTCTCGTTTTTCTTTTCTGTTTTTTAAGAAAATATTGTTATTTATTTATTTATTTGAGAGAGAGAGAGAGAGCGACAGACAATGAGAGGAAGTATGGGTGCTCTGGGGCCCCAAATGAAGATGCATGTGCCACATTGTGCATATGATTTACATGGATACTGGTGAATCAAACCTGGGTTTGGTAGGCAAACACCTTAACCGCTAAGCCATCTCTCCAGCCCCTCTTTTTCTTTTCTTTTCTTTTCTTTTCTTTTCTTTTCTTTTCTTTTCTCTTCTCTTCTCTTCTCTTCTCTTCTCTTCTCTTCTCTTCTTTTCTTTTTTCTTTTGGTTTTTTCGAGGTAGGGTCTCACTCTAGCCCAGGCTGATCTGGAATTCACTATGTAATCTCAGGGTGGCCTCGAACTCATGGCGATCCTCGTACCTCTGCCTCCTGAGTGCTGGGATTAAAGGCGTGCGGCACCACGCGGCCTCCCTCTTTTTCTTTATTGATGTCTGACTGATTTTAGTATTTAATCCAGCTTGTTCTCTATCCCTGATATGCTTTCTTCTAGATTTCATTTGCTAATAGTTTGTAGTGTGTTGAAGGCTTTTGGGTATATATTCACGTGGGAAAGATTCTCGCTCTTAGCCTAGACTGTCTTCGAACTCACTATATAGTCCAGGCTGGCCTTGAACTTCGGATCATTCTCCTGCTTCAGCCTCTTGACTGCTAGGATTATAGATGTGCACCACCACTCCCAGCTGTTCCCCCTCTTTTTTTTTTTTTTCTTGTTGGTCATACATATTTTTCATTCATTTTTTTTTTAAGGTAGAGTCTCACTCTAGTCCAGGCTGACCTGGAATTCACTCTGTAGTCTCAGGGTGGCCTCAAACTCATAGCAATCCTCCTACCCCTGCCTCCTGAATGCTGGGATTAAAGGCATGCCCCATCACACCCGGCATGGTCATTCATATTTTAAGGTACTTAATAAGAGAAAAATAATTTATTATTGTTTCCAAGATATGTACCAGCTCTTTGGCTTTTCCTTTATTTTTTGAAGTTCCACAATTTCCTTGTGCATCATTTCCCATCAGCTTGAAGAATGCTTGCCAGCATTTCTTTCACAGCAGGTAGTTCTTTTCTTTCAACACTTGAAAGATATCATTCCATTGTCTTCTAGTCTCAATGGTTTCAATAAGAAATCTAAGCTGGGTATGGTGGCACACGCCTTTGTGGCGCACGCCTTTAATCCTAGCACTAGGGAGGCAGAGGTAGGAGGATCGCTGTGAGTTCGAGGCCACCCTGAGACTACATAGTGAATTCCAGGTCAGCCTGGACTAGAGTGAGACCCTACCTCGAAAAAAAAAAAAAAAAGAAAAAGAAAAAAAGAAAGAAAGAAACCTAGCTCATGCTTTTAATCCTAGCACTTAGAATGCAGAGGTAGAAGGATCACTGTGAGTTTGAGGCCACCCTGAGACTTGAGTGAGTTTTAGGTTAGCCTCGGCTAGAGTAAGACCCTACCTCAGAAAAAAACAACAAAAAAATCTATAATCATTGGAATAATTTTTCCTTACATGTAAAAGTGTCAATTTTTTATTTTCTTTTAAAAATATTTTGTCTTTATTTATTTATTTATTTGACAGATAAAGGGAGAGAGAGGGAGAAAATGGGCACACCCGGGCCTCCAGCCACTGCAAACAAACTCCAGATGCATGCGCCTCCTTGTGCATCTGGCTAACGTAGGTCCTGGGAAATCGAACCTGGGTCCTTTGGCTTTGCAGGCAAATGCCTTAGCAGCCAAGCCATTCCTCCAGCCCAGCCAAGGCTGACCTGAAATTCACTATGAAGTGTCAGGGTGACCTTGAACTCACAGTGATTGTCCTACCTCTGCCTCCTGAGTGGTGGGATTAAAGGTGTGCACCACTATGCCCAGCAATTAAAGTAGCAATTTTTTGTTTATTTTTATTTACTTATTTGAAAGTGACAGAGAAAGAGGCAAAGAGAGAGAGAGAGAAAATGCACACACCAGGGCCTCCAGCCACTGCAAACGAACTCTAGACGCATGCGCCCCCTTGTGCATCTAACGTGTGGGTCCTGGGAATTGAGCCTTGAACTGGGGTCCTTAGGCTTCACAGGCAAGCACTTAACCACTAAGCCATCTCTACAGCCCTAAAGTAACAATTTTTATTGACTACTTTTTTTTTTTTTTGGAGGCAAGCTCAACAGACTGGCCTTTTTTTTTTTTTTTTTTTTTTTTTTTTAATGTGAGTGGCGGGGAGATAGAGTGAGAGAGAGAATTGGCACGCTAGGGTCTCCAGCCACTGCAATTGAACTCCAGATGTGTGCGCCCCTTGTGCACATGTACAGCCTTGCGCATTTGTGTCATTTTGTGTGTCTGGCTTACGCGGGACCTAAAGAGTCAAACATGGGTCCTTGGGCTTTACAGGCAAGCGCCTTAACCGCTAAGCCATCTCTCCAGCCCTACATTTCATTTTTGAGATATAATCTCATTACGTAGTCCAGGCTAGACTCAAATTTGCAATCTTCTTGCCTCAGCCTCCTGAGTGTTGGAATTACAGACACATGCCACCATATATGGCTTCCTGGTTACTTTTATTATTATTATTATTATTATTATTATTGACAACTTCCATAATTATAGACAATAAACTATAATTCCCTCCCTCCCCTACTTTCCCCTTCACAACTCCACTCTCTGTCATATCTTCCTGGTTACTTTTTTTTTTTTTTTTTGAGGTAGGCTGTTGCTCTAGCCAAGGCTGACCTGGAATTCACTATGTGGTCTCAGGGTGGTCTCAAACTCACAGCAATCCTCCTACCTTTGCCTCCCAAGTGCCGGGATCAAAGGTGTGCACAACCACACCTGGCTTGGTCTGGTTACTTTTAGGATGTTTTCCTTAATCTGTATAATGGTTGTATCTATACTCATTTGTATTGCCAACACTGGTATATAAAAGTTCTAATTGTTCAGGCTAGAGAGATGGCTTAATGGTTAAGGAGCTTACCAGGTTCAATTCTTCAGAACCCACGTAAGCCAGATGCAGTGTGGCACATGCATCTGAAGTTCATTTGCAGTGGCTGGAGGCATTGGTGCACCCATTTGTTCTCATTCTCTCTCTCTCTCAAATAAATAAAAAAAAATTAAGTTCTATCTCTTTGCTAATACTGTTTTACTCTTTCTTCCTTGTTTGTCTTTTGTGTGTGTGCATGTGTGTGTGTGTTCGTGTGTGTGTGGGTACACAAGGTGGGAACCACTATGCCAGGATTATTTTTTTTTTATTTTAGAGAGAGAGAGAGTAACAGAGAGAGAGAGAGAGAATTGGCATGCCAGATCCTCAACTACTGCAATTGAACTCCCTGGTGCTCCTATTCTCTCTGTCTCTATCTGCCTTTTCCCCTCCCCAAATAAATTTTATATATATGGTTTTTTCGAGGTAGGGTCTCACTCTAGCTCAGGCTAACCTGGAATTCACTCTGTAGTCTCAGGATGGCCTTGAACTTATGGTGATCCTCCCACCTCTGCCTCCTGAGTGCTGGAATTAAAGGTGTGCGCCACCATGCCCAGCTGGAATAATTTTTTAAAATTATTTATTTATTTATTTGACACAGAGAGAGAAAGAGAGAGAGAGAGAGAGAGAGAGAGAGAGAATGGGCATGCCAGGGCCTCTAGCCACTGCAAACAAACTCCAGATGCATGCACCCCCTTGTGTATCTGGCTAACGTGGGTCCTGGGGAATTGAACCTGGGTCCTTTGGCTTTGCAGGCAAACGCCTTAACAGCTAAGCCATCTCTCCATCGGCTGGGATTATTTTTAAAAATATTTTTATTTGTTTATTTGCAAACAGAGAGAGAGAGAGAGAATGGGTGTGCCAGGGCCTCTTGCTACTGCAAATGAATTCCAGAACCACGTGCCACTTTGTGCATCTGGTTTTATGTGGATGCTGGGGAATCAAACTTAGGTTGTCAGTCTTTACAAGCAAACACTGTAACTGCTGAGCCATCTCTCCAACCTTGGAATCATTTTTTTTTTAAATTTCTCTCTTTCTCTTATCTCCACATTCAATATGTGCTGCAGTCAGCTTTTCATTTCTGGCAGAAAACACCTGACCAAGAGCAGCTTGTGGGGAAAAGGGCTTTATTTTGGCTTACAGACTCGAGAGGAAGCTCCATGATGGCAGGAGAAAATGATGGCATGAGCAGAGGGTGGACATCACCTCCTGGCCAACATCAGGTGGACAATAGCAACAGGAGAATGTGCCAAGCACTGGCAAGGGGAAACTGGCTATAATACCCATAAGCCCGCCCCCAACAATACACTGCTTTCAGGAGGCTTTAATTCCCAAATTGCCATCAGCTGATGACCTAGAATTCAGTACACATAAGTTTATGGAGGACACCTGAATCAAACCACCACAATATGTCTGTCAATTTTTTTTTCCAAGGTAGGGTCTTGCTCTAGCCTAGGCTGACCTGGAATTTGACTATGTAGTCTCAGGATGGCCTTGAACTCACAGCAATCCTTCTACCTCTGCCTCCCAAGTGCTGGGATTAAAGGCATGTGCCGCCATGCCTGGCCATTTAAAAAAAAAATATTTATTTACTTTTTGTTCTTTGATAACTTCATATACAAGTATATTGTCATTTAACGATATGGAGCCCACAATGTCCTCTCTAGTTCCCCTCACATTATGCTATACCTCTCATCCTCCTCCCACACACTAGTACGTGGCTCTTCTTCCCCCAGCAATCATGGACTGCCAGTAGCTCCTCAGGGAGGGGTGGTGACTCAAAGCTCCTTCCTTCTCCATCCATGATGGAATGGTGACTGGTCCTATCTGAGACATATCTTATGCAGGTAACCACAACTGCTGTGAGTTCACAAGTGCAATGGCCATGGTTATACAACCTTCTCTGCACCCTCCAGCACTTAAATTCTTTCTGTCTCCACTTCTGTGTTCCTTGAGCCTTGGGCGAGGGTGACACAGATGTCTCATACAAGGCTGGGCACTCAGCAGTCACTTGTTTTCAGTAAATGGACAAGTTATGAGGCTGCATGAATAGCAGCTGACTGAAAAGAGCAAGCTTTGCCTGCACAAGGCTGAGAGCAGCATTGATTTGTGATTACAAACATAAATATTTAGAAGGCAGTTTAACATCACATCTGTTTAGCAAAAACAATAGTAGTAGTTTCTCTTCCAGAGCCCATTGCCTCCCAGCTATGGGTTTTTGACCTGACTTATAGTATCAAGCATGATTTCCCTCTTTTTTTTTTTTTTTTCTTTTCAAGGTAGGGTCTTGGTCTAGTCCAGGGTGACCTGGAATTCACTATGTTGTAGTCTCAGGGTAGTCTTGAACTCGTGATGATCCTCCAACCTCTGCCTCCCAAGTGCTGGGATTAAAAACATGCACCATCACACCTGGCTATGAATTTCCTCTTATGGAGCAGGTGTCAAATCTAATCAGAAAGCAGTTGGTTAACACCATGGCATTCATGCCACTATTGTACCAGTGGGCACCTCTTTCCTGGAAGGCAGGTCAATATTGTAGCATGCAGGTCCACAACCGGGTGAGTGTGATGGTTTGATTCAGGTGTCCCCCATAAACTTACATGTTCTGAATGCTAGGTTCCCAACTGATGGAGATTTGAAAATTAAAGCCTTCTGGAGGGAGTGTATTGTTGGGTGAGGGCTTATGGGTGTTATAGCCAGTTTCCCCATGCCAGTGTTTGGCGCACTCTTCTGTTGCTATTATCTACCTTATGTTGGTCAGCTGCTCATGCCATAATTTTCCCTGCCATTGTGAAGCTTCCCCTTGAGCCAAAATAAACCTCTTTTTCCCACAAGCTGCTCTTGGTTGGGTGATTTCTACCAGCAATGCAAACTGGACTGCAACAGTGAGATAACTGTGGACGTTTCTTCCTGCGCAGCCTGCCTGGCACCTTCTCTGAGAGCTATGAGGGCTAGCCAATAGGGAAGAGCCTTCCAGTTCAGTTCCAGCTTGATTCCTCTACCTCCCAATCCAGAGGGTGTGGAGTCTTCATCAATAGGGTCTTACTGTTCAGTTCTGGTGGGAAACCAAGATTACTGGCACTAGTCTATCGTTTTATATTTAATTTTTTGTTTATTTTTATTTATTCATTTGAGAGCGATAGACCAGAGAGAAAGAGGTAGAGAGAGAGAGAGAGAATGGGCGCGCCAGGGCCTCCAGCCACTGCAAACGAACTCCAGATGTGTGCGCCCCCTTGTGCATCTGGCTAACGTGGGTCCTGAGGAATCAAGCCTCGAACCGGGGTCCTTAGGCTTCACAGGCAAGTGCTTAACCACTAAGCCATCTCTCCAGCCCTAGTCTATCTTTTTTAAGGGGCCTCTGTGGCTTCCCTGACCAGAAACTCATAGGGAGGTATATCACACCTGGTATTATTATTTTCCTTTAATAATCAATCCTTGGCTTCTGGGAACAGCATTATCCATTTATGCATTCTAGTCATTCTATTTTTTTTTTTTTTTTTTTTTGGTTTTTTGAGGTAGGGTTTCACTCTAGCCCAGGCTGACCTGGAATTCACTATGGAGTTTCAGGGTGGCCTCGAACTCACGGCGATCCTCCTACCTCTGCCTCCCGAGTGCTGGGATTAAAGGTGTGCGCCACCACGCCCGGCCCATTCTATTATTTTTACATTCTATTCCCTCTATGATTTTAAATTCTATTCATTCTATTTTTAAAATTTTATTTATTTATTTGAGAGAGAGAGAATGGGTGCACCAGGGCCTCTAGCTGCTGCAAACAAACTCCAGACACATATTCCACCTTGTGCAACTGGATTATGTGGGTACTGGGGAATTGAACCTGGGTCCTTAGGCTTCACAGGCAAGCACCTTAATGACAAAGCCATCTTTCCAGCTGCATTCTGTTATTTTTTATAATTAAAAATTATTTACCTATTTGCAAGCAGAAAGAGATAGAAGAGAGACAGAGAGAATGGGGCTGCCAGGGCCTCCAGTCACTGCAAACCAACTCCAGATGCATGTGCCCCTTTGTGTATCTGGTTTATGTGGGTACTAGGGAACTGAACCCAGGTCATCAGGCTTTGCAGGCAAGTGCTTTGACCACTGAGCAATCTATCTAGCCCTGTTCTATTATTTTTTTAAATTTTTTGGTACACTTATTTATTTATTTGAGAGTGACAGACAGAGAAAGAGGCAGAGAGAGAGAGAATGGGCGCGCCAGGGCCTTCAGCCACTGCAAATGAACTCCAGATGCTTGCACCCCCTTGTGCATCTGGATAAGATGGGTCCTGGGGAATCAAGCCTTGAACCGGGGTCCTTAGGCTTCACAGGCAAGTGCTAAACCACTAAGCCATCTCTCCAGCCTCTGTTCTATTATTTTTAATTATATTAATTCAATTAAAATGCATTTTATTTATATTTAAGTTAGTTTATAAAATAGTACCATTCCACATGGCTTTTCACATCTCCTGAATTTAGATTTACACTCCCCTTACTCCCTTCTTACATGCACCTCCACCTGACCCACGTTTAAAATTTTCCGCTTTAGTTTCATACCCACATTACTTTGGTATCATGTTTGTTCCACTATCCTCTAAGGGTTTGTTGCAGTCAGGTTTACATTGCTGGCAAAAAACACCTGACCAAGAGCATCTTGTGGGAAAAAAAAAAGGTTTATTTTGGCTTACAGACTTGAGGGGAAGCTCCATGATGGCAGGGGAAAATGATGGCATGAGCAGAGGGTGGACATCACTTCCTGGTCAACATTAAATGGACAACAGCAACAGGAAAGTGTGCCAAACACTGGCATAGGGAAGCTGGCTATAACATCCATAATCCCACTCCCAATAATATACTGCCTCCAGGTGGCCTTAATTTTCAAATTGCCATCAGCTGGGGACCTAGCATTCAGAACACCTAAGTTTATGGGGGACACCTGAATCAAACCACCACAGGGCTCTCCTCTCTCTCTCTCTCTCTCTCTTTCTTTCTCTCTCTCTCTCTGACCTTTTTATACCTTCCTGGTCTCTATAGGTACTCCAGGTAAGCACATATATTTGAAAATTTTAAAAGTTATTTATTTATTTGCAAGGAAAAAGACAGAAGGAGGGAGGGGGAGAGAGAGAGTGTGTGTATGAGAGAGAGAGAATGGGTGCACCAAGGCCTCCAGCCACTGCAAATGAATGCCAGATGCATACATCACTTTGTGCATCTGGCTTTATGTGAGTCCTGGGGAATCAAACCTAGATCGTTAAGCATTGCAGGCAAGCGCCTTAACCGCTGAGCCATTTCTCCAACCCTGTATCTGGAAATTTGAAGTTAAGATCCACATGTGAAAGAGACCATACAGCATTTTTTTTTTCTGAGCCTGGGTTACCTCAGTCTATAGTTGAAGACCACCTTAAACTCCTGATCATCTGGGATCCACCTCCCAAGTGCTGGGGTTACAGGCATGTACCACTCTGCCCAGCTTTACATCAGCAAATTTAATAAGCTGTATCTTCACAATATGTGCAATATCTGATAACTTTCATTATCTCCATTGCCAACCCATGCTGCTCCCACCACATTTCTTTTTTTGTTTTGTTTTGTTTTTTTGTTTTTCGAGGTAGGGTCTCACTCTAGCCCAGGCTGACCTGGAATTCTCTATGTAGTCTCAGGGTGGCCTTGAACTCACGGCCATCCTCCTACCTCTGCCTCCTGAGTGCTGGGATTAAAGGTGTGCACCACCACACCCGGCCTTTTTTTTTTTTTTTTTTTTTTGAGGTAGAGTCTCTCTAGCCCAGGCTGACCTGGAAATCACTACACAGTTTCAGGCTGGCATCAAATTCATAGCAATCCTCCTACCTCTCTCTGCCTCCAGAGTGCTGGGATTAAAGACATGCACCACCATGCCCCTGTATTTTTTTTCTTTTTTTCTTTTTTTTAGGGGAGGTTGGAGAATATGTGGGAATTCTGAACACAGTGAGTATAGAGCGAGACTGAAGCTACTCATGAGAGGCCTGTCATATGCAGGTCCTTCAGTTACACAGAAAAATATTAGAGGAAATAGAGTTTTGATTTCTATACCCTAGGGATGAGATAATAACATCTGCAGGATATGAGAACAACAGCTGCAGGAAATGATGATACTATCTGTCCTTCGATCTCAATAAACCTGTTTGGTATATCAATACAATTTTATTTGTTTATTTATTTAACTTATTATTATTTATTTTTTTTGGTTTTTCGAGGTAGGGTCTCACTCTAGCCCAGGCTGACCTGGAACTCACTCTGTAGTCTCAGGGTGGCCTCGAACTCATGGCGATCCTCCTACCTCTGCCTCCCTGGTGCTGGGATTAAAGGCATGCGCCACCACGCCTGGCTCTTTTTCCTTTTTATTTCTTTTTAAATCTTTTTTCAATACAATTTAAAATGAGATAATAATAAAAGCACTTCTGAAACTATAAAATTATATATAAAAGTGAAGCACTACTAGTATTCTAATTCATTCATTCATTGAGTCTTTTCTTTCTTTTTTTTTTTTTTTTTTGTTTGTTTTTCGAGGTAGGGTCTCACTCTAGCTCAGGCTGACCTGGAATTACCTGTGTAGTCTCAGGGTGGCCTTAAACTCAGGCGATCCTCCTATCTCTGCCTCCCAAGTGCTGGGATGAAAGGCATGAGTCACCACACCCAGCCATCAAGTCATTTTTTAAAAAAAATAGTTTATTTATGAGAGAAAGAGAGAGAGAGAGAGAGATTGGGCGCTCCAGGGCCTCCAGGCACTGCAAATAAACTCCAGACTTATACACCACCTTATACATCTGGCTTATGTGGGTTCTGGGGCATCAAACATGGGTCCTTAGGCTTTATAGGCAAGTGCCTTAACCACTAAGGCATCTCTCCAGCCCCATCCAGTCATTTTTTTTTTTTCTTTTTAAACAAACTCCAGCACATGCATCACATTGTGCATCTGGCTTACGTGGGTCCCAAGGAATTGAACCTGGGTTCTTTGGCTTTGCAGACAAGTGTCTTACCTGCTAAGCCACCTCTCCAGCACCCCCTTTTTTTTGGTTTAAGAAATATTTTATTTTGCCGGGTGTCATGGTGCATGCCTTTAATTCCAGCATTCAGAGAGGCAGAGGTAGGAGGATCGCTGTGAGTTCGAGGCCAGCGTGGGACTACAAAATGAGTTCCCAGTCATCCTAGGCTAGAGTGAGACCCTACCTCAAAAAAACTAAACCAGGGCTGGAGAAGATGGCTTAGCAATTAAGGTGTTTGCCTACAAAGCCAAAGGACCCAGGTTCGATTCCCTAGTACCCACATAAGCCAGATGCACAAGGTGGCACATGCATCTGGAGTTGGTTTGCTATGGATGGAGGCCCTGGTGCATCCATTCTCTCTCTCTCTCAAATAAATAAATAAAAATAAAAAAACATATATTTTTCCCTCTAGAAAGAAAGTCTTGGATGGAGATCCCTTTTACTCATCTCTGCTTCTCTACTAGCTGTTGTACAATGCTTTGCATAAAATAGATCTCAAAGCCAGATGTGGTGACACACACTTTTAATCCCAGCACTAGGGAGGCAGAGGTAAATCCCAGCATTTGGGAGGCAGAGGTAGGAGGATCACTTTGACTTCGAGGCCATTTTGGGACTACACAGTAAATTCCAGGTCAGCCTGGGCTAGAGTGAGACCCTGCCTCAAAAAACTAAAAACTAAAACTAAAAATAAATCAGCAATAATTGATTGAATTGGAAAAATAATGGGGTACAGAAATTTGGACCTCAGAATATCTGGCAAGATTCATAAAATGAAGACATACATGCTGAGCTGAAAAGATGGAGGATTATGGTAAAACAGGTCACCCAAAAGAAGGCTATTAGAGTATTCTTGTCCCTTGTTTAAATTAATTCCGAAGTTGTTTATTTCCCATGTAAACTCTGACTGGCTTTCCAAAGGTTTGGCTTCCAGAAGCCAAACCTAAGTCAAACATCCTGAGGTCATTGCCTGAAGAGGGATAGAACATCTAGGACCCTTAAACATTTGTCCAGAGGTCAGCTGTCCAGCATGAGGAACTGGAATCTGTTCTGAGAGTTGGCAGATAACTTGGAGATCATGAACTCCTGCCCACAGAGGGGCACTGACTTGTCCGGGGTCACACAGTGACGGACAGATGTTCACATGTGTAGGCATAGACAGATGGGCTTTTCATTCATGCTTTACCCTGTGGAGGAACTCATGGAAACGAGGAGCTGGACTTCCTCCGGAACTTCCAGATTCATTACCTCACCTGCTTTGGGGTGCAGACATGAACTTTTAGAGACTCCTTTTGCAGTGGATTGGCTGTGGTTTATCCCTGACAAAACTCATGTTGGAACTTCATCCACCACCTTAATGGCATTAAAGGATAAGGGGGGAGGGGACTGGAAAGATAGCGGTTAATGCATTTGCCTGCAAAGCCAAAGGATCCCGGTTTGACTCTCCAGGACCCATGTAAGCCAGATGCACAAGGGGCAAATACATCTGGAAATTGTTTGCAGTGGCTGGAGGCCCTGGCGCGCCCATTCTCTCTCTCTCTGTCTGTCTCTCTGTCTCTCTGTCTCTCTCTCTCTCTCTCTGCCTCTTTCTCCCTCTCAAGTAAATAAATAATATATAGAAGAAAACATTTTTTAAAAAGATAATGGGGCCTGGAGAGAAGGCTCAGCGGCTAAAGGCACTTGCTTGAAAACCCTGACGGCCCAGGTTCAGTTCCCCAGTATCCAGGTAAAGCTGGATGCACAAAGTGGTGCATGCATCTATAGTTCATTTGTAGTGGCAAGAGGCCCTGGTGCACACATACATACTCTCTCTGTGTCTGTCTGCCTCTTCGTCTCTCTCTCTCAAATAACTAAATAAATAAAAACATTTTTTTGCTGGGCACAGTGGCACACACCTTTAATCTCAGCACTCGGGAGGCTAAGGTAGAAGGAATCCAGGTCAGCCTGGGCTAGAACAAGATCCTATCTTGGAACTAGATAGATAGATAGATGATGATGAAAAAGAAGAAGAAGAAGAAGAAGAAGAAGAAGGAGAAGGAGAAGGAGAAGGAGAAGGAGAAGGAAAGAAAGAAAGAAAGAAAGAAAGAAAGAAAGAAAGAAAGAAAGAAAGATAGATAGATAGATGATAGAGATAGATATAGGTATTTTTAAAGATCATTCAAAGGGGTCATGACTGCCCTGTGAAAGGATCAAGGTTAGTTTTGTGGAATGTCTCACAAGAGTGGATTAGTTCCTGAGAGTAGGTTGTCACAAAAACTGAGGCTTACTGCTAAAGATACCTTATGTGGTCAACACGTAAAATGGAAGGGCATGGCTGGAAGCTGGAAGAGAGTCAGTCCCCAGACAGTCAGCACGTCTAGTGCCAGAAGGTGCTACATGGGCGACTTGGGGAAAATGACCAATATCTGTCCAAGCAACTCATGGTCTAACCTGCTTAGCAGCAAATAACCTGTTGTGATGCCCACACAAGTGCAATAGTGGCACACAGCCATGGTGGGGAACCAACTGCTCTTGATTCGGCTAACTGATCTCCTCAGTGGAACGGGACCCATAGCTGGAGCTGGGAAACAAGTCAGAACCATATCCAAACATAAGCCTGCTCTCCATTATCAAGCTACCATCAATCGTGGGCTACAAGAGGGCCTACACCTATTAAATTCTCTATTAAAAAAAAAAAGTGAGGCTGGTCCTTCTCTGTTTCTTACTTTCTCTCTTTCCCTGTGATCTTGTTTGCACGCGCTTCTCCTATGCGATGTCATTTTCCACGTCTAACCAGAAGGCCTCACATGAACGTGCAAGAACAGATGGACCTGCTGGATTTTGGACTTCCAGCCTCCAGAAGTGTGAGCTGTGTAGACCTCATTTTCCCTTATAAAGTGTTTAGTCTTGGTTGTTTTGCTATAGCAATAAGAGAATGGATGAAGACCCCTTCTGAGTAATCTCACTACCTCTACAATCATGATTCCTTTTTTATAATTAATTTATTTTTTATTAACAACTTCCATGGCTGTAAACAGTATCCCATGGTAATGCCCTCCTCCCCCCCCCCCACTTTCCCCTTTGAAACTCCATTCTCCATCATATCCCCTCCCCCTCTCAATCAGTCTCTCTTTTATTTTGATGTCATGATCTTTTCCTCCTATTATGATGGTCTTGTGTAGATAGTATCAGGCACTATGAGGTCATGGACATCCAGGCCATTTTGTGTCTGGAGGAACACGTTGTAAGGAGTTCTACCCTTCCTTTGACTCTTTTTAAAAATATTTATATGTATTTATGTAAGAGAGAGAGGCAGATAGAGAGAGAGAATGGATGGGCCAGGGCCTCTAGATGCTGCAAACAAATTCCAGACATATGTGCTACCTTGTGCGTCTGGCTTATGTGGGGTCCTGGGTAATTGAACCTGGGTCCTTTGGCTTTCAGGCAAGTGCCTTAACCACTAAGTCATCTCTCCAGCCCTCACCAACATGTGTTTTAAGTAGACTTTTTTTTGTATTTTTATTTATTTGAGAGAGACAGAATGAAAGAAAGGAAAAGAGGGAGAGAGGGAAGAAGAAAGGAAGGAAGGAAGGATGGCAGGCAGGAAGGTAAGGAAAGGAAAGACACACCAGGGCCTCTTGCCAGTGCAAACAAATTCCAGATGCATGTGCCACTTTGTGCATCTGGCTTTATGTGCATACTGGGGGCTTGAACCCAGGCCTATAGACTTTGCAAGCATTTGTGTTTATATGTATATGGAGGCCAGAGGTAGATATCAGTGTCTTCCTCAATCCCGCTCCCCTTTTCTTCTTTGAGACAGTAGCCATTGCTGAACGTAAGGCTCACCAGTTCAGTTAGACCAGCCAGCCAGCGAGCCCCTCTCTCTCTTTGCCTTCCCAGCACTGGGATTAGAGATGTATGCCATGATGCTCCATTACGTGGGTTCTGAGGATCTGAACTCGGGTCCTCCCGTTTGTATTGCAAGCGTTTTACCTATTGAGCCATCTCCCCAACACATGTTTCTTTTTCTTTTTTTCAATTTTTTTTATTAACAACTTCCATGATTATAAAAAATATCCCATGGTAATGCCCTCCCTCCCCTCTTTTTCTTTTTTAAAATATTTGTTTGCAAGCAGAGAGAGACAAACAGAATGGGGGCATAAAGGCCTCCAACCGCTGCAAATGAACTCCAGGAGCATGCACCTGCCTTGTGCATTTGGCGTATGTGGGTACTGGGCAATCGAACTTGGTCCTCAGGTTTTGCAGGCAAGTGCCTTAACCGCTGAGCCATCTTTCCAGCCCCATGTTTCTGCTTAATATAGACACTTATGGTTCCCTATCCCTAACTTAGCTACATCTCATTTGTTTTGGAGTGTTGTCATTTTGTTTCCATTTATCTCAAATTCTTTTCTAGATTGTCTTGTTTTTTTTTTTATATTGATTACTAAAAAATGTGTTTACACACACATATTTGTGTAATTTCTTTTTCTTTTCTTTCTTTCTTTCCTTCTTTCTTTCTTTTTTTTTTTTTTTTTTTTTTTTTTTTTTTTTTTTTTTTTTTTGGTTTTTCAAGCCAAGGTCTCACTCTAGCTCAGGCTGACCTGGAATTTACTATATAGCCTCAGGGTGGCCTCGAACTCACAGCGATCCTCCTACCTTTGCCTCCTGAGTGCTGGGATTAAAGGCATGCACCACCTCTCCTGGCTTTATATTTGAGTAATTTCTAATTTAATTCCATTATAGTCCAAGAACCTACCCTTAATGCGAAATTCTTTTAAATCATTGAGACTTGTTTTCTGGTTTAACAAGTGGTCTGTTCTTGAAAAATGGCTCATATGTGCTTGAAAAGAATCTGCATCCTACCATTGTTGATGTGTTTTATGGATGTTGTTAGATCTAGTTTATAGTGTTTATAGTGTTTATAGGTTTATAGTGTACTTAAATTCTACAGCTTTGGGGCTGGAGAGATGGCTTAGCGGTTAAGCACTTGCTTGTGAAGCATAAGGACCTCGGTTCGAGGCTTAATTCCCCAGTACCCACGTAAGCCAGATGCAGAAGGTGGCACATGCATCTGGAGTTCCTTTGCAGTGGCTGGAGGCCCTGGTGTGCCCATTCTCTCTCTGCCTCTGTCTCTCTTGGTCTGTCTGTTGCTCTCAAATAAATAAAAATAAACAAAATTTAAAAAATCTACAGCTTTTTAGATTTTCTGCCATTATAGAAAATGTGGCATTGAAGGGTTTTGTTGTTGTTGTTGTTGTTGTTTGTTTTTGTTTTTTTGGTTTTTTGTTTTTCGAGGTAGGGTCTCACCCTGGCTCAGGCTGACCTAGAATTCACTATGTAGTCTCAGGGTGACCTCAAACTCACAGGGATCCTCCTACTTCTGCCTCCCAAGTGCTGGAATTAAAGGTGTGCACCACCATGCCGGCTTGAATAAATAAATAAAGACATGTGGCAGGGTTGTGATTATGATTCTACTGTTCTCTACCTGTGTGACTTTGTGGATTTGTTTCACCTCTCTGATTCTGTTTTTTCATGAATAAAATGAGAATAAAATTTGATAATCAGGGTCTAGAGAGATGGCTCTTCAGTTAAGGTGCTTGCTTGCAAAGCCTGACGCCCTGGGTTTGATGTCCTAATACCCATGTAAAGTCAGATGCACAAAGTGGTACATGCATCTGGAATTTGTTTGCAGTGGCTGGAGGCCCTGGTGCACCCATTCTCTTTCTCTATCTGCCTCTCTGTCTCTCAAAATAAATAAATAAAATATTTAAAAAGAAACAATAAAAGATGATAGTGGCACTGAGAAATCAAGCTGGAGCTGAGGTGAAAACCTCCTTCATGTGGACCAGCTGACCTGGTTTTTCGAGGTAGGGTTTCACTCTAGGCCAGGCTGACCTGGAATTCACTATGTAGTCTCAGGGTGGCCTTGAACTCAGGGCGATCCTCCTACCTCTGCCTCTCAAATGCTGGGATTAAAGGCATGCACCACCACACCTGGCTCACATGTCTTTATTAATAGTATTTCATCCTGTCAGACATATTTGTTGGTACCTACCAACTGAGCATGGGAGGGAAGATGCTTCAAAATTCCCAGTACATTTTTGTATTATTTCTGGACGAATTGATGTGACTTTAGTCTTTTAGCAAGTTCAAATTTCTGAACTGAAGACAGAAATGATCACAATACAAGATGAACATGTTGTAATGGAACTTGTAAAACATGCCTTGAGAGGACAGAAGAAGACTGGGAAGGTGGGTCAGCAGTTAAAGGTACTTGCTTGCAAAACCTGCCCCCCCCCCAGGTTCAATTCTCCAGTAACCCATAAAGCCATATGCACAAAGTGGCACATGCATCTGGAATTCATTTGGAGTGGCAAAAGGCCCTGGCACACCCATGCTCTCTCTCTCTCTTGCAATTTTTTTTTTTGGTTTTTTGAGGTAGGGTCTCACTCTATCCCAGGCTGACCTGAATTCACTATGTAATCTCAGGATGGCCTCAAACTCATAGGGATCTTCCTATCTCTGCCTCCCAAGTGCTGGGATTAAAGGCATGTGCCACCACACCTGGCAAATAAATACAGTTTAAGAAGAAAGACTAAGACAGAAAATTAAAACCAATGGAGGGCTGGAGAAGATGGCTTAGCAGTTAAGTCATTTGTCTGCAAAGCCAAAGGACCCAGGTTCAATTCCCCAGGACCCACATAAACCAGATGCACAAGGAGGCACATGCATCTGAAGTTTGTTTGCAGTGACTGGAGGCCCTGGTGCACCAATTCTCATTCTTTCTCTCTCTCTGTCTGCCTCTTTCTCTCTCTCAAATAAACAAATAAAATATATTTTTTTAAAAAAAGCTGGGCATGGTGGTGCACACCTATAATCCCAGCACTCAGGAGGCAGAGGTAGGAGGATCATCATGAGTTTGAGGCCACCTTGAGACTACATAGTGAATTCCAGGTTAGCCTGGGCCAGAGTGAGACCCTACCTTGAAAAAACAAACAAAAAAGATCAATTGGTGCTGAATTATTGAGGGCCTGGAACTCCACATTAGAGAGTAAATTTGTTTTAATATTTTTATTTATTTGAAAGAGATAGAGGGCTGGGGAAATAGCTGTGGTTAGGCATTTGCCTATGAAGCCTAAGGACCCCCGGTTTGATTCTCCAGGACCCACGTAAGCCAGATGCACAAGGGGACACATGGGTCTGAAGTTCATTTGCAGTGGCTAGAGGCCCTGGGGTGCCCATTCTCTCTCTCTCTCTCTCAAATAAATAAATAAAATATTTTTAAAAGAAAGAAAGAAAGAGACAGAGAGAGAGAGAGAGAGGGGATCTCACTGTAGCTCAGGCTGACCTGGAATTCACTATATAGTCTCAGGCTGGCCTCAAACTCACAGTGATCCTCCTACCTCTGCCTCCCGAGCGCTGGGATTAAGGTGTGCGCCACAATACCTGGCTTCTGTCGTGGTTCTCTCCCACACCTTTACCCCCACCCCCACTCCAAGTAGGGTCTCTCTCTAGCCCAGGTACCACGTTCAGCTCAGGCATTTTATTTTTAAATCTATTTGAAAGAAAGAGAGAGAATGAGGCAGAGAGAGGGAAAGAGAGAGGATGGGCACACCAGGACATCCAGCCACTGCAAACGAACTCCAGACACATGCGTCACCTTGTGCATCTGGCTAACATGGGTCCTGGGGAATCAAACCTGTGTCCTATGGCTTTGCAGGCAAGTGTCATAACTGCTAAGCCATCTCCCCAGCCCTCAGATCAGGTATTTTTTTTTTAATTTTTTGTTCCTTTACTTATTTATTTATTTATTTGAGAGTGACAGAGAGAGAGAGAGGCAGTAGAGAGAGAGAGAGAATGGGAGCACCAGGACTTCCAGCCACTGCAAACGAATTCCAGATGCGTGCACCCCCTTGTGCATCTGGCTAACGTGGGTCCTGGGGAATCGAGCCTTGAACCGGGGTCCTTAGGCTTCACAGGCAAGCACTTAACTGCTAAGCCATCTCTCCAGCCCAGCTCAGGTATTTTTGATTAAGTTCTCAACTTGGTGCCCAGCAGGGGGAGCCCAGCTGGAGGAGGTGTGTCATTGAGAGCAGAGCTTGAGTCCAGACCACTGTTCAGAGCCGGCCTGGTCAGCGCTTCTCTCTGCCGTGGTTGTGTGACGCAGCGTGCTAGCTTCCTCCACCACGATGAAGCTTCCCCTAGAAACTGTAAGCCTGAAATAAACCCTTTCCTCCCATCAGCTGCTTCTGGTCAGGTGTCAGTTGCAGTAATGAGAAGGTAACCGCAACAATAGAGAAGCCAGACTGCTGTGGGTGGGCAAGAGAGTAGATGAGAAGGTAAAAGCAAAGGGTATAGACTTTCTCCCCCCCCCCAGAAGTTTTGTAAAATAGAGGAAATTCTCCCACACATAAATAATAAATTTATTTATTTATTTATTTTCGAGGTAGAGTTTCACTCTAGCCCAGATTGACCTGGTATTCACTATGTAGTCTCAGGGTGACCTCGAACTCACAGTGATCCCTCACCCTCTGCCTCCCAAGTGCTGAGATTAAAGGAGTGCGCCACCACGGCCACCAATAATAAATTTAATATTAATAACATCGCTTCCATACTGCTTGGGTTTTATGATCGCAGCCTTTCTCTGGGTTACATCTTACACTTGAGCACCTACCCAAGTCGGACACACCTGGAAGCACTGCATGTTGTTTATTTTGGTCACGGACAACGTGTTTTATTTAGTGATGTTTTGAATGCCTCTGATGGATCTCTCTTTGCAGGATAGCTGAAGACTCCTCATGAGACCCAATTCCACCGTCAGTTTTCAACAGAGATAGAAAAGCATTCACTTCTCACACCAAGTCAGCAAAGCAGTTCTTAACAAATCAGGTAGTTTGTCCTCGTCCCCTCCCTACATCCTCTTCCCCCAACCCTTGGGAAGCTGCTACGGGAGAAGAAAGGAGCTGTCACTCGAAGCTTTCCCAGGTACGGCACCCCCGTGGAGAGTCTGCTTGGCTTCCGGTGCTGAGATGTCCCCTGCCAGCCCCCATCGATCCGGCCCTTTCTCTGCCAGGGGCTGGACAGTAATCAGCAGCGACGTCCACCTGTGCACAGGAAGATGCCCACGGCCACACCAGCAATTACAAAACTGCCCAGCAGGACGCCCAGGACCAGCGAAGTGTAGGAGCGGCCTGTTTGACTTCCTGCAGAACATGCGGAGAGTTAGTTTAAGGGCGGAGTCCCCAAGGAGAATCTAAAGTTTGGGTCCATCCCAAAGGGTTTTTTATCTCAAAGGGAAGTTGCCCAGTAACTGAAGCTGTGTGTGCCCTGTCCCCAGCCACCAGCCTTTTGTTGCGCAAGGTGTCCATCCTTCAGGTGCATTCAATTGCCTGAAACCTGTCCCCTCCCCCAACACACAGGCCCGGGGCGGGGGGTGGGGGGATCCCTCACACCTTTCAAGTTTTTCATGTCGATGTGCTTCTCCACATACTGCACACAGGTGTCCTGCAAGAACTCCTGCAATTCATACCGCGTGCGGTTATAGGCGTTGAGCTGTTTCAGGGTGAAGGTGACCGCTTTGGAGGGCTCCTGGGAATCTGCCACCCACAGGGCTTTCTCTGGCTGGAAACTCACGAAGGAGCTCTCATTCACCGACACTTTGAAGAAGGTACGGGCTTCAGAGTCCTCAGAAGGCAGCTCACAGCCCAGGAAGCAGCGGACGGTGAGAGGAACTGTGGAGAGGCATTCACAGTCAAGGCCGAAGAAAGTGCTGGGAGTACGGCAGCTGCCCACCATGAGGAAAGGGACATGAAAGGGGGTGTTAGGAAAGGTTTGGGGGGGGTTATGTTGTTGGAGCCTGTGTGGAAAGGAGTCAGAAACCATGAAGAAAGCAGTGGGAGGACATAACAGAAAGCAGTCGAGGTGCTGCAGAGATGGCTTAGCAGTTAAGGCTCTTGCCTACGAAGCCTAAGGATCCAAGTTCGATTCCCCAGAACCCAGGTAAGCCAGATGCACGTGGTGGCGCATGCATCTGGAGTTCGTTTGCAGTGGCTACAGGCCCTGGCGCCCCCATTTTTTCTTTCTCTCTCTCTCTAATAAATAAATAAATTTTTTAAATTAAAAAAAAATTAACAAAGGACAGAAAGCAGTTGATAAAAGGTTATGACTTAGGTCAAAACGGGTCAGGGACAGGCCCCCCCAAGAGGCTCTACTGCCTCAAGAGGTCATGCTAGCCAGTAGAGGACCTACCTAATTGATGGAGGTCTCCTTTAAAATATTTTGGTTATTTATTAGAGAGAGAAAGAGAGAGAGAATGAGCCTCTAGCCACTGAAAAAGCACTCCAGACACAAGTACCACCAGGTGCATCTGGCTTACATGAGCATCTGGCTTATATATGGGTTCTGTGGAGTCGAATCTGGGTCCTTAGGCTTAGCAGGCAAGGGTCTCAACCTCACAGTCATCTCTATGGCCCAGAATTTCCTTTAGTTAAGACACTGAGGACTCTCTAAGGTCTGAGTCCCCCTCATCGAGGCCCCGCCCATAAAAGACCACGCCCACCCGCAAAGACCTCCGGCCCCGGACCCCAGGCCTTTCCAGGAAGCTTCGCCCCAGACTCCGCAGGCCCCGCCACCCCGGGGACCCCCACTCACAGACCACGCTGCCCTTCCTCTCCCGGTACACCAGCTGCACCAGGCTGTGGAACTGGTGCAGGTAGAGCTGCAGGCCGCTCTCGGTGCGCGCCCAGCTCTCGGGCTCCTGCAAGGGCTCCAGCTGCAGGATGGTGACATTGTTGGCCGGACCTTCCAGCGTGTGTGTCAAGTGTCCCCCCAGGGACGCGTTGCCCCAGTGCTTCACGTGATAGGGGTCGCGGAAGTAGGAGATCTGGAGCATGTGGAGGCTCTGGGGGCCTGGGGGCAGAGTCGGGGTGGCGTCAGGGCCACCTGCCAGCGTAGGTGGCTGGCAGCTGGAGATAATAACTGCCTTCCTAGGGGCCGGCCGCCCACCATCTTATGGACCCTATAAAGTGATATTCCACCTTCTCTCTCCCACTTGATGGTCACGGTAACCCTACGGGGAGAGCGTGGGTATGATTATCTTCGTTTTACAGATGAGGAAACGGAGGCCTGCCTTTGGAAGAAGCACTCCCTGTCTCCTTTCCCCCCCCCCCCTTCACGTTTTCAGTGGGTCACACTCTGACTTGCCACCAAGAGACCCCAATTCCTAGAACTCTCCCTTTTACTGTTCACTAATTCTCAAGCCTCACTGATTCTCGTCGGGGCTGGGCTACCCACGTGTTACTTCATCCCCTTCTGACTGGACCTCCATCTGACCCCCTTCCTCACAGCCCTGCAATGACATACCCTGCCCCCACCCCACAATAATAATAATAATAATAATAATAATAATAATAGCTAATATGCTTGTTATGGCATGCACACTTGTTTTACACACATTATTATCTTATTTGTGCCTCCCTCCCATGCTTCGGTGCAGTAGCTACTATGATTAACCCCACTGTGTATGGGAGACCGAGGCTAAGACGGCAGAGTCAAGGTTTAAAATGTAGGAAGTTGGAACCCACCGCCCTCAGCTAGTCGGCTGCACTGCGTCCCTAGGGGAGGACAGACCTGAGTCTAGTCCCAGCCTGGGATTCAAGGCTGTGGATGACCAAGGGCCCAGCTACATTTTCTGGCTGATCTCAATACTTAGGGATATGAAATGGTTTCAGAGATTCCTCAGGCTGACTTAGCTGACATGTGACTAGCAAGCATGTCAGGTTGCTGTTCTGCCTGGTGCATTTCTATGCATATTCCAAGACCCGGCTCAGTCTCCCTCCCTTGGACAAATTTCACCATGCTGCCCCTCCTTACTCTCCTTTACCCTTGCTTGAGTCTATTCCTTTAAAAAAAAAAAAAATTTTTTTTTTTTTTTTTTTTTTTTTTTTTTTGAGGCAAGGTCTCACCCTAACTCAGGTTGACCTGGAATTTACTCTGTAGTCCCAGGCTGGCCTCAAACTCAAAGTGATCCTCCCTAGTGCTGGGATTGAAGGTGTGCACCACCATGTCCTGCTTGGGTCTATTTCAAGGATGGCAGACCATGTTTTTTTTTTTTATCAGCGCGTATTTCACAGGATGCTAAATCTACACTCAGCAGTTACTGTAGTCTCCTCCAGGCTACAGAGCCTAATCTGCTAAATCTCTGCCTTTGACACACAGAAAATGGCCTGGCAGTGTCGGTGTCTGAAGCATGTTTGAATGAGCACCGGCAGGGTTGTAAATGTGTGTGTGTGTGCGCGCGCGTTGTATTTGAGAAGTTGTATCTGCAGGTGTGAATAAGTACGTCAGGGTGAGAAACCCTAGACTATTCATGATCCTTACACTGCTCTGTGACCCAGTTTTCTCCTCCGTAAAATGAATATGGTAATAGTGCCCGATGTGGTGAGTAAGTGAATCAATACATGCATTAAATACAGTGAGCATTCTTTGAATACTGGTTACCAACTGTTCTTTCTCTGAGGGGGTGAGGGTGAAGCTGTAGGAATCCTGGGCAAGGAGACCCCGTGCAGTTGTAATGTGGAGTAATAGCTCCCCCGTTTCTGCTTAAATGGTGATGCTTGGGGCAGCCAGATTCTATTTGGCCCCAGCATCTCTCCTCCGTACCCTGCTGCTGCTCTCTGGTCTTCCCCCAACTTCCCTAGCTCCCCTTCTGCCTCCCCCAAGCCAGCAACAAACTATCACTTCTCCCAGTCTCTCTCTCTCTCTCTCTCTCAGACTTCTTTTTATTGAGTTTTTTACAAGAGGTTCCCGTATCTTTCCGCTCCCTGCATCCCTCTTCTCATCCCCGAGTCTCTTCCCATCTTCCCTCCACCCTCCCTTCATTCCTCACTCCGTTTGCCCTCTCCCTCACCTCTCTCTGATACTGGCCCCCCTCACCCTCTTTACAAGTCCTTTCCCTGTCCCCCTCCTTCTCCCAAGCCTCTTCCAGGTCCTCCTTGCAAGGGACTTCACTGTGCTTGGCTTAGGGACAGAAATCTATGCCCGGACCCTGCCTTCTGTAGAGGTCTAGCCGGCTGCTGCCCTTGATGCTATAGGCTGAAGCTCTCTTACAGACTTACCCAAGTTCACCGATACCCCTAAGAGCCCCCCCCAGAACATCCCCAGGCAGGAGTCCTGCAACTCACCATCTGAAGCTTCGGCTTCCTGGCTACAAAGGGCCCAGCCAGGCAGCAGCAGGAGAGGCCACAACGTCGTCAACATCCTGAGGCACACAAGTCCTTGGTCCCACCTGGGGTTCTTGGCTCTGGCAGCCTGGGGGCTCTGCTGGCCGCAGCCTGGGGGACGAGAAGTTCAAGACTGTCCTGGAGGGGCGGGGGGGGGGGGAGGCCGAGCCGAGGAGGATGGAAAGAAGCCAGGGAATGGGAGGAGGAAGAGGGTGTCAGGCTTTTAAAGTGTTATTTCTATCTGTCTCATTTCCTACTAGGGGGCCGGACCCCCCCCCTTCCCACCCACCTCCCCGCCTCTGGCCCCTCCCAGCTTCGCGCCCTCGTGCCCAGACCTGCCTTTTCCCCTTCTCGCTGGCTGGGTTGCTTCCGAGGCACTTAGAAACACAACGGGCGGAAAAGGGGGAGCCCTGCCTCTGAGTCAGGGGGGTGGGGCATCTGCTTTCAACCTCGCACACGCTGCGGGCTGCACACAGCCACAGGTTACTGATGGGGAAACTGAGGCCCCGGCAGGCGTAGAGACGCGTCCGAAGTTTCGTACGACACGGTGGCAGATCCAGGATTAGAAGTTCGTTTTCCGCCGTAAATTGCCTATATGCTTCCAGAAGTTTTAAATACATAGGAATTACACAATCGGGGATGTAGCTTTCAGAAATAGTCACCAAAAAAATGAGTGCGTGCGTGCGTACAAAGGAGCTCGTTGTTTGTAATAGGGAATTACGAACAGTCTATATAACTCTCAGCAGAGTTACACAGCAATATTTTTTTTTTTCAAAATGAGGTCATAATCTCTTCGTGGAAAATAAAAATAATTTAACAGGTCATGCGTGATTAGCATGTTTAATAATATAAAAAAACATAGAACCGAATAAACAACTTCACTGCATCGTCCTTAGCAGTATTTCATAAATACTGGCTCACTTAAATAATGGTGTTTGGGTTTTGGGTATATTTCTCTCCTTATTAATTTTTTTAAGGGATAGGGTTTTTCGAGGTAGGGTCTCACCCTAGCCCAGGCTGACCTGGAACTCACTCTGTAGCCCCCGGCTGGCTGCGAACTCACAGCGATCCTCCTACCTTTACTTCTCTCATATATCATTGTACGTTATTCTTCATCCTCTTTCTCCATTGCTCTCCCCTGCCCCTGTAACCCCCTCTTCCAGCTCCCCTCCCCCAAATAGTGACCCTGCCCTTTTCATGTCACATGGATTCTATTACTCTGTCTTTCTCCCTCCTACCCCCTTAAGATCTCCTCTCATATTCCCCTTTTACCTTCATACACACACACACACACATACACACGTGCACGCACATGCACACATATAAATTTAAATCTAGGTTCTACATATGAGAGAAAACATGTTTCTCTTTCGGAGTCTAGATATTTCACTTAAACGTCACAATTTCTGGGTTGGATAAAACTCCATTGTGTATATGTGCCACAGTTTCCCTACCCACTTGTCTGTTGATATGTATGCTCTATGATGGACTTTAGACAGCAGTATGAAATGTAGAACTTACACTAGGAAGCAAGTAGAGAAGTTTAAAAGTCCCCCAAATTAGGATGGTCCATAGTGTGGAACACTATGTACTAGTTAAAAATCAACCTTCCCTTGCTAACTCCCCCAACTTCATTTTCATGATATTGCTTAGTAATGCCTAAAATAACATTACTTACATACATATTTATTGTTTGAATGTTCCTCTAGGATGTAAGGTCCGAGAAGATAGAGGTTTTCAGTCTTGTTATATACTATGCCTAGCATGGGACATCACATAATAAACGTCAGCTAAATAAATGGTTGACTTGAGGCAGTTATGATGTGGATATATGTCGACCCACAAGTTATAGAACATTTTGTACAGGTGAACCATTTGTTTGCACTGCGGAGATGGTTCTGGGTTCAATTCCTAGTATCCACCTAAAGCCAGACACACAAAGTGGTGAATGTATCTGGAGTTTATAGTGGAAGGAATCCCTGGTGCGCCCATAGTCTTCCCCCGACTCTGTCATATAAATTAAATAAATAAATGAAAAATTTTAAAGAAACACTTGTTATCTGTTAGGGGCCCCCCAACCACCAGAATATATCTGTTTCTTCATGGGAGCAGATGAATGTGGAAAAACGTATATTAAGTACAGCAATGGTTTGTCTCCAGGGAGGGGTTTGATATTAAAGAATGAAGAGTGTGGATTAAGTGTGTGAGTGTGTGTGTGCAAGCATCTCCCAATGCATAGAGGATGGGAATCTTGTGAGACATTTATTGCTATTTTGTGAAGGGTTTTATCATTCCCTCTCTACTGTTTCATTTATTTATTCAAGTTTTTTCGAGGTAGGCTGACCTGGAATTCACTCTGCAGTCTCAAACTGGTCTTGAACTCAGCAATCCTCCTACCTCTGCCTCCTAAGTGCTGGGATTAAAGGCATGTGCCACCACAACTTGCTGTACTGTTTTAAATAAATAATTTTGTATCTAGAACATGATCATATATTTCCTGTTTAATTAAAAATAAAAATAAGAATGGGACAAGGAGAAAGCTCACTCAGCAAGTAAGAATTCTGGGTGTGGGCTGGAGAGATGGCTTAGCGGTTAAGGTACTTGCCTGGGAAGCCTAAGGATCCAGGTTTGATTCTCCAGGTCCCACGTAAGCCAGATGCACATGGTGGCACATGCATCTAGAGTTCATTTGCAGTGGCTAGTAGCCCTGGCACACCCATTCTCTCCCTCTCTCTCTCTCTCTCTCGCTCCCTCTGTCCGTCTCTAATAATGAATAAATTAAAAAAGAAATTTCGGGTGTGTTGGCACACCCTTGTAATCCATAGCTCAGACACTGGGGAGGCGGAGACAGGAGGAGTCCCTGGGGCTCTCTGTCCAGCCATTCTCATTGGTGAGCTCCAGGCTAATGAGAGACCCAGTCTCAAAAGATGGTGGACAGCATTCCTGAGGCATGACACCCAAGGTTGTCCTTTGGTCTCCATACCCATGCGCACACGTGTGCATTTGCACTAACACAATATACATCCACAAAAATAAAAATAAAAACATAAGTGATGGTGTATGGTACATCCCTGTAATGGATGCAGTGTGGAAGAGAGCAGCAGATCAGTGTGAGCAGATACACTGATGTGGAGGGATCTGTGAGGCACTGATGGTGGCAAAAGAGCCATTCTAGGGCTGAAGAGACGGCTTAGCAGTTAAGGTGTTTGCCTGCATAGCCTAAGGACCTAGGTTCGGTTCCCCAGTACCCACAATAAAGCCAGATGCACCAGGTGGCACATGTGTCTGGAGGTCATTTGCAGTGGCTAGAGGCCCTGGTGTGCCCATTCTATCTCTATCTGCCTCTCTCTCTCTCTCTCTCTCTCTAATAAATAAATAAAATATTTTTTTAAAAAAAAGAAAGAAAGAAAAGAGGGCTGCAGAGATGGCTTAGCAGTTAAAGTGCTTGCCTGCAAAGCAAAAGGACCCAGGTTTGATTTCCCAAGACCCACGTAAAGCCTAATGCACAAGGTGACCTAAGCATCTGAAGCTCATTAAAAAAGAAAAGAAAAAGCCACTATAGATCAATACAGATAGTGTAACTGTACCTGATATTTAATTTAAAAGTTTTACTCCTGTCCAAATAATGGAATCCTCATATTTCCTCAAATTAAAAACAACAACAAGCGGGTGGTGGCACACGCCTTTAATCCCAGCACTCAGGAGGCAGAGGTAGGATGATTGCCATGAATTTGAGGCCATGAGACTACATAGTGAATTCCAGATCAGTCTGGGCTACAATGAGACCCTGCCTTAAAAAACAAAACACAATAAAACAAAAACCTTTATGCGCCTGCCTGCATGTTTGAATCCACAGAGGAAGCATGTCTGGAAATAGACTGTGGCTAGAAGTTGCCTCTGGGGAGCAGGATTGAGTCAAGCACTTATATGGGAAGTTTGATTTTTCTTTTATATTCTGCTCCCTGGAGACAGAGTTTGGTGTCACAGTGGAATCTGGGACAAACTGTTGATATATAGGCTTCCGTACTCTGAACTGAATTTTTTTTTCAAAAACATTTTATTTATTTATTTATTTATTTATTTATTTATTTATTTGAGATAGAGAGAGAGAGAATGGACATGCCAGGGCCTCCAGCTGCTGCAAAAGAACTCCAGACACATGAGCCACCTTGTGCATCTGGCTTATGTGGGTCTTGGGAATCAAACCTGGGTCCATTGGCTTTGCAGGAAAGTGCCTTACCTGCTGAGCCATTTCTCTATCCCCCTTCATAACCTTTTTTCAACTGCTTTCTCTTTTTTTTCAAATCTTTCAATTTTTAAAATTTTATTTATTTAGTTTTTAGAGAGAGAGAGAGAGAGGGAATGGGCACACCAAAGCCTCTAGCCACTGCAAGCAAACTCTAGACGCTTGCACCACCTTGTGCATCTGGCTTATGTGAGTTCTGGGGAATCGAACCTGGGTCCTTAGGCTTCGCAGGCAAGCACCTTAACTGCTAAGCCATCTCTCCAGCACCTAGATGCCTTTAAAAAAAAAATTTAGAGAGAGACAGAGCAAGAGAGACTTGGCACACCAGGGCCTCAGCCACTGCAATTGAACTCCAGATGCTTGTGCTACCTAGTGGGCATGTGCAATCTTGTGCTTGCCTCACCTTTGTGTGTCTGGCTTACATGGGATCTGGAGAGTCAAACATGGGTTTAGGTGCTTCATAGGCAAGAGCCTTAACCACCAGGCCATCTCTCCAAGCCTGGATGCCTTGTTATATACTCATACCACACATGCAAATATCCTAAACAATAAAGTAGTATTTTGTACTTTGTTGAAATGGCATTAAGGTGTATTATTCCTTTGTAGGAATACACTACTATTAATCCATTATCTGATTTTAAACATTTAAGGGTTTTGTGTTGCTTTTTTCTTTAACCTATTATGAACAGTGCTGGCATGAATTTTTGTTGTTGTTGTTGTTGTTTGTTTGTTTTTTTCAAGGTAGGGTCTCACTATAGCCCAGGCTGACCTGGAATTCACTATGTAGTCTCAGGGTGGCCTCGAACTCATGGTGATCCTCCTACCTCTGCCTCCCGAGTACTGGGATTAAAGGCGTGCGCCACCATGCCCTGCTAACATGAACGTTCTTGTTCATGGTTCCTTGTGCCTATGTGGAGGAGTTTTTGTAGGTGCAAACCTGGGTGTGGACTTGCTGAGTCATAGAGTATATGATCTTCAACTTTTTAGATATTTCCCAACTCCTTTGTAAAGGTATGATAGTTCATATTCCCAGCAGTGTGAGTTCCCTGCTTTCTCCTTCCTGCCAGGCCTTGTTTCTACCATGAGTGGGTGTAAAATGGCACTTAGGTTTGGTTTAACTTTGCATTTCTTTTAAAAACAAATATTTTATTTACTTATTTGAGAGAGAGAGAGGGAAAGAGAGTGAGAATGGGTATGCCAGGGCCTCTAGCCACTGCAAATGAACTCCAGACCCATGAGCTGCCTTGTGCATCTGGTTTTACATGGGTACTGGGGAATTAAGACTGGGTCCTTAGGCTTTGCAGGCAAGTGCCTTAACCACTGAGCAAATCTCTCCAGCCCTTACTTTGCATTTCTGATTCTTTTTTTTTTTTTTTTTTTTTTTGAGGTAGGGTCTCACTATAGCTCAGGCTGACCTGGAATTCACAATGTAGTCTCAGGGTGGCCTCGAACTCATGGTGATCCTCCTACCTCTGCCTCCCAAGTGCTGGAATTAAAGGCATGCGCCACTACTCCCGGCTGCATTTCTGATTCTTAATTAGCTTTCACATCTCCTTGCTTTGCTTTTTTTTTTTTTTCTCCCTAAAGGATTAAAAAGTGTTTTGGAGGGGCTGGAGAGATGGCTTAGCGGTTAAGCGCTTGCCTGTGTAGCCTAAGGACCCCGGTTCGAGGCTCGATTCCCCAGGACCCACGTTAGCCAGATGCACAAGGGGGCGCTCGCGTCTGGAGTTCATTTGCAGTGGCTGGAGGCCCTGGCGCGCCCATTCTCTCTCTCTCTCTCTCTCTGTCTGTTGCTCTCAAATAAATAAATAAAAATAAAAAATTTTTAAAAAAGTGTTTTGGAGCCAGGCATGGTGGCATATGCATTTAATCCTAACACTTGGGGCGTCATCACTCACTATGAGTTGGAAATCGGCCTGGGCTACAGGGTAAGTTCCAGGTCAGCCTGAGCAAGAATGAGATCGTGCCTCAACAAAACAAAACAAAACAAAACCCAAGCCAGGCATGGTGGCGCACTCCTTTAATCCCAGCACTTGGGAGGCAGAGGTAGGAGGATCGCCGTGAGTTCAAGGCTACCCTGAGACTACATAGTGAATTCCAGGTCAGCCTCGACTACACCCTACCTCTAAAAAAAACAAAAAAGAAAAAAAAAAAGCCATATAAAGCCAGATGCATAAAGCAGTGTATGCATTTGGAGTTCATTTCCAATGGCAGGAGGCCCTGGCACACCCATACTCACTCTCTCTCTATCTGCCGGTCTCTCTCTCTCTCAAATAAAATAAAAAAAAAAAAATTTTAAAAAGCTTTGGATGAAGGAAAATGAACTTCATTTATCAATCATCATTCACATTTGGAATGGAGTGCTGGGAGTCTTTGATTTAAGCAGGTGTAACCTGGGCCACTGAGGTTAAACTGGAGACATATCACCCTCTACAGCATTAATTACACAGAGGACTGTCCCACCAAGCTAAGATCTGTCATGGACACAAGTGGTAACAGTAAACCTTATTTCCCAAGCACCAGCCTCGCACAGCAAGACCCTGAAAACTAACAGTGAGGCAACAATAATCATTTTTATTGTTACCATTTACTGTTGGTCAAGAGCAGCATTTGGCTCTTTACCTAAATAATCTCACTTTATCTATATTCCAGTCCCATGAGGTGGGTTTTCTCAGCATCTCCAGAAAATGGGGCTGGAGAGGTGGCTTAGCTGTTAAGGCTCTTGCCTGTGAAGCCTAAGAACCCATGTTTGACTCTCCAGATCCCATGTAAGCCAGACACACAAAGGTGAGGCAAGCACAAGATTGCACATGCCCAGTAGGTAGCACAAGCATCTGGAGTTCAACAGTAGTGGCTGAGGCCCTGGGATGCCAATTCTCTCTCTCTCTCTCTCTGCCTCTCTCTTGTGTGCTTTCTCTAAAATTTTTTTAATTAAAAAATACCATATAGCCGGGCGTGGTGGCGCACGCCTTTAATCGCATCACTCGGGAGGCAGAGGTAGGAGGATCGCCGTGAGTTCGAGGCCACCCTGAGAATGCAGAGTGAATTCCAGGTCAGCCTAAGCTAGAGTGAGACCCTACCTCGAAAAACCAAAAAATATATATATATATACCATATATATATATATGTATGTACATATATATATATATATATATATATATATATATAGAGAGAGAGAGAGAGAGAGAGAGAGAGACGGGGGGGTTGGTTGTGGGTTTTCTCACTCTTGCCCAGGCTGACCTGGAATTCACTATGTAGTCTCAGGGTGGCCTCAAACTCGGCAATCCTCCTATCTCTGTCTCCTGAGTGCTGGAAAGGTGTACACCACCATGCCTGGCCAATAAAAAGCTACTGCAAACAAATTCCAGATGCATGTAGCCACCACCTTGTGCATCTGGCTTTACATGGGTACTGAGGAATCAGACCTGAATCCTTAGTCTTTGCAGGCATGCGCCTTAACTGCTGAGCAATCTCTCCAGCCCAGACATTTTTTTTTTAGGCAAGCCGAACAGACTGCTCCCCCTTTTTAAATTTATTTATTTTTATTTATTTATTTGAGAGCGACAGAGAGAAGGAGGCAGAGAGAGAGAGAGAGAGAGAGAGAGAGAGAGAGAGAGAATGGGCACGCCAGAGCTTCCAGCCTCTGTAAACGAACTCCAGATGCGTGCGCCCCCTTGTGCATCTGGCTAACGTGGGTCCTGGGGAATTGAGCCTCGAACCAGGGTCCGTAGGCTTCATAGGCAAGCGCTTAACCGCTAAGCCATCTCTCCAGCCCCCCCCCCTTTTTTAATGCAAGAGAGTTAGAGTAAGAGCAGGACAGAGAGAGAAAGAGAGGAAAATTGGAGCGCCAGGGCCTGCAGCCAGTGTAATCGAACTCCAGACGCGTGTTCCACCTTGTGCGCATGTGTGACCTTGTGTGTTTGTGTCACCTTGTGCTTCCATGGGACCTGGAGAGTTGAACATGGGCCTTTCGGCTTCGCAAGCAAGTGCTTTAACCTCTAAGCCATTTCTCCAGCCCCAGACATAAATTTTAAAAGCTTTTTATTTATTTATTTTTATTTTAGACACAGCGAGAGCAAGACAGACAGAATTGGCATGCCAGGGCCTCAGCCACTGATAACAAACTCCAGATTCTTGCGCCACCTGGTGGGCATGTGCGAACTTCCTCACCTTTGTGGCCTGCCTAATGTGGGATCTGGAGAGTAGAACATGGTTCCTTAGGCTTTGCAAGGAAGCACTTTTGCTAAGTCATCTCTCCAGCACCCCCATTTTTAAATTTATATATTTATTTTTTATTGATAATTTCCATAATTGTAAACAATATCCCATGGTAATTCCCTTCCTCCCCCCCCCCCACTTTCCCCTTTGAAACTCCACTCTCCATCATTTCCCCTCCCCCCTCAATCAGTCTCTCTTTTATTTTGATATCGTAATCTTTTCCTCTTATTATGCTGGTCTTGTGTAGGTAGTGTCGGGCACTGTGAGCTCATGGATATCCAGGCCATTTTGTGTCTGGAGGAGCACGTTGTGAGGAGTCCTACCCTTCCTTTGGCTCTTACGTTCTTTCCACTACCTCTTCCACAATGGAGATATTTCAGTGCTGAGCACTCCTCTGTCACTTCTCAGCACCATGGTGCCTTCGGAGTCATCCCAAGGTCACTGCCATCTGAAAAGAGATTCTCTCACCAGAAGTGATAGTAGCATTAATATATGGGTATGAACATTAAGAGAAGTGCTTACTGGGCAGTTTGGTGAGCATAGTACATGCATTTAACCAGACATCAGCAGACATTACACCCCTAGGGCTCATGACTACCCCTGTTTTAAGTTTTCAGTATCAGGGATGTATTCCCTCCCATGGAGTGGGCCTCCAGTCCAACTAGAGAGCAGTTGGTTTCCCCCATAACAGATGTGCCACTATTGCACCCGTTGGCTCATTTGGCCTGGCTGGCCAAAGATAAGGCTTGCAGTGTCCACTGTCGGGTATCTTCACTGGTGATTTCTTTCTCTCCCATTGAACTGCATGCAATGCCACACATATTTTTTAATGCATACCTCTGATGTACTTAAATGTTTAATGTATTATATGCATTATAAAACTTGCTCCAGTGTAGTGGTGCATGTCTCATTCCCAGCATTTGAGAGGCAGAGATAGGAAAATCACTGTGAGTTCAAGGCAAGCCTGGGACTACATAGTGAATTCCAGGCCAGCCTGGGCTAGAGTGAGACCCTACCTTGGGAGGGAAAAAATAACTTGCTCCAAATTTATACCATGCGCTGGCCTATACTCACTTCCTCTGGGAAGGTCATGCTCATTATCTCCACATTACAGAGAGGAAAATTAAAGCTCAGAAAATTCAAGTAACTCACCGTAGGTCACACTACTCGAGAAGTACATAGCAGGGGATATTGTGAGGGAAGGAGCTGGAGAAATGACTCAGAGGATAAAAACTTGCTAGGCAAGCATGAGTACCTGAGTTCATTTCTCACACAAACGCCTGGAGCTGTGTCAGGCTTCTGCAATCCCAGCGCACTAGCAGCAAGAAGGGAGGCAGAGATAAGAGAATGTCCTAGAAGATCCATGACCAGCCAGCCTGGCAAATCACATGCTGAGCAATAAGGACCCTGCCTGACGACCAGGTAGAAGGCGAGGAATGAGCGCGAAACTTGTCCCCTGACTTCCACACGTGAGCCATGGCATGCATAGACAATCACACACGTGAACACATACAAATACATAGCTAAACAATCAAACAACTAACAAACAAAGGGCTGGAGAGATGGCTCAGCGGTTAGGGTGTTTGCCCACAAAGCCTAATGGCCAGGTTCAATTCACCAGTTCCCATGTAAGGCCACATGCGCAAAGTGGCAACATGCATCTGGGAGTTCATTTGCATCTGCTGTTGGCACTGGTGCGCCCATTCTCTCTGTCTGTCTCTCTCTGCTTGCAGATAAATAAATAGGAATAGAGAAATAAAGCCAGGCGTGGTGGCACACGCCTTTAACCCCAGCACTCGGGAGGCAGAGGTAGGAGAATCACCATGAGTTCGAGGCCACCCTGAGACTTCATAGTGAATTGCAGGTCAGCCTGGGATAAAGTGAAACTGTACCTCAAAAAAAAAAAAAAATAGAGAAAGTATTGGGGGTAAAGAACCTGGTGAGTAACTTGACAGGGGCGGGATGGGGAAGAGAAGAGAAATAGTGTAGCTGGAACTGAGGGGCAGAAAATCACAGAATACAGTGGGCTCCAGGCCACATTTGACTGAGATCTGAAAAAAATAAGGGTCCTAATGAGCAAAGGGGAAGTGAAGGAAGCCAGTGGTGGTGTTTCTCACTTCAGAGAGCACATGCTGGGGAGAGATAAGGGAAACAGGAAGCTGAGCTGGGGCCAGGGCTGGTGCAGCCCCTGTGGGTGAGGAGAGGACCTGCCAGGGCCTCAGGAGCCTGGCTCAGCGAGAGCCTGGCAGTGTGCCCAGCTGGACTTCAGAGGACCCACCCCTGCCTCCCCTGAGAGCTCCTGAGGATGGACCTGACGCTGACCAGACCCAACTCTCCTAACAAAGGACTGGGTTCTCCGTAGCCACGAATTCCTCTTAGGAGATTGCAACCTGTGGACACTGTATTCAGTAAGTAGACCTCAAGTACATGGTTGTCACTAGAGCCCTGTGAAAAGCCTAGAGAAACAGCTGGGAGTCCTAGACGAGGACACAGGCACAAATATGAACTGACCTGCTTGTCACCCGGCTTGTCTGAGGCACAGCCAGGACTTAAGCCAGGTAAGCGGAACCCCAAACACTTTTTTTTTTTTTTTTTGGTCTGGTTTTTCCAGGTAGGGTCTCCCTCTAGCCCAGGCTGACCTGGGATTCACTCTGTAGTCTCAGGGTGGCCTTGAACTCACAGCGATCCTCCTGCTTCTGCCTCCCAAGTGCTGGGATTAAAGGCGTGCGCCACCACACTCGGCTCAAACATTCTTTCTTCCCTATCAGAGTATCTTGCTGATTCCAAGTGCCCACAACACTGCGCCAACACTGAGTAAGTGAGGGAAAGAAGCAAGAAGCTTGGCTATGGAGGCAGCACACAGAACTGGCCCAGGAAGAAGGGAAGGGGGAGGTAGATGTGCAGCGAGATTTTCTGAAGAGAAGGCAAAGGAATAGACAGCAATCTTCACAGGATTTTCTCTGCAGGCACTGCTCCCGACTCACCCCCAGTTTAGGGAGCGTGGAAAGGGGCCCCAGGTCAGGATGATTTCAGCTCAGCCTGCCCCAGCAACTTGTGGGTGCCTGGTGTTCTTGGCACGGCTCCTGCCTTATCTTTCCCTTTAGTCCTTCTAGCCAAACTCATTCCTCTCAGTTTCCTGAACACAGAACACACAAATGTTATCTTTTCACTCTCTTTATCGTATCTGTATTTATTAACTTATTTATTTGAGAGACAGAGAGAGAGAGAGAAAGAGAGAATGGGTGCGCCAGGGCCTTCAGGTGCTGCAAACAAACTCCAGTGCATGAGCCCCTTTGTGCATCTGGCTTACGTGCGTCCTGGGAAATCGAACCTAGGTCCTTTGGCTTTGCAGGCAAGTGCCTTAACCACTAAGCCATCTCTCCATTCTCTTTCTCTTTTTCTTCATCTCCCTCTCTCTTCCTCTTTCTCTCTCTCTCTCTCTCAACTAAATAAATAAAAATGTTTTTTAGGGATGGAGGGATGGCTTAGCGGTTAAGGCGCTTGCCTGCAAAGCCAAAGCACCCAGGTTCAATTACCCAGGACCCACATTAGCCAGATGCACAAGTGGGTGCATGTGTCTGGAGTTTGTTTACAGTGGCTGGAGGCCCTGGTGTGCCCATCATTCTCTCTCTCTCTCCTTCTTTTCCTCTTTCTCTCTCAAATAAACAAATAAAACTTTTTAAAAATTTTAAAAAAGATATTTATATTTATATTTATTTATTTGAGAGAGAAAGAGACAGAGAGCAGAAGCATGCTAGTGTCTCTTGCCACTGCAGAAGAATTCGACATGTGTACTTTGTGCAGCTGGCTTTACATGGGTACTGAGGAATCAAACCTGGGCTGACAGCCTTAACAAGCAAGTACCTTTAACTGCTGACCATCATCCCAACCCATCTTTATGGTATCTTTAGATAACTCAAAGTTCCTAACTAAAACATGCTCCAGTCAGGTGTGGTGGCCCATGACTTTAATCCCAGCAGCACTCAGGAGGCTGAAGCAGGAGGATCACTGTGAGTTCGAAGTCAGCCTGGGATTACAGAGTAAGTTCCAGGTCAGACGGGGTTAGAGTGAGACCCTCACCTCAAAAAAACAAAACAAAACAAAATAAAAGCTCCAGCCAGGCATGGTGGCACAGGCCTTTAATCCCAGCACTCGGGAGAGGCAGAGGTAGGAGAATCGCCATGAGTTCGAGGCCACCCTGAGAGTACATAGTGAATTCCAGGTCAGCCTGGACTAAAGTGAAACTCTACCTCAAAAATAAAAAAAAAAAATTTTAAAATGAGGGGGGCTGGAGAGATGGCTTAGTGGTTAAGGCATTTCCCTGTGAAGCCTAAGGGCCTAGGTTTGATTCTCCAGGTCCCACATAAGTCAGATGCACATGGTGGTGCACGCATCTGGAGTTCGTTTGCAGTGGTTAGAGGCCCTGGCACGCCCATTCTCTCTCTTTCTCTCTGTCTCCAATAAATAAATAATAATAAATCAAAAAAAAAGAACACATAAAAAAAGTTCCCAATTAGTATTATGTGCTGACCTATACTCACTTCAACTAGGTCTGGCCAAGCTCATTATCTCCACATGACAGGTGGGAGAATAAAAGCTCAGAAAAGTGAAGTTAAATATATCAGTCTAGTCCCTTATACTTTATGCTATTTATTTATTTATTTATTTAATTTAGCAAGAGCCAAAGAGAGAGAGAGAGAGAATTGGCATGCCAGGGCCTCAGCCACTACAATCGAACTCCAGTCGCTTATGTTACCTAGTGGGCATGCGCAACCTTGTGCTTGACTCACCTTTGTGCATCTGGCTTACATGGGATCTGGAGAGTCAAACATGGGTCCTTAGGCTTTGCAGGCAAGCACCTTAACTGCCAAGCCATCTCTCTAGCCCTATTTTGTGGTTTTTGTGTCTTATTTAAGAAATCCTGAGCCGGGTGTGGTGGCGCACGCCTTTAATCCCAGCACTCGGGAGGCAGAGGTAGGAGGATCGCCGTGAGTTCGAGGCCACCCTGAGACTCCATAGTGAATTCCAGGTCAGCCTGAGCTAGAGTGAGACCCTACCTCGAAAAACCAAAAAAAAAAAAAAAAAAAAGAAAAAAGAAATCCTTTCCTGTCTTTAAATCATGAAGATATTCTCCCACTTATCCCCCACAGCTTTATAGTTTTATCTTTCACTTTTAGATGTGTACTGTAAAGCACAGGTCGATTAGTTTCTTGGGCTGTAGAGATGGCTCAGTGGTTAAGGCACTTGCCTGTGAAGCCTAAGGACCCAGGTTCAACTCCTCATAACCCACATAAGCCAGATGCACAAGATGGACCATGCATCTGGAGTTTGTTTGAAGTGGCTAGATGCCCTGGCATACCCATTCTCTCCCAAATAAATAAATAATAAATAATATCAAACAATGTTTTAAAAAACGTTAGTTTCTTAGCTGGTCATGGTGGTGCAAGTCTGTGGCCCAACACTCAGCAGGCAGAAGCAGGAGGATCATAAATTGGGGGGCAGCTGTGGCTACACAGCAAGATGAAACAAAACAAAGCAAGATTGATTTCCTTTAATATATTTTCATTTTCCCAGGAGCACTTGTTGGAAGTTTACTTTTCCTTACTGATCTGCTGCGACATCACTGACTTTAGTAAACATATCTAGTCTGTTTAGCAGTGTCCTACTTCTCTCTCCCCACACCAGTGGCTCATTATTTCAATTAATATAGTTTATTTTGATATTTTGTTTATTTTATTTGCAAGCAGAGAGAGATAGAGAGAAGGGAGACAAACACAGAGAGATAGAGAGAATGGGTGCACTAGGGCCTCTAGCCGGTGCAAATGAACTCCAGATGCATGCGCCATTTTGTGCATCTGGCTTTATGTGGGTACTGGGGAATCGAACCTGGATTGTTAGGCTTCACAGGCAAGCATCTTAACCACTGAGCCATCTCTCTAGCCCCCACAATTAGTATAGCTTTATACCAGGTCTTCATAGCTCACAGAGTGTATTTCAAGAGGGTTGTGGCTACTTTTTCTGATTGACACACCAATTTTAGAGTCATTTTATCAGCCTGATGAGATTTAAAAAATTTTTTATCTATTTATTTATTTGACAGAGAAAGAGAGAGAATGGACATGCCAGGGCCTCCAGCCACTGCAAACAAACTCCAGATACATGCACTACCTTGTGCATCTGGCTTACGCGGGGCCTGGGGAATTGAACCTGGGTCCTTTCACTTTGCAGGCAAATGCCTTAATCGCAAAGCCATCCCTCTAGCCCTTTATTTTTATTTTTATTTATTTACCTGATGAGATTTTGATGGTAGTACATTTATTTACTTATTTTTGGTATTATATATAGTATGTAAATGGCTTTGGGGAGAATAGACATCTTCATGGTATTGAACCATCCAAACACATGCCAGACAATAGAGTTTTTTTTTTTTTTTGAAGTAGGGTCTCACTCTAGTACAGGGTGACCTGGCACTCACATTAGTCCCAGGCTGGCCTATATTTCTTATTCACATCTTCTTTGATGTCTCTCTGTTTTATAATTTTCTTTATTTTATATTATTTTTTATGAGTGAGAGAGAGAGAGAATTTGTGTGCCAGGGTCTGTAGCCACTGCAATCAAATTCCAGATGTGCCGGGCATGGTGGCGCACACCTTTAATCCCAGCACTTGGGAGGCAGAGGTAGGAGGATCGCCATGAGTTCAAGGCCACCCTGATACTTCATAGTGAATTCCAGGTCAGCCTGGGCTAGAGTGAGACCCTTCCAAAAAAAAAAAAAAAAAAGCCCTCCAGATGTGTGCGTCACCTTGTATGCATGTGTCACCTTGTGTGTCTGGCTTGCATAGGTTACATGGGTTCTGGTGAGTCGAACCTGGATCGTTAGGCTTCGCAGGCAAGTGCCTTAACTGCTAAGCCATCTCTCCAGCCCTGTAATTTTCTTTCTAAACATTTGGCCCACGCATTGTTAGATTTTTCTCCTAGATTGTTCATATTTTTATTGCTATTTATTTATTTTTGAGATAGGCCTTACCATGTTGCCCGGACTAATTTTTTTAATATTATTTTTTATTTTATATTAATTATAACATGTTATTCTCTTTTATCCCCTCACCCCAGCTCCCAGTACCCAGAAGGCCCTCATCAGTGGGGTTATGGTATTCACTGTGGGGTCATGAAGGCCTCAGTCAGTTCCTACGGGGTAGCTGGGGACCGTCAGGCAAGCTTTGAACTCATGGGCTTATGTGATTTTCCTGTCTCAGCCCCACCCCCACCAGAAGTATGTGTAATTGAAAATAGTATTTTATAAAATCTCATATTATGACTGCTTTTATTAGTAGATAGAAATACCAATGACTTTGTTTCATTTTGATGTTGTATCTAGAGATCAAATATAGTGTTAATAATAATGACAATATATTAAGCCATCTCTCCAATCTGGTCTTTTTATACGCATAGTCATAGCTGTTAGTACTATTAGATAATGTATTTCTTCCTTTGAACTTTTACTTCCTCCCTCCTTCCCTTTTTTTCCTTTCTTCTTTCCTTCTTCCCTTGTGTAGCCCAGGCTGGCCTCCAACTTGTGGTGGTGATCTCCGTTCTCAGCCTCCTGAGTGCTAGGATTACAGGTGACTGGCTTGGTATTATTTATTTTATTTTATTATTTTGCAAGGGGATGGAGGGAGGGTAGGAAGGACAGAACGAGACAGAGGGAGAGAAAGAGAATACCAGGGTCTCTTGCAATTGCAAGTGAACTCCAGATACATGCCTCACTTTTACTTCTGCCTTTATGTAGGTACTAGGGAATGGAACCCCGGCCACCCTGGCTTGTCAATTTTTTTAATTCCTGCCATACCTTTTAGCATAATGCTAAATAGAAATATAGAGATATTTGCTGGGCATGGTGGTGCATGCCTTTAATCCCTACACTTGGGAGGCAGAGGTAGGAGGATCACCATGAGTTTGAGGCCACCCTGAGTCTGTATAGTCAATTTCAGGTCAGCCTGGGCCAGAGTGAGACCCTACCTCAAAAAAAAAAAAAAAATATATATATATGTATATATATATATATATATATATAGAGAGAGAGAGAGAGAGAGATTTTACTTTATTGTGATAGAAACTATTAGAAGAGCATCCATGCCACCTTTCTGATTTAAAGAGAAAAGTTTTTAATGTTTACCATACTTTTTAAATTAGGTTACAAAGTATTACTTTGATTTTTAGTCTGATGAGTTTTTAAAAATAATTTTGAGTTTTTCAAATCCCTTTCATTATGTAATGACATGCTCACAAGATTTCTCCAGTTTTAATTTGTCAGTGTGGCAAGTGTATTACTTCTTAAAATGACTGTCCTTACACTGCTGTACTATTACAACTTGTTAGGAGCTGACTCTGGGAATGGGGTACCTCCCCCAGCCACCTTCAGACACAAGCATGATTAGAACCCAAGGGTTGAAGACATTGTGCCCTTGAAAACATATAGAAGGCAAACCTCTTCCCAGACTATCTGATACCCCACACTCACCTTCCTGAGTCTTAAAAGGAGGTCACTACTCTTTTTTTTTCCCCCTTTGGGTTTTTTGAGGTAGGGTTTCACTCTAGCCCAGGCTGACCTGGAATTCACTATGGAGTCTCAGGGTGGCCTTGAACTCATGGCGATCCTCCTACCTCTGCCTCCTGAGTGCTGGGATTAAAGGTGTGCGCCACCATGCCCGGCCACTACACACTGCTGTTTATCCCACAAAACCTGTGACTGGAACTGCTGACTGGAAGCCTGAACCTAGCAGAGGACACTTCTCTGCTCAGGATCCTCTACTGGTAACTGCAGCTGACTGTCCCATAGGCTTTTCTAGTCATTTCTGCTGGCTGTTGTGTTGATCTCATGCTATGGCGTCTATCTGCTACTTGCCATTGGTTTCTCCACTGTTCAGCCGGACTACTCCAGTCAGTATTGCTGGATGGCAATCAATGCCCGGCTTGATGTTCTATTCATTATCTGTTACCTGCCTCTTCTTTCCCTTTTCCTTGTTGTAACCCTAACAAACTCACTCATTGAAAACCCAAAGCAGGGCTGGAGAGATAGGTTAGCAGTTAAGGCGCTTCCCTGCAAAGCCTAAGGACCCAGGTTTGATTCCCAGGACCACGTAAACCAGATGCACAAGGATGGCACATGTTTCTGTAGTTTATTTGCAGAGGCTAGAGGCCCTGGTGTGCGCATTCTCTCTCTACTTCTTTTTCTCTCTCTTAAAAAAAAGGGGGGGGGGTGCTGGAGAGATGACTTAGCAGTTAAGTGCTTGCCTGTGAAGCCTGAGGACCCTGGTTCGAGGCTCGATTCCCCAGGACCCACGTTAGCCAGATGCACAAGGGGGTGCACGCGTCTGGAGTTTGTTTGCAGTGGCTAGTGGCCCTGACACTCCCATTCTCTCTCTCTGTCTCCCTCTTTCTCTCTTTGTCTGTCGCTCTCAAATAAATAAATAAAAATAATTTTTAAAAAAGCCGGGCGTGGTGATGCATGCCTTTACAGCACTTGGGAGGCAGAGGTAGGAGGATCGCCATGAGTTCGAGGCCACCCTGAGACTCCATAGTGAATTCCAGGTCAGTCTGGGCTAGAGTGAGACCCTTCCTCAGGAAAAAAAAAAAAAAACCCAAAGCACAACTATCATGAGTCATATTCTTTATACAAAACAGCTGCTAAGATAAAACAAATTCTTCATGACATATTTTACTCTTTTCACATTTATTTTATAATTTGCTATTTCATGACCCTTCTATTGTTCTTCTCTGCCATTCCCCATATCCACTGAACTTCTCCAGAGTCTGGGCTGGATACTGCCTCCTTCTGGAAGATTTCAGGCGTGACCACTGCTTCTCTCATTAGTAGGATGGGGAGAGTGGTAGCACGTGCTTCAAAATTCTTTTTTATTTTTAAAAATATTTTATTTATTTGACAGAGAAACAGGGAGAGTGTGAGAGAGAAACAGGGAGAGAGAGAGAGAAACAGAGAGATTGGGCGCGCCAGGGCCTCCAGCCTCTGCAAGCGAACTCCAGATGTGTGCGCCCCTTGTGCAGCTGGCTAACGTGGGTCTTGAGGAATTGAACCTGGGTCCTTTGGCTTTGCAGGCAAACATCTTAACCACTAAGCCATCCCTCTAGCCCAGAGTTCTTTTGACAATGAAGCGAGATCATGTGATGATTCGTTTAGGACCGTTCTGGTCGCCACCCTAAAGTTAGTTTAATCTTCAGGGGTTGCCCCTGTGCTCTCTGCTTCTGCTAATCTGAGCTGCTCACAAGTTCCTGCTCAGAGCCTCTCACCACCACCTTCTCCCTTAATGTTTTCGGAAGCTTTTCACGTGCTGCTTCATTCTTTTATTCAATACATCGAGCAGTTTATGATTCACTGATGAAGTGTTTACCACGTGTGGCACATGCCTCTGAAGTTCCTTTGCTGCAGCAAGAGGCCCTGGCACATGTGTGCCTGGGCTAGAGTGAGACCCTACCTTGAAAAAACAAATGAAAAAGATTAGATCTTTGGGCTGGAAGGATGGCTTAGAGGTTAGGGCGCTTGCCTGCAGAGTCAAAGGATCCAAGTTTGATTCCCCAGGACCCACATAAGCCAGATGCACAAGGTGGCACATGTATCTGGAGTGGTTTGCAGCAGCTGGAGGTCCTGGTGCACCCATTCTTGCTGTCTCTCAAATAAATAATTAAATAAATTTTTACATATAAATTAGACCTTTTATAGGCAATAGGAAAAAAAAAACAAAACAGGGCTGGAGAGATGGTTTAGCAGTTAAGGCACCTGCCAGTAAAGTCTACGGACCCAGTTTGACTCTCCAGGTCCCACATAAGCCAGATGCAAGGTGACACAAGTGCGCAAGGTTGCACGTGCATATAAGGTAGTACACATGTCTGTAGTTCAGAGTTAACAGTAGTTGGAGGTCCTGGAGCACCAATTCTCTCTCTCTCTCCCTCTCACTCTTGCTCCCACCGTCACTCTCTTGCATAAAAAAAATATAATAAAAAATAAAAAAGGGGCTGGAGAGATGGCTTAGCGGTTAAGTGCTTGCCTGTGAAGCCTAAGGACCCCGGTTCGAGGCTCGATTCCCCAGGACCCACGTTAGCCAGATGCACAAGGGGGCGCACGCTTCTGGAGTTCGTTTGCAGTGGCTGGAGGCCCTGGCGCACCCATTCTCTCTCTATCTGCCTCTCTCTCTCTCTCTCTGTCACTCTCAAATAAATAAATAAAAATGAACAAAAAAATTAAAAAAAAATAGAAAATAAAATAAAATAATTAAAAAGGCCATTCTATTGGGCTTGCCTCAAAAACAAACAAACAAACAAACAAACAAACAAAAACCACTGAAGCAGAATTGCTAAATCAAATACAAAATGATTTAATATCTGGAGGGTAATAAAGCTATAACCTTTGGGATTCTCATTTTTACTCAATAAGGAAATTGTTACGCCTTATTGCCTTACAGAATTGAACAACATCTGGGCTCAACTGCATAAATAATGTTATGTTCATTTCAGAGACTAGTGACTTTTTTGGTATGTTGTTTGCTGTTCTGGAGATGGGGTCTTGCCATGTCATCCGTATTGTCTTTGACTTCTCCATCTTCCTCCCTGAACTCCTGAGTCCTGGAATGACAAGAGTATGCTACCACACCCAGCTTTGGAAAACTCTTGAATAGATTTGCTAGCCAATGATTTAACCTGACATCAAATAGCACACAATCATGTTTTTTTTTTTTTTTTTTTTTTTTTTACCTTAGTAACATGTTTTTTTTGGAGGGGGCAAGGTCTCATTGTAGCCCAGGCTGACCTGGAATTCACCATGTAGTCTCAGGGTGGCCTCGAACTCACAGTGATCCTCCTACCTCTGCCTCCTGAGTGCTGCAATTAAAGGCATGCACTACCAAGCCTGGCTTGGATCATTTTTCTGTTCTTTTTCTTTTTTTTTTCCAAGGTAGGGTCTCACTCTAGCTCAGGCTGACCTGGAATTTACTATGTGGCCTCAGGGTGGCCTTGAACTCAAGGCAGTCCTCCTACCTCTGCCTCCCGAGTGCTGGGCTCAAAGGAGTGTGCCACCACGCCTGGCTTGGACCATTTTTTCTTAAGAATGAAAAGGTTAGTTGGGCATGGTGGTGTACCTCTAAATCCCAGCACTCGGGAGGCAGAGGTAAGAAGATCATTGTGAGTTTGAGGCCAGCCTGAGACTACATAGTGAATTCTAGGTCAGCCTGGGCGAGAATGAGAACCTACCTCAAAAGAACAAATAAAATAGAATAAATAAACCCAGAATTAGATATTTTGGGACTGGAGAAATACCTCAGTGGTTAAAGGCACTTGCTTACAAAGCCTGATGGCCTGTGTTTGATTCCCCAGTACCCACACAAAGCCAGATGCACAAAGTGGTACATTGCCTTTTTCATTTTCTCTCTCAAATAAATAAGTAAATAGAGAAATAGAATTATATATTTCTAAAAGGGCTGTAGAAATGGCTTAGCGGTTAAGGCAAAGCCAAAAGAAAACAGTTTCAGTTCTCCAGGACCCACATAAGCCAGATGCACAAAGTGGCGCATGCGTCTGGAGTTCGTTTGCATTGGCTGAAGGCCCTGGCACGCTCTCTCTCTCTCCCTCCCCCTTCCTCTCTCTCAAACCAATAAATAAATAAAATTGTTTAAAAGGGCTGTAGGTATCATGGAAAATCCTGCTATTTTGTTGAGTTACTCTTAAATGTTTTTTCCTTTTATAAAATTGTAAATATTTTTATTTTTATACTTTTATTATTTATTTGCAAGTAGAGAGAGAGTGTGAGTGAGAGTGAGAATGGGTACAACAGGGTCTTGCCACTGTAAACAAATTGCAGATGCATGTGTCACTTTGTCCATCTGGCTTTATGTGGGACTGGGAATTGAACCCAGGCCGTCAGGTTTTGCATGCAAGCTCCCTTAACTGCTGAGTCATCTCTCCAGCCTTCCTCCTTTTTTCCCCCTAAGGTAGGGTGTCACTCTAGCCCAGGCTAACCTGGAACTCACTCTGTAGTCTCAGGCTGGCCTCAAACTCACAGTGATCTTCCTACCTCCATCTCCTGAGTGCTGGGATTAAAGGTATGTGCCACCTTGCCCAACATTTTTTCAAATTTTAAAAAATTATTGTTAGCTGGGCGTGGTGGCACATGCCTTTAATCCCAGCACTTGGGAGGTTGAGGTAGGTGGATCGCTGTGAGTCTGAGGCCACCCTGAGACTAGTGAGTTCCAGGTCAGCCTGGACTAGAGTGAGACCCTATCTCAAAACAACAACAACAAAAAAATTATTGTGGTGGTTTGATTCAGGTGTTCCCCATAAACTTACATGCTCTGAATGCTAGGTTCCCAGCTAATGGAGATTTGGGAATTAATGCCTCCTGGAGGCGCTGTATTGTTGGGGGCGGGCTTATGGGTGTTATAGCCAGTGTCCCCTTGCCAGTGTTTGGCACACTCCCCTGTTGCTATTATCCACCTTATGTTGGCCAGGGGGTGATTTCCACCCTCTGCTCATGCCATCATTTTCCCTGCCATCATGGAACTTCCCCTCAAGCCTATAAGCCAAAATAAACCTCTTTTTTCCCCACAAGCTGCTCTAGTTGGGTAATTTCTACGAGCATTTCAAAACTGACTACAACAATTGTGAAACCAGGGCTGGAGAGATGGCTTAGCAGTTAAGGCACATACCTGTGAAGCCTAAGGACCCAGGTTCGATTCTCCAGATCCCATGTAAGCAAGATGCACATGATGGCACATGCATCTGAAGTTCGTTTGCAATGGCTAGAGGCCCTGGAACACACATTCTCTCTCTCTCTCTCTCTCTCTCTCTCTCTCTCCCCCCACCCCTCTCTCTGTCTCTAATAAATAAATAAATAAGCCATATATGGTGGCACATGCCTTTAATCCCAGCACTCGGGAGGCAGAGGTAGGAGGAGCACCGTGAGTTCAAGGCCACCCTGAGAATACAGAGTGAATTCCAGGTCAGCCTGGGCCAGAGTGAAACCCTACCTCGAAAAACCAAAAATGAATAAATAAATAAATACAAATAAAAATCTTTAAAAAAAATTATGAAACCAGGCATGATGGCTCACACATATAATCCCAGCACTCTGGAGGTTGAGGTAGATGGATCACCATAAGTTTAAGGCCAGTCTGGTATACATAGTGATTTGAGGACATCCTGGACTACAGAGTGACAACCTATTTAAATAAAAATTTTTTGGGGGGGGGTTTCAAGGTAGGGTCTTGCTCTAGCCCAGGCTGACATGGAATTCACTATGTAGTCTCTGGTTGGCCTTGAACTCACAGTGATCCTCCCACCTCTGCCTCTTGAGTGCTGGGATTTAAGCCATGTGGCCACCATGCCCAGCTCTAAAAAAAAAAATTGTTTATTTTTTATTTATTTATTTGAAAGTGACAGACAGAGAGAGAAAGAGACAGAGAGAGTGCCGGGCGTGGTGGCGCACGCCTTTAATCCCAGCACTCGGGAGGCAGAGGTAGGAGGATCGCCATGAGTTCAAGGCCACCCTGAGATGACAGAGTTAATTCCAGGTCAGCCTGGACCAGAGTGAGACCCTATCTCGAAAAACCAAAAAAAAAAAAAAAAAGAAAAAAGAAAGAGACAGAGAGAGAGAGAGAATGAGAATGGGCGTGCACTGCAAATGAACTCCCGACGCAGGTGCCCCCTTGTGCATCTGGCTAACATGGGTCCTGGGGAATGGATTCTCAAATCAGGGTCCTTAGGCTTCACCGCTAAGCCATCTCTTCAGCCCTAAAAAAAAAAAAAAAAAAAAAAAAAAATTTTAATGTGGTAAAATACATATAACAGAATGCATCATCTTAACCACTTTTTAAAAGAACACCTGGCTGGTGCAGACTTTACCTGGGTGACAGGAGAGTAGAACCTGGGCTCTCAGGCTTACTTAGCAAGTACCTTTAACCATTGAACCAATTTATTTCATTTATTTGAGAGAGAAAGAAGCACATAGAGAGAATGGGTGCACCAGAGCTTTCAGCCACTGCAAACGAACTCCAAATGCATGTGCCCCCTCGTGCATCTGGCTTACGTGGGTCCTGGGGAATAGAACTGGGGTCCTTAAAGCTTAGCAGGCAAGCGCCTTAACCACTAAGCCATCTCTCCAGCCTTTAACCATTTTTTGTTGTTGTTGTTTTCTTTTCAAATTTTTTTATTAACAACTTCTATGATTATAAAAAATATCCCATGGTAATACCCTCCCTCCCCCCCACTTTCCCCTTTGAAACTCCATTCTCCATCATATCCCCTCCCCATTAAAATCAGTCCCTTTTATTTTGATGTCATGATCTTTTCCTCCTCTTATGATGGCCTTGTGTAGGTATTTTCAGGCACTGTGAAGTCATGGATATCCAGGTCATTTTGTGTCTGGGGGAAGCACATTGTAAGGAGTCCTACCCTTCTTTGGCTCTTACATTCTTTCCACCACCTCTTCTGCATTAGACCCTGAGCCTTGGAAGGTGTGATAGAGATATTACAGTACTGAGCACTCCTGTCACTTCTTTCCAGCACCATGATGCCTTCTGAGTCATTCCAAGGTCACTGCCATCTGAAAAGAGAAGATTCTCTACCAAAAGTGAGAGTAGCATTAATATAAGGGTATGAACATTAAGAGAAGTGCTTACTGGGCAGTTTGATGAACACAGTATATACATTTAGCCAGATAGCAGCAGATGTTATACTCCTAGGGCTCATGACTACCCCTGTTTTAAGTTTTCAGTATCAAGGATGTATTCCCTCCCATGGAGCAGGCCTCCAGTCCAATTAGAGGGCAGTTGGTTTCCACCATGATAGACCTGCCACTATTGTACCCATTGGCTCATTTGACCTGGCTGGCCAAATATAAGGCTTGCAGTGTCCACTGTTGAGTATCTTCACTGGTGATTTCTCTTTCTCCCATTGAACTGCATGCAAAATGTCTTCTTCCAGCTTTCTGTCAGCTGGTCTACATGGAGGAGGTTATCAGCTCAGTTCCAGCAGGATTTCTCAGTGGCCTTGCAGCCCAAGTATATGGAGTCTTCAGCAATAGGGTCTTACCATCTATTCCTGGTGGGAAACCAAGGGCCTCGGCAATGGCCTGTAATGTTTTGGGGGCATCAGGGACCTCCCTGGCCAACAAGTCACTGGAAGGTATCCCATCCCTGGCACTGAAAATTTTCTAGCAACAATCTATGGCTCCTGAGTGTTCCATTGTCCAAAAAAGTAGGATTCCATATGATTTATTTATATCCTCTTAGATTTTGATTAGCCCTCCCTCCACCTTTCCTTTACTCAATCTCTTCCCCTGACCTCACTTTGGGCCTTTTCACTCCCATTAATCTATTCTTCTACTTACATATATACAATACCATCCTATTAAGTACTCCCCTCTCTTCCTTTCTCTTCCCTTTATATCTCTTTTCTGGCTTACTGTTGTTGTCGTTTTTGAGGTAGGGTCTCACTCTAGCCCAGGCTGACCTGGAACATAACTATCTTGAAGTGGATTTAGCAATGTGTCTAAATTCACACGGAACATGAATGTTATAAAAACATGGTCTGGGGCTCTGACCAGGGAGTCATTAATTAAATGTTTGACCATGCTGGACACAGGGGAGATGTAAGCACTTCTACAAGTCGACAGAAGGAAAGTTTCCCAAGAAAAAGTGAGTTATTTCTTGGCAGACTGAAAATATGTAGTGAACAATGTGCTCTGCTCTGGGAGTTGAGAGAAACCGCTAGAACCCATTGACCTTAAACTGCTAGGAAAGGGATTTCCAGATACTCTGCAGCTAAAAGTCAAGCATTCTGGGCCAAAGGGGATCTAACTTCCAGCCTCAGGGATTGAACTTTGTCCTCTGATGTCTTCCAACAAAAAGGAAGGGAATCGATGCTGGAATCACATCAAACTGAAACTGGAGGATGCTGTAGAAGTTAACCAAACTGCCACTCTTAAATTCTGTACTGCCTTTTATTGTTTTCATTAATGTGGTGAAAATGGATTGTCTGAGCCAGACGTGGTGGTTCATGCTTTTAATCGCAGCACTCAGGAGGCAGAAGTAGGAGGATGGCTGTGAGTTCAAGGCCGCCCTGAGACTACATAGTGAATTCCAGGTCAGCCTGAGCTAGAGTGAGACCCTATCTCGGAAAAAAAAAAAAAAAGATGAGAAAAAAAGAAAGAAAATAGATTGTCTGGGTCTAAGAGTTGGCTCTACCTGTTTATTGGGTGTGAAGCATTGGTTGTTGCTAAACCTCCCTTCAGCTTTTAAAATTTGTGCCTCAATTTTTTTTTTTTTTTTTTTTTTAGACTCTGAAATGGTGATCATAAGATTGCTCCATGGCTGTGGTAAGCATTCAAGCGTTGTTGCATATGAAGTGCTATGGCTGTGTCTGCAGCACATGAATTCATACAGAAATGATTCCACCAACACATTTGGCCATTTCTTCTCCCTCTTCCAGCTCTCCCTTCTCCTCCTTCTCTTCCTCCTCCTCATTTGGCAAATTCCATTCAGAGTGTGTTCTACGGTTTCGTTTTCCTTCACAAATGTTTCTAAGGGGATTTCCTTAGTTGATGACTATTGATTTATTTTCCAATGTTTTTTTTTTTTTTTTTTAATTTTCAAGATAGGGTCTCATTCTAGCCTAGGCTGACCTGGAATTCACTCTGTAGTCCCAGACTGACCTCAAACTCATGGCAATCCTCCGACCTCTGCCTCCTGAGTGCTGGGATTAAAGGCGTGCACCACCACTCCAGCTCTTTTCCATTTTTATTTTTTTTTTTTTGCAATAACACTGCATGGATTTGTGAGTATTTTCTTCACACTGAGATATAGTCTCACCCTCACATTTTCCAGGTGTGGAAACTGAGTCCTTCACAGGGAAAATGATTGCCAAAGAACACACAGAGACAGTGGCTAAAACAGTAATAGAACCAAGGGCTACTAACTACAAGTCCAAGGTTTACTCCACTCAACATACAGTACAAGGACATTGATTGTCAGCATTAATATGATCCAAATGCCTTTTAAACTATTTACCCACAGAAAGACTTAACTACTCTGTCATACCAAATATGTTCCAATCAACTTTTTTTATTTCCAATAAAATGGCAGATACAGCAAGGGAAAGGATTGTGGCTTGGTTATTTTAGAATATTGATGATAGGCTCAGCATTGAACTTCAAACTTGAGGTAGGAGTTATTGCCTCTGATCCTCTGGATCAATAAAAACAGATGCAAAATAAAGACAGGGAAGAAACCAGTATTTATTTAAAATGTAAGGACTGGAAAGCTAGAGAGATGGCTGAGTGGTTAAGGCACTTGCCTGCGAAGCCTAAGAACTCATGTTGAAATCTCCAGGTTCCACGTAGCCAGACACACAGTGACGCAAGCACGCAATGTCACACATGTGCACAAGGAGTTGCATGTGTCTGGAGTTCGTTTGCAGCAGCTAAGGCCCTGGTGTGCCCATTCTTTCTCTCTCTCTCCTCTCTCTCTCTCTCCCTCTCTCTCTCTCTCTCTCTCCCTCCCTCTCTCTCTCTCAAAAAAAAAAAAAAAAAAAACAGTACAAAAGAATTTAAGGGCTGGGGAATGGCTTAGCAGTTAAGGTGCTTGCTGGCAAAACAAAGGACCCAGGTTTGATTCCCCAGTACCCACGTAAAGCCAAATGTGCAAAGTAGTGCATACATCTGGAGTTTGTCTGCAGTGGCTGGAAGCCCTGGTGTGCCCTAGTTCTGCCTAAATTTAAAGCTCGCACAGTTACCCTGTACGCTGTCCAACTTCAGTATCTCTGGATTAGTTTACGTACTTAGTTCTCATATCAACTCATAGTACTTAGGGGCACTTGAGAATATTTAAAGGATACTTGTTCAAAGAAGACCAAGCCCATTTTCATTCTGCTCAAGAAACTAGATTTCCACTTCTATCTGACCTTTACAGTTAAAAAAAAAAAAAAAAGATGGCCAATCCTAGAATTTAAAAAACCTCAAATTCAGGCTAGGTGTGGTCACACACACCTTTAATCCTAGAACCTGTAAGGCAGAGGTAGGAGGATCGCCATGAGTTCCAGGACACCCTGAGATTACAGAGAGTGAATTCCAGGTCAGCCTAGGCTAGAGCATGACTCTACCTCAGGGGGGAAATATATATATATATATATATATATATATATATATATATATATATTTGTATATGTACATATACATATATATATACATACATATATATATAATTTATTTATTTTGGTTTTTTGATGTAGGGTCTCACTCTATCCCAGGCTGACCTGGAATTCACTATGTAGTCTCAGGGTGGCCTTGAACTCACGGCGATCCACCTACCTCTGCCTCCCAAGTGCTGGGATTAAAGGCGTGCGCCACCACGCCCGGCTATTATTTACTTATTTGAGAGAGAGAGAAATAGAGAGAATAGGAGCACTAGGGCCTCCAGCCACTGCAAACAAACTCCAGACATATGCACTACCTTGTGCATCTGGCTTTATGTGGGTACTGGGGACTTGAACCTGGGTCATCAGACTTCACAAGCAAGTGCCTTTAACCGCTGAGCCATCTCTCCAGCCCTGTTAATAGATTTTTTCTTTTATTTATTTATTGAATTTATTTATTTATCAGAGATAGAGAGAGAATGACAGCTAGGGTCTCTAGCCACTGCAAGTGAATTCCAGACGCATGTGCCACCATGTACCTTTGGCTTATGTGGGAACCTGGAGAATCGAACCTGGGTCCTCAGGCTTCGCAGGCAAGCGCCTTAACCGCTAAGTCATCTCTCCAGCCCTACTTTTTTTTTTAAAATGTGCGTGTGTGTGTGTGTGTGTGTGTGTGTGTGTGAGAGAGAGAGAGAGAGAGAGAGAGAGAGAGAGAGGGAAACGAACTGGCACACCAGGGCCTCAGCCGCTGCATTCTAACTCCAGACGCTTGCGCCACCTAATGGGCATATGTGACCTTGTGCTTGCCTCACCTTTGTGCGTCTGGCTTAGATGGGATCTGGACAGAGACCGAACATGAGTCCTCAGGTTTCGCAAGCAAGCGCCTTAACCACGTCAGCCCTAATTGTAGGCTTTTATTTACACAATCAGGAAAGTGTTTTGGGAAATTCAGTATCTCCAATATTGGCTAAAGTTTAATATTTTTCACACATCTTTATGTGTATATGCCTGCTCAACAAATATTGAGTCCCTGTTTTCATACTCAGTAAGGTGTTTGGGGAGAAAAAAAAAAAAACTAGACCTCCATGAACTTTGTCTACAAAATAAGTGATCAACAAATACTAACTGACATTATGAAAACAACAAAGAGTAGCAACAGCAGCTAACCACTGTCTTTAAGACACGTTGATAATCGACTGGGAAAATAGATTTCCCGAGATGCTCTTTGCCTGGGCCACTGCGCCCGTTGACTTCTGGGATTTGTAGTCCGGAAGTGGATGGCTGATTTCTCTGAGCGCAGGCGTAGCGGTGCCCATCTCCGGAAGAACCAGCCGCTGGGTGGCTCGGAGGATGAGCCGGTGGCGGCGGCGGCTGCTGCGGCGGCGGCACTGACGGGACGACACGAGCTCTATGCCTTTCCGGCTGCTCATCTCGCTCCTGTGCGCGCTGCTGCCCCTGCACCATGGTGCGCCAGGCCCCGACGGCACCGCGCCCGACCCCGCCCACTACAGGTGAAGGGGGCCACCAGGCTCCCGCCCTTCCAAAGACCCGAGCCCTGCCTTTCTCCCCCCGACCCCCGGAACTACCTCCCCTGATGTGCTCGGAGGGGAGGGTTCCCCTGCCGCCCGGTGCTCGGTACACACCATTTGGTTGTTGGTTCCCACTTTCCTGCCCTGTATCTGGTTCCTCTCCCGCCTGGTTTTGAGTTCTGCATCTCTCCAACCCCCTTCCCCAACACCTTACTTTCTCATCCCCTTGCATCAGGGAGCGAGTCAAGGCCATGTTCTACCACGCCTACGACAGTTACCTGGAAAATGCCTTTCCCTACGACGAGCTGAGACCTCTCACCTGTGACGGGCACGACACCTGGGGCAGGTTAGTGCAAAGCCAAGGGCCCAAGGGAGTGGGCAGCCTGGGTCATAGGCGACGGGTCCACTGGTGTCGGCGGCATCTTGGCCTCCTCTTGCTCCTACAAAGTTTCCTCTTGGCCTGGACGGATTCCACCGCCCTCCTCACCACCAATTCAAACCAGCACCCTTGGGAGCCCCGCAGCTTTTGCAGTACAAAAAATGTTTTGGGCTATCCTGGCAGGCAAGACCTTTGGGTTCACCCCTGGGGCCTTGGGACAATTTCTGAAGTCAAAAACACGTTCCCCATTAGCTCATCACAGTTTTGTGTCATTTATAGCTCACCTCCATATGTCACCTCCCGAGCACAGCATAACCACTCACTGCTCCTTCAAGTCACTCTTATTTTATTTATTTATTTGAGAAAGAGAAAGAAATAAGTAAAGAGAGAACAGGGGCATCAGGGCCCCCAGCCACTGCAAGGAACTCCAGATGCATATGCCACTTTGTACATCTGGCTTACAGGGATCCTGGGGAATCGAACCTAGGTCTTTTGGCTTTGCGGGCAAGAGCCTTAACTGCTAAGCATCTCTCCAGCCTCAAGTCACTCTTAAAAGTCACCTGTGTTTTCTTTTTTGTTGTTTCTCGATCTAGCCCAGGCTGACTTGGAATTCACTATGTAGTCTTAGGCTGGCCCTGAACTTACAGAGATCCTCCTACCTCTGCCTCCTGAGTGCTGAGATTAAAGGCGTGTGCCAACACGCCCATTAGAATAAAAGTGCTGGAGAGCTGCAATTCTCTAACTTTCTTCTTTATAAAATATATATATATATATATATATATATATATATATATATTTAAATTACATATATATAATTATATTTTTTTATTTGAAGGAGAGAGAGAGAAAGAGGCAGATAGAGAGAATGAGTGCACCCAGGCCTCCAGCCACAGCAGATGAACTCCAGATGCATGCATCACCTTGTGCATCTGGCTTATGTGGGTCCTGAGAATAGAACCTGGGTTCTTTAGCTTTGCAGGCAAGCACTTTAACTGCTGAGCCATCTCTCCAGCCCTCTGGCTTACTTCTTGCTAAGTGGAGAAACATTGCTTTAGCTGAAGCTGAGAGGGTTAAATAATAGGTTAAGCATTTTAATATGTCCTCTCATTTAATTCTTCCAACACTCTTGGGAGTTAGGTCCTCTTATTCCTGTTTGGTTTTGTTTTTATTTTCATTTATTTATTCTCAACATTTCAGAGAGAGAGAGAGAGAGAATGGGCAAGCCAGGGCCTCCAACCACTATAAACGAACTCGAACTCCAGGTGCTTGCACCACCTTGTGCACCTGACTTACATGGGAACTAGAGAATTTGACCTGGGTCCTTTGGCTTTGCAGGCAAATGCCTTAACTGCTAAGCCATCTCTCCAGCCCCCACCCCCTTTTTTTTTTTTTGAAACTGGGTATCATTGAGCCCAGGCTGGCCTCAAACTTGTTACGTAGTCAAGGATGACCTTGAATTCCTGATATTTTTGCTTCTACCTCCCAAGTGTGCCACTACACCTGGCTTATTTTCTGTTTTACAAATCTTTATAAATGATAGCATGTTCCAGCCAATGCAAACAAACTCCAGATACATATAGCATTTTGTGCATCTGGCTTTACGTGGGTACTGGGAATTGAACCCAGGTCATTAGGTATTTCAGGCAAGCGCCTTATCCACTGTGGCTCTTTAAAAATATTTTATTTATTTTGTTTTGTTTTGTTTTTTAGAGGTAGGGTTTCAATCTAGCTCAGGCTGACCTGGAATTCACTATGCAGTCTCAGGGTGGCCTCGAGCTAATGGCGATCCTCCTTCTTCTGCCCTCTGAGTGCTAGGATTAAAGGCGTGCGCCACCACGCCTGGCTAAAAAGTATTTATTTAGTTTTTCAAGGTAGGGTCTCACTTTAGTTCAGGCTGACCTTGAATTCACTATGTAGTAGTCTCAGGGTAGCCTTGAACTCACAGCGATCCTCCTCCTCTGCCTCCCTAATGCTGGGATTAAAGGAGTGTGCCACCACACCTGGCCTTAAATATTTTTGTTTATTAAGAGAGAGGGCTGGAGAGATTGCTTAGTGTTTAAGGTGCTTGCCTGAAAAGCCAAAGGATCTCGGTTCGATTCCTCAGTACCCATGTCAGCCAGATGCACAAGCTGTCGCATGCTTCTGGAGTTCATTTGTAGTGGCTGGAAGCCCTGGTGTGCCCATTCTCTCTCTCTCTCTCTCACTCTACCTCTTTTCTGCTCTCAAATCAATAAATATAAATGAAATATTTTTTTAATTTTTTTGTTTGTGCATCTGGCTAACGTGGGTCCTGGGGAATCCAGCCTTGAACCAGGGTCCTTAGGCTTTACAGGCAAGCGCTTAACCACTAAGCCATCTCTCCAGCCCAAATAAAATATTTTTTTTAATTTTTTCTTCATTTTTTATTTATTTATTTGAGAGCGACAGACACAGAGAAAGAGGCAGATAGAGAGGGAATGGGCGCACCAGGGCTTCCAGCCACTGCAAACGGAAGTCCAGATGCGTGCGCCCCCTTGTGCATCTGGCTAACATGGGTCCTGGGGAATCGAGCCTCGAACCGGGGTCCTTAGGCTTCACAGGCAAGCGCTTAACCACTAAGTCATCTCTCCAGCCCAAATAAAATATTTTTAAAAAGAGAGATAATGGGTGCAGCAGGGCCTGTAGCCACTGCAGATAACTCCAGGGGCATGTGCCACCATGTGCATCTGCTTACATGGCTACTGGTGTATCAAATCTGTGCCCTTAGGCTTCGCAGGCCATTGCCTTAACTGCTAAGCCATCTTTCCTGTGGCTCTCTCCCTCTAGCTCAGGCCGACCTGGAATTCACTGTGTAGTCTCAGGGTAGCCTCGAACTCACAGTGGTCCTTCTACCTCCGCCTCCTGAGTATGGGATTAAAGGTATGCGCGCCACTGCACCTGGCTAGCTTCTGGCTTTTTTTTTTTCCTCCTCAAGATAGGGTCTCGCTGTAGCTCAGGCTGATCTAGAATTCACTTTGTAGTCTCAGGGTGGCCTCAAACTCATGGCAGACCTTCTACCTCTGCCTCCCAAGTGCTGGGATTAAAGGCGTGTGCCACCACGCTCAGCTGCTGCTGACTTTTTGTATGGTATCTGCAGTTCAAATTCAGGCTTGAATGACGGGTGCTTAATCCACAGATCCATCTCTCCAGCCCGTTAAACATTTTTTAAAATAACTTCATAAGTTTACAGTTTATACCATAGTCTGGTTTCATCATTCTTCGACTGGCAGGCCATGGATTCTTTCTAGCCTTTTGCTGTTATAAGCAATACTGCCGTGAGCATTGTAAGCAGCTATGCACTGTAAAGTAAATTCCTAGATAAGAAACTGTTGTAAAGCCAGTTCTCTTAGCTGCAATCTTATACTGCCTCCCCATGGCAGAGAAGAATACCAGGAAATACAGGTGATATGTTAATTACAGTTAGGTATACGTCAGCCCACCCTGCCAGGTTTGTGAAGGCAAACAAAGGGCCTTCTCGTTTTTCCCTGGTTTCTCTTTTATAACTATTAAGTGGGATAGGCAGAGGCACTGTGTCTCAGTTTTGGGAGGATCTGATCTGGAGCATGTATGTTGGACGTTTGGTTTTCTTCCTAAGCAGCTGGGGTTTCTGTCCTTTTACAGCTTTTCTCTGACACTGATTGATGCTCTGGACACTTTGCTGGTAAGTATCTCATCCATTCCTTTTCCTCTCCATCCCTGCATAGTCAATATCCTTTCTGGTTTGATAGCTTGACTGTGGGTAAAATGTGAATTCCTGTCCTAGGCCTTTCACCTCATAATTCTGAGCCACCAGGCTCTGGATACCTAGCTTCATAGCAGAGGATGATGAGGTACAACTTACTTAGGTTCATTCATTTTAGCACACATTTCCAGAGGAACTCTGATGAGTTTACATCACTCTGTGAAGGCTACAGACTTTGATATCCTCTTCAGAAGTTTATATTGTAGTAGCCATGTATAATGATAATAAGATAATAACAGAAACTAGTTACCATGCCAAGTACTGTATGGCCTGTACTAAAGGCTTCCTCTAGCTTTTGGCTAACGTGGATCCTGGTGAATCGAACCAGAGTCCTTTGGCTTTGCAAGGAAGCGCCTTAAACATTATGGCTTGAATTTTTTTGTTAATATTTTATTTTTATTTATTTATTTGACAGAGAAAGAGGGAGAGAGAAAGAGAGTGGGTGCACCAGGGCCTTCAGCCACTGTCAACGAACTCCAGACGCATGCGTCCTCTTGTGCATCTGGCTAACATGGGCCCTGGGGAATCTAACCGGGTCCTTTGGCTTTGCAGGCAAATGCCTTAACTGCTAAGTCATCCCTCCAGCCCAATTTTTTGTTTTGTTTTGTTTTGTTTTGTTTTTCGAGGTAGGGTCTCACTCTGGCCCAGGCTGACCTGGACTTCACTATGTAGTCTCAGGGTGGCCTCCAACTCACAGCGATCCTCCTACCCCTGCCTCCTGAGTGCTGGAATTAAAGGTGTGCGCCACCATGCCCAGCTGAATTTTTTTAATGTTAATCTGTATGTGCTTATACATATTTAGTGATGGCCAGCTATGTACCCAACACAGTGCTAAACTGTGGAGCTGTAATGGTGAGGTTAAAGACAGATGACTCCTGCTTACTTGGAGTTTGTGCTATTAACAAGGGAAAGAAACACAGACTCAAAGCATAACCTTAAAGCATGCATAATTACGAATTCAGGTGAATGCTCTGTAGGAAAGAGTATAGTTTGGTGTGTGATCCTAACAAAAAGAGACTCGGAACTGAACTGAGGAGGTTGGGAGAACTTCCCCGGAGCAGTGAAATGAAACTTGAGTTAGAATCTGAAGGAGAGGCAGGTGTCGACTGGAAAATGAAGGACAAAGAGTGTTCTAGACAGAACAGTCTTGTGGCAAGCGAGATTGGCTAGTGTCATGAACTGACGGAGGACAGTGTGGTAGGGGAGTAGAGGAGGAGGAGGGAACAACGTGAAGTTGGAGGGACAGGTGGAGGCCAGGTGCTGCAAGTTCTCTCGTGTTAAGATTTTGCTCGTTAATGTGAGAGTAATGGACAGCCCTTGCAGTGTCTCTAATAGAAGGCAGGAAATGATGAGACTTCTGTTTGAGATCACTGGTGCAATGTGAAGAAAGATTTGTGTCATCATTCAACAAACATTTGTGGAGTAATTGCTTCCTGGCACTCTGGGGAAATACAGGAATGAGTGTGGCTACTGCCAATACAAAGATTTTTCCTTGCGCTCCCTTGCACACATACTAAAGATTTTCCTTAATGTGGAAAGAAATGGATGCCCTAAGAGGCATTGGACCTTTTTTGTTGTTTGTTGGTTGGGTTTTTGTTTTGTTTTGTTTTGTTTTTGTTTTTTTTTTAGTGGTAGGGTCTCACTCTAGCCCAGCTGACCTGGAATTCACTTTGTAGTCTCAGGCTGGCCTTGAAGTCATGGGGATCCTCCTACCTCTGCCTCCCCAGTGCTGGGGTTAAAGGTGTGCACCACCATGCCTGGCTTTTCTTCCACCTTTTTTGTTTTCTTTGCTGCTATGTTCCCACACTCTCCTAGATGATGGGTAACCAACTGGCACTCCTCTTAAGAAACTCTCTGTGGAAAGAATCTTACTTTTTTTTTTTTTTTTTTTTTTTGGTTTTTCGAGGTAGGGTCTCACTGTAGCTCAGACTGACCTGGAACTCACTATGTAGTCTCAGGGTAGCCTCGAACTCTCGGCGATCCTCCTACCTCTACCTCCAAGTGCTGGGATTAAAGGTATGCACCACGACACCCAGCTTCAAACTTTTTAAAAATATATTTGTATTTTATTTAATTTATTTGCACAGAAAGAGAAAGAGGCAGATAGAGAAAGAGAAAATGGGCTCATGAGGGCCTCTAGCCACTTCAAATGAACTCAGGACACTTGTGTCCCCTCCTTGTGCATCAGGCTTATGGGGGTACTAGGGACTCAAACCTGGGTCCTTAGGTTTTGCAGGCAAGCACCTTAACTGCTAAGCCATATCTTCAGCCCCAAACACACTTTTTCTGTGCATTCCAGGGAGTAATTCTTAATTGATCTGGCTTGGATCAACACATTTTTCTAAACCAGTCTCTTGGGCAAGGAAAATAGTATTGTGGCCAGTCCATGTCAGGTTCCCACAAGTTCCTACCCCACAGCTGGGGACTTGGGGTCAGCCTCTCCCCAGTCTCAGGAGTGACTGTGGGAGAAGGATGATGCTTCAAGGGAAATCTGTATTTCTATTAGTAGAAAAGACTTGTTACTAATACTGTATAACAAGCCCCGGTGTCATGGTGCACAGCTGTAATCCCAGCACTCTGAGGTGGAGGTAGGAGGATCAGGAATTTAAGGCCATCCTCAGCTACATAACAAGTTCAAAGCTGGCCTGAGCTATGTAATATCCTGTCTTAAAAAAAAAAAAAATGGGAGGGCTGGAGGGATGGCTTGAAGGTTAAGGTGCTTGCCTACAAAGTCAAAGGACCCAGGTTCAGCTCCCCAGGACCCACGTAAGCCAGATGCACAAGGTGGCACATGCATCTGGAGTTCGTTTGCAGTGGCTGAAGGCCCTGGCATGCCCATTCTCTCTGCCTGTCTCTCTCTTTCTCTCTCAAACAAATAAAAACTAAAATTAAAAACAAAACAAATGGGAGCCAGGCATGGTGGTGCATGCCTTTAATCCCAGCACTGAGTAGAGGTAGGAGGATCATTATGAATTTGAGACCACCCTGACACTACATAGTGAATTCCAGGTCAAGCTTGGGCTAGAGAGAGACCCTACTGTGAAAAACAAAAAAAGCCAGTTGTGGTGGCACATACCTTTAATCCTAGCACTCGGGAGGCAGAGGTAAGAGAATCACCGTGAGTTCAAAGCCACCCTGAGACTACATAGTGAATTTCAGGTCAGCCTGAGCTAGAGTGAGACCAAACTTCGAATAACAAAATAAAAAGATGGGGCTTGGAAGATGGCTCAGTCAAGAGCACTTGCTATGCAAGGGTGAAAACCAGAGTTTGAATCCTCTGTACTCTTGTAATTGCAGTCAGGCATGAGGTCTGCCTATAATTCCAGCACTTAGGAGGTGGAGCCAGGGGATCCCCCAGGGCAGACTCTCTGGATAGACTGGATGGATCAGTAAGCTGTGAGTTCAAGCAAGAGACTCTGTCTCAGTAAATAAGATGGAGAGCAACTGAGGAATACACCTGATGTCGAACTCCAGCCTCCACATCTGCACACACGTGCACATATAGCACAAGCACACGTGTACCAACATGAACACACACAGGCAAAAATACACATATGCACAGACGTTGCATTTGGCTGATAGCTTAGTTTCCTGCTCATTTGTTTGTTCTATTTGAGAGAGAGGATGAATATGGATAAATAAATGAATGAATGTATTGGCATGCTGCAAACAAAACTCCAGATACATGCATAACCTTGTGCACCTGGCTCTGTGTGGGTACTGGGGAATTGAACCCAGTTCATCAGGCTTTGCAAGCAAGCACCTTTTTTTTTTTTTAAGATGTTTATTTATTTATTAGAGACAGAGCAAGCGAGAGAGAATGGGCATGCCAGAGCCTCTAGCCACTGCAGACGAACTCCAGATGCATGTGCCACCATGTGCATCTGCCTTATGTGGGACCTGGAGAATTGAACTGGGGTCCTTAGGCTTTGTAGGCAAGTGCCTTAACCACTAAGCCATCACTCCAGCCCAACAAGCAAGCAGCACCTTTTAACCACTGAGCCATCTCCCCATTAGTCAATAGTTTAAACAGTAAAAGTAAAAGAAAGTCTTTAATCCCAGCACTTGAGAGGCAGAGGAAGGAGGATAGCTGTGAGTTTGCGGCCAGCCTGAAATCACATAGTGAATTCCAGGTCTGAAAGGAAGGAAGGGAGGGAGAGAGAAAAAGAAGGGGGAAAGAAGGGAAGGAAAAAGAAAAGGAAGGGAAGAGAAAGAAAGAAGGGAGAGAGGGAGGGAGGGAGGGGAGGGGAGGGGAAGGAAAGGAAGGGAAGGGAGGAAAGAAACGGGGAGGGAGGGAGGAATAGGAAGAAAGGATAGGAAGGAAAGAAAGAAGGGAGGAAGGAAAGATGGAAGGAAGGAAAATTTCCACCAACAAGTCAGCTATCCAACTATGCCATCAGTGACCTAAGCTCTTTTTAGCTTTCTGGTCCATCCTTAGCGTAGTGACATTCATTCTCATGTTCCATACCTCATGGTGGAACATAACTACCACAGCTGCAGAAATTTGGGGTCTGTTTTCAAGGCAGAAAGGCAGAGGTAGAGGGAGAAAGATAACATCTGAGTTCTCAGCCTCTATGCAGGTCTTGGGGTGAAGAAGGTTGGGAAGCAACCTGTAGTATTTTCCATGAGGTTGAAAGTGCAAGGTTACAAACAACTGATACCCACTTGTGATGTTGAACTAAGACTTCCTCGTGGAGCCTGCATTGTTCAGTCAGATCCTCTGAAATGGATCCCTAAAAAATTGCTTAACCAGTATTTTGATACTGGGCTTCAGGGAGGTTACTAGGCTCAGTGTTTTTGTTTTGTACCTGTGACCAAATTTAGGACAGAAATCAGAGGTTTTAATTGAATAAGCGAGGGTCACACCAGCATGAGATCCCACACTCGAAACCCACCACCTGTAGAGCTGCCATGCGTGAGAGAACCATGCAGTCAGGTTTCTGTTTCCTTCCAGATTCTGGGGAATGTGTCCGAATTTCAAAGAGTGGTGGAAGTGCTCCAAGACAACGTGGACTTCGACATTGATGTCAATGCCTCTGTATTTGAAACCAACATCCGAGGTAAGGGCTTCCTTCTAAGAGCTTTGGGAGAGAAGAGTGTGGAATTGTCTCTAAACACCAGGATGGATAGGCTCTTCAGGACCCGCCCTTTTAGGGCACTTGGTCCAAACCAGTGATTGACAGAGCACTGCAATTCTGAAGTGTGGGAGAGAGGACTCGGGATCCCTCATCAGTTTCACATGAAAGTGAGCAAGGGACAAAGAAAAGACTGGAAGGAAATGTGCCAGAATGACTTACATGAATAACATTTATTTGGTGTTATGAACAAGAATGATATCATTCCTACCTTCTTGGATTTGATTATCTATCCAGTAGAACTTTTTTTTAATATGTATGTTTTTAAATTTTATTTATTTGTGTATTTATTTATTTGAGAAAGAGAAAGAGAGAATGGGCATGCCAGGGCCTCTAGCCACTACAAATGAACTCCAGGTGCATGTGCCCCCTTGTGCATCTGGCTTACGTGGGTCCTGGGGAATCGAACTGGGGGTCCTTAGGCTTCTCAGGCAAATGCTTTAACCACTAAGCCATTTCCCCAGCCCCCCACTAGAACTTTCTGTGATGATGGACTTTTGATTTTATTTTACATTTTTATTTACCCATTTGAGAGAGAGAGACAGAAAGAGCCAAACAGAAAGAGTGAGTATGGGTGCACCAGGGCCTCTTGCCCCTGCAAACAAACTTTTACATATGTGCCACTTTGTGCATCTGGCCTTACGTGGGTACTGGAGAATCCAAGCCAGACCATCAGGCTGTGAAGCAAGCACCTTCAACTGCTGAGCCAACTCTGCAGCCCTGATTTGGGTTTTTTGTTTTTGTTTTTGTTTTTTTTTTTGAGACATATTCTTACACCATTGTTCAAGCTTCCTGGAGCTTAGTAAGTAACCTGGCTGGCGTCAAACTTGGGTGCTTCGGCCTGCTGAATTCTGGGATCACATATGTGCCACCATGCCTGGCTCCCCTTTTCCTTTTACTAACTGAGAGATCAGGTTTGGCGTCTTATAGTTTTTGTATCAAATGTAGCAAATATAATGTATCAAAAATCTAAATTTGGGCTGGAGAGATGGCTTAATGGTTAAGGCATTTGCCTGTGAAGCCTAAGAACCCAGGTTCAATACCCCAGTGCCCATGTAAGCCAAGTGCACAAGGTGGTGCATGCATCTGGAGTTCGTTTGCAGTGTCTAGAGGCTCTGGCATGCCCATTCTCTCTCTACCTGCCTCTTTGTCCCTCTCTCCCGCTCTCTCAAATAATAAATAAGATAAAATAAGTATTTCTTAACAATCTAAATTTACCTGGGTGTGGTGGTGCATGCCTTTCCAGCACTCAGGGGGCAGAGGTAGGAGGATCTCTGTGAGTTTGAGGCCACCCTGAGACTATACAGTTAATTCTAGGCCAGACTGGGGTAGAGCAAAGCCCTATCTCAAAAAAAAAAAAAAAAAAACCTAAACTTAATGAAAATCCTTATTCACTTCCTGAATAATACAAACCCTGTTCTACTGAAGCGGGATGTAAGTTCAGGAATAGAGTCCTTGAACCTGGAGGTTCAGGAGTGATGAAGGCAGCTAAGAGAGCTTACCCTCCTGTTGTTCCCCTTATTTATGCTTTTTTGAGGTAGGGTCTCACTCTAGCCCAGGCTGACCTGGAATTCACTCTGTAGTCTCAGGGTAGCCTCAAACTCACAATGATCCTACCCTTAGCCTCCATGTGCTGGGGTTAAAGGTATGCACCACCACCACTCTGGGCCCTGTTTTTTATTTTTTTATTTTAGAAAGAGAGAGAGAGAATTGGTATGCCAAGGCCTCAGCCACTGCAATCAAACGCCAGACACCTGTGCCACCTAGTGGGCATGTATGACCTTGCACTTGCCTCACCTTGTGCGTCTGGCTTATGTGGGATCTGGAGAGTCGAACATGGGTCCTTAGTTTTCACAGGCAAGCACCTTAACTGCTAAGCCATCTCTCCAGCCCTTTATTTTTATTTTTTTTATGAGAGAGAGAACATGGGGGGGGAGGGGGATTGGTGCACCAGGGCCTCTAAGCCACCTTGTGCACATGTGTGTGTGCGTCTGGAGTTCATTTGCAGTGGCTAGAAGCCCTGGCCTGCCCATATTCTCCCTCTGTCTCTGTCTGTCTGTCTGTCTGTCTCTCTCTCTAATAAATCAAAATAAAATATTTTTAAATTTTATTTATAAAAAGCAAATAGAGAATGTGTGTGCCAGGACCTTCAGCCACTGCAAACAAACTCCAGATGCATGTGACACCATGTGCATCTGGCTTATGTGGGTTCTGGGGAATCAAACCTGTGTCCTTAAGCTTCACAGACAAGCACCTTAACTGCTAAGCCATCTCTCCACCCCCCCCCATTTCTGTGTTTTACTTTCAGGGTCCTAGTCACCCTAACTGCATAACAAAGCTACCTAGCTCCCTCTCACTGCTGTCACTTCTGTTGCTATTACTTGAAATGCTTTTTTGTTTTTGTGATCTTAATTAATTATTTATTTATTTACTTATTTATTTTCACTCTATGCTCATTTCCTAGTGTTTATCTGTAGTATTCTTCAAGGCCTGATTGAATATGAATTTAATCCATTTTTGGTGATTTTTGCCATGTGACTTAAGGCACTATCTACCAAAATTCACTTTATGTTGGAGATGGGGCTCAGTGCCTAACATAAATAAGGCCCTAGGCTCCCCAGCACTGCCAAAAAAATAAAAAAAAAAAAGTTCAGACTCCTACAAAACCCCACTTTATACTGAAGGTTTGAGGTTCCCTAGCCCATCAGTTCATAGGAATTCAGAGTGTAAAACTGTTTCAGGTTGTAGTTACTAATTCTACTAATTCTCAAGAGTATTTTGCATTTGTTTTGCTTTTTTTTTTTTTCCTCTCCTTCCTTTTACTTGGCACTAAGATTTGAGGCATTTAATTTTTCACTAGCAGAGGTATGTAAGGCCTTTTTTTTTTTTTTCCGAGGTAGCATCTCACTCTAGCTCAGGCTGACCTGGAATTCACTATGTAGACTTAGGGTGGCCTTGAACTCATGAAGATCCTTCTACCTCTGCCTCCAGAGTGCTGGGATTAAAGGCGTGCTCCACCATGCCTGGCTTACTTTTAATTTTAGATTTAATTCTAGGTTTAATTAATATAGAGCATATAATTCTCTCAGGTCTCAAGCTTATGCAGGAGCCTTTTATCAGTTTCCCTATTTATTTATTTATTTGAGAGAGAGAAAAAGGGCTGGAGAGATGGCTTAGCGGTTAAGTGCTTGCCTGTGAAGCCTAAGGACCCCGGTTCGAGGCTCAATTCCCCAGGACCCACGTTAGCCAGATGTACAAGGGGGTGCATGCGTCTGGAGTTCATTTGCAGTGGCTGAAGGCCCTGGCACGCCCATTCTCTCTCTCCCTCTCTCTCTCACTCACTCTCAAATAAATAAATAAAAATGAACAAAAAAATTTTTTAAAAAAAAGAGAGAGGAAAATAGGCAGATAGAGAGGGAGAGAATGGGTGCACCAGGTCCTTCAGCCTCTGCAAATGAACTCCACATGCATATGCAACTTTGTGCATCTGGCTTACGTGGGTCCTGGGAAATCAAACCTGTGTCCTTTGACTTTGCATGCATGCACCTTAACCGCTAAGCTATTTCTGTAGCCCTAGTTTCTCTATTTTGGCCCAGACCTGTCTTTGTTTCTGTTCTTCAGCCAGAAGGAGGGGAAAACTGAAACTCAGGGTCACCAGTAATTTTTAGTAGTGAGCTCTTCCTGATATCTAGTTAGCCTTCTTTCCAGTCACAGAATCTATATGTCTTTTTATGTCAGAAAAATTGCATGGCCAATGAAAATAGATAATAGAGGTGAATGGCAACTGTTTTCTTATCCTCTGAAGTCTGACAGATGACTGGGAAAAAGTGACAAAGTGGAATGAATGAGCATGGGCTTTGGCATCAGACAGGCTCGGCCCTACGACCTACTAGATAGGTGAGCCAGGGCAAGTCACTCTGCTTCCCTGGCCTTGAAGTCTTCATCTGAAGCACTGGCAAGCAGCGCCCAGTGCTGGGTCTATACTGTGGACTTTAGTCAGTAACCACTGCTTCTCTGACCCACCAAGGGGAAAAAAACTTCTCTAACACTGGATAACCATGTGGAATTTGAAAAATATATCTTATTATCTATTTATTTGAGATAGAAAAAGAGAGAGGGCTAGATAGAGAGAGTGGGTATGCCAGGGCCTCTAGCCACTGCAAACGAACTGCATATGTAAGTGCCACCTTGAGCATCCGGCTTTACGTGGGTATTAGAGAATCGAACCTGGATTCTTTGGCCATGCTGGCAAGTGCCTTAGCCACTAAACCATCTCTTCAGCCCAGGGATGACTTTTGGTTTGTTTTTTGAGATAGGGTCTTGTCCAAGCTGGCCTTGAACTCACGCTTCTGCTGCCACCGCCCTTGCTGGGATTAGTGGTACGTGCCATCAGGCCTGGCTGGGGTGCTTCTTTCACTGACTCCTTTCTCGCGAGCCACCCCAACGGACTGGTTAGTGTGATTTCCACAAGGGAAAGACTGACTCTTGTGCTTTGTGCCATCTGCAGTGGTAGGAGGACTCCTGTCTGCTCATCTGCTGTCAAAGAAGGCTGGGGTGGAAGTGGAGGCGGGATGGCCCTGCTCTGGGCCTCTCCTGCGGATGGCCGAGGAGGCAGCCCGAAAACTCCTCCCAGGTAAGACCCACACAGAGACAGGGGAAACACAAAGTTCAGTAGGTTCCCTTCCCCTCCACACACTCACTCATTCTCTCTCTTTCTTTCTTTCCTTCTTTCTTTCTTGTTCCCCTTAGTTCTTTTTTAGAGACAGAGTCTTGCTGGCCTAGAATGCACTATGTAGACCAGACTAGCCTGGACCTTGGGGCAGTCTTCCTGTCTCTCCCTCCTGAGACCCCCATACATAGCTTTGATCCTATTTCTCTCATTAGAGATAAAAACGGTCATGCTGTATTTTTCCTGATTTTTAAAAATATTTTATTGTATTTATTTATTTATTTGACGGGAGGGGGGGTAGAATGGGCTTACCAGGGCCTCCGGCCATTGCAAAAGAACTCCAGACGTGTGCGCCCCCTTGTGCATCTGGCTAACGTGGGTCCTGGGGAATTGAACCTGGGTCCCTTTGGCTTTGCAGGCAAACACCTTAACCACTAAGCCATCTCTTCAGCCCTGGTTTTTTTTTTTTTAACTCAAACCTGTATTTCTAGCCCTACACATTCACCATAGAAATGGTGAGAATAATCCTGGGCATTTTAAGATCTTGCTAGGGTGCTGGCCCAGGCTGGGCGAGCTGACCACACTGTTTGCAGGCCTAGGCTAAAGGCCAGTCTTGCCGGTACATGGTCCTTGCGTTTGTTTTGACTAAGCCTTGTTGCCGCCTCCCAGGCCTGTGGTGCTGGAATGACAGGCCCCGGGGAAAGCTTCAGTGTGCGCATTACGAGCTGCACGTTCTAGACTTGCCTCTGCCAGCTAGCCTCTTCTCTTGATCAAGTCGCTCTCCTGCTCCACGCTTCAGTTTTCCTATTGGTCATAATTCCTGCCTCCCTACTAGACTGGGTTTGGGGAGACTGAAGAGGTCAGACGGGAGAGAGTGTTTGGATGCTCTCAGACGAGCGGGATTGGTTTTGTGGCTAAGCCGTGTCTGGGGCTACAAGCCAAGCCTCGGTGTTTTTGTCCAATGGGGCACTCAGTGCTGGGCTCAGCAGCATCAACTGAACACTGTGTTCCCTTCAGGGTGTGGTAGCGGCCTAAGGCTGCTCACACCCAAACACGTCACAGTGCTTTCTACCAGCCCTTTGGCCACCTCACTTGTTTCTCTCTTCCATGCAACATTCGTCTCTCATCCGTAAGGGCACTAGGTTCAGGACTCACTCATGGGCCGTGGCTCATAGCCCCATGTCTTCTCGCAAACATCACGTTTGTGTCATTCATCCCTAGGGAAGGAGCCTTGCTGCTCTTTCTCATTTTTGTTTGTTTTTTGTTTTTCGAAGTAGGGTCTCACTCTAATCCAGGCTGAATATGTAGTCTCAGGGTGGCCTTGAACTCATGGTGATCCTCCGACCTCTGCCTCCCAAGTGCTGGGATTAAAGGCATGTGCCACCAAGCCCGGCAATTAATTTTTTTTTCTTTTTTTTTTTACAGGCTGGAGAGATGGCTTAGCGATTAAGGCACTTGCCTGTGATGCCTAAGGACCCAGGTTTGATTTCCCAGGACCCATGTAAGCCAGATGCACAAAGTGGTGCATGTGTCTGGAGTTCATTTGCAGTGGCTAGAGGCCCTAGTGTGCCCATTCTCTCCCTCTCTCTCCCCCTCCCTCTCTCTCTGCATCTTTCTCAAATAAATAAATTAATAAAATTAAAAATAAACCAAAAAATTTTTTTTTCTCTACGTGGAGAAATGTACATACTCTAAAGTGCATGTTGAGAAACTATCACACAGGCACTAGTATAGGCATCTCCCCTATAGGTTAAGAAATAAGAATCTTCCAGGTGTGGTGGCACACACCTTTAATCACAGCACTCAGGAGGCAGAAGGGGGAGGATTACTGTGAGTTCAAGGTCAGCCTGGGCTAGAGTGAGACCCTACCTCAACCCCCCCCCAAAAAAAAAGAATCTCACAACCCATACTTTTACTATTTCCTGCCTTTCCCCAGAATATTCCTTTAAGCCCTTTTTAGTTGTGACCTGTGCCTGCCAGAGAGCAAGTTTCATGTCAATAACAGGCAAAATTTCTGAGCCTTGTAGCTCTTGGTAGTTTTTTTGACAGCTTTGTTTCCAATTTGGTAACGCATAGACAGACTGCTGTGCAATTGTGTGACCTTTGGCCTAGAGAGGAAATCTCCTCCTCAGGGCGCAGTGTCAGGTTTTCGCCTTGAATCAGAAGGCACAGGGTGGCTTGGGCTTAGGGGGTGGAGTCAAGATAGGCCTGTCCAGCCCTGCTCACTTTGACTCCCCTGGGTGACCTTTGACTGAGTCACTTCTTTACAGGCATGATTTTCCCTACCTGTAAATTAGGGACTGTACTAGTTTCACTGGTTTAGTGGTTTAATATGTTTTATTTTAAAAATAAGTTTGTTCCCAAATTATTTTTATCAGGGATCTCAAACCACCTCCTCTACCAGTCTGTTTCATTTGGTTAGAGTAGTGGTTTTTGGGGAGTGGGGTGGGGATTGTGTTTTTTCAAATATTTCACTTATTTGTTTGAGAGAGAAAAATAAGCAGGTAGAGAGACAGAAATAGAGAATGGGTGTGCCAGAGCCTCCAGCTACTGCAGACACATGCGGCCCCTTGTGCATCTGGTTTATGTGGGTCCTGAGGAATCAAACCTTGGTCCTTTGGCTTTGTAGGCAAGTGCCTTAACCGCTAAACCATCTCTCCAGACCCTTGGATTTTTTTTTTTTTTTTTTTTTTTTAGAGGTAGGGTCTGTCTTGCTCTAGCCCAAGCTGACCTGGAATTCACTAAGTAGTCTCAGGCTGGCCTCAGAGGTCCTCCTACTACCTCTCTGCCCCCTGAGCGCTGAGATTAAAGGCATTTGTGCCACCACACCCAGCCAGAGTGGTGTTTTTCTTTTTAAATTAATTTATTTACTTATTTGCAAACAGAGGGAAGAAAGATAGAATGGGTGCACTAGGGCCTCCAGCCACTGCAAACAAACTCCAGACACATGTGCTACTTTTTAAATCTGGCATTACATAGGTGCTGGGGAGTCACTCTTGGCATTAGGCTTTGCAGGCAAGTGCCTTAACCGCTGAGCCATCTCTCCAGCCCTGGTGGTGGTGTGTTTTTTTTTTTAAGTCTATGAATGACTTACAAGGGCCCCCAATACTCCCTATAACTTAAACTTTGCTTGATATACTCTGTTTCCTGCCTGGCCTTGGAAAGCATAATATAAAAATAAAAGATTTAAATTTAAATTAAGCTGTAGAATGTGGCAGCCAGGAGCTTAGTTCAACTCCAGGTTCCTCATGGTGGCAGGAGCCCAGGGTCATGTAACAGTGTTTGGTGGCATCTGGGTTAGCTGGCTGTCCAGGGCCCTTCCTTGGATCAAAGCAGATTACCTAGGAGAAGGGGGTGGGGGGAGGAAGAACGAAGTGTCAAGTTCTAGACCTGTCTCCAAACTACCTCTATCTCCATCCTTCCACCTGGACTCATAAGCTTCTGATGTTTAGCCTTTCAGACCCCCACGGGCATGCCCTACGGAACGGTGAACCTGCTTCATGGTGTGAACCCAGGAGAGACCCCTGTCACCTGCACAGCAGGGATCGGGACCTTCATTGTGGAGTTCGCCACCCTGAGCAGCCTTACTGGTGACCCTGTGTTTGAAGACGTGGCCAGAGTAGCCCTGACACGCCTCTGGGAGAGCCGCTCAGATATTGGGCTGGTAGGTCAGCAGCTGCCCTTCCTGTGTGAGTCAAGGCTGCCACTTTGGCCCCTACTTGTGAGGCCCAGAGCTCAGAGGAACAAGTTACAGTTTAGCCAAAGGAAACTTACAGTGACTTTAGGAGTGGCCCAGGACACCAAAAGTACACTGATCCTTCCCCGTTCCCCACCCCAACACCAGTTCACACTTGGACAAAGAAGGGAAGAGCCTGAAGGCCCGTCCCTGGCGGGGATCAGGGCTGTATTAAGTTTTGACTTTCAGTCTGTCTGGCTTCTAGGAAGGAGTCATATGCTTTATGCCCCTGACCCAGTGACTAGATTATCAGCCCACCCAGCCCTTCAAAGTCTGTATTGTAAAATTGTGTTTCTTAGAACACCAGCACAAAGGTATGTTCAACATCTACTCTGCGAGAGGAAGGGGGGGGGGTGATTCCTGGACAGTTAAATTAGGGAATTCTTCCATTGGTGAGTCATGAACTTGGGCAGAATAAAAGTTATGGAATCCAATGGGAAAGTATTCTGTGTAACGTTGCTTATTATTTCCCAAGCTTATTTTATCTCAGCTTCCTTTCCCCTGCTCTATTAATACATGGAAATTTCACACATTTTGGACCAGACAATCCTCAAGGTTGGTTTGAGCTGCTGAAAGGAGTAATAAGGAAAACTAACAGTAATTGAGCCAGAGCTGTCAAGGAAATGACACTGGATTTAGTCAGAACTAGCTGTAAGCCCTTGCTTTGGCAAGTCGCGCCACTTCTCTGGTCCTCAGTTACTCCAGCATTAATGTTAATGTATTAATAGCTCCTTTGCCAAGTCACTGTGACTTCTAAAGACTGTTTAGGAATGATTTTATGTAAAGTTTGATACTAAGTCTGCTTGAAAAGTAGAGCTTGTGTGAGGAGTCTTTAAAAATCCCCCTAACAAGGGCTGGGGAGGTAGCTTAGCGATTAAGGCACTTGCCTACAAAGCCAAAGGACCCGGGTTCAATTCCCCAGGACCCACATAAGCCAGATGCACAAGGGGGCACATGCATCTGGAGTTTGTTTGTAGTGGTTGGAGACCCTGGCATGCTCACTTTCTCTCTCTCAAGTAAATAAAAGTAAAATTTTTTTAAATCCCCTAACAAGATGCCACTATGGAAACGCACAGTAACTCAGATAATCCAACAAGAGCAGATTTTTCTCTGGCCCTGAACTGTTGTGGACACTGGTGGTGCCCTGACTGTACACTGTATAGACCCTGGCTATTTCTACGCACACTGGGCTCTCTTTCAACTGCTGTCACCTGTTACCGTCCAATGGCTGTGAAGTGGGTTCTTGCTTCCGCGACCCTTTTTTTCTGGGTACCTGGAACCTTCTCTGCTTTGCCTTTGGCTGCTAGTCCCAGGACTTAATTCTACCCATGAGCACTTTTCAAGCAGTGACCAGTGCCGACGGGACTTGTGAATAAACATCCCCTCCTTCTGTCCCTGCCTTGGTGAGATCACTGTGAGGCGTATCCTCTACACTGATTTCTGGGTCCCAACAGGCTTGCGTGCCAGTGCCCCTGGCGGACGTTTACTGTCTGTCCTGCTGGGCCGCCCTGCTTCTCCACCTCACTTGCCCTTCCTTCTCTACTGCTATATTCCAAGGGCTCCTCTTCCACCTCAGCTCCTTTCAGCCTTCTTGGTGAGGAATCCAAACTAACACAGAATGGTTAACTATGCATTTTCACATGGGATCACGCACGTTCAGGGTGTTAATGGCCATAGATTTTTTTCTTTTTTCAGTCGATTATCAGCCAATTGAAATTACCAGCTTCCAGAAGGATCTAAGGTACACAAAAAGCTGGGTTTTGACACTGCAATCAGAGTGCCTTGAATCTGAGATAGTTTCTGGGAATAACAAGTTTTTATCTGTACTTGCTCTGTGCAAGACTTAAACACTCAAATCATTTTTGTCCAGTAAGACCTCATAAGCATGCATGAGATGCATCTCCATAGTACCAGTGTGCAGGCCATGGTCCAGCCTCTTTGCTTTTTTCCGTCACCTGCGTGTCTTGAAGAAGCACTGAGGCACTGTCCTGCAAGTCACCGGACAGTTTGGCTTGAGTAGCTCCTTCTTTGGCCTTGGGCCCTTCCTAAGCACTGTGTGTCTTTCTCCCAGGTTGGCAATCACATCGATGTGCTCACTGGCAAGTGGGTAGCCCAGGATGCAGGCATTGGGGCTGGTGTGGACTCCTACTTTGAGTATCTGGTGAAAGGAGCAATCCTGCTTCAGGATAAGAAGCTCATGGCCATGTTCCTAGGTAAATGGGCCGAGGGACAGAGCTTTTCCAAGACGTTTCCTGTTGATATGTGGTTGATCTGTGAACTTTCTTTTTTTTTCTTTTTTTTTCTTTTTTTCTTTTTCTTTCTTTTTTTTTTTTTTTTTCTTAGTTTTTTCGAGGTAGGGTCTCACTCTAGCTCAGGCTGACTGATTTTTGAACTTTCATTTGCTGCCAAGTACCTGTAGAATCTATTCAGAATCCTTGCATTCGGAGCCACCGTGAACTTTTTACGTGGGTACTAGGGAATCAGTCGAACCTGGGTCCTCAGGCTTCACCGGCAAACGCCTTAACCGCTAAGCCATCTCTCCAGCCCTACTTTCTCAATTTAACATATAATAGACTTGAGGCTTAAGAGGAAAAGCTTTCCCATGGAAAATGCAGAGCTGGGATTTTGACTCTAGAACCCATGCCCATTTCTAGTTTGGTTGCCTCATTGCTTCCTAGTTGGCTTGAGACTAGACTATCATATAGTATTTTAAAAATGTGAATCTAAACTGGGCGTGGTGGCGCACACCTTTAATACCAGCACTCGGGGAGGCAGAGGTAGGAGGATCCCCGTGAGTTCAAGGCCACCCTGAGACTACATAGTGAATTCTAGTAGGTCAGTCTGAGCTAGAGTGAGATCCTACCTCAAAAAAACACAACAATAATAATAATAAATAAAAATGTAAGCCGGGTGTGGTGGCGCACACTTTTAATCCCAGCACTCAGGAGGTAGAGGTAGGAGGATCACCGTGTGTTTGAGGCCACCCTGAGACTACATAGTGAATTCCAGGTCAGCCCTGGGCCAGAGTGAGACCCTACCTCAGAAAAACCAAAAAAAAAAAAAGTAAATCTTTACTTCTGTTATCAAGGCCTGCCTTTTGTCTCCCTAATCACTCATATATCCTTTATCCCATTTCTCATGATGCAGAGTATAACAAAGCCATTCGGAATTACACCCACTTCGATGACTGGTATCTCTGGGTGCAGATGTACAAGGGGACCGTGTCCATGCCAGTCTTCCAGTCCTTGGAGGCCTACTGGCCTGGTCTTCAGGTAGGAATGATCAAAGAGGGTGGTCATTTTTCTATTGCATGATGAAGCAAGCCAGCCCCTTCTGATGTGTCAAGTAAGTAACCTTAGTTGTTTGATGGAGGGAGGTTACTTTAGTTGGACCGATGGGAGAAAAACTTAGAGTAAATTGAGCAGATACATAATTCTGCCAAATCAAGTTTTCCAAGGGTAGAATTAAGGAACTGAGCTTCTGGTTTGTTGTGGAAGATGTAACGCCTGCAGTAACATGCAACGTCATTCCAGGCTGGGTAGGAACAGATGTATTATTAAATGAGTAAAGGACTGTACAGAACAGTGTGTTCAATAGGCTATTTTTAGTATAGGGAAAATCATACAATCATTTTTGCTTATGTTTACATAAACTCTAAAAAGTTATATAAGATACATAACAATGGCTATCTGTTGAGTGACTGGGACAGTCATAAGACAGCATAGACAGCCTTCCCCTGTTCTAGGGTTTTGAATAGGCTCATCAAATTAAAAGACCACTAGTAGCTATCATTGACCATGGAAGTTCATAGTCTAAACATATAATCTCATTCTTCCCAACAAAGTATGAGGTAGGTATTGAAGTTTTTTTTTTTTTTTTTTTTTTAAATGCAAGAGTGAGAGAGAGAGTGAGAGAATTGGCACACCAGAGCCTCCAGCCACTGTAATCGAACTCCAGATGCATGTGCCACCTAGTGTGGATGTGTGACCTTGCGCATTTACGTCACCTTGCATCTGGCTTACGGGGGACCTTGAGAGTCAAACATGGGTCCTTAGGCTTCACAGGCAAGTGCCTTAACCATTAAGCCATCTCTCCAGCCTGAAGCTCTTTTTTTTTAAGTTAGAGAGACTTTATTAGTTTAAGAGAAGGAAATAGGGCAGGCGTGGTGGCGCATGCCTTTAATCCCAGCACTTGGGAGGCAGAGGTAGGAGGATCACTGTGAGTTCAAGGCCACCCTGAGACCAAATAGTGAATTCTAGGTCAGCCTGGGCTAGAGTGGGATCCTACCTTGAGAAACCAAAAAAAGAGAGAGAGAGAAGGAAATAGGAGATAATGTGTAGAGCTCCTGCCTCTGAGAAGGCAGGAGGGGGGTCAAGCCCACCTAGAGACCCAAACTGAGGTCATTTGTAGGTTCTGCATGGGGGCTGAGCTAACTAGCCCTGAAGCTAAGTTTTGGGGCTCAGCTTAACCAAATACAAGCTAGGGAAGTTTACATTTACAGATAAGGCCCAGAGAAGTTAGCTGTCTGGCTCAGGTCCACTCAGTGAGTCATTGGTAGACGAAAGGCTTGAACAGCAGCTTATTTTTGCTCCCAGGGGCTTCTTTGCTTGTCTTTTCCTTGAGGTTGGTCAGTTGTGAGGTTTCGCCTGGTATCTGCCTACCAGTCCGCCGTTTCCTTTCCACAGAGCCTCATTGGGGACATTGACAATGCCATGAGGACCTTCCTCAACTACTACACTGTGTGGAAGCAGTTTGGGGGTCTGCCAGAATTCTACAACATTCCTCAGGGATACACAGTGGAGAAGCGGGAGGGCTACCCACTTCGGCCTGGTGAGCAGCCTGTGGGCTCTGGTTTCTCATACCCTAACCCCTCAGAGGCACTCCCCAAAAGGATGGATGGATTTTACACTTTTGTGTGTGTGTGTGTGTGTGTGTGTGTGTGTGTGTGTTAGAATCTCACTGTAGCGCAGGCTGACCTGGAATTCACTCTACAGTCCCAGGCTAGTCTCTCTTCTATTTTTTTTTTAATTTTTTTGTTCATTTTTTATTTATTTATTTGAGAGTGACAAAGAGAGGCAGATAGAGAGAGAGAGAGAGAGAGAGAGAGAATGTGCATGCCAGGGCCTCCAGCCACTGCAAACGAACTCCAGATGTGTGCGCCCCCTTGTGCATCTGGCTAACGTGGGTCCTGGGGAACCGAGCCTCGAGCTGGGGTCCTTAGGCTTCACAGCCAAATGCTTAACCACTAAGCCATCTCTCCAGCCCCTCTCTTCTATTTTAATGTCATCATTTCCCCCCCCCCTTCTATTATGCAGGTCTTGTGTAGGTAGCATCAGACACTGAGAGATCATGAATATCTAGGCCATTTTGTGTCTGGAAGACAGTATCATAAGCACTCCTCCCCTTCCTTTGGCTCTTACATTCTTTCTGCCACCTCTTCTGGAATGCTCCCTGAGCCCTGGAGGGTGTGATAGAGATGTCTCATTTAGTGCTGAACCACACAACTATCACTTCTCAGCACTTCCACACATTCTGAGTTACCCTCGTGGTCACTATCATCTGAAAAGAGAAGCTTCTGTAGCCAAAAGTGAGAGTATCATTAATATATGGACATAAGCATAAGTATTTAGAGGGCATTTTGGTTAGCATAATATATCCCTTTAGCCAGACAATAGTAATGGTTTTCCCCTTAGGGCTTATGACATCCCAAGCTATAGGCTTTTCTTAGGTTTTTAGTACCAGGCACAAATTCTCTCCTGTGGAACGGGCCTCAAGTCCAAGCAGAGAGCAGTTGGTTTCCCCCATAACAGACATGCCAGTATTGTACCAGTTGGCACATTTGGCCTGGCTGGCCAGCCATAAAGCTTGCAGGGTCCACTGCTGGTTAACATGTTGATTACTTTTCCCAAAGGCTTCATGCTTCATAGCTCTTTCCACAGTCATGACAGCTCAGCTCCAGTCTAATTTCTCAATGACCTGAACCAAGGCTATTTTTCTATCTTATCCAATGTCTCTGGATGATATTCCTACTAGAAATTACTTACTCTTTATTTTCAGGTATAGAAACAGGCCTAGTAGGTTAAAATGGCTTGCCCAAGACTGTTAAGTGCAGAAGATAGTACTAGATGCCAGGATTCCTAACCAAGCCCTATGTTCTCTCAAACTCAGGAAAGTGCGCAAGAAGGGACGCACTAACTAGGTGACTCCTTAGAAGCTCCTACCACCAGGATTTTTTTTTTTTTTTCAAGGTAGGGTTTTGCTCTGGCCCAGGCTGAGCTGGAACTAACTATGTAGTCTCAGGCTGGCCTCGAACTCACCAGGACCCTCCTACCTCTGCCTCCCTAGTGCTGGAATTAAAGATGTGCACCACCATGCCCAGCCAGAGTTGTTGTTTTTAAATTATTGACAACTTCCATAACTATAGATAATAAACCATAATTACCTAGCCCCCCCCCCCACCTTCAGGACTTTTAGTTGTTGTTAAGATGTGCAGGCAAACTTTCTGCCAGTGAATTTTGGAAATTATGTTTCTGTTGTATGGAACGTTAGAATTTTAGGGAGGGTCTTAGGCGTCATCTAGTCTCACTGCTTCTTCCTTTACAGGTCAGAATCATTGAAAGGCCCACACACAAGACACTGTCTTAAATTCCTTGCCAGCTTTGATGACCTCTGATTTACTACAGGGAAGTTAAAAACTGGGAGGAGAGAAAGGGAGACAGAGACAGGAAGCTTAGTCAGTACATAGTCATTCCCAGCCCAGCATAGGTTACATGGCCATTGTCTTAACTGCTTCCCACCTTGCCGCCTGAAAATAAATATATATATGCTTTATTTTGTTTTAAGGCAGGGTCTCACTATAGCCCAGGCTCAGCCTCATTCTATAGCCCCAGGCTGGCCTTGAACTCACCAAACAGCTGAGAATAGGTGTGTACTTTTCTTAGTTTTTTTTTTTTTTTTTTTTTTTTTTTTTTTTTTTTGGAGGTGCATGGGAGTGAAACCAAGGCCTTGTACATACTAGCAGGTGTTCATCTACTGAACTGCATCCCATGGTATTCCTTTTTTCATCGTTGTGGTTTTTTTTTCTAGGTACAGTTTCACTGTAGCCCAAGCTGATCTGCATCTTATTCTATAGTCCCAGGCTGATCTCAAACTCATAGCTATCCTCTTACCTCTGCCTCCCAAATGCTGGGATTAAAGGAGTACGCCAGCTTCCATGGTATTCTTATTCTCACTTACCTGCTGGAAATAGTTATTAATGCAGGCAGCCATGTGCTCTGCTAAAGTCAGGGAGGAAAAGACATTGGGAAGCACGGGCACAACTTCTGCCACCTTCTGTATCTCTGAGCCTGACTGCCTGACTGAGGGTAGGAACCTGTGTTGGTTTCTACTGAGCTTTAGGCTTTGTGTATGTTGGCTCTGAAAACCCATGCCAGGTTGGGGCCCTGTGGACTAGGTACGGAGGGGAGGAGTCTTTCACTTCCTTCTCTGAGTGGGGCCCATGCCATCTTTGTGCAACCGTTGGGTGAAAGAGTCTGCTTGGCCTTTGCAGAGCTCATCGAGAGTGCAATGTACCTCTACCGTGCCACAGGGGATCCCATCCTGTTAGAACTCGGGAGAGATGCCGTGGAGTCCATTGAGAAAATCAGCAAGGTGGAGTGCGGATTTGCAACAGTAAGTATTATAGGAGTCCAAGGCTGGCAAGGGTCTTACCCTGCCACTGAAGAGCCTATTTAAGGGTGGAGCTTCGCAGGGCTGGTATAACAGTACTAGGGGGGAACCACAGAGGTGGGAATAAGCTCATGAATACAGAAGCTAAGAGCCTTGCTGAATGTCACTTATTTAGTGGAGATGGAGCTAGAATTAGACCTCATGCCTTATCTGTCCAAATAGAATAGGATCTATAGGAGATCTGATTTCTATTTTAGAATTATCACATTGACTGTTCTGTAGAGAATGGATTAGAAGGATAAAGGGTGATAGCCAACTTAACATCCTTATAAAATCCTAGCTGGTGAGATATTTATTTAACTGAAATGGATATATAAGAAAATAATATAAGCCAGGCATGCTGGTACATGCCTATGAAGCCTAAGAACCCAGGTTTGATTCCCCAGTACCCACATAAGCCAGATGCATGAGGTGGCACATGCATCTGGAGTTTGCAGTGGCTGGAGGCCCTAGTGTGCCCATTCTCTTTCTCCCTCTCTCTGTCCTGCTTTATATGTTATGGGGTCTGGTGTTGCACAAGTAAGACCATCGACTCACAGAATGTGAGGCAAAGTTTTATTGGGTAAAAAGAAAGAAAAAGAAAAAAGCTGGTACACCAGGTCTGCATCCCTGAGTTCAGGATCTCAAGATGCAACCCTAAACTGTTTGGAGTGTCAGCTTTTATTGGAAGTAACCACATGATATTTATAGTAAAAACAGGATTGGAAGCTAAACCACAAAGTTGCATACTGTTAAAACAAGGAGGGTATTACAAGAAGTCACAAGGTTACATAGGTCACATAGGGGAAACTGAGGCAAGAAACATTCTATGCTATGTAATCACAAAGATATTTAGAAAAAAACAGGTGTGCCAGGTGTGGTGGCGCACGCCTTTAATCCCAGCACTCGGGAGGCAGAGGTAGGAGTATCGCCGTGAGTTCAAGGCCACCCTGAGACTCCATAGTGAATTCCAGGTCAGCCTGGGCTAGAGTGACACCCTACCTCGAAAAACCAAAAAAAAAAAAGAAAAAGAAAAAGAAAAAGAAAAAAGAAAAAACCAGGTGTGGTGGCGCACGCCTGTTATCCCAGCACTTGGGAGGCAGAGGTAGGAGGATCACCGTGATTTCAAGACCACCCTGAGACGACATAGTGAATTCCAGGTCAGCCTGAGCTAGAGTGAGACCCTACCTCAAAAAAAAAAAAAAAAAAAAGATATTTAGAAACAAAGAGATATAGGAAGGTCATGGTACATTGCACATTGCACAGAGGGGTCATCCCATTCCTTTCACATTCCATTTTCCATATATCTGCCTTTCTCTCAAATAAATAAATATATAAAACTTTTTTATTCATTTGACACAGAGAGAAAGAGGCAGATAGGGTATGGGCACACCAGGGCCTCTTGCCACTGTAAACAAACTGCAGACACACATGCCACTTTGTGCATCTGCCTTTACATGGGTGTTGGAGGATTGAACCTGGGCCATCAGGGTTTTCAAGCAAGTGGCTTTAACCGCTGCACCAGAGTCCAGAGAGATTTTATAAGTCAGCTTAAGCAGAGAGAAGGCAAAGGACCTGTGGAGCAGGAGAGCCTGGTGACTGCTTAGGCTTCTGTGGGAAGGGGAACTCCTTTGGGAGAAGTTAAGGAAGACCCTTGTGAGTCAGCTTTCTGGGGAGGGAGGAATGTTACATCAGGTTGTTAGGAAAGGGGAACTCATTTCCCTCTACAGGCTCAAGGACATTTCCCACTTTAAACACACACACATATGCACACAAGTGTTTACTTTGGGGTCCCTGTCACCCTTAGCCACCTAGCCAATTTGTACGTTCTACTCTTCATCATCCCCCACACCACCCCCAGCGAAAGGTAACCCTCGCTGCCGCTAGGAAATCGGGTGATGACCGATCCAGCTTCTTCGAGCTGAGAAGGTTTGTTGGGAGTGGCCGTTGGGGTACTCCTCCAGTGGGCCTATCTAAAGTACCCTGAAAGTGTGTTGGTTTTAGTGGTCAGTTGTAGTGCAAAAAAAAAAAAAAAAAAAATCTTTGGTCGAAAGCTTTGTGGAGAAAGAATAAAAGCAAGAGGAGTCAGGGAGAAGTGGGCACTGAGTAAATTGGGTCTTAGAGACGTCTTTAGTGTTCTCATTGTTGTAGACTCTCAGGCCTTGGAGGGCAATTAAGGAGACCTAGGTAGCCAGGTGTGGTGGCACACATCTTTAATCCCAGAACTCCAGAGGCAGAGGTAGGAGGATCACCATGATTTCTAGGCCACCCTGAAACTACATAGTGAATTGCAGGTCAGCCTGGGCCAGAGTGAGACCCTACCTTGAAAAAACAAAAACAAAAACAAATACCAAAAAAAAAGCAGCTAAGTACACAAGGATCAATAATTAACAGAACTACTGTTATCCAAGAGAATAGACATGATTGATTAATTCCCTTTCACCATGAAGATCCAGAAATCTGTTTCTAGAGCTGTTCACCAAATGGCACAATGTTGTCTGACATGGTCTGAATCTCTTCTTGTAGTTCTTTGAATATCCTGGTCAGTGCACCAGAAATGATACAGGAATTTGGGGTGTCTTTGAGAGTGATGGAACAATTCTTGGCAGTTGATTAGGTTTTAACTCAGGAGTTAGGGTGCCAGACCTTCATGGCCACATGTAACTTCCACTGAGTCAGTGATCTCCTCTTATGTATTTGAAGAATGAGATCCATAGACCATAGAGGAAGTTTAGAAACATTGTTTAAAAATACTTTTAGGGGCTGGAGGGATGGCTTAACGGTTAAGGCATTTGCCTGCAAAGCCAAAGGTCCCAGGTTCAATTCCCCGGGGCCCACGTTAGCCAGATGCACAAGGGGGCACATGCGTCTGTAATTCATTTGCAGTGGTTGGAGGCCCTGGTGCACCCATTCATTCTCTCTCCCTCTCTCTCTGTCAAATAAATAAATAAACAAAAATTTAAAAAAATAAATAAATAAAAATATTTTTATTAGCCAGGCATGGTGGCATATGCCCTTAATCCCAGCACTTAGGAGGCAGAGGTAGGAGGATCACTATGAGTTCAAGGCCACCCTGAGACTACATAATGAATTCCAGGTCAGTCTGGGCTAGAGTGAGACTTTACCTTGAAAAACAACAAAAAAAAATTATGTATATATATACACATATATATATGTGTGTATGTGTATATATATATATATTTATATTTATATTTATTTATTTATTTGGGAGTGAGAAGAGAGAAAGGGACAGATAGAAAGAGTTAGTATGGACATGCTGGAGCCTCCTGCCACTGCACACTACAGACACATGGACCATTTTGTGCATCAGGCTTTATGTGGTTACTGGGGAATCGAACCCGAGCTATCAGGCAAGCAAGCGCTTGTACTCACTGAGCTATCTCTCCAGTCCTAGAAAGATTATTATTATTATTAAGACAAAAAAGAAAGATTATTATCTTATTATTATTATTATTATTATTTGGGTTTTTTTGTTTGTTTTTTGTTTTTCGAGGTAGGGTCTCACTCTAGCCCAGGCTGACCTGGAATTCACTATGGAGTCTCAGGGTGGCCTCCAACTCACCGCGATCCTCCTACCTCTGCCCTCCTCAAGTGCTGAGATTAAAGGCGTGCACCACCACACCCAGCTTTATTTGTTTTTTTTTTTTTAATTAGTTCTCTCTTTAGCCCAGGTTGGCCTGGAATCACTATGTCTCAGAGTGACCTCGAACTCACAGCATTCCTCCTACTTCTGCCTCCCTAGTGCTGGGATTAAAGGCGTGTGTCACCGTGCCTGGTTAGATCCATGTTTTGGGGGTGTCTTTTTGTTTGTTCGTTTGTTTTTCAAAGTAGGTTCTTGCTCTAGCCCAGGCTGACCTGGAATTCACTATATAGTCTCAGGCTGGCCTAAAACTCACAGGGATCTTCCCACCTATGCCTCTCATGTGTAGATCCCTTTTGAAAGGGAAATCCTATGTGTAAAAAGAGAAAATAAAGCAGTAATTTGTTTTGGTTGCCAATGTGTCAAAGTCTCTGAAAAACCAAAGTGACCAACCACTGGGACCTTCTTAGGAAGAATAAACTCATTTCCATGAAAATGAGGCCTTTTGGAGGTCTTCCAAGGTGCATAATGGGAACAGCAGTCCATCTTTGTCAGAAAATGTCTTGATCCTTAAGTAAGTCCATACTTGCATCATATTTTTTGTGTAGGATAGATGTCCACTGAGAATATCGTTAATTCTAAGAAGCTAAAAATAAACGTCTGTGGCAATCCATCTTACTCATCTATGCCTATAAACTGCTGAAATTTTCACACTGTACTACCGGTTCATTATTTATAATAGCAAAAACTTGGTAATTACCTTGATGCCCATCAAGTAAGTAAATAATGGCTCATTCTGAATATGAAATAAGATGTCACTATTGTCATGCACACATTGTCAAAAACAGATGGGCACAGTTGTCTTTCCACAATGTCAGGATTTATTAAATAACAATAAATTCACAAGCTATGTTCGTTTCATTGGCTATAATTTCCCAACTAGTCCCATCCTTTTTTTAAAAAATATTTTTATTATTATTATTATTTATTTATTTGAGAGAGAAAAAAGCAGATAGACAGGGGTGCGCCAGGGCCTCTAGCTATTGCAAATGAACTCCAAATGCATGTACCACCTTGCATATCGGTCTTATGTGGGTCCTAGGGAATCGAACCTGAGTCCTTTGGCTTTACAGGCAAGGGCCTTAACTACAAAGCCATCTCTCCAGCCTCACCCCCCCCCTTTTCTTTTTCTTTCAGTTTTTTGAGATACGGTCTCACTCTAGCCCAGGCTAACCTGGAATTCACTATGTAGTCTCAGGGTGACCTCAAACTCAAGGCAATTCTCTTACCTCTGTCTCCCAAGTGCTGGGATTAAAGGTGTGCACCACCACGCCTGGTCCCCCCCCCCACACACACACACCTTTTTTTTAAAGTAGGATCTTGTTCTAGCACAGGCTGACCTGGAATTCACTATGTTGTCTCATGGTAGTCTTGAACTCACAGCGATCCTCCTACCTTTGGTGAGACCACACCCAGCTAGAATTTTTTATTCCACTTTAACTATGAACATTAATTCTCAAATCACACATTACACATCACATAATAATAGCTATGCAAGAAGAAGATTGTAGTGGGAAGAGAAGTCGGGGAAGGAGGTCCCAGATCATGAAGGATCTGGTAACTGTGCTAAGGACCTGAGTTTTGAACCTGTGTGAAATGTGTCAGGAGAGGGTTATGAAAAGAGGAGTGGGCTAGTGATGGCTTAGCAGTTATGGCACTTGCCTGCAAAGCCAGAGGACCCAGGTTCAATTCCCCAGTACCCACATAAAGCCAAATGCAAAAGGTGGCCCATTCATCTGGAGTTGGTTTGCAGTGGCTGGAGGCCCTGGCACACCCATTTGCTCTCTCTCTCTCTCTCTCTCTCTCTCTCTCCTCTGTCTGCTCCTCTCTCTCCCTTTCTTTCTCTCTCAAATAAATAAAAAATTTTATAAAGAGAAGTGATAGGTAAGACCCATGATATTAAGTATACTTTAGGGTAAGGATGGAGGCCTGATGCCAAGCCTATGTGGCAATCCCAGTGAGCAGTGGTGTTAGCTTGGCAAAGAAGGAGGCTCTGAGAAGCAGTGCGCCCAAGCATGCTCAGCTGTTTAATGGCCGAACAGGAGTTTGTGAAGGGGGTTGCCTGACCCTTACTCCCAAACTGACGATGTTCTAACTTGCGTCGTGGGTTTTTCACTACAGACTTTTCTTTCAGAAGATCATTGTGGGTTTGGTTTTGTTTTGTTTTTCAAGGTAGGGTTTCACTCTAGTCCCAGCTGACCTGGAGCTCACTCTGTAGTCCTAGGCTATTTTTATACTTATATATATTTATTGTTTATTTTATATTTTTATTTATTTATTTATTTGAGAAAGAGAGGCAGATAGAGAGAATGGGCAACCCAGGCTCCAGCCACTGCAAACAAACTCCAGGTGTGTGTGCCACCTTATGCATCTAGCTTATGTGGATCCTACGGAACTGAACCTGGATCCTTAGACTTTGCAGGCAAGCACCTTAACCACTAAGCCATCTCTCCAGCCCCCTAGGCTCTCTTTAAACTCATGGCAATCCTTCTGCCTCAGCCTCCAGAGTGCTGGGATTAAAGGCATGTGTGACCACATCCAGCCCTAATTTGCTTCTTTTTCTCTTTCGGTAGATCAAAGATCTCCGAGACCACAAGCTTGACAACCGGATGGAATCTTTCTTCCTGGCCGAGACTGTGAAATACCTCTACCTTCTGTTTGACCCAAACAACTTCATCCACAACAACGGCTCCACCTTTGACTCTGTGCTGACGCCCTACGGGGAGTGCATCCTGGGGGCCGGGGGTTACGTCTTCAATACAGAAGCCCATCCCATTGACCCGGCTGCCCTGCACTGCTGTCAGAAGCTGAAGGAGGAGCAGTGGGAGGTAGAAGACTTGATGAGGGAATTCTATTCACTCAAACAAAACAGGTCAAAATTTCACAGAAAGACAGTGAGTTCCGGGCCCTGGGAACCCCCAGAAGGGCCCATCACACCCTCCTCTCCCGAAAACCGTGACCAGGCAAGGGAGAAGAAGTCTACCAAGCAGAGACCCCCACTTCTCAGCTGCCCCAGCCAGCCTTTTACCTCTAAACTGGCATTGCTGGGGCAGGTTTTCCTAGATTCCTCTTAACCACTGGAAGATTTCCTATTTTTATTATTTGAGACTAAACTGTTATAATAAATCTGCTTTTGGCTATCAGGTTTTACCTACTGGATGATTTGTGCTAATAACAGTCGTGAATTTATTTTATTTTATTTTTATGAGAGAGAAATTTGCCACTGCAGGGCCTCCAGCCACTACAGTCGAACTCCAAACATGTGCACCATCTTGTGCGCATGTGTGACCTTACACACTTGCATCCCCTTGTGCATCTGGCTTATGTGGGACCTGGAAAGTCGAACATAGGTCCTTAGGTTTCACAGGCAAGTGCCTTAACTGCTAAGCCATCTCTCCAGCCCAAATTTAGTTTATTTTAATCACATAGTGGGGAAAACAGGTAAACCCCAAGGTCACTGGCTCCAGAGATCCCAGGGCTGATATTTGGGGGCCTTGTTGTTACCAGTATATTTACTTGCATTGAGCTTTGGTAGTTCCCATGCTTTCTAGCATAACAATACTTCTTTGTACCTTTTCTACCTAACCCTTCAGTCATCCATTTCTCTAAATGTCTGGGAAGTAGGCATTTACTCAAAACCTTGTCTGCCTCTCTTCCCATCTCACCTGTTTCTTAATTTTGTTTGTGTGTTTGTTTGTTTTGTTTATTAGAGGTACAGTCTCACTCTAGTCCAGGATAACATGGAACTCACTCTATAGTCACAGGCCGGCCTCAAAAGAGTGTTTCATACCATTGAGGCCCCTGGCCCATCTACAGATTAGAAGTCGCTGTTGAGCCAATTCCTTTTTTTTTTTTTTAAACTTTTTTTATAGTTTTATTTTTATTTATTTGCAAGAAAGAGGCAGAGAGAGAGAGAAAGAGGGCACACCAGGGCCTCCAGCCACTGCGAATGAACTCCAGACACATGCACCCCCTTGTGGTTCTGGCTGACGTGGGTCCTGGGGGATGGAACTGAGGTCCTTTGGCTTTTCAGGCAAGTGCCTTAACTGTTAAGCCAACTCTCCAGCCCGAGCCAATTCCTTTATAAATCTCTTCTCCTGGGCTGGAGGGATGGCTTAGCCGTTAAGGCGTTTGCCTGCAAAGCCAAAGGACCTCGGTTCAATTCCCCAGGACCCACGTCAACCAGATGCGTAAGCGGGCGCATGCATCTGAAGTTCATCTGCAGTGGCTGGAAGCTCTGGCATGCCCATTCTCTCTCTTTCTCTGTCAAATAAGTAAATAAAAATATTTTTAAAAAATTTTATGTGCTCGCTCTCTCTGTATATATACACACACATATATGTATGTGTATACATATGATTTGTAATATGTTCTGTTTTATAATTAATACAGTAATATTTGTTTTTCCTGCATGTATGTTTGTGTGCAGTACGGTGTATGTGGTGCATGTGTGTGTGTGCATGTGGATGTGCTTGCCTACGGTGGCTGGATTGGAACATCATCAGGTGTCCAGCTCCATTGCTCTTCTGCCCATTCTTCTTTTTTTAACTTTTTAACTTTATTTGATTTATGAGCAAGGGAAAAAATCGATATGCATGGCCTCTAGCCATTGCAGTCGAACTCCAGATGCATCTGCGACCTTTTGCGCATGTGTCACCTTCTGCATCTGGCTTACATGGGTTCTGGGGAGCTGAACCTGGGTACTCCAGCTTTGCAGGAAAGTGCCTTAACCCCTAAGCCATCTCTCCAGACCTTCCGCCCCTTCTTATTTGATCTTAGTCTCTTAGTTATTCCAGAGCTTGCTGGGGTGGGTGGGTTTCTGTGAGCTCAGGTAAAAGGCCCCTGTGGCTATGTCCATGGGTTCCAGAGATTTGAACTTAGGTATCTCAGGCCTAAATGCTTGTGCAGGGAGCACACTTAACTGCTGGGTCATCTCTCCAGCACAGACAGTACATTTCTATTTCTTTATTTCTTTTAGATTAGGGTTTGTCATGTAATGGCCATGCCATTACTAACTCCAGATTACAGTATTATCTCTGATTTTCATCATTGCTCACATCTTTGTAAATAGCCTCTTTATTAAACTCGTTTGTCATTTCCTAATTTGAGCAAGCCATCTATTTCCCGTCAGGTGCCTAGCTGTACCCAAAGAGCATTATAACTTAAAATCACTTTAGGGCTGGAGAGATGGCTCAGAGGTTAAAGGGCTTGCCTGCAAAGCCTAAGGACCCAGGTTCAACTCCCTAGAACCCACGTAAGCCAGACACACATGGTGGTGCATGCATCTGGAGTTCGTTTACAGTGGCTAGAGGCCCTGGCGTGCCTATTCTCTCCCTCTCTCTAATAAATAAATAAATTTTTTTTTTCTGGCTTTTCAAGGTAGGGTCTCACTCTAACTCAGGCTGACCTGGAATTCACTATGTAGTCTCAGGGTGGCCTTGAACTCATAGTGACCCTCCTACCTCTGCCTCCGGAGTGCTGGAATTAAAGGCATGTGCCACCACACCCAGCAAAGTAAAATATATTTTTAAAATATCATTTTTAAAGTCTTGAGTTAGCTGGGCGTAGTGGCACTTGCCTTTAATCCCAGCACTCTGTTGGCTGAGGTAGGAGGATTGCTGTGAGTTCAAGGTCAGCCTGAGACTACAAAGTGAATTCCAGGTCAGCCTGGGCTGGAGTGTGACCCTACCTCGAAAAAAAATAAAATAAATAAAAAATATCAATATGGAAAAATCAGTTGTATATTTTTTTTTTATTTGTTGGGGGTTGAGGTAGGGTCTCACGCTAGCCAAGGCTGACCTGAAATTCACTTATAGTCAGGGTGCCCTCAAACTCATGGAGATCCTCCTACCTCAGCCTCCTGAGTGCTGAGATTAAAGGTGTGTACCTTTAATGATTCCCTTTTTTTTATTCATTAGGGGCTGGAGAGATGGCTCAGTGGTTAAGGCGCTTGCCTGCACCGTCTAACAACCTAAGTTCAGTTTCCCCAGTACCCACGTAAAGCCAGATGCACAAACTGGTATGTGTCTGGAGTCTTTTTGCAGTGGCTGGAGGCCCTGGCATACCTATTCTCTCTCTTTCCCCCTCTCTCTATATGTGTGTGTGTGTATTTTTTCCCAAGGTAGGGTCTCACTCTAGCCCAGGCTGACCTGGAATTCACTATGTAGTCTCAGGGTAGCCTCAAACTCAGTGGCAATCCTCCTACCTCTGCCTCCCAAGTGCTGGGATTAAATGCGTGCCTGGCTTTTTTTTTTTAGTTTTTTGAGGTAGGGTTTCACTCTTGTCCCGGCTGACTTGGAATTCACTATGTAGTCTCAGGGTGGCTTCAAACTCATGGTGATCCTTCTACCTCTGCCTCCTGAGTACTGGGATTATAGGTGTGTGCCACCACGCCCGGCAAATAAAATATATTTAAAAAAATTTTTTTTGTTGCGTCTGGAAAGATGGTTCAGCAGTTAAATTGCTTGCATGCAAAGCCTCATGGCCCAGTTTGATTCCTCAGTACACATGTAAAGCCAGAGTGAGACATGTGCCTGGAGTTTGTCTTTGCAACAGCAGTAGGCTCTGAAATGCCCATTGTCTCTATTTCTGTCTCTGTCTCTGTCTGTCTGTCTGTCTGTGTGTGTGTGTGTGTGTGTGCTTGCAAATAAATATATCTTAAATTTTATTTATTTATTTGAGAGAGAATGGGTGCACCAGAGCCTCTTGTTGCTTCCAAGAAACTCCAGACACATGCACCACTTTGTGCATGAGGCTTTATGTGGGTAATGGGGAAATTAACCCAGATCGGCAGGCTTTGCAAACAAGTGCCTTTAACCACTGAACCATCTCTTGAGCCACATGGCTCCTTTTTGGTGGTGGTGGTGGTGGTGGTTTTGAGATAAAGTCTCACTCTAGCCCAGGCTGACTTTGAATTCACAATGATTCTCCTACCTCTGCCTCCCCACTGGATTAACATGACTCCCTTTTTTGGAAAAAAAAAAAAAAAAAAGTTTATTTGCAAGCAGAACAAGGGAGAGAGAGAATGGGTGTGCCAGTCCCTCTAGCCACTGCAAACAAACTCCAAATGCATGTGCCACTTTGTATATCAGGATATACATGGGTCCTGGGGAATCGAACCTAGGTTATTAGGCTCTGCAAGCAGGCACCTCAACCATTGAGCCATCTCGCCAGTCCTTACATGACTGCTTTTTACTTTTTAATTTAATTAATTAATTTATTTATTTTTGAGGTAAGGTCTCATTCTAGCCCAGGCTGACCGGTAATTCACTATGTAGTCTCAGGGAGGCCTCAAACTCATGGTAATCTGCCTCCCAAGTGCTGGGATTAAAGGCATATGCCACACTTGGCCCCCACATGACTCTCTCTTTAAAAAATATTTTATTTATTTTTTTAAATTTTTTTGGTTATTTTTATTTATTTATTTGAGAGCGACAGACAGCGAGAGAAAGAGGCAGGTAGAGAGAGGGAGAGAGAATGGGCGTGCCAGGGCCTCCAGCCACTGCAAACGAACTCCAGACGCGTGCGCCCCCTTGTGCATCTGGCTAACGTGGGTCCTGGGGAGTTGAGCCTCGAAGTGGGGTCCTTAGGCTTCACAGGCAAGCGCTTAACCGCTAAGCCATCTCTCCAGCCCAAAAAATATTTTATTTTTATTTATTTATTTGAGAGTCAGAAAGAGTGAGAGTCAGAGAGAAAGAGAATAGGCACACCAGGGCCTCCAGCCACTGCAAACAAACTCCAGATGCATGTGCCACCTTGTATATCTGGCTTATATGGGCCCTGGATAGTTGAACCTGTGTCCTTTGGCTTTGCAGGCAACCACCTTAACCACTAAGCCATCTCTCCAGCCCAGTTGGTTCTTTTAATGCAAAGTCCAAAACAGATTATAAAAACTCAAGAATGAGGCCGAGGGCTGGAGGGATGGCTTAGCAGTTAAGGCATTTGCCTGCAAAGCCAAAGGACCCAGGTTCGATTCCCCAGGACCCACGTTAGCCAGATGCACAAGGGGGCACACGCATCTGGAGTTCATTTGCTGTGGCTGGAGGCTTTGGCACACCCATTCTCTCTCTCTCTCACTCTCTCTCTCTCTCTCTCTCTCTCCCTCTTTCCCTGTCAAATAAATAAATAATTTTTTTAAAGTTTGTTTTTTTTTTTAAAGGAAGAATGAGGCTGAGTGTAGTGGCACATGCCTTTAACCCCAGCACTTGGGAGGCAGTAGAATTGCTGTGAGTTCAAGGCCAACCTGAGACTACAGGTCACCTTGGGCTAGAGTGAAATCTCTCCTAAAAAAATGATAAGAAAAGAAAAGAAACCCAAGAATGAAGGGCTGTTTGCTTCTTGGCCTTCTGACTAAAGTAACCAATGAGGGGGGGCTGGACTGGTTTAATTCTCTAAACCACTCACATAAGCCAGATGCAAGATGTTGCAAGTGCCTGGTGTTCATTTGCAGCAACAAGAAGCCCTGGAGCATTCCCTCCCTGCCCCTACACATGTGCAAATAAAAATTCTTTTTTTTTCAAAAATGAAATGAATATCTTTCTCACTGAAAAGCAATGTCATTTGGAAAATATTTCCAAAGGGTTTTTTGTTGTTGTTGTTGTTTGTTTTTTTGGTTTTTCGAGGTAGGGTCTCACTCTAGCCCAGGCTGACCTGAATTCACTATGTAGTCTCAAGGTGGCCTTGAACTCAAGGTGATTTTCTACCTCTGCCTCCCGAGTGCTGGGATTAAAGGTGTGCGCCACCATGCCGGCTGTTTTTTCTTTTGTTGTTGTTGTTGTTTGTTTGGTTTGGTTTGGTTTTTCGAGGTAGGGTCTCACTCTAGCTCAGTTTTTTGTTTTTTGGGTAACAATGTTGGCCTGATTTTTAAAATCATTCGTAGAGAATTAAATTAGAAACTTCCAGACAGGCACGGTGGCGCACGGCTTTAATCCCAGCACTCGGGAGGCAGAGGTAGGAGGATCGCTGTGAGTTCAAGGCCACCCTGAGACTACATAGTGAATTCCAGGTCAGCCTGGGCTAGAGTGAGACCCTACCTCGAAAAAGCCAAAAAAAAAAAAAAAAAAAAAAAACCAACAAATAATAATAATAATAAATAATAATAGTAAAATAAATAAATAATAATTAGAAATTAGAAACTTCTGGGGAAATTGTCACAACATGACAAATCTGTTCAAGCATATGGCCAGCTTGATTTCAGTCATTATGTTTCTGGATTGGTAATTTTCAAATGTGACCCCTGGTAGTCTTAGCATCACTGGGGTTCAGTGGAAATGAAATTACTAGGTCCTGTCCAGAGCTTCTAAATCAGGAACTGCAGTATTGGTCCCACCGTCAAACAGACTTCCCCGGTGACTGATGCAAACTTACGACAGAACACTGACCATGGCATATCGTTTATATTTATGGAAATTTTCTATGAAAGTTTAATAGGTGGGCTGGAGAGGTGGCTTCACGGTTAAGGCGTTTACCTGGGAAGCCTAAGGAGCCAGGTTCGATTCCCCAAGACCCACGCAAAGTCAGCTGCACAAAGTGGCACATGCGTCTGGAGCCCCTCATGTACACTTAGAGTAACCCATCCACCCCAACTTGATGACTAATTCACATTCCCAGAGGTATCGAATCATCTTCCTATAGGAAGCCCTCGTACACATTTCGAGTGACCAATGCAGTCCACCTGGACTTGACACTTAGTTTATGTCACCAAGGGTATAAAAATCCCTGATTCAAGTCACTATGTGATTAGTTACCCTCTTAGAATTCCTCCTAGCTTAGGCGCTGTTGTAGTTTTTTGTTTTTTCCTTCCACTTTCTGCCTTGTTTTCATTTTCAACTTTACTTTCACTTTCTGCTTTACCTTCTATAAACTTGTTGAACACACTCGCCTGCTGTGTCTGCACTTGCCAGTCTTTGTTGCTTACCAGACAAGGAATTCCAGAGCCACTGGCTTGGGGAATTTTGGTGACCTTGAGTGTCCAGCACTCGAACCTCTAAATTAAGCTTATTCAGAGCCAATAAAGGGGCTTGGAGAGATGCTTGCCTGCAAAACCTAACGACCCAAGTTGAGTTCCCCAAGTACCCAAAGTGGTGCATGCATGTGGAGTTTGAAGTAGCTAGTGGGGAATTGAACCTGGGTTGATAGGCTTCACAAGTGCCTTTAACTGCTGAGCCATCTCTTCAGTCCCTAGTTATAATTTTTTAATTTTTTTATTACTTATTTCCAAGAGAGAGAGAATGAGAATGGGTTGATAGGGCCCCCTGCCATGGCTAATGGAACTCCAGATGCATGCACCGCTTTGTGCACCTGGCTGCATGTGGTACTGGGGAATTGAACCGGGGCCATCAAGCTTTGCAAAGAAGCACTTTCAATTCGTGAGCCATCTCTCCAGCCCCTTAATTGTATTTTTTTTTTTTTTGGTTTTATTTATATTGTCATGTCTCAAATCAAAGTTAAATTGAGCTATACCTATATTTCCTACTGTTAAACTCTGACTACCAAAAAACAAACTAAATGCTTAACAAAATCAAGATTCATTTTAATAAGTTTTTGTTTGTTTATTTAAACCTTATATAAATGTAATATAAAAGTCAAATATATGAAATTAATATAACTGACCTCCTAAATATTAAAATTAAATAATAAAAAAGTGGGGAGACTAGAGGGACTGCTGACCCAGGAAAATGGGAAGTCAGACAATCAGAATCCAGACAGTCTATTTATAATTAACCATAGGGACAAAAAAAAAAACAAACCATACAAGCAGAAGTTTAAAAAACAAAAAAATGATCATATTAAAAGTCTTATGAGCCAGGCGTGGTGGTGCACACCTTTAATCCCAGGATTTGGGAGGCAGAGGTAGGAGGTTTGCCATGAGTTCAAGGCCACCCTGGGACTACAGAGTTAATTCCAGGTCAACCTGAGCTAGAGTGAGACCCTACCTTGAAAAAAAAAAAAAAAAAGTCTTATGGTACTGGGTATGGTGGCGCATGCCTTTAATCCCAGCACTCGGGAGGCAGAGACAGGAGGATTGCCATGAGTTCAAAGCCACCCTGAGACTACATAGTGAATTTCAGGTCAGCCTGAGCTAGAGTGAGACCCTACCTCAAAACAAACAAACAAAAAAACCACTTTAACCTTAAAATGGTTCCTATCTTGTTCATGCTGCTTTACTGGGTGATTATCACTAAGATTATTGTCTACGTCTTATGAAAGGTGATTTAGGCATCGTGACTTTGTTCTTAGGAAGACTGAGGAAAGTCCTGCAATATACAAACAATGTTAGTATAGTTTGTCTAGGCTTCATATATTCTACCAGTTGTAAACATTGCCTTATGTCAAACTTAAAAATGGTTCAATGGGGCCAGGTGTAGTGGCACTCTCCTTTAATCCTAGCACTCAGGAGGCAGAGATAGAAGGATTGCCATGAGTTCGAGGACACCCTGAGACTACATAGTGAATTCCAGGTCAGACTGAGCTAGAGTGAGACCCTACCGCGAAAAAAAAAAGGAGCCAGGCGTGGTGGCGCACGCCTTTAATCCCAGCGCTCGCCTTTAATCCCAGCGCTCGCCTTTAATCCCAGCGCTCGGGAGGCAGAGGTAGGAGGATCACTGTGAGTTCGAGGCCACCCTGAGACTACATAGTGAATTCCGGGTCAGCCTGGGCCAGAGTGAGACCCTACCTCAAAAAACCAGAAAAAAAAAAGATTCAATAATTAAAGGTAGTTGATAAAGAAATTACTTTATGTCTATCATAATGTCTCTAATGTATGTTAAAATCAAAATCAGACTAATTTAGATCAACAATGACCAGATTTGGCTTTATTCTTAAGCTATGTATACTCAGTCTCAGTCAAAGTTTCACTTAAGTAATTGGCTCATTTCTTGTATCTTAAGTTCATTGCTTATAGATATATTGATACTTGAGATATGTTCCCTGCTCTAGAAAAATGGTCTTAAGTACTGCTGTTCTGCTTCCAATTTGTGAGGTAGTTGGTACCCACACAGGCATCTAAACAAATCAAATATATTACCAAATACAGAGCCAGGCATGGCGGCACACACTTTTGATCCCAGCACTCGGGAGGCAGAGGTAGGAGGATCGCTGTGAGTTTGAGGCCACCCTGAGACTCCATAGTGAATTCCAGGTCAGCCTGAGCTAGAGTGAGACCCTACCTCGAAAAAACAAAAACAAATTAAAAAAATAAGTTAAAATAAATTAAAAGAAGATGCTACCAAATACAAGTGCCAAAACTTTATGCTGTCTTCCATGACATGTCCTGCCTATGCTTATTACTATTAGATATTTAAAGAATAAGATATGCCTACCTTCTAAAAAGCTGTTTCTCTGTATTTCTCTTGCCTTAATTGTTTGTATAGTTCAAACAATTCTCTATAATAAGGTGATAAATTTATTTATAATATCATGCCTCATATTACGATAGAAGAAAAGTTAACCCAAGTAAGGTCAGGGGAAGAGATTGAATAAAGGAAAAGTGGAGGGAGGGCTAATCAAAATCTAAGAGGATATAAATAAATCATATGGAAACCTACTTTTTTGGACAATGGAACGCTCAGAAGCCGTAGATTTTTACTAGACAATTTTCAGTGCCAGGGATGGGATACCTTCTAGTGAGTTGTTGGCCTCAGAGGTCCCTGATGCCCCCAAAACATTATAGGCCATTGCTGAGGCCCTTAGTTTCCCATCAGGAATAGATGGTAAGACCCTATTGCTGAAGACTCCACATACTTGGGCTTCAAGGCCACTGAAAAATCCTGCTGGAACTGAGCTGATAACCTCCTCCATGTAGACCAGCTGACAGAAAGCTGAAAGAAGCCATTCTGCATACAATACAATAGGAGAGAGAGAAATCACCAGTGAAGATACTCAATAATGGACATTGCAAGCCTTATATTTGGCCAGCCAGGCTAAGTGAGCCAATGGGTGCAATAGTGGCACATCTGTCATGGTGGAAACCAACTGCTCTCTAATTGGACTGGAGGCCCGCTCCGTGGGAGGGAATACATCCCTGATACTGAAAACCTAAAACAGGGTAGCCATGAGCCCTAACGGTGTAACATATGCTGCTGTCTGACTAAATGTATACACTATGCTCATCAAACTTCCCAGTAAGCACTTCTCTTAATGTTCATACATATATATTAGTGCTACTCTCACTTTTGGTAGAGAACCTTTTATTTTCAGATGGAAGAGACCTTGGGATGACTCAGAAGGTATCACGGTGCTGGGAAGAAGTGACAGGAGTGCTCAGCACTGCAATTTCTCTATTATACCTTCCAAGGCTCAGGGTCCATTGTGGAAGAGGTGGCAGGAAGAATGTAAGAGTCAAAGGAAGGATAGGACTTCTTACAACGTGCTCCTCCAGACACAAAATGGCCCGGATATGCATGACCTCACAGTGTCTGACACTACCTACGCAAGACCATCATCATAGGAGGAAAAGATGATGACATCAAAATAAAAGAGAGACTGATTGAGAGGAGGAGGGGATATGATGGAGAATGGAGTTTCAAAGGGGAAAGTGGGGGAAGGGAGGGCATTACCATGGGATATTGTTTATAATCATGGAATTTGTTAATAAAAAAAATAATTAAAAAAAGAAAAAAAGTTAAAGCCTCTGGCCCAAAGTTATGTCTTGTACTGTAATAAACTTTCACGCTAATTATGTCCCATGCTACATAGTCTTTTGTACTGACACTGTAGTTTTGTACTGTTTCAAGGCCATAGTTTGTATTATAGCTTCTGGCCAGTGCTAAAATTATCTTGTTTCTTTCTCTTTTTTTTAATTTAAAAATTTTTTTGTTAATTTTTATTTATTTATTTGAGAGCAACAGACAGAGAGAGAAAGAGGCAGGTAGAGAATGGGTGCGCTAGGGCCTCTAGCCACTAAAAATGAACTCCAGATGCATGCACCACCTTGTGTATCTGGTTTACGTGGGTCCTGGAGAATCAAGCCTCGAAGCAGGGTCCTTAGGCTTCTCAGGCAACGTGCTTAACCACTAAGCCATCTCTCCAGCCCTCTTGTTTCTTCTTAACTCCACAACACAGCTACAGATATCTCTCTACTAGTTAATCATTTTTTTTCAGGCTTTGGAAGAGAGTCCCCTGGACTCACACTGATGTAAAAATAGACTGATTCTCCAACCTGTCTTTGGTGCCAGTTCTGTAAGCTTTAGTTTCCCATATCAATATCAAGGTTAACAAGATCAAGATATTTTAACTAGTTTTTTATTTATTTAAACTCTATCTAAATGTGGCATGAAAATCAAAACTAAATCTTTATTTTGTTACATAGGACACCTGTTTACAATAGGTTTCTTTTTCTTTAAGCCTCCTGTGTTTGTTTTAAACATTTTATTTATTTATTTTCTAAGTATTTTTTATGATTTTATTTTTATTTGTTTATTAGCAACAGAGAGAGGGAGAGAGAGAGAGAGAGAATGGGCACACCAGGGACTCTAACCACTGCAAACGAACTCCAGATGCATGTGCCACCTTGTGCATCTGACTTATGTGGGACCTGGAGAATCAAACCTGGGTCCTTACGCTTCGCAGGCAAGCACCTTAACCACTAAGCCATTTCCCCAGCCTTATTTTATTTATTTAAGACACAGAGAGAGAGAGAGAGAGAGAGAGAGAGAGAGAGTGAGGGAGAAAGAGAGAGAGTGAGAATGGGCACACCAGGGTCTCTAGCCACTACAAATGAACTCCAGATGCATGTGCCACCATGTGCATCTGGCTTACATGGGAGCTGGAGAATCAAACCTAGGTCTTTAGGCTTTGCAGGAATACGCCTTAACCACTAAACCATCTCTCCAGCCCAACAATAGGTTTCTTAAATGTTATACTCTTATATGTTTTCCTATTGGGTAAGACTTTTATTTATTTGCTATAAACTTATTCTAATAAATAAAATTGGGTCTAATTATATAAATTATATTCCATTGTACTATATAACCTATATAATTCTATAAAACACAATTTCATTATTTTTTAGCTCTTTTTTAAAATTTTTTGTTTTATTTACTTATTTGAGAGTGACAGACAGAGAGAGAGAAAGAGGCAGATAGAGAGAGGGAGAGGGAGAATGGGCGAGCCAGGGCCTCCAGCCACTGCAAACGAACTCCAGACGCGTGCGCCCCCTTGTGCATCTGGCTAACGTGGGTCCTGGGGAGTAGAGCCTCAAACCGGGTCCTTAGGCTTCACAGGCAAGCACTTAACTGCTAAGCCATCTCTCCAGCCCTTTTTACTCTTTTATTAATTTATTTTTTATTGACAACTTCTATGATTGTAAACAGTATCCCATTCATTATGTTTATAAAATAAACAATTGATAATAACAAATTATCAAGACAAATAAAAGTTTTAGCCTTTCAGCCTAATATACTTTCATTAGATTTTTTTGTTGTTGTTGTTTTGAGGTAGGGTCTCACTCTAGTTCAGGCTGACCTGGAATTCACTATGTAGTCTCAGGGTAGAGTGGAACTCACAGTGATCCTCCTACCTTGGCTTCTGTGCTGGGATTAAAGGCGTGTACCACCACGCCCGGTTTAGATAAGAGTTTTTGATCTTTGAACCAACTAAGTAAAGACCATGAACCTTCTATATTAAAACTTAATACAAAAAGGAACCTTTAAATCTAAATTTCAGAATTAGTTAATTTCTTAATCTTTATCATATCTAAATTTAAAATAATTTAAGATAGTTCAGATATTGCTTCAATATTAATCTTATACTTCCTACCTTACCTAAACCAAATCTTTATATTTCCACAAATTCCAATTAACCTCCCATCCAAGTTAACAACTCTTTCTTCCTTACCCATCTCCTATACTATTATTATTTTTCTACCTTAAATATAATGTTCATGTCACCTGTTAATGTCATGTCACATGCAAGAAAACTCATACATGGATATTAGCCAAATCATAATGGCTAATAGATGTGACATGATCTAGGTGTTTCTTTCCTAATAGCTTTGATAACTATCACTCTCCTGAAGAGCTGCTTCCTTGTCTGTTCATAAGATTGACGTGGGATAATAGCCTACTATGTACACAAACTGCAAAACGAAGTTTGGTGAGCCAGGAGTGGTGGTGCATGCCTTTAATCCCAGCACTCAGGAGGCAGAGTTATGAGCTTGAAGTCACCCTGAGACTACATAGTGAATTCTAGGTCAGCCTGGGCTACAGTGAGACCCTACCTCGAAAAACCAAAAAATAAAATAAAATAAAAACTAAATATAACAAGGCTGGAGGGATGGCTTAATGGTTAAGGTGTTTGCCTGCAAAGCCAAAGGACCCAGATTCAATTTCCCAGGACCCACGTTAGCCAGATGCACAAGGGGGTGTACACATCTGGAGTTCATTTGCAGTGGCTGAAGCCCTGGCACGCCTATTCTCTCTCTCCCTCCTTGTCAAATAAGTAAATAAAGATAAAAATAATAAATATAACAGTCTGTCTGGAGCGATCAAGTCCTATGTTATCTTTTGCTTTTCTCTTAAACTTTCCTTACACATGTGCCCCCTTTTGGTGCATGTGTGACATTATGCACCTGTGTCACTGTGCTGCTGGCTATGTGAGACATTGGATTTTGAACATGCATTCTTAAGCTTTGCAGGCAAGTGCCTTAACCACTAAGCAATCGCTCCAGCCCTAATTGTAATTTTTGTTTGTTTGTTTGTTTTTTGAGGTTGGGTCTGACTCAGGCTCAGGCTGACCTGGAATTCACTATGTAGTCTCAGGGTGGCCTTGAACTCTCGGCGATCCTCCTACCTCTGTCTCCCGAGTGCTGGGATTAAAGGCATGCGCCATCACGCCCAGCTTCTTAATTATAATTTTTAACACCTGGCTAGTTGTAATTTTTTTGTATTTTTTTTTATGAGAGAGAGAGAGAATTGGTATGCTAGGGCCTCCAACCACTGCACTTGAACTCTAGATGTGTGTGCCATCTTGTGTGCACATGTGCAACCTTGCGCACTTGCATCACCTTGTGAATCTGGCTTACATGGGATCTGGCTTTGCAAGCAAGCACCTTAACCGCTTAGCCATCTCTCCAGCTTACTAGTTGTAATATTTTGTTGTTTATTTTTTTGAGGTAGGGTCTCACTTTGGCCCAGGCTGACCTGGAATTCACTATGTAGTCTCAGGGTGGCTTGAAGCTCACGGCGATCCTCTACCTCTGCCTCCCGAGTGCTGGGATTAAAGGGTTGTGCCACCACACCCTGCCTAGTTGTAATTTTTTTTTTTTTTTTTTTTGGTTTTTCGAGGTAGGGTCTCACTCTAGCCCAGGCTGACCTGGAATTCACTATGGAGTCTCAGGGTGGCCTTGAACTCACGGCAATCCTCCTACCTCTGCCTCCCGAGTACTGGGATTAAAGGCGTGCGCCACCATGCCTGGCTTTTTTTGTTTTTTTGAGGTAGGGTCTCACTCTGGTCCAGGCTGAACTGGAATTAACTATGTAGTCTCAGGGTAGCCTTGAACGCTTGGTGATCCTCCTACCTCTGCCTCCCAAGTGCCAGGATTAAAGGCATGCACCACCATGCCCTGTTTAGTTGTAATTTTTTTTTTTGTTTTTTGGTTTTTTGAGGTAGGGTCTCACTCTAGCCTAGGCTAACCTGGAATTCACTATGTAGTCTCAGGGTGCTCTTGAACTCAAAGCGATCCTCCTACCTCTGCCTCCTGAGTGCTGGGATTAAAGGCGTGCACCACCAAGCCCAGGTTTAATTGTAATTTTTATTTTTTTTGTTATTTATTTATTTATTTATTTATTTGAGAGTGACAGAGAGAGAGACAGAGAGAGAGAGAGAGAGAGAGAGAGAATGGGCATGCCAGGGCCTACAGCCACTGCAGACGAACTCCAGACACATGCGCCCCCTTGTGTATCTGGCTAACGTGGGTCCTGGGGAATCGAGCCTCGAACTGGGTTCCTTAGGCTTCACAGGCAAGCGCTTAACCGCTAAGCCATCTCTCCAGCCCAGCTGTAATTTTTAATGGAACTTTTATACCGTTTTTCAGCATAGACCATTGTAATTTTCATTTGCATTTCACTAATGATTCATGAGAATCATGTATTTATGATGATTCATATGCTTACAGGCTATTACTTAAATTCTTTGGAAAAAAAATGTCTATGTACATCCTTTATTCATTTAAGCAAGCACTTTAACCACTGAGCCACCATCCCAGCCCTTGTCCTTTACTCAATCAAATAAACTTATTTTGTTATTGCTGCGTTGTGAGAGCTTAGAAATCTAAATAATAAGAAATCAAACAACCCAATTAAAAAATGGTCTGTGAAAGCCGGGCGTGGTGGTGCACACCTTTAATCCCAGCACTCAGGAGGCAGAGGTAGGAGGATCACCGAGAGTTCGAGGCCACCCTGAGATTACATAGTGAATTTCCGGTCAGCCTGAACCAAAGTGAAACCCTACCTCAAAAAAAAAAAAAAAAAAAAAAAAAGAAACAAAAAAAATTATCTGTGGGAGCTGAAGAAATGGCTTAGCAGTTAAGGCATTTGCCTGCAAAGCCTAAGGACCCATGTCCAACTCTCCAGATCCCACATTAACCAGACACACAAAGATGAGGCAAGCACAAGGTGGCACATGCCCACTTGGTGGCACAAGTGGCTGAGGCCCTGGTGTGCCAATCTCTCTCTCTCTCTAAAAGAAAAACAAAAGGGCTATGGAATGAAATAGAGAGTTCTCAAAAGAGGACATACAGCCAGGCATGGTGGTGAACTCCTTTAATCCCAGCACTCAGGAGGTAGAGGTAGTTGGATCACCATGAATTTGAGGCCACCCCGAGACTACATAACTACATAGTGAATTCCAGGTCATCAGCCTGAGCTAGAGTGAGACCCTACCTCGAAAAACCAAAAACAACAACAACAACAACAACAAAAAAAAAACATACACATGACATATAAACATCTAAAGAAATGTTCTACATCCTTAGCAATCAGGGAAATGCAAATTAATACTATTTTGAGATTCCATCTTACTCTTTTCAGAACGGCTATCATCAAGAAAACAAATGAAGCCAAGCATGGTGGCTCACACCTTTACTCCCAGCACTTGAGAGGCAGAGGTAGGAAGATCACCATGAGTTCAAAACCACCCTGAGACTACATAGTGAGTTCCAGTTTAGCCTGAGCAAGAGTGAGACCCTAACCTTGAAGAAAAAGAAAAAAAAAATGACAATAAATACTGGCAAAGATGTGGCAAAAGAGGAACCCTTCTACACTGTTGGTGGGAATGTAATCTGGTATAGCCACTATGGAAATCAGTGTGGTATGTCCTGAGACAGCTAAAAATAAATTTACCATATCATTTTACACTTTCATCTTAAGAGCTTTGTTAAAGTATAATTTACATACAGTAAAGTTCATGTTTTGTTTGTTTGTTTGTTTTCAAGGTAGGGTCTCACTCTACCCCATGATGACCTGGAATTCACTCTGTAGTCCCAGACTGGCCTTGAACTCATAGCAAACCTCCTCCCTCTGCTTCCTGAATGCTGGGATTGAAGATGTGTGACACCTCACCTGGCAGATTCACTCATCTAGAAAGTATAATTCAGCGATTAAAAAAAATTTTTTTTAATTTATTCATTTGAAAGAAAGAGAGAGAAAGAAAGGTAGAGAGAGGAAGAGATAGAAAGAATGGGCGGGCCAGGGCCTTCAGCCTCTGGAAACAAACTTCAGATGCATGCATCACCGTATGCATCTGACTTATATGGGTCCTGGGGAATCGAACCTGGGTCCTCAGACTTAGCAGGCAAGCTCGTTAACGGCTAAGCTATTTCTCCAGCCTGTGATTTTTTATAGCACATTTATGGAGTTGTACCATCATCACTACAATCCAATTTTATGATTCTTTGATTTTATTATGCTTAGCTTTAATATGACAGGCTATTTTTAGTTTTTGGTGTAACCTATAGACCAAATTTTTCTTTCTTTCTCCATTGACCTTCTCCTTCACCACAGTCTAAACTTCCATTATTGATTCAGTGCACTTGTTTCTGGTCTCCCCTGTAGTACTCACAAACAGATGGTTTTATTTGGCCCATGCAGATTTCAGAATGGGACAATTTCATGGAAAAATGCAGACTCACGGCCTGAGATGAGTGAGAACTGCATCTTCCAAATGCACATGAGGACAGTAAGCACATGCTCGTTTTGCCTGGGCCCGTGCCCATAAACGCCTGTTGTTCAGTGTCACTATTTGTTATGTCCCTTTCACTCAGAGGTGTTCTGGTTTGGGTGATAAATTACAGCCACCTTAGTTATGAGTCACTGTCTTTCCCATATGTAATTTGTCATACTCAACTCTCCTTATTTATGTTAGAAGGAAAGGAGAGGGGGAGGCTCAACACTATCCTGCTACAGAGGCTTGTCAAAAGGAGCATATGAGGACTGGGGAGATCACTCAGTGATTAAGAAGGTGCTTGCTTGCTAAAGGAGTATATTAAGTTGGATGTGGTGATGCACACCTTTAGATCCAGCACTCAGGAGGCTGGTGTAGGATTGTTTGAGGCCAGCCTGGAACTATAGAGTTACTTCCAGATCAGCCTGGGCTAGAGTGACCCTACCTTGGGGGAAAAAAAATAATTAAAAAAAAAAAAAAGGTGTTTGGAGTAGAGAGAATATATTGTCTGGTGGAGAAAAAAGTAAAACAGGGCTCCATTTGGCAGTTAATATAATTTACTAATTCTCCTTCCTTCCATTTAACTGTACCACAACTTATCCAGTTACCTGATACAGTTGGTCATTGTGCATTTATTTATGTGCAGATTTGTTGTCGTTGCCCCCCCCCCCCATCTCCTCTCTCTTCTGCACCCTCCCCCCAGCTACTGACTTAGTGCAAGGACCACAGTGGGATTCTTAGAAACTATTGGTTGGCTGATCAGGCTCCTAGAGGACCAGAAATTGAATGGATAAAAAAAAAAAAAACCCACGGGGTTCAGGGGGTACAAGGCGGTGATTTGGTTGAGGTCCCAGCGAGTTGGAGGCAGAGAGGAGGCAGGAATCAGACCTCGAGGGCCAACACCTGGCCTGGAGCTTGGACTCCTTTACTGGCCAGCTGCATCTTTCCCAAATGGACAAGAAATGAAAGCGTGCTCACGCAATGCTTGGTCTTCGACTTGGAGGAACTTTGCAGAAATGTTGGATGGTTGGGGGAGAGCGGGGGAAGAAAAACAGGTGGTCCAGGAAACCCACCACCATCACCTCGCTGGGCCTCAGAGCGAGACTACATTTCCCAGCAGCCCTCGGGGCGCGCAGGGCTCCTGCCACGCGGCTTGCACCTTCGCCGTCAGTCCGCTGGGGGCGGTGTAGAGAGTCCTCCGCCGCTCCGTAGAAATCTACGCGGCCCCGGGACCGCTGGCTTCCTGTTTGTCCGACGAGGAGACATGGCGGCCGCGCCAGCAGCGGCTGGGGCCGGGGCCAGCCGAGGGAGACGGTCGGCAGCAACAGTGGCTGCGTGGGGCGGATGGGGCGGTCGGCCGAGGCCCGGTAACATTGTGCTGCAGCTGCGGCAGGGCCAGCTGACCGGTCGGGGCCTGGTCCGGGCGGTGCAGGTACGAGGCCGGCCCGGAGGGGCGGGGCGGGGCGGACCAGTCTGGAGCTGGCTAGGGGCCGGGGAAGAGGCCTTTCCGGGCCCGTTGCAGGACCTGCCAAATCCCCCTTGGCCGGACGCATGGTTTCCCTGTGTGCTGCCTCGACGCTGTCAGCCGTCGTGGGACGATGGGCAGCGGCTGGCTTAGAAAGCCCCGGTCAGGGCCCGAGCGGGGTCTGGGCCACTGTGGGCATTGATGGCGTGTCTGAAGTCCTGGGCCCAGTTTCTGGATCCTCCTTTTTTTTTTTTTTTTTTTTTTTTTGCGCCACGTCTACGTGTCGGGAGGGGGGGTGGTGGTACCCAGGCGAGTTTTCTATGGACCTCGAGTTTCCCTCCTGGTGAATTGGACCTGCAGGCCCTGCCCCAGAAGGTTCCCAAGCCTATCATAAATGTCATTTTCTCAAAGCGGCCTTTCCTTCACATTCCTCCTCCTCCTCTCAGGGATCCGTTATTTATTCTGTCAGAGCTCCCAATTCGTTTCGTTCTTATTAATTTCTTAGCTTGTAATTGCATATTTCTTTGTTGTCTGCCCTTTCCACGCCTGTCTCCCACGTTAGGCTGAGCTCCAACCGGTGCAGGAGACTGTCTTGCCAGTGTTGAGCGTCATAGGGAGGACTGGAGTCAGGCTCGTGTTAAAAGCCCTCCTCTTTGGTTGGGCAAGTTATCTTTAAGTGCCTTTAGTCTCCTCATTTGTAAGATGGAGGTGAGAATTAGTAGCCTACCTTTTAAGATTATTATGAAATTCAGAGAAGATAGTTGAGGGGTCATGCATTTATGGTGCAGGTAAGGGCTGATGGAAATCAGTTAATGATGCACAAAGTGCATGGCTTGTAATAGGTACCCAGTATATGCTCATTACATATATATTTTCTATTTTTGGGTACGTGAAGGACACTATATTAAGATAGGACTAGTCTCGCTCTTCCTCATTCTTCCCGCCCCCTCACTGTGGTACCAGGTATTTACCTTGAGAATATTAGTTTAATCTGGAGAGCTTTTACATAAAGTTTTGAAGAATACACCAGAAACTAGAATGGGAATTGAAAGAATGGTGGGGAGAAGGGGAGTGAGACTTTACAGTATAACATTACATATTCCGAAATTAATTTTGAGCCACTAGAATATTACTCAGATGACTAAAAAGAATAAAATAAAGGGGAGGTGGTCCATATTTGTGAAGGGTTGCAGATGAAGGAGCACTTGTGGGTGAGCCACATTTTCTGGACATCGGATAACTACAGGTGAACAGCCAGCCTCCTTGCATTCTCCTGTAGCTAGTTGGCTTTAGATCCTGGAAGTAATTCTGTCCATTAAGCCAGAATATGTCACTGAGCTGAGTAGGCAGGGACAGGCAGATGGGACTTAATAAAGTAATGGCAGGCCTCCTGAAGTTCTTTTCTGGCTTGTGTGTGTCAGCATGTGCACACATGTGCATACACACTATACATCATATACTACACACATACTCTTAATACACTTACAAAAGAAAGGGGACTTGCCTTTAGTGAACACATTCTCATCTTGATGTGCAAGGGGTACAGTTTTTGTTTGAGAGAGTGTTTTCACTGTGTAGCTTTATCTGGCCTAGAGCTCCCTGTGGAGACGAGGCTGACGCTGAACTTGTGGCGATACCGCTATATCTGTTTCCTGAGTGCTGGGATTACAAGCATAGACCACTAGGCCTGGCAGTCCTTAGTCTTTTGAGCCAGTGTTGGTCTCATCTCTTAAACCAGATGAGGAAACTGAGGCTTGGAAAGATTGTGTAATGTGATCCTAAGCTTGTCTCCAGATAGTGTATATTCTGACAATGAACTGTAGTAGTTTTTTAGCATGATTAATGAGGCAATTTAGGAAAATTAGCTTCTAGTGCTGTAAAATTTAGACTTTTAGGAAACTAGAGGAGCTCACCAGGTTAGGAGGCTTCTGGAATATTCTCGGGCCTGGTTTTCGCTGCTTATTTTGGTAGTAAGTTGTATATAGGCGTGGGAGCTATTTCAGAGGCGGAGTTAGGAACTCCAGTCCACAACTATAGTGAGGATAAAGTGGGAACCTTCATATTTCATAAGATCCTTAGTAGCTTTAAAAAAAAAATCTGTTTCTGGGGCTGGAGAAATGGCTTAGCGGTTAAGGCGTTTGCCTGCAAAGCCAAAGGACCCAGGTTTGATTCCCCAGGACCCGTGTTAGCCAGATACACAAGGAGGTACAGATATCTGGAGTTTGTTTGCTGTGGTTGGAGGCCCTGGCGCACCTATTCTCTCTCTCCCCCTCTTACTCTGTCAAAAAATAAATAAAAATAAAATATTTTAAAAATCTGTTTCTTACAGTAGACTCCTCTCCTCTCCTACAGCGTTTACTGCTGCATATTTCCATAGCACAGTACACATTTATTTTGGCATGTGGCATAGTAGGAAGGTGCCAAGTTTAAAATTCTTTTTCTGTTGTTGTTGTTGTTTTTCGAGGTAGGGTTTCGCTCTAGCCCAGGCTGATGTGGAATGCACTATGTAGTCTCAGGGTGGCCTTGAACTCACAGCAATCCTACTTTTGCCTCCCAAGTGCTGGGACCGAAGGTGTGCACCACTATGCCTGTTTTTTGTTTTGTTTTTGAGGTAGGGTCTAGCTCAGGCTGACCTGGAATTTATTATATAGTGTCAATGTGGCCTCAAACTCATAGCGATCCTCCTACCTCTGCCTCCTGAATGGTGGGATTAAAGGCATGTGCCACCACACCTGGCTAAAAAACCCTTTATTTATTTATTTATTTATTTATTTTTGGTTTTTCGAGGTAGGGTTTCACTCTAGTCCAGGCTGACCTGGAATTCACTATGGAGTCTCAGGGTGGCCTCGAACTCACGGTGATCCTCCTACCTCTGCCTCCCAAGTGCTGGGATTAAAGGCGTGCGCCACCACGCCCGGCTTAAAACCCTTTTTTTAAAAAAAGAAAACAGATTTGTTAAGTGTACTACAAGGTACTGGGCAGTAACAAGAGTTCTGCCTGCCTAAAAAGCTTTTAAATTAAAAAACTAAAAAAGGGGCTGGAGATGGCTCAGAGGTTAAAGGAGCTTGCTTGTAGAGCCTGCTGGCCCAAGTTTGATTTCCCAGTACCATGTAAAGTCAGATGCACAAATGGTGCTTGCAGTGACAAGAGGCCTTGATGCACCCATATTTTCTCTGGATCTCGCATGTCCACAAATAAGTAATTAAGAAAACAAAGTTTACCATCATAACTATTTATAACTATAGTTAAGTAGTATTAGATGTATTCACATTGATGTATAACAGATCTCTAGAATTTTTTCATCTTGCAAATCTAAACTGTATCCACTGAACAACTCCCTCTTTCCTCCTCCCATCCACCCTTCTACTTTCTGTTTCTGTGAGTTTTATCGTCTTTATTTTTTATTTATTTATTTATTTATTTGATTTTTCAAGGTAGGGTTTCACTCTAGTCCATGCTGATCTGGAATTCATTATGTTGTCTCAGGGTGGTCTAGAACTCATGGTGATCCTCCTACCTCTGCCTCCCGAGTGCTGGGATTAAAGGCACGCGCCACCACACCCAGCCTGATGCTCTTTGTATTTTTAAAATTAATTAATTTTTAATTGACAACTTCCATGATTGTAAGCAATATCCCATGGTAATTCCTTCCCTCCCCCCACTTTCCCCTTTGAAATTCTGCTCTCCATCATATCCCCTCCCCCTCTCAATCAGTCTCTCTTTTATTTTGATGTCATGATCTTTTCCTCCTCTTATGATGGTCTTGTGTAGGTCGTGTCAGGTACTGTGAGGTCATGGATATGCAGGTCATTTTGTGTTTGGAGGAGCACATTGTAAGGAGTCCTACCCTTCCTTTGGCTTTTACATTCTTTCTGCCACCTCTTCCGCAATGGACCCTTGAGCCTTGTAAGATGTGATAGAAATATTTCAGTGCTGAGCACTCCTCTGTCACTTCTCAGCACCATGGTAAAAGAGAAGCTTCTGTAACCAAAAGTGAGAGTAGCATTAATATATGGGTATGAATATTAAGAGAAGTGCCTACTGGGCAGTTTGGTGAGCATAGTATATACATTTAGCCAGACAGAAACAGATGTTACACCCCTAGGGCTCGTGACTACTCCTGTTGTAGGTTTTCAGTATCAGGGTTATTTTTTTTAAAATTTATTAGAGAGAGAGGGAGAGAGAGAGAATGAATGGGTGTGCCAGATCCTTCAGCTGTTGCAGATGAACTCCAGAAGCATGCACCACCTTGTGCATCTGGCTTACATGGGTCCTGGGGAATTGGACCTGGGTCCTTTGGCTTCGTAGGCAAACACCTTAACCTCTAAGCCACCCCTGCAGCCCGAGTTTGATGTTTTAAGTTCCAGCCATGTAGTAGCATGTGGTAGAAATTTTTGGAGAAGACCAGGTTTTATTTATTTATTTTATTTTTTAATTTTTTTTATTAACAACTTCCATGATTATAGAAATACCCCATGGTAATACCCTTCCTCCCCCCACTTAACCCTTTGAAACTCCCTCTCCATCATACCCCCTCCTCATCTCAATCAGTCTCTCTTTTACTTTTGATGTCTTGATCTTTTCCTCCTCTTATGATGGTCTTGTGCAGGTAGTGTCAGGCACTGTGAGGCCATGAATATCCAGGCCATTTTGTGTCTGGAGGGAGCATGTTGTATGGAGTCCTGTCCTTCCTTTGGCTCTTACATTCTTTCTGCCACCTCTTCCGCATTAGACCCTGAGCCTTGGAAGGTGTGATAGAGATATTGCAGTACTGAGCACTGCAGTCATTTCTTTCTATCACCATGATACCTTCTGAGTCGGAGAAGACCAGGTTTTGAAGTAAGGTGGACCTGAAATGAATCCTACTTCTGTTACTTAGTTGAGTTAACCTAGGTTAAGTTATTTACTGTCTCCAAAGCTTAGTTTCTTCATTTTAAAAAAAATTTTTGTTTTTATATTTTTATTTATTTGAGAGTGACAGAGAGAGAAAGAGGCAGAGAGAGAGAGAGAGAGAGAGAGAGAGAGAGAGAGAGAGAATGGGCGCGCTAGGGCCTCCAGCCACTGCAAATGAACTCCAGACGCGTGCACCCCCTTGTGCATCTGCCTAATGTGGGTTCTGGGGAATCGAGCCTCGAACCGGGGTTCTTAGGCTTCACAGGCAAGTGCTTAACCACCAAGCCATCTCTCCAGCCCAGTTTCTTCATTTTTAAAAAAAGATTTTGTTATTAATTATTTGTTTTAAAGCCAGAGAGAAAGACAGTGAGTGTGAGAATGGGCATTCCAGGCGATCTAGCCACTGCACACGAACTCCAGACGCATGTGCCACCATGTGCATCTGGTTTATGTGGGACCTGGAGATTCAAACATGGGTCCTTAGGCTTCGCAGGCAAGTGCCTTAACAACTAAGCCATCTCTCCAGCCCTCTTCATTTTTATAATGCTGATAATGCCTCATATGGTTGCTAGGAGAATTAAGTGAAACAGATCTAAAACTTTATCCAGTTAGATAACAGTTATTTTGTAGTTAGTAGCCTGAACTGTTTTTTTATTTTTATTTTTTAAAATTTTCTGAGGTAGGGTCTCACTCTAGCTCAGGCTGACCTGGAACTCACTATGTATTCTCAGGGTGGCCTCTAACTCATGGTGATCCTCCAATCACTGCCTCCTGAGTGCTGGGATTAAAGGCGTGCACCACCACGCCTGGCTGTTTTTTTTTTTTTTTTCAAAGTAGGTTCTCACGCTAGCCCAGGCAGACCCGGAATTTACTATGTAGTCTCTGGTTGGCCTCGAACTCACAGCAATCCTCTTACCTCTGCCTCCTGAGTGTGTCACCATGCCCAGCCATCATGCCTGGGATTTTTGGGAGAGTATGAGTACTATTAACTTCAGTGGAAAATATTTGTACTTATGTACCCTAAAATGCACTCCTAATTATGTTGAAACAACACAAACACCATTAAAAAAGAAATGAGTAGAGACTGGAGAGATGGCTTAGCAGTTAAGGCACTTGCCTGTGAAGCCTAAGGACCCAGGTTTGATTTCCTAGAACCCGTGTAAGCAGATGCACATGGTGGTGCATGTGTGTGGTGCACCCATTCTCTCCCTCTCTCTAATAAGTAAAAATAACATTTTTTTAAAAAAGGAAATGAGTATCTAGTGGTTAAGATTTGTTAACAGAATCACTTAATGTATTTAATTTTCACTAATAATTCTTTAAGAAGTCTCTCTCCTTGTACACGATTTGATATGTACAGGCATCGGCCTATCTTACACTCAGGATAGGTATGAGTTAACAGTGCTGATACTTTCCGCAAAAGCCCAGGCATGATGGCTGGGCGCGGTGGTGTACACTTTTAATCCCAACACTCGGGAGGCAGAGGTAGGAGGATCACTGTGAGTTTGAGGCCAACCTGAGACGACATAGTGAATTCCAGGTCAGCCTGGGCTAGAGTGAGAGCCTACCTTGAAAAAAAACAAAACAAAACAAAACAGCCCAGGCTAGTAACACGGTTATTTTAAAGGAATCCAGTCTTTACTTGTTCAAAAAGGAAGGGAGTAAAGGTAATAAATCAATGAAAATTGTAAATGTCACATTGACTAAATGGGTTGACAGTTTAGGGAACATGATGCAAGAGATTATCGCTGCTGTAGACTGTCAAACCGCAAGTATGCCAGGAGAAAGAAACTCCACATGACACCTGCCAGCAGTTCAGCTGTGAGATGACTGGATGGCCCTCTTTCATCACCGTGCTCAGCCGTTAAAAAGAAACCAATGTGTAGCCAGGCGTGGTGGCTCACGCCTTTATTCCCAGCACTCGGGAGGCAGAGGTAGGAGGGTCGCCGTGAGTTCGAGGCCACCCTGAGACTTCATAGTGAATTCCACATCAGCTTGGGCTAGAGTGAGACCTTACCTTGAAAAAAAAAAAGATGTAAATGATTTTATTATTATTTTTTTTCAAGGTAGAGTCTCGCTGTAGCCCAGGCTGACCTGGAATTCACTATGTCGTCTCAGGCTGGCCATGATCTATCTCTGCCTCTGTAGTGCTGGGACTAACGGTGTGCAGCACCATGCCCAGCAGAGAGAAAATGGGTGCACCAGGCTTCTAGCCACTGCATGTGCCACTTTGTGCATCTGGCTTTATGTGGGTACTGGGGAATCAAACCTGGATCATTAGGCTTTGCAGGCAAGCATGTTAACTACTGAGCCATTTCTCCAGCCCCATTCAATGATAATTTTTTGGCAAGAATCTTAAGCACTAAGCCATCTCTTCAGCCTCATAAACGATTATTAGTATTAAATGTTTTTTGTTATTGACAACTTCCATAATTTTAGATAATAGACCATGATTAAATGATTATTTTTAAGTGAGAATAAATGCCTTGTAAGACAATGTGGACATAGTAAAATTCCTTGTAAAGTTGAATGTTTGGACTGTTGACTGGATCACTCTGTACTGTGAAGCTTTAGACAAAAAATGGCAAGGCCCTGCCACACACTGCATTACCTCTGAGTTCCATGTTCTTGAGGCAACCACTGTGCATACTGCAGATGTGCATACTGAAGATTATATTTTTGTGAAAGAAGGACCTAGGAAGCGAGAACTAGTGCTTCTGAATAACATGCTTATAAAGCTGTCTTTTAACTTCTCGATTTGAGATAGTATGCATTTTCTTCCTCAGTAAAAGACTAGAATTGAATTCAGAATTTTATTTATTTATTTAGTTTTCTTTCTTTTTTTCTTTTTGTTTGTTTTCAGAGGTGGAGTCTTGCTCTAGTCAAGGCTGATCTGGAATCTCAGGCTGGCCTTGAACTCATGGTGATCCTCCTACCTTTGCCTCCCAAGAACTGGGATTAAAGGCATGTGCCACCACGCTGGGCTATTTTTTTTAAATTTAAAAATATTTATTTGAGAGAGAGACAGACAGACAGAATGAGAATGGATGCACCAGGGCTTCCAGCCACTGCAAACAAATTCCAGACTCTTGTGCCACCCTGTGCATCTGGCTTACGTGGGGCGGGTCCTGGGGAATCAAACCTGGGTCCTTTGGCTTTTCAGGCAAGCACCTTAACAACTAAGCCATCCCTCCAGCCCCCCTTTTTTTTAATTGGGGTACAAGTGTATACATACCTAAGATTCACTTTTTCCTTTTTGGTATTGGGGATTGATCTTGGGGCCTCACATGTGCTGAGCGTGTATTTTGACATTGAGTAATATCTCAGCCTAAATTCACCTTAAAATGTTGTATTTATTTATATGCATGCATGTGCATATGTATATGGGTGTGCCAAAGTCTCTTGGTGCTGCAAACAAATGGCAGATTCATGTGCCGCTCTCACAGCTGACTTTGTATGTACTGAGTTTTTTTTTTTTTTTTTTTTTTTTTTTCTGAGGTAGGGTCTTGCTCTAGCCCTGGCTGACCTGGAATTCACTCTGTGGCCCTCGTCTGGTTCCTAACTCGTGGCGATCCTCCTAAAAGGTGTGCTCCACTCCCAGCTTGTGCTGTGAATTGAACCTGAGCTTGTCAGGCTTTGCAGGCAAGCACCTTTAACCACGGAGCCACCTTCCCAGCCCCATATTCACCCTTTTTATTGTATAGTCAGTGAGTTTTGACAAATGCGTAGTCATCTGATTACCACTGGAGTTAGAATATAGAAAATTCCCTTGTAGAAGATAGTTCCTTTCCATGACCATTTGTCTCATCTCTTCCCTTTTATTTTGTCCTTTCCAGACTGTTATATTAGGAACCATACCTTAAGTACTAGTTATTTTTCTCCTCACTGATAGTTGATAGAAGCAACTATTGGGCATTTGGAAGAAAAGCTTTTTTTTTTTTTTTGGCTCAGTTTCCAGGGTGCATTCTGTCATGGGGGAGGCAGGGCAGTGGGATGGGTGCATGTTAGGAGTGCCTCACAGCAGGTTTTTACATCATAACCCACAGGATCTGGCTGGAACCAAACCTTCAAGACCCGTTTGAGCTAGGTCGGCCATAGCCCTAGAGGCTCCGCAACTTCCCAGAACAGTAGCACCAGGCAGGGACCAAATGTTCAAGCATGAACTTGTGGGGTACATTTATATCCAAACCATAATGCCTCATGAAGATGTTATATGCCATGTTTAGCCTTTTGAGTCTTCTGTCTTTGACTAGCATATATATCTTTTTGTTTGTTTTGTTTTTTTGAGGTAGGCCTCACTCTTAACTCAGGCTGACCTGGAATTCACTATGTAGTCTCAGGGTGGCTTCGAACTCACAGGATCCTCCTACCTCAGCCTCCTAAGTGCTGGGATTAAAGGTGTGCACCACTATGCCTTGCTTTTTTTTGCTTTGCTTTCTGTATACTTAGTAAAAGGCGAAAGATTTATTTGGTCTTAAGAGAAACCAGAGTATTTTCTGTATACTTAGAATTTGATCTCAAATTCTAAACTTTAAAAAAAAAAGTTTTATTTAGTTATTTACAAGCAGAGAGGGAGAGAGACAGACAGACAATATGTATTTGCCAGGACCTCTTGCCAATATTAACAAACTCTAGATGCATGTACCACTTAGGCATCTTGGGAAATTGAACCTGGACTAGCAGGCTTTGCAGCCAAGCACTTTTAAACATTGAGCCATCTTCCCAGCCTTCTAAAATATTTAAAAAATTTTTATTTGCAAGCAGGGAGAAACAAAGAGAGAGAGGGAGGGAGGGTGGGAGGAAGGGAAGAGGGAGAGCATTGGGTATGCCAGGGCCTCTAGCCATTGCAAATGAACCCCAGACACATGCACCACTTTGTGCATCTGGCATTACATGGTACTGGGTAACCGAACCTGGGTTGTTAGGCTTTCCAGGCACATACCTTAACCACTGAGCCATCTCTTTAGCCCCTAAAATAATTAAATTTTTTAAAATTTATTGTCAGTCATGGTGGCACATGACTTTAATCTCAGCACTTGGGAGGCAGAGGTAGGAGAAATGCTATGAGTTCAAGGCCAACCTGAGACTACATAGTGAATTCTAGGTCAGCCTGGGCTAGAGTGAAACCATACCTCAAAAAACAAACAAACAGAAAAGTTTTTTTTTTTTAATTTGTTTATGTGAGAGAGAAAAAGGCAGACAGAAACAGAGAAAGATTGGGCACACCAGGGCCTTCAGCCACTGTAAATGAACTCTAGACACATATGCCACCTTGTGCATCTGGCTTACATGGGTCCTGGAAATCAAACCTGGGTCCTTTGGCTTTGCAGGCAAGCTCCTTAACTTCTAAGCCATCTCTCCAGCCCAAGATTTTTAAAAAATTAATTAATGTATATATTTGAGAGAGCGATAAATAGGCAGATAGACAAAATGGCCTCTAACCACTGCAAATGAACTCTAGACTCTGTCCATCTGGCTTATGTGGGTCCTCGGTAATCAAACCTGGATCCTTTGGCTTTGCAGGCAAACGACTTAACTACTAAGCCATCTCTCCTGCCCACCCTAAAAGAGTTTTTGAAAGTTCTTAACCTTCTTACTAGCTGGAGTTCACACTGGTGTTTTATTAAGGTGCTTTACAGCTACATTCTTGGGACTTCCCTTCACCAAATCCAGAGCTGCTTTGTTTTCCTTAACTTTTTACATTTTGGTAGACCTTGTATCCCGAATTCTCTATCTTGCTTATTTTTAGAGCAGTAGCCTCCCGAGAAAGAGTGCACAAGAGATTTTTTAAATTTAATTTATTTGGAAGGAGAGAGAGAATGAGGATATATGATTGGACATGCCAGTGCCTCTTGCCACTGTAAACGATCTAATTATGTGGGTGCTGGGGAATTGAACCTGGACTGCCAGGCTTTGTAAGCCAATGCCTTTAACCACTGACCATCTCATTCCATTGTCTTTGAACAAGAACTTTTTTTCTTTTTTGGTTTTTTGATGTAGGGTCTAGCTCAGGCTGACCTGGAATTCACTATGTAGTCTCAGGGTGGCCTTGAACTCATGGCAGTCATCCTCCCTCTGCCTCCCAAGTGCAGGGATTAAAGGCATGCACCACCACGCCCAGCTTCAAGAACAATTTAAAAAAATTTTTTGTTTATTTATTTGAGAACGACAGACACAGAGAGAGAAAGAGACAGATAGAGAATGGGCGCGCCAGGGCTTCCAGCCACTGCAAACGAACTCCAGACGCATGCGCCCCCTTGTGCATCTGGCTAGCGTGGGTCCTGGGGAATTGAGCCTTGAACCGGGGTCCTTAGGCTTCACAGGCAAGCGCTTAACCGCTAAGCCCTCTCTCCAGCCCCAAGAACATTTTTTTAAGTTTTTTTTTTTTTTTTTTTTTTTTGAGGCAAGCCGAACAGACTGGGCTTTGTGTGTGTGTGTGTGTGTGTATGAGAGAGGGAGAACTTCATGTTCAGCCACTGCAATCTAACTCCAGATGTGTGCACCCCCTTGTGCACATGTGCAACCTTGCGCACTTCTTGCATCACTGTGCGTTTGGCTTATGTGGGACTTGTAGCGTCAAACATGAGTCCTTAGGCTTCACAGACAAGCACCTTAACCACTAAGCCATCTCTCCAGCCCAAGAAGAATGTATATATCTAAATGCTAAAGCCAAATAAGAGAGCTTCTTGGAGATACACAAGATCTTCATGACCTCAGAGTGGTAAAGATTCTTAAAGAGGATGCAAAAAGCACTGAAGTGATACAATGAATTTTAACAAAATTAAGTGCTTGTGTTTATCAAGAGATCTTTTTAGCCAGGCAGAGGTGGGAGGATTGCTGTGAGTTTGAGGCCAGTCTGGGACTGCAGAGTGAGTTCCAGGTAGCCTGAACTAGAGTGACACCTGGCTTTGAGAAAAACCTAAAAAGAAAGAGAGGGAGGGAGACATAGATCTTTTTAAATGAAAAAAAACAAGCCACAGGGGCTGGAGAAATGGCTCAGTGGTTAAAGGGCCTTCAGTCACTGCAACTGAACTCCAGATGCATGCTCCACTTTGTACATCTGGCTTCGTGGGTACTGAGGAATCGAACTCTGGTCATCAGGCTTTGCAAGCCCTATTTTATTATTTTTGATGCTATTACAAATGTAATTGATAAGTAAGGTCATGCTATCTGCCAAATGGTTAGCTTTCTTTCCAATCCGGATGCTCTATTTCTCTTCTTGCCTCATCATTCAAATATCTTCATTATTTATTTACTTATGAGAGAGGCAGAGAGAAAGAGAGAATAGGCACACCAGGGCCTCTAGCCACTGCATACGAACTCCAGACACACATGCCCCCTTGTGCATCTGGCTTATGTGGGTCCTGGGGAATCAAACCTGGGTCCTTAGGCTTCGCAGGCAAATGCCGTAAGTGCTAGCCATTTCCCCAGTCCCAAATATCTTCATATTTATTTATTTGTTTTGTATTTTTTTTTTTTTTGAGGTAGGGTCTCACTCTAGCCCAGGCTAACCTGGAATTCACTATGTAATCTCAGGGTAGGCCCGAACTCATGGTGATCCTCCTACCTCTGCCTCCCGAGTGCTGGGTTTAAAGGCATGCGCCACCACGCCCTACTATTTTGTATTTTTTAAGGTAGGTTTTCATCCTAGCCCAGGCTGACTTAGAGCTCACTCTGTAGTCCCAGGCTGGTCTTGAATTCTCAGTGATCCTCCTACTTCTGCCTCCCAAGTTCTGGGAGTAAAGGTGTGTGCCACTATACCCAGCTCAAATTCAAATTTGCAATGCATTGTAGAAGAGTAAATGTCGCCCCCCCCCCACTTTTAGTATTAAAGCAGGAAAAGTGGGAAACAGTATTTTTTTTAACTTTATTTTTATACTCAAGAAGTTAGTTCTCATCCACGTTGACAGTCTGTAGATTTTTGAATGTGGTAACAGGGACATAGGTCACCAAAGTATAAAGCTTGTTCGGTGAATCTTCATCCTCATTTCGTTTCCTGGACAACCGTACACTGATAGGATATGGGATATTCCTTATTCCTTTGGCCCAGACAGCTTTGTTGAGCCTGGTATCAATGCGCACATCTGGAGTCCCCATCTCCTTCATGGCAAACTTCCGGATCTCTTTGCGGGCCCGAGGGGCCCGCTTCTTGAAGCCCACTCCATGGATGCGCTTGTGAATGGTGATGGTGACCTCTCGGGTCACCACCTTGTTGGTGGCAGAATGGCCCTTCTTTTTCTCGCCACCTTCTTAGCGGGAGCCATCTAAGTGCAGGCGACAAGGAGGCGCTAAGCAAGCAGTGGGAAAGGCCCAGATCCAGTCCTCCCTTCCCGGCGTGGCGGCACGTTGTCAGTGGCGGGAGTCTGGCCACCCTGTGCCCTCAACGCACTCGCGCCCCTCAGATGCCCTGGACCCGGAACCCCAGGCTCGGTTCCCCTAAGTCTGGCTCCTCTCCCTGCCAGGGCCCCGGGAGCTTAGTGCAGCGCAGGTTCCATCTCCCCAGAACGCAGTCTTCCGCCAGCTGGGAACACAGCCCGTCATGCAGGCCAGCACAGTGCCGGGGAGGATGGAGCCCGATTCCCGAAGCCGAGACCCCGCCACACGTACTCATTCTGCCGGGCCCAGGTTGAAAAGCTAGACTTTTTGTAAATGACCTTAAACAGGTTGAGGAAGTTCCTTTCTAGTCCTAATTTTTTCAGTGGTTTAATCATGAAAGTGTGAGGGTTTTTTTTTTCCCCCTTTCATCTTTTTTTTTTTTTTTTTTTTAATTTACTGAGAGAGAGAGAGAGGGAGGGAGGGAGTGGGCACACAGATGAACTCCAGAAGCATGCACCATCATGTGCATCTGGCTTAGGTGGGTTCTGGGGAATTGAACCAGGGTCCTTTGGCTTTGTATGCAAGCACCTTAACTGCTAAGCCATCTCCAGCCTTTTTTAGTTTTTTTGAGGTATGGTCTCACTAGCCCTGACTGACCTGGAATTCACTCTGTAGTCTCAGGGTGGCCTTGAACTCACGGTGATCCTTCTACCTCTGCCTCCCAAGTGCTGGGATTAAAGGCATGTGTCACCATGCCTGGCCTTTTTTTTTTAATGTAAGAATTCTTTGTTCTTTTTTAGAAGAATTGTTTTTTAAGAAATTTAATTTATTTATTTGCAAGCAGAGAGTGATAGAAGAGAGACAGAGAATGGGCACACCAGGGCCTCTAGCCACTGCAAGCGAACTCAAGATGCACTCATCACCTTGTGCATCTGGTTTATGTGGATACTGGGGAATTGAACCTGGGTCCTTAGGCTTTACAGACAAGCACCTTAACTGCTAAGCCATCTCCAGCCCTGCCTTTTATCTATTTATGTGTATTCATAGATCCTCAGGGTTTTGCCCTGTAGTTTGTTGGTGTTCTGTATCACATTGGTTGGTCATGATGTGTATGTTGCTGAGTTTTGCTTCATAAGAGAGATTGATCTGTGTTTTTCTTATGATATCTGTCTGGTTTTGTTATCTTAGTAATATTGACCTTATAGAATGTGTTAGGAATTGTGATGGTTTATTTTTATTTGTTTATTTATTTATTTATTTTGTTTTTCGAGGTAGGGTTTCACTCTAGCCCAGGCTGACCTGGAATTCACTATGGAGTCTCAGGGTGGCCTCGAACTCACGGCGATCCTCCTACCTCTGCCTCCCGAGTGCTGGGATTAAAGGCGTGCGCCACCATGCCCGGCTCTGTGATGGTTTATTTTGACTGTTCACTGGATAGGACCTAGTATCACCTGTGAGGGATTATCTAGGTTAGGTTAGCCTCTGGACTTGCATGTGAGGGATTATCTTGATTAGCTTAATTGAGATGGAACGATCCACCTTAATTGTGGGTGCCATGATTCTGTGGGTTGGGGACTTGGAACTTGGTAAAAGAGAAAGCTAGCTGAACAGTAGGATTCATCATGTTCTGCTTCTGAGCAGCTGCCTAAAGCTCTTGCAGCCATACCTTCCTCACCTTGAACTGTAAGTGGAAATAAATCCTTCCTACTTTGAACTGATTTTTGTAAGGTATTTTGTCCCAGTAACAAGACAGGAAATGAATACAGAAAATTGGTACTGAGGTTATTACTGTGATAAGCCTGGCCAGGTAGTTTATAGGCCTTTGGAACTGGTTTTTGAGAGAATTATGGGAGAGCTTTAGAACTTTGGGCTAGACAAGCCCTACAATGCTGTCAGCAGAGCTTAATGGGCCATTGTGCACTTTGGTGGGAACTTGGAAGACAAGAATGCTGAGAGAAGCGTGGAGAGTGGAGATCTGGCTCATAAAGTTTCAAAGGGGAACAAGGACTCTTATCAGGAACCAGGCTATAGGCTAGGGTAGTTGATGCTATATGCTTGTCAAAGAAACTAACAACATCCTGCTGATGTCCTAAGGGCTTGGATAATGTGGAATTCAAATATAATGGGCTAATTTGTCTGTTGGAGGAAGTCTCAAGACACAGTAGCATTCAGGCTGGTGTTGAGGAAGCAGCTGTAATTCCTAACAAGATCAGTGCCATTGGGAGAGACCCCCTGTGCTGTACTAGGGCAATGGGAGATGCCGGAGGGCAAGACCCCACCCAAATTCATTTGAAGGAAGACAGCCTAAACTGAAGAGGTCCTCTATAGAACACCACACACTCTCCTAGGGAAGTGTTCTGCTAAGGTGAGCATGGGAAGCATACAGAGATTGCAAAGCTGTGGTTCAAAGGGTCCAGGCTACATTGCAAGCTGGCAGCAGAACCTGGCAACATTGTCCATGGGGTGCTCCTTTTGGAAGCATGAAAGATACAAGATAGAGGGGGTCATGGAGTATTGCACTACAGCTCCAGCAGCAGCCACATGGTAGGGTTGGAGACCCTGCAGGGAGACCCTCGAGGCCTCTGCACGAAGCTGTGAAGGTGAACAGTAAGTCACAATAGAGACCCCAGGATGTTGGAGTTGCCAAAGCTATAGGACATGTGCTGAGAAAAACTGCACATTCAGAATTGAGCTGCCCCAAGAGAGGGGCTGTGAGTGCTACAGGCAGTGTAGCTGTTCGATCCCAGATGATTTCATCACAAGTGCCAGATGCCAAGCGCGAAACTTCAAGGTTGGAGTTTGACCTGCTACGTTTCAATCATTCTTTGCAATGCACCCCCCGCCCCCATTGGAATGTTTACTTTGTGCCAATGCAAGATGGAAGTATCTGATTCATTTATTTCACATTACAGGAACTCAAAGTTCAGACTTTGCCCAAGTCTTGGGAGAGACTCTGCACTTACACTTTTATTTAGTTATTTATTTATTTTTATTTATTTGCAAGGAGAGTGGGGGGGGGGAGAAATATGTGTGACAGGGCTGCTTGCTGCCGCAAATGAACTCCACATGCCTGCACCACTTTGTGCATTTGGCTTTACATGGGTACCATGAGTGCACCAGGGCCTCCAGCCACTGCAAATGAAATCCAGACACATGCCACCCTGTGTATCTGGTTTACATGGGTACTGGGGAATGAAACCTGGGTCATTAGGCTTTTGTGGGGTTAACTGCTGAGCCATCTCTCCAGCCCCCCACTTACATTCCCGCCCCCAAGGTAGGATCTCACTTTAGCTCAGGCTGACCTGGAATTCACTGTGTAGTCTCAGGGTAGCCTCAAGCTCATGGTGATCCTCCTACCTCTGCCTCCTGAGTGCTGGGATTAAAGGTGTGCGACACCACCCCGGCTTTTCCACTTACACTTTTATTTTTGTTTATTTTTATTTATTCATTTATTTGAGAGTGACAGAGAAAGAGGGAAAGAGAGAGGGAGAGGGAAAGAATGGGTGCACCAGGGCTTCCAGCCACTGCAAACAAACTCCAGATGTGTGTGCCCCCTGTGCATCTGGCTAATGTGGGTCCTGGGGAGTCGAGCCTCAAACCAGGATCCTTAGGCTTCACAGGCAAGTGCTTAACCACTAAGCCATCTCTCCAGCCCTCCACTTATACTTTTAAACAGTGTTGGAGCTATTAAAGACTGGACATTTAATTTTTTTAAATATATATATATATATATATATATATATATATATATATATATATATATATTTATTTATTAGAGACAGAGGGACAGAGAGGGAAGGAGGGAGGGAGGAAGAGAATGGGCATGCCAGGACCTCCATCTACTGCAAGTGAACTCCAGATGCATGTACCACCTTGTGCATCTGGCTTATGTGGGACCTGGAGAATCAAACCTGGGTTCTTAGGCTTTGTAGGCAAGTACCTTAACTACTAAGCCATCTCTCTGGTCCAAGACTGGGCATTTTTGAAGTTGGACTGAATGCATTTTGCTTTATGAGATGACTATGAATCTTTGGGGGTGAGGTGGAAAGTTATGGCTTAAATGTGATATTTTTGGGTATCAAGTTGACAGAGTGAACTAGTGATGATTTATATTGATTGTCAACTTGACAGGACCCAGAATCATATTGAAAGATTATCTAGATTAGATTAGTCTCTGGAGAAGCCTGTGAGGGATTATCTTAATTAGGTTAATTGAGGTGTGAAGGCCTACCTTATCTGTGGCTGCCACCGTTCCATGGGCTGCAGTCCTAGACTGAATAAATGGGGAGAACTAGTTAAGCGATAGGCGATAGGCATCCTCACGCTCTGCCTGAAGCTCCTGCCACTGTGCTACCCCTTGGGCATGGTGAGCTGTAACCTCGAACTGTAAGCACAAATAAGCCTTTCCTCCCTAAAATCTTTTTTTTGTTTGTTTGTTTGTGAAATATTTGTTTGGGCAATGAGAAAGGTAACTAATACAAGAATGTTCTCTCCTATTTTTTGGAAAAGTCTAAAGTACTGGTGCTAGCCAGGCGTGGTGGCGCACGCCTTTAATCCTAGCACTCGGGAGGCAGAGGTAGGAGGATCGCCATGAGTTCGAGGCCACCCTGAGACTACAGAGTGAATTCCAGGTCAGCCTGAGCTAGAGTGAGACCCTACCTCGAAAAACCAAAAAAAAAAAAAAAAGTACTGGTGCTAATTCTTTAAATGTTTGGTATTATATGCCAGTGAAACCATCAATCTAGACCAAAGATTTTCTTGAGTTTTTTCATTTTAAGAGAATCGTTTTTTTTTTTGTTGTTGTTGTTTTCAATTTTTATTTATTTATTTGAGAGAGGGAAAGAGGCAGAGAGAAAGACAATGGGCGTGCCAGGGCCTCTAGTCACTGCAAATGAACTCCAGGTGCATGCGCCCCCTTGTGTATCTGGCTTACGTGGGTCCTGGGGAATTGAACCCAGGTCCTTTGGCTTTAAGGCAACCGCTTTAACCACTAAGCCATCTCTCCAGCCCCCCCTTTTTTTCAGGATTTTATCTTTTATTTTGTTTCATTGAGAGTCTCACTATGGAGCCCAGGCTAGCCTGGAACCCATGCTTTTCCTACTTCAGCCTCCAAGTGCTAGGATTACAGGCATGTACCTCCATGCTAAGTTTGTTTTATTAAGTTATTTTATTTTAGAGACAGTGTCTCATTATGTTCCAGCCCCTTTTTTGGTTTTTCAAGGCAGAGTCTCACTCTAGCTCAGGCTGACCTGGAATTCACTATGTAGTCTCAGGGTGGCCTCGAACTCATGGCAATCTTCCTACTGCCTCATGAGTGCTGGGATTAAAGGTGTGCGTCACCACACCTGGCTGTTGTTGTTTTTATTTTTATTTATTTAGGTTTTTTTTGAGGTAGAGTCTCACCGTAGCTCAGGCTGACCTGGAATTCACTTTGTAGTCTCAGGGTGGCCTCAAATTCATGGTGATCCTCCTACCTTTGCCTCCCGAGTGCTGGGGTTAAAGGCGTGAGCCACCACGCCCGGCTGTTGTTTTTAATAGTCACTCATTCACTTTCTTTCCTTTTTTTTTTGTTATTTAACATTCTGTCTTTTTAAGTCAGTGTCATAGTTTGTATTTTTCTAGTAATTTGCCCATTTCATTTAGGTTATTAATTTTTTTGGCATATGGTTATACACAGAACTATATTATAATTCATTTTATTTTGCTAAGGTTGGTGGTAATTTTTTTAGTAATAATTTCTTTAGCCATTTCTGAATTTAACCATTTAAGATAGTTGTAAAGTGATTAATGTAGTTTAAAAGGCTTATTAGTTTAGTTAATCTTACAGAAAATCTTGATACTTTTAGTTTCTTTTTAATATTTTATTTATTTATTTGTAAACAGAGAGAGAGAGAAAGAGAGAATGAATGGGTGTGCTAGTGCCTCTAGCCACTGCCAATGAACTCCAAATGTATGCACCACTTTGTGCATCTGGCTTATGTGGGAACTGGAGAATTGAACTCAGGTCATTAGGCATTACAGTCAAGTGCCTTAACCACTGAGCCTTCTCTCTAGCCTAGTTTCATTGATTTTGTCTATTTTTTTCTATTCTTTATTTCATTTATTTCTGTGGAAGTCTTTATTTTTGTGTGCTCTGCTGTATTTAGTATATTCTGTTCCCCTAGTTTCTCATGGTAAAAGGTTAGATTGTTGATTTGTGATCTGTTATTTTTAATATAGTTATAGCTATGTAGTGATACACAGTACACAGTACTCTGTAAGAACTGCTTTGGCAGGATCACAAAACCATATTTATTTTCTTTGCCTTTTAAGGAAGATTTTTTTTTCTGTTGTTTTGAGCTTGCATTGATTTGAGCTTGAGCAATATAAAATTGCTAGTAATTTCCTGTGTTTAGCCCTAAGGCAAATCGTTCTTTCAGACATCTTGTTACCGCCTGTTATCCTTTTTGTTAGCGTGTAAGCAAACAAGCTCAGGAAGAATAATGGGACTTGTCCATTATCATAGGACTGACGTGTCTGGATTGAACCAAAGCATCATTGAAAATGCATTTGCGTGTGTCAACAATTACAAGAAACTTTTGATTTGGTTGAGCCACATGAGAAAAATTAATATCTGGCCCTTGATAATGGTAGTGTTAGTGAAAGTTGTTGTAAGGTTTAGAAGTGACCAAGACGTGAAAACCACTGTTGAGGCAAAGATGAAAGCTTTTACTTGGGAAAAATCACTAGCTGCCAGGGCTGACTTGCAAGAGAGGAGCACAGCCAACTTGAGTTTTCAGGTCGTGGGCTTTATAGGGCTTTTCAGTTGGGGGAAGGTGAGGAAAGAAAAAGAACTTGTTTGTTAAATTGAATAGAAAAGATTCTTTAGGGGAGATCATTACATTAACCATTTAAAATTGCTGGGGTGTGACACCAAAACAGTGACCAGGTGACTTACGAGATAAAGGGGCAGGAAATTATGACCTGGGACATTGTTAAGCAAGGAGGGGATAATGACCGGGTGGTTTTTTGAAGAATGTGGATAATCTACTTTCCTATGTCACCATTCTGCTGACCATGGTGACTCCATCTTGGGAGCCTTTCCTGACCTAACAGTTGTCATACTCCATTCATGTTCCTGTCATAACGCTGCTATTATTCATGCTTTTAGATGTTTACTGAGTCCCTGCTCTGTGCCAGGCACTCTGCAGTTGCGAGAAGTGTGTGTTCTGTGTGTGCAGTCAGGTGTCTACTCTGAAGTAGGTGTGATCTAAAGGAGAAAAGAGACAAATTAACTGAGAATCACAGCGCAGTAGGAAACATTACAGTTAAACACTGATACACGAAGCCCTGAAGGGAGGAGCAGCTGGTCTCTTAGAATGGAGAGGGCAGGCCAGCCAGGGAAGGTTTCTAGCTGTGGCCTTGCTTCCTCCTCCTCGTTTGATTCTGTGTTGTTTTGACACAGGCTCTCTGTAGCCCAGGCTGCCCTGGAACTCACTATGTAGCCCAAGCTAGCCTTGAATTTATGACAATCCTCCTGGCTTAGCATATTCCAGAATTTTTTTTTCTTTTGGTTTTCCGAGGTAGGATCTCACTCTAGCTCAGGCTGACCTGGAATTCACTATCTCAGGGTGGTCATCTCAGGGTGGCCTCAAACTCTCAGCGATCCTCCTACCTCTGCCTCCCAAGTGCTAGGATTAAAGGTGTGCACCACTACACCCGGCCCAACAAGCATAATTTTTTTTTTTTGGTTTTTTGAGGTAGGGTCTCACTCTAGCTCAGGCTGACCTGGAAATCCTTATGTAGTCTCAGGGTGGCCTTGAACTCATGGCGCTCATCCTACCTCTGCCTCCGAAGTGCTAGGATTAAAGGCATGTGCCACCACGCCCGCAACAAGCAGAATTTTTGAAAGCATACATTTCAGACATGATAGGAAGAGAGCATTGGGGCAGAGGGAACTAGCACATACAGAGGGGAGAGAGAGAACTAACAAATGAGTGCATGGATTTGCAGCCTTGAGTGTGCTTTGGAGAGATAAGCATGGATAGTAGGAGTAAGTAATAAAGGTGTGGTTTCATGAGATAATAAGTTGGTCTTCTAACTTGTTGGGAGCTCTTGAAGGTTTCTGTACAGAGGCTGGGTGTGTTGGAAAGTTAGCTGTTCTCCTTTGCCAGGTCTGCTGGTAGTTCAGTAAAATGTTCCTTTGTTTTTGTTTTTGAATTCACAGTTCACTGAGACTTTTTTGACAGAAAGGGACAAATTGTCCAAATGGAGTGGAATTCCTCAGCTGCTGCTCAAGCTGTATGCCACCAGCCACCTCCACAGTGACTTCATTGAGTGCCAAAACATCCTCAAGGTAACTCTTACAGGCCTCAGAAAGGCTGTATTCAGGGTCTTTGGGTAATGCAAACTCTGCCTTTTAAAAATAGCCTGTTTTGAGCCGGGTGTGGTGGCGCACCCCTTTAATCCTAGTACTCGGAGGCAGAGGTAGGAGGATCACTGTGCGGCCCCCCTGAGACTACATAGTAAATTCCAGGTTACCATGGGCTAGAGTGAGACCCTACTTCGAAAAACAAAACAAAAGAAGCTTGTTTTAGTTATGTAAGCATTAGAAAATTTGAGGTCAGAAAAAAATGAAAGAAGAAAATAATCACCAGCAGTTCCGCTCCCCAGAGCAGTCAGGTTCTTGTGGACCCTCTGGGCTTCCCTCACGCTGCTTTTGTGGCAGTGTTTGCTTGATGTGGGAGGTCAGCAGTGTTGGATGGCACTTCTGCCTTCATCCCCTGAGTACTGGGGATTGAACCCAGGGATGTATACAAGCTGACAATACACTGAGCTACTTCCCCCACCCACCCTAGATAACATTATGTTTGAACAGAATTTCCAGGTCCTCTAGCTGCTGTAAATGAACCGATTCATGCACCAGTTTGTGTATCTGGCTTACATGGGTTCTGGGGAATTGAACCTGGGTCTTTGGCTTTGCAGACAAGTACCTTCACTGCTAAGCCATCTCTCCAGCCCTTGAACCAAAGTTAGAAGAAGATCCTATATTGCTGAAGGTCTGTGGAGAGTGCATTGTAGCTCTTGATAATTATCAGTAACATAAGAACATTGATGACCAGAAGAGAGAAGTGAAAAGAGTTAGGCTCTTGTTCTCAGCCTTGAGGTCTGTCACAGTGTGACCCCACATCCAGAGTTTCTTATTCAGTAGGTCTAGAGTTACCTTAGTTTAGCTTGGGCTGGGTCCAAATGTGAATTTAGAGTATCAGCTCTCGCTATAGTTAGGACCTATGTAAATACATTTGGTCATCATGAAAGGCAACAATACAATCTTCTTCAGAGGTAGAAGGTCCAAAGACACTTGGAATGTACTATTACCTCACTCACATCTATCAAGTTGGTACTGGCTGGCAGCTGGAAACAGCTAAGGATATGAGTCCTGGCTGCCCTCAGGTGGCTGTTGGACTTCTCACAACCTGACAGGTTCTAAGCTGGATAAAGTCAACTCTATGCAGCCTTCTTTAGGCTTATGCCTAAGAGGCATAGGGTCACTTCTCCATATTCTGCTAATTGAAATTCGTCACACCAGTTAGATTCAGTGTGGGAAAAGACTCTCTGGGGTCCTGAATACTAGGAAGTATAATTCATTGGAGGCTATTTTTGTGCTTACAGAGTTTTCAGTTTGGGACTAAAATGCACATATATTTTAGCATCTGGTGTATGTTGAATTCTAAAACAGAATATCTCTGTACTTTTTTGAACCAGGAAATTTCTCCTCTCCTATCAATGGAGGCTATGGCGTTTGTAACAGAAGACAGGAAACTTACACAAGAAGCTACATATCCAAATACTTATATATTTGACTTGTTTGGAGGTGTTGATGTAAGTTGTAGCAGTTTATTATTAATACTTTAATGGTTTGATAATTTTTTCAATTAAAAAATATTTTATGCATTTATTTGAGAGAAAGAGATAAAGAGAATGAGAATGAGTGTACCAGGGCCTCTAGCCACTGCGAACAAACTCCAAATGCATGCTCCACTTTGTGCATCTGGCTTTACATGGGTACTGGGAAGTCGAACCCAGGTCATTAGGCTTTGCAGGCAAACGCTGTAACCACTGGGCAATCTCTCCAGCCCGTAATTCCACAATTTTTAGGAAACATTGCAGATCTAAACTTCCAGAAGCTTAGTGGCATTCTGACTAGGAAGTATAATTCATTGGGGGTTATTTTTGTGCTCTTCAAGGAAGAGGGTGTTCTTACCTTATTTTTTATTTTTGTTTTGTGGTTTTTCGAGGTAGGGTATCGCTCTGGGCCAGACTGACCTGGAATTCACTATGTAGTCTCAGGCTGTCCTTGAACTCACAGGGATCCTCCTACCTCTGCCTCCCAAGTGCTGGGATTAAAGGTGTGTGCCACCATGCCCGGCTTATTTTTTATTTTTAAATTTTATTTATTTATTTAAGAGAGAGAAGCAGGTTGAGATATATACATATACATATATGTGTGTGTGTATACACACACACACACACACACACACACATATATATATATATATATATAGAGAGAGAGAGAGAGAATGGCACTTCAGTGCTTCCAGCTACTGCAAATGAACTCTAGACGCATGCACCTAGTGCATCTGGCGTACGTGTGGCCTGGGGTAATGAACCTGGATCCTTAGGCTTTGCAGGCAAGCATCTTAACCAATAAGCCATCTCTCCAGACTGAGGGTATTTTAGAGTTGAAAATTTTGCCATCCCAGTAGGAGCTGGGCTTTTATTGGATGCAGAAAGCCCACTGTCCAGGGTCCATGGTTGGTCAGATTAAATGAAGACAAAGGTGCTGGTTGGTCTGTGCTACATCCAGTACTGCTCCGGTCCCAGAAAGCCTGCCAAGCCAGCCTGCCTGTGGGAAAATTCACTTAGGCCAGGCAAACTGTATTTTAAATACTTACTAAGTAGACGTGAGGAAAAAAAATTTCTTAATAGTGTTTTTTTTAAAACCTTGCTTTATTGAGATAAAGTTCACATGCCATATAGTTTACCCATTTAAAGTCTACAATAAGCACTCCTTGGCTTTTGGTATAAAGTATCTAATTCTTTGGTTTTTAGTGTAGTCACAGATGCATGCAACCATCACCACAGTTTTGGACCATTTTAATCACTCCCTAAAGGAAATGTCTATTAGCTGTCATTTCCCTACCAATCTCCCCTCCAGGCAACCACTAATATATCTTTTTGTCTCTACAGTTACTGTTCTAGAATTTTATATAAATGGGATCAAGTAATATATGATCTTTTTGTGACTGGTTCTTTGACATAGCATATTAACCTTCAGAATTCATCTGTGTTGAAACATATATAAATATTCCTTTTTTATAGCCAAATAATACTCCCTGGTACAGATATAATACATTTTTATTATTATTTTTCCAAAGTAGGGTCTCACTCTAGCCCAGGCTGACCTAGAGTTCACAATGCAATCTCAGGGTGGCCTCAACCTCACAGCAGTCCTCCTACTTCTGCTTCCTGAGTGCTGGGATTAAAGGCATGCACCACCATGCCCGACTATTTTTTATTGTTTAAAATATATTTTACTTATTTATTTGCAAGCAGAGAGAGATGGGGAGAGAGAGAGTGAGAGAATGGGCATGTGCCAGGGCCTCTAGCCACTGCAAACGACCTCCAGATGCATATGCCACTTCATGCATCTGGCTTTACATGGGTACTGGGGAATTGAAACTTGGTCATTAGGTTTTGCAGGCAGACTCCTTAACTGCTGAGCCATCTCTCCTGAGATACTACCTTTTTATGCCCATTTATTTATTGATGGGCACTTGGGTGTTCACATCTCATCTTTTGGCTATAATGAAGAACACTTAAAAACTTAAAAAGAGCACAGGTTTCTATATGGATTTGCACTTTCATTTCTCTTGGGTGTATATCCCACTAGAGGCCATCTCCAGAAAGTCACATTGCAAATTCAATAACCCTCTCTTTCCTGCATTTATCATACTTCCAAAACCAGTACCAGGTGGATCACCAAATTTAATCCAGGGGAGAATAAAGTTGACCTTAAAGAGTAGGAAATTCCTTCAGCTTTCTTCCTTCTGGCCCCTCCTTTCAAAAGAGTCAGCACTCTCCCACTGTCCCAGTGCAGAACAGCTGGCCCAGTCTCAGTAGTGGGAATCTCTCAAACAATGATAGCTGAACTTTCCAGTCTCTGTGCTCAGGATATGAACCTGTTGACATTTCCTCTGCTGAAGACACCAGTCCCTTATTTTTTTTTTTCCTATTTTACTTCATTCTTACTCTTTATTTTTTTTAAAAAAATTTCTTTTCTTTCTTTCTTTTTTTTAAGTGATAAAACAATGATTTTTATTTTTTGTTTCTAGTTTCTACAATGAACACATATAACTTATAAAATGAAATGATCCATTACAAATATCCAAAATATTTTTGAAAGTGATACTATAGGCTATGTAGTAGTATCAGATAAAATATTACTGGTAAACATCATAGATCCCCTCCCTGAAAAAAACCACATTCTTCATCTTTTGTTTCTGTAGATACCTCTGATAAATTACACACTTCTATTTCTGAACATGTTTTTATTAGTTGGTATAGAACAAAAACCACAAAAGAGATTACAAACCAGCAAAAGAAAATTTATATAGTTTAGTTTCTGGTGAGATCCTAGAATCTTTCTAAACAGTAGTAAGTAAGGCTGTTTCAGATGTAAACTATAATACACTGATGTCTTCTTTTACAAGAAACTTTTTCAATTAAAGAACATAAATCACTGGGTGTGGAGGCACATGCCTTTAATCCCAGCACTTGGGAGACAGAGGTAGGAGGATCCCTGTGAGATGGAGGACACCCTGAGACTACATAGTGAATTCCACACCAGCCTGGGCTAGAGCAAGACCTTACCTTGAAAAATAAGAAAGAACAGGTATCAGACACTGTCATATGCAGATGCAATCAGACTAAAGTTTCAATTTGAGCTCACTATTCTTATTATACATCTTCAAAAGGCTCCTGAAAAACAAAACAGGCATTGTCATTGTACTTAAATGAACTTATATATTTCAACTTATAACTGAAAGCCAAAGTCAAAATAGTAACATTGGATCCTGGAGTTTAGAAGATTTAAGATCTTACCAATTAGTAACATCCCCAGTTTCAGATGCTAAAAGATAAAAAACAATAACACAACAACAAAAAATTGTGCTGCAAAGATGTCTTTCTTTCTTTTTATGAGAGAGAGCAAGAGATAATCGGCACTCCAGGACTTAGCCACTGCAAATGAATTCCAGATGTATGTGCCATCTTATGTGCCTGCATCAACTTGTACATCTGGCTTACATGGGTTCTGCACATTCAAACCTGGATCCTTAGGCTTTGCAGGCAGTTACCTTAGCTGCTAAACCATCTCTTCAGCCCTCTTTTTTTTTTAAAAAAAAAATATTTATTGATTTTTTTTTATTATTAAAAAGGTTGTACTCTTAGATCTCTTCACCCTGTCCCAATTCTGCTGAGGGTCTTCTTGGTGGGATTATTGATATTTGTTGGAGGGAACAAGAAGCCTCAGTCAATCTCTGTGGCTGCCAGTCCATTATTTTTATTTTTATTTTATTTATTTATTCTAACAACTGTTATTCTTTTTAAATATATTTTTTATTTGCAAGCAGAGAGAGAGACAGAGAGAGAATGGGCATGCCAGGGCCTCTAGCTGCTGTAAACAAACTCCAGATTCATGCACCACTGTACATCGGGCTTTATGTGGATATTGGGGAATCAAACCTGGGTCATTATGCTTTGCAGGCAAGCTTTTTAACCACTGAGCCATCTCTCCAGCCCTGGGTCCATTGTTTTTAAATTCAACTTTGCTCAGTTTCTTGGGGCATAGGCAGAGCAGCCAGCAGCCCCTCGCACTAACTACGTCTAGCGCATGTCTGACAAAGTTCTTTTTTACTCCCTGAAAGCCACATTTCCACAGTCCACAGATTTTTCTGCATTTAAGTTGTTCAAACTCTGACTAGAATGACCCATCAAGCTCTGTTTATAGCACTGCAAGACATCTTAGTCCAAAGTTTCAAATCCTTCTATATTACTCCTGCAAATGAGTTCCAGAAGATTAAAAGCTACACACTCAGGTTTCTTGCAACAACAACCAAACTCCTGGTACCAATTTTTTGTTGTAGTTACTTTGATGTTTCTGGGACAAAATACTCAACTGGAAGCAGCTGATGGGAGGAAAATTTTCAGCTTATAGTCTTGAGAGGACATTTCAGCATGGCAGGAAAGCATGGCAGAGAGAGATTGCGTGTGGTGGTTTGAATCGGATGTTGCCCACAAGCACATGGTCTTAATGCCTGGTCCCCAGCTGATGGCAATTTGAGAGGTGGAGCCTTTCTGCTGGAAGGGTGTTTTGGGGACTGGGCTTAGTGTGGTACATCCTGGCTCATGCCATGTTTTCCTCTGCCTTCATGATGCTTCCCTATGAGATTGTAAGCCAAAATACAACCTTTCCTCCCACCAGCTGGCTTTTGTCAAGTGCTTTTCTCAGCAATGAGATGGTAACTACAACACTAGCCTACCACAGCAGCTGGCAGAAAGCAGCAAGGGAATGAGCCGAGCCATCACTGTCAAGCTGGGCTGATCAACCTCAAGGTCCTTCTCCAGCAAAGCTCCTCCCCCCAAATTGCTTCCAGCTAGGGACCAAGTATTCAAAACACATGAGGCTATGGGGTACATCTCATTAAAACCATCTCAGTCTAAACCACTGCAATCTCTTCCTCCCTTTTGTCCTTTCCTTCTTTTCTTCCTATATTCCTTCTAACTCATTTGCTGTCAACCTTATTTTGTAAAAAATATTTTTATTTATTTATTTTCAAGCAGAGAGAGAAGAGAGACAGAGAATGGGCATACCAGGGCCTCTAGCTGCTGCAAATGATGCATGCACCACTTTGTGCATCTGGCTTTATATGGGTACTAGGAAATTAAACCTGGGTCCTTGGTTTTTGTCAGCAAACGCCTTAAACACTAAGCCATCTCTCCAGCCCAACAGTGAATTTTTAAATACATGATTATTGTGATATAAAAGTAGAAGGGAAGCTATTGGGGGTAGAAAGGAAGACAGGGGAGACAACTGGGGAAGGAGGATCAGCAAGAATAAAGTGTCTATGAATGTTATAATGTGATATTGCGAGCTGGAGAGATGGCTGCAAAGCCTAAGAACCCAGGTGTGATTCTCCATGACCCACATTAAGCCCGATGGACAAGGTGGTGCATGCATCTGGTGTTCATTTGTGGTGGCTAGAGGCCCTGGTGTGCCCATTCTCATTCTCTTCTCTCTACTGGGCATGGTGGCACACACCTTTAATCCCAGCTCTTAGGAGGCAGAGGTAGGAGGATCACTGTGAGTTTGAGGCCAACCTGAGACTGCATAGTGAATTCCAAGTTGACCAGAGTGAGACCCTACCTCAAAAAATGAAGAAGCAAAAATGTTCTTGAAGAAGAGGAGGTTGGAGAGATGGCTTAGTGGTTAAGGTGCTTGCTAGCCAAGCCAAAGGACCCAGGTTTGATTCCCCAGTACCCACATAAAGGCAGATGCATAAGGTGGTACATGCTTCTGGAGTTTGTTTGCAGTGGCTAGAGGTCCTGGCACACTCATTTTCTATCTGCCTCTCTCTCAAATAAATAAATAAAATATTAAAAAAAAGAAGTCATAGTAATGCTGTTCTGCAGCTTTTTAAAAATTAAAGCCATGTTAAACCCCAGAGGTTACATGATCGTACTCTTTGTTTTAATGGTAGGATCTCACTCTAGCCCACTGATTAAAGGTGTGCACCACCATATCTGGCCTGATCTTACTCATTTTTAAAGATGAGAAAGCTGGGGCTGGGAAGATGGCTCAGCAGTTAAAGTTGCTTGCTTGCAAAACCTGCTGGTCCATGTTCAATTCCCCATCTGGTTCTGGGTTCATTTCCCCAGCACCCACATGAAGGTAGATGCACAAAGTGGTGCATGCATCTGGATTATGTTTGCAGCAGCAAGAGGCCCTGGTGTGCCCATGCTGTCTCTCTTTCTTCCCTTGCAAATAAAAAAATAAAAATGTTATAAAAATAAGAAAGCTAGTCGGGTGTGGTGGTGCATGCCTTTAATCCCAGCACTCTGGAGGCAGATTTAGGAATGTAGGAGGATCGCCATGAGTTCAAGGCCACCCTGAGACTACCTAGTGAATTCCAGGTCAGCCTGAGCTAGAGTAAGACACTACCTCAAAAAAAAAAAAAAAAAGAGAGAGAGAGAGAGAGAGAAAGCTAAAGCCCAAATAGGGCCTTCGACCTACCCAGGTATACATGAAGAATAATTGAACTGGGATCAGAACCCAGCTTTCCTAACTCTTGACCCTCACAACCTCCTAAAACAAGAGGGTTCAGCAGTACTATTGACAGCTACTTGGGCCAAAAGTTTTTTTTATCAAAACACTTCTTTTAGGGGCTGGAAAGATGGCATAGCAGTTAAGCGCTTGCCTGTGAAGCCTAAGGACCCCGGTTCAAGGCTCAATTCCCCAATACTTACGTAAGCTAGATGCACAAGATGGCACATGTGTCTGGAGTTCATTTGCAGTGGCTGGAGGCCCTGGTGCACCCATTCTATCTCTCTGTCTTTCTCTCTGTGTGTGTCATTCTCAAATAAATAAAAAAAGATAAACAAAATAAACAAAATTCTTTTGTGAATTGTTCTTTGAATTAATTTTGAAGATTTTATCTTTTTTTTTTTTTTTTTTAGCTCCTTGTAGAAATTCTTATGAGGCCTACAATCTCTATTCGGGGACAGAAACTAAAAAGTAAGTATGTTTGTTAGGCAATGGGCTTCATTTCTCAATGTGCAGGTATTGTGGCAGTTTGCAGGCGTTTCTTTTCTTCCCTTTCCTAACTCTTAACATGGAGGCGTGCCTTACATTCAACTGTAGGTTGCTCTCTCCCTCCCCAACAAAGCAAGTCTCTTAGAAATATAGATCTGCACTTTCAAAGAAAAAAAAGCATGAAAACTACTGGACTAAAAAAACTTGTATGTTTGCACTTTCTAATAATCCTTTGTTCTAGCTTTTGTTTTTTCTTTAAAATATTGTATATGTGTATGCATGCATGTTCATGTATGTATGGACATGTGTGTGTACATGTGCATATGCATGTGTATATATTTGGTCACATGAAGGTCAGAGGACAACCTCGGGTGTTACCAGTTCTCTTCACCTCTTTTTTTTAAATTTTAAGTTTTATTTATTTGACAGAGGAAGAGGGGGAGGGAGGGAGAGAGAGAGAGAAAGAGAGAGAGACAGACAGAGAGAGAATGGGCGTGCCAGGAACTCCAGCCACTGCAAACCAACTCCAGATGTGTGCGCCCCTTGTGCATCTGGTTAACGTGGGTCCTGGGGAATTGAACCTGGGTCCTTTGGCTTTGCAGGCAAATGCTTTAACCACTAAGCCATCCCTCTAGCCCCACCTTAAATTTTTTTTTTCTAATTAATTTTTTTTTAAGTTTGAGAGAGAAAGGCAGAGAGAGAGAGAGAGAAAATGTGGGTGTTCCAGGGCCTCCAGCCACTGCAAATGAACTCCAGACACATGCACTACCTTGTGTGTCTAGCTTATATGGGTCCTGGGGAATGGAACCTGGGTCCTTTGGCTTTGCAGGCAAGCACCTTAACTGCTGAGCCATCTCTCCAGCCCCTCTTCACCTCTTTTTGAGACACTGTTTCTCATTGGCCCGGAGCTCACCATTTTGCTCGCCTGACTAGCCAGTGAGTTCGAGTGATGCTCCTATCTGATCCCCTCCAAGCCCTACTGCTGGGATTAAAGACATGAGTTGACATACCCAGAATTTTCTGTGGTTACTGGGCATCAAACTCAGGCCCTCATGCTCGCAAGCAAGCATTTTAACTACTGATGTAGTTCTCTGTCCCTTCAAATTTTCTTTTTCTTTTCCTCCTCCTCCCTCTTCCCTCCTTTCTCTTCCTCCCTTCATCCTTTTTTTTTTCTTCTTCTTCTTTCTTTCTTTCTTTCTTCCTCCTCCTCCTCCTCCTCTTCTTCTTCTTTCTTTTTTTTTTTTTTTTTTTTTGGTTTTTCGAGGTAGGGTTTCACTCTAGCCCAGGCTGACCTGGAATTCACTATGGAGTCTCAGGGTAGCCTCGAACTCACGGCGATCCTCCTACCTCTGCCTCCCAAGTTCTGGGATTAAAGGCGTGCGCCACCACGCCCGGCTTCTTCTTTCTTCTTCTTCTTCTTTCTTCTTTCTTCTTTCTTCTTTCTTCTTCTTTCTTCTTTCTTCTTTCCTCTTTCTTCTTTCTTCTTTCTTCTTTCTTCTTTCTTCTTCTTTCTTCTTTCTTCTTTCTTCTTTCTTCTTTCTTCTTCTTCTCTCTTTTTTTTTTTTTTTTTTTTAAGATAGTATCTCAAAGTAGCCCAGACTGGCCTGGAATTCACTATGTATTCCCAGGCTGGCCTCAAACTCATGGCAATCCTCCTACCTCTGTTTTCCAAGTGCTGTGTTACTTTGAGGCTGAGTCTTATTCTAGCCCAGGCTGACCTGAAACTCACTGTAGTCCAGGTTGACCTCGAAGTCACAGCAATCCTCCTATCTCAGCCTCTCGTGTGCTAGGATTAAAGGCATGACCCACTGTACCTTGCTCATATTTATTATTAATCTCTCAGTTTTCTGCTATGAAGTTAGTTCTTCATGTTCTGTTTGTTCTGACAGCAAATAGCATGTTGTCATGACATGCTGGTGCAGTATATAGTAGTTTCTCTTCCACTAGATTCGTGAGCATCACGACAGGTGCGAATTTGTTATGGTCATCATAGTCTTCTTCCTCTTCCTTCCTTCTTTCTCCTTCTCCTCATCATCTTCTTCCCTCCCTTCTTCCTCTTCCCTACCCCACCATCTGTATCTTCTTTAAAGTGGGTACTGGATGAATGCTTGATGAATGCATGAATCCTAACTTCTTTGAAAATGGAAAAGTTTGCCGGGCGTGGTGGTGCACGCCTTTAATCCCAGCACTCGAGAGGCAGAGGTAGGAGGATCACCGTGAGTTCGAGGCTACCCTGAGACTACATAGAGAATTCCAGGTCAGCCTGAGCTAAAGTGAAACCCTACCAAAAAAAAAAAAAAAGAAAAAAGTTTAGAAATACTGAGGTATGCTGATTTGGTGTTTCATCTTGCTCTGAACTCGTTAAGTAAGTAATGTAAAAAGTGCCAAGGAGGTTGAGACAGGTTGTGATGAGGGCTACAGGGCCCCTGTCATATTAGAGTTTATGGCAGCAGTAGGAATGGAAACAGTTTTTAAAAGTAAAAACAATTACAGAACACACAGTTTTCCATGGTTCATACTCAGTTTTATCATCTCCCATTTTGGGGATCACAAAATTAAGTCTTGTTTTTGTGCTACTGTCATGTTCTTATCACAACTATTAAGTTCTTTATTGAGATTAGCAGTATATCAGACATTAAAAGTCATTTGCTCAACATAAATAGCTATAACAGTAACAAAAACTAAATATTAGTTGAGTCTGAGGTAAAAACAGTGTCTTTATTTCCTTCCTTCCTTCCTTCCTTCCTTCCTTCCTTCCTTCCTTCCTTCCTTCCTTCCTTTTTTGGTTTTTCGAGGTAGGGTCTCACTCTGGCCCAGGCTGACCTGGAATTCACTATGTAGTCTCAGGGTAGCCTCGAACTCATAGCAATCCTCCTACCTCTGCCCCCCAAGTGCTGGGATTAAAGGCGTGCGCCACCACGCCCAGCCGATTTTCTTTCTTTTTAAGTAGTTTTATCTGCACATTTTCATGCACAGAAGAGGGGTGAGAGCATGAATGGGGACCCTCCAGGCCTCTTGCTGCATTTGCCACTTTGTGTGTCTGCCTTTACGTGGGTACTGGGGAATCAAACCTGGCTGGTGGGCTTCTCCAGCAAGTGCCACTCCCCAGCCTCAGCATTCTTATTTCTAGCAGAACTCTTCATGAAATTTACAGCAAGAGCAATCCTGATTCTTGGGCTTTGAGTTCTAGTCGTTCTGTTTTTGGAAATGTGTCTTGAGACTGGTGAGATGGCTCGGTGAATAAGAGATGCTTTCCATGCAGGCATGACAGCCTTAGTTTGCATGTCTAGAACCCACATAACACCAGGTGAGGTGGTTCTCGTCCACAGTCTCAGCACCTCTACAGTGGCATAGGAGGCAGAGACGAGAATTCTTGGAAGCTTGCTGGCCAGCTGGCCTGGTAACTGCAGTGGCAAACAACAAAGAAAGACCCATCGCTGGAGGTTGTCCTCTGACACATGCACCTGCATTCACAAATGGACAGGCACACACACAGAGGTTCAACAAAATGAAAGAGAGAGAGAGAGAATCTGGAGCCCTTTTCTGGTGGCAGCACTGTGCAGTGAGGAGCTTGCGTCTACACTGGAAGCCATGCTCCTGCCGTAGGTGCTGTAGTGTCGTAGTTCCTACAGGTTTTCAGATTCGAGGAGACCACTGCTATGGCGAACTGCAAACAAGGAAATGTCCTCATTAAGGTGAACCGGTGACCTCCGGGGATGGTTGAGTTGCATACACTACAAGTTATTGGAGCCTGTTCTGCTTCTGGTCAGGAAGTAGTTTGTTGGCATGGACATCTGGGTCTGTGTGAAGGGTGGTGGTCATGTGGCCCAGAGTTACATTACCTGACAGTCCATCTCAAAGCTTTGGTGGCCTATCACTAGAAGTGTGTAGATGAGGTTTTGTTGGGGGGAGGGGGTGGGGGTTCGAAGTAGGGTTTCACTGTAGCCCAGGCTGACCTGGAATTCACTATGTAGTCTCAAGGTGTCCTCAAACTCATGATGATCCTCCTACCTCTGCCTCCCAAATGCTAGGATTAAAGGTGTGTGCCACCACACCCAGCTGGATGAGGTTTTGAAGAAGGAAATTGAAGACTCTTGTCCAGTGTGAGTGAGCCCTGCTGGTAGCTGACTTCTGTCACTATGAATCTAAAAGGTTTTTCCAGTCGTAGTGGCACACACCTTTAATCCCACCACTCAGGAGGCAGAAGTAGGAGGGTCACTATGAGTTCAAGGCCACCCTGAGACTACATGGCTAATTCCAGGTCAGTCTGGACTAGAGTAAAACCCTACCTCGAAAAACCCAAAAATAAATAAAAATAATAATAAATAACATAAAATAAAAGGTTTAGAGGCCCTGGTCCCTTGCTCACTACCAGAAATTCTATCAGTATGTCAGTCAAAAGGGTCAAGGTTTGCTTCTTTTGTAATAAACATTATAGTTTTTTTTTTCTTTCTGAGGTACGGTATCTCTCTAGCTCAGGCTGACCTGGAATTCAGGGTGGCCTCAAACTCATGGCAGTCCTCCTCCCTCTGCCTCCCAAGTGCTGGGATTAAAGGTGTGCACCACCATCCCTGGCACATTATGTTTTTTTTTAATTATTTTTTATTGACAACTTCCATGATTGTAAACAAAATCCCATGGTAATTCCTTCCCTCCCCCCACTTTCCCCTTTGAAACTCCATTCTTCATCATATCCCCCCCTCCTCAATCAGTCTCTCTTTTATTTTGATGTCATGATCTTTTCTTGCTATTGTGATGGTCTTGTGTAGGTAGTGTCAGGGACTGAGGTCATGGATATCCAGGCCATTTTGTGTCTGGAGGAGCATGTTGAAAGGAGTCCTACCTTTCCTTTGGCTCTTACATTCTTTCTGCCACCCCTTCCACAATGGACCCTGAGCCTTGGAAGGTGTGATTGAGATATTTCAGTACTGAGCACTCCTCTGTCACTTCTTCTCAGCACCGTGATGCCTTCTGAGTCATCCCAAGGTCTCTGCCATCTGAAAATAGAGGGTTCTCTACCAAAAATGAGAGTAGCATTAATATAAGGGTATGAATATTAAGAGAAGTGCTTACTGGGCAGTTTGATAAGCATAGTATATACATTTAGGCAGAAAGCAGCAGATGTTACACCCCTAGGGCTCATGACTACCCTTGTTGTAGGTTTTCAGTATCAGGGATGTATTCCCTCCCATGGAGTGGGCCTCCAGTCAAATTAGAGGCCATTTGGTTTCCCCCACAACAGATGTGCCACTATTGCACCCATTGGTTCGTTTGGTCTGGTTGGCCAAATTTAAGGCTCCCCCTGCCCCAAGGTAGGTTCACACTCTAGCCCATGCTGGCCTGTAACTTACTCTGTAGTCCTAGGCTGGCATTGAACTCACAGTGATCTTCCCACTTTAGCCTCCCAAGTGCTGAGATAAAAGGCGTGCGCCACCATGTCCAACTATTGTAGAATTTTAAGGTTAAGGAAAAAAAAAAGAGAAAAAAAATGTGTCTTAAGGAACCAATTCAACATAAGTCATACATACCAAAGTGCTTATTTATAGTATATTTAAATAGAAAAAGAAATAGGCAAAAAGGAAAAAAAATGGCTTTGTTAAATGATAGTACCACAGCAGATTGAAATTATATGGTTTCTGGGGCATGACAAGAAATGCCTGCCATTTCCAACCAAAATGGGTATACAAGCTGCTTGTAGGTGCTGCTGGGTGCAATGAAGCTAGTAGCTAAGGGCTCGAAGGAGATACACAAATAGAAAATAATCATCCTGAAGGGAATTAGCTTTTGAGACAGATTTGCTGTAGGCCTAAAACTTACAATCCTCCTGCCTCAGCCTCCCAAGTGTTGCGATTGCAGGCATGCTCCACCATGCCCAGCTTGTAACAGTTCTTAGGTTCCAAATATGTGATGTTCTTACACTACCTCTTTTATGAGAAAAGTAATATTCTGCCTTCCTTTTCAGTAAGTGATGAAATGTCGAAGGACTGCTTGAGTATCCTGTATAACACCTGTGTCTGTGTAAGTAACCCTGCCATGTATCACCCATTTAAGTGGCAGACGTGAGACCTGTTTTCAGACATTGGAGAGCATTGAACTTACTTTAAGTGTGCCCTGAGAACTGAGACCAGCAGATAAACTGGGAGGCGGAACTTTGTAACAATTGTGCAGCGCCAAGGCTGCTGCAGCAGGTACTGAATCCCTTTAGCCCTGCAGGTGTCCAAGCAGAGACTGAGCGGTTACTTGTCAAAGGTGACACACTTGGTAGTGCCTGTGTACTTTAAGATAACCTATGTGAGTTTGATTACAGAAACTAAAAAGTATTCTCTTAGAAAAGATAACCTTTAAGTCCTTCTGCCTCATCCTTCATTTTCCTTGTTAGAAAACAAAATGAAAACCAGAAGCCCTCCCTACATATTAAATAGGACATTCTATTAGGTTGACTGCTAAGTCAATAAGAATGGTGACTAAAAGAAAGAAAAGAGCAGAACACTTAGTGCTAGAAATTGACTTGTGTTCTGGCTCCTCCTTTAAGTATATCTTCCCTGAGCCTTGTCCATAGAGTGCAGTTTATAACCATTAATGTCATAGAATTGTTGTGAGAACTAAATGATGGTTTTTTTTGTTTTGTTTTGTTTTTTGTTTTTTCAAGGTAGGGTTTCACTCTAGCCCAGGCTGACCTGGAATTCACTATGTAGTCTTAGGGTATCCTTGAACTCATAGCGATCCTCCTACCTCTGCCTCCCAAGGGCTGGGATTAAAGGCGTGTGACACCATGCCCAACTTTTTTTAAAAAATATTTTATTTTTATTTATTTATTTGAGAGAGAAAGTGAGAGAATGGGTGCGCCAGGGCCTCCAGCCATTGCAAACGAACTCCAGATGCGTGTACCCCCTTGTGCATCTGGCTAATGTGGGTCCTGGGGAATCGAACCTGGGTCCTTTGGCTTTGCAGGCAAATGCCTTAACCGCTAAGCCATCCCTTCAGCCCGTAAATGATTATATATATATATATATATATATATATATATATATATATATTTAATTATTTGAGGGGGGGCAGATAGAGAATGGGTGCGCCAGGACCTCTAGCCACTGCAAACAAACTTCAGATACATGTGCCACCTTGTGCATCTGGCTTTACTTGAGTACTGGGGAATTGAACCTGGGTCCTTTGGCTTTCGTGGCAAGCACTTTAACTGCTACGCCATCTCTCCAACCTAAAAAATATTTTTATTTATTTGAGAGAGAAAGAGAGTATATGGCTGCATCAGGGCTTCCTGCCACTGTAAACAAACTCTAGATTCATATCCCACTTTGTGCATCTGGCTTTATGAGGGCATTGGGGAATTGGACCTGGGCCATCAGGCTTTGCAAGAAAGCACCTTTGGCCACTAAGCCATCATTCCAGCCCTGAATGTTAATTTTTTTGTTTGTTTGTTTGTTTTGTCTGTTTTTTTTTTTTTTTTTTTTGAGGTAGGGTCTCACTCTAGCCCAGGCTGACCCTGGAATTCACTCCTTATTCACAGGGTAGCCTCAAACTCATTGCGATCCTTCTACCTCTGCCTCCCGAGTGCTGGGATTAAAGGCATATGCCACCACACCTGGCTAGTTTTTATTTATTTGAGAGGGAGGAAGAGGCAGATAGAGAAAAAATGGGCACACCAGGGCCCCTAGCCATTGCAAATGAACTCTAGACACATGCAACACTTTGATCATCTGGCTTACATAGGTCCTAGGGAATTGACCGTGCGTCCTTTGGTTCTGTAGGCAAACTCCTTAACCACTGTGCCATCTCTCCAGCCCTAAATGTTAGTTTGAAAGACACAATAATGTCTTTTAGGAACTTATGGTATAGTAAACCTAGGCAGATATAATATAGGGCAGAATGAGAGGAGTATTGCTGTAGAGGTGACACTTACATGGAAACAGAAGGAGTTCTTAACTTTCTTGTCTCATTCTAAAAAATAAAAAGGATTTCTGTCATCTTGTGGAAGTTTATAAAATCTACCAAGATCCCACACTTGGGCTGAAGAGATGGCTCAGCAGTTAAAGGCACTTGCTTGCAAAGCCAGATGGTCCAGGTTTGATTCCCCAGTACTCAAGTAAAGGCGATGCACAAAGTGATACATGCATCTGGAATTTGTTTGCAGTGGCAAGAAGCGCTGGTGCACCTGTTCTCTCTCTCTCATATTCTTTCTGTCTCTTTCTCTCTGCTTGCAAATAAATAAATATTTAAAAAAATAAAAAAAAATAGCTGGGCATGGTGGCGCACGCCTTTAATCCCAGCACCCGGGAGGCAGAGGTAGGAGGATTGCCATGAGTTTGAGGCCACCCTGAGACTACAGGGTGAATTCCAGGTCAGCCTAGGCTAGAGTGAGACCCAATCTTGAAAAACATAAAAAATAAAAGATCCCAAACTTAGAAATAGGTAAGAAAGAAAAGGAAAAAGAAAAAAAAAAAACCCAAGAGTGGGCACATAATACACAAAAATTGGGCTGATATAAAAAATATAGGGTTGGAGGGATGGCTTAGTGGTTAAAGAGTTTGCCTGCAAAGCCAAAGGACCCAAGTTCGATTCCCTAGGACCTACGTTAGGCAGATGCGTGCAAGGGGGTACATGCATCTGGGGTTGGTTTGCAGTGGCTGGAGTCCCTGGCGCATCCATTCTCTTTCCCCCGCCTCCTTTCTCTATCAAATAAATAAATAAATGAAAATACAGACATTAAAATCATCTGGCTGGGTGTGGTGGTGCTTGCCTTTAATCTTAGCACTTGGGAGGCTGAGGTAGGAGGATTGATGTGAGTTTGATTCCAACTTGAGACTATATAGTAAATTACAGGCCCACCTAGGCTGGAGTGAGATCCTACCTTGAAAAAAGAAAGTACAGAGCCTGGAGAGACAGCTTAGAGGTTAAGGTGCTTGTCTGTGAAGCCTAAGGACCCAGTTTTGATTCCCCAGTACCCAGATAAGCCAGTACATGGTGGTACATGTGTCTGGAGTTCATTTGCAGTGGCTAGAAGCCCTGACGTGCCCATTCTCTGTATTTGCACCCCCCCAATAAATAAAAATAAAATTTTAAAAAATGCCAAAAAAGTCATCTGTACTATAAATTGGGTACAACTTTAAGTTTAAACTTAATAGATGACAAAGAGAAATATGTTCTGAACACTGACACAAATCAGTATTTAGAATGATGTAGTTCCATGGAGATGTATGTAAGCTAAGTCAATTTTATTCTAAGTTTTCTTATAGCCATATATTTAAAAAAAATTTTTTTTATTTATCCATTTACTAGAGAGATGCGAGGATGGAATGGGCACACCAGGACCTCTATCCACTGCAAACGAACTCCAGATGCATTGCCACCTTGTGCATCTCGCTTATATGGGTTCTGGGGAATCGAACCTGGGTCCTTTGGCTTTGCAGGCAAGCACCTTAACTGCTAAGCCATCTCTCCAGCCTCCTTGTAGCCATATTTTAAAAATGAAGCTGGGCATGGGGCACACGCCTTTAATCCCAGCACTGGGGAGGCAGAGGTAGGAGGATCTCTGTGAGTTCAAGGCCAGCCTGAGACTACTTAGTGAATTCCAGGTCAGCCTGGGCTAGCGTGAGACCCTACCTTGGAAAAAAAATAATAAAGAAAAAAGAAAAATAAAAATGAGCTGGGCATGGTGGGACACTTCTTTCATTTTGCTGTTTTGTTTTTTGTTTTATTCAAGGTAGTATCTCACTCTAGTCAGGCTGACCTCAAAGTTATTCTGTAGTCCCAGGCTTGCCTCAGATTTATAGTAATCCTTTTACCTCTCTCTCCCGAGTGCTGGGATTATAAAGCATGCACCACCATGCCCAGCTTGTGCACACCTTTAATTCCATCACTGAGGTAGGTTGAGGTAGGAGGATTATCCCAAATTTGAGGATAGCCTGGGGCTATAGAGTGAGTTCCAGGTAGCTTGGTCTAGAGTGAGACCCTGCCTCGCAAAACAAAAAGATATGAAAAAAAATGGGAAGAAATAGATGAAGTTATTTTGACAACAATATGTATAATGTAGTGTGGTAGACAGCTTCAGGTTCACTGAGATGAACTTCCAGATTAGGCACATCTATGGAGGAAGGGATTTATTGAAGCCTACAGATGCAGGGAGGTTCCATAATGGCAGAAGAAGCTTTCACAGGTCGAAGCAGAGAGAGAGAAGTGCAAGCCTAAAAACTAAAAGCCACACAGCACAGCACACTTCAGGAACCCCAGCTAGACACACTTTGTATATCTTTAGGTTGAATTTCAAACCCACCACCACACCTTAGGTCTGGGCCCTAAGATCCACCCAGTGACACTGCCTCCAGCCAGGTGGCTGCAGATGCCAAACTACAAACTAATAAAACACTGCATTTATTGGGGGCCATCTATTCAAACTACCACACATAGCAAGAAAGTTATTATTCCAACATGTAATCAATATAATTATTGAGATAATTTTTTTTATTTGTTTGTTTTTGTTTTTCGAGGTAGGGTCTCGCTCTAGCCCAAGCTGACCTGGAACTCACTATGTAGTCTCAGGGTGGCCTCAGACTCACAGCGATCCTCCTACCTCTGCCTCTCAAGTGCCAGGATTAAAGGCATGCACCACCATGCCCGGCTTCTTTTTATTTTTATTTATTAGAGAGAGAGAGAGAGCACGCGCCAGTGCACATGCGAGAGTGAGAGAGAGAGAGAATGGGAACACCAGGGCCTCTAGTCACTGCAAATGAACTTCAGATGCATGCGCCACCATGTGCATCTAGCTTACGTGGGACCTGCAGAATTGAACCTGGGTCCTTAGGTTAACAGGCAAGCACCATAAGCACTAAGCCATCTCTCCAGCCCGAGATAATTTTTTTTTTTCAAGATAGGGTATCACTCTAGTCCAGGCTGACCTGGAATTCATTATGTAGTCTCAGGGTGGCCTCGAACTCATAGCGATCCTCCTATCTCTGCCTCCTGAGTGTTGGGATTAAAGGCGTGTGCAACCATTCCCAGCTGAAATTTTAATTTTTTGAGGTAGGGTCTTGCTCTAACCCAGGCTGACCTGGAATCACTCTGTAGTCTCAGGTTGACCTCAAACTCATGGCAATCGTCCTACTTCTGCCTCTGGAGTGCTGGTATTCAAGGCATGTGCCACCATGTCCTGCTCCAGTGTGAACTTTTAAAAATATTTTTATTTTAATTTTTTATTTATTTTGAGAGAGAGAGAGGGAAAGAGTCAGAGAGAAGGTGAGAGAGGGAGGGATGGAGGGAGAGAGAGAGACAAGAGAGAGAGAGAATGGGCACGCCAGGGCCTCCAGCTACTGCAAACGAACTCCAGATGCATGTTCCACTCTGTGCATCTGGCATACGTGAGTACTGGGGAATCTAACCTGGGTTCTTAGGCTTTGCAGACAAGCACCTTAACCGCTAAGCCATCTCTCCATCCCTGCATGTATGTATGTATGTATGTATGTATGTGTGTATTATATATACACATACATACAATTTTTATTGTTTTGGTTTTTCGTGGCAGGGTCTCACTCTAGCTCAGGCTGACTTGGAATTTACTATGTATTCTCAGGGTGGCCTTGAACTCACAGCACTCCTCCTGCCTCTGCCTTCCGAGTGCTGGGATTAAAGGCATGTGATATCACGCCCAGCTTTTTTTTTTAATTAAAATTTTTTTTTGTTCATTTTTATTTATTTGAGAGTGACAGAAAGAGAGAGAGAAAGAGGCAGATAGAGAGAGAGAATGGGTGTGCCCCACTGCAAACGAACTCCAGACGTGTGTGCCCCCTTGTGCATCTGGCTAACATGGGTCTGGGGAATTGAGCCTCGAACCAGGGTCTTTAAGGCTTCACAGGCAAGCGCTTAACCACTAAGCCATCTCTCCAGCCCACCTTTTTAAAAAAATATTTCATTTTTACTTATTTATTTGGCAGAGAAAGAGAGAGAGAGAGAGAATGGGCACGCCAGGGCTTCCAGCCACTGCAAACTCCAGACACGTCCTCCCTCTTGTGCATCTGGCTAACATGGGTCCTGGGGAATCGAACCTGGGTCCTTTGGCTTTGTAGGCAAACGCCTTAACTGCTAAGCCATCCCTCAAGCCATTTATATATATAAATTGTTTGTTTGTTTGTTTTGAGGTAGGGTTTCACTGTAGCCCAGGCTGACCTGGAATTCACTATGTAGTCTCACTATGTAGAATTTACGACAATCCTCCTACCTCTGCCTCCCAAGTGCTGGGATTAAAGGCATGTGCCACCATGTCTGGCTGTTTATATATATATATATACATATATTATATATTATTATTATTATATATATATATTACATATATATATATATATTTTTTTTTTTTGGTTTTTCGAGGTAGGGTCTCTCTCTGGTCCAGGCTGACCTGGAATTAACTATGTAGTCTCAGGGTGGCCTTGAACTCATGGAGATCCACCTACCTCTGCCTCCCCAGTGCTGGGATTAAAGGCGTGTGCCACCACGTCTGGCTTGTTTTTATATTTTTAAAAGAGAGTATAAGGGCTAGAACGATGGCTTATCGGTTAAAGGACCCAGGTTCAATTCTCCAGTACCCACATAAAGCAAGACGCACAGGGTGGAGCATGCATCTGGAGTAGGTATGCAGTGGCTAGAGGCCTGGTGTACCCATTCTCTTTCTATTGCTCTCTTTCAAATAAATAAGTAATTTTTTTAAAGAAAGATAGTATATATAATGACTCCTTTATTGCCAAATTTCCTACAAGGGCATTTAAAAAATGTGACACCTTGGCCTGGAGAGATGGCTTAGCGGTTAAGCGCTTGCCTGTGAAGCCTAAGGACCCCGGTTCGAGGCTCGACTCCCCAGGACCCACGTTAGCCAGATGCACAAGGGGGCGCACGCATCTGGAGTCCGTTTGCAGTGGCTGGAGGCCCTGGCGCGCCCATTCTCTCCTCTCTCTCTGTCTCTTGCTCTCAAATGAATAAATGAAAATAAACAAAATAAATGTGACACCTAATGTTAATCAGTGGCATTTTAGTAAAACAGTGTAGAATAATGTGATCTGGCTTAATTCCAGGTAGACAGAAAACCCAGAGGGTCTTAGAGTGGCAGATACTAAGGCCTCCAGCAGCAAGCAGTGGTGTTTAAAATTGCCCCCAACTGGGGTTGCGGAGATGGCTCAGTTGGTAAACTGCCTTCTGTGTTAGCATGAGGACCTGAGCACCCATGAAAATGCTGTTGTGGTGTCCTGCCTGTAATCCCAGGGCTCAGGAGGTAGAGACAGGACCCCTAAGGCAAGCTGGCAAGCTAGACTAGCCAAATTGGCAAGCTCTGGGTTTAAGTGAGAGATGCTGTCTTAATAAGTAAGGTGGAGAGCAATCAAGGAAGACACTTGATGTCAACCTCACCTCAACACACATGAGCACACACATGTACATGCAAACACACGTACACACACCCCTCCAAAAAACATTGTTCCCTTTGGAGTGTTGACTTAGGTAAACTGGGACCAACCTGCAACAAGTACCTCCTACCTAAAGATGCTTAAATTTCAACTCATAAAAAATCCCACCGGCCAGGTAAAACTTGACCTCTGGATGCTAATTTATATCTCCTAGGCAGTTGCTATGTGTATGGTATCAGGAGAAACACTCCTCCCCCCAGAATGCTTAGTAGTTTGCTTTAGAGAATAAAGGCCTCAGTTAAGAACTTTTGTTACAGAAAAAAAGGAAGGCTTTTATTTATTATTATTATTATTTCTTTGGTTTTTCAAGGTTGGGTCTCACTGTGGCCCAAGCTGACCTGGAATTAACTATATAGTCTCAGGTGGCCTTAAACTCATGGCGATCTTCCTACCTCTGCCTCCGAAGTGCTGGGATTAAAGGTGTGCGCCACCATACCTGAATAATTATTTTTATTTATTTATTTGAGAGAAAGAGCAAGAGAATGAGTGGACACCCCAGGGCCTCCATCTGCTGCAAATGAACTCCAAATGCATGGGCCACCAAGTGTAGCTGTCTTATTTGTGTTCTGGAGAATTGAACCTGGGTCCTTTGGCTTTGCAGGCAAGCACCTTAACTGCTAAGCCATCTCTACAGCCCCTGCAAAGGAAGGCTTTTGAGGCTATTAGTCCTGGTTTGGTATAATCCAAAGAGGATGCACTTTAGCCAGTTTCTAGAAGGAGTAGAACTTTACTTTTAAGATTGTTCACCAGCTAGTTTATTTCCTTTATGCCTTCTTTTTTCCCCAGGCCTGCTGTAGAGACAAGATAGCAAAGATAGAATACCTCTGTCTCGTAGCTCACAATTAATGGAATGAGGGTCAGAGTATGGTAAAGGATCCTGGATAGACACAGACCAAGGGCTTTGAGAGTTCAGGGGAATAGTGGTGCATATGTGGAAAATAAGTTAGGGATACATTCATGGGGAGGTGTCATCTTGAAGAATTTGTAAGCTTGCTAATTCCTGTCTTTGTTATTAACTTATAAAAAGCATGTTTGACTATAAATAAAGATAACAAAGTGTAAATCACAATCAAATGGATATTTCCAATAAACGTGTTAAACAGTTACCAGCAATTTGCTACAAATAATTTTAGACTTTTTTCTGTGCATGTTAGTATGTGTACAAGCACCATTTCACAGCCAGCTTTCTTATTCTCCCAGAATCATAAAGAAGTAGCCACGGTCTTAGCCAGGCATGGTGGCACACGCCTTTAGTTCCAGCACTCAGGAGGCAGATGTAGGAGGATCACTGTGAGTTCAAGGCCGCCCTGAGATTACCTAGTGAATTTCAGGTCAGCCTCAGCTAGAGTGAAACCTACCTCAAAAAAAAAAAAAAAAAAAAAAAAAAAAAAGTAGCCACAGTCTTGTTTCTAATGGCATATTCCATCATGTAGATAAAGCATACTTGATTTATGTGTTCCACATTAACAGACATTTACAATGTTCCTATATTCTAAATGATGCTGACAGCCAGGCCTTTTGATCATGCTAAGAAGTTCATTTTGGCTATAGATATGAACTAGAAATATAAATCTATAAATAAGAGACTGCATGGGCAATGTTTACATACATTATCTCACCGAATTCTCTTAGACGTGAGATAATCATTCTGTCAATGAAATGAAGGTTCAAAGGTGAGAAGTGGTTTGCTTGGGATAACCTGGATGGAATGTCTTGACCTTTAAAAGTCATGCTTTAGACACACTTAAGATTTCAGTTTTGAGACTGGCACACAGAGTCCTTGCCTAGTTAGCCATCTTAGGAAGCACGGCCTCATGCGTTAAGTGTAAACCTTGGCTGAGCTCTAGGTTTATTAAGTCAGCTAATTTTTATTTTTTCAATAGGTTTTATTTATTTCTTTAAAATATTTTATTGTTTTATGTATTTATTTGAAAGCAAGAGAGAATGGGCATGCCAGGGCCTCCAGCCACTAAAACAAACTCCAGACCCTTGTACCACCTTATGCCTTTGGCTTATGTGGGTCCTGGGGAATTGAACCTGGGACTTTTGTCTGTGCAGGCAAATGCGTTAACCGCTAAGACATCTCACCAGCCCTCAATAAGTTTTAAAATTTATTTGTGCTGGGGTCCCCACATCAGAATCTCTTGCCACTGCAAACAACTACCTATACATCTTTATGTGGGTGGCTGGGGACTTAAACCCAGGCCGAAAGGCTTTGCCAGCAAGCACCTGTAACTGCTGAGCCAATCTCCCCAGTCCCCTAGTTTTTGTCTGAATGATACTGATTTGTTCTCTAAATGGAGACACTTAGGTTTAGTCTTCTACATGCCATCTGAGGTTACTGCCTCCTGCTTTTTGCTCATTTTTAGATCCAAAGTGGGCTCCTTGTGCAATCCAAAGGCCAGGAGGCTTTTGTGAATTATTGGCTCATGCCAGTTTTCTAAGCTAAGATTGCTTTCCCTGTGTCTGAAAGAGTGCCTTGCTCTTGATACTTTGTTTTGTGTTCAACATATTCTGCCCTTTTCCCTTTCTTCCTATGACAGACGGAAGGAGTTACCAAGCGTTTGGCGGAAAAGAATGATTTTGTGATTTTCCTGTTTACATTGATGACAAGTAAGAAGACATTTTTACAGACGGCAACCCTCATTGAAGATATTTTGGGTGTTAAAAAGGTGAGTTGTTCGGCTAGGGAGATGGTTTCGTATATACAGAACTTGCCACATAAATGTGATGACCTGAGCCAGGCCTCCAGCTCCTGTGGAAATGCCAGGTATGTGTAGCAGCTGTCTGCCTGTAACTCCAGCGCTAGAGAGCTGGAGACGGGATTCCTGTGGCAAGGCAAGGCAAGGCAAGCTAGCTAGACCAGCCAGATTGGTGAACTCTGGGTTCAAGTGAGAGATGCTCCCTCAGCAAATAAAGTAGAGAGGGTTGGAGAAAGAGTCCTAATGTCAACCTGTGTCCTACACACATATACACACACAAATTTATATATGTGAACACATACACAGATTGAGTTGTGTCCTCTAGCAGTTGGCTGGAGGGTGTGTCACATTAGATTACATGCCATTAGATTCTCAAGCTTGAGTGATGTACAGATCTCTTAAACTCTTCTATGCCCCTAGTGTCAAATTTTATTTATTTTTGTTTGTTAGATATGTTTATGTATAAAGTTAGGTAATACTCATAATCCTAATGGGTCTTTATGTATTTATATAGATTGAAGTCAAACAACTTATAAAATGCAAATTTCATATTGATTTGGTAAAATTAGGTTTTTTTTTTGTTTGTTTGTTTGTTTTTTTTTTTTTTGGTTTTCCAAGGTAGGCTCTCGCTCTAGCCCAGGCTGACCTGGAATTCACTTGGTAGACTCAGGACGGCCTTGAACTCATGGCGATCCTCCTGCCTCTGCCTCTGCCTCTGCCTCTGCCTCTGCCTCCCAAGTGCTGGGATTAAAGGCATGTGCTACCACACCTGGCGAAAGTAGTTTTTAATGTTGCTTTGCTGAGATAAACTTGCTCCTCACTGTTGTGGAGCGCATTCCTTTCAGCTGTTGTATGCTGTGTGGAGATTACACTCATAAAGCAGTTTGCTAGGTTTTGTTTGGTGTGTTTGTCTATCTGTCTGTTTTGAGGTAGGATCTTGCTTTAGCCCGGGCTGACCTGTAATTCACTATGTAGTGTTAGGCTGGCCTGGAACTCACGGTACTCCTCCTAAGGCATGCACCACCACACCTGGCTTTGCTTTTTTATGTATTTATTTGCAAGCAGAGGGCAGGGGGAGAGACAGAATGGGCACACTAGGACCCCCAGCTACTACAAACAAACTCCAGATGCTTGCACCACTGGGCATCTGGCTTTATGTGCACACTGGGAAATCGAACCCAGGTTGATAGGCTTTGTAGGCAAGCTCCTTAACCACTGAGCCATCTCTCTAGTCCTCTTTTTATTTTATTTTTTGGTTTTTCGAGGTAGGGTCTTGCTCTAGTCCCAGCTGACCTGGAATTCATTATGTAGTCTCAAGGTGCCTTCAAACTTACGGTGATCCTCCTACTTCTGCCTCTGGAGTGCTGGGATTAAAGGCATGTGCCACCATGCCTGGCCTCTTTTAGTTTTTTGAGGCAAGGTCTCACTTAAGCCCAGACTGACCTGGAACTCGCTCTGTAGTCCAGGCTGGCCTTGAACTCAGTGATTGATCCTCCTATCTCAGCCTCTTGATGGCGGGGATTAAAGACATGTGTCACCACTGCCCGATGGCTATGTTTGAACTACTATGAAACTATTATACATCAGATACATTCCTTTTGGTGGTAATGTTTATTAGCCTTTGTGTATTAAGTCCACCTCTGTATTTTCTTATTGGTCTTTGGTTAAAATTGGTAAATTGGCACAGATACAGGAGACACAAATGTATGCGCTGATAACTACTTTTTTTAATGGTCCTAGGGCCGTGGACAAGGTAGGCAAATACAGTACCACTAAATTGTACTCTCAGCCTCTTTTAAAAATTTGATTTTGAGGCAGGGTCTTGCTGAATTGCCCAGGCTGGACACAACCTTGCTCTGTAGCCCAAGCAGGCCTTGAACTTGCAATCCTCCTGCCTCAGCTGCCCTAATAACTGGGGTTGAAGGATTGTACTACCAAGCCTTGCTTGACCTATAGCTTTTTAAAAATATATTTTATTATTTATTTGAGAGCGAGAAGAAAAGAGGCAGATAGAGAGAAAGAGAGAATGGGCACACCAGGGCCACTAGCCACTGCAAATGAATGCCAGATTCATGTGTCCCCCAGTGCATCTGGCTTACGTAGGTCCTAGGGAATCAAACCTGGGTCCTTAAGCTTCACAGGTAAATGCCTTAATCCCTAAGCCATTTCCCCAGCCCGACCTATAGCTTTTTAAAAGAAAATATCAAAATTGGGCTGGAGAGATGGCTTAGTGGTTAAGCGCTTGCCTGTGAAGCCTAAGGACCCTGGTTCGAGGCTCCGTTCCCCAGGACCCATGTTAGCCGGATGTACAAGGGGGTGCACACATCTGGATTTCGTTTGCAGTGGCTGGAAGCCCTGGCACATCCATTCTCTCTCTCTCTCTCTCTCTGTCTCTCTGCCTCTTTCTCTCTCTGTCGCTCTCAAATAAGTAAAATTTTTAAAAAAATTAGAAAAAAAAGAAAATATCAAAATAATATGCTAGCTGGATGGGGTGGTTCACATCTACAATCCCAGCATTTGGGAGGCTAAGGCAGGCAGCTCATGACAAGTTTGAGGCCAGTCTGTATTACAGAGACCGTTTCTCAAAAAGGTAAGCTTAACAATGAAAACCTTAAATTTTTCTCATCAAACACCATAGCCATTCAAAAATACCTCCATGTACCTGTGCTGGAGAGTAACTCCTAGTGTTGGAATAATGTCTATTAGGACCTGGAGTTTGCTTCCTCAGCCCTTCTCTGCCCCAAGCCTCCATGCTCCTGTGTAATCCACAGAGTTCTAACTCTTTGCTGAGCAGCCTCTGTAAGGTTGCTGCTGCAGAGAAGTTGGCATTCATTGTGGTCATTTTGCCAGTACTTGCTTGTTGTTACCAAGGCGGAAGCAGCACAAGTGGTCCATTGTCTGGAGCAACTCAGTGGAAATGGTACAGGCCCCAGACAGGCCCTTTGTGCTCTCATAAAATGCCTCTGTTACGTTCCCTGAAATTGTGTGCTCCGTCAGGTGTGTGCGAGGGGCTGGCTGAAGGAGGCCCTACCACCCTCCATGGCAGCCTCCCATAGGAGGCAGTGACTGCTCTTTCCCGACTTTCCCCACCTGGTCCCTCTTGTCGTCTTATTCGTGTGTGTGTGTTTGTGTGTGTGTGTATGTTGCTAAAATTAGTGATGGGTTCTGCTACACTTCATGGGTACCATGATGCAGTTTGCAAGAGGGATAAACACTCAAACTAAAGAGGAAAAAAAATTTTTTGAGACAGACAGAATGGGTGTGCCGGGGCCTTTCAGCCGCTGTGAACAAACTGTAGATGTGCACGCCTCCTTGTGAGCATGTGTGGCATTGCATGCTTGCATCACTGTTGCATCTGGCTATAGGTGGGATCTAGAGGATTTGAACAGGAGTTTTTAGGCTTAGCAGACAAACATCTTAACTGCTAAGCCATCTCTCCAGCCCCTACAGGGAAATTTAAACTATAGCTGGGGGAATATATTTACAGTTAGTTCAATAAAAGATTGATATTTAGAATTTATCAAAAGCACTTACAAATCAGCATGCAGAAGACAGCCTAGTCAACAAACTTCTCACAGTAGTCATAGACACGAAATGTTTAATTTCATTAATAAACTTGGAAATGTGAATTTAATAGTGAAGGAGAGTGAGCAGATGTTGGCTCTAATGTAGAATGAAAACACTTGTATCAGCAAGATATATTTATATGTTTTTGTTTTGTTTTGTTTTGTTTTGGTTTTCAAAGCAGGGTCTCACTCTAGCCCAGGCTAACCTGGAATTCACTGTGTAGTCTCAGGGTGGCCTGGAACTCACAGCAATCCTCCTACCTCTGCCTCCTGAATGCTGGGATTAAAGGTGTGTGCCACCACGCTTGGCTTATATTTCTTATTCTTGGTCATTTAGAATACTTTGGAAACTGCTGTCTTAGAACCCTTCCCTAAATGTGTATCAAGTAACACAGCATCATTGTTTCAGAGCAAAAGACTGATCCATGCTTCATGTCTCTTCACATACTGGACTATCATAAAGTATGAAGTCTAGCTTTTGGTAAAAAAAAAATAGTTGAGTAGTAGAAGCCAGTTGCAAAAGCCTAACACTCAAGTTTTAACTCTCAAATCATTATTCTTGCTATAGATTTTAAAAATTTATTTATTTGGGAGACCGAGAGGTGGAGAGAGAGAGAATGGGTGCACCAGGGCTTCCAGCTGCCACAAATGAACTCCAGGTGCATGCACCCCTTGTGCATCTGGTTTACATGGGTCCTGGGGAATTGAACATGGGTTCTTTGGCTTTGCAGGCAAGTGCCTTAACCACTAAGCCATTCTTCCAGCCCTATAATTTTTTTTCCAGTTTTTTGAGGTAGGATTTCACTGTAATTCAGGCTGACCTGGAATTCACTATGTAGTCTCAGGGTGGCCTCAAACTCATGGCAATCCTCCTACCTCTGCCTCCCGAGTGCTGGGATTAAAGGCGTGCGCCACCATGCCCGGCTCTAGATTTTTTATTTTATTTTTTTTAATGACAGGGTTTCAGACTGAGAAGATGACTCAATGGTTAAAGACACTTGCCTGCAAAGCCAATTGGCCAGGGTTTAATTCCCAAACCACCCACATAAGCTAGATACAAAAAGTGGCTGAAGTGTCTGGTATTCATCTGCAGTGGCAAGAAGCCCTGGTATGCTCTCCCAACCCACACAGGTTCAAATAAATAAATAAAATAAAAATAAAGTCAAGGTCTCACGTAGCTCAGCCTGGCCTCAAATTCACTGTATAGTCAAGGATGACCTGCCTCCACCTCCCAAGTCCTAGGATTATAGGCTTGACAAATGTGCCATAAGAGCAATGGTACAAAGACAGACTAACTGCGTTCATAGCACCTCTGTAACCAGAGGTAGAGATGACTGTGCGAGGATCCGTGTTTGCTGTAAAACTGCTCAGTACTGCAAAGCTTCTCTGGTTGTGTGTTTAACTTTCAAATTTACAGAATACAGAGAAATCAAAAAAAGGAAAGAAAAAAGAAAAGAGCAAAGCAATGGGCACAGGTACTACTCGAGTGTCAATGTGGCCCTCAACCAATGCTGTGAAGGCTTTAGTCCCATTTCTACAAGCAAGGAAAGATAAGGCTCCAGAACTTACCTAAGGTTGCGCAACTATGAGTTGCACATCTGGGATTTGAACCCAAGTAGTCACAGTGCTGAGCCCATTTTTAGGAGGGTGGGGGAGATGATGAAGGGCTCATGCAATGTTGATGGAATTGAACCTGGGGATTATCTTATTTGTGTCTCCTGTAGGAAATGATTCGGCTAGATGAAGTTCCCAATCTGAGTTCCTTAGTATCCAATTTCGACCAGCAGCAGCTTGCGAATTTCTGCCGGATTCTGGCTGTCACCATTTCAGAGATGGATACAGGGAACGATGACAAACACACGCTTCTCGCCAAAAATGCTCAGCAGAAGAAGAGCTTGAGCTTGGGGCCTTCTGCAGCTGAGATCAACCAAGGTAACGCTTCCAAGCTCTTACAGTTCTGAGATTGTGGCTGAGAGCCTTCTTAAACCAGCTAGCTCTGTCAGTCTCTTGTTGAGAATTGTTGTGTAAGGGCTGCTCAGGTCTAACTGGATTATGTGAAATTTGTCTGTCTGTAGTATTAAGTCAGATTTTTGAATGGAACCAGAACCTTAGAAAACACCAATGTTGATCAGAATTAGTATCTTTGGATCTACTAAGCTTGTTCTGGGCTTTTGTCTTACAGGTATGGTGTTATTGATTTCATTGTAATATTGTAATAATAAAAGACTTGAATAACAACCCAAATACCCATCAATGAGAGGCTACCTAAATTATGGAATATTTATATAATGAAAAATTTTATAGCTAAGAACAGAATGACAGTTTCCGTACTGGCATAATCTATAAGATATATTGATGCTAAAAGGGGAAACGCAGGACTGGGAATATAGCTCAGGAGTAGAGTGGACTTGCCTAGACTGTATGAGGCCCAAGGTTCAGTCTTTAGTGCCACTAAATACATACATACATACAAATGAGTGTTTATGATATGATGCTTTCATATAACACAGGAAGACTGAATAAGACCATGATTGCTTTTATGCAGAAAGAAACTAAAAGGGTATACAAGAAATCTAAAGTGGCCACTTGCTAGCAAGTGGTTGATAATGGTTGACAATTTAGAGACTTTTGAATGTATACTTTTATGTTTGTTTCATTTAGAACAATGTCAGTATGTGAACTGTTTGATTTTATTTATTTGAAAGAGAGTGAGAGAGAGAAAAAAAGAGATTGGTGGTGGGGATGGGAGAGAATAGGCACACAGGGCCTCTAGCCACTGCAAACGAATTCCAGACACAGGTACCACCTTGTGCATTTGGCTTTATATGAGTGCTGGGGAATCAAACATGGGTCCTTGCAAGCACCTTAACTGCTAAGCCATCAGCCCAATAAAAACATTTTTAAAAATGTATTTTTAGGGGCTGAGAGATGGCTTAGCAGTTACGACGCCTGCCAAGCATAAGGACTCATGTTTGACTCGAGATCCCACGTAAGCCAGACACACAAGGTGACGCAAGTATGCAAGGTTGCGCACGTGCACAGGGTGGTGCACATCTGGAGTCTGTTTGCAGTGGCTGGAGGCCCTGGTGCGCCCATTCTGTCTGTCTTCTATCTCTCTCTGCTTGCAAATAAATAATTTAAAAATTGAAAATGCTGTGCTAATACAGTTATATGAAACATTAACCATTGTGTCTTAATATTAGGAAATAATAATTACTATCTTTTATTTTTATGTATTCATTTGTAAGAAGGGAGAGAGAGAGAATGAGAATGGGCACACCAGAACCTCTTGCTATGGCATACAAACTCCAGATGCATGTGCCACTTTACACATCTGGCTTTATGTGGGTACTGAGGAACTGAACCCAGGCCAGCAGCAAGCACCTTTAACTACAGAGCCATCTCCCCTGTCCCTATAACTCATTATTTATTTATTTATTTTTACGTCTTTTTTTATTCTTTTTAGAAAATCAAAACCAGGTCCCACTGCCCCCCCCCAACAACTTCACCCACCCCAGCCATAATTTAAATAACTTACAGACATACTGAGAGAGGGGAAGGGAAGGAAGGAGGGAGAAGAGCCCCCTGCAGCCATCTCAGAGCCCTCTTCTTACTCTGTTTTGATCTTGTCTGCCAGCTTCTTACTGCACTCATCTGCATGCTTCTAGGCCATGGGGCCCTCAGCTCCTCCAGGGCATCGGGGCCATGGGCTTGGTGGAGGAGGCTGCAGCACTGGCCAGGGCCCAACCAGCCTCAGCTCTCCCACTACTAGGGCCTGCACCCCGTGGATCTCCATGAGCAAATGGGCCTGGGCAGCATATTCCTCGTAGTTCTCCAGGAGCACATGGCCTGCTTCTTCATTGACCGCTGACTCTGGGTTAGGTGGATCAGCAAGTACTTGGTGGTCGGCAGCATATGTTGGATGCCCAGTTCAGCTGTCCAGTCCCTACTGAGCATGTTGGCATAGATCTCACTATTGGTGTTGCAGTCAGGTTCACAATGCTGGCGGAAATCATCTGGCCAAGACCAGCTTGTGGGAAAAAAGAGTTTATTTTGGCTTATAGACTCGAGGGGAAGCTCCATCATGGCAGGGGAAAACGATGGCATGAGCAGAGGGTGGACATTACCCCCTGGCCAACATAAGGTGGACAATAGTAACAGGAGAGTGTGCCAAACTGGCAAGGAGAGACTGGCTATAATACCTATAAGCCCGCCCCCAACAATTCACTCCCTTCAGGAGGCATTAATTCCCAAATCTCCATCAGCTGGGAACCTAGCATTCAGAACACCTAAGTTTATGGGGGACACCTGAATCAAACCACCATGATTGGCATCCACATTCGGGTGAAGGATCTTAGTCAGGAAGTAGCCCTTAGGTGAAGAGGCAGGGAAGTCCTTGCCCAGTAAAAGTTTTATGCAGAAGAGACCTCCACTATAGGGGGTTCCTTCAGGGCCCTTGATGGTAACCTACACTTGGGTGAGGTCCTCCAATGCCATCGGGTGGGTCTGCAGTCAGTGTTGACACCTCCTTGTACAACAGGCCCTACGGTGGATGATATGAGGAGGCAGATTCTCTGTGCTGGAGTTCATGACGTCAGCCGGCCCCCACCCCCTTCGGGGCAGCTGGCTCAGGCAGCGTGGCCTAACAACAGCTCCTGTGACCCTAGCAAGGTCCACATCCTCCAACACCACTCCTAGCACTGCCCCTAATGCTACTCCTACCCAGCCATACTGAGCCCACACTGTTTTTTTGTTTTTGTTTTTGTTTTTGTTTTTCAAGGTACTGTCTCCCTCTATCCTAGGCTGACTGGGAATTCACTATGTAGTCTCAGGGTGGCCTTGAACTCAAGGCGATCTTCCTACCTCTGCCTTCCAAGTGCTGGAATTTTAAAGGTGTGTGCCACCACACCTGGCTTCCCACATCTGCTGTATCTATATTATTTTAAAATTTTTTAATCTATTTTTTAAAGTGTTTTATTTATTTGTGTGAGAGAGAGAGAGGCAGAGAGAGGGAGAGAGAGAATGCATGTGCTAGGGCCTCCAGCCACTGCCAACGAACTCCAGACACATGCACCCCCTTGTCCATCTGGCTTATGTGGGTCTTGGAAAGTTGAACCGGATCCTTTGGCTTTGCAGGCAAATGTTTTAACTGCTAAGCCCCTCTCTCCAGCCCCCTAATCTATTTTTTTATTGACAACTTCCATAATTATAGATCAACAATAACCTATGGTAATTCCCTCTCTGCCCCAACTTTCCTCTTTGCAACTCGACTCTCCATTATACCCTTCTCCCTCTCAATCAGTCTCTCTTTTATTTTGATGTCATCATCTTTTTCTCCCCTTATGAGGGTCTTGTGTAGGTAGTGTCAGGCACTGCAAGGTCATGGGTATCCAGGCCATTTTGTGTCTGGAGGAGCATGTTATAAGGAGTCCTACCCTTCCTTTGACTCTTAAAATTCTTTCCACCACCTCTCTGCAATGGACCCTGAGCCTCGGATGGTGTGATAGAGGTATTTCAGTGCTAAGCACTCCTTTGTCACTTCTTCTCAGTACCATGGTGCCTTCCGAGTCATCCCAAGATCACTGCCATCTGAAAAGAGAAGGTTCTCTACCAAAAGTGAGAGTAGCATTAATATATGGGTATGAACATTAAGAGAAGTGCTTACCAGGCAGTTTGGTGAGCATAGTATATACATTTAGCTAGACAGCAGCAGACGTTACACCACAGTGCTGGGATTATAGGCATGCACCACACACCTGGCTGTGTTTAAATTTTTTAACAAAATGAGCTCAAACCAAAGTTGTTTAATTATATTTTTCTCTTTAAACAATGTCTTTTTGTTTGTTTTTGGAAGTAGGGTCTCACTCTGGCCCAGGCTGACCTTGAATTCACTATGTAGTCTCAGGGTGGCCTTGAACTCATGGTGATCCTCCTACCTCTGCCTCCTAGTACTAGGATCAAAGGCGTGCACCACCATGCCTGGCTAAACAATTTTTTGATTAACTGTAAGGTGATTTGTCATCATTTTGACTCGTTATACTCATTATATTGGTTTATCATTATATTTAGTCTGCTACTATTTTTCAAATATTTTTATTTTTATTAATTTATTTGACAGAGAAGGGCGGGGGGGGAAAATGGGCATGCCAGGGCCTCCAGCCACTGCAAACAAACTACAGATGCATGCACTCCCTTGTGCATCTGGCTAATATGGGTGCTGGGGAACTGAACCTGGGTCCTTTGGCTTTGCTGGCAAATGCCTTAACCACTAAGCCATCCCTCCAGCCCTAGTCTGCTACTATTGATAGACATTTAGTTATCTCCATCTTTGAACTATATTACAAAAGAAAATCATTTATCTTTATACAGATATTTTTGCATATATGACTAGGTATTTTCTTATAGAAAGTTCCCAGACATAAACCCTTAGTTTGACACAAACTTAAGTATAAAGATTATTCCAACTCCTGTTCTTACCAATGGCCAGATTCCCTGCACTTTCTAAAAATTGAACTTCTTTCTTTCTTTCTTTCTTTTTTGGTTTTTCGAGGTAGGGTCTCAGTTTAGCTCAGGCTGACCTGGAATTCTCTATGTAGTCTCAAGGTGGCCTCAAACTCACAGCGATCCTCCTACCTCTGCCTCCTGAGTGCTGGGATTAAAGGCGTGCGCCACCATGCACGGCTTTTTTCTTTTCTTTTTTTTTTAAGAGAGAGAATTGGCATGCCAAACCCCCAGCCACTGTGATCAAACTCCAGACACATGTGCCACCATGCATGCATGCGTCATCTTGTGCATCTGGCTTATGTGGAATCTGGGGAGTCAAACATGGCTCCTTAGGTTTTGCAGGCAAGTGCCTTAACCACTAAACCATCTCTCTAGCTTTGAACTTGTTTCTTAAATTTATTACATATTTTATCTTGGCATGGCATTTCATCTTAAAAAAAAAACACAGTTCTACCTACATTATCATAATAAAGAATCATTGCTGATTGGGCACGATGACACATGTCTGTAATCCCAGCACTTCCAAGATGGAGATAAGAGGATCACTAGTTCAAGGACAGCCTCAGCTACATAATGAGTTCAGAGCCATCCTGAGCTACATGAGGCCTTGACTTAAACAAAAGAATCATTTCTATCATGCAAATTGTCGGTAGTTTTAGAGCTTGTGTTGCTGTCGTGTCTTAAACGTACCTTCCCATTCTCTCCTTGGCAGCGGCCCTTCTCAGCATCCCTGGCTTTGTTGAGCGGCTTTGCAAACTGGCGACGCGAAAGGTGTCAGAATCCACGGGTACAGCCAGCTTCCTTCAGGAATTGGAGGAGTGGTACACGTGGTTGGACAATGCTCTGGTGCTAGATGCCCTAATGCGAGTAGCCAATGAGGAGTCTGAACACAACCAAGGTACTTTTGGTGGGTTCCCTGAATGGTGAGCTTTTTCTTGAGCCCCTTGTAAGACTTTCTCTGTGGAAAATTAATTTGAGGATTGCTCACAGTAGTATTTCCTTAAGGTGGTCCTAGACCAGGACTGTTAAGATTTTTAAAACTTTATTTATTTTAATTTGACTGAGAGAGAGAGAGAGAGACAGACAGAGAGAATGAGCACGTCAGGGCCTCCAGCCACTGCAAACAAACTCCAGAAGTATGCACCACCTTGTGCACTGTCTTACGTGGATCCTGGGGAATCGAACCTGGGTCCTTTGGCTTTGTAGGCAAGTGCTTTAACCACTAAGCCATCTCTCCAGCCCTTAACTTTATTTGAGAACAAGAAAGAGAGAATGGGCATGCCAGAGTCTCTATCCATTTCAAACAAATTCCAAATGCATGTGCCACCTTGTGCATATGGCTTACATGGGCGTAGCGTGCCAATTCTTTCCCTCTCTTTTTCTCTCTCACTGTCTCTAAAATAAAGATTTTTAAAAAATTTTTGTTTTATTTTTATTTATTTATTTGAGGGTGACAGACAGAGAATGAGGCTGAGAGATAGAGAATGGGTGCACCAGGGCCTTCAGCCACTGCAAACGAACTCCAAATGCATGTGCCACCTTGTGCATCTGGCTTACGTGGGTCCTGGGGAATCGAGCCTCAACCTGGGGTCCTTGGGCTTCACAAACAAGCACTTAACCGCTAAGCCATCTCTACAAACCCAGATTTTTTTTAAATAAAGATTTTTTTTTTAATGTTAAAACTGTACAAAGTATCCAGTCTCAGTGAGACAAAATTTGAATACATAGTTTGAAGAAAAGTCGGGAAATTTAAAAATATGTGGAAAATGGAAATTAAACAGGATACTTCTAAATAACCAATGGGTAAAACAGGAAGTCACAGAGGAAATTAGAAAGTAATGTGAGACACATGATAAGGAAGACACAGTGTACCAAACACATGGGATATGGTAGACGTGCTTGTATAGGGAAATTTATAGCTATAAATACCCAAATCTCAACGACCTAAACTTTCATCTTGAATCACTGGGAAAAGAACAAACTTACCTCAAAGCAGGCAGGTGAAATGAAGTAATGGGAAGTTAGAAATAAACGCAACAGAGCAATCCACAAAACTAAAGTTATTTGAAAATATCAGCAAATTTGACAAACTTTAGTTACTCTGAATGAAAAATAGAGAAAACTTGCTAGAATCAAGAATGAGAGGTGGGGCTGGAGAGATGGCTTAGTGGTTAAGCGCTTGCCTGTGAAGCCTAAGGACCCTGGTTCAAGGCTCAATTCCCCAGGACCCACGTTAGCCAGATGCACAAGGGGGCGCACGCATCTGGAGTTCGTTTACAGAGGCTGGAAGCTCTGGCGCGCCCATTCTCTCCCTCTCTCTCTCTCTCTCTCTCTCTCTCTCTCTCTGTGCCTCCTTCTCTCTGTCGCTCTCAAATAAATAAATAAACAAACAAACAAAAAAATTTAAAAAAAAAAAAGGATGAGAGGTGTATTATTGCAACCAACATTAGAAAGGCAAAAGAGGCCGAGCATGGTGGCTCACATCTTTAATCCCAGCACTCGGGAGGCAGAGGTAGGAAGATCACAGAGTTCGAGGCCACCCTGAGACTACATAGTGAATTCCAGGTCAGCCTGGACTAGAGTGAGACCCTACCTCAAAAAAGCAAAAAAAAAAAAAAAAGGCCAAAGGGACTGGGGGAATATTATGAATAGTGTGTGCCAATAAATTCAGTAGCACAGGCTGAGGGTGGTGGCACACTCCTTTAATCCCAGCACTTGGGAGGCATAGGTAAGAGGATCACTGTGAGTTCAAGGCCACCCTCAGACTACATAGTGAATTTCAGGTCAGCCTGGGCTAGAGTGAGACCCTACCTTGAAAAAAAAATATTCAGTAACATAGATAAAGTGGATTTTTACAAGAGAGACATGATCTGTTGCACCTGTCCCAAGAAGAAATGGAAGGTACTCTGTCTTGACAAGCCTGTTCCCATATCTTGTCCTAAGTGTCTCTCCTCTCCCTTAATGCCCACAATCACAGTACTTGGGAGGTGGAGGCAGGAAGGATCAGGCATTCAAGATCAACCTTAGCTACATAGTGAGCTTGAGGTCAGCCAGCCTTGGGCTATATGCAACTGTCTCAAAAAAAAAAAAAAAAAAGTAATAGTGTATGAATAACTAACTAAATAAACAAACACATTTCCGTAGTTAACTCTACCTTTTGCCTTCCAGCTTAAGACCCTATTTTTTAAAAGAGGGGGCGCTGGACAGGTGGCTCAGTGGTTGAAGGTACTTACTTGCAAAGCTTATCAGCCCTGGTTCAAATCCTCAGTACTCAAAGTGTGGCAGGAGCAGACTCCTCCTTTTTTGTCTTTTCGGGAGCAGGAGAGAGTGAGCTGGGTGAGGCAAGTGGGGCTGGGCTATAACACCTCACAGCCCACCCCTGGTGACACACCACCCCCAGCAAGGCTTCATTTCCCAAAGGCTCCATCAGCTGAGGATGGATATAAGGCTTCACAGATATGAGGCACATTTTACATTGAAATCACCATACCTTCCTTTCTTTCACTTTTCTTTCTCTTTCTGATGGGAATTTCACTATGCTGTCCGCAATGATCTTCAACTTGCAATTTCATGCCTCGGCTTCCCAAGTACCTGGGATCACAAATAGGAGCCATTGTACCCAGCCTTATTTATTTATTTATTTATTTATTTGACAGAGAAAGAGGGGGGGGAGAGAGAGAATGGGCGTGCCAGGGCCTCTAGCCACTACAAACAAACTCCAGATGTGTGCACCCCCTTGTGCATCTGGCTAACATGGGTCCTGGGGAATCAAACCTGGATCCTTTGGCTTTGTAGGCAAACGCCTTAACCGCTAAGGCATTCCTCCAGCCCTGCCCCTAGCTTTATTCACTGCTAATAGGCATATGAAATATTTAAGCTACTTTGGAAAATAGCCTGGTAGGTCTTTAAAAGATTAAACATGGGCTGTGGGTTAAGGATGCTTGCCTGCAAAGCCTGCCAGCTAGGGTTCAATTCTCCAGCCACCCAGATAAAAGCTAGATGGGCTGGGTATGGTGGTGCACGCCTTTAATCACAGCACTTGGGAGGCAGAGGTAGGAGGATCGCTTTGAGTTTGAGGTCACCCTGAGGACTACATAGTGAAGTCCAGGTTATCCTGGGCTTGCAAGACACTACCTCAAAAAACCTAAATAAATAAGTAAATAAATAAAGCTAGATGGGCAATCATTTACAGTTGTAAGAGCCCCCATGTGTGCACACTCACACATAAACACACAAATAATTTAAAATACATTGTATTTTTTTTTTGTTTGTTTGTTTTGTTTTTAGAGGTAGGGTCTCACTCTAGTCCAGTCTGACCTGGAATTCACGATGTATTCTCAGGGTGGCCTTGAACTCATGGCGATCCTCTGCCTCCCAAGTGCTGGGATTAAAGGCGTGCGCCACCACGCCCAGCTCTTAAAATACATTTTAAAGATTAAATAATCAGTTATCATATGGCCCAGAAATTCTTCTTATGGGTATATAGTCAAGAAATAGGGCTGGAGAGCCGGGCGTGGTGGCTCACGCCTTTAATCCCAGCACTCGGGAGGCAGAGGTAGGAGGACTGCAGTGAGTTCGAGGCCACCCTGAGACTCCATAGTGAATTCCAGGTCAGCCTGGGCTAGAGTGAGACTCTACCTCAAAAAACCAAGAAAAAAAAAAAAAAGAAATAGGGCTGGAAAGATGGCTTAGCGGTTAAGCGCTTGCCTATGAAGCCTCAGGACCCCGGTTCGAGGCTCGATTCCCGAGGACCCACATTAGCCAAATGCACAAGGGAGCACATGCATCTGGAGTTCATTTGCAGTGCCTGGAGGCCCTGGCGTGCCCATTCTCTCTCTCTCTCTCTCTCTCTCTCTCTCTCTCTCTCTCTCCCTCCCTCCCTCCCTCCCTCTTTCTCTCTGTGTCTGTTGCTCTCAAATAAATAAATAAATTTAAAAGTTTTTAAAGTGAAAATATGTTTACATGAAAACATCACGAGTGTTCATTGTAGCATATTTATAATCGTCAAAATATAAAAGCAGGGCTGGAGAGATGGTTCAGTGGTCAATGCACTTACCTGCAAAGCCTAACAACCTGGATTTGATTCCATAGTAGCTACATAAAGCCACATGCACAAAGTGGTGCATGTATCTGGAATTAATTTGCAGTGGCTGGAAGCCCTGGTGCACCCATAGTTTCTCCCTCTCTGGTTGCAAATAAATACAGTATTAAAAATATATATGTGGAAGCAACTCAACAACCAATGAATGGATGAACAGAATGTGGTATCTTCATACAACAGAATACTATTCCACTGCAAAAATGTGAAATAATATCACATGCCATTGCATGAATAACCTTGGAACTTTGTGCTGAGAAAAAGAAGTAGTGGCGGAAGACTCTGTATCTTGTGAGTTCATCTCTGTGTGTTCCATAAGGGCAGAAAGGAAGTGAGTGGTTGTCTGAGGCTCGGAGTCTGGCTGCATTTCCTAATGGCTGGTAATTGTATAGTATGTGACTTGTAGCTCAGAGCTGCTTTTTCAAAACAGTCAATGTGTCCCAAATAGCGAGTGCAGCGCAGACAGGGAGACTGGCAACCACTTTCATCAGTATTGCAAAGCTGAAGAGATTTGGAGGGAAAGACAGTCTTTTGGAGCTGTTTTTCCTGTCCTCCCCCTTGGGATTGACCTTGTTGCTAAGTTCTGTCCATTGCTTTGAAGATATTTTTTCTTGCAAAGACTTATCTCAGAGCTTGTCAAAGGTTGGCAGTGACTTGGGGATAACCCTAAGCTGCCCGTGTCTCCTTCTCTATAGATGCTCTATTACCAGGGGTCTGTGTGCCCACACTGTATCTCTGTCATAGCCATCTCTCCTACAGGCCTCCATAGAGCCCCATGGAGCAAGGTAGTGCTATTGCCAAGGCTTAAGAGTGCAGCAGAGGCAAGATTCTGTGTGCTGTTTTCCCAGAGACCCTCTAAATCACTGGACTTTTACACTGTTCTGGGAGCCAAGAAGTCATAATGTGGAATGACTGATTTTGAATATTCTTTTCCAGTGTGTGGAAAAACTATAAATGAATGGATAAAATTCTCTTACTTGGATTTTTTTTTCTGGTAAACTTTTCTTTGGTCTTTGCCCATTGGCACTTTAGTTGCCATTTAGCAGAGCAAAGCAGTCTTCAGCCTCGTGAGGTAACGTTCCTAGAGCCACAGCCTGTAGGTCCTAATTCCAGAGGCCTCTCTTCCTGACTTTATTCTATTCTCTGGCCGTCCTAAGGGTAGATGCCTGTGGCATGGAAGACCTACGAGGGTTTTTTGTAACTGGGTCGTAAAGGAGCGGGATTGACTAAAGCTCTAAGTGCAGTGCCTGGCTGGCATCAGGTGTCACATGTGTATTATCTCCCTGCTGCCTTTAGTAATGATGGGATGAGGTAAGATGAAAATCTGTTGATAATGGTCCTATCTTTATCAGTTATGAAACCCAGTTGTTTTTAGAAAGTTGAGCTTTAGAAAAAATTAGATGGTCCTTTAAAAATACAGGAAAGAGCCAGGCATGGTGGTACATGCCTTTAATCCTAGCACTTGGGAGGCAGAGGTAGGAGGATCATGGTGAGTTCAGGGCCACCCCGAGACCACATAGAGAATTCCAGGTCAGCCTGGACTAGAGTGAGACTCTACCTTGAAAAAAACAAAACAAAACAGGAAAGGCCCAGCATGGTCCCATGGAAGGATCTAGTAGTACCATTGGGCCCTAGAAGCACCAGCCCCATAATCACCTGGAGTTTGCCCTCACTGTGCCCCCTGCTGTCCCTGCCATGCCTTCTGTCACCTTCTGGGAGAAGGAAACCAAAGGGTCTCACGGTAGGAGTTAGGGAAAGTTTCATCCCTCCACCTCCTCTCCCCAACCCTTACTCCCATCCACGAAAATGAAAAAAAAAAAAAAATACAGGGAAGCCAGGCATAGTGACACACACCTTTATTCGCAGCACTTGGGAGACAGAGGTAGCAGGTTCACCATGAGTTCGAGGTAGTTTAGGACTACATAGTGAGTTCCAGGTCATCCTGGGCTAAAGTGAGACCCTACCTCGGAAAAAACTAAATAAATAAACAAACAAACAGAGAAATCCTCAAAAAGATCCCATTCACATTTGAGCAGTGTGAAGAACCATGTACTCAGGCGTAGGAGACCTGAAGAGAGTTCCCTACAATCTGCCTAGTACTTGTCTGTCTGGGCTCTTCCTGCCATGTCTGGCTGGTGGCAGGAGGACAAGGGGAAATGGTACTGAATTGGCTACATCAGAATATATATATATATATATAATTTTTTTTTTTGGTTTTTCGAGGTAGGGTCTCACTCCAGCCCAGGCTGACCTGGAATTCACTATGAAGTCTCAGGGTGGCCTCGAACTCACAGCGATCCTCCTACCTCTGCCTCCCGAGTGCTGGGATTAAAGGCGTGCGCCACCACGCCCGGCTTACATCAGAATATTTTTACTTTATGTTGAAGTGGATGTAAGAGACGAGTTGCAAAGTCCTTCTCCCAAGTTCCTAAGTGGCATTCAGAATGCCTGACGGGGCTTCTGCCCACTCTAATGGCTCTGTTACTCCAGTCTGTCACAGTGGTTTGGAAAGTACAGCGTTTCCTCAGGAGTCATGACTCACGCATCTTGCTGGGGCTATGTCAGCCTCCACTGTGTTCCCTCCTCTAGGAGCAGCTGAGGAGAACGGGCTGTCGCACACCTCAGCCAGGATCCAGCTGCCACAGTCAATGAAGATTATGCATGAGATCATGTACAAACTGGAAGTGCTCTATGTCCTCTGTGTGCTGTTGATGGGCCGTCAGCGAAACCAGGTGGGTGCCTCCCCAGACCAGCATCAGCATAGGAGAGCTGGGAGCAAATGCTGCTTGACGTATGGTGAGCCTGGCATCTGTTAGGCCTTCTCTTAACATGGCACTCCTGTGTGTGTGCCTGATCTCATCAAAGTGGCAGTCTAGCCCAACAAAGTGTGTGGCTTGTTTTCCTTCTCTTCTCACTGGCTGATTCTAGAGCTTGGAGTCATGCAGTGTATGCTCTGGGCACGCTGGGCAGCACTGGTGCACAGGCCAAGAGCGGCACTTACTTCTGTAATGAGAAAAAAGACTGGCCGTGTAGGTGCACTGGTGCCGGTCTAACGTGGGGTCAGGGCGATGGGCCAGAGTCCAGAGCTGTGCCCATTTGTGAAACCCGGCCACGTACAGGGGTTCCCAGTGGTGGGAGTTCCCTGAGCCTTGAAGTAGGAGCAGGGAGCAAGATCCCTGAAGTGGTCCGTTTCTCACTGCTCTGGCAAAATACTTAAAAGAAACAATTTAAAATGAGGAATAATTGGTTTGGGCACGTGGTTTCAGAGGTGTTAGTCTCCAGTGTTGTGATGGAACACAGCATTTCATGTCATGGTAGCCAGGAAGCAAAGAAAAAGGCAGGGTAACTTAGTTTCTAGAACTTTCCAAAGTAGCATCACTGGCTAAGGACCACACCTCCAATACATAAGCCTTATAGGGAGGCACTTCATGTGTAATCAGTAACTTTTCACCCTTACCCTCCAAAAGGCTTGTGTCCATCTCTGAATGCAAAATGCATTCAGTTCATTTCCATAAGTCCCCATAGTCTTTTGTTTTGTTTTGTTTTTGCTTTTCGAGGTAGGGTCTCACTCTAGCCCAGGCTGACCTGGAATTCACTATCTCAGGGTGGCCTCAAACTCACGATGTTCCTCCTACCTCTACCTGCCAAGTGCTGGCATTAAAGATGTTTATTTATTTGAGAGAGAAAGAGGCAGAGAGTGAGAATGGGTGTGTCAGGGCCTCCAGCCGCTGCAAATGAACTCCAGATGGATGTGCCACCTTGTGTATACATTGGCAACTTGTCACGGGCAGAGCAAATCACTCGTAGACAAAAAGACCACTTCCACAGGAAAAAAATAAAGGATATAGATAAATGGAAAGAGTCTCCCCTACACTCCCACATTTTTTTAAAATTTGTGTAAACATTTTTATTTATTTGAGAGAGAGAAAGATGCAGATAGAGAGAATGGGCACACCAAAGCCTCCAGCCCCTGCAAATGAACTCCAGACACATGCACCACCTTGTGCATCTGGCTTATTTGGGTCCTGGGGAGTTGAACCTGGGTCCTTTGGCTTTGCAAGCAAGCGCTTTAACTGCTCAGCCATTTTTCCAGCAACCCCCCCCCCCTTTTTTTGTTTTTCAAAGTAGGGTTTCACACTAGCCCAGGCTGACCCGGAACTCACTATGTAGTCTCAAGGTGGCCTCAAACTCATGGTGATCCTCCTACCTCTGCCTCCCCAGGGCTGGGATTAAAGGCATGTGCCACCAAACCTGGCTTGTCCAGCCCTTAAAAATTTTTTTTCTGCCGGGCGTGGTGGTGCACGCCTTTAATCCCAGCACTCGGAAGGCAGAGGTAGTCGGATCGCCAAGAGTTCGAGGCCACCCTGAGACTACAGAGTGAATTCCAGGTCAGCCTGAGCTAGAGTGAGACCCTACCTCGAAAAACCAAAAAAAAAAAAATTTTTTTTTCTTTAAAAATATTTATTCATGTATTTGAGAAATATATAGAGAGAGAATGAGACAGATAGAGAGAGCAGGTGCACTAGGGCCTCTAACAACTGCAAACAAAGTCCAGATGCATGCGTCACCTTGTGTATGTGGCTCACATGGGTCCTGGGGAATCTAACTTGGGTCCTTTGGCTTTGCAGACAAGCACCTTAACTGCAAAGTCATTTCTCCAACCCTTAAATTTTTATTTATTTCTTTATTTGAAAAAGAGCAAGATGCAGATAGAAAGAGAATGCACAGTTTTGTTTTTTGAGACAGGTTGTTACTTTGTTCTTACTCAGGCTGGCATGGAACTCACTACATAGCCCTGGCTGGCCTCAAACTCAAGGCAATCCTTCTGCCTCAGCCTCCTAAATGCTGGGATTGTAGGGGTGAGCCACCACACCTGGCTTAGAAAAGGCTCTAAAATAATTAAAAAAGAGCTTAACCTCATAATTGAATACAAATTCAAATCTCAAGTTTTTCTTTTTCAAGTGGAAAAAAAAAGAGACAGTTCTATCTGACACTGGCATCTGTAATAGTTTAGATATGACCCCAAAAGGCTCACATGCTGTGAGTTTAGTGGGAGGGGGGGAGGGTGCTGGGAAGAGCTTTGCTTGCTCTGGCCTCTGTTGCCCTTCTGGAGGGGAAACTCAGGGGCAGGGCAAGACTAGTAAGCATTCCTCCCTTGTCAGGGGGACCTCAGAGGCGGATGGTCTCTCAGCAGCACTGTGGGAGGCAACATGAGCCTCAGCGTTGAAAGGCTTGCTTTTTTTAAGAAAAGTATTTTGGCCAGGTGTGATGGTACACACCTTTAACCTCAGCATTTGGGAGGCAGAGGTAGGAGGATTGCCATGAGTTTGAGGCAACCCTGAAACTACACAGTGAATTCCAGGTCAGCCTGGGCTAAAGTGAGACCCTACCTCAGAAAAACAAACAAACAAACAAAAAAAAAAGTATTTTTTGCAAGTAGAGAGAGGGAGAATATATGAATGAATGAGTATGGGCATGCCAGGACCTCTTGCCACTGTAACAAACTCCAGATGCATGCACCACTTTGTACATTTGGAGAATCAAACCCAGGCCTTCAGGTTTTGCAAGCAAGTGCTTTTAAAAACGGAACCATTTCTCTAACCCTGAGACTTTTTTTTTTAATTTTTTGAATTTTTTTTTTTTATTTTAGAGAGAGAGAGAGAGAGAGAGAGAGAGAATTGGTGCATCAAGGCCTCAGCCATTGAAATCGAACTCCAGCACTTACGCCACCTAGTGGGCATATGTGACCTTGCGCTTGCCTCACCTTTGTGCATGTATCTGGCTTATGTGGGATCTGGAGAGAGATCAAACATGACTCCTTAGGCTTCACTGGCAGGCACCTTAACCACTAAGTCATCTCTCCAGCCCACCTAAGACTTGTTGTAACAATAAGACAAGGACACGGTATTAATAGACTTGGTTCAGGTACCCAAGCTTGGAGTTAAGAATAAGGGCAGTACTCTTGAGATAGGTCCTGTGACTTGCAGGACTGTCGTGAGCAGTCGTGCAAGGTGTGTTTGTGTGTAGTCTGGGGTAGAGGGTGCGTGGATGTTTTCTTTCGCCCTCAGCGCTGCTTTCTTTGTCCTGGAGACTGCCGTCTGTGCTGAGGAGAGGCTCTGCTGGGTCCTAGACGCACAGCGCTTCAAGTGCATCATCTTTTCTGTCCCATGCAGGTCCACAGGATGATTGCTGAATTCAAGCTGATCCCAGGACTCAATAATTTGTTTGACAAGCTGATTTGGAGGAAACATTCAGCATCTGCCCTTGTCCTCCATGGTCACAACCAGAACTGTGACTGTAGCCCGGTAAGCAAGGGACTCTGGGACAAATGAGACATTACTTGCTGGGAATCGTTGTTTCAAGACTTATTGCTAGCCCTGTGCCCTCTTGTTCTTTGAGAGTAAAGCAGAAACCGTCATGTTTTGTGGTTCTGTAATTGGGAAGATATGCACTAGAGCCTCTCAGGAGTCTCTTTAAAAAAAAAATTATTATTATTATTATTTTGCCAGGCATGATGGCACACGCCTTTAGTTCCAGCACTTAGGAGGCAGAGATAGGAAGATTGCAATGAGTTTGAGGCCACCCTGAGACTACATAGTGAAGTCCAGGTCAGCCTGGGCTAGAGCGAAACCCTATCAAAAAAAAAAGTTTTTTTTTGAATTTGAGACAGAGGCAGACAGAGTATGAGTACACCAGGGCCAATTCAACTCCAGATGCATGTGCTACTTTTTGCATCTGGCTTTATGTGGGTACTTGGGCATGAACCGAGGCCATCAGCCTTCGCAAACAAGCACCATTAACCACTGAGCCACCTCTAGTCCAGGAGTTTCTTTTACCTCTAGGGTGAGGATTTCACCTCCATCCAGGCAGGGCCACCACTCCCTTATGTAGAAGCTGGTTTTCCCCTTATTTGGTGTTCTCTCTTCTGATACCACTTTGCCACTACACACCTCCTGTGGCCCGCATCTAGGAATAGCTTTGGTTTTTTGTGGCCAAGAACTCACCTCTGCCTCATATCTCTCACAGTGCCCTAGACAGGGGCCTGAACTGAGAGGCAGGCCTTTGTGCCACTCAGTTTTTGGGGAGAGCTTGAATAAGTCAGGGTCTCTGAGGCATTTTCCTTGGATCCTGTCCTTGTTGGCCTCGGGACACTGCCTGCCCATCACTAATGGAGGAAGTGTGTTCTGGGATCGGAAGTGCTATTCAGCCAGCAGAGCCAGTGCCATGGGCTCCTGACCTGCATTCTGAGTCTTTCTTCAGTGGCCTGCCTCCTGCTTTGCTATGTCTCTTTAGCCTTGTCAGATTGCTTTCCAGTCTGTTTGAGTTTGTAAGCTCAAGTGAGTATAGTATGTGTTTCTAGACCATGTGTGAGACTCCTCACCAAAACCTGCTTGGCCTTTGCTCATCATGTGAATGTTATGTCTTCCTGCAGCTTCTTCCTTTCATGATGTCTCTTTAATTGTTTGTCTCTTTCTTATGATCTCTTGCAGTTGCTCATGTGGTGTTAGTGCTTGTGTTGTTTGGGTCTTCAGGCCCTCAGGGTAGAGTGTTCCTCACAATTTGTGATGCTTGCTGAAAGCCACCTTCAGTAGAACTTGCAGTCCTGGGGACCTATGTGGCTGTGCCCTGAAAGCATTTCCACAGAGCACTTTGGCTTCTGTCTGCCAGTACTCGAAGAAGCACGTCTGGCTTAGGGTGGTTTTCATGATTAGTGTCTTGGCTCTGCCACTCTGCTAGGGTGATTCTCCTGGGAGGCCTTCAGTAGCCACAGCAGGCAGGGCCAGGCTCTCTCTTTGCCATCTCCTTGGCTCTCAGGTTGGCTCTTTATAGGCCCAAGGCCCTGTCTGGTCACTACAAGACATTAGAGCCTCAACTGTATTGTGACTAGGCCTTCCCACCCCTGCACCTCCACACTTCCCTCAGCTGCCTGAGTCCCCCCCACACCGGGTTCTTTGGACCTTTCTGCATTTCTGATTCCTACAGGTTTCCCTTTCTGGCTCATGAACTTAGCCTCACATTTTAAAGAATTTCAGGGGTTTTGTTTGTTTATTTGTTTGTTTTTTGTTTTTTCCAAGGCAGGGTTTCATTGTAGCTCAGGCTGACCTGGAATTCACTATGTAGTCTCAGGGTGGCCTCAAACTCACAGTGATCCTCCTACCTCTGCCTCCTGAGTGCTAGGATTAAAGGCGTGCGCCGCCACGCCTGCTCAGTTTACTTCTAAAATATATTTAATTTCTTTATTTGCAAGCAGAGACAGAGGGAGAAAACGGGTGTGCCAGGTCCTTCAGCCTGTTCAAGCAAGCTCCAGATACATGCGCCACTATGTGAATACTGGGTATTGAACCCAAGTTGTTAGGCATTACAGGCACGCACCTTAACTGCTGAACCACCTCTCCAGTCCAGATTCTGGTTTCTTTTTTAATCCAATATGCTGGAATGTTTCTAGCAAAAAGGGTCCACATTAATTTAAATTGCCGTTAGTCACCTATGAAGATCTGATCATGATGGCTCTTCAGTCTTTTTGTTTTTTAAAAACATTTTTATTTATTTATTAGAAAGAGGGAAAGAGAGAGAGGAAGAATGGGCACCCCAGGGCCTCTAGCCACTGCAAACAAACTCCAGACACATGTCCCACCATGTGCATCTGGCTTACGTGGGACCTGGAGAATCAAGCCTGGGTCCTTAGGCTTCGCAGGCACATGTGCCTTAACCACTAAGCCATCTCTCCAGCCTTTTTTTTTTTTTTTTTTTTTTTTTTGAGATAGGATCTTACTTTAGCCCATACTGAGCTGGAATTTACTATGTAGTCTCAGGGTGGCCTCCAAGTAAGATGGTTTTCCATCTAAAGAAAATCTTCACTCTGCACAAGGACCAGTGCTCAAAGAAGCAGAGTGGCAAGATTGGCTCTCACCTGAGCCCCAGCCTGGTTTTACTTAGGAACTCTGATTAATGTGGTTTTGTCATGTACTTTAGGACATCACCTTGAAGATCCAGTTTTTGAGGCTTCTCCAGAGTTTCAGTGACCACCATGAGTAAGTATGTGTGTCCCTGCAGGACCGTCACAGGCTCTCTCCCAAAGATCTCTCTCCTGTGCTCTCAGTGACCTCCACTCAGGAGGAAGCCAAAGAGGCTGGTCACCACAGACCATTAGAACCCCAGCCCTCTTCTTACTGGGCCTTGCTTCCTCATCCATATCCTGCCCTCAGCTGCCCTGCTTACCTTGATATGGAGCCAGGCGTGGCTGCGCTTCCTTGACTCCAAAGCAAGAGCTGTCGTTTGGCTAGCCTCTCTTCCTTCTGGTTGCTGCTCCAGCAAACGTTCACATACAAGGAACGGGGCCCACTCTTGATAGCTTCAGATCCCCCCCCCCAAAGAAGCTAGAAATTAAGACAGCCTGGTAGCGGGGAGGTATTGTGATTCATTTGTGGGTTTTTGTTGTTGTTTTGGTTTTCTTACAATGCTGGGGATCAATCTGAGGTTTAGACATGGATTTAAAATTTTAGAACATTGCACAAGCCAACAGAGCATGCTTGAGGACAAAGTGGCTTAGGGACCTCTACATCGCACCTTCATTCCCATGGAGGGTGCTTCTCTCTTGGGGGAGCTTCTATGGTTGAAGGCTCTGATGGGTTACAGAGCTGCACTTGTTTACTTTCTGCCTTTTCTGGGGAGTGAGGGACAGGATGGAAGTGAAGCCGTAGCTCTCATGAGACTCTTAGTCAACATTTGCAGGTGTCAGGCTCAGAGGATGCAGGGATGAGTGAGGGCAGCCATGCTCCGGCTGTTGTGAAGGGTCCAGTCCGGGAAGTCGAGGATCCACCAGTGAATGAACGCGTGGTAACAAATAGACCTGCACTGGGGAAGGAAGGAGCACAGTTCTGTGAGGACAGTTGGCAAGGGTTCTGACTGGCCAGCGGCTACTCAGTGACTCTTCCAGCAGAAGTAGTTTGTGAGCTGAGGCCTGAAGTGTCAGAACTAGTAAATGGGATGAAGAAACAACATGAGAGGGTGAATGTTCTAGCCAGAGAGGTGACACGTGCAGAGGCCTTTGCAGGAAGGAACATGGGGTAGTGCAGAAAAGCAGAGGGACCAGATGGTGGGGTGGGTGGTGAGCCACTCCACTGGTAGTGTGGCTGCAGAGGTGGCCTGGGCCTCTGGGTCATGTTTACAGCCCTGAATGTTTTCTGAAATAGGGGAAGCTTTTTTTTTCCTTCAAGGTAGGGTCTCACTCTAGCCCAGGCTCACCTGGATTCACTCTGTACTATCAGGTTGGCCTCAAACTCATGGCAATCCTCTTACCTCTGCCTCCTGAGTGCTGGGATTAAAGGCGTGTGCTACCACACCCGGCTAGAGGAAGTATTTTTAGCAGTGACAGGATCCTGTTGCCAAGTTCTGTTCTGAAAATCACTGAGAGCTGTGTGAGGACTCAATCACTATATGAAACAGTTGCGGAAGCTGGTGCTGTGCACAGGACCCAGCTCGTGACAGGCCTGGGTGGGGCGGAGGTAGACTCTGCTTGTGCGGCTGTGCGGCTGCTAGGACTGCTGCAGCAGGGCTGCCTTGAGTAGGATGGCAAGTGGACTGGACATGGTGCAGGTGCCTTTGAGAAGTCAAATAGTAACGAACACAAAGATCTGGAGATGCTAAGGGAAGGGTCTTGTTTGTGAAAGTGGCAGGCAGGGGTGAAGAGGCTGGTGTACTCAGTTTCTCTTCCCCTCCAGAAAAAGGCAGAAGACCCCCAGTCCTGGTGCTGTGCTGTTCAGCAGCCCCAGTTCCTGGCCTTTACCTTTCCACGCATGCGTTTTAGGAACAAGTACCTGCTGCTCAACAACCAGGAGCTCAATGAACTCAGCGCCATCTCCCTCAAGGCCAACATCCCTGAGGTGGAAGCAGTCCTCAACACTGACAGGTGATCCTGGTGGGGGATAGCTGGGGCACAGGGAGCACAGGTGGCCACGCACGGGTGTGCGTAGTTGCCCTTCCTCAAATGTACTTATCACTCACTCCATCCTGTGCATTTTCTAATGGAATGTCACAGCAGCGCTTGGAGGGAAGGGCCAGCATCAGCCTCCCTTACAGGCTCCATGCAAGGCAGCTGCCGAAAGTCAGCTGTCTCCCGCCCTTCCCTTGTGAACGCCAGGACGCCTTTGCTGATGTGCTCGTCTCCTGCCTAGTGGCAGCTGTGCCAGGAAGGATGAACAGAAGAAAACCTCTTAACCCCTGCCAAGAGCCAAGTCCTGCCTTCTAGTTATGTGTGCCTGGAGCCAGGGTAGCATAGGCCTTACTCAGCAACCACAGCCATAACTTCCTAGAACCTTCCATTCAGATGAAATGGATGCAGTCATGCCCTGATGTCTTTAGGGGATGGAAGTATACCTTCTGTTTAGAGAGACAGTTCAAGAGGCTAGACCTTCACCAGCCTGACCATTTTTCTTTCATGATGGGCCTGAGTCATTTCCTTAACCTCCTGCCTTTGCTGCATAGACTGGCTGAGGCCTGGAGGCTCGCAGCCCAGATGGAACTGAACCTGGTGCAGGGAGAAAGGATGCTGGGCCTCATCCGGTTGGCATAGACTTCACTTCATCTGGCAGAGTCTGTCATGGCATGGTTGAAACCCACTTGTGGAAATACCTTTCCTCTGGCAGTCCTGAGCCTCCTCTGGCTCTGGATCTGTTTCTTTCTTTTACCAACAGTCTGGGGAGGGGAAACTGGCCTGAAGTGCAGTGGGGATGTGTTGGCTGTTCAGTTGATGACTGTTCAAGTCTGTAGGGGCTCTGGACCAAGGTGAAACCAGAAAGTCCCCTGTAGACTTAGAAACATCACTGTGTTTATTCACCACCTAAACCAGCAGAGCCCCCTAGCTCAAAGGCTCCTGTCAGGTCTGTCACCAATGCTCTACCCCTCTTCTGCCCCTTTGGTTTCAGGAGTTTGGTGTGTGATGGGAAAAGGGGCTTATTAACGCGACTGCTGCAGGTCATGAAGAAGGAACCAGCAGAGTCATCTTTCAGGTGAGTCTGGGGACAAGTGTACTTCTGAGGGGCCCAAAAGGTCAGCTATTTCCCAGGCGGTTAGAAATGCTACCTTTAGTCCCCAGCATCCTCCTAAGAGAGGTCCCTGTCGAGGGAGGTGGCTTCTCTGCCAACTGTCCCTATGTGACTCATCAGGCATATGCATTCCTGCCACGTAACCAACAGGGTAAGTTAGGAGGCAACTGCTCGTTCACCAAACACCTGTCTGCTAGTTCTGGAGAGGTGGAGAACGATAGGATACAGGCCTCGCACACATGCCTTTCCCCAGGGTTGTAGGAAACCGGCAGGAAAGGAAAGACACTGTTTCAGTGCAACATAGAAAGGAATGGAGCCAACAGAGCAAAGCCTTCCTTGGCTGGCTGGCTGGGTGCAGGCAGGAAGGCCCACTCCGAGTTCCTGGCCACCTCAGGGATAAGTAATGAAGGCTGTGAGCAGGAGGGATGCAAAGCTTTCTCCCACCTGGGTCTCTGTCCTTAGCCTGGTTTATCCAGGCCTCTCAACACGGAGCCCAGCTGAGCCTCCAGGCCACTCTACCTCAGCCATCTCTTTGGCCAGCTCAGTGCATATGAGCTTGGTGGCCTGTCTACACATACTCTTCTGCTTCCTACATACATCCCTGGCCCCCAAGTTCATGCCTTTCCAATCTTTTGAAAGTGTAAAGCCTGGAATATTTTCACATGGCGCTTGCTGGAGCCCACTCTTTGATCCTAGACACCACTCCATGTGACATAAATCTTAGACAGCACCTAGGATATGAAAAAAATGTTCCCTAACTCCATGAGAATAGGGATTCTCCTGCTCACTGTGTTGTTCCCAAGACCTAGGATGAGTCCCAAAGAGTGGTAGATGATCTGTAAATAGAGTACATTTAAAAGCAAACATCTTCCAACTCATGGGGGAATGAAACCTGGACCAGGAGAGGGCAGCCTTAGCTGCCTGGGCCAGGGTCAACATTTGGGTCGCAGGTTTTGGCAAGCCCGGGCTGTGGAGAGTTTCCTCCGAGGGACCACCTCCTATGCAGACCAGATGTTCCTGCTGAAGAGAGGCCTTTTGGAGGTATGGCCCAGAGGAACCAGGGTGTTGGGTGGCCATACTCCCCACCCTCTTGCATTTCTTTCCCATCCTGAGCCCTAAACAGTTCATCAGCAGCAGACCAGATCTGTCTGTCTGTTTTAGAAGGCAGTGCATATTGTCCTGCCATTTGCCCTGGGTTGCCAGCTGTTTTTCTCATGGGTGCTGTAGGAGTAGTTAAGGGACTTGGAGGTGGTTGTGAAGAAATGTAAGAATTACCCAGCAAGGCCTTTTGACCCTGAGGGCATTTTGGTATTAACAAAAAGTAATATCTATGTATTTTCTGAAAAAAAATTCACAAAAGGCAGGAAACAAAATGGCCAGAGTTATAATCCATATGGAAAATAACTGATTCAAATCAATGAAAGTTCAAGAAAATGAGCTGAGCATGAAAACCCAGTGCTTGAGACAGAGTCAGGAGCATTGCACGTTCAAAGCCAGATTCTGTCTCAAAAAGAAAAAAAAAAAAAAAAGAAAGAAAATGGGAAATCTTGAAAATGTCATTGTCAAAGTGTCATTGGACTTGAATTGGCTTTGTGTTCTTGATAAGAATTTATTGATTTTGTATAAATTTTAAATAATTTTATTCATAAATACAAAGTCAACCCATGGGGTCCAAATGTGTTCTTATGCCTTTAAACTGTGTCCTTCACTTACTTGAGTGGCTCCAGATGCCCAAGAGCTCTAGCCATCTTGGTGACCACAGGACAGACAGAGGCTTCACTTAGGAGCTCTGGGAGAGAGTTCCACACTCAGCTGCACCCTTCCTGCTGAGGCCAGTCGCCTGGCCGGGAGCCAGCAGCATCCTCAGCGAGGAATCCAGACAGGGCTGTAGGCTCCGTCCACCTGGGTGTTTTCTTGAAGCAGATGTGTGGTCTGAGCTCCATGCCAGGCCTGGGTGGGAAACAGGAGCAGCCCGTCCACACCCCTCACGCTGTGTCCTCCTCACCCCAGCACATTCTGTACTGCATTGTGGACAGTGAGTGCAAGTCGAGGGATGTGCTTCAGAGCTACTTTGACCTCCTGGGGGAGCTAATGAAGTTCAACGTTGATGCATTCAAGAGATTCAATAAGTACATCAACACTGATGCAAAGGTAAGGCTAGCCCAGGAAGGGCTCCGTGGAGTTTGCTGCAGTGTCAGTTGTCTGGGATCTTCAGGAGTGGGTTTTCAGTTGGAGAGGGCTGGGATCCAGTGATCAGCTGGAGCAAACTCTGTGCCTGGAACACAGTCATGAAAACTTTGTGTCACAAGCTCTTAGCAGCCCAGCGGGTCCCTCAGTGTCTTGTCTGCAAAGCAGTGGGGCTAGTCGGAGATTTCTGGTGTCCCCACGACGACTGCTCATCCTGGGCTTGGCCAGCAGCCCCTGCTTCTATTATGTTCCATCTTTGCTCAGTTTCAGGTGTTTCTGAAGCAGATCAACAGCTCACTGGTGGACTCCAACATGCTGGTGCGCTGTGTCACTCTGTCACTGGACCGATTTGAAAACCAGGTGGACATGAAAGGTGAGAAGGGCAAGATGCCAAAGCAAATGGGTGCAGTATGACTGCAGTGGTACCAGACACCGGTCTCCAGTCAGGAGTCAGAATGGGTTGAATTGCCCGTGTCCGTGTGGCTGAGGTCAAGGGGGTGGTCTCAGATGATTTGCTCAGCTGTGCTGACTGTGCTCCATTATTATTCATGCTTTTAATGAGTGTGTACAACGTTTTGGTAAAGGGGGAAAAAGCCATTATTGCCGGCAAAATGCAAAAACCCATCTTCCTCTTCTAGGATGAGCAGGACCTCTTTCTGTGTCTGTGTGCAATGGTGTATAGACAGCTATGCTTGGCTGTGTGTCTGACCACACACCTAGAATTGTGTACACACTTCCACGCAGATGTGGACACATGCTGTGCCATCCAGCAATTGTTACAAATTTGTGAAGCCCTCCAAAAAAACAGTTGTCTCTTGTCACAATCATTGTCATTGATAGCAAAAAGCATTCTGGTCATTTGTCAGTTCGGCCATTTGTGCCTGTTTCTACCCTAAAGGGTCTATTTTTGGAGATTGGCCGTGTGGACTTTGGTGCACTTATCTATCCCCGCCCTCCCCGCAGTGTGGGAAGCAAGGCTCTTTGCACTGTGACCTTAACCGTGGCTGTGGAAATATGTGAGAGCTGTGGGAAACCAGTCGCATTAGGAGCTCTGGAACATGATTTGAGCTTTCTTGCACTGTTAATGAGCTCTGTCAGTCCGTCTGCATGGGAGTGAACACTCTATGAGTCTAGTGCCAGGCTGGGAGGGGACTGAAGGAAGGCTACTCCCCAACCATGTTTCTGAAGGACCAAATAGGGGCTTGAGAACACAGTCTTGGCTTAGCCTTGTGACCAAATAATTGGAGGAGATTGATCCTGCTGCCACAGTTTTTGTTGTAGTTTTTTTGACAGTGAGAGGCCCCAAGCTGCAGAGTTCAGGACCCAGAAAGGATTCAACTAGAGGTATAGGTTAACTGCCACTGGGTGAGTCTGCTGCTGACAACCTCTGTGTCCCTCCATAGTGGCTGAAGTCCTGTCCGAGTGCCGCCTGCTTGCCTATATATCCCAGGTGCCCACACAGATGTCCTTCCTTTTCCGCCTCATTAACATCATCCACGTGCAGACGCTGACCCAGGTGAGAGGGCCGGGCCAGTGTGCAGTTGGGGGAGGTCAATTGGCAACCGTCCCCCTCGTTCTGGAGTCAGCACCGCTGTCTCTCTCCCTTCTCACTTTAGATGTGCATCTCTTCGTAGGACTTTTATCCAGTAACCCCAGTTTTCAGAGAACCTAAGAAAATGTAGCAAGTCTCCTGAGATCACAGACCAAGTTGGGGAACAATTAGTTTGGCACTGTGTTCTGACTCTGTCTGGTGCTTCTCCCCCATGCTGCCCACTGGCTATAGTGGGTTATGGAATTAGACCTGAGATTACCAGCTCCCTCACTGAGTGACTGGCAGCCTTCTCTGCTCCCTGTTTTGCGCTCTCTTTTCAGGAATGGGGGTCATACTAGTGCCCCTCAGTGGTGTGTTTTTTTTTGTTTTGTTTTTTTTTCATTGAGGTAGGGTTTCACTGTAGCTCAGGCTGATCTGGAATTCACTATGTAGTCTCAGGGTAGCCGCAATCCTCCTACCTCTGCCTCCCAAGTGCTGGGATTAAAGGCATGTGCCACCATGTCCGGCTAGAGGTGGTTCTTTTGTTCTGTTATCTTAACAAACATGTTGGGAGTTTAGGCACTGGCCAGAGATGTTTGATGAACAAAGTAGACTGAGAGTCTTCGCTTCTGAAGTACCCAGTATAGTCAAGCTTCGAAGTCCCAACATGACATGTGCCCCCAGTCCTGTCAGCGTGTACGCTTCTAAAAGGAGCCATACTTGAGCTGAGCGCTACAAAAGCCAGTGTTGCCATCACAGTGTGGATGTTAGTGGGTGGGCACAGGGAACAGGTCTGGGCCTAGGAAACCCCCCTGCCTGCCCAGTGGCTGCCCAAGTTCACCAGCATCACTAGGCTGTTGACATGCACCAAGTCCAGCTGCCTTCGTCCTTGCAGGAGAATGTCAGCTGCCTCAACACCAGCCTGGTGATCCTGATGCTGGCCCGACGGAAAGAGCGGCTGCCCTTGTACCTGCGGCTGCTGCAGCGGATGGAGCACAGCAAGAAGTATCCCGGCTTCCTGCTCAACAATTTCCACAACCTGCTGCGCTTTTGGCAGCAGCATTACCTGCACAAGGACAAAGACAGCACCTGCCTGGAAAATGTGAGTGCCCCAGCCCTGAAGTGGATGGTGGGTGGGCAGTGGGTATGCAGACCCCGTACTCCTCAGAAGCACATTCAGGGTGCCTGGACCATGGTTAGGCTTCTATTTATATCCTTACATAGGCAATCCCTAAAGGGTGGCAGGCTTGGCCTGGGTCCTCCAGGCCACCCTCCAGCCCGTTCCTCTTTTCCCAGAGCTCCTGCATCAGCTTCTCATACTGGAAGGAGACAGTGTCCATCCTGCTGAACCCAGATCGCCAGTCACCTTCTGCCCTGGTCAGCTACATTGAGGAGCCCTACATGGACATAGACAGAGACTTCACTGAGGAGTGACCTTGAGCCAGGCCTCGGGAAGCTGGTGGGCCAGGACAAGTGTGGGTGAGCGTGGATACACATGCCACGCACTCTGCCCATTCCCGTCCCTCCCTTGCCTCCCCACTGCTCTCTTTGTACCCCAGGTCTTCAGGTACAGGCTCAGAGGGAGGAGTGTCCTAGAAACCCTTGTCCCCTGGGTTCTGGGCCCAGGTCATTGGGGAGCCTCAGTTCCTTAGTCGCTATGGTGAGGACATTGGCACCATGCCCATCCTTCCCTCACAGTCCTGGAGTCCTGGCCTGCCAGAGGAAGGGAACTTAGGAAACTAGCTCTGTCTGAGCTTCTGCCCGTCAGTCCCATGGTAGGGAGGGAGATATGGCCCCCTCCCCCGTATGTGAGCCAAGCCTTTCTGGCCTCAGAGCCAAGGCAGAGAGGATCCTGAGCCCTGGCCAGGGGTGGGGATACCAGAGAGTGCTGCCTCCCCCAGGTGTGTTCATCTCTCCCTCCCTCGTCTTCCTTTAGCTCCTCTGGTTCTGTTTGCTCATTGGCCACTGTGTTCATCCCAGGGGTCTTCCCGGAAGTGGGGACCCTTTACTCTCCATCCCTTGGGGCATGGAGTGGCTGTGCCTGCCTGAGCCCAGACACAGGAGCCTGGCTGGGAGCTCACCCTTGGCCCCTCCTGTGTTGCCAATTTATTAACAGCAAATAAACCAAGTAAATGGAGACTATTAAAGAACTTTATTTTAAAGACTGATGTGGACCTCACTTTGTCCATGAGACTCTGTTTGTTCTCCAAAACCCCAAGGAATGAGGCTACAGGCCATTGCTGGAGATGCGTTTCTTCAAGGTTCCGGGGCTTGGGGAGGTTGGTGTGGCAGAAGGCGGGAACGAAGAGCCACCAGGATCGAGCTGGACGTTCCTTTCAGAGCCTGGGGTGTTGGGCTTAGACTGTCACTCCTTGTGCTAGGAGGCAAGGGAGGGTGAATGAGCTGCACCTCCTGTGTCTCCCCAACTCAACACATAGTCTAGGTAGAGGCCCCTCACCTTGGGGCCCAGGGCATCCCGGGTCCGGGCCCGCAGCTTGTTAGCCTGGGTCTCCGCCATGTCCGCTCGCTCCTCAGCATCATCCAACTCATGCTGAGCCTTGCGATACTTGGCCAGGTTGGTGCTGGCCTGCTGCTCCTGGGGGCACGTGGAGAGCCTTGGTTCCCCTCGCTAGCTGAAATGTCACTTGTCCCCAGAAGCAAGTGGGCTCCTCCTGGTCCTCCACTCTTCTTACCACCAGCCTCCCCCCTTAACCAGACCCATGACAGAAAGAAGGAAGTGGAGACTGCAGCAGGCACCCACGTGACTGACAGCCTGCCGCCCCAGGCCTGGCCAGAGGAAACCATGGGGAGCAGGCACCAGTCTGTTGGGACTTCTCCTTGCTAAAGCAGGGCCACTGATCTGTGAGGACGTGTGTGTCACCCTTTAGAGCAGCCTGCTACACATACCGTGGCTCATCGTTGGCATCCTGACCACTCCCGGGCACCGAGACCCCCAGCCCAGGTGCTCACCGCCTCCTCAAACTGGCGCTTGTAGCTCTTGACCTTGCTCTGCAGCTTGTCCACCAGGTCCTGCATGCGCGCCAGGTTCTTCCTGTCCTCTTCAGCCTAGGCACACAGAGGGTCCGTGGGGTTTGCCTGAACTGGGCCAGCTCCGGGGCCGCTCCCCAGGATGGACCTCATCACCCCACCTGGTACGCCAGCTCCTTGACCCGGCGCTCGTGTTTCCGCACGCTCTTGAGCGCCTCCGCGTGCTTCTTCTGCTCTGCGTCGAGCTCCGCCTCCAGCTCGCGCACCTGTGGGCAGCCAGGGGCGGGCCTGCCACCTAAGCCCGCCCAAGCCACCCGACCCGCGCACCCGGGCCGGCCGCCCTGCAGGGGGAGCTGCGCGTACCTTGGCCTCCAGCTTCTGCACCTGCTTCTTCCCACCCCGGAGCGCGGCCTGCTCCGATTCCTCCAGGCGAGCCTGCAGCTCCCGCACCGTCTGCTCCAGTGTCTTCTTCATGCGCTCCAGATGGGCGCTCGTGTCTTGCTCCTTTTTCAGCTCCTCAGCCATCATCGCTGCCTGTGGGGGTTAGGGTGGCCTGGTTGGGATGGGACTATCCCAAGGAAATCCCTTCAGATTCTATCCCCCCCCCCCATTGCCAGCTGGGCCCCCTACTCACATCAGTGATGGCCTTTTTGGCCTTCTCCTCAGCCTCCCGCCTCTCCTGGGCAGCTTCCTCCACCTCCCCACTGAGCTGGGCCAAGTCCACCTCTAGCTTCTTTTTCTGGTTCAGGAGGCCCGTGTTCTGTGGTGGGAGCAGAGCCTCAGCTGGCCAGCAGGACTTCTGCGCCTCCAGCCCCGTAGCCACCCTTGCCCCGTCCCCCACCTGTGAATGCAATAGGTTGAGGCGCTCTGTGGCCTCCAACAGCTCCTGTTCCGCCAGCCTCCGGCTGCGTTCACCCTGTTCCAGGGCAGCCCGCAGCTCTTCCAGCTCGGCTGCGAGCAATGCCGCCCGGCGCTCCAGGGCCTGGCCCTGCTCACGGAGCTCAGCGGCTAGCCGCTGCTCTTCATCACGCCCTGCCTGCTCCTCCTTGAGTTGGGCCTGCAGCAGCCTCGTGGCGGCCTGCGCCTCCATGGCCTGGCGGGTGGCATGGCCTAGCTGCAGCTCCAGGTCATTGAGGTCACCCTCCATCTTCTTCTTGAGCCGCAGTGCCTCATTGCGGGCCCGCGTCTCTGCGTCCAGGGAGGCCTGCAGGGACTCCACTGCCCGCTGGTGATTGCGCCTGTGAGAGGGCGGGAGCAAGAGTGGGCTTGGACTACAGAAAGCAGGGGAGTAGTGCCAGCACTGTCTGTGCCATCGTGCCCAAGGGTGGCTGGAGATAGGAACCTGCTTGGAAAACAAGTGAATTCTTTTCTTTTGAGGTAGGGTCTCACTCTAGCTCAGGCTGACCTGGAATTCACTATGTAGTCTCAGGGTGGCCTCGAACTCATGGAAATCCCCTTACCTCTGCCTCCCAAGTGCTAGGATTAAAGGCATGCGCCACCACACCCAGCTTATATATATGTTTTTATTTACTTATCAGAGAGAAAGAGAGAGAGGTGGGCACACCAGTCACTGCAAATGAACTCCAGACGCATGTGACACCTTGTGTATCTGGCTTACGTGGGTTCTGGGGAGTTGAACCTGGGTCCTTAGGCTTCATAGGCAAGTGCCTTAACTGCTAAGCTATCTCTCCAGCCCTTTTTAAAATTTTTATCTTTATTTTTTATTTTTTATTTTTCCAGGTAAGGTCTCACTAGCTCATGCTGACCTGGAATTCATTATGTAAATCTCAGGGTGGCCTTGAACTCACTGCGATCCTCCAACCTCTACCTCCCAAGTGCTGGGATTAAAGGCATGCGCCACCACGCCCGGCCTCAGTCTATTCCTTTTGAAAGTCCTTTTTATTTTAAAGTCCTATAGCTTGGCTTCCTGTTGTCCATCAGAGCAAATTCATGGACAACAGTGAGGCCCAGAGTCAGACACAGACTGCACTCTGGCTCTACTTCATTCACTGTGTGGCCTTGAGCATCCTTCAGCCTTGTGAAGGTTCACCTCTTGAATAGAGACAATCACCCTCACATGAGAAAGCTTGGCAGGGGCAGACCAGGCATCTGTGCCAGTGTCACTATGGACATAGCAACAGTGCTTTCGAGAGACCTCAGGTTAGTGCACTCCTCATCCTTTTCTGCCAGTTTCCGGTCTACTTCTGCCTTGACCTGGGACAGCTCCAGCTGGATCCGCAGAGTCTTGGTCTCCTCCAGCTCCAGGGCTCCCTGGGGATGCAGAGAGGCAGTATAGCGTAGGGGCGTGGGTATGTTTGGGGGAAGCAAGGAGTTACATATGAGAACCCAGCCACCCGTGACCCGCCCTGACCTCGGCCTCCTCCAGGGCGGCCTGCAGCTCGGCCTTCTCCCCTTCCAGTGCCTTCTTGGCTTTCTCCAGTTCCTGGATGTTCTTTCCATTGAGGCCGATCTGGTCTGTGAGCTCACTGATCTCCTCTGAAGAGTGCACAGGGCACACAGGGGTCACCCTCATGGCTGCTGCCCCGACTCGCGTTACTAAGGCGCTCTAGATCCCACAGTCCTACCCTGCAGGTTCTTGTTCTCCCGCTTGAGCGTCTCCAGGGCTTCGAGCGCCTCCTCGTGGCTGTGCCGCAGTCGGAAGAGCTCCGTGCCCAGGCCGCGGGCCTCTCTCTGCGCAGCCTCCAGCTCACGCTGCATCTCCTCCTCCTGCCTCCGCCGCTCCTCCAGCGCGCGCTCCAAGTGCCGCTGCTTCTTGTCCAGCGCGGCGGCTGCTGAGGTGGCCCGCTCTAGCTCCAGGGTCACATCCTCCGACTCCGTCTGCAGCCGTAGCTTGGCCTTCTCCAGCGATGAGCACTTGGCGTTCGCAGCCTCGACGCCTTCTTCTGCCTCCTGCAGCCGCAGGGCCAGCTTCTTCCTAGACCATAGGTCACTCAGGGTAAACTGTGTAGCCAGAGGCTGGGAGAAGGACCCCAGCACCGTGCCCCTTCCTGCCCCCACCCCCTGCAGACACACAGGCACAAAGGGCACAGAGGCATGGGCCTGAACCTCTCATGGTGATGGCCTGGCCGCCAACCACTCACTTGGCCTCCTCCAGCTCCTCTGTCCTCTGGATGGCATCAGCCTCGTACTTGCTCCTCCACTGGGCCACCTCAGCATTGGCCTTGGACAGCAGCCGCTGGAGCTCAGCCTGAGCCTCCGTCTCTTCCTCATGCTGTTCCCGCAGGAGGTCACAGTCATGTCGCAAAGCTTGCACTGCATGGGCCAGTGCACCCTTGGCCTGCAGGGACACCAGTGGCCTCAGCATCAGTCCGGTCCCCAGCGGTCCCTGCGCCCACCTGTCTACCCCCTACAGCTGGCCGTGTCAGCCAACCTTGCTCTCCTCCTCCAGCTGTCTCCGCAGTTCCTCCAGGCTCTGGGCAGCTGAGGTCTTCCCACGGCTCAGCTGGCTGATGAGAGACTCTTTCTCCTCCAGCAGACGGCTCAGCTCCCCTGCAGGTGAAGGGGCCAACAGGCTGGACAGTTGGTTGAGGACAGCCACCTAGGTCCTACCCCAACCTGTCCCAACCAAACCCTGGCCTTCACCATTCTCAGTCTGCAGCCGCCCACGCTGGGTGCTCGCGTCAGCCAGCTGTCGCTGCAGCTCCTCCACCTTGATTTTGGCCTCACTTAGCTGATCCTCATAAGTCCGGCACAGCTTTTCTGCGCTGGCCTAGGACCCAGAGCCAGGAGTCAAGACAAGTTTGTGCGTCCAAGGGCAGGATCCAAGGCTGCCAGTCAGAGACTGGAACCTGGGACTGGGGACTTGAAAACTAGATACGGGTCCGGGAATCAAAGAGATCAGAGCCCTAGGTTTAGGGTTACGATTGAGCTCCTAGCTTAATGGAGGGGGTGGGGAGGGGAGCGGGAAGGAGGCTCAGAAATGAGAGTTGGACTCATTCCAAGACCAAGAGTGAGGTGAAGGTTAGGGTACTAAGTCTGGAGTGAGTTGGGAACAGGGGTTAGGGTTAAGAGGTACAAAGGGATGGATGCTACAGTTCAGGACAGGAACGGATGTTAGGTTCAGGAGTCAGGGGCTGGCATCACACACTGCTGGGCAGAAGGACTGAACTGGATACAAAACGAAATGACCTGGCGCCAAGGAAGAGAGCTTAGGAGTAAGGATCTGAGGTCAGAACTCGTAGGGAGCTAGGGTTTGGGGCGTCGGGTTCACGGATCCGGGGATCACGAATGAGGTACAGGGTAGTGCTGCTGTGGCATATTGGAATGGGGTGGCTGAAGGGCAGAGGCTGGAGTCAGGACCGGCACAGAGTCAGAGGTCAGGGTCAGGAAAGAGGCAGACACCTTGCCACGAGTCAGAGTTTCCACGCTGGCGCCCAGATCGTCCACCTCCATGCGCAGCTCGCTCTTCTCCTTTTCCAGTTTCTGCCGGACCCGCTGCAGACTGTCCACCTGCTCACTCAGCTCTGTTGCGCCGTCCACCTGCTTACGGCGCAGGGCGGCCACGGTGGCCTCATGTCGCAGGGCCGCTTCCTCGAGCTCCCGCCGCAGCCGGCCCAGCTCGGCCTCACGCTTGCGGCAACCCTCGCGCTGACCGGCCGACACCCCGCCGGCCTCCTCTAGGCGCTCGCTCAGCTCCTCGAGCTCCCGGGCCGCCTCTGCCCGTTGCTTTTCCACCCGGGCCCGGGCTGCCCGCTCAGCCTCCAGCTCCTCTTCCAGCTCCTCGGCTCGTGCCTGCGCGGGTAGATGGACACCGGTGTTAGATTCATGGGCCTCTGACCCTAGTCTGCCACCCCACACCCCGACAAACACACCTGCAGTTCCTTGATCTTCTTCTGCAGCTGGGTCCCCACGAGTTGCTCATCTTCCACCCTCAGGGTCAGCTGACTCAGCTCCGAATCCTTCCTAGGAGCACATGGTGGGGTGAGCCAACCCAGACCCTGACTGCCGCCCACTTGTCCCCCTTTTCCTGAGGCCTTAAAGGGCCTCAGTCTTTTTAAAATTTTCATGTATGGGCTGGAGAGGTGGCTTAGCGGTTAAGGCACTTGCCTGCAAAGCCAAAGGACTCAGGTTCGATTCCCCAGGACCCACGTAAGCCAGATGCACAAGGTGGCGCATGCGTCTGGAGTTCATTTTCAGTAGCTGGAGGCCCTAACGTGCCTTTCTCTCTCTCTCTCTCCCCCCCTGTCTCTGTCAAATAAATAAATAAATAAAATTATATATATATATATATATTCATTTATTTTATTAGAGACAGGGAGAGAGAGAGAGAGAGAGAATGGGCACACACACCAGGGCCTCTAGCCATTGCAAACCAACTCCAGACGCATGTGCCACCTTGTGCATCTGGCTTACATGGGACCTGGGGAATCGAACCTGAGTCCTTTGGCTTTGCAGGCAAGTGCCTTAACCGCTAAGCCATCTCTCTAGCCCAGGACCTCAGTCTTGTATAACTGCTGCTCTGAGCCCTGCTACCCTCGGCCCCAGTCCAGGGAGGGCAGGAGTCGGCCCCTGCCCTGGTGTCCTCCCTACTGCCACTTCCACAGTATCAAGGACAGGCAGAATCCCGAGCGGAAGCAGGACTGCTCTGTCAGGTGGGAAGGCCCTGCCCTGCCCGGCCAGCCCCACCCTTACTTCTTCAGCTTCTCCTCCAGCTGGTGCTTGTCCTGGGTGGTGTCCGTCACCATCTCCTGCGTCAGCTTCAGGTCGCCCTCGAGCTTGCGCTTGGCCCGCTCCGCGTCAATGCGCAGCTTCTTCTCCTGCTCCAGGGAGCACTCCAGCTGTGGGACGGAGCACCACCTGCTCAGCGCGCGCGGGCCGGCCGCCCACCAACCCCAGCCCCGTGGTCCCAGCTCACGTCCTCCACTTGCTGCTCCAGCCGGATCTTGGCCTTGGCCAGTGCGCTCACGCGGTCCTCCTCGGCCTGCAGGTCACCCAGGGCCTGCTGGTGGGCCTCCTGCAACGCTTTCTTCTCCTTGGTCAGCCGCACCACTGATTCGTCCAGTGTAGCCATCTCTTCTGTCAGGTTCTTCACCTGTGTCAGGGTCAGGGTCACAGTGGGGACAGTCCTCCCCACACTCCGCTCCACCCACCAGGCGGAACCACCACCCTTGAAGCTGCAGGATGCAGGTGGCGGGTCACCATATTGTGAACCTCCATGGCTCCTGCCTGAGGGATGAGCCGCCTCCTCAGGCTGTGTGGAAGGATCCACAGGCAAAATAAAAGCAAACTGGGCGTGGTGGCGCACGCCTTTAACCCCAGCACTTGGGAGGCAGAGGTAGGAAGATTGCTGTGAGTTTGAGGCCACCCTGAGACTACATAGTGAATTCCAGGTCAGCCTGAGCTAGAGTGAGACCCTACCTCAGAAAACCAAAATAAATAAAAATTAAAAAGAAAAATTCATGAGCCAGGCATGGTGACACACACCTTTAATCCCAGCACTTGGGAGGCAGGTAGAATTACCATGAGTTGCAGGCCAGCCTGAGACTACATAGTGAGTGAATCCCAGGTCAGCCTGGGTTGGAGTGAAACTCTACCTTTTAAAAAAAAATGGCTGGAGAGATGGCTTAGCAGTTAAGGCACTTGCCTGTGAAACCAAAGGATACAGGTTTGATTTCCCAGGACCCACATAAGCCAGACGCACAAGGTGGCACATGCGTCTGGAGTTCGTTTGCAGTGGCTGAAGGCCCTGGTGTACCCATTCTCTCTCTATCTGGCCCCCTCCTCAAACAAATAAAATACTTCATAGGCAAACACAGTGCCTGACCTAGAGTAAGAAACAAGTGCATGTCAACCACTTGTGTAATCCGGCATTCGATGAGCTCTTTCCTAGTCCTGGCCTCGTCCTTAGCACCTGTGAGAACCTCCAGCCTTTACTTTCCCCTCCTGTATAATGGAGCCAATCATCATGGTTCCGGAAACCACACTCACTGGGAGTGCTCAAGGGTAGAAGCATAAGGAGGATGTGGTGCTCAAGAGGGGTCCCTGCCCCCCACGAGCTTGCACCATACTAAGACAGAGAATCCAGTGCTGTCAGTGGGAGGAAGTGAGCCGGGCCAACTTAAAGAAGAGCTTCACCCAGGACAGATGATCGCTTCGAGCATCTGCTAAGCACTTAGTGTGTGCAAGATGCTGTAGTATCTGCTTAGCAAAGGCCAGTGACACAGCGAATCCTCAGCCACCCAAATGAAGCAATTGCTGCCAAACTCATTGGACAGACGAGGAAACTGAGGCCCACCGGAGGCGGTGCCCTGCCTCGGGCTACATTAACAGGGGTCTAGCAGAGCCAAGTGGGGCACCTGCGGCTGCCTGGTACCACAGCCGGCTCTGCCCGCACCTTGTTCTCGGTGGCTTGTTTCTCTTTCTCAGCCTTGGCCAGTGTCAGCTCCAAGTCATCGATGTCCTTCTTGAGTTCCGTGCATTCGTCCTCCAGCTTGCGGCGGCGGGCCGCCAGGTCAGCGGTCACCTCCTCCTCATCCTCCAGCCGCTCACTCAGCTCCTTCACCTTCGCCTCCAGCTGTACTTTGGACTTGATCAGCAAGTGGCAGCGCTCCTCGGCATCCGCCAGGTTTTCCTGCTCCTGGAAGGCGACACAGGGACAGGGGACAAGGTGAGGAAGGGCCAACTGAAGGACACCTGGAGAAGAAAGTCCATTTGTCCATGCAAAAGCCACTTGGATGAAGCTGATATTGCGAATCCTATTTGTAGATGAGAAATTGGTCCCTGGACCCAATGTCTCACCTACCCTTGGCTCTGGAAGGGCCCCCACAGGGTTCAGGATATACAGAGGATAGAAATGGCACCATCAAGAGGTATCAGGCTGTGGGCACCACAGAGGGAGACCTAAACAAGTGATACTCGAAATCTTTGGGAGGTTCTGGACTCTTGCTGATCTTGTTACCTGCCTCCTGAGTTCCTGGCCCCTAGTCAGATGAGGGAGCAAGAGTTTGTTTCAGGGCTAGAGAGATGGCTTAACAGTTAATGCAGTTGTAGGCAAAACCAAAGGACCCAGGTTCAATTCCGCAGTACCCATGTAAAGCCAGATGCACAAGGTGGCACATGCCTCTGAAGTTTGTTTGCAGAGGCTAGGAGGCCCTGGTGTGCCCATTCTCTCTCTCTCTCCCCCTCTGCCTTTGCCTCTCTTTCTCTCTCTCTCAAATAAATAAATAAAATATTTTTTTTAAAAAGGGGGGTTGCTGGACAGGTGGCTTATCAGTTAAGGCATTTACCTGCAAAGCCAAAGGACCCAGGTTCAATTCCCCAGTACCCACATAAGCCAGATGCTCGAGGTGGTGCCTGTGTCTAGAGCTCATCTGCAGTGGCTGGAGGCATGCCCATTCTCTCTGCCTCTTCCTCTCAAATAAATAAGTAATTTAAAAAATGCACATTAAAAAAAAAAAGAATGGCTGGGCATGGTGGCACACATCTTTAATCACAGCACTTGGGAGGCAGGAGGTAGGAGGATCACCATGAGTTCAAGGCCACCCTGAGACTACATAGTGAATTCCAGGTCAGCCTGGGCTAGAGTGTAACCCTACCTCAAAAAAACAAAAAAGGAAAAGAAAAAAAGAATAGGAGAGGTGTGAAGATGGGGTTCCTCTGCAGCTTTAACAGGACACCAGAGGTGAGAGCTTCAGGGCAGACATATGCACAATCAATGTCTGTGGGTTCAGAGGCTGGGCAAACACCTTTGCCCACAGGCCTCATCTCCTGGACCTTCCAGAATGGGAAAAAAGACCCAGGATGGCCCAAGTGCCCATCTCCCTCTCAGGCGCTCCCTGGCCGCACATCTGGTTGTGGAGTTCACTCAGAGCAGCCTGGGTTTCTCAGGTTCTGGGGGATACCCAGTCACTACGGGTAACCTCTCGCCCCTGCCCAACTCACTGCCTGCAGCTGCAGGGCCAGGTCATTCTTCTCCTGGACGACACTGACTTGTGCCTCCTCCAGCTCCTGACGCTTGGCCTCCGCAGCAGCCAGCGACCCGCGCAGCCCGCGCAGCTCCGCCCGCAGGGCCGCCAGCTCCTCCTCGGCCTGCGCGGAACGGAGCAGTGGTTTCATCTTGAAGAAGAGCTTCATCCACGACCAGTTCTTGACGGCGTTGAAGGCCCGGATGTTCCACTGGATGGTGAACAGGGCGTCCCTAGAGAGGGGTGGTGGCCTCTGTGAGGCAGGCCCGGTGCTGCCCCCTTCAAGGTGAAGCCGGAGGTCTCTGAGAACCTCAGAGTCCCACTGAGCACCTGCCCATGTCCCCTCTCTTTAGTCTTCCCAGCAGCCCTCCAGAGTCAGGTGCTAATGCCTCTGTGAGAGAGGTGAGCCCGGGGAGAAACCCCAGGGTCCCACAGGGCAGCCTCCAAGGCAGGATCCCATGAACTTCAAACGTCCAGGTGGCCTCTGCAAGTGCCCGAAGACAGCCATGGTGGCTAAGTTACCAGGCTCTGCCCTGCCCACGTCCTACCACTGACAGCCACTTAGCATTCTTTTGTTGTTGTTGTTGTTGTTTTGGTTTTTTGAGGTAGCGTCTCAGTCTAGCTCAGGCTGACCTGGAATTCACTGTGGAGTCTCAGGGTGGCCTCAAACTCACGGCGATCCTCCTACCTCTGCCTCCCAAGTGCTGGGATTAAAAGCGTGCGCCACCATGCCCGGCGCATTCTTTTTTTTTTTAATATTATTTTATTTATTTGAGAGAGTGAGAAAGAGGTGGATAGAGAGAGAATGGGTGCACCAGGGCCTTCAGCCGCTGTAAATGAACTCCAGACTCATGCGCCACCTTGTGCATCTGGCTTATATGGGTCCTGGGGAATCGAACCTGGGTCCTTTGGCTTTGCAGGCAAGCTCCTTAACCGCTAAGCCATCTCTCCAGCCCTGACAGCCATTTACAACTCTCTCTGTCTCGGGCCCACCTCTGCTGAGCGGGGTCTTCTCAGCATCCACCTAAGAGGACCACCTGACACTTTAACCAAGAAAATCTAAATCAAACACATGGCCCATGGCCTGGAAAACACTGGATGGCACAACCCCTCCGCCCCACCCCCAGAAGCAGGGCAGAGGATACTGCTAACCAAATTTTGAGGTGCGGAAATAAGAGAGGTTGAGGTGTTAGCACCCCAATCAACCATGGGGCAACCTGGCAGCATGGCAGGGTTGGAGAGCCTGGTGGTTCTGTGAGCCTGGGGACAATGGCCACACCTCACTCTGCGCTGCCTCCCCCCCCCCGCACCCCCCATCCTCACCCTACACCTACCTGCCTCCCAGCATGCGCTGGTACTCGAGGCGCATGAGGCGGCCCCGGCTCCGAGCCTGCAGCAGCGTCAACACCTTCGCCAGACGCTGGTCACGGAGTTCCTCCAGGACACCCAGAAGCCCAGCCTTGAAGAACACCTGGGGTTTGGGGGTACAACCAAGTGGGCCCCTGTCCCAGTGTGACCACCCCCACCCAGGATAGATCTAACTCCAGTGCAACCAGAACCAGACCTTAGTGTGGCCAAACTGGTACTGAGTGTGGTCGATATCCAGGGAGCCCAGCAGCTTCTCTGTGGCCTTCCTGCTGTCCACAAAGGTGTCGTCGGGGATAGCACTGGGGTTCAGTATGCGGTACCTAGGAGAGCAGAGAACAGCTGGTAAAGAGAAGACAGGGCACAGGGCACAGGCCACTAAGTTAGAGCAGGCCACCAGGACAGCAGGGGACTCATTCCTGCCCTCTCAGAAGTGGGACAGAGGTTCTGGAGGGGCACATATTGAACAAGAAGGGGGAGGGCAGGCATGGTGGCACACGCCTTTAATCCCAGCACTCAGGAGGCAGAGGTAGGAGGATTGCCGTGAGTTTAAGGCTACCCTGAGACTCCATAGTGAATTCCAGGTCAGCCTGGGCTAGAGTGAGACCCTACCTTGGAAAACCAGAATAAAAAAAAAAGAAGACAGGGGAAGCATTGCCACGCTAGAGGACTGGGCACATTCTGCTGAAAAACCTCAATGTCATCCTAGCCCTTGGGAGGAGGAGGAGGGAAGATGGTGAGTTTGAGGCCAGCTTAGGCTACTTGTACCTAAAAGGGGGCGGAGTTTAAATGCTCCAGGGAGTTTCATAAGCAGATGCAGCTTTTACAAAAAGTATAGACTACTTTTTTTTTTTTTAAAGAACTTTTTAAAAAATTTTATTTGAGAGAGAGAATGGTCATGCCAGGGCCTTCAGCCACTGCAAATGAACTCCAGACGTGTGCGCCCCCTTGTGTGCATGTGTGACATTGCGCGTTTGTGTTGTCACTGTGTGTCACGCTTATGTGGGACCTGGAGATTTGAACATGAGTTCTTAGGCTTTCCCAGGCCAAGTGCAGTGCCTTAACCACTTAGCCATCTCTCCAGACCTGAACAACTTTAATATATTTTTTTATTTCCTAACTTCAACTTTTTTTTTTTTTTTTTTTTTTTTTTTTTTTTTTTGTGAAGCCCTGGGGATTGAATTTAGGGCTTTGCCAGTACCAGACAAGCACTCCACCCAACTGATCTATTTCCCCAGACACTAATTTTTTTTTTTTTTTTTTTTTTTGGTTTTTCGAGGTAGGGTCTCACTCTGGTCCAGGCTGACCTGGGATTAACTCTGTAGTCTCAGGGTGGCCTTGAACTCATGGCAATCCTCCTACCTCTGCCTCCCTAGTGCTGGGATTAAAGGCATGCGCCACCATGCCTGGCCCCAGACACTAATTTTATATGTGTTTTTTCAAGGAAAGGGTCTCACTCTAGACCAGGCTGACCCAGAACTCACTCTGTAGTCTCAGACTGGCCTCGAATTCACAGTGATGCTCCTACCTCTGCCTCCCAAGTGCTGGGATTAAAAGCCTGTGCCACCATACCCAGACCTATTTTATACTTTATATATATGTATATACATGTATGTATTTTTTTATTTATTTGAGAGAAAGAGGCAGAGAGAGAAGAAATGGGCATGCCAGGGCCTCCAGCCACTGCAAACAAATTCCAGACACATGCGCCCCCTTGTGCATCTGGCTTATGTGGGTCCTGGAGAGTAGAACCTGGATCAACTGGCTTTGCAGTCAAACGCCTTAATGGCTAAGCCATCTCTCCAGTCCAAATTTTATACTTTTTATTTGATTTTTTTTTTTTTTTTGAGGTAGGGTCTCACTCTAGCCCAGGCCGACCTGGAATTCACTCTGTAGTCTCAGGGTGGCCTCGAACTCACGGTGATCCTCCTACCTCTGCCTCCCAAGTGCTGGGATCAAAGGTGTGCGCCACCACACCCGCCTTCAGTTTTATAATTTTTAAAAGCAGAAAACATAAAGAAGGTGACATGCTATAAGATATCACAGAATTAAGAAACATTTGGGAGAGAATTTCACTAAAAAAAGACCAAGGGAGGCTGGGAAGATGACTCAGCAGATGAGAGTGCTTCTACGCAAGCCTGAGGGCCTGAGCTCAATCCTCAATACCCATGGGAAAAGCCGGGCACGGCCATGCGTGCCTGTAACCCTAGTGCCTCCACCTAGAGCAGGAGAAGGTGGCTGAGGACTTAGTTGAATAAGTGGCCAGGCCACTGGCTGTGGTGTCACACACCTTTAATCCCATCACTCGGGAGGCAGAGGTAGGAGGATCACCGTGAGTTCGAGGCCACCCTGAGACTACATAGTGAATTCCAGGTCAGCCTGAGCTAGAGTGAGACCCTACCTCAAAAAAACAAACAAACAAACAAACAAAAAAGTAGTAAGGCGGGCTGGAGGGATGACTTAGCAGTTAAGGCATTTACCTGCAAAGCCAAAGGACCCAGGTTCGATTCCCCAGGACCCATGTTAGCCAGATGCACAAGGGGGTGCACGCGTCTGGAGTTCATTTGCAGTGGCTGGAGGCCCTGGTGCACCCATTCTCTCTGTCTCTCTCTCTATTTTGTCAAATAAATAAATAAATTTTTTTAAAGTAGTAAGGCTGGGCAGGAGCCACCCACCGCTGCCTGAAGTCGGCATAGAGCAGCCTGTTGGGGAATCCCTGGCGGCAGATCCGGATCCCTTCCAAGACCCCATTGCAGCGTAGTTGGTGTAGCACCAAGAAGGAATCCATGACCCCTGAATATGGTAGGAGTTAAGGGGGAATGTTAGAGGTCCTGCCTGACCTACTTCCTGGTCTCCAACCTGTTCCCTCCCTCCCGTGGTCCCTCACACTAGTCCCGAGGACACTACCTGGAGTCTTGTTCTCATTGGGGACAATGCACCGGACGAAGTGGGGCTGTGTGGCCCTCAGGTTGGTCATCAGCTTGTTGAGGTTCTCCTGGGGGTGGGGGAGAGCAGGAAGAAGGCACGGGAGGGGCAGAGAACCAGAATTGGATGCCGCGGTGGATGGGGGCCAGTGAGGACTGGGAAGAGGGGCCCAGGTATCCCCCACACCTGTGCTCTTTCACTCTTGCTCCTTGTGACATTTTGTCCTCGCCCATCACCACCCCCAAAGTCTTCATCCCTCCCCCAGCCCCGCCAACCCGTTCCCATCACCCTCGGGGCCTCAGGAGCCCAGGAATCCTTTCCTGGCTCACACGTCCTGCCCAGGTGGCATGAGGACGGGCAGCAGCACAGACTTGCTGTGATGTTCACATGGAGAGGAGTTAAACATCACTTCAAGTCTTAACGGCTACCCGCCCAGGGCACAGGGCCCATGGCAGGGAACAGAGAAGGCACTGGGGACAACAGAGTGAGGGCCATCAGGGAGGGGAGGGTGTGCCCAGTCTGGGACTCACCTTGTGCAGCTGGGACACCGTCTGGAATGATGCTGCCTTCTTACGTTTCTCCTTCACCCCAGATTTGGGGGGCTCATCTAGTAGAGATATGAGCCCTGGTCACTCCAGAGAACGTCACTCTGTGAGCCTGCTCCCTGCAGGAGCGGTGGGCAGCCTTCCCCTCAATACTCACTGGAGCAGGAGCCTGCATAGTTCTCATACAGGGTGGCCAAGAGTCTGTTCTGTGACTTTTGGAAGATGGGGACCACTGTCTCATTCAGGGGATCCTTATTTTTCTCCAGCCAGCCCACGATGCTATAAGGTACCTACAGAGACAGGTGCTGACTCAAGGTAGGGACCGGGAGGGAGGGAGAAGAGTAGTTGAATCTGGGGTTCCAGTAGGCACCTACCACGCCTGCATAGTGCACCACCTCGAAGTGGGCCTGGTACTTGCGCTTTTTGTCAGGCCGAGGCTGCTGGAAGTTAGGCGACTTCCCCGCATGGTTGTCATAGAGCTTGGCCCGGAAGCTCGCATCGGAGGCCTTAGGGAACATGCACTCCTCCTCCAGGATGGACAGGATGCCCAGAGGCTGGGAACAGTGAACAAGCTTGAAGGGCCAGGCCACTCTGGCTGGGCTAGAACTGTTACCCAGACTACCCTCTGGTAGCCATTCCAGATCCCTAACCCCGGCCATCTCCCTGGAGGGTCAGAGACCCATTCCCAGAAGCCTCAGCTTCTAAAAGAGAAAGGTTTGTGGCATGGCTTCCAGCCCCCTTCTGCACAATCCATGGCACTGAATTCTCCTCTCTGCTTACACAATGTGTGCCAACCCAAACTTGGGCCTCTGTTTCCATTCTCACCTGACCTCCATAAACCACACATACACTCACACACAAAGGCATGGCAAGTTTAAAAAATAAAAGGAGCCAGGCATGGTGGCGCATGCCTTTAATCCCAGCACTTGGGAGGCTGGGGTAGGAGGATTGCTGTGAGTTCAAGGATACCCTGAGACTACATAGTGAATTCCGGGTCAGCCTGGGCTAGAGTGAAACCTTATCTTGGAAAAAAAAAAGAGAAGAAAAAAAGAAAGAGTTGTATAAAAAATCAAGGGGGTAGGAGGATCACTGTGAGTTTGAGGCCACCCTGAGACTACACAGTGAATTCCAGGTCAGCCTGAGCTACAGTGAGACCCTACCTTGAAAAACAAAAAAAAAAAAAAAAAAAAAAAATAAAGGACGGGGGAGGGATGGCTCAGCAGTTAAGGTACTTGCCTGCAAAGCCTAAGGACCGAGTTTGATCTCCAAGAATCCATGTAAAGCCAGATGCACAAAGTGGTGCATGTGTCTGGAATTCATTTGCAGTGGCTAGAGGCCCTGCAGAGGTATGCCTATTCTCTCCCTCTCTCCCTCCTTTTCTCTCTTTCTCTCTCTAAACAAATAAACATTTTAAAAATAAAAGGGCTAGGCATGGTGGCACATGCCTTTAGTCCCAGCAGTTAGGAGGTGGAGGTAGGAGGATTGCCATGAGTTTGAGGCCAGCCTGAGACTACATAGTGAGTTCCAAGTCAGCCTAGGCTAGAGCGAGCCACAACCTAGGCCAGGCATGGTGGTGCATGCCTTTAATTCCAGCACTCGGGAGGCAGAGGTAGGAGGATCGCTGAGAGTTTGAAGCCACCAGTCAGCCTGAGCTAGTGAGACCCTACCTTGAAAAATGGAAAAAAAAAAAAAAATTAAACAAAAAAAAAAAACATGTTCAGAGGAAAATAGGATGTGAACTGAGACTGTGTCAATAAAGAGATGCATGGCTAGGAGATTTATGGAAAATTAACTCAAGGGCTAAGGTACAGGCTGTGGTAGGATTGGAGGAAAACTTTCCCCCATTTTATTTCCAATTTTATTCTTTCATTCTTTGTTCAGTGGGGAAAATCTATGCAATATTTCACAATCCAAGAAGCACAGAAAGCCAGTCCTCCTGCCAGCCCTGTGAAGGATGAATTTGAGGACATGGGCTGCATGGGGCCTGGTGAACAGCAGAGCCATGTGCACCAGGAGAAGCGGCTGTCCACAGAACAGGGAGCGCAGCCGCCTTCCAACACCCGTTCATGAAACCCCAGCACACCCATTGCCCTCTGCACACAACCCCACCGCACCCACGTGCACAGCCACAGTCACACTCACGCTCACACCCACACACATTTCGGACACGGCCACACAGAAGCCGGCACCGGATTGCTCCTGTGCACGCATGCGCGTCTCTCGGTGCCTTCACCTTCTCAATGAGGTCAATGCAGGGCTGCAGGTCCAGGCCGAAGTCGATGAAGACCCAGTCGATGCCCTCGCGCTTGTACTCCTCCTGCTCCAGCACGAACATGTGCTGGTTGAAGAACTGCTGCAGCTTCTCGTTGGTGAAGTTGATGCACAGCTGCTCGAAGCTGTTGAACTGCGGGGAGCGGTGACCCGGCTCAGCGGGGCCCCTTGCAAACGGGGACAGGGAGGCCCGCAGAGCAGCAGCGACGTGCACGCGCTCTCCACCCGACCCACCCATCGTCCCACGCCTCAGACAGAACAGCGCCCGCGGTTGGTGGGGCCATTCTCACCTCAAAGATCTCAAAACCGGCGATGTCCAGGACCCCGATGAAGAACTGTCGGGGCAGCTTTGTATCCAGGGTTTGGTTAATCCGAGACACTAGCCACCTGAACAGCCGGTCGTAGGTGGCCTTGGCCAGAGCGCCCACAGCAAATACCACCTAAGGGTGTAGGGAGACAGAGCTTGGGACCTGGCACAAGGAAGAGACTTGGACTCAGCTGACCCCAAGTGAACCTTGACCTTGAACTCACCTGCTCCACACTCTGGCCCTTGGTCACAAACTCGTTCCCTACACGCACCCGGGGGTGCAGAAGTCCTTTGAGGAGATCCCCGCTGCTGACCCCCATCAGGTAGGCAGCCTTGTCAGCACCTGGCAAGGAACAGGGGGTTGGATGAGGAAGGCGAACTTTAATGTGGATACAGGGGGGGTCTGCTGCCTCAGCCTGGGGTTAGGAGAAAGGCTGGGAGGAGGGGGCTTCCTGTATGTTGTCAGCCTCAGGAGAGTCAGGGTCTAGAGTGAAGGAGTCAGGCGTGGATGAAAGTGAGGTCAAAGGCTGTGGACAAGGGTTAGGGTTAAGGATCATGCACGGGACAAGGCGCTCAGCATCTAGGCGAGAAGGCTAGGTCAGATGGATTCGGAGTTCTCACTCTCTGTGCCATCGGCCTCAGCCTGCTCCTCCCGCTGCTTCTGCTTGAATTTCATGTTGCCGAAGTGCAGGAGAGCACCCACGATCTTGTAGCAGGCACACTTCTCGTCCACGCTGAAGCCCAGGATATCCATGGCATGCTGGGTGGTGGAGCAACGTCAGTTCAGAGAAGTATGAGGCCCCTGAGGGTCTAGCCAGGCACTGCTTCATCGGTCATGCTCCCTGCTCTTCACCCAGCCCACATATCCACAACCCACCCACCCCCACCCACACACCACAGGGACCCCTCTTGGCACCCTACCCAGCCCCCCTGCCCACCACAGCCCCTACGTCAGTGGCAATGAGCTCCTCGCCATCGTCCATGTTATCCACAGTGATGACGCCCTGGCTGCAGAAGTGGTAGTCGTAAGGGTTCATAGACAGCAGTAGCATGTCTGTGGACACGGAGCAGCGAAGGGCAGGTCAGGCTGAGATTACAGGCTGCTCTCCCTCTCCCATAACAGCGTGTCAGCAAGAGTCTAGGATCTGCCCACAGGGTTTCACCGTAACCTGAGTTTCTGACCCCATCCCCCACATCCATGGTTTTCTTCTTATTTTTTGTCTTTTAAAAAATATTTAAGGCCAGGCATGGTGGCGCACGCCTTTAATCCCAGCACTCGGGAGGCAGAGGTAGGAGGATTGCTGTGAGTTCAAGGCCACCCTGAGGCTCCATAGTGAATTCCAGGTCAGCCTGGGCTAGAGTGAGATCCCACCTCGAAAAACCAAAAAATATTTATTTATTTATTTATTTATTTATTTATTTATTTATTATTTATCTATATATTTTAGAGAGAGAGAGAGAGAGAGAGAAGGAGGCAGGTATAGAGAAAGAGAATGAGAGTGCCAGGGCTTCTAGCCACTGCAAAGGAACTCCAGATGCATGTGCCACCTGGGTTCTTTGGCCTTGTCAGCAAGTGACTTTTTTTTTTTTTTTTTTTTTTTTTTTTTTTTTGAGAGCGACAGACAGAGAGAGAAAGAGACAGATAGAGAATGGGCGCGCCAGGGCCTAGGGCCTCCAGCCACCGCAAACGAACTCCAGACATGTGCGCCCCCTTGTGCATCTGGCTAACGTGGGTCCTGGGCAGTAGAGCCTCGAACCAGGGTCCTTAGGTTTCACAGGCAAGCGCTTAACCGCTAAGCCATCTCTCCAGCCCAGCAAGTGACTTTAACAGCCGAGCCATCTCTCCAGTCCCCCAAGCCCCCAAGCTACCTTTGAACTGGAGATCTTCCTGTCTCAGCTCTGGGGTACTAGTATAGGCATGTGCCACCATACACTGCTCACTGCCACCTCCCTGTCCCAGATCCTGCGTTGGGTACTCAGATACAGGGAGGAGCAGACTGCCTTCAAGGGTCTTGAAGAGTGAGAGTGGGGTATCTATCATCACTGGGGTCCCTGGGTGTTGAGGGGGAGTCTCTAGTCTCAGGATGGCAGGAGGGACTTGGGTTTCCATGAGAAGCCATACAAGCTTGGCAGGATAATGAAACCAAGCAGCCTGTTCCCTGACACAGGAGAGGAGGCCTCAGCAACAGCCAGAAGTAGCAGGAATCCGTAAGAGGACATAATAGGTTATATGCACCCAAGACTGTAGGAATATCACAGACTTCAGCAGAGGGACAGAATAGCCATCCCAGGAGCTGGCTTGATGGGGACCAGGAAGGGCCAGGTAGCCCCTTCAGTGTTTTTGTTTTTGTTTTCTTGAGGTAGGGTCTTGCTTTAGCCCAGGCTGACCTGGAATTCACTATGTAGTCTCAGGGTGGCCTCGAATTCATGGTGATCCTCCTACCTCTGCATCCCAAGTGCTGGGATTAAAGGCATGCGCCACCATGCCCGGCTCCCTTTAGGTTTTTATTTTTTATTTTTTATTTTTTATTTATTTATTTATTTTTTTTTTGGTTTTTCGAGGTAGGGTCTCACTCGAGCTCAGGCTGACCTGGAATTCACTCTGTAGTCTCAGGGTGGCCTCGAACTCTCGGCGATCCTCCTACCTCTGCCTCCCGAGTGCTGGGATTAAAGGCGTGCGCCACCACGCCCGGCTATTTTTTATTTTTTTATTTTTATTTTTTTTTTTTTGGTTTTTCGAGGCAGGGTCTCACTCTGGCCCAGGCTGACCTGGAATTCACTATGCAGTCTCAGGGTGGCCTCGAACTCATGACGATCCTCCTACCTCTGCCTCCCAAATACTGGGATTAAAGGCGTGCGCCACCACACCCAGCTCCCTTTAGGTTTTTAATTAATTTTATTTATGATAAAGAGAGAGAGAGAATGGGCATCCTAGGGGCCTCCCGCTACTGCAAATAAACTCGAGATACATGTCCCACTGTGCATCTGGCTTTACATGGGTACTGGGGATTCAAAACCGAGTCGTTGGGCTTTGCAGACAGGTGCCTCAACTGCTGAGCCATCTCTCCAGTCCCCCTTTAGGTCTGGACACGTCCCTTTGTCCCTGGCTCTCACCTTGCAGCTCTGGCTTCTTTCCCGAGAGAATCTGGTAGTAAACGTGGTAACCCCGCTCACCAGGCAGCTGGAAGATCACTCGTGACTTCTCCAGGAGGTCTGTAGAAAAGGGGTGCTTGCCTGCCATTTTGTGTATCTCCCCAGAAGCCGACACCGCAGTGGGATGCGGGGGCGAGGAGGGCATGACAGCGTGGGACAGGGGATGCGTGGAGGTGCTGTGTCTGTCCACAGGCCAGCAGACGCTTGACAGATGTCTCCATCCGTGTCTGTGTCACTGTGTGGGACTGCGGCTGCACCTCTGGCCAATGTGGCACGTCTCCTCGTGAGTGAGGGTGTGAACGTCTGTGTCTCGGTGTATGATATCTGTTGATGTATCAGCGTGTGTGTGTGTTTATCCACTGGGATGTGGCTGTACAGACCAAGGTGGGGGGGGGGGAGGCAGTCGGTGCAGGGGGCTCCTCTGTGTGTGAGATCCCTGTGAGTGTGGCTCAAGCAACTGGTGTCCGGGCAGCTGGGCTGCAGTGAGTAGACAACCCAAAGAGGCATTAGGGAACTCCCCAGCAAGCATCCTGGAAGGACGGGAGATACTAAACGTAGCTATGAGGCTAAGGCCAGGAGAGCAGAGGGCACACCTGCCCTGTTGGAAGCCAGAGAAAAGACTAAGGTGCACTTAGGGGCCCCGTCGTAAGAAGTGTGTCCGGCCAGATAAGGACAAAGGCCTGCAGGTAACGATATCTAGAGGTTCTGAAGCAGGGACAGGACTCAAGTCAGCTTAGGATCAGACACTGAGGCTGGAAGAGCAAGCAGAACGGGAAGACCCTATGGAGGCCAGTGTGACATTGCGGTAGAGGTGAGGTGAACTGAAATGGACAGTGGCTGGCGGACGGAGAGAAATGCCCAGCGCAGACAGGATCCTGACGAAGGCCAATCTCTGTCCCCCACCTCCCCACCCACCACCTGCCGTGCCCCTTCTCAGACTCACAGCTGTCAATATCCGCGGAGGCCAGCTTCCCAGAGGGGCCAAAGTGGATGCGGATGAACTTGCCCTGCAGCAGAAGGGCTTCCCTCAGCCCCATGGATGCCTCCCACCACTTGAGCCCTCCTGGCTACCGATCCCACTCCGTCCCTAGCCACCCACTCTCACTGTGCCCACTCACAAAGCGGGAGGAATTGTCATTCCTCAGGGTCTTGGCATTGCCAAAAGCCTCCATGGCAGGGTTGGCCTCAATGATTTGATCCTCGAGGGTGCCCTAGTGGTAGTGGGGATAAGGGACCCATCAGTCCTGGTGGACTGGGAGACCAGGGAAGCCCATGGAGCTGGTTGTGACAGGCAGTGGGGGTCCCCAGGATCTCATAATTGTTGCCTGTCCCACACCAGACTTACCCCAGTCTTTGTTGCCAGAAATTGCTGGAAGGAGAAGGAAGATGAAAGTCAGAAGGTGTGAGATCTCACCAGGTAAGGAGGGGTGGGGTGGGAGGCAGAAGTTAGAGGGACAGTGAATGTTAATCACCCAAGTGTTTACTAACAGTAAATGTACCATCCTGCCCTCCACTTCTCTGCACACCTTGCTTTCCTGGGGCTGTTAGAAGGAAAAAGCTAGAAAGAGAAGCAAGCATGGCCCTAGCTTGAGGCAAGGGGCTGCACTAGTGTCTTCCACTCACAGTCCCCTCTCTCTGAGCCCAACCTAATCTCTGGCTTCTCGGGTATACCTTAATTTTCCACACCCACACAGTGCCACCAGCCCCAAGCCCTAGGAGCTCCTGACTAAAGTCTACGATTCCCTTTCAGAGTCTTGCCAGGAGGCCCCACTTCCAAGAATGCTTCCCTGATGCTCAGAGACGGGAAGACCTCTTCCCTCTGAACCTTCTTCCCCACCATGACCTCCCTGGTGTCCCTTTGATATATACCTCCCCTATGGGTCATTAGGTGTGCCTTCCCTTTACATTGTACGTATATTACTCAAGACTGCCCAGCTCTCCCAGAGCCCATCTACTACTCAAAGGCACACAGCAAGACCAGTGGCCTGGGAGTGGGAGGTGAGCCCAAGCATCCTGCCTCCTTTGATGCCTACAGCTCTTCTGCCACTCAAAAAGACTTCAAGCCCTGAATCCATACTCTGTCCTCCCTCCCAGCCTTGTCCTTCTCTCCATTCTGTTTGCTTCCTCTTCTCTTCTCTCCCCCAAAGCCAAGAGCCTGGGAAGAAGAGAAAGAAGGGATGGATTCTGGAGAGGGTAGACATGCTACCAGGAACTCCAAGACTTAGAAATGCTCCCACATGGGCTGGGGAGATGGCTCAGCAGTTAAGGCGCTTGCCTACGAAGCCTAAAAACCCAGATTTGATTCTCCAGTACCCACGTAAGCCAGATGCACAAGGTGGCACATGTGTCTGGAGTTCCTTTGCAGTGGCTGGAAGCCCTGGCATGCCCATTCTCTCTCTCTCTCTCAAATAAATAAATAAAATTTTTTTAAATACTAAAAATAATTTTTTTTTTTGAGGTAAGTTTTCACTCTAGCTCAAGTTGACCTGGAATCCACTACGTAGTCTCAGGGTGGCCTTGGACTCATAGCGATCCTCTTACCTCTGCCTCCCGAGTGCTGGGATCAAAGGCATGCCCCACCATGCCCAGCTTAAAAAAAAATTTTTTTTTAAATGCTCCCAGATACACTGCTGGGGAGAGGGAGGGGGGAGGGAAAAAGACAGGAGCCCCTGCCTTACACATTCCTATCCTGTGCTTCTGTTCAGGCCTCTTTTTGGCCAGCTTGCCCAAATATAGGGTTAAGGGAGGGCCTGGTAGCTTCTATGTTTCCAAACCCTATAGACGGTTTTCCCCCATCTCCCCGGCCTGACCATCTCCCCCTGACCCCGTGATCGGGCTCATTCTGCGCAGGTGCTCCCCTGCCCAACCCTGTGTCCCTGTGTCCCCGTCTGCTCTGGACGCTCATCTTCTCCTGTCACTGGACTAACACACCTTTCTGTGGAATCCTCAAAGACCTTGGGGGAAGGGGCTGTTGGAAAATAGGGTAGGAAAGGGAGGGAAGAAGAGTATCAAAAAGTCAACAGCAAAAACAAAACAACAATGGCCACAACCAAGAAAACAAATCAGAAGCAAAATTTTAAAAACAAGACAATTAAATGAAAAAAAAAAAAAAAGGAGGTTAAAAACAGAGGACGAAAGAAAGAAGGAGAAAAAAAACACAGAAAAAAGAAAAATGCCCCAGAATAAAGCAAGGCTCAACGGGACCAGGGTGGAGTTATGCAAGAAGAGGCCTTGAATTTCCAGAAAGAAGAGGCAGTCCCCTTTAGGGTGTATTCATGGGAGTCAGAAGAAAGCCACAGAGCTGTAGACAGCTGATCCTTGGGCTAGGAATATAATGTAGCTTAAAAATAACCAAACAGAGCCGGGTGTGGTGGCACACGCCTTTGATCCCAGCACTTGGGAGGCAGAGGTAGGATGATCACCATGAGTTCAAGGCCACCCAGAGACTACATAGTGAAGTCTAGGTCAGCCTGGACTAGAGTGAGACTCTACCTCAAAAAACAAACAACAACAACAAAATGAAATAAAAAACCCAGGCCTCACAATGGTCAAGAATACCCAGTGCCCTCATTCTGGCTAATAAGGTTTTGGACAGACCTGCTCCTCTGATTGTCAGCAGGGGCCTGTGTCTCTGTCCATGAAACTCAAGAAAATAATCATTTCCAAGTAAAAGCAGCCTACTTGGTAATTTTTAAAAAATTATGAAGGAATAACAGAAGATAAAAATTACACAAAAAAGTTTAGGAATAGCAATCTGGTTTCACCCATCTGTGTTAGAGGGCACTACTACAGCAGGCCTGGCATAGGGTCTTTACAGAGTGCCAGAGAGTGGCTATAGTTTGTCTGGTCAAGCCTTGCTCACGCCAGAGTCTCCCACCAAGGTAGGAGGCTCAGGCAGGGCTGCAAGTTCTGGGGAGTCAAAATTTTCAAAAGAAAGAAAAAGAACTTAAAAAAAAAGAAGAAGAAAGAAAAGAAAAGAAAAAAAAAGAGAAACAGTAGGGATTGGTGCCCAAGTGGGCAAGTCTTACTGCCTTCTTGCCCGGCCCGTCTCCCAGGGCAGCGACAATAGCAAAGTACTGGATGACCCGCTTGGTGTTGACCGTCTTACCGGCCCCCGATTCTCCGCTTGGACGACACAAACATGAATCACCAATGCCCATCTGGTCTAGTTCCCCCAGCCCCCAAACCCCATCCCTCAAACAGGATACCCCTTATCCTCCCTCATCTCAGTTCCCAACCCAATATCCGCAAATCTGCTTCTGGTCACCAACTTAGCTCCAAATGCCAAGTCAAGTACTCTATCTCCATCTGCTTCATTAAACCTCAGAAAACCCCATTAGGTAGGTATCATTATTAATGGATGAATAAGAAGAATGGTCCTCAGAAGCTCTGAGCTGTCTCTGCTATGTGCAAGACACACACCTATCATCTCACTGACTCCTTATCATCCTGTGTAGTAGGTAACAGTGTTCTGATCTTGAGTGTGGTGTCTTAGACCCGTGGTCATCCTGAGGAAATAGCTAAGACAACACCACCCTATCCTAATTAGGCCCTGGCTCCATCTCGTGCCTGCTCGGACACTCATAACCCCAAGCACGGCCCAGATGTATAGAGCCAACATAACTCCAGGATGTATAACCAAAATAACTGCAGATGTATAATCAAAATAGCTGTTGTTCCGCTGGGAGTGGTGATGCACCCCTTTAATCCCAGCAGTCGGGAGGCAGAGGTAGGAGGATCGCCATGAGTTTGAGGCCACCCTGAGACTACATAGTGAATTCCAGGTCAGCCTGAGCTAGAGTGAGACCCTACCTCAAAAAACAAAACAAAACAAAACAAACAAACAACAAAAAAAAACCTGTTGTTCCAAGGTTACCCTAACCTTCATCAGGCATTGATATCATATTTCGGGGGGGGGGGGTTGCCTTTAAAAACACTGTACCTCTGAGCTTCTTCACTGAGGATTCTTTAGACATTCATTAGCCCCTCTTGGTCACCAGCTTAATAAAGGACTCTTTCTTTTTGGTTTTTCTAGGTAGGGTCTCACTCTACTCCAGGCTGATGTGAAATTCACTATGTAGTCTCAGGGTAGCCTCGAACTTATAATGATCCTCCTACCTCTGCCTCCTGAGTGCCGGGATTAAAGGCATGCGCCACCATGCCTTGCTAATAAAGGACTCTCAACTGGCTTATAAAGCATGGTGGTCTGTAATTCTCTCATGTGGACTATAACCCTGACACCCATGTCATGATGGGTAGGGCCGGGGTCTCAAAGGCACACAACAAGAAATAGCCATATAAGAAACTGAATTTATGGGCTGGAGAAATGGCTTAGCCTGTGAAGCCTAAGGACCCTGGTTCGAGCCTTGATTCCCCAGGACCTACGTTAGCCAGATGCACAAGGGGGCGCACACATCTGGAGTTGGTTTGCAGTGGCTGGAGGCCCTGGCATGCCCATTCTTTCTCTCTCTCTCTCTCTCTCTCTCTCTCTCTCTTTCTCTCTCTGTCTGTCGCTCTCAAATAAATAAATAAAAATTTTTAAAAAAACAAAAAAAATTTAAAAAAAGAAAGTGAATTTAGATCTATCTGGTTTCAAGGTGTTTGCTTGTATGCACATTGTCCATATTGACCTGACAAAAATCATATCCCTGGTTATAAGAAATCTATCACTTTCCCATGAAGGCAAAGGAAGGGACAGTGACATGATACAAGACATGATACAGTAATGAGAAGACTGAAAGTTTGAACCACCGAAGGTTCAAAGTGAGAGATTCCAGGCGCTGCTTAACAGGCAGTCCTGTAGCTGGCGATCACTCCCGCCTACCCTTCACCCATAAATGGCGGCAGAGAGAAGCTGACTTGAAGAGGCAAAGGCCCTGCCCTAAGCACCTTAGATTAAACAATGGCCAGCACTGCCCACCCTGCACCCTACACTCACGTGATCAGCATGGACTGGTTCTCTCGGTCTGGAAGAAAGGGGAGTGGATAGAAAAGTCAGCTAGGGTGGGGGACCAGCCTCAGGTGTCAACAGTCCCCACCGCAGGGAACCCCCAGTGGGAGAGTCCAGGTGGAACCTCCCACCTCCAGAATGGCCGTGTCAGAGGAAGTGCATGCGAGGGGAAGGGGGTGCTGTGCTGGGGTGGGGGAGGCAGGAGGTGGCACTCACTGCGCAGCATGTCGTTGTAGGCGTTGTCCGCCACGGAGTATATGTGGGGCGGCGCCTCCGAGCGGCGCTTCCCTTTGTAGGCAGCCACCACCGCGGCTGAGTAGACTGGGAGCCATTTGTAGGGGTTGATGGTGACGCAGAAGAGGCCTGAATATGTCTGTAGACAGAGTTTTGTTCGGGAGCTGGCTACATCCAACTTCCCATTCCCAGGCCCCAATCCTCATATAACACTATGTCCCCAGCAATATCTAAGGAGCACGCCTTTAATCCCCACATTCGGGAGGCAGAGGTAGGAGGATCGCCATGAGTTCGAGGCCTCCCTGAGACTACAGAGTGAATTCCAGGTCAGCCTGAGCTAGAGTGAGACCCTACCTCGAAACACCACACACACAAAAAAAGTAAACCAAGAGCCAGCCGGACGTGGTGGCGCACGCCTTTAATCCCAGCACTCGGGAGGCAGAGGTAGGAGGATCGCCATGAGTTCGAGGCCAGCCTGAGACTACAGAGTGAAGATCCAGGCTGATGCGTGCCTAGGCTCCTCTCTTGGCCCCGCCCCGTGATGGCCCCGCCCCCGTGATGGCCACGCCCAGTTCTGACACCGCCCCGTAGCCCCGCCCACTGCGGCCCCGCCCTCGCCCGCGGCTCACGTAGATCATCCAGCGGGCGTAACGCTGGCGCAGGTTGTGCAGCACGGCTGCCTCGTTGAGGTGCGTCATCATGGCCATATCCTCAAGTAAGTCGAAGCGGGGTGGGTTCATGGGCTGCAGCTCGTTTTCACGCACTGTCAGCACCTTCCAGGGAGGCGTGTCGTACAGTGAGGGAGGAAGACGGAAACTCACTCTGCCCACACAGTCCCCTGGTTCCCCTTCATCCGGAGGGGGATCCCTCAGGGGCCAAGAGAGGAATCTTAAGAGGGGGAGCTCATGGGCTGGAGAGATGGCTTAGCGGTTAAGGCGCTTGCCTGTTGAGTCCTAAAGACTCAGGTTCGATTACCCAGGACCCACATAAGCTAGATGCACAAGGTGGCGAATGTGTCTGGAGTCCACTTGCAGTGGCTAGAGGCTCTGGAGCACCCATTATCTCTCCCTGTCTTTCTCAAATAAATAAACAAATATTAAAAAATAAAAATAAAAAGAAGCAGAGAGCCCAACCTTCTGGTCTTTGGTCTCCACGGTGACTTTGCCCCCAGTAGCCTCCGACTTGATCTCAGCCTCCACATAGGCATCTTGTTCATCAGGCACCCAGACCCTTTTCTTTCCTGGGTTGCAGAAAGATCATTGAACTTTGAGAGGGGCCCTGGGGATTCAGTGGGGTTTCTGAGCTGTGTCCATAAAGCAGACCCTTCCCAGAATAAGCCTTCTGCTAGGACAGAAAAGTCCAGGTAAAGACCTTTCCAGCCTCAAGACTGAGCTGGAGGGGTCCCTTGAGATCTTAAGTGATCTCCTGATTGGAATATCAATCACCTTGCATGCCTGGATTTAGATCCCAGCTTCGGCAGTACTGGCACTGAGACCTGAGGGAAATCCCTCACTCTGTTTGGGCCTGTTCCCTTAAATTCAAAATGCCAAAAGGCGCTACTGACTCTCCTTCCCCATATAAAGCAGCCCCTTGAAATCAAGCACATAACCCTCAGGAAGGTTCTACCTTCCCCATTTCTCTGATCCATGTCTGGTGCTCTTTCCTGACTGGCCAGCTAGCCCCAGAGCTTCAGAAAGCCCAATTTTATGCTGGTTGGAAACATGCTACAGACAGGAGGTTTTGTTCCCCATCCTCCCACTTGCTAGCCAACCATTTATATTACAAGGCACCAGTAGAAAATAGCACAGCCCACCCCCTCACCCCCCACTTAAAACCTTTTTTAAAAATTTAAGATGGTGTTGAGCATGTTTGAGTTTGAGGCCACCCTGAGACTACATAGTGAATTCCAGGTCAGCTTGGGCTGCAGTGAAACCCTACCTCAAAATCAACAACAACAAAAACTTTAAGATGCCAACGTGGTGGCGCATGCCCTTAGTCCCAGCACTTGGGAGGCAGAGATAGGCGGATCACTGTTAGTTTGAGGCCAGTCTGAGACTACATAGTGGGCTAGAGCAAGACCTTATACCTCAAAAAAAAAAAAAAAAAGATAATAGCAGGGTATTAAATCAAGCCCAAGGCCTTTTTAGGCATGGTACCTTGTATAACTACAGACGCTGTGGACCCCTGAATCTGGCTCTGGCTTTATCTCCACCTTCTCAGGTACTTGAGAGGATATGTGGAAAATCACCGGCTCTGGGTCCGGGCGCACAAGATAGATATTCACTGCCTATTGTTATTATTGTGCTATGAGCAAACCAGGTCATAAATAGTAGTCTTTATTCCCGTCTCTGATAAACAGTGCCTTTAGCTCTGTGTGGAAAGCACTAAAAATAAGTCCAGCACAGGTTCTGTGGACGTGAGGAGGTTGCCTGTACTCAAGTCTCATCTCAGAGCACCCCCCGACACCCCCTGCTCCAGCCTGAGTCTTCTCAGGCAGCTCCAGGAGGTAGGCGCTTATTACCCTGTTTTGCAGTGGGACAAAATGAGGTTTATTCACAGACACACGGTAGTATACATGTGGTCCCTGAAGTTTTAGCCTCCAGATCCCAGAAACTAAGGAGAACAAACAGTGCTAAAGCTGTCAGGCCAAAGAGTGCCACCCCTCCTCCCCCCTCCTGCCCCCTCCTGCCCCTACCCTCACTTACCATCCCACGGGACAGTGTGCACCTTCATCAACTCCTGGTAGCCCTGGCGGAGATAGCAGGCTGACTCCCCAAGTTCACTCACATCCATCATGGTGGTGAGAGGTGGAGAAAAGAGGGCCTGGAAGTCTGAGTGGTTCAAAGTGGTCCTAGGCAGCAGGCACTGGGAGATAGCAGTGACAGGAAACTGAGGGCCAAAGTGGCCCACCCTGGGCGTGATCCTCCAACCCACAAGGCTTGATACTGCATGACACTACGGGTGAATTTCCAACACACATACACCGCTAAACACAAGAGCATCCTCCTACAGATACGGAGGACCTGTGCCCACCCATGGGCTCTCGTGTCCACCCACCTACCCTCCAGTTCCAACTACAGCCCCGATCACCCACCTCGGCACCACAGTAAGGGCGGGGAGCCGCGCTACCCCTTTTATTGCTGTCGTCAAGGTCAACAAAGGAGAGCTATGTGAGCAATGTCACAGCCCCCCCAGCCCAGCCACAGGACACAAAAGGCAAATTCCCTTTTATCTCCACCAGCTCGGTCCCTGGGCTATTTTTACCTTCCATTGTCAGGGGATCACAAAGGCAGAGAGAGACACTCGGCTCAGAGACAGGGAAGCTGGGATTCAGAGAGTGACAGGAACAGGGACAAGGCAGTGAGGAGCTCAGAGGTAGAAACTGAGTCACCGAGAATCTGATCTGTGTAGAAAGAGACCCACTCCTCCAGAAGCCGAGAACAAGGAGACTCTAGTAACCGATGAATGCACTCTGGGACCATTTATTCCTCTTTCTTCAAACATCCTGGGAGAATGAGGCAAAAAGCAAGAAGAAGCCGGGTGTGGTGGTGCACGTGTTTAATCCCAGCACTCGGGAGGCAGAGGTAGGAGGATCGCCGTGAGTTCGAGGTCACCTTGAGACTCCATAGTGAATTCCAGGTCAGCCTGGGCTAGAGTGAGACCCTACCTTGAAAAAAAAAAAAAAAAAAGCAAGAAGAGCAATGAGAAAATCTCAAATATCAGCAGAGAGGGGACAAATAAGAGAGAAGCAGCCATCCCTTTCCAGTGCCTGGGCACTCTCTTTCTTCGCTGCCTATATCACCATCTTTCCAAAGGTTCCCCAAAGGGCACTCCAACATGAAGAAAACCAGAGCAAAGCCTGGCCTAGTAGAGCTCATCTGTAATTCCTCGTACTCGGTAGGCTGAGGCAGGAGGACTCCAGGTTCAAGGCCAGTCTGAGTAATTTAGCAGAGCCTTATCTCAAATTAAAAAAAAAAAAAAAAAGTAGAAGGAAGGCTAAGGATGTAGTTCAGTGATAGAGCACTAACCTAGCATGCTTGAGGCACTAGGTTCAATCCCCCATACCACAATAAAAAGGAAGAAGAGCCGGGCATGGTGGTGCATGTCTTTAATCCCAGCACTTGGGAGGCAGAGGTAGGAGGATTGCTGTGAGTTCGAGGCCACCCTGAGACTACATAGTGAATTCAGGTCAGCCTGAGCTAGAATGACACCCTACCTCAAAAAACAAACAACAAACAAAAAAAAAAAAAAAAGAAGAAGAAGAAGAAGAAATGGAAGAGGACTGGAGAGATGGCTTAGCAGTCAAGGTGCATGCCTGCAAAGCCTAAGTACCCAGGTTTGATTCTCCAGGACCCACATAAGCCGGATGCACAAGGTGGTGCATGCATCTGGAGTTTGTTTGCAGTGGCTGGATGCCCTGGCACACCCATTCTCTCTTCTCTCTGTGTCTCTCTCCCTCTCTCTCTGTCTCTAATAAATAAATAAATTTTTTTTAAAAAAAAAAAGGAAGAAGAAAGAAGCAAGAAAAAGAAAACCAAGGCGGGTGTGATGGCATATGCACTTGAGGGGACAAAGCAAGAGTATTATTACAAGTTCAAAGTCAGCCTGATCTACATAGTGAGTTCCAGGCCAGAGGTGCATAAAGAGATCCTGTCTGGAAAGAAGAAAAGAAGAGAAAGAAGGAAAGGGGGTGGAGGAGGGAAGAGACAAAGAAAGAGGGGAAGAAAGGAGGGAACGAAAGAAAAGAAACCAGAGGAAAAAAGGAGAGGAGAAACTCGATGTAAAGCGCACATTTAATCCCAGCAGAGGTGGGAGGATTGCCATGAGTTAGAGGCCACCCTGATGACAAGTCCCATTGTATTCTGACATTCAGGATTCACAGGGAGCCAGCTTCTTGCACTCCCCTCTTGCATCCCTCTCCCAAGAGGAGCTGGGGATGCTGGCACTCAGTGAGCCTGATAGGGCTGCAGAATGTGTCAAGGTACTTGCAGACTCTCCTGTCCATCATTCCACTCACAGTTTAGTGACCTGGCAGAATTTTAGAATTGCAGACTCGAAGGATCCAAGAGTCCTCGGCGTTGGATACCCAGAATGAGAACTCCAGAGCCAGAATTCCAGTACATACCAGGCAGAACTCAGAGAACTAAAGGATCCAAGAACCTTGGGCACTGGACACAGAACTAGAGAGCTCTAGAGCCGTGGTTCCAAGCAGGCACCAGGAGGAGAAATCCTCTGTGCCAATAGGCAGTTGACTGGTACATCAACATGACACAATTGCTGTCCAGTTGTGCCAAATAAAATGTATAAAAATAATTCTGTTGTGAGCCAAACAGCTTAAAAACAGGCAAAATTAAGCATTAGGAGGAAAGTGGAAGATGCTCTGAGGGTAGAAGAATCTGGAATGTCAGAAATGCTTCACACACTGAGTTACCTGGTGGTTACATAGTGGTGCCCACCTTGTGAAACAAATCAATCTGTACATCTACAAGGATATGTAATATTTATGCTACACAGAAGCTTTAAAAAAAAACACTGGGCTGGAGGGATGGCTTAGTGGTTAAGGCACTTGCCTGCAAAACCAAAGGACCCAGGTTCGATTCCCCAGGACCCACGTTAGCCAAATGCACAAGGTGACGCATGCACCTGGAGTTCATTTGCAGTGGCTAAAGCCCTGGCTTGTCCATTCTCTCTCTCTTTCTGTCTGTCAAATAAATAAATAAAAATAAAATATTAAGAAATAAAAACACTGCCAGGCTGGAGAGATGAGTTAGTGCTTAAGGTGCTTGCTTGTGAAGCCTAAGGACCCAGGTTTAATTCCCCAATACCCATGTGAGCCAGATGCACAAGGCGGCGCATGTGTCTGGAGTTCATTTGCGTTGGCTGGAGGCCTGCCGCACACATTCTCTCTCTCTCTCTCCTCTTTCTCTTTCTCTCTCTCTCTCACACACACAAGTAAAAATAAATAAGTAAATACACGGCCAAATTAGACAAAACCTGTCAAAATCACAAATACCTGGGTCCTTTTATGAATTAATCCTACATTTGTTTCCCCATTTAGGAGAGACATTCAGATTACTTCCCATCTTCTTTTTAAAATATTTTATTTATTGTTTATTTGCAAGCAGACAGAAAGAGAATATGATTGGGTGCACCAGGGCCTCTAGCCGCTGCAAACCAACAATTGCTTGGGCCACTTTGCGTATCTGGGTTTACATGGGTACTAGGGAATCACACCTGGGCCATCAGCCTTTGAAAGCAGGTGACTTTTAAATCACCTAGCCATCTTTCCAGCTGTTTTCTTAACTTTTGCCATTAATATCAGGACTGTGGTGAGGACTCTTGTACCATCAATTGAATTTTATGAAGTAAACATACTCTGTTCAAGAAATGGATGTAATGCCCACTATGGTGGCTCACCTCTATGGTCTTAGCCCTCAAAAGGCTAAGGCTGGAAGACTGCAACAAATTTGATGACAACCTGAGCTAAAACCCAGGCCAGCGGGGGGCTTACATGGTGAGACCCTGTCTCAAAGAAATAAAATAAGGGGCTGGAGAGATGGCTCAGTGGTTAAACATATTTGCTTGCAAAGCCTGATGACCTGGGTTCAGTTCTCTGGTACCCACATAAAGCCAGATGCACAAAATGGTGCATGCAACTGGAGTTTGTTTGTAGTGGCAGTAGGCCTTGGTGTGCCTGTACTCTCTCTCTCTCTTTCTCTCAAATAAATAAAAACAAAAATGTTAAGAAAATAAAAATTGGGGGCTGGAGAGATGGCTTAGTGGTTAAGGCACTTGCCTGTGAAGCCTAAGGGCCCAGGTTCGATTCTCCAGGTCCCACGTAAGCCAGATGCACAAGGTGGCACATGCGTCTGTAGTTCATTTGCAGTGGCAGGAGGCCCTGGTGTGTCCACACTCTCTCTCTCTCTCAAATAAAAATACATTATTATTATTATTATTATTTGGTTTTTCAAGGTAGTGTCTCACTCTAGCTCAGGCTGACCTGGAATTCACTATGTAGTCTCAGGCTAGCCTTGAACTCACTATGATCCTCCTACCTTTGCCTCCCAAGTGCTGGGATTAAAGGCGTGCGCCACCACACCCCACTAAAAATACATTATTTTTATTTTATTTTTACTTTAGAGAGAGCCAGCAAGAGAGAGAGAGCATGGGTGTGCCAGGGCCTCATCCACTGCAGTCAAACTCCAGACGCTTGCGCCACCTAGTGGGCATATGTAATCTTATGCTTGCCTCACCTTTGTGCTTCTGGCTTATGTGGCATCTGGAGAGCCGAACATGGGTCCTTAGGCTTTGCAAGCAAGCGCCTTTTGGGCTGGAGAGATGGATTAGCGGTTAAGGTGCTTGCCTAAGAAGCCTAAGGAATTACGTTTGACTCTCCAGATCCCACATAAGCCAGATGCACAAGGTGATGCAAGGTCACACATGCACACAATATGGTGCACATGTCTGCAGTTTGATTGCAGTGGCTGGAGGCCCTGGCGTGCCAATTCTCTCTCTTGCTCGCTCTCTCTCTCATAAAAAAAATTACAAAAACACGGCTGGGAGTGGCAGCACTCTGGAGGCAGAGGTAGCAGGATTGCCATGAGTTCAAGGCCACCCTGAGACTACAGAGCAAATTCCAGGTCAGCCTGGGCTAGACTGAGACATTACCTTGAAAAACCAAAAAAGATTAAAAAAAATAAAATTACAAAAATTAATAAAATAAAATAAAAATTAAGCCAGCCATGGTGGCACATGCCTTTAATCCCAGCACTCAGGAAGCAGAGATAGGAGGATCGCTGTGAGTTCGAGGCCACCCTAAGACTACATAGTTAATTCCAGGTCAGCCTGAGCTAGAGTGAAACCCTACCTTGAAGAAAAAAAAGTGCAAATTACCAGGAATTATGAGATCTTTTCATATGCTGCTCCCCCACCAGCATAATATAATCCTGATTCTAATGTTACATATTAGTGTTGTCTATTTTCAGAATTTGTATGTATGGAATCTTAATAATTTTTTTTTGGTTTTTTAATTGACAACTTCCATAATTATAGACGATAAACCATGCTGATTCCCTCCCCTCCCCCACTTCCACTTCACAAATCCACTCTCCGTCAATAGTCCCTCCCTCTCTCAATTAGTCTCTTTTATTTTGATGTCATGATCTTTTCCTCCAATTATGAGGTACTTGTGTAGGTAGTGTCAGGCACTGTGAGGCCATGGAATGGATATCCAGGCCATTTTGTTTCTGGAAGATGGCATTGTAAGGAGCCCTACCCTTCCTTTGGCTCTTACATTCTTTCTGCCACCTCTTCCACAATAGACCCTGAGCCTTGGAAGGTGTGATAGAGATATTGCAGTGTTGATCACTCCTCTGTCACTTCTCAGCACCATGGTGCCTTTTGACTCATCCCAGTGGTCACTGTCATCTGAAAAGAGAAGCTTTTCAAACCAAAAGTGAGAGTAGCATTAATATATGGGTATGAACATTAAGAAAAGTTGCTGGGCATGGTGGTACACGCCTTTAATCCCAGCACTCAGGAGGCAGAGATAGGAGGATTGCCATGAGTTCGAGGCCACCCTGAGACTACATAGGGAATTCTAGGTCAGCCTGGGCAAGAGGAAGACCCTACCTTGAAAAACAAAACAACAAACAAAAAGAAGAAGAAGGAAAGAAAGAAAGAAAAAGAAAAGTGCTTACTGGGCAGTTTGGTGAGCATAATATATGCATTTAGCCAGACAAAAGCAGGCGTTACATCTCTAGAGCTCATGACTTCCCCTGCCATAAGCTTTCGACTAGGTTTTCAGTACCAGGCATGTGTTCCCTCCTATGGAGTGGGCCTCCAGTCCAGTTAGAGGGCAATTAATTTCCCCCATAACAGACATGCCACTGTTGCACCCATTAGGTCATTTAGCCTGGCTGGCCAAACTTGCAGTGTCCTGTTGTTTATCACCACTGATGACTTCTCTCTCTCTCTCTCTCTCTCTCTCTCTCTCTCTCTCTCTCTCATTGAACTGCATGCAGCGTAGCTTTTTCTAGCTTTCTGTCAGCTGGTCTGCATGGAGGAGGTTTTCAGCTCAGCTTCAGCTAGATTTCTCAGTGTCCTTCCAGTCCAAGCATGTGGAATCTTCAGCAGTAGGGTTTTGCCATCTAGTTCTGGTGGGAAACCAAGAGCCTTGGCAATGTCCTGTAATGTTTTGGGGGCATCAGGGACCTCCCTAATTTTTATTTTGTTTTATTTTATTTTAGAGAAAGAAAGAGGGAGAGAGAGAGGAAGAGAAAGAAAGAAAGAATAGGCACACCAGGGACTTCAGCTGCTGTAAACAAACTCCAGATGCATGCACCACCTCGGGGCTTACGTGGGTCCTGGGGAATTGAACCTGGGTTCTTTGGCTTCACAGGCAAACGCTTTAACTGCCACACCATCTCCCCAGCCCTAATTTTTGTTTTGTTTTGTTTTTTGAGGTAGGGTCTCTCTCTAGCCCAGGCTGACCTGGAATTCACTATGTAACTTCAGGCTGGCCTTGAACTCACAGCAATCCTTCACAGTGTGTTTTGCTGTACAGAAGCTTTGTAATTTCATGAGGTCCCAGCAGTTGATCCATGGTTTTATTTCCTGAGCAATTGGGGATATATTCAGAAAGTCCTTGCCAAGACCAATATGTTGAAGGGTTTCTCCTACTTTTTCCTTTAACAGTTTCAGAGTTTCAGGTCTGATATTAAGGTCTTTGATCCATTTGGACTTAATTCTTGTACATGGAGAGAGAGAAACATCTACTTTCATCTTTCTACAGATACATATCCAGTTTTCCCAGCACCATTTGCTGAAGAGGCTGTCTTTTCTCCAATGAGTATTTTTGGCATTCTTGTCGAATATCAGGTGGCTACAGTTACCCAGACTTACATATGGGTCCTATATTCTGTTCCATTGATCTATATGTCAATTTTTGTGCCAATACCATGCTATTTTTGTTAATATGGCTCTGTCATATAGGTTAAAACCAGGTATGGTGATACCACCAGCCTTATTTTCTGTTGCTCAAAATTGTTTTAGATATTCGAGGTTTTTTTGTGCTTCCAAATGAATTTTTGGATTGTTTTTTTCTGTTTACGTGTAGAGTGCCATTGGAATTTTGATGGGGATTGCATTAAATTTGTAGATTGCCTTTGGTAAGATTGCCATTTTCACAATATTGATCCTTCCAATCCAAGAACAAGGGATGTCTTTCCATTTCCTAGTGTCTTCTGCAATTTCTTTCTTGAGTGTTTTAAAGTTTTCACTGTAGAGATCCTTCACTTCCTTGGTTAGGTTTATTCCAAGGTACTTTATTTTCTTGAGTTTGTTTGCAGTGGCAAGAGGCCCTGATGCACCCATTCTCTCTCTCTCTTATCCTCTCTTTTCCTTCCTCTCTCCCCTCCCTTTCTCCTTGCAAAGAAATAAAAATATATTTTTTTTAAATGAGATGAGTGGGGGCCTTGGGAATGTAGCTCAGTGGTAGGATATTTTCTTGGTGTGCTTGAAACTCTGGGTTTGATCCCTCACACTGGAATTAAAAAATAAAGTAGCTGGGCATAGTGGTGCACGCCTTTAATCTCAGCACTTAGGAGGCTGAGATAGGAGGATGCTGTGAGTTCAAGACCAGTCTGAGACTAATTCCAGGTCAGCCTGGGCTACAGCAAGAATCTACCTAAAAACAAAAAAACAAAAAACCAAAAAACAAATAAGGGGCTGGAGAGATGGCTTAGCAGTTAAGGAGTTTGCCTGCAAAGCCAAAGGATCCTGGTTTGATTCTCCAGGACCCATATAAGCCAGATGAAAAGGGGGCGCATGCATCTGGAGTTCATTTGTAGTGGCTGGAGACCCCGGTGAGCCCATTCTCTCTCTCTCTCTCTCTCTCTCTCTCTCTCTGCCTCTTTCTCTATCTCAAAAAGAACTAAAACTAAAATAGCCGGGCGTGGTGGTGCATGCCTTTAATTCCAGCACTCAGGAAGCAGAGGTGGGAGTATCGCCGAGAGTTCGAGGCCACCCTGAGACTACATAGTGAATTCCAGGTCAGCCTGAGCTAGAGTGAGACCCTACCTCAAAAAAAAAAAAAAAAAAAAAACTAAAGAAATAAAAATAAATAAGTAAAATAAACAAAGAAAAGAAAGCAGACTAGTGGACAGGGCAGGGACAAGGGAGCAGTTTGGATCACACACAAAGGAGGACATTTAAGCACATACAGCCAGTCAGCAGCTGAAGTCTCTGTTGGTGGAGTGTGAGCCTGCTGACACCAAGGAGGACACAAGCAGTGGCTGCCCAGCAGGTCTTGAGGCTTTGGACTGGGGGATGTCTGAAGTCTGTCTCAACATCAGGGGTCTAGGACTGCAGGATTAAAAAAAACTAATTAATTATTTTTAAAGTTATTTTTTTATTATTGTCAACTTCCATAATTTCAGATAATAAATCATAACCCCCCCCACTTTCCGCTTTGAAACTCCACTCTCCATCAGTCTCTCTTTTATTTTGATGTCATCATCTTTTCCTCCTATTATAACGGTCTTGTGTAGGTAGTGCCAGGCACTGTGAGGTCATGGATATCCAGGCCTTTTTGTGTCTGGGAGATTGCATTGTAAGGAGTCCTACCCTCCCTTTGGCTCTTACATTCTTTCCACCACCCCTTCCACAATAGACCCTAAGCCTTAGAAGGTGTGATAGGGATGTTTCAGTGTTGAGCACTCCTCTGTCACTTCTTCTTAGCACTGTGGTACCTTTTGAGTCATCCCAGAGGTCACCACCATCTAAAAAGGGAAGCTTCTCTAGCCGGGCATGGTGGCGCACACCTTTAATCCCAGCACTTGAGAGGCAGAGGTAGGAGGATCACCGTGAATTCAAGGCTACCCTGAGATTACATAGTAAATTCTAGGTCAGCCTGGACTAGAATAAAACCCTACCTCAAAATAAATAAATAAATAAATAAATAAATAAATAAATAATAAAGAGAAGCTTATCTAAACAAAAGTGGCATTAATATAGGGTATGAACATTAAGAGAAGTGTTTACCAGGAACTTTGGTGAGCAAAATCTGTGCATTTAGACAGACACCAGCAGGCGTTACGCTACTAGGGCTCATGACTTCCCCCATCCTAGGTTTTTCAGTACCAGGCATGTATTCCCTCCTGTGGAGCAGGCCTCCAGTCCAATTAGAAAGCAGTTGCTTTCCCCCATAATATACATGCCACTATTGTACCCGTTGGCTCATTAGGTCTGGATGGCCAAACTTAAGGCTTGCAGTGTCCACTGTTGTTTATCTCCACTGATGACTTCTCTCTCTCCCACGGAGCTGCATGAAATGTAGCTCTTCCAGATTTCTGTCAGCTGGAATGCAGGATTTTAGAACCCAAAATATATCCCAGTGACTGGAATTCCTTCTTTGGGTCAGGCTCCTCCTTGGAGTAATGGCTCTGGGGGCCTCTGCGGAAATGCTGCAATAGCACGGAGGCATGAACAAATTCAAGGCCGTGTGCATTGTGATAGTTTCTATTCTTAGTCCAGGATTAGGACAAGAGATCCTCATTGTTCAGGGAAAGAGAGATATTCAAGGAAGACCTCCTAATGGATGAGCCTGGAGGACAAAAACAAATTTTATTATTTTTATTTATTTAAGAGAGAGAGAGCACGCCAGGGCCTGTAGCCGTGGCAAACAAACTCCAGATGCCTGCACCACCTTGTGCATCTGCCTTATATGGGTCCTGGGGAATCAAACCTGGGTCCTTTGGTTTTGCAGGCAAGTGCCTTAACTGCTCAGCTCAGCTCCAGCTCCAGCTCCAAAAACAAATTTGACACCTAGACTCACCAGGACAGGAACAGGAAAGTCTCTTCTCTCAAAAAAGCTGACATTCCCCTGGATGGCAAAACCAAACAATACAAAACAGAAAACCAACTACGAGGAAGAAAACAGTTTAGATGATTGAGGGACAGTCACAATGGTGGTGCGTCTGGATGAAAAAGGGCAAGAGTTTTGCCAGGGGAGAGTGGAGGGACAGGAAAATCATCAAGATCATTCAGAATCATGAAGGACTTGGGACTTGAGATTTCTTTTCTTTTTTGGGGAGGAGGGGCTTTCTGAGGTAGGGTCTCGCTCTAGCCCAGGCTGACCTGGAATTCACTATATAGTCTCAGGCTGGCATCGAACTCACGGTGATCCTCTCCCTGTGCTGGAATTAAGGGCATGTACCACCATGCCCCAGGATGGATTTGGGATTATGAAATTACAAATACAAGAGCAATAGCAATCTTTTAGGGAAGGAGAGTAAGCAACTCAAAGTTTAGTAGTGGCCTCTTAGAGAATGGGCTGGGAGGGACAAGAGACACGGCGAGGAGCAATTGGAGAGATGGCTGTGGTCACGCAGGTGGGGACACACGGACCTAGATGGGAAGAAGCACTGATGGGAGGGAAGAGGGGACAGACATCATGAGCTGACAGTCCCAGGAAGAAGAGAATGAAGACTGTCCTAGCCACCCCATGGGGTGAGGCTGGGGCCCAGAGCAGAAAGGGAGTAAGGCTGAGCCTGGCAATTGGGACAGGACTTTGAACGACTTCAAAAGCAAGATTGAGAGCTTTCCTGTGTGTGAGTCGGGCCACCATCAAAGGAGCTTTTATTATTTCTTCATCAGAGAGCCCCGAGCAAGGGAATGTGACAGTGTGGTCAGGTTTATGTGTCCATCGGATGCCTGTGGCAGCTGGTGTGGAGGATGGACTGAAGGGGTCAGGCCGGTGGTAGGAAAACCCATTCAGGAGCAGGCTGCCGAACAGTCCACAGGCAAGGTGGTGAGGCCCCAAGAGGGGCCCCGCCATCCTGGCACCCTGGGGGTGGTTGGGCCCCTGCTTGTCCCAGGTTTGTCCTCCTCCTGGGGCCCTGGGCAGCTGCAGAGGGCTCGAGTGGGCCCCAGCTCCGATGCTTCAAGCAGAAAATAGGATGAGGGCAGCCAAAAGGCATCAAGGCTGTTTATCCGGAGAAGAGACGCCTCAGCATGGATTTATGGCTGAAAGGTTACTGGGGGGAGGAGGTGGAGAACCAGCTGTCCCCCATCCCCACAAAGGACAAAGGAGGGGGACTGTGGCCTCATCTGCAGCAAGAGAACGGAGGTTAGACACGTGAGGGGTGGTGTCCTGACAGCATTAAAGGATGAACAGTCCCTTTAGTGACTGTGCAGACCAACTGTCACTGAAAAGCTAGGGAAACTGAGGCATAAAGGGACAGGCAGGTCCTTGCCCAAGGTTGCATAGTGAATTAAAGCTTTGACTTGACCCAGATGCATGGCCATAAGCTTCTAAACACTAGGGACTTCTCAGAATAATAATAATCTTATGTACTCTTTTTTTAAATTTAATTTTATTTTTTATGAGAGAGTGAGAAAGAGGCAGATACAGAGAGAGAAAGAGAGATAGAGAAAGAGAGAGAATGGGCATGCCAGGGCCTCTAGCCACTGCAAACAAACTCCAGACACGTGTGCTACCTTGTGCATCTAGTTTTACATGGGATCTGGGGAATGGAACTTGGGTCCTTAGGCTTTGCAGGCAAGCACCTTAACTGCGGAGCCATCTCTCCAGCCCCCCTTTTTTCTCCAGCCCCTCTTAGATAGTCTTATTTATTTATCTATTGTTTTTTTGAGGTTGGGTCTCACTGTGGCCCAGGCTGACCTGGAATTAACTATATAGTCTCAGGGTGGCCTAGAACTCACAGTGATCCTCCCACTTCTGCCTCCTGAGTGCTGGGATTAAAAGCGTGTGCCACCACACCGAGCTTTATGTAGTCTTTAAATCACCCTCTAGAAAGATCTGGAATGTGCTCACCCCAACAAGAAACATGTATGTGTAGGCATTTGTGAGGGAGGGGCAGAAGGCCTATTGTTGAATGAAGGTTTTCCGGACTCAGAACTGGTTCTGGTCTAGGTCTGCAATTTGCTGCATCTATGAGTTCAGCCTTTGCCTGTGTTGTTGTTTTTAATCCAGGGTCTCACTCTAGCCCAGGCCGACTTGGAACTCACTGTGAAGCCCCGGGCTGGCCTCAAACTCATAGCGATCCACCTACTTCAGCTTCACAAATGCTGGTGTGCCACCAGTAGCTCACCGTGTCTATCCTCAGCCCCACCCAGACTCTCTTTGGCATTTGATAGGAATCGCCGGTATCTCTTAAAGGTCTTGGTATTGCTGTGTTACTCGTGTCTCTCTACCCCCTGAGATTCTGCATTTATTTCTCTGTCTTGGCCTCTGTCTCTGTCTCTCTAGAGCTCGTCTCAGTCTGGCTAACCTCTCACATCCAGGGGCCCTCACTGGTCAAGTGACTCCCTGTAGACAATGCTCGGGCCTTGTGCCCAGGCTAGGACAGGTGTCAGCAGCTGTGGCTCTATCTATAGCTCCCCTGCCCTTCAGTTGTTCCCAACTTCAAACAATGGCTGGGCCCTGGATTAGAGACTCCCACCAGTGCTGCTGAAGTGGATCCCGGCGGGCTTGAGACGAGGCTCACGAGGGCTGCGTGGTGACCTTTCATGGGCACAGCTACTTCTGTCTGGACCCCCATGCGCCCATCTTTCACTCTGGGCTCTAAGGCCTTCCAGATCAGAGGCTGGGTGGCTTCAGGACTCATGGGGAAGGGAACAGGGTATGTCAGAAAGCAGACCTGCACGTGGGCATGTGGGTGAGAGACTTGTGGGTTTCCCTCCTCCTGCCTTAGATGACTGGCACTTGTGGGCACTAGAGCGCCAGTTCCATGAGGGCAGAGCCTGGGTCTTTCTTATACTCTGCTGTAACCTAGCTCAGCCTGGCACCATTTCTTACCTTGGCCCTTAGGAAGAGGGAAGGCACTCCACTGAGGGATAAGACTCAGGCTTGAGGGGCAGGCTAGGGTAATAGCAAAGAAAGCCTTGGGTTCGAATCCTGTCTCTGCCAATATCAGCTATAAAATCTTGAGAGAAAACCTCTTAACAATGGTCATTCATAGCTACCTCATGGGTGATAACATTATGATGGAGTTAAAGCATCCAGTGTGCTTAGGGGGTTTAGGGCTAGTGGAGACCCACACATTACTGTTATTTCTGAGGCAGAATATTAAGAAAAATAAGTGAGCCCAGTCATAGAGCATGCCCAGCATGCACAAGGAAGTAGGTCCCATCCCTATACTAGCAAAAAAGAGAGAAGCAGAAGGATGTATTAAAAAAAAAAAATGGGGCTGGAGAGATGGCTTAGCAGTTAAGGCACTTGCCTGCAAAGCCAAAGGACCTTGGTTCAATTCCCCAGGGCCCACATAAGCCAGATACACAAGGTGACACATGCATCTGGAGTTTGTTTGCAGTGACTGGAAGCCCTGGCACACCCATTCTCTCTCTCTCTCCCTCTCCCTCATAAATAAAAATAAAATATTTTTTTAAAAAATGTGAGACAGGGCTGGAGAGATGGCTCAGCGGTTAAGGCACTTGCCTGTGAAGCCTAAGGACTCATGTTCAATTCTCCAGGTCCCATGTAAGCCAGACACACAGTGATGCAAGCACATAATATCAGACATGTGCACAAGGGGGTGCACATGGCTGGAGTTCAATTGCAGTGGTTGGAGGCCCTGGTGTACCAGTTCTCTCTACCTCCCCCCCCCCCGCATTAAAAAGTGGGAGGGGCTGGAGAGATGGTTTAGTGGTTAAGGCACTTTCCTGCGAAGCCTAAGGACCCATGCTTGATTCTCCAGATCCCACATAAGCCAGAGGTGAGCAAGCACAAGGTCGCACATGTCCACTAGATGGCGCAAGCATCTGGAGTTCAGTTACAGTGGCTAGGGCCCTGACATGCCAATTCTCTCTCTCCATCTCTCCCTCTGTCTCTCTCTATATACCTCTAAAAAATAAAATAAAAATAAATTTAAAAAAGAGAGACAGGGAAACTTGTATATTTCTTTAAAAAAAAACACCTTTATTTTTATTTATTTATTTGAGAGAGAGAGAGAGAAAGAAAGGCAGAGAGAGGGAGAGAGCGAATGGGCACGCCAAGACCTCCAGCCACTGCAAACGAACTGCAGACGCATGTGCCCCCTTGTGCATCTGGCTTATGTGGGTCCTGGGGAATTGAACTGAGGTCCTTTGGCTTTGCAACAAACGTCTTAACTGCTAAGCCATCTCTCCAGCCAGAAACTTGGACATTTCTATGTAATCTATGGATAGATTAGCTCAAGTCCCTTAGGATGCTGATAACAGTGATGGGGAGGAGCAGGGAGGGAGACTTAACTTTTTCCCCTTGTGTACCCTTTTAATACCTCCTGAATTTTTAACCGTAAGTGTATGATTGTATATTTGCAGCATGTATCGTATTTTAAGTGTTTGTTAAGTGAATAAAGCCCTTCTCTGTGCTAGTGGGGAGGAGTCTGGGAGAGGACAAGCCCCTAGAGTGTGGCTCCATTGCCTTTATCCCTAGGTCAGGGCACCTGGGTATGAGTTCTAGGAGTACCCTCTTTCTACCAGCCCAGTGAAGGACAAGTCTGCCCATTCAAACCCATTCCACCGTAAAAAAATAAGCCAGATACAGGCCTCCCAGCCTCCACACCACGCAGCAGAAATGGACAGGGGGACATAGACTCCTGTCCTCTTGCCTGGTTCTAGCCTCCAGTCTTCAGCCTATGCTATTCTTAGAGGCTAGATAATGCCAACAGTTGCTGCTGCTCATATCAGCTTCTAGAGCCACCCTGCCCTGAGAGGCCCAATTCTGCACTCAACCCTTGTGTGGCTGGCCTCCCTGCCAGGTATGAATGTCCTGCTAGCTTGGTCTCTGCACACAGACACCACGGGTAGGTAAGAGCCTGGACCCTTCCAGTACTCCCATACAGCAGGGAGATATAAAGTTAAAGACAACCCTAGATTAAGAGATGTATCCACAGGGGTTACCGTCCATTTAGTTCAACCCAACCCAAGGTTTCAAACTATACTAAGATAATTGAAAGATGCTATGAATATGGGTTAGCCAGGGGGGTCTAGGAAGAAAGAAGGGTAGAAACGGTAGCAAGGAGGGACCAAGGAGGACCGATGTAGGGAGAATGGAGGAAGCCAATAACAGGAGGCCTGGGAAGAGTAGAGTCAAGACTGTCCAACTTGCTATGTGACCTTGTGAAGGTCTCTTTTTCCTTTGAGCTCAAATTTCCATCATAAAGTGGACATAACCTTATCCCATTGGGTTGTTGTGTATATTCAATCAAAAAAAAAAAAAAACTATGGGCTGGAGAGATGGCTTAGTGATTAAGGTGCTTTCCTGCGAAGTCTAAGGACTCAGGTTTGATTCCCCAGTACCCCTGTAAGCCAGATGCACAAGGTGGTACATGAGTCTGGAGTTCGTTTGCAGTGGTTAGAAGCCCTGGCATGCCCATTTTCTCCCTCTTTCTCCCAAATAAATAAACAAATTTTTAAATGTGCAGAGCTGGGCCTGGGCCTGATGTACAATAATGTACTCTGTTTATAGCCTCGTTAGCTGCTTCAGAGCAGGCAATGTTTCGTTTTCAGCTTTGTACCTGCGGGGACTAAGTTAGGCCTGGTATAAATCAGGCCTCTTGAAGTCCTTACTCTGCCATTGACAAGCTGGGTGATCCTCAGCAAGTGGCTTCATCTCTGAGCCTCGAGTTTCTTTTCTTCAAAATGAGCATATAGGGGGCTAGAGAGATGGCTTAGCACTTAAGGCACTTGCCTGCAAAGCCTGACAATTTGGGTTCGATTCCCCAGGACCCACATAAAGCCAGATGCACAAAGAGGCGCATGCATCTGGCGTTTGTTTGCAGCAGCTAGAGGTCCTGGCATGCCCATTCTCTCTTTCTCTCTTCTTTCTATCTCTATCTGCTTGCAAAGAAATAAATAACAATATTTTTAAGGGGCTGGAGAGATGGCTCAGCAGTTAAAGCAATTTCCTGCAAAGCCTAATGACCTGGGTTTGATTCCCCAGTACCCACATAAAGCCAGATGCACAGTGGTACATGCATCTGGAGTTTGTTTGCAATGGCTGGAGGCCCTGGCACGCTCATTTTTTTTTTCCTCTCTCTCTCTGCCTCTTCTCTCTCTCTGTTTGCAAATAAATAAAAATATTTAAAAAAAATTTTAGCCGGGTGTGGTGGCGCACGCCTTTAATCCTGGCACTTGGGAGGCAGAGGTAGGAGGATCACTGTGAGTTCGAGGCCACCCTGAGACTCCAGAGTGAATTGCAGATCAGCCTGGGCTAGAGTGAGACCCTACCTCGAAAAAACAAAATGAAAACAAAAAATACATATATATTAAAGGAAAAAATTTTAATGAACCTATAGAGCCGGGTATGGTGGCGCATGCCTTTAATCCCAGCACTCTGGAGGCAAAGGTAGGAGGATTGCTATGAGTTCGAGGCCACCCTGAGACTACATAGTGAGTTTCAGGTCAGCCTGGGCTAGAGTGAGACCTTACCTCAATGCCTAGCCCCCCACCAAAAATAAGAACCTTTTGTTTTTTGTTTGTTTGTTTGTTTGTTTGTCTTTCAGCTAGGGTCTCACTCTAGCCCAGGCTGACCTGAAATTCACTATGTAGTCTCAGGGTGACCTCAAACTCTCGACGATCCTCCTACCTCTGCTTCCCAAGTGCTGGGATTAAAGATATGTTCCACCATGCCTGGCTTTTGCTTTGTTTTGTTTTTGTTTTTTCATGGTGTGGTTTTGCTCTAACCTAGGCTAACCTGTAATTCACTATGTAGTCTCAGGGTGGCCTTGAACTCAAAGTGATCCTCCTACCTCTGCCTCCCGAGAATGCTGGGATTAAAGGTATGCACCACCACACCCAGCACAAAAGAACATTTAGAGTACCTGACTTATCATGCATCATGCTAGGAGAAATAACCAAAACCCAGTGCTTAGGCCATGGTAAGAGGCCAACAGCAAGAACGGTGCGACTGTAGCTATGTGTACATCGAGGTTCTATGGTGGGGAAGCCTTGAGTCTGTCACCCAATGGATGGAACTTGAGATGGTGCCCAATCGGCTAAAATTCTGGAAGGAGATTCAACACATGAGAGGGAAGTCTCAGGATCTTGTAAGACTATAGCAATCCCACCCCTCAAGTCCTGTGCTGAAGCCCAGGCCCTGCCTGAGTCACAAGATCAGGATGGTTTTGCCCTAGCCTGGATCAGCTGCCTATACTGTTTCAGTCCAACAAACCTGTATTGCCTCCAGACTGGGGCTGGGACTGGGACTGCCTCACTCCTAAGGGTCAGCAACCAGCCTTGTGGGAGAGATAGATTCCAAGACTGTCAACCTAACGGTGTCCCCATTCTAGCCTGAGTATTTGTTTTTATTTATTTATTTTTAACATTTTAAAATTTTATTTGAGCGAGAGACAGGAGAGAAGCAGATAGAGAGAGAAAGCGAGAATGGGTGCACCAGGGCCTCTGCAAACCAACTCCAGATGCACCTTGTGCATCTGGCCTACATGGATCCTGGGGAATCAAACCTGGGTCCTTTTGGCTTTGCAGGCAAGTGTCTTAACTGCTAAGCCATCTCTCCAGTCCTTATTTTTATTTTTTAATATTATTCATTTATTTGAGAGAGAAAGAAAGGAAGAGGCAGATAGAATGGGTGTGCCAGGGCCTCTAGCCACTACAAATGAACTCCAGATGTATGTGCCATCTTGTGAATCTAGCTTATGTGGGTCCTGGGGAATTGAACCTGGGTCCTTAGGTTTGGAAGGCAAGTGCCTTAACCACTAAGCCATCTCTCTAACCCTATCCTGAGTATCTAAAGAATTTTTTTTACTTTATTTTTATTTATCTATTTGAAAGAGGCAGAGAGGGAGAGAGAGAATGAGTGCACCAGGGCCTCAAGCCTCTGCAAATGAACTCCAGACGCATGCGCCTCTTGTGTATCTGGCTTATGTGGGTCCTGGGGAATTGAACCGAGGTCCTTTGGCTTTGGAGGCAACACCTTAAGCACTAGGCCATCTCTCCAGCCCTATCCTGAGTATTTAGAAAGTGCCTTGCCTCCTCCTACATCTTAAGGAACATGGCTTGGGCAACAGGTCTCCTTATGCATAGCTCTCAGGACTTTTATGGCATTTGGAGCTCTTTGTAGCAGCAAGAGGCCCTGACACACCCATGCTCACTCTCCCTCTCTCTCTAAAATAAATGAATTAAAATCTTTTTAAATGTTTTTTCTTCCCACTCTGCAGCACATGTGTTGCTGGGTTTACTTATGTATCCTCTGCCCTCCTCCACAAGATGGTCTTTCTTGAGACCTGTGAGTGGACAGATCCCACACTGTATTCCTAGTAGTCATCCTGGAACTGGGCATAGAAGACACAGCCATGATTGCTCCTAAAGTGGACCATGTCCACTGGGATGGAGTATCTACTCCCAAGAATTGTCTTCTCTATGGGCCTCTCACTCTGTTGCCCACTGTCCCCACCACTCTAGGTCCAGTACATATTGTGATACCTGTTTGTTTCCCACCCCAGCCTGGGCAAGCTTCTCTTTTCTTTGTTCTCTTGGGCTCAGTTGAGCCAGGCTAACAATTCAGCTGTGGAGTCTGGCTGTCTGCATGTAAATCTTAATTAGTTACTCTGTCTCTTTGAGACAGCACCTGTCCCAAAATGAATTAAATGAGATGACATCTTGTTATAAAAAAGGAGGACAGTACCCAATACCTTGTATATAATACGTATTCAGTACATAATTACTTTTTTATTTGATTTTATTAGAGAGAGGCAGAGAGAGAGAGAGAGAGAATGGGTGCACCAGGGCCTCCAGGCCTCAAACTTACATCGATCCTCCTACCTCTGCTCCCAATTGCTGGGATAAAACGTGTGTGCCACCACGCCCGGTGTCTCTGTAGCCCTTATCTCCGTGTTTCACTATCCATCTGTTTGTTTGAGACAGTGTCTCATTGAACCTTAAACTGCCATTTTTAGTCATACTGGCTCGCAAGCAAGCCCCAGAGGTTCTCTGTTCTCCACTCCCCATAAAACTGGGGTTACAGATGTATGTGGCCACACCCAGTTGTTTACCTGGGTGCTGGGGAGTCAAATCTATGCTAAATCAAGCCCTCATACTTACAGAACAAGTGCTCTTACCTGCTGAGCCATCTTCCCAGACCCTCCACTTTGTTAAAAAACATTTTTTTTTATTTATTTGAGAGAGAGAAAGAGAGACATAGCTAGGAAGAGAGAGAGAGAGAGAGAGAGAGTGTGCATGGGTGTGCTGGGGCGTTTTTCCAATGAACTCTAGATGCATGTGCCACTTTGTGCATCTGGCTTTACATGAGTATTGGGGAATTGAACCTGGGCTGGCAGGTTTTGCAAGCAAGCACCTTTAACCATGGAGCCATATCCCCACACCCCACCCCTTATTTTTTGAGACAAGGTCTCTCACTGAAACTGGAGCTCGATTCAGCTAGACTAGCTAGCCAGCCCCAGGGATCCCTTGTCTCTGCCTTCCCGAGCTGGGATTCTAGAAGCGCACGATCACATTGGGCTTTCACATGGGTGCTGGACATCCAAACTCTCGTGCTTGTACAGAGAACACCTTACCAACTGTCACCTCCCAGTCCCCTAGAATATGTTGTTTTAACACAATGAAACCTACAGCACAGTATAAATAAACTAGTTATACTGATCAAAATGGAGGAGTCTCCTGAAAACACCGAATGAGAAAAGCAAGCTACACATGAATATGTGTAATACATTGCCATCTGCCATCTGAAGCCTAACTACCAAGACAAAACAGTTCTCCATTGGTTACAAGCACATTAAAAGAATAAGAAATGCATAGGACCTATGTCACACCATATAAAAAAAATTAAATCAAGCTGGGCGTGGTGGCGCACGCCTTTAATCCCAGCACTCAGGAGGCAGAGGTAGGAGGATCGCTGTGAGTTTGAGGCCACCCTGAGACTACTTAGTGAATTCCAGGTTAGCCTAGGCTAGAGTGAGACCCTACCTCAAAAAACAAAAACAAAAAAAGAAAAAGAAAGAAAAGAAAAATTAAACCAACAGAAGGAATTAGATTTAAATCTAAGACTTAAAAGACTACGATTCAGTAGGAAACATAGGTGTATGATCTGGGGATATGGCTCACTTGATAGTATTTGTCTAGCTGCAAAAAATCCTGGGTTTGATTCCCTGCATTGCATAAAACTGGCTGTGATATCGCATGTCTGCAATCCCAGTGCTCAGCATTTAGGAGGTGGAGGCAGGAAGATCAGAAATTCAGAGTCACCTTTGACTGCATAGAGTTTGAGGTTAGCCTGGCTACATGAGGAGCTATCTCAAAAAAACATGTGGCCTGCAGAGATGACTTAGTGATTAAAGTGCCTTCCTGCAAAGCCTAAGAACCTAGGTTCAATTCCCCAGTACCCACATAAGTCAGATGCACAAGGTGATGCAGTGGCTAGAGGCCCTGGTGTGCCCATTCTCTCCGTCTCTCTCTATCTGCCTCTTTCTCTCTCACTATCTCATAAATATATAAATAAAATATTTTTTTAAATTGGGTTAGGCAGATTGCTCAGTGGTTAGACTCTTGCTTGCAAAGCCTATCGGCTCGGGTTTGATTCCCTAGCACCCTCATAAAGCTAGGCAAATAGTGGCATATCTGACATTCCTTTGCACTGGAAAGAGGCACAATACATACACACACACATGCAAATAAATTTTTTTTTTTTTTTTTTGAGGTAAGGGTCTCATCGAGCCCAGGCTGACCTGGAATTCACTATATAGTCTCAGGCTGGCCTTGAACTCACAGCGATCCTCCTACCTCTGGCTCTCAAGTGCTGGGATTAAAGGCATATGCCACCATGCCCTGCTAAAAGTATTTTCTTGAACCATAAATCAAAACAAAGCAAAAAGATCCATAATAAGCTATTCTTCACACCAAACAGGATGACTATAATCAAATAGACAAGTACTAGTGATGCAAAAAGTGGTAGTCTCATAGGTTGTTGCCATTTTTTTTATCACACTCTGGCCCAGGCTGACCTGGAACTCACTACGTAGTCTCAGAGTGGCCTTGAACTCATGGTGATCCTCCTATCTCTGCCTCCCAGGTGTTGGAATTAAAGGTGTGTGACACCACACCCGGCTGGTTTTTACCATTTTGGAAAACGGTTGGCGACTCTTCAAAGGGTTAAACATATAATTACCATATGATATGGTTAATTTACTCCTAGGTTTCTACTTAATTGAATAAAAGCATAACATTCACACAAAAGCTTTTATGTGGATGGTTATAACAGCATTATTATTTATTTATTTTGGTGTGAATGTTTATTCTGTGCTATTATGAGGGATTTTTGTTTGTTTGTTTGTTTGTTTTGAGGTAGGGTCTCACTTTAGCCCAGGCTGACCTGGAATTCACTATGGAGTCTCAGGGTGGCCTTGAACTCATGGCAGTCCTCCTACCTCTGCCTCCCCAGTGCTGGGATTAAAGGCATACGCCACCACACCTGGCTTGAGTTTTTTGTTGTTGTTGTTGTTGCTTGTTTGTTTTGTATTATGGCTCAGTTAAGAGACCATGGACTATGGGGATGTTTGAACATCATTGGGATTGATAAAAACTATGGGGACTTTTGATGCATTGGATTTTACATCATATATTGTTATCCGTTTATGAGGGCTAGGAGCGGAATATGGATGTTTGATTCGGGTGTCCCCCATAAACTTATGTGTTCTGAATGCTAGGCCCCCAGCTGAGGCAAATTGGTGAATTAAAGCCTCCTGGAAGCAGTGTATTGTTGGGAGCGAGCTTATAGGCCTTATAGCTAGCTTCCTCTCGCCAGTGTTTGGCACACTCTCCTGTTGCTGTTGTCCACCTGATGTTGGCCAGGAGTTGATGTCCACCCTCTCCTCATGTCATCATTTTCCCCTGCCATCATGGAGCTTCCCCTCACGTCCAAGCCAAAATTAACCTTTTTTTCCCCACAAGCTGCTCTTGGTGGGATGTTTTCTGCCAGCAATGTGAACCTGACTGCAACAATACCCCAAAAGTTGTATAGGGGTAATACGTGGTGCCAAGTTTGCTTGTGAATCTTGGGTTTTTTTTTTTTTTTTTGTCTGTTTGTTTTGAGACAGTCTCGCCTCTAATTAACTATATAACCAAGAGTGACCTTGAACTTCTTCCAATCTTCCTGCCTCCAAATTCTGAGTGCTGGGAGTATAGGTGTGTGCAGCACCTCACACAATTCATGCCGTGATGGGAAAGAAACCAGAGCTTTGTGCGTGCTGGGCAAGCACTCTACCAACTGAACTCTGTCCTAGTCCTTGCACAGGGTAATAAACACCTAATTTAGGAGACTGTTTACCTGAGGTTGGGGTAGAATTCAACCACAGAGTGACACATGACCCCTTCTTCTACACAGAAGTCCCCTTCCATGATTTTTACAATATTTTATTTATTTGAGAGAGAGATACACAGAGGCAGATAGAGAGAAAGAATGGGTGTGCCGGGACCTCTAGCCACTGCAGATGAACTCCAGATACATGCTACCTTGTGTATTCAGCTTTACGTGGCTACTGGGGAATCGAACCTAGGTCCTTTGGCTTTGCCGGCAAGTGCCTTAACTGCTAAGCCATCTCTCCAGCCTCCCTGGCACCATTTTTGTTTTTGCTTGCTTGTGTGTGTAATATGGTGTATGTGCATGTGCACGTACGTGTCCTTGGCCTTTCCAAGCCACACGACCTTGCCTACATATGTAGGGGAAGATGGGGCTTGCCTGCGGTAGCTGGAGCAGAAAGTTGGGGTCTGGCTCCATCATACTTCTGCCCATTCTCATTTTGAGCCAGTCTCCTGTTCTTTTCCTTCTTCTCTTTCTTTCTTTTCTTCATTTTATTTTTTTAGGTAGGGTCTCGCTCTAGCCCAGGCTGACCTGGAATTCACTATGTAGTTTCAGGGTGGCCTTGAACTCATAGCGATCCTCCTACCTCTGCCTCCTGGGTGCTGGGATTAAAGGTGTGTGCCAGCACACCTGGCTTAGATTCTCTTCTTGACACCAGAGTTTGCTATGCTTCGTGAGCCCAGGTGATTCCCTGGTGTCTGCTCCCCTTTACAGGACTGGGATTATAGGTGTGTGTGGCCATACCCAGCTGTTTACGTGGGATCTGGAGATACAAACTCAGGCTGTCTCAGGCCTCCTCAGGCCCTCCTGTTTGCACAGGAAGCACACTTAACTGCTGAGCCATCTCTCCAGCTCCCCTCCATGACAATTTGCACATGGTCACTTGTGGGCTGAAAATGTTAAGCAGAAAATTTTAGAAATAATTTATGAGTTTTAAATAATTTATAGGATAGTGTTCTAATTATTCCATTTTATTATTGTATATTATTGCTAATGTCTTGCTGTGTCTATTTTACAAATTAAACCTTTTTTTTGGAGGGGGTAGGGTCTTACTGTAGCACAGGCTGACCTGGAATTCACTATGTAGTCTCAGGCTGGCCTTGAACTCATAGCAGTCCCCCTACCTCAGCCTCCCAAGTGCTGGGATTAAAGGCATGCGCCACTATGTCCAGAAAGCAAGTGCTTTTAATTGCTGAGGCATCTCTCCAGCCCTACAATTTGAACTTAATCATTGATAAATACATATAGAGACAAAAGCGTAGTACAAAGGGTGGGGAGAAGGCTCAGTGAGCAAGTATCTTCTATACGAGCATGAGGACCTGAGTTCAATCCCCAGCACCCACGTAAAAAGCTGGGCATGGCTGACATACCTGTAACTTCAGTGCTGAGGGCAGGTGGAAGCAGCAGGACCATTGGGGCTCCTAGTCAGCCAGCCTAACTAGAGCTCCAAGTTCAGTGAGACTGTCTCAAAGAAATAAAATGAAGAGTGACAGGACACCTGACATCTTCCTCTGACCTCTACATGCATCTGCACACACATGTGCATGTCCCACATGCGTATGCACACACCCAATACAAATTTTAAATTTTTTTTAAAAAGCAGAGGATAAGCTGGGCGTGGTGGCACATGCCTTTAATCCCAGCACTCGGGAGGCAGAGGTAGGAGGATCGCTGTGAGTTCGAGGCCACCCTGAGACTCCATAGTGAATTCCAGGTCAGCCTGGGCTAGAGTGAGACCCTCCCTTGAAAAAACAACAACAACAACAAAAAAGCAGAGGATATATCAGGTCAGGTACTATCTGTGGTTTCAGGCATCTACTGGGGACTTGAAATGTGTCCCTCATGGATTAGAGGGAGGGATGATATTAGCATTTTACTTATTGTTTTTTCAAGGTAGGGTCTCACTCTAGCGCAGGCTGGCCTTGAACACACAGAGATCCTCCTACCTCTGCCTCCTGAGTGCTGGGATTAAAGGTGTGCACCACCAGTACTGGTTAGCAATTTTTTCTTAATTTCAGAAGCTGCAAAGTAGATAATGTGCTTGTTATATTAATCTCTATCTTTTCAATGTTTTCATAATAAATAAAAAAAATTTTGAGATAGGGTCTTGCTCTAGCCCAGGCTGACTTGGAATTCACTCTATAGTCTCAGGGTGGTCTTTAACTCATGGCGATCCTCCTACTTCTGCCTCCCAAGTACTGGGATTAAAGGTGTGAGCCACTATGCCTGGCATAAAATAAAATTTTGAAGTATTTTCTGAGTATTGACCTGGCTCCAGTACTGGAATATACAGATGGTATATTGATGAGTAAAACCAGATTCCATCCTACCCAGAAGTAAGTGGAGAAGCAGTACATAGAGAAAAAGGATTAAAAGCAAGTCTTCTGTCCTTTTTGACCTTCTCTTTGTTCATGAATGACAACTGGCCTAGAAGATTTTATTTTATTTTATTTTATTTTTTGTTTTTTTGAGGTAGGGTATCACTATAGCCCAGGCTGACCTGAAATTCACTCTGTATTCACAGAATGACCTTGAACTCATGGTGATCCTCCCACCTCTGCCTCCCAAGTGCTAGGATTAAAGGCATGTGCCACCACGCCCACCTTTAAATATATTTTTAAAAAATTGTTTATTTATTTGAGAGAGAGGGAGAAAGAGAGAGAGAGAGAGAGAGAATGAGTACGCCAGGGCCTCTAGCCACTGCAAATGAACTCCAGATGTATGCGCCCCCTTGTGCATCTGGTTTACATAGAGAATCAAACCCGGATCCCTTGGCTTTGCAGGCAAAGGCCTTAACTGACTGCTAAGCCATCTCTCCAGCCTCCCAAATTTTTTAAAATAATTTTACGTTTATTTTTATTTATCTGAGAGTGACAAAGAGGCAGAAAGAGAGAATAGCACACCAGAGCCTCCAGCCACTGCAAACGAACTCCAGACACATGTGTCCCCTTGTGCATCTGGCTTACGTGGGTCCTGGGGAATCGAGCCTCGAATTGGGGTCCTTAGGCTTCACAGGCAAGTGCTTAACTGCTAAGCCATCTCTCCAGCCCCCCAATTTTTTTTGAGGAGGGTCTCACTATAGTGCAGGCTGACCTGGAATTCACTATGTAGTCTCAGGGTGGCCTTGAACTCATGGCAATTCTCCTACCTCTGCCTCCCGAGTGCAGGGATTAAAGGCATGTGCCACCACATCTGGCTCTTAAAATTTTTTTAAATTATTTATTTGTAAGCAGAGAGAGGAGGGGGGGGAGGGAGAGAAGGAGAGAGAGAATGGGTGCACCAGGGCCTCTAGTCACTACAAAAAACTCCAAATGCATGTGCCACCTTGTGCATCTGGCTTTATGTGGGTACTGGGGAATCAAACCTAGGTCCTTTAGCTTTGCATGCAAGTGCCTTAATTGCTAAGCCATCTTTCCAGCCCTCAAAATGTTTAAAAATACTTTTTATATTTATTTATTTATTTATTTGCAATCAGAGAGAGAGAGACTTAGAGAGAAGAGAAACAGAGAGAATGGGCACACCGGGGCTTCTAGCAACTGCAAACGAACTCCAGAAGCATGTGCCACTTTGTGCATCTGGCTTATGTGGGTTCTGGGGAATCGGACCTGGGTCCTTATGCTTCACAGCAAGTACCTTGACCACTAGGCAATCCCTCCAGCCCTAAAATTTTTTATTTGTGTGCATGTGTGTGTGTGCGTGCGTAGATGCACCAATGTCTCTTGCTGCTGCAAAGGAATAGATGTTTGTCATTTTTTTTTTTTTTTGCAACTGGCTTTATGCAGGTAGCTGGATAATCAAACCTAGGCCAGAAGATTCTGCAAGCAAGCACCTTTAACTACTGAGCCATCTCCCCAGAACTTGGACTGGAAGTCTGTGAGGTCTTTGAGGATCCCGGAGCTTAGAGATGTGTCTCCCAACTTTTCACCCACAGCCTCTCCAGGAGCTCATCAGGCACACTGAGAACAGAGGCCATCTGGCCAGTCCTGGTGTGGTCAGCCACCGCAAGTGTGCGTACGAGTCTGATTCTGCCCAGTAAGATAATATCGGCAACCTCTCCCTCCCAGGATTACTGCGGGGGTGTAAATGAGACAGCACATATAAAGTGTCAGGGACAGGCCTGGCACACAGTAAATCCTCAACACATGGAGAGCCCTCACTTGAATTCCACAGGCATTTCCTGAGCATCAAGCCTGGGCCAGGCCTGTGCTAGGGGCTGGAGGGCAGAGGAATACCACTATGAATGGCCAGAGCAGTGGCCCTCAGCCAGATAGGGAGATAGCCTCATAAACAGTGGTGCCAGACAGGGTGATGTCACTGCTAAAAAGAGACATCAGTGATGTGTGATACAGACCCTGGGACAGTTTGAGATGCCCCAATCAAAAGGCCAGATCAAAGCTGGGTGTGGTGGTGCATGCCCCGTAATCCCGACATTTGGATGGTGGAGGCGGGTGGCTCAGGAGTTTAAGGTCATTCTCAGCTACAGAGTAAGTTTGAAGTCAGCCTGGGCTATGTGAGACCCTGTCTCAACTCCATCTTCTTAACAAAAAAGGGAGGTGCCAGTCCAGACTTGAGGGTGTACCCACCATAGGGGCAAAGGCAAAACACAAAGCTGAGCACATCCCTGCTCGTCTTTTTTCTATTCTCTTCCTTTCCTCCTCCTTTCTTTCTTTCCTTTTTCTTTTTTTTTTTCTTTCTTCTTTATTTGGTTTTTCAAGTTAGAGTCTCGCTCTAGCCAAGGCTGACCTGGAATTCACTACGTAATCTTAGGGTGGCCTCGAACTCACAGCGAACCTCTTACCTCAGCCTCCCAAGTTCTGGGATTAAAGGTGTGCGCCACCACGCCCAGCAATGCTTGTCTTTTACTGTCTACTTCATACTTAAATGTTCCCACCCACCCTACAATGGATCCAACAGTCAGCTTTGGGCAGCCTGAGCTCACATAACATTTATGTGTGGGGAGGTGGGGACTGAGAAAGAAATCCCCCACTTCTGGGAGCTGTATGGCTGACTAAGAACCCGTGTGGTGTGGGTGGGTTCTGAGAGTCCAGAACTATTGGAAGATCAACCAGAATCATTGTGGCTGGCGAGCAGCAGTTACAAATGGTTCCCCTACAACTGCTTAGTGGGCAGCTCATCTTGTTCCCAAGTTCAGTGAAGTTCTTGGTTGCTGACAAACTTTCAATAGACAGTCAGCCTAGAACAATTTCAATTATAGGTAGAGTCAGCCCCAATATACTTAACACCCCCCCCCCCCAATCCAGCCCTCATTTGAGTTTCCCACTTTAGAATACTTCCACCCATTCCTGGTTGGGTGCTATTCTTGTGATTCAGTCTGCCTGTTGTTTCTGTCTTTGATTCCTGTACAGTAAAGCTTGTTGCGTGTATCCACTCATTGTCTCCCACTGGTTTTGTGATTGTCACAGCTTGGCTTGGGGACAGCAATTCTGTTTTTTTCTTCTCGAGGTCAGGTCTCACTCTAGCCCAGGCTGGCCTGGAATTCACTATGTTGTCTCAGGGTGGCCTTGAACTCACGGTGATCCTCCTACCTCTGCCTCCCAAGTGCTGGGACTAAAGGTGTGTGTCACCATGCCTAGCTCTTATTTATTTAATATTTTTACTTTCATTAATTTATTTGAGATAGTGAGAAAGAGAAAGACAGAGAGGGAGGGCTAATCAAAATCTAAGATACAAATAAATCATATGGAATCCTCCGGTTTTGGACAATAGAAAATTGAGAGAAAAAAGGAGAAAGACAGAGAGAATGGGTGAACCAGGGCCTCCAGCCACCGCAAATGAACTCCAGATGCATGCATGACCTTGTGCATCTGGCTTATGTAGGTCCTGGGGAATCAAACCTGGGTCCTTTGGCTTTGCAGGCAAGTGCTTTAACAGCTAAGCCATCTCTCCAGCCCTCTTATTTTTAAAAAATTAATTTGAGAGAGAGAGAAAGAGGCAGATAGAGAGAAAATGGGTGTGCCCAGGGCCTCTAGACACTGCAAATGAACTCCAGACGCATGCGCCACCTTCTACATCTGGCTTACATGGGTACTGGGGAATTGAACCTGGGTCCTTAGGCTTTGCAGGCAAGTGCCTTAACCGCTAAGCCATCTCTCCAGCCCCTTATTTTTTATTTTATTTTATTTTTTGGTTTTTCGAGGTAGGGTCTCACTCTAGCCCAGGCTGACCTGGAATTCACTATGTAGTCACAGGGTGGCCTTGAACTCACAATGATCCTCCTACCTCTGCCTCCCAAGTGCTGGGATTAAAGGCCCAACTTTTATCTTATTTTTTTTATTTTCTCAATTTTAATTAATATTTTCCATGATTATAAAAAATATCCCATGGTAGTAACCCCCCCACTTTCCCCTTTGAAATTCCATTCTCCATCATATCCCCTCCCCATCTCAATCTTTCTACTTACATATATACAATACCAACCTCATAAATGCCCTCCTCCCTTCCTTTCTCTTCCCTTTCTATCTCCTTTTTAACTTACTGGCCTCTGCTACTGAGTTTTTTCCTTCTCGCACAGAAGCCCAATCATCTGTAGCTAGGATCCACATATGAGGGAGAACGTGTGGTGCTTGGCTTTCTGGGCCTGGGTTACCTCACTTAGTATAATTCTTTCCAGATCCATCCACTTTTCTGCAAATTTCATAACTTCATTTTTCTTTATTGCTGAGTAAAACTCCATTGTATAAATGTGCCATATCTTCATTATCCACTCATCAGTTGAGGGACATCTAGGCTGGTTCCATTTCCCAGCTATTATAAATTGAGCAGCAATAAACATGGTTGAGTGAGTATCTCTAAGGTAATGAGATGAGTCCTTAGGATATATGCCTAGGAGTTCTTGCTATAGCTGGGCCATATGGTAGATCAATCTTTAGCTGTTTTAGGAACCTCCACACTGATTTCCACAATGGCTGGACCAGATTGCATTCCCACCAACAGTGTAGAAGGGTTCCTCTTTTTCCACATCCCCGCCAACATTTATTATCATTTGTTTTCATGATGGTAGCCAATCTGACAGGAGTGAGATGGAATCTCAATGTAGTTTTAATCTGCATTTCCCTGATGACTAGTGACATAGAACATTTTTTTAGATGCTTATATGCCATTCGTATTTCTTCCTTTGAGAATTCTCTATTTAGCTCCATAGCCCATTTTTTGATTGGCTTGTTTGATTCCTTTTTTTTTAACTTCTTGAGTTCTTTGTATATCCTAGATATTAATCCCCTATCAGATATATAGCTGGCGAAGATTTTTTCCCATTCTGTAGGTTGCCTCTTTGCTTTATTCACCATGTCCTTTGCAGTGCAAAATCTTTGTAATTTCATGAGGTCCCAGTGGTTAATCTATGGTTTTATTGCCTGAGCAATTGGGGTTGTATTCAGAAAGTCTTTGCCAAGACCAATATGTTGAAGGGTTTCCCCTACTTTTTCTTCTAGCAGTTTCAGAGTTTCAGGTCTGATGTTAAGGTCTTTAATCCACTTGGACTTAATCCTTGTGCACAGAGAGAGAGAAGAATCTATTTTCATCCTTCTACAGATATATATCCAGTTTTCCCAACACCATTTGCTAAAGAGGCTGTCTTTTTTCCAATGAGTATTTTTGGCATTTTTATCGAATATCAGGTGGCTATAGCTATGTGGAGTTACATTTGGGTCCTCTATTCTGTTCCATTGATCTACATTTAAAGGCCCAACTTTTATCTTATTTTTTAAAAAATATTTTATTTACTTATTTGAGAGGGAGGCAGATGGAGAAAATGGGCATGCCAGGGCCTCCAGCCACTACAAACGAACTCCAGACGCATGTGCCACCTTGTGCATCTGCCTTTACGTGAGTACTAGGGAATCAAACCCAGACTGTCAGGCTTTGCAAGCAAGTGCCTTTAACTGCTGAGTCATCTCCCCCCACACACACTGAGTTTAATTAGAGGGGCTTACATGAGTATAGGTGGGCTGCTATTTATCACAGCATGAGCAGCTTATCATCAGTGGCTACATCACTGAAGAAAACATGTCTTCCTCCCCCAGAAACCACTGTCAATAACTCCTCAAGGTGGGGTGGTGGGGACTTAAGGAGCCCCTCCACCATCCAGTCTTGTGCAGGTAATGACAGCTATGAGTTGCATGACATACAATGGCTGTATCATATCCTGAAGACAGCGGTCCACAGTACTCCTCCCTTCCTCTGGCTCTTACACTCTTTCTGCTCCCTCATCCTGTTTGCATTTTTTGTTTGTTTGTTTTTCAGGGGTAGACTCTCACTCTAGCTCAGGCTGACCTGGAATCACTCTGTAGTCTTAAGGTGGCCTCGAACTCTTGGCGATCCTCCTACCTTTGCCTCCCAAGTGCTGGGATTAAAGGCGTGCGCCACCATACCAGGCTTTGGTCCTGTTTTTTTTTTTTAATATTTATTTTTGAGAGAGAGTGAAAGAGGCAGATATATAGTGAGAATGGGTGCACCAGGGCCTCTAGCGACTGCAAACTAACTCCAGATGCTTGTGCCACCTTGTGCATCCGGATTACATGGATACTGGGGAACTGAACCTGGGTCCTTAGGCTTCGCAGGCAAATGCCTTAATTGCTAAGCCATCTTTCCAGTCCTTTTTTGATTTTTTTGAGGTAGGGTCTCACTCTAGCCCAGGCTGACCTGGAATTCACTATACAGTCTCAGGCTAACCTCAAACTCACAGCGGACCTCCTACTTCTGCCTCCTCAGAACTGGGATCAAAGGCATGCGCCACCACACCCGGTCTAATTCCACTGCATACATGTACCACATCTTTATTACCCATTCATCAGTTGATGGACATCTAGGCTGGTTCCATTTCCTAGCTATTGTGAATGGAGCAGCAATAAACATGGGTGGATGAGCAAATCTCTCCATAGTAATGAGTACAGTCCTTAGGGTATAAGATAAGGAATGGTATAGCTGGGTCATATGGTAAATCTATTTTTAGCTGTCTCAGGAACCTCCACACTGATTTCACAATGGCTGGACCAGTTTACATTCCCACCAGCACTTATTTCTTTTGATTTATGATAGCCATCTGATAGGAGATGGAATCTCAAAGTAGTTTTATTTGTATTGCCCTGATGGGTAAGGATGTAGAACATGCTTTTAGATGTTTATTGGCTACTCGGATTTCTTCTTTTGAGAACTCTTTTGAGAATTTTATATCCCCCCCTTTTTTTTTGAGGTAGAGTCTTGCTCTACTCTTAGGCTGGCCTCGAACTCAGAACAATCCTACCTCTGCCTACTGAGTGCTGGGATTAAAGGCATGTGCCACCACGCCTTGCTTGATTTCTTTCTTTCTTTTTAAAAAATATTTTATTTATTTGCAAGCAGAGACAGAGAGGGAGAATCAGGCTTTGCAAGCAAATGCCTTTAACTGCTGAGCCATACCTCCAGCCCTTGATTTCTTTTTCTTTTGTTCTTTCTTTTTTTTTCCAAGGTAGAGTCCTGTTCTAGTCCAGGCTGACCTGGAATTCATTCTGTAGTCTCAGGGTGGCTTCCAACTCATGTCAGTCCTACCTCTGCCTCCCTAGTGCTGGGATTAAAGGTGTGCACCACCACACCTGGCCTTGATTTCTTAGTATATATTTTTTGAGTTCTTAAATAATATCTTAACTATTAATCCTCTGTCAGATATATAGCTGACATTTCAGCAAGTGCTGCTGGTAAAATAATGAACAAGTCAGAGCCATTTTGATGGAAGTCCCACTCCAACAGAGGGCAGCAACAAATCGAAGTACCAAGTTCAGGTCCTAATAACGGTGTGAAGAAAACTCAGGGCAGAGTGTGATGGGCTGGTGGAGTGAAGTAGCATCTCGAGAGGAAATGCCTGATGGCTGAGGGGCCAGTCACATCTGGATTTAGAAGCACATCACCCCCAGGGGAGCACGAAGGGCACAGCCTTGCTGGAAAGGCCTTTGGTCAGGAGCCCTTCACTCCCAGCCCATCACACACTCTATCATTCCCAGAAAGTCACATAATTCCTCAGGTTCAGCTGCCACATCTATAAAATGGGAATGAAGCCACCTTTCCTGTCATCATGTGAGGGGACTCAATCAAAGGGCTGTTAATATCTGGGATCATCCCCAGACCTAATCTAGATACCTGATATATCACTAGGGAATCCATCTTGGAAGATGGGAACCTTAGGCATTTTTAAAAATTATTATTTGTAATTTCATGCTGCACTAGAAATGGCTTCCTTTGTTTCTGGTCAATACAGTGATCTGTTTCTGCCACCTGGGGCCTATTACAGTAATTTCCGATTTGTATGTACCCTTTTGGGTATAGAAGCCAGTAAGGAAAAAGACATCATATCAGCAAACAGTGATCTGGAAATGATCAGACCACCTATCTGCCAACTCTGTGCCCGTTCATACAAGAAACCTATAGGGCTCAGTCCATTCTGGATTCAAGAGACTGTGCCTGCTTTATCTAAAGAGTTGGATCTTGGGCTGGAGGGGTGGCTTAGCGGTTAAGGCATTTGCATGCAAAGCCAAAGGACCCAGGTTCGATTCCCCGGGACCCATGTTAGCCAGCTGCACAAGGGGGCGCAGGTGTCTGGAGTTCCTCTGCAGTGGGTGGAGGCCCTGATGTGCTCATTCTCTGTCTCTCTCTTTCTCTGTCAAACAAACAAATAAATAAAATATATTTTTTTAAAGAGTTGGATCTTGGTCTGTAGGTTGGGCCATTGATTTATTTATTTTAATTAATATTTTTTTAAAGGTAGAGTTTCATTCTAGCCCAGGCTGACCTAAAATTCACTATTTAGTCTCGGGGTGGCCTTGAATTCACGGAGATCTTTCTACCTCGGCCTCCCAAGTGCTGGGATTAAAGGCGTGCGCCACTGATTTATAATCAGTCACAGTTCTCCCCCCTAAATCTCTTTAATCTGTCATGCCCTTCTCTCCATCTCCACAGCCATGGCCTGTGTTGTCAGCCTCATCATCTCACACCTTAACTCTCTCTGGTTCTAGCCTATCTCCAAATCACCTGGCACACTGCAACTAGCACCTAACATAGATGACTACCCCATGTTAAAACCTATCAGGCAACTGCTAAACTCCTTGACTAGGTATCCACTGCTATGGCTCTGAGAATACCCAGCTCTAACAGCCTGCTCCACAATCCAGATCTTCCTTTTTACTTACACCACCAAACTCCTCCTTGGCTCTAAACAGGCCCAGCGGCAAGCAGGATCATAGATGCTTTTGTTCACATTCCTTGGAACACCCAGCCCAGCCTACCTCCTTCTCCGCCTACACATTCCTGCAGTCTTCAAAATCCTGAATGCCTTCCCTGAATCTGCCAGAAAGAATGACTTACTGTAAATCTTAAGCAGATTGAAGGTCAGAAGGGCTATGTCTCAGTTATGGTAAGTCCCCAAAGCTTGGGCTGATATGATAAACTACCTTTTTTTTTTTTGCAGAACTTTGATTATTTTATTTTTTTAAAAATAATTTTTCTTTATTTATTTGATAGAGAAATAGGCAGAGAAAGAGAGAGAGAGAGAGAGAGAGAGAGAGAATGGGCATGTCAGGGCCTCTAGCCACTGCAAACTAACTCCAGATGCATGCACCCTCAAGTGCATCTGGCTTACGTGGGTCCTGGGGAATCAAACTTGGGTCCTTTGGCTTTGCAGGAAAGTGCCTTAACCACTAAGCAATCCCTCCAGCCCTGATAATCAAACTACCTTTAAGTAAAAAAAGAAAAAAAAATTTTTTTTTGAGTTTTGGAGTTAGGGTATCACTCTAGCCCAGGCTGACCTGGAACGCACCCTCTAGTCTTAGGCAGGCCTCGAACTCACAGCAATCCTCTTACCTCTTGCCTGCAGAATGCTGGGATTAAAGCTGTGCATTGCTGGCTACAGAGATAATTTAGCAGTTAAGGAAGGCACTTGCCTGCGAAGTCAAAGGACCCAGGTTCAATTCCCCAGGATCCACATAAAGCCAGATGCCAAAGGTGGTACATGCATCTGCAGTTCATTTGCAGTGGCTAGAGGCCCTGGCATGCCCATTTTGAAGAAGAAGAAAAAAAAAAGCTGTGCACCACCATGCCCAGCTAAAAATTCTTTTGAGTTGGGGTCTCATTCTACCCTAGGCTGACCTGGAACTCTGTCTGTAGCTCAGGTGGGTCTTATACTCACAGTGATCATCCAACCTCAGCATCCCAAGTACTGGGATTAAAGGTGTGCACCACTACACTGTTTTTTTTTAATTTAAATATTTTAATTTATATATTTGAGAGAGAGAGAGGTGGGGGCAGGGAATGGGTGTTCCAGGGTGTCCAGCCGCTGCAAACAAACTCTAGACAAATGTGTCACCTTGTGTATCTGGCTTATGTGGGTCCTGGAAAAATCAAACCTAGGTCCTTTAGCTTTATAGGCAAGCGCCTTAACCACTAAGCCATCTTTCCCGCCCCACGGTCAATTTTAAGTAAAAATTTTATCAGGTGCTTCAGATTGTGGATAATCCTCTCACAATTTAGAATAAATAAACAGTTAAGGCATTGGGGACTGACAATGCCTTCAAAAACAGCCCTAAATCCTGAAGTGTTTGCTTTTTTCTTTTCCTGTACTGGGGCTGAGCTCAGGCCTCAGACACGCGAGGAAAAGTGCTCTACCACTGAACCACATCCCTAGCTCTTCTTCCTTTGTTCAGAGACAGGATCTTAAGTTGCCCCAGCAGCTCTTGAAGTCAAGATTCTCCTGCCTCAACCTCCTGAGTAGCTAGAATTGCACCAGGCCCAATAAAGTGATACGGAAGAGTTTGAAAAACACGGAGTCAACCCCAAATAGTACTGACTCCAAAATTCCTGCAGGGGGGGGGGGAATTCAGAGTGCTTGCCTTTGGCCTTTAGGGCTTTTCCTGCTGCGGCCCCAGGTGAGAAAAATCAGGTGGCTTTTTCCTGGGACTTGACTGTGTTGGAAAACAACCCGAGTTCCAACACTGGCTCCACTCCTCACGCTGTGCCACCGTGCACCAGCTTCTAGCCCTCTCCAGGCCTCTACGACCCTCCTCTCCTCCGCATCCTGAGTCCCTGAGCAAGTTCCCTCATCTTACACCGGACAGCGCCGCCTCCGACTCCGTGAGCTCAGCACACAGGTAGCAGCATCCCTTCCATGCAGTCAAACCCCTCCCCTACTTCCCGAGACCGGTCCTCCAGGGTGCAGCCGACACACCCCGCAAAGCCAAAGTCGCCCTTTCACCGACTTCCCCTTCCCGGCCGCCGTCCAGTTTTCACAAGCCTGGGTCTCCTTTTCCACCCTAACCTTTCAGCCCAGTCGGGGGCGGTCCGCGCAAGCGCAGTGGGCCGCGCCGAGGCCCCGCCCCACCGAGCCTAGGTAACGGCGAGCGAGGAGTCCGAGCGCGGTGAGCGGCCGGACTGCGAACACGAGTAGGTCGGGGCTTGGCAACGGCGGCTGGCGAGGGTCACGTTTCCTCGGGAGGAACGCTGGGCGGGAGGGAGGGGTCGGGAGAGCGGCTGGAACGCCGAAGGCGGGGAGATTTCGTAGTTGGAATCCATCGTCAGCTCCGGGGGAAACTTCTGTGCCTCGAGGGGGTTGGGCCGGCGCGTGTTCATTGTAGATTTTCTGGATCTCCTGCCTCCATCCAGCGAGACAAGAGCCAGAGTTAAAAGAAGAGAAAGCGCGCACACACGCACACTCACTACTGGGAGAGATTAGGACCAAACTTTGTCTAGGGTGGGCGTGCGCGCGCCGTCAAGTGGGCAGTTCGGGACGGGCCACCGGATCGTTGTCCTAGGCCCTGGGCAGGGATAAAGTCCAACCGGATTTCCTTGTGGGCGTTTTTAAAAGTTTTTGGTGATTCATGTCATCATTCATTTACTTCATGTTCATTGAATACTGACTGTACTGGGCGCAAGCAATGCAGGGAAAGGCCGTGAAGCGTGGAAGCCCTGGACACAGGACAGGAGTGGAGTGGGGCGTGTGTTCCAAAAGGGGATGCAGTTCAGTGGTCGAGCTCTCAAAGCCCGAAGGAAAACAGCGCCAGCCAAGACCTGCAAGTGGGCGAGAAGCTGGTGCATCGAGGTCGCTGCAGGTGCTGCGCTCGATCTGTTTAGTGTTCAGGGAGGAGGAGGACGAGGGTGGACAGAGCTCAGCTGGTATCAGTGGAAATGGACGTTGAGGTGAAGGAATTCAGAGCTGTGTATTTAAGACAGCAGAACTCGAGGCACGGGAGTTTCAGAGGAGAAGTAGACTTTTGGGGAAGAAAACAGCACATTTCTACCCTGGTGGTGTGGAGCCTTCCAGGAAGCAGTTGGGTATTCCATTTAGAAGGTCAGGAAAGGACTGCCGTGTAAATACCGATTTGAGTGTCATCAGCAAAACAGAAATAAGCCCCTGGAGGGTTGGGTCTATAGAATGAGACAGAGGGCCCAGTTAGCACTTTTGCTAGTTGTTATTACTGATACAGGGTCTTGTTATGTAGCCCATGCTTGCCTCAAACTCATGATCCTCCTGCTTCCACATCGCAAGTGCTGGGATTACAGGCCTGTACTACCATACTGGTTGTAGTAATTATTTTTTGTCTTATTTTTCTCTGTGACCCTAGTACTTAGCCAAGGGCCTGGCAGTAGCAGTGTTTGCCAACTAAACAAAAGCTCAGCAAGCAGACCGGTGTTGGAATTCCAGCGTGTGTAGAGATGGCGGCTAATGGAGGGCTCTGTTGCTCTAATGTTAGTCATGGGCTTTTGTCCTGGCTTTGCCACTAAGCTTACTGCAACCAGTGCCACGCCCTTCAGCCTTCAAAACCATGAGCTTAAGTAAATTTCTTGTTAGCTGGGTGTGGTGGCTCATGTCTGTAGTCCCAGAACCTGAGAGGCAAAGACAGGATTGCTGTGAGTTTGAAAACAGCCTCTACTATGAAACAAGACCCTGTGTTTAAATAAAAATAAATAAATAAATAAATAAGCTTCTTTTTAAAAAAAAAATTATTTGAGAGACAGAGAAACTGAGTGAATATGGATGTGCCAGGGCCTCCTGCCACTGCAAAGGAATTCCAAATACATGTGCCACTTTGTGCATCTGGCTTGATGTGAGTACTGGGGAACGGAACCCAGATTTTCAGGCTTTTCAAGCAAGTGCCTTTAACCACAGAGATAATCTCTCCATCCCTGATAAGCGTCTTTAAAAGTATTTTATTTATTTATTTATGAATGAGAGAGAGAAAAAGGCAGATAGATAAATAGAGAATGGGCATGCCAGATCCTCTAGCCACTGGAAACGAACTCCAGACACATGTACCACCTTGTATATCTGGCTTTATGTGGGTACTGGGGAATTGAACCTGAGTCCTTAGGCTTTGCAGGCAAGTGCCTTAACTGCTGAGCCATCTCTCCAGTCTTAAAATTTTTTCTTCTTTTTTTGAACATTTTATTTATTTACTTATTTGAGAGAGAGAGGCGCATAGAGAGAGAAAATGGGCACACCAGGGCCTCCAGCCACTGCAAATGAACTCCAGACGCATGTGCCACCTTGTGCAGCTGCTTACATGGGTACTGGGGAGTCAAACCTGGGTCCTTAGGCTTTTCAGGCAAGCACCTTAACCACTAAGCCATCACTCTAGCCCCCTAAAGGTTGTTTTTTTTTTTTTTTTTTTTTTTTTTTTTTTTTTTTTTTCCTGAGGCAGGGTCTTACTCTAGTCCAGGCTGACATGGAATTTACTATGTAGCCTCAAGGTAGCCTTGAACTCACGGTGATTCTCTTACCTGTGCCTCCCAGGTACTGGAATTAAAGGCATGTGCCACCATGCCTTTAAATTTTTTTAAAAGTATTTGTGAGACAGAATCTTGCCATGTAGCGTTGACTAGCCTAGCACTCCCTGTATGGTCCAGGTTGGCCTTGAACTTGCAGCTAATAAATGTCTTTTTCTGGGGCTGGAAAGATGGCTCATTGGTGAACAGTGCTTGCTTGCAAAGGCTGCCAGCCTAGGTTCAATTCCCAAGCCACCCATGTAAGGCAGATGCAAAAAGTGGTGTCTGGTATCCATTTGCATGGCAAGAGCCGGGCGTGGTGGTGCACGCCTTTAATCCCAGCACTGGGGAGGCAGAGGTAGGAGGATTGCCATGAGTTCGAGGCCACCCTGAGCCTACATAATTCCAGGTCAGCCTGAACTAGAGTGAGACAAAAAAAAAAAGAAAAGAAAAGAAAAGAAAATTCTTTGCCTTATAAAGTTATCAAGGTACAAATACTTCATTGTAGAACATAAAACTAATAAAAGCTCCAAACATTGCTGAGAAAATTCACAGTTAATTCACATTTAATCCACACAGTGACCTGATTTCTAGGAGAAGTAATACTATGGGCTCCAATGTAGGTCTATCTGAGTCTAGAGTTTTGTTCTTTATTATAATTTGTTACCTGCCTCTCACCCAACAGGGATATTGTTAGGACCTTTCTGGGATCACGTGTTCATTCTTTCAGAGCATTGTGCTGAGGCTAGCAGACTTCTGTGATTGGTATAATACCTGCTCTTCCATGAGGATAGGCGATAGAGCTGACAGTGATGGAAGTAACCTCTCACTCACTCTCCTCCAGGGGACCACTGAATTGGGTAGTCATGTTCTATTTCTTTTCTTTCTTTCTTTCTTTTTTTTTTTTTTTTTTTTTTTTTTTTTTTTGAGGTAGTCTTGCTTTAGCCCAGGCTGATCTGGAATTCACTGTGCAGTCTCAGGCTGGCCTCAAACTCACAGCAATTTTCCTACCTCTGCTCCCCCACCCCCAAGTGCTGAGATTAAAGGCATGTGCTACCATACCTGTCCTTTTCCCTTTTAAAAATGGTATTTATTAGAGAGAAAGAGAGAGAATGGGCATGCCAGGGCCTCTAACCACTGTAAATGAACTTCAGATGCACATGACACCTTGTGCATCTGGCTTGTGTAGGTTCTAGAGAATTGGACCTGGGTCCTTAGACTTTGCAGGCAAGCACCTTAACCACTAAGTAGTCTCTCCAGCCTGTATTCTCTCTCTCTCTTTTGTTTTTCAAGATAAGGTCTTGATCTAGCCCAGGCTGACCTGGAATTCACTATGTAGTCTCAGGGTAGCCTCTAAACTCACAGCAGTCCTCCTACCTCTGCCTCCCAAGTGCTGGAATTTAAGTCATGTGCCACCATGCCTGGCCTCTTTTTCTTCTTTTTTTAGAGAGACAGAGAGGGGAGATAGAGAATTGGTGCACCAGGGCCTGAGCCACTGAAATTGAACTCCAGACACTTCCGCCACCTAGTGGGCATGTGAGACCTTGCACTTAGAGTAGAACAGGAGTCCTTAGGGTTTGCAGGCAAGCACCTTAATGGCTAAGCTATCTCTCTAGCACTTTATATATATATGTTTTGGTTTTTCAAGGTAGGGTCTCGCTCTAGCCCAGGCTGACCTGGAATTCACTGTGTAGTCTCAGGGTGGCCTCGAACTCACAGTGATTCTCCTACCTCTGCCTCCCAAGTACTAGCATTAAAGGCATGCGCCACCACGCCCAGCTTTCTTCTTTTTAAAATATTTATTTATTAGAGAGAGAGAGAAAGAATGGGCATACCAGGGCCTCTTGCTGCTGCAAACAAATTCCAGACACATGTGCTACTTTGTGCATCTATCTTTACATGGGTACTGGGGAATTGAACCCAGATCAGCAGGCTTTGCAAATAAGTGCCTTTAACCACTAAGCCATCTCTCCAGCCCTGTATTCTATTTTTTTGTTTGTTTGTTTGTTTGTTTTTGAGGCAGAGTCTTACTCTAACCCAGGCTGACCTGGAATTCACTATGCAGTCTCAGGCTGGCCTTGAACTCACTGCGATCCTCCTCCCTCTGCCTCCTGAGTGCTGGGATTAAAGGTATGCACCACCACACCCAGCCATTTCTCAAAAATATTTTGTTTCCTTTTTGTGCTGTGGTGATAGTATCCATACGAAAATGTAATCATTTGGAGATGGTGTAAGGGAGGAATTTACCTTACCTGCATTTCATGATATTCTACTAAGGGTTTCTCCCCTGCCTCCTGTGTAGTTTGTTTGAGATCTGCTAACATGGATTGTTAGCATAAGAAAGGAAATTTGGGCTGGAGAGATGGCTTAGCCATTAAAGTGCTTGCTTGTGAAGCCTAAGGACCCAGGTTCAATTTCCAAGGGTCTGCATAAGCCAGATGTATAAAGGGTCGCATGCATCTGGAGTTTGTTTGCAGCAGCTGGAGGTCCTGGTGCACCCATTCTCTCTCTCTCTCTCTCTGTCTCTCTCTCTGCGTCGTCTCTTTCTTTCTCTCTCAAATAACTAAATAAAAATAAAAATAATTAAGGAGGGGAATTACTAATCCACTGTAACAATTAAAATGCAGAGCTTCACCTCCCTTCTTCTCTCAGCCCTTTTGAGACTCTGAGATGAGGCCTAGGAATGTGTATTTTTCTCCCAAGCAACCCAGAATGTTCAGCCAGGTTTGGAAACCAAATGGTGTATCCCTTCTTACTTGTTTCACAGGTTGGGGAATCTGCAGATTTGAAAGTGGGAGGGACTTGTTCCAATCACATATGACCATAGACCCTTGTTCTACAGAGAAGTGTTTGGGTCTGGGAGTCCAGAGACCTGTGTTTAAGTTAAGGCTATATCTAGTCATCACCTAGGGCAAGTCATTTCACTTCTCTAAACCTTTATTCCTTCCTTCCTTTCTTCTTTCCTCCTTCTTTCCTTTCCTCCCTTCCTTCCTTTCTTTGCAAGCAGAGAGAGAATGAGAGAGAGAGAGAGAGAGAGAGAGAGAAGGAATGGGCACATCAGGGCTTCTTGCCACTGCAAACAAACTCTAGACACATGTGCCACTTTGTGCATCTGGCTTTACGTGGGTACTGGGGAATCAAACCCTGGACCATGAGGCATTGCAAGCAGGCACCTTTAACTGTTGAGCCATCTCTCCCGTCTGAATCTCTCTCTCTCTCTCTCTCTCTCTCTCTTTTTTAGAGGTAAGGTTTCACTCTAGTCCAGGCTGACCTGGAATTCACTATGTAGTCTCAGGGTGGCCTCAAACTCGTGATGATCCTCCTATCTGCCTCCCGAGTGCTGGGATTAAAGGCGTGCGCCACCACGCCCGGCCTCTCTTTTTTTTAAACTGGGAAAATAATGCTATTGTATTAGAATCCCAGAAGAGGAGAGGATGTGAGGGTGATCTGGCTATGACATATGTCACTCCAAAGTTGATTCGGTGGATCTGGCTGGCTAGGTGGGTGTCCTCTTCCCCCTTCACCTCACCAGCTGCATCCCTCCCGAAGCTGCACACTCAGTTGAAGAGGATGACATTTCCCAATAGAGGAGGACATTCTTCTGTCAAGGGTGTATCAGTAGCTGCCCGCCCCTGCTAGAACCTCCAAACAAGCTCTCAAGGCCAAAGAGAGAATAGCCATGGAAATGCTTTGTCAGTTTGTTTTGCGCACATGGAAATTAAGACCTGGAACCAGCTATTGTTAACGCCCTCCTACTTACATTGTCTTTCCAGGGGAACTGGTCAGGGTCCCACAGGGCTGGAGCTGGCCACCAGCCGTTTCAGTGGTTACTGTCCCCAGTCCATCTGTCACTGAGCTCTCTGTCTGTCACAGGTTGGGATGGCCACCAGCTGGGGGAGCCTCTTGCAAGATCAGCAGCAGCTGGAAGAGTTGGCCCAGCAGGCCATAGACCGCGCCTTGGCTGAAGGAGTGCTGCTGAGGACCGCGCAGGAGCCCAGCTCCTCCGAAGTAAGCTGCAGCCCTTTCCCACTGCGCCGAGCCCACTGCGCACTGCCTGGCCCCGACCAGGCGGGGGACAGCTCCTTTGGGTCAGAGGCCACAGCTTTTTTTTTTGCCTTATTTAATAACTCAAGTTGATTTCTTCTAGTTATTTTTTGGTTTTTCTGGATAAGGTCTCGGTGCACACCTTTAATCCCAGCACTCCGGAGGCAGAGGTAGGAAGATCTCCATGAGTTCAAGGCTACCCTGACCTTGAAAAACCAAAAAAAAGAAAGTAAGTAAGTTTCTAGATAGGGTCTCGCTCTAGCCCAAGCTGACCTGGAATTCACTAGGTAGTCTCAGGGTGGCCTCAGACTCAGAGGGATCCTCCTACCCTTGCCTCCCGAGTGCTGGGATTAAAGGCATGTACCACCATGCTCAGTTTACTTAACAATTCAAATTTATTTCTAAAAGTTTAAATTTAAATCTGAGGTGTGAAGTCTAACTTAGGCAAATGCAGCAAGGAACAATGAAAGACCCTGCCTCAGACATGATGTAAAGTGAGGCGTGACACTCAAAGTTGTGCTCTGACCTCTACGTGTGCACCTGTGTGTGTACACACACACACGCACACACACGCGTGTCTCATTCTTAGGCCTTAAAATCACTAAGCCATCTCTCTAGCCCATGGGGTTTTTTTTTTTTTTTTTTTTTTTTTTTTGGAGTTAGGGTCTCACTCTAGCCCAGGCTGGCCTCAAATCCACAGTGATCTACTTTTGCCTCCTGAGTGCTGGGATTAAAGGTGTGTTGCACCACACCCAGTTTATTGTTTATTTATTTATTTATTTTTATTTTTATTTTTGGTTTTTCGAGGTAGGGTCTCACTCTAGCCCAGGCTGATCTGGAATTCACTATGTAGTCTCAGGGTGGCCTTGAACTCACGGCGATCCACCTATCTCTGCCTCTGGGATTAAAGGTGTGTGCCACCACGCCCGGCAGTTTTTTTATTTTTTAATAATTTATTTATTAGAGAGACAGATAGAAAGAAGCAATAGAAAGAGAGAAAATGGGTGCTCCAGGGCCTCTAGCCACTGCACATAAACTCTAGACACATGCGCCACCTTGTGCATCTGGCATTATGTGAGTACTAGGGAATCGAACTCAGGTTCTTAGGCTTTACAGGCAAGTACTTTAACTGCTGAACCATCTCCTTAGTCCCCCCCTTTTAAAAAAGTATTCATTTACTTATTTGAGAGAGATAAAGAGATAAAGAGGCAAATAGAAAGAGAGAGAAGGGCTGGAGAGATGGTTTAGTGGTTAAGACATTTGCCTGCAAGGCCAAAGGGTCTGGGTTCGTCTCTCCAGGATCCATGTAAGCCAGATGCACAAGGGGACGCATGTGTCTGGAGTTCTTTTGCAGTGGCTGGAGGCCCTCGTGTGCCCATTCTCTCTCTTTTTCTTCTTTCTTTCTTTCTTTCTTTCTTTTTTTTTTTTTTTTTTTTTGGTTTTTCGAGGTCTCTTTCTCTAATAAATAAATAAAATATATATTTTTTAAATTTTTTGTTTATTTTTATTTATTTATTTGAGAGCGACAGACAGAGAGAAAGAGGCAGATAGAAAGAGAGAATGGGCGCGCCAGGGCCTCTAGCCACTGCAAATGAACTCCAGACGTGTGCGCCCCCTTGTGCATCTGGCTAACATGGGTCCTGGGGAATAAAGCCTCGAACCGGGGTCCTTAGGCTTCACAGGCAAGCGCTTAACCAGCCCTAAAATATATTTTAAAAAAAGAGAAAATGTTTTTGTTTTGTTTTTTAAGGTGGGGTCTCACACTAGCTCAGGCTGACCTGGAATTCACTATGTAGTCTCAGGGTGGCCACAAACTCACAGCGATCCTCCTCCTACCTCTGCCTCCCAAGTGCTGGGATTAAAGGTGTGTGCCACCACATCCAGCTGTAGTGTTGTTGTTTTTTTTAAAAGATACTTATTTGAAAGGGAGTGGGGAGAGAATGGGTACACTAGGACCTTCAGCCACTGCAAATGAACTCCAGATATATGTACCACCTTGTGTAGCTGACTTAAGTGGCTACTGGGGAATCGAACCTGGGTCCTTAAGGCTTCTCAGGCAAGCACCTGCTAAGCCATCTCTCCAGCCCCTATTTTTGTTTTTGTTTGTTTGTTCATTTGTTTTTTCTTTATGTGTGTGTGTGTGTGTGCGTGTGTGTGTGCGTGTGTGTGTATATACATTTTATTGACAACTTCTATACTTATAGACAACAAACCATGGTATTTCACTCCTCTCCCCTTCACTCCCCTCTCCCACTTTCCCCTTCATAACTCTGCTCTCTGTCATATCCCCTCCCTCTCTCCATTAGTCTCTCTTTTAATTTGATGTCATCATCTTTTCTCCTATTATGAGGGTCTTGTGTGGGTATTGTTAGGCACTGCAAGGTCTTGGATATCGAGGCCAAATTCTGTCAGGACAGTTGTATGTAAGGAGTGGTACCCTTCCTTAGGCTCCTACATTCTTTCTGCCACCTCTTCCGCAATGAACCCTGAGCTTTGGAGGGTGTGAGATGTTTCAGTGCTGGACACTCCTCTGTCCCTTCTGCTCAGCACTATGTTGCCTTTTGGGTCATCCCAGTGGTCATCGCCATCTGAAAAGAGAAGCTTCTCTAATCAGAAGTGAGAGTAGCATTAATATATGAGTATGAACATTAAGTGTAGTGCTTTCAGGGCAATTTGGTGAGAGTAATATATGCATTTATCCAGACAAGAGCAGGCTTTATACCCCTAAAGCTCATGACCTCCCCTGCCATAGGCTTTTGATTAGGTTTTCAGTATCAGGCACGTATTCCCTCCCATAGAGTGGGCCTTCAGTCCAACTAGAGAGCAGTTGGTTTCCCCCAGAGCAGATATGCCACTATTGCACTCATTCAGTCATTTGGTCTGTCTGGCCAAACTTGAGGCTTCCAGAGTCCACTGTTTTCACCGCTGATGACTTCTGTCTCCCATAAGACTGCATACAGTGCAGCTTTTTCCAGCTTTCAGTTGGTTGGTCTGCAGGGAGAAGGTTTTCTGCTCAGCACCAACTTGATTTCTCAGTGACTTTGCCTCTCAGGCATGTGAAGTCTTCAGCAGTAGGGTCTTATCATCTCTTTCTCACAGGAAACCAAGGGCCTTGGCAATAGCCTGTAATGTTTTGGAGGCGACAGCAACCTCCCTGGCCAACAACTCACTGGAAGGTATCCCATCCCAGGCACTAAAAATTTTCCAGTAACAATCTATGGCTTCTGGATGTGCCATTATTTAAGAAAGTAGATTTTCATATGTCTTATTCAGAATATCTTGAATTTTGATTGACCCTCCCCCCCCTGCCCTTCTTTTATACAATCTCTTCCCCTGACCTCGCTTAGGCCTTTCCCCTCCCTGTAACCTGTCTTCTTCTTACGTATATATAATACCATCCTCTTAAGACCTTCCATCTCCTCCCTACCTTATAGCTTTTTTCTAGCTTATGGGCCTCTGCTACTGATTTTTGGTTCCAGATCACACACAAGTCTATACATTTGTAGCTAGGATCCACATATAAGAGAGAATATGTGACATTTAGCTTTCTGGGCCTGGGTTACCTCACTTAATATAATTTTTTTGCAGCAGGGTCTCAGTCTATAGCCCAGAGAGTCCTCCTGCCTCAGTCCTGAGTGCTGGGTTATAGTTGTGATCCACCATACCTGGCTTCCAGTGAGAGTTCCAACCCAGAGAACAAGACAAGCGTGTGTGTGTGTGTGTGTGTGTGTGTGTGTGTGTTCTCATTGTAAGTCTCCAGCAGGCACCTATACCTCTATGTCCTGTACACTGAGCCTAGAGTCAGTCACCTCCGGAGCTCAAGGTCTAGTTGAGAATGAATGTGTCACAGGACAGAATTTAGTAGTCAGTTTTCCTTTTCTTAAAAATATTTACTTTGTTTATTTTTTTTGGGGGGGGGTGGAGAGAGAGAGGCAGATAGAGAAGAGAGAGAGAGAGGATGGGTGTGCTAGGGCCTCCATCCACTGCAGACAATCTCCAGACGCATGTGCCACCTTGTGCATCTGGGTTACGTGGATCCTGGAGAATCGAACCTGGGTCCTTTGGCTTTGCAGGCAAGTGCCTTAACTGCTAAGCCATCTCTCCAGCCCAGTAGTCAGTTTTCTGAGGAAACCAGGCAGTGTGCTGTGGCTTACTGACTGCTTGCTACATACCAGGTACGATTCTAAACACTTTGGAGTAGCTGACTCATCTAGCCTTCACCACAACAGAGATGAAACCACAGCTCAGAGAAGTTCAGTAACTTGACTGGGGTCATTGGAATGGTCAGGTAATTAGCAGCCAGGACTGAAACACCAAGGAGTCTGGCTACTGCCCATGCTCTGAATGTCCTGGCTTTAGGGCTGGAGAGATGGTTCAGCCATTAAAGGCACTTCCTTGAATAGCCCTCTTTACTGCCCCTCTCAGGACACCCAGAAGTAGTCACTCATTTTGATTAGATTAGGAGAAGGGAGACCCATGAACTAGACCTTAAAAGACAGACAGTGAAAAGGAGCATTATAGAAAGGGTCCAAAAGTCAGAAGGGGCAGAAAGTGCTTAGGAATGTAGCCAAAAGGCAGGGCTTGACAGTGGATGGAATGCGAAAGGCCACAGACCAAAGTCACACAGCCAAGAGGCCTCCGCTACTGGGTAGAGGAGTGTAAACTTTACCCTGTAGATTAGGGTGGCGTATCAGCCTCTTTTAGGCTAAAGAATTGGCTCCTGCAGTGTTTAGGCGGTTAATTATTCATTTCCTTTTTTTTAAATTTTTTCCCAAGGTAGAGTCTCACTCTAGTCCAGGCTGACCTGGAGTTTACTTTGTAGCACATGCTGCCCTCAAACTCATGATGATCCTCCTGCCTCAGCCTTCCCAGTGCTGGGATTAAAGGAGTGTGCCACCATGCCCAGAAAGGGGAGTAATTTTTAAAAAAAATATTTTTTAAAATATTTATTTATTTGCAAGAAGGGAGGGTGAAAAAGAGAGATAGACAGGAGATATAGACAGAATGGGCACGTGAGGGCCTCCAGCCACTGCAAAAGAACTCCAGTACCAGCTGGGCATAGTGGCGCACACCTTAATCCCAGCACTCGGGAGGCAGAGGTAGGAGGATCGCCATGAGTTCGAGGCCACCCTGAGAATACAGAGTGAATTCCAGGTCAGTTTGGGCTAGAGTGAGACCCTACCTCAAAAAAAAAAAAAAAAAACAAAAAAAAACCCTCCTGGACCCACATAAAGCCAGATGCACAAAGTGGCACATGTATCTGGAGTTCATTTGCAGTGGCTGGAGACCATATGTTTCTCTTCTCTCTATCTCTCATTGTTTGTAAATAAATAAATAAAATAATAATAATGGTGAGGGAACTGGAGAGACGGCTCAATGGTTAAGGCACTTGCCTGAAAAGCCTAAAGACCCAGGTTCGATTCTCCAATACTCATGTAAAGCCAGATGCACAAAGTGGCACATGCATCTGGAGTGTATTTGCAGTGGCTAGAAGCCCTGGCACACCCATTCCCTCCCTCCCTCCCTCTCTCTCTCTTTGGAAATAAATAAATAAAAATTAAAAAAATAATAGCTGGATGTGGTGGTACACACCTTTAATCCCAGCACTCAGGAGGCAGAGGTAAGAGGATTGCCATGAGTTTGAGGTTAGCCTGAGGCTGCATAGTGAATTCCAGGTCAGCCTGGGCTAGAGCGAGATCCTACCTTGAAAAGAAAAAAAGTAGTGTGGGGCTTGGAAGATGACTCAGTTTTTAAAGTGCTTTGCACACAAGCATGAAGGCCTAAATTCACAACCCTAGAACCCATGTAGATGTTGGGCATAGTGTGATGTGGCATGCACCTGTTATGTCGTGTCAGCACTCAGAGTCGGAGACAAGTAGATTCCAGGGACAAGTTGGCTATCTAGACTAGCTGAATTGGTGAGCTCTGGGTCCAGTGAGAGACCCTGTAGAAGACACACCTGATTTCTACCTTTGATCTCCACAAGCACACACACACCACACATATGACCACACATGCATGCCACATACCTATGCAAAAAAATAATAATAAGATAAATAATAATAATAATAAGATAAAATAATAATAAAATAATAATAATAATAAATAAAATAAATATAAAATATAAAAAATAAATAATAATAATAATAATAATAATAAGATAAAAAATACTTAGCCAGCTTGTCATAAAAAAACAACTCATCTGGCAACTCCAGGCCGTTTTCCTACATGGCAGGATTGTCTGAGGAACATTCCAGCTGCCCCTTCCGTTAACCAAGTGTCTTTAGCCACTGAGTCATGTCCCCAGTCTCCCTTCCGGTCTCATCACACTGTTCTCCTGACTACAAAGCAAAATGTTACTGTCACATATGTGCTGTAGTAAATAGGGTTAGTCTGTGTTCATATGTCTATCTCAAGTGACATGCTCTATGTTTCAGTCGTTTTTTTGTTTTGTTTTGTTTTTCGAGGTAGGGTCTGACTCCAGCCCAGGCTGACCTGGAATTCACTATGTAGCCTCAGGGTGGCCTCGAATTCACAGCGCTCCTCCTACCTCTGCCTCCCGAGTGCTGGGATTAAAGGTGTGTGCCACCACACTCAGCTGGGTTTCAGTCTTTATCCTGTGGGCAGTAAAGAACAGCTATGTTCTGTTAATCCTAAATTCAAATAGGTGTTCTGGGGTCAGAGGCAGAGGGAAATCTTGGCAGAAAAATAATGGGAGTTTTTCTGGTTGGATGGAACTTGAGAGAGGCAGATTGCTGAGTATTAAAGTGAAGGAAATTGTTATCACTCATATGCTTGGGGTACTGGGTTATCTTCTATATAATCTGCAGTAAACTCCCTACCCCACCCAGGTTTTTAAAAAATATTTTATTTATTTACTTGCGTGTGTGAGAGAGAGACAGATAGAATTGACACACCAGGGCACGTGGGTGCTGGGGAATTGAACCTGGGTCCTTAGGCTTCACAGGCAAGTGCCTTAACTGCTAAGCCATCTCTCCAGCCCTCACCTTAGTTTTTTTTTTTTTTGTTTTTTTTTTTTTTTTTGAGTCAGGATCTTGCTTGGTAGCTTAGATTGGCCTTGAACTCTGATCCTCCTGATTTAGTCTCTTAAATTACAGGAATCTGTTGCCACTTCTGGCTTAATGATTCATAATTTTAAAAATATTTTATTTATTTATTTGAGGGCTAGAGAGATGGCTTAGCAGTTAAGCGCTTGCCTGTGAAGCCTAAGGACCCCGGTTCAAGGCTCGATTCCCCAGGACCCACATTAGCCAGATGCATAAGGGGTTGCACGTGTCTGGAGTTCGTTTGCAGTGGCTGGAAGCCCTGGCGCGCTCACACTCTCTCTCTGTCTGTCGCTCTCAAATAAATAAATAAAAAGAAACTAAAAAAAATTTATTTATTTATTTGAGAGAGAGAGAGGAAGAGGCAGAGAGAACGGGCACTCCAGGGCCTCCAGCCACCACAAACAAACTCCAGACACATGCATCACCTTTTGCATCTGGATTCTGTGGGTCCTGGCTATGCAAACCTGAGTCCTTAGGCTTCATAGGCAAGTGCCCTGACTGCTAAGCCATATCTCCAGTCTCACATTTTAAATCTTAATGGCTTCAGGCTAGATAAGCCTTACTCCTACAAATATCTTTCCCCAGTTTTATCTTAAAATAGATGTGTTGTGAAGGAAATTGGAGAATTGTCTGCCAAAATTTAAAATAGATTAACCTTAGTTACCTGACATTTTTACTTTCAGAAGTTTAGAATCTTCCAGGCATGATGGTACATACCTATAATCCCAGCACTTGAGAGGCAGAGGCAGGAGAATTGTGAGTTCCAGACCACCTTGTACTACATAGGGAGTTCTAAGCCAGCCTGAGCTGCATAGTGAGACCCCATTTGAAAAAGAAAAATTTAGGGGCTGGAGGGATGACCTAGTGGTTAAGGCATTTGCCTGTAAAGCCAAAGGGCCTAGGTTTGATTCCCCAGGACCCACATTAGCCAGATATACAAGGGGGCTCACACATCTGGAGTTTGTTTGCTATCCCACTCTCTCTCTCCCTCTTTATCTGTCAAATAAATAAATAAATAATATATTTAAAAAGAAAAGAAATTTAGAATATATGGACTTTCTCTCACAGAATACTTAGAACTCACTGAGGCACTGATTGTATAAGAAAGAAAAAGAGAAAGCACTGACACGTTCATCAGTGGAAGGCTAGATTCAATAAATTGTGGTGAAATACTGTGTAGCTATTAAAAAGAACAGGAAAAACTGAGTGGTGGTGGATGTCTTTAATCTCAGCATTTGGGAAGCAGTGGTAGGAGAATTGCTGTGAGTTTGAGGCCAGCCTGAGAACACATAGTGAGTCCCAGGTCAGCCTGGGCTAGAGCAAGACCCTATCTCAAACACCCACCCCCAAAAAAGAACAAGAGTATTTGAATATTTCAGGAACTGTTTTAGAAGCTGGGAACAGACTGTTGTATATAGTATATGCCAGTTGTATAAAAAGGAGAGAGCATATTCGTGAACATGCGTATCAGGATAAAGATGTCTGGCGCTATCATACCAGTTGTCTCTGGGGAAGAAAATGAGATAACTCAGGTCAGAGTGAGACTGGAGCTTACTTCCCGCTCTGAATCCGTAAAGCTTAAGTTTTGTACGGTGTGTTGATATTATCCACTTCAAAATAAGTATGTAAATGCTAATGTCTAACACTACACACATACTACCATCACAGCAGACTGATACTAGCTTACAGATTAAAGGGTGTCTCATAATACAAGTCACAAGATCCACGTATCTCTCACCCAAATTCCAGTGCATTTGTTGCTAGGAATCTCAGAACACATTTTCCATTTCTAGAAACAGTGCCCTAAATGGTCCTTGGAGTTGTTGACCACGTGAAAGTCCCAAGCCCAGAGTGCAGCTGAACTCCAAGCCCACTAACCCGAGTCACCATCTCCAGCCCTTGAGCGAAAGGAGTGTCATTCTTGGCTTCTACTCGGGGAACCAGAGTTCACTTTTGCTGTAGCAGAAAGACCATTCCTCCACGCCAACCAAAAGGCCAGGCCCTGTTGTGTGAGCTCCCAATGTAGACCTGAGCCTGCACTTGAGTATGAACGAGTTAGGAGCTCATGCTGGGGTCTGAGTGTAGGTTGAATATGTGGATGTGGTTTAGTATCCTTCCTGGTTCAAATCCTAATACCATTTACCAACTGAATATATTTTTGGAGCTGTTATTACTTAACCTCCATCTCAGGTCCTTTATCTGTTAAGTGGATAATAATGTCTTCCTCATAGAGTTAAATGATGAATCCATCTTAAGCATTTAATATAGGGGCTGGAGAGATGGTTCAGCGGTTAAAGGTGCTTGCTTGCATTTAATATAGTGCTTTGTGCATAGTAAGTTGGTAATCATGTTTGTGGGTTTTGTTTTGTTTTGCAGTAGGGTCTCAGTGTAGCCCAGGCTGATCTGGAATTCACTAATTCCATCACTTGGGAGGCAGAGGCAGGAGGATCACTGTAAGTTTGAGGCCACCCTGAGAATACATAGTGAATTCCAGGTCAGCCTAAGCTAGAGTGAGACCCTACCTCGAAAAAAAAAAAAATTGCCACAGGACCTGGAAGCTGTCTTTGACATCTTTCTCACCCTTTTTCTATTCCTCCCTTCCCAGAAGTAACCACTATCCCACAACTATTTTCTCAGTGCTTGTAGGTCAGACTTTTCATGACGACAGGTTTGCAAGAACACAACCCCCGTTTACAAGTGCTGTAGCCCTGCCTCTTTTCTCTCATTGATCAGGTGGTGAGCTATGCCCCATTCACGCTCTTCCCCTCCCTGGTCCCCAGTGCTCTGCTGGAGCAGGCCTATGCTGTGCAGATGGACTTCAACCTGCTAGTGGATGCTGTCAGCCAGAACCCTGACTTCCTGGAGCAAACCCTCTCTAGGTACTGAATGGGATGAGGTCTGAGGGACCAGGACTGCTAAAAATAAGGGGAGGAATATTATGGAGCCCTGAAGTCTTGCTGTGCCAGCTGACTTGGTGGGGTAAATGGGGACCACCCCCCCAGGAGAAACTGTAAATAGAAAAGGAGTTAGGGAAGCTGGCTTTGTGTGTGTGTGTGTGTGTGTGTGTGTGTGTGCACGCACGTGCGCGCGCGCATGGAGGCCAAAGGTTGATGTCTGCAGTCTTCCTCAGTCACTCTCCATTTCATTTACTGAGGCAGGATCTCAATGAACCCAGAGCTTTCCAGTTAGGCGAGTCTAGCTATCCAGATTGCCCTGAGGATCCCCCGTCTCCACCTCCCGAGCCCTGAGATTACAGATGGGCCACCATCACACCCACTGGGCATTTGAGTGGGCACTGGAGAACCGAATCCCAGTCCTCATACTTGCATGGCAAGCACTGTATCCATGGAGCCGTCTCCTCAGCCTAGGAAGCTTGGCTGCTAATCCGAGCTCTACTGCTTGTTTGTAGTAGCCTCAAGTTGTTTTCCTTCTCTGGCCCCAGTTTCTTCATGTGAGAACTGAGAAGGATGGCTTACTTGCGTCTTAAGGTCCCTTCTAGTGCTGGCATTCTGTGATTCTGTGAACAACAGCACCTGCTTTTAATTTTTTTGTTTGTTTGTTTTTGTTTTTCTAGGTAGGGTCTCACTCTAGCCCAGGCTGACCTGGAATTCACTATGTAGTCTCAGGGTGACCTCGAACTCACAGCGATCCTCCTACCTCTGCCTCCTGAGTGCTGGGATTAAAGGCATGCGCCACAATACCTGGCCTTTTATTTTTTATGTTATTTTATTTTTTGGTTTTTTCGAGGTAGGGTCTCACTCTAGCCCAGGCTGACCTGGGATTCACTATGGAGTTCTGGGATTAAAGGCGTGTGCCACCACACCCGGCTTTAATTTTTTTTATTTATTTGAGAGAGAGAAAGAGGAAGATATATGGAGAGAATAAGTATGCCAGGGCCTCTAGCCACTGCAAAAGAACTCCAGAAGCATGCACCGTTTTGTGCATCTAGCTTTACGTGGGTCCTGGGCAAGAGCCTTAACTGATGAGCCATCTTTCCAGTCCAACAAAATCTCCACTTGGAATTATGGAAAGTTGTCTAGTTTTGAAAGAAAACAGAGTAGAGAAGGTTATTGAGTATAAAATCAGATTTCCTACTTCTCCTAAGCAGACTCTTTCTTGTCACCTCAAGCCTCCTGTCTGTGGATGGGACAGGATACTGACGGAGTCATACCCGACACATGAGGAAACAGCTTCTGCAGTGGCCCACCCTAGCTAGCCCTTTGTCTCCTCTCACCAGGTCTTTTAAAATCTTTTTTATATTAAGATCCTATGGCAAGTGACATTCCGGTTTATTTTAGAATTAAATGTTATATATAAATGCTACATATGTTATATGTAATACATATTTTGATGCATTTTGTCAGTAGAAAACTAGATTATTTTGTTAGAGACCAAATCTTTTTTCAAATGTGCCCCGTGGTGTGAGAGTGAATATAGGAAGGGGTCAGAGAGTACAAAGTTTGGAAGCCATTGGCTTGGAGCCCAAAGTCCAGTGGGTCATGAATGCATGAACCCTGCCTTCGCCTTCTTTCTCAGGATGGGCCTGGGCCCGGCTTTATACCTGCTGTCCCAGATTGTGGGGACTACCAGCAGCCGGGCTTACTACCTTTTCCTCAACGAGGTGATTACGTGGAAGGCCTTCTCTGAAGCCCATTTATGTAAACCCACCTTCCCTGTTCATTTCTCCCGTATAATAACACACACACACACACACACACACACACACACACACACACACGAGTCCTAGCTCTTAATAGAGAACAAACACCTGCTTGGGGTTGAAAAGCATTACCTCTCACAAAAGGGAGTGTGTCTCAGTTTCCCTGGAGGTGAAAGCCAGCTAGGTACTTAACCTCTTCATCAAGGCAAAGAACAACTCACCCTTGAGCCAGGGCTGGTGGTGAGCAGAGGAACTCCATAGGTCACTGTAACTAGATAAGCCTACAGGGTTGGCTTAGACTATGGTGCAGTCTGCCTTGAATCTTGAGAAGCAACAAGTGTGGTGTTAACGACCTGTGAGCTTTCTCTCACTGTTCTAAGGCTCCAGAAAACCCATATTGGCTGTGCCCCTGCTCCCTGCCACCCATCACAAGTCATAGCAGCTCACTGGGCTGTGAGGACGGGCCCACTCAGACCCAGACCCAGACCCACTGCCATGCAGGTTCTAAACAAACGGGAGAGATGACACTAAGCATCACACAAAGTGCAGGTTGCGGCTTCCATTGGTGTTGTAAACGGAAGTCCAGAGCGCCGTGAGAACACCGAGCACAGGGGTCTGACCAGGCAGCCTTTTTCAAAGAAATGTCATATGAGGACTGACTGAAAAAGCAAGCCAGCACGTTTAACTTGGGTCTGAAAATCTCATGGGCACATAGAGTGTAACTGCAACTTGGGTCTGAAAATCTCATGGGCACATAGAGTGTAACTGCAACTTGGGTCTGAAAATCTCATGGGCACATAGAGTGTAACTGCAACTTGGGTCTGAAAATCTCATGGGCACATAGAGTGTAACTGCTCTGGGGACTGTCAGTGAGGAGGGGGAGCAGGGAGAGAGGAGGAAGAGATAACGTGTCCTGAGCGGTGCCACTGTGCAGGGGCAGCTGTGAAGAGTTAATGTGAGCTCAACAAAAAGGTTCTCAACCAGCAGTGCGAGTCAAGAGCATGTTTAATTTTTTTTTTGCAAACTATGTGTCACTTCCTCTTCATTGCAAGCCAATAAGTACAACTATTTTCCTCTTCATTTTATACTTAAGCAAACTAAGATACGGAGAGAGGATATAATTCTCTGAGGTTACATAATAGTGAGGTGGTAGAGCTGAGATTCAAACTCAGGTCACCTGGCTCTAAAGTGGATTTAGCCGGGCGTGGTGGCACACGCCTTTATTCCCAGCACTTGGGAGGCAGAGGTGGGATGATCGCCATGAGTTCGAGGCCTCCCCTGAGATGACATAGCAGAATTACAGGTCAGCCTGGGCTAGAGTGAGATCCTACCTTGAAAAAAAACAAAACAAAAAAGTAAAGTGGATTTATTTTTATTTTATTGAATTTAAAAAAAAACTTTTTTATTTGAGAGAGAGGCAAATCGAGAGAGAATGGGCATGTCAGGGCCTCTAGCCACTGCAAATGAACTCCAGACACATGTGCCACCTTGTGCATCTGGCTTACATGGATACTGGGGAATGGAACCTGAGTTCTTAGGCCTCACCGGCAAGTACCTTTACCACTAAGCCATCTTTCCAGCCCTTATTTTTATTTATTTACTTATTATTTATTTATATATTGGCTTTCCGAGGTAGGAAAACACCTACTTGGGGTTTAGCCAAGGCTGACCTGGAATTTACTATGTAGTCTCAGGGTGGCCTTGAATTCATGGCAGTCCACCTACCTCTGCCTCCCGAATGCTGGGATTAAAGGCGTGTGCTACCACGTCCAGCCTTATTTTATTTTATTTTTTAAAATATGTATTTATTTATCTGACAGAAAAGAAAGAGGCAGGTAGAGAGAATGGGTGCTCCAAGGCCTCTAGCCATTGCAAACGAACTCCAGGTGCATGCACCACTTTGTGCATCTGTCTCTACGTGGGTACTGGGGAATCAAACCTGGGTCCTTAGCCTTTTCAGGCAAGCACCTTAACTGCTGAGCCATCTCTCCAGCCCTAAAGTAGATTTTTGTTCTTGTTTTTTTTGAGGTAGGGTCTCACTCTAGCCCTGGCTGACCTAGAATTCACTCTGTAGTCTCAGGGTGGCCTTGAACTCATGGTGATTCTCCTACCTCTGCCTCCCAAGTGCTGGGATTAAAGGTGTGCACACCACGCCCGGCTCTATAGTAGATATTTAATCATTGTTCTCTGCTAGAATGGAATGGGCATTCAAGACCCAGAAAGGGTCCAGGAGTCACTTGGTGGAGGCGGGAGGACTCTTCATTCTACAGGATCTCATGTAGCCTGGAAAATGTTCTGTTTCCTCCTGTAGCACCATCAAAAAAGACACCTTTACTGCTCGTCTGTTTGACATCTACAAGCAAGTCCTGAAAGAGGGCATTGCCCAGGTAACCATCTCTAGCCCCTGTCCTGTCTGGAACCTGCCTCTCATCTCTGCTGGTTTGTTTTTGCTAGAAAAATTGGCCCCTGTCTTGGTATCATAGGAATCTGCCTTTGACTGGTCATCCCCATTGGATTTGCACATCCCAGTGACTGATCCTGGGATGCCTGGGTTGATCCTGATGGGTTTGAGATTAGTAGCTGGTGGTTTTTCTCCTTGTGTAGAGTGCATAGCACCTCTCTGCTCTGAGGCTAGACCCTCAAAGTCTGCCCCTGGGCAGATGTTCTCAGCCTTCAGTTTTTCCTACAGACTGTGTTCCTGGGTCTGAACCGCTCAGACTATATGTTCCAGTGCAATGCAGACGGCTCCCAAGCCCTGAAGCAGATTGAGATCAACACCATCTCTGCCAGCTTTGGGGGCCTGGCTTCCCGGACTCCAGCTGTGCACCGGTAGGCTCCCTGAGCAGTTTTGGGCATATCTATGAGGAAACAGTCCTTGACCATGGCTGCCTTCCTGGGGTATGGGTCATGTGCTCACCCACCTTCATCTTGTCCCTATAGGAATTCTCTCTCCACTTATAATCAGATCTTTCTTCCTTTTTTTTTTTTTTTTTTTTTTGTTTGTTTTTTGAGGTAGGGTCTCACTCTAGCTCAGGCTGACCTGGAATTCACTATGTACTCTCAGGATGGCCTCGAACTCTCAGCGATCCTCCTACCTCTGCCTCCCGAGTGCTGGGATTAAAGGCGTGTGCCACCATGCCCAGCATAATCAGATCTTGACATGGTATTATATATCAGGGAGAGGAGGGACGCCCTGCCCCTCCATTGCATAAGTTAGTGCTTCAGACAGAGAGTCCTATGGTAGGAAGGGCTGGACACATCTGAGGACCCGAGAGTGGTTCTGAATCTAAGGCAGGGATGAATGTGGGAGCTTCCATCTGGGGTCTACACCATAGTAGCAGCCTTCCTAGCCAACAGGAATGCTCCAATTGCTATGATTTTGTAGCAGGATTCCAGATAGGGCCCCTTGGGACCCAAGGTAAAGGACTCCAGCTCACTTGGAGACTGATGTGGGTTGGAGTGTGGACACAGGGTCTCAGGGCTACTCTGGGCATAATCAGGGGCCAAGGTGAGGGCCACCCAAGTATTCCAACAGTGCTCAGCTGATTCTAGAAGTAATGTTCCCATATGTATTTGTGAGGTTGTGGGCAGAGGGGTCTTCCAGTCCATCCAGTTACTGAGCAGCCATCTCTCTTCCAACAGACACGTTCTCAATGTCCTGAGTAAGACCAAAGAAGCTGCCAAGATCCTCTCCAATAATCCCAGCAAAGGACTGGCCCTGGGGATTGCCAAAGCCTGGGAGCTGTATGGCTCAGCTAAGTAAGAACAAAAAAGTGGCCACCGCGTCCGCTTAGATTCAGTGCTCATGCCCCGGCAGCTGCTGCTTTGCTCATCTTCATTAGGGAATGGAGGGATTTTTCTAGAAATAGAAACTTACGCTTCAAAGTGCCAAAATTATTTTAATGGTGTTTTGGGCTTCCTTCTAAAAATAAGAGATGCTGACTTTTTAATTTCACCTTTTCTTCTTGACTGGAGGTCATGGTGTTGACCACAGTGACTGCATCGTGCTGTAGCGCAGTGGCGCCACCTAGGGTTAGGAGGCACATGTGAGGATGGACGCCTGCTCGGTTCTCACCTGCTTCCTGCAGTTTCCTGTCGGCTTCCAGCACATCTTGCTTTTTCCTGCTGTCAGTGTGCTTGATTCGGAATCCTCCACCGCCATCCCCGGGCCTTCTGATGTACTGTGCTTTGGAAAAGTGGTGGTGTTTGGCTGTTACAATTCTGTCTAAAAAGTGTGAGAGCCTCAGATGAGAGTGAGAGAATGGGCACATCAGGGCCTCCAGCCACTGTAATCGAACTCCAGATGCATGTGCCACCTTGTGTGTCTAGCTTACATGGTACCTGGAGAGTCAAACATGGATCCTTGGGCTTCACAAGCAAACACCTTAACCACTAAACTCTCTCTCCAGCCTTTTTTTTTTTTTTTTAATTTTTATTTAGTTAGTTGTAAGCAGAGACAGACAGAAGAGAGACAGAGAGAATGGGCATGTCAAGGCTTCCAGCCATTGTAAACCAACTCCACACGCATGTGCCACCATGTGCATCTGGATTTTATTGTGGCAACTGGAGAATTGAACTTGAACTTGCGTCATTAGGCTTTGTAGGCAAGTGTCTTAACTGCTGAGCCATCTCTCCGGCCCTTTTTATTTATGAGACAAGGAGAGAAGAGAGAGAGAGAGAGACAGAATGGGCATGCCCAGGCCTCAAGCCACTGCAGACGAACTCAAGATGCATGCACCACCATGTGCATCTGGCTTATGTGGCTTCTGGGGAGTCAAACGTGGGTCCTTAGGCTTTGCAAGCAAGTACCTTAACCACTAAGCCATCTCTCCAGCCCTTGTTTTCTTTTTTCAAGGTAGGATCTTACTCTAGCCCAGCTGACCTGGAAATCATTCTGTAGTTCCAAGCTGGCCTTGAACACACAGTGATCCTCCTACCTCTGCCACCCAAGTGCTGGGATTAAAGGCGTGTGCTACCATATCCAGCCTTTGTTTTGTTTTTGAGACAGGGTCTTAAGATATAGCCCAAGGACTAGAGAGATGGTTTAGCAGTTAAGGCGCTTGCCTTATGGACCCAGGTTTGATTCCCCAGTACCCATGTAATCCAGATGCACATATATTTGGAGTTTGTTTGCCATGGTTAGAGGCTCTGGTGCACCAATTCTCTCTCTCTAGCTGCCCCCTCAAATAAATAAATAAAAATAAGATATTTAAAAATGATTAAAAACAAAAGATATAACCGGGCATGGTGGCCCATGCTTTTAATCCCAGCACTCAGGAGGCAGAGGTAGGAGGATTGCCATGAGTTTGAGGCCATCCTGAGACTACATAGTGAATTCTAGGTCAGCCTGGGCTAGAGTGAAACCCTACCTCGAAAAACAAAACAAAAAGCCGGGCGTGGTGGCGCACGCCTTTAATCCCAGCACTCGGGAGGCAGAGGTAGGAGGATCGCCGTGAGTTCGAGGCCACCCTGAGACTCCATAGTGAATTCCAGGTCAGCCTGGGCTAGAGTGAGACCCTACCTCGAAAAACAAAACAAAACAAAAGATATAGCCCAAGCTGGCCTTGAACTCACAGTAGTCCTCTTGCTTCAGCCTCCCAAGTGCTAGATTTAAGTGTGCATCATTACATCTGGCTATAAAATTAGGATTTCAGTTTAGACAATCTCTTTCCAAACATAGAGCCTGTCATTAGAATAAGTAGAATAACAAGGGGGAGTTTTTGATATGCAAAACTGGGAGCTGTGATCTAATTGACATTCTATTTTATAAATGAGAACATTAGGGCTCAGGGAAAGAAACTGAATGACTTGCCCAAGGACACCATAAATCACTGGCAGAGCCAGGGCTCGGATGCAGGGGTCATCTTTCCCAGCCAGCGGCCAGCAGCCAGCATGTTGTTGCCACTTGACTTTGCTTACCTGACAACTTTCGGAGTCCTCCTCAGTTCAGACTGCTCAGAACTGAAGGAAGTAGAAGGTCGAATATGTTTAATGGGTCTGACTCCCATTGTTGGCTAAGTGGAAAGCTGACCTAGTTATCCAGGGCATACAATCCCATTTTAACCTACTGCCTCCAGCCTTCCTCCTCTGCCTCTTGGAGGAGAGCCGTCCTGGGCCAGGTGCCACCCGCCCACACGCACCTCCCCATGACCAGGGAAGCTCAGGCTATAAAATGAAGAGCCAGGCCTTCAGCTCTGAGGACAAGAGGAGCTCCGCTTCCAGGTTGTTTTGCAGGGGCCCAGCTCGAAGTTGAAGCTCAGCTTAAATTCCAGGTCTGAGACTTCAGGCAGGCTGAGAGAGTATTTATTTGGCCAAGTTGAAAGAAGTCAGGCAAACAGTGTATAGACCCAATGGTTAAGGTCAGAAGAGGCAGAAACAGATGAGGCCAAGTACAGAAGGCCAGAAATATATACCTAGCATCCTAAGCCAAAGTCTGGGCTTCCATGTGTCTTAGCAAGAGGCTAACAGGCACAAAACACTAGAGCTGTAGCAGAAAGGGAGTTTGGTACTGCTAAGCATTGGCATTCTGAGGTGTCTGGAGGTAGGAGGGGCTTGGATCTCTGTGGGACATTGAAGCTAGCTTTACTGGTAGCTGACCATTCTTTCTCGGCATCTTCAGGCTCCTGCTTCTTTAGAAAAACCCGTGGATAAACAGAGAACAGGTCTGCCCTAGTGATTCCATAATACTGTGAGACCAAATGTGGCCCTGCGGACATCACAGAAATGCTGAACGGTCTCAAGAGATCATGCCTTATTTGTAGTTGCTCTGTAGGGTTCCATTTAGCCCTTCTATTTTTTTTTTTTTTTCATGTAAGAACCAGTTTTGTGCTATATCCTTTACAATCTGGTAACAGTCACTAAGCCCAGTATTGTTCCTTTACAAAATATTCCTTGGGGTTCCCACCTTTATTCTCCCAGACAGGTTTTTGAATCATTAATTTTTTTTTTTAAGAGAGAGAGAGAATTGGCGCGCCAGGGCCTCAGCCACTAAAATTGAACTCCAGACATTTGCGCCACCTAGTGGGCATGTGCGACCCTGCACTTGCCTCATCTTCGTGCATCTGGCTTACGTGGGATCTGGAGAGTCAAACATGGGTCCTTAGTCTTCACAGGCAAGTGCCTTAACCGCTAAGCCATCTCTGCAGCCCTGAGTCATTAATTTTTCTTTCTTTTTTTTTCAGTTTTTTGAGGTAGGATCATATGTTTCCTCTCCCCACCTGTATTCCCCTGAGGGCCCTCAGTGGGGTTATGAATGTACCACTTCTTGGTGTTTCCAGGTAGGGTCTCACTCTAATCCAGGCTGACCTGGAATTCACTATGTAGTCTCAGGGTGGCCTCGAACTCACGGTGATCCTCCTAACTCTGCCTCCCGGGTGCTGGGATTAAAGGTGTGTGCCACCACGCCCGGCTGTTTTACTTATTTATTTATTTATTTATTTATTTATTTATTTATTGGAAAGAGAGAAGGAGAGAGAGTATGGGCACGCCAGGCCCTCTAGCCACTGCATCTGGCTTATGTGGGTCCTGGATAATTGAACCTGGGTCTTTTGGCTTTGGTTTTTCGAGGTAAGATTTCACTTGAGCTCAGGCTGGCCTGGAATTCACTGTGTAGTCTCAGGGTGGCCTCAAACTCAGGGCAATCCTCCTACCTCTGCCTCCCCAGTGCTGGGATTAACGGTGTGCGCCACCACACCTGGCTTTAAAATATATTTTTATTTAATTATTTGCAAGCAGACAGAGACACAGAGAGAATGGATGTGCCATGGCCTCTAGTATCTGTAAATGAACTCCAGATGCATGTGCCACTTTGTGCATCTGGCTTTATGTGGGTACTGGGGAATTGAATCTGGGTTGTTTGGCTTCCAGCACCCTGTTGTTTTTTAGAGAGACAGAAAGAGGCAGAGAGAGTGAGTGAGTGTGTATGAGTGTATTAGAGCCTCCAGCCACTGCAAATGAACTCCAGACACATGTATCACTTTGTGCATCTGGCCTTACATGGGTACTGGGCAATTCAACTTGGACCAGCAGACTTTGCAAGTGTCTTTAACCAGTGAGCCATCTCCCTAGCCCCACTTTCTGTTTATTTGAGACAGGATCTTGCTATGTAGCCCAGGCTGGTCTCAAAGTCACTATCCTGCCTCTGCCACCTCCCCCAACCAAGTGCTGGGATCACAGGCCTGTATCACCAGGCCCAGTTGGGAAGCTGTGTTCTTATTCTTACTTCTGAAAGTGGGAGGAGGGATGAGCTCTGTAGCAGCCTGTGGCCACCTATGCTCTTTCTCCAGTGCCGTGGTATTATTGATTGCTCAAGAGAAAGAAAGGAACATATTTGACCAGCGTGCCATAGAGAACGAGCTACTGGGCAGGTAAGTGAAAGGAAAGACCCTCAGGCATCGCCCCAAGGGGGATGGCCATTCAGAACATAGCACCCACTACCTCTGACTGCCCTCCATCTTTCCCAGAAATATCCATGTGATCCGGAGAAGATTTGAAGATGTCTCTGAAAAGGGGTCTCTAGACCAAGACCGACGGCTGTTTATGTAAGCATCCCCAAGGAGCCAATAGACTGCTGCATAATGAACCTCTCCTGATGCCACTTTCACCAAATGAGCTTTTCTTCTGGGAGATGGGCTGGCTTGTTTTCTTCTCTCCTGGTTTCTTAAATATTTCATCCTACCTAGAAATTATGGAGAAGGCTAGCCAAGCTCTGATTCCAAAGCGCTTTATCAGAGCCGCTGACATTCCGGTTGAGGGAATTATCCTTAAAGATAACCTTGGTTTTCCGAGGTAGGGTCTCACTGTATCCCAGGCTGACCTGGAATTCACTATGTAGTCCCAGGGTAGCCTTGAACTCACTGCTATCTTCCTACCTCTGCCTCCCAAGTGCTGGGATTAAAGGTGTGCACCACCACGCCCGGCTCTGGCCTGTCTTCTAAGTCAGGTTGACCCTTCCTTCCAGGGACCATCACACTGTAGATTGTGTGCTATATATTTTGGTGGTATAGTAGCTTATGTGGTTAGACATGGTAGTTTGTGACTGTTAAAGTCAAGACCCTTGCTGGACATGGAGGTGCACAGCTGTAATCCAAACAGTTCTGTGGTGAAGGCAGGAGAATCAGGAGTTCAAGGTTATCCTCTACTACATACTGAGGTCAAGGCCAGCCTGGACCGCATGAGACCCTGTCTCAAAAGATAAAGAGCAACACCAAAACAGTAAAGAAACTCCATGGTTTCACAACACCACTTACAGTATTTCCAAATGTGCTGTTATCATAACAAAACAAAGTACTTTCCAGATAAACTAGATAATATCACATAGGTCAGAGAAAAGGGGAAAAAGTTTGAAATGACAGTCTTTATCCTAGTCAGACTCATGTTTTTGTATACCCTGCTCCCACCACTATATACATATATTTAGTCTGGTTTTACTTCAAGCAGTAAAAATCAAATTCTGTTTTGCTAAGCAGAGTAACATGATCCTTTTGCTCAGTAGTTTTGAGTTCACATGTATTTTAATTTTCCCTCGGTCATCTTGTTCCCCTGCAGTCTTCTTAAAATGACTCCCGATCTGGACAGTTCTAGAGGATTGTTCGCTGCACACCTCTGGTGTTTTCAGTAGAAATATTGCTAGTGTGAGTTTCTACTTTCACAGATTTCCAGTGCAGCCTTGTCCAGTTCTCCCTGTGGACTGACTGGCTTTCTTTTTTAAAAAATATTTTATATATTTAATTTTGAGAGAGAGAGCGACCAAGAGAGAGAGTCAGACAGAGAGAGTGAGTATGGGTGCGCCAGGGCTTCCTGCCACCACAAATGAACTCCAGATGCATGCACACTAGCTTTATGTGGGCACTGGGGGATTGAACTCTGGCTTTGAGGCTCTGCAAACAAGTACCTTTAACTGCTGAGCCATCTTTCCAGCCCTTACTGATTTTTCAAAAAATCCAAATGTATTTTAAGAGATTCAACCATCAGGTGTGGTGGCACATGCCTTTAATCCCAGTACTTGGGAGGCAGAGGTAGGAGGATCACTGTGAGTTCAAGGCCACCCTGAGACTATATAGTGAATTTCAGGTCAGCCTGGGCTAGAGCAAGACCCTACTTCAAAAAACCAAACACCAACAAAAGCAAAAAAAAAAAAAAAAAAAAAAAAAAAAAAAAAAAAAAGACAAATGTATTTTAAGAGAATCAACCACTGCATTTATCAGGTGTAATTCAACTCAGAAACTGTTTTCATCCTATGTTCCAGGGATGGCCAGGAGGTTGCTGTAGTTTATTTCCGGGATGGCTACATGCCGAGTCAGTATAATCTACAGGTTGGTATTTTCTGTTAGATCATTCTTTGCCTCCAGGGACCCACCAGTGCTCCACAGAAACCCAACTAGGTTTTTCTCTGGGTCTAGCTTCAGTTCTTCCTCAGGGAATGTTGCTGGAAACTCCTTCCCTCCTGCAAGCTTTGTGGTACCTCTCACTCTACAAACACAGTCTGCTAGACCCAAGTCCTCAGGAATCCACCGCCGTTTAGTTTCCAGAGATGTGCTGGGAGGAAAATCAGCATTTGCTAATTTCTGTAGTGTAATTTTTGATCTGCCCAACTTAATATTTCTGAACAGAGTTGGGAAGAGATGGGTGCAAACCAGTTCTTACTAGCTGATGCAAGCAAGTTCGAGCACACCACTATTTATTCCCTCCCTCCCTCCCTCTTGCTTATTTGGTTGTATGTTTTTATTTTTATTGTTTTGGAGGTAGGGTTTTACTCTAACTCAGGCTGACCTGGAATTCACTATGTAATCTCACGGTGGCCTCGAACTCACGGCAATCCTCCTACCTCTGCCTCCCGAGTGCTGGGATTCAAGGTGTGCGCCATCATGCCTGGCTGTGTTTTGTTTTTGAGACAGGGTCTTATTCTGTAGTCCAGGCTAGGAAGAACTCCCTGTAGCCCAGGATGGCCTCAAACTCATGACAGTCCTACCTCAGCACTGGAGTGTGAGAATCACAGGTGTGAGCCATCATGCCCAGCTTCACTGACCTCTTTTTCTTTTTCTTTTTTCAAATTTTTATTAACAACTTCCATGATTATAAAAAATATCCCATGGTAATATCTTCCCTCCCCCCACTTTCCCCTTTGAAACTCCATTCTCTATCATATCCTCTCCCCATCTCAATCAGTCTTTATTTTGATGTCATGATCTTTTCCTCCTCTTATGATGGTCTTGTGTAGGTAGTGCACTGACCTCTTTGTTGTTGTTTTGTTTTTTGAGGTAGGGTTTCACTCTGGCCCAGGCTGACCTGGAATTCACTATGTAGTCTCAGGGTGGCCTTGAACTCACAGTGATCTCTACCTCTGCCTCCCAAGTGCTGGGATTAAAGGTGTGCGCCACCATACCTGGCCAGGTTTTTCTTTCCTTCTTTGTCTGGTTGTAGTTCATTCATGTTCATGACAACGTTGATGGTATCACCTCATCTTGCTATCTTACCATATGCTTTCAAAATTATTTTTCACATCACTATTTCATTTAACTGTTTTTTGTTTTTTTTTTTTTGGTTTTTCAAGGTAGGGTCTCACTCTAGCCCAGGCTGACCTGGAATTCACCCTGTAGTCTCAGGATGGCCTCGAATTCACAACGATTCTCCTACCTCTGCCTCCCAAGTGCTGGGATTAACTGCGTGCGCTACCATGCCCGGCTTCTTTCTTTCTTTTAAAAAAATATTTACTTATTTTTAAAAATTAATTTATTTATTTGCAAGCAGAGAGAGAGATTGAGAGAAGACAGACCGATAGAGAATGGGCATGCCAGGATCTCCAGCCACTGCAAATGAACTCGAGACACATACGCCCCCTTGTGCATTTGGCTTACGTGGGTACTGGGGAATCGAACCGGGGTTCTTTGGCTTCGCGGGCAAGCCTCTTAACCGCTTAGCCATCCCTCCAGCCCGATTTACTTATTTTTAAGAGAGAGAGTCAGACAGAGAGAGAAAGTGAGTATAGGCATGCCAGGACTTCCTGCTTCTGCAAATGAATTTCAGATGCATGCACTACTTTGTGTATTTGGCTTTATGTGGGTACTGGGGAATCGAACTCCGGCCACAAGACTCTGTAAGCAAGTGCCTTTAACTGCTGAGCCATCTCTCAAGTCCGTAAAAAATGTTTTTATTGATCTGGAGGGATGGCTTAGCAGTTAAAGTGCTTGCCTGCAAAGCCAAAGGATCCAGGTTCGATTTCCAGGACCCACGTAAGCCAAACACACAAGGGGGCGCACACATCTGGAGTTCGTTTGCAGTGGCTGGAGGCCCTGGTGCGTCCATTCTCTCTCTCTCTCCCTCCCCCTCTTTCTCTGTCAAATAAATGAATAAAATAGTTTTTATTTCTGAGGGAGAGAGAAAGGGTGCACTAGTGCATCCTGCCTCTGCAAACTTCAGAAGGATGTTCCGCTCTGTACATCTGACTTTACCTGAGTATTGGGGGATCAACCTTGAGCTTGTGAGGCTTTGCAAGGAAGCACTTACAAAACCACTGAACTATCTTCCCAGTCCAGAAGCCCTGTTTTAGTTTGGGATTAAGAAGGAAATAAACCGGGTGTGGTGGCACACGCCTTTAATCCCAGCACTAGAGTGAGACTCTACCTTGAAAAAACAAAAACAAAAAGGAAATAAACTTGGAAATACCGTGGGCAGAAGCTGGGAGTTGTGAGGCTCACTGTGCCTCTGTTTGACCACAGGCATGTTTCCTACCCTGTGTCTCAGGGTTTTTTTTTCTTTTTTTTTTTAATTTTTTGTTCATTTTTATTTATTTGAGAGTGACAGAGAGAGAAAGAGGCAGATAGAGAGAGAGAGAGAATGGGCGCACCAGGGCTTCCAGCCACTGCAAACGAACTCCAGACACGTGCGCCCCCTTGTGCATCTGGCTAACGTGGGTCCTGGGGAGTCGAGCCTCGAACTGGGGTCCTTAGGCTTCACAGGCAAGCGCTTAACCGCTAAGCCATCTCTCCAGCCCTCAGGGTTTTTTTTTGTTGTTTTTTTGTTTATTTGTTTTGTTGTTGTTGTTGTTTTTTTTTTTCGGTTGTTCATTTTTCGAGGTAGCTGACCTGGAATTTACTATGTCATCTCAGTGTGGCCTCGAACTCATGGGGATCCTCCTACTTCTGTCTCCCTAGTGCTGGGATTATAGGCGTGCACCACCACGCCCTGCTGTATGTCAATGTTTAAAAGTGGGAGCTGCATTTGAAAAGTAAGAGACCTCTGTCCAGATTTACAGTTCATTTCAGGTTCTCTGAGGAGTGACTGCAGACGTGGCAGCACTAAGAAGGCCCTTTTGTCTAGATAAGTGATTAGCAGTACTGGAAACTTGCTGAGCGACTAGAGAAGAGAGATTGTCTATTGGGAAAATGGATCCAAGTTTCAGGACAGGCAGTTGGGGGAACAGGTCAAGGAAACTGTAAAGAGAGGAGAGGGTAAGCTAACAAGGAAGAAAAGTGGTGTCTATACAGAGGTTGAAACATTTACAGGAAGCTGAGCTCAAGCTTTACAAGGCTTTATGACTCTGGCAAGTCTTAATGTGTTTTTTGTTTTAACTTTCTTCTTTTTTTTAAATTTATTTTTCAAGGTAGGGTTTTGCTCTGGCCCAGGCTGACCTGGAATTCACTATGTATTCTTAGGCTGGCCTGGAACTCACAGGGATCCTCCAACCTCTGCCTCCTGAGTACTGGGATTAAAGGCATGAGCCACTGTACCTGGCTTTATTTTTGCAGTTTTTAAATTTTTTCTTGTTTATTTTTATTTATTTATTTGAAAGCGACAGACAGAGAAAGAGGCAGATAGAGAGAGAGAGAGAGAGAGAATGGGCGCCCCAGGGTCTCCAGCCACTGCAAACGAACTCCAGACGCGTGCGCCCCCTTGTGCATCTGGCTAACATGGGTCCTGGGGAATCGAGCCTCAAACCGGGGTCCTTAGGCTTCACAGGCAAGCGCCTAACCGCTAAGCCATCTCTCCAGCCCTATTTTTACAGTTTTTATGTTTGTACAAAACGTATTTTGATCATAGTTGTCTCGCCTCCCTCTGTCTTTCCCCTACCCTCCTATTCCTTTCTCTGCCCGTCCTCCCTTCGACTAGTCCCTGTACTATTTTTTAAATTTAATTTTTATTTTATTATATATAATAGCAGGTTATACTCTTTTATCCCCTTGTCCCAGCTCCCATTACCCTGTAGTCTTTTGTTTTAAGTTTTGCTTTCCTTGCTTCTGACTGATGTATGGGGTATTCCTCTGGGCTTATCTCATGTTCTGAGCACCTGTAACTCTGCCCAGGACACCAGATGGCTGGTGAAAGGGAACATAAAGGGCGCGATGGTGGCCAGCACTGGGTGGAGACTGGCATCGCTCCTCGAGCCTCAGCCTTCATCTGGCTGTGGACAGTTTGCTGTGACCTGGACCAGGACACACTGACTCCCTAGTACCTGAGAACGGGGGTGAGAGCTGGGAGGCAAGACCTGATGCTTCCCTGCCTCTAAGATTTTAAGTCTCTGCCACAGCAAGCCATTCATTCTGTGATTAGCCACCTGCAGGCCTCTGTTTATATTATTCTGTTAGCTGAGCACCCATTCTCCACTAAGTCTCATCTGGCAGATGGACACTGCTCACATTTCACTCCACTGCACAACAATAGCAAACACCCGGGGAGCCCAGGTGAAGCAGCAGCACCTGCAGTTGTGTGGGCTGCAGCAGAAAACGAGGCAAAACCCTGGGATCTGCTTCCTCTGGAGCAGGCTGTCAGATAGAAGCATCAGGAAGCCAACAAAAATAGATTATTTGAGGGGTTTGTCTTGTAACTTTTATTTATTTATTTATTTGAGAGAGAAAGAGGCAGAGAGAGAGAACGAGAATGGGTGCGCCAAGGCCTTCAGCCACTGCAAATGAACTCCAGATGTGTGCGCCCCCTTGTGTGACATTGCACGCTTGTGTCACTGTGCGTCTGGGCTTACATGGGGCCTGGAGATTCGAACATGAGTTCCTAGGCTTTGCAGGCAAGCGCCTTAACCACAAAGCCATCTCTCCAGCCCTATTTTTCTTTTTCTTTTTTTTTTTTTTTTTTTTTTTTTTTTTTTTTAAGGTAGTGTCTCACTCTAGCCCAGGCTGACCTGCAATTCACTGTATAGCCTCAGGGTGGCCTCGAACTCACCGTGATCCTGTTACCTCTGCCTCCTCAGTGCTGAGATTAAAGGCGTGTACCACCACGCCTGGCTTCTTTTCTTTTTTCTTTCTTTCTTTTTTTTTTTTTTTTTTAATGAGAGAGAGAATTTGGTGCACCAGGGCCTCTAGTCACTGCAAACAAATTCCAGATGATTGTGACACCATGTGCATCTGGCTTATGTGGTTTCTGGGGAGTTGAGCCTGGGTCGTTAGGCTTCTCAGGCAAGCGCGTTAACCACTAAGCCATCTCTCCAGCCCTTGTTATGCTTATTGAGACAGACTTTCACCCTGAAGCTCAGGCTGGCCTGGAATTCACTAAGTAGCCTAGGCTGACTTTGAGCTTGAGAGTCTGTTGCCTCAGCCTCCCAAGTGCTGTAACTATAGGTGTGCACCACCACACCCAGCTTGAAAATTGTTTGTTTTTCCCCCCAGTTAACTGCTTTGAATGAAACAAAAGAATGGAAGAGAGAGAGGCAGAGCGAATTATGAGGAAACCCACATTAAGTAGAATGAGCTGACTGCGCCAGGACTCAGGATGAGAGGAATGTAACCATCCACAAGAAAAAGCCAAAAGGAAGCGAGTTTCAGGTAGAAGGAAACAGGAACTCAAAAGGCCGCAAACAAGGAATGAAGCTAGTACTGTTTGAGCAGTGACGAGCCTGTGCGGCTCGACTGTGGAGTTAGGGGCGGGGTGGAAGCAGCAGCCTGGGGTGAGACGGACAAACACAGGGGACCTCAATTTCACACGGTCTGGCAAGCCATGGTAAAAGATTTTACAGTTTTATTTAATAAAAGGCAACCAGATTTTGGAGTGTTGGATTTTATTTTGAATACGGCGAGAAGCCAAGCTTAAACAAGTATCCCACATCCTTTAAAACTCATCCATCCAGGTGTGATGGCACATGCATGCTTATCCCAGCGCTCAGGAGGCTAAAACACGAGGGTAATATTCAGGTCAGTCTGGGCAACGAAGCGAAACCTTGTCTCAAAAAGAAAGAGGGGCTGGAGAGATAGCTCAGTGGTTAAAGGCATTTACTTGTAAAGCCTTGCTGCTTGGGTTTGACTCCCTAGTACCCATGTAAAGCCTGACACTCAAAGTGGCACATACGCCTGAAATTCATTTACAGGGCAGGAGGACCTGGCATGCCCATGCTTTCTCTCGTTCTCTCTCTCAAATAAAATAAATATATAAAAGGGGCTGGAGGGATGGCTTAGCAGTTAAGGCACTTGCCTGCAAAGCCAAAGGACCCAGGTTCAATTCCCCAGGACCCATGTAAGCCAGATGCACAAGGTGGCACGTGCATCTGGAGTTTGTTTGCAGTCACTGGAGGACCTGGCGCTCCCACTCTCTCTGTCTCTGTGTGTCTCTCTTGCTTTCTCTAAAAAATAAAAATTAAAATATTTACAAAAACCAAGATGGACTGGAGAGATGGCTTAGTGGTTAAGGCACTTTGCCTGTGAAGTCTAAGGACCCAGGTTCAACTCATCAGTACCCACGTAAGCCAGATGCACATGGTGGCGCATATGTCTGGGTTCATTTGCAGTGGCTAGAGGCCCTGGTGCACCCATTCTCTCTCTCCCTCTCTCTCTCAATAAGTAAGTAAAAAATAAAATTTTAAAAATATTTAGGGCTAGAGAGATGGCTTAGCAGTTAAGGTACTTGCCTGCAAAGCCAAAGGACCCAGGTTTGATTCCCCAGGAACCACATGAGGCAGATACACAAGGTGGTGCAGGCATCTGGAGTTTGTTTGCAGTAGTTGGAGGTCCTGATGTGCCCATTCGTTCTGTCTCTGTGCCTCTGTCTCTCTCAAATAAATAAATATAAAATGTTTAAAAATACAAACAAGAACAACAAAAGTCCTTTTTTTTTTTTGCCCTTGCAAAAGGTCTTTTCCCCTTTTGTCATTTTCCCTTTAGCTGTGTTCTGTGTATCAGTGTGCTAGACTCTGAGCTCCCCAAAGGTAAAAATGTTCAGTAAAGGTCAGCCCAGATGAAATGAAGCGGGAGTCTTTGGTCTTCTCGCCTCTGCAGAACTGGGAAGCACGGCTGCTGCTGGAGAGGTCATGTGCCGTCAAGTGCCCGGACATTGCCACCCAGCTGGCTGGGACCAAGAAGGTGCAGCAAGAGCTGAGCAGAGCGGGCCTGCTGGAGGTGCTACTCCCTGGCCAGCCTGAGGCCGTGGCCCGCCTCCGTGCCACCTTTGCTGGCCTCTATTCACTGGACATGGTATGTAGGTAGCTTGTCTCTCCTTCCAGTCTAACATAGCAAAATGTGTTGGGGAGGGTGGAGCTAGCACTGTGGCTGACATTGTGTCTTGGGTCCCTGGTGCCCTTGGAGAACCCTTGAAGCTTTGGAGACAAAGAGTCCATCATGGGCCTCCCTCCACAATCATGGCGATGGAAACTAAGGCAGGCAGCAAGAATTCTGTACCCACTTTCCAGGCTGCCTGGTGCAGACAGGAATCGCCTGAGAAAAGCTTGTTTTGCTTATGTTTTCTACTGCAAGGGACTTAGAGGTCACTTCCAGATTAATTATCTAACCTAAAGGAGCTAATGGTCGTCCCCTTCTGTCATTCCCCCAATGCCTCTCTGCATGACTGACAAGGCCCCAAGCCGCCTCTTGACCCTTAGAGACTTACTGGTAACTAATTTCTGCCTCCGACTAGGGTGAAGAAGGGGACCAGGCCATCGCGCAGGCCCTCGCTGCCCCGAGCCGCTTTGTGCTGAAGCCCCAGAGAGAGGGTGGAGGTAGGTGGAGCTCCTCTGAAGAGCCACTCAGTGAGTGGGGCCAGCAGGCTGTGCCCTGTGCTTGCTGGCATTTGCTGTGAACAGTCTCTGCTTGAGATAGAAGGGAGAGTGATACAGATCTCTCCATGGCACTTATTTCCAACACCCTGGGACCAAGTGTTGTAGAGTACAAGGGGATCTGCTCAGCTGCTGAAAAGTTTGGACAAGATTAGTCTGAGGTGCTTGTGGGTAGATTACAGGAAAAAGGATGGAGGCATATTAAGAGGTTTAAAGGAGCTGGGTGTGATGGCACACATCTTTAATCCCAGCACTTGGGAGGCAGAGGTAGTTAGATTGCTGTGAGTTAGATGCCACCCTGAGATTACGTAGTGGATTCCAGGTCAGTCTGGGCTAGAGTAAGATCCTATCCTCTAAAAACCAGAAACAGAAACAAAACAATAATAATAATAAGGTTTAAAGGAATATGTCAGTCCAGCATTATGGCACATGCCATTAATCCCAGCACACTTAGGAGACTGAGGTTACGTAGTGGATTCCAGGTCAGTCTGGGCTAGAGTAAGATCCTATCCTCTAAAAACCAGAAACAGAAACAAAACAATAATAATAATAAGGTTTAAAGGAATATGTCAGTCCAGCATTATGGCACATGTCATTAATCCCAGCACACTTAGGAGACTGAGGTAGGAGGATCACTGTGAGTTCAAGGCCAGCCTGGGCTATAGAGTGAGTTTCTGGTCAGCTTGGGCTGTTGACTTTGAAATTCCTTGAAGACAGGGGTCATGTCTGCCTTATACACCAGATTTTTAATCACCCAGATTAAACCAGACCCACTTCAGGGAGAGTGGGAGTTTCCCAGGTACAAAGTGGGGAAGACTGTTCTACACAGAAGGAAACTCAAGCAAAGGCCCTGGGCCAGGAAGGCGTGGAATGTTTTGAAGGTTAATGAGAAGTTGGTGGTGCTGGAGTAGGAATGGGAGGGACAGGAATTTGGGCTAGGAACACTGTTTGGAACTTGATTATATAGACAGCGAAAATATGTTAAGAAATTGAATTGTTATGACATAAGCCATTTAAGAAATTGGATTTTTATCTTAAAGGCAACAGGAAGCCAAACAGAAATGTCCAACTTCTAGCCCATAGGGCTGTATTCAGCCACCTGCTCCAAGGACAGCTTGAAACTTACTTGAACTTACTTAAAAGATGATGAATTTTGCTGGTGTAGTGGCATATGCCTTTAATCCCAGTACTCAGGAGGCAGGGGTAGGAAGATCACTGTGAGTTCGAGGCTAGCCTGGGACTGTATACAGAGTGAGTTCCAGGTCAGCCTGGGCTAGAATGAGATCCTACCTCAAAAAAAAAAAAAAAAGATTATGAGTTTTGAATTTAAAATTATTTATTTATTTATTTATTTATTTATTTAATACAGGGGGAGAGAGAGCAAGAGAATGGGTGCACCAGGGCCCCTAGCTACTGCAAACAAACTCCAGATGCATGCACCATCTTGTGCATCTGGCTTACATGGGACCTGGAGAATCAAACCTGAGTCTTTATGCTTTGCAGGCAAGTGCCTTAACTGCTAAGCCATCTCTCCAGCCCCAGAGTTTTTCTTTTTCTTTCTTTTTTTTTTTTTTCTTCTCGTAACGTGATTGTTTGCTTCTCAAACTTGCTTGCCAGAGTTTTAAAAGGGGAGTGAAATATGACCCATTCAGAATCCACGTGGTTAGCAGTGGGAAAAAACTTGGAAGACTTACAGTGTGTCAACCATTATAGGTTGCCTAGACTGAAGGGAAATTGGTGACAGAAGACTGTGGAAGCAGGCTAGGACTGTTATAGTATGGAGCAGAGACTGGAGACATTTATGAGTTAATGATCCAGGTGATGAGAAGAGAGGGGTTAAATAGAACTCGAATGCTTTTCTCTTGATTAAAAGTAGGAAGTTCGGGCTGGAGAGATGGCTTAGCAGTTAAGGTGCTTGCCCATAAAGCCAAAGGACCCAGGTTCAATTCCCCAGTACCCACGTAAAGCCAGATGCACAAGGTGGTGCACGCAGCTGAAGTACGTTTAACTGGAGTCCCTGGTGTACCCATTCTTTCTCTGCCTCTTTCTCAAACAGGTAAGTAAAATTAAAAAAAAAAAAAAAAAAAGAGTAGGAAGGTTCAAGATGTAGATTCAGGCAGAAATAGACTTCTGTTTGGACATGCTAAGTTTGGTTTGGAGACCTATGGGACATGCACATGATGATGTCTAGAGCACAGAGTTTGAGTTAAAGATTTGGAGCCAGGTGTGGTGGTGCACACCTTTAATCCCAGCACTTGGGAAGCAGAAGTAGGAGGATCTTCATGAGTTCGAGGCCACCCTGAGAATACAGAGTGAATCCCAGATTAGCCTGGGCTAAAGTGAGAACCTACCAAAAAAAAAAAAAAAGATTTGGTAGTTAACAAGTTTCTAGGGTATAGATTGAAGCCTTGGGAATTTAAAGATCTTCCTGACAAAAGGTGCATGGAAGAGAGAACCAGGGTATATGACCAATTTCTAAGGCATTCCAACATGTAAGAAGAGAAGGAACCAGTAATGGTGGCTGAGAAGAAACAGTCGTAGACAGGTAGGAGGCAAGCCAGCCGCAACAGTGTGGTGGCAGCTGTGTTCCCTTGTATGAGGGCTCTCCTGTCAAGGTGGTGTCAGGAGCCGATATACTCTGGGTCCAGGGTGACTGGCCATTTGAATTGCAGGTAATAACCTGTACGGGGAGGATATGGTGCAAGCTCTGGAGCAGCTGAAAGGACAGTGAAGAGAGGGCCTCTTACATCCTCATGGAGAAGATTGAACCTGAGCCTTTTGGGAATTGCCTGCTGCGGCCTGGAAGCCCTGCCCGAGCGGTCCAGTGCATTTCCGAGCTGGGCATCTTCGGTGTCTATGTCAGGTGAGCCAGCCTAGAAAAAGTCCTGCATGGCGTCACCCAGCTCTGCCAGTCCCTGGCTGTATTACCTCTGTCACTGTCTACTAAATGAGTCTAAGCCCTGCCCGCCTCACAGGGCTGACAAGTGAAGCCAGGATGAGAAGTGTTTTACAGCTCTAAAGGAAATTCCATGTAGTAACCAAGAGGGTTGAGAAAAGATGGTCTGGGGATGCCAGGGGAAGGTGAGACAGGTCACCTGCGGGTGTTCAGTTTAAAATGCTAAGTAGCCCCTGGATTTCGAACACTCGGCATCAGGAAAAGAGGACTTGGACATTTTTAAGGAATAAGGCCTTCATGCCACTGCAAACTACTCACTTCTCGAGGCTGGGGAGATGCCTCATCAGCTACAGGTGTTTGCTTGAAAGCCTGCTGGCCCAAACTTAAGTCCCCAGCTCCCATCTAAAGCTGGACCCAAAGTGGTGCATGCGTTGGCATGTGATGCCAGTGTACCTACAGCAATGGAGGACAGAACCAGGAAAATCTAGAAACTAGACTGGCACATAGAGCAGCAAAACAAGAGACCCTGTCTCAAAGGAGAAGGAAGAGGACAAACATACCAAGATTGTCCTCAGACCTACACACACACACACACACACACACACACACACCAAAAAAAATGTACTCCAAGGTCAGGGTAAGGTCAAAAGCCCAGGTGCTACCATGTTCCCCACTAGAGCTTTCAAACCCCCATGAGACAGCGGTAAAGGAAATTCATAGCTAGGGAAGTAAAGCAGGAATCTGACTCGTGCTAAATGCTTTTCTCATTTTATTTTATCCTCATGTAATACAAGAGGCATTACCACCAATTTTAAATCAACGACACTGATGGACATGGATGTTTAGAAAGGCTAAGGAACTTGTTCAGATACAGAGCTAGTAATTCCCAAGCTCGGTACAAATCCAAATCTGATTGTAACATCCTAACAGTCCCTGGATACAGTCACTTACTCATCTTTTTCTCAGCTGGAACCAGGTTTGCTGAAGTGTGTCCTTCTGACCCCGTTTTCACAGGCAGGGAAAGACACTCGTGATGAACAAGCACGCGGGGCACCTGCTTCGAACCAAAGCCGTCGAGCATGCAGATGGTGGTGTGGCAGCAGGAGTGGCAGTCTTGGACAACCCATTCCCCGTGTGAGGGCAAGGCCTGAACTTTACTCAAGAGACCTTCTGGCCTCTGCACTCGTCATTCCTCTCCTAGCCCTGCTGAGGGGCTAACATCCCCTTCCCATCTTAGGAAGGCTGCTGTCTTCCAGAGACCTCCGAGATGAACAGGGAGGGGGAAATCTGGGTCCCTTCTCTTGGCTCTCCATCATCTGAGGCCCAGAACAGGTATTTCCCTACGAAGTCCTCTAGTGGCCCTCACATCTTTGCAGTATGGGATCACTGCTCCAGGCGAAAGTCCATAAACCCTGCCATGCTCCTATTGCCTCCTTGTCAGCCTTTCTAGCAGGTTCCAGTGCCTGACTTGGCTGGGACGAAGTGGGGCAGAAGAAGCAGATGGATGGGCATAGACTTTCTCCAGCGCTGCCTTAAATAAAGCAACACTGCTTATTCAGTGATTCATTGACTTGTGCACAGAGGGAAGGGAAGCTGTGATCTAGGTCAGCCCACTTCAGGTAGATAAGCAGGGGAAGGAGATTATGCTATAGTTAAGGTCTCCCTAGACTCAGACTTTATGGTTAGGACCCTGACATTTGAATCTTCAGTCACCCACTAATGCTGCCACAGGGTCATGAGGGGGGGGGGGAAGGGTCCCAGGCAGGAGCCCAAGTGGAACATCATAGCCCTGAAGGGACGTAACAGTGGTAACTTGCTTCCATCACTCCTGAGTTCAGGGGTTTGTCAGAGGTTCTGTGAATGAAGCAGTACCTAGATTTGCCCAAATCAAATGTTCTAGAAGGAAGATACCAGGACAATCCTGGTCCCACTCTCCTTCCCACCTGCCCTACAAATCAGTAAGCTAATGCGTACAAAACCTGGAGAATACCTAAGCAAACCACTCGCCACCTCCTCAGAGCCACAGACTTTATTCCTACAACCACAGGCTTGAGCACAGCTAGTACAAGAAGAGTTTCTCGCAGGCAGGATTCTGCTCATGGGGCCTGGGGCAGGAGAAGGAAGGCAACCGCCTCTGGTTCTAAGAACTAAGCACATCTTGCTCCTTCAATGAAGCAGATGATGTGAAAGTCCTCCGGAGACCGAGCCTACCTGCATGGCCCCTGGAGTAAAAGAACAGGCAGTGTCGTCATGACTCAACAGAAGCAGAAAAGCATTTAAAAAATAATTATTATTCCTGGACTCACAGACTGTCGTTTCTAAAGGCAAGTGCGTGCTCAGGAGAAGAACTGGTGCTTCCTGAGAGAGATGGCAGGATTCAAGTGCCACCCTGCTTCGTAAGGGCTTCGCCGGCCCTTTAAACAACCAATGTGGGGTGGGGGCTTGTTCCTCAGGTCTTTCTTCTGGTCCTGGAGAGCTCTTTGCAGTTTCGGGACACAAGAGTCTGAGTCTGACCTGGGCTTTGTCCTTTCTGCCTGGAAGTCACAGGAATTTGTCCCCATGCAAGGACAAAGTGTGGGTCAGCTGGCCCTTATCACTCTTGGATAAGGGTCAGGAAAGATTGGTAGAACTTGGGAAAAGGGAATCCTGGATGAAGGACAGTCTTGTTCACTGGGTGGTCAAGCAACGGTGGCTGAAGAGGTGACTGATGACGGATGGGTCAGCAACTGTAGATATATCCCCCAGGTCATGGTCATTCTGAGCAATTTTCCGGAGCACTCGCCTCATGATTTTCCCTAGGGAGTCAGAGAGGCCCTTTGGTTACTTGGCCATAGCACTGACCCAGCCCACCCGTGCCAAGGACTTTCATCCACACACCTGACACCACTGTCCCTCAGCCCATCCCAAGCCCTGGAAGCTTCTGAACATACCTGAGCGGGTTTTAGGCAAGCCAGGTGCATTCTGGATGTAGTCTGGTGTGGCAATGGGGCCAATCTTTTCTCTAACTGTAACCAACAGATCACCAAGCATTTCCTTAGCACCTTTAGCCAGACTCCAAAAGCCAAGGCAGAGATGGCTTTGTCTCCAGTGATCACCGGAGTTAAATGGATAACACATTTAAAACACTGAGTGTGGTGGCATTCAAAGTTTTCTAAACATATTACTGGGCTGAAGAGATGGTTCAGTGGTTAAGGTGCCTGCCGGCAAAGACTAAGGATCCGAATTTCATTCCCCAGTACCCACATAAAGCCACAGCTCAGGGTGGTTCATGTGTCTGGAGTTTGTTTGCAGTGGATAGAGGCCTTGGTGCACCCATTCTCTCCATCTGCCTCTTTCTCAAATAGAAATAAATTTTAAACTATTATTTCAATGGAGATTGAATGGGAAGAAGTGAGGCAGCCCATGGGACCCTTCAGATCTGTGCAGTGTGGGCAGCAGACTGGTGAAGTCTCTTCCCAATAGCGCGCAGACCCTTTACAGTCCCGGCCCAGGGAGGCTCCTTACTCTGCTTCTTGAGTTCCTCAGTGAGGGTGGGGCTGAAGGTGTGGCCATCACACAGGGTGACAAAGCAGTAGAGGCATTCACCCTTCACAGGATGCGGGTGGCCCACCACAGCTGCCTCGGCCACAGCCTCATGTTCCACAAGTGCCGATTCCACCTCTGACGTGCTCAGCAGATGTCCTTGTCAAGAGAAAGGCAACGCCGTGAGAGAGATCCCCGCTCTTGCTCCATCTGTACCCGCAGTGCACACTGGACTAGTCAAATGGGGAAAGCCTCATTTATTCCTCACATGGCATGCTTCCAGTTAACCTTGCCACCCTAGAGCCCTTCTTCGCCCATTACAGCGTGTGCCACTACTCCAAAACATGGTCTACATACCTTACTCACCACGTGGTCTAGCCCTAGTTCTCTTGGAAGGTTTTTGTCTGGAAATTGCCAGGGAGAAAAAGCTCACAGTATGAGTGGGGGGTCCAGGACTCACCAGATACATTAAGCATGTCATCAATCCTGCCAGTGATCCAGTAATAGCCATCCTGGTCTCGCCGGCAGCCTGGGAAGAAATGGCTAACACGGTAAATAGCCCACAGGAGGACACGTGGTCTGTATTACAAAGCTGCCACACCTGCTACAGTAGCTTGTCGTAGCCTTTTTGTTTTTTTTTGAGGGAGGGTCTCACTGTAGCCCAGGCTGCTCAGCCTCCGGAAGCATTGGGATTAAAGGTGTGCGGTTAGTCTCCAAGATGGCCCCAGTGATCTCTATCTTCTGGTAGTTATGGCCCTGCACAGTCCTCTTCATGGTATAGGGTTAGTGGTCCATGTGATCACCAATTTGGCAGAAATGTTGGGGTGTCAATTCTGATATTAGATTATAGGAGACATTTTGGCTTCTGCCTTGGTTTTATTCTCAGATCATTTGTGCTGGGGGTAGCCAGCTAATCTTGTGAGGAACCCTATGGAGAGGCCCGGGAGATGAGGAAGTGAGGATTCCCACCAAAAGCCATGTGAGTGAGCATGGAGGTGAACCCTCCAGGTGCAGTCCAGCCTTCAGATGACATCAGCCCTGCTAACAGCTCAACTGCAGAGCACAAGGGTCCTGACAGCACCGGCCCCACTCTGGGATCCTGATCTCCAGAGGCTGTGGGAGATGCTGTTTGAGGCTGCCAACTTTGGGGGCAATCAGTTCCATGTCAAGAAATAATACACCCACTTCAGTATACATATATCTTTGGAGGGTTTTCGAGGTAGGGTCTCGCCCAGGCTGACCTGGAATTCACTATGTAATCTCAGGCTGGCCTTGAATTCACAATGATCCTCCTACTTCTCTATCTCCTGAGTGGTGGGATTAAAGGTGTGCACCACCACCACACCTGGCCTCGAGTGAGTGTGTGTGTGTGTGTTTATTTTGACAACTTACATAATTATAGACAATAAACCATGGTAATTCCCTTCCCCTCAAATAAATAAATATATATATGTACAATATTTTTGTTTGTTTCTTTCAAGGTAGGGTCTCATTCTGGCCCAGGCTGACCTGGAATTCACTATGTAGTCTCAGGATGGCCTCGAGTTCACAGTGATCCTCCTACCTCTGCTTCCCAAGTGCTGGGATTAAAGGCATGTGCCACCACACCCAGCCCCTCAAGTATATTTTTATAACTCATTCAAAATTATTTCCCAAATAGACAATTTGTCAGGATATGTGTGTGTGTGTTACTGTAGACTGAACCTAGGGGCCTCATGAATATTAGGCAAGCTCCCCACTGTTAAACTATCCCTAGCTTCCTTTATTTATTTTGTGTGTGGGGGGGTAGGGTCTTGCTGTAGCCCAGGCTGACCTGGAATTCACTATGTAGTCTCAGGCTGGTCTTGAACTCACAGTAATTCTCCTACCTCTGCCTCCTAAGTGCGGTGCTGGGGATCAACCCCAGCGCTTCATGCATGCTACACAAGCAGTCGGCCAACTGAGATATATCCTGGCCAGCCCTTCCACTGTACTATGAGTAAAATCTAGACTGTTCACTACAGCCGCAGGACCCCTGAATTATCTACCTCTCCATCTTCATGTAAGTCTTCCTTACGCTCATTCCACTCCAGCTAAACATACACATTCCGCATGCATTTCAAGCTTATATCCACTGCATACAAAACAGTTGCTCTAGATTTCTCCATGCTTGGCTCCTTCTCAACTCTCAGGTCTCTGCTCAGATAACACCTCACAAAGGCCTCTGACCACCTTTGAAGACATGATCACATTGTTTTCTTCACAGCACCTCTTTCTGCCTGACGGAAACATGTTTGCTGGGTTTATTGCCTGTCCTTTCTTACGAGAATAAACCCCATGAGAGCAGAGACCTTGAAGATGTTACCCATGGTAACAGCCCATGTGCTAATGAGATGGCATAGTGGATAATAAACAGTAGTGGATGGATGAACTAGTAAGCAGATGGACAGACAGGCTCCAAACATGGGGTCAAACATGACAGTGGCACACTTCTACAAGCTCCATCTGTGTCAGTGTAAGAACAAGAGATAGCCTCTTTCCTCAGACACCTAATGTCACATGGCACCAGCCTGAGACTCTGCACAAACAGTCACCCCTGCTCTTACAAACTTCTCCATAGCTCTGCCTGGTCCATTCTCCATCTTCTTCATTCCTAACCAACATGCATGTCTTAGAGGTACGAGGAGAGGATAGCCAAGACTCACCATCTCCTGTGACATAGTACCCAGGGAACTTCTTAAAGTACGTGCTCTCAAAGCGTGTGTGGTTCCCATAAACTGTGCGCATGATCCCTGGCCAGGGCTGCTTGAATACCTGGGGAGGAAAGAGGGTACACTGATCATGTCTGCTAGGCTGTCTCACAGGAAGTCAGCTTTGCGATTGGGGGAGAATACCCCAAATGCCATTCCTGAGATGTGAGTCAAAGTACAAGCTTTAGTGATGATGGATGGTCCTGACTTAAAATCTCCATTCTGTTGGGTTAGAGAGATGGCTCACTGTTTAAAAGTGCTTGTTGCTTAAGCATGAGGGCTGAGACTACCAAGTTCAACTCCCCAGAACCCAAGTGCAAACTCTGGCATGGCCATGCACATCTGTAATCCCCAGTCCACGGGTAGGAGAAAGACCAAGGAGTCACCGGGCTTGTACACAGCAGCTTCTCTGGGCTGAGGGAGAGACCCCATGTCAAGGAAATGCACAGATAAGAGACACACAGTGTTCTCTGGCCTCCACAAGAATGCGCAGGGAACAGACACATCGGAACACACACAAGCATACACTACAAAAACATCTCCATTTTGTCATGTAGTAGGTATGTGACCTCAGGTAAGCAACATTACTTTTCTGACCTTCAGGACCCTCATTTGTAAATCAGAGAAACTATCTTCTAGCGTCTAAAGTGACTGTGAGGATTAAATTAATGGGGTGTGGAAATTGCTAGTAGAGTGTTCTGCTAGTAATGAACATTTAGTAAGTTTGACTCTCTGGTGATTCCTCAGGAAAACAGGTCCAATTTAATGCAAATGAAAATAGTCATATAAAAAAGTGCAGCCTAGGGCTGGAGAGATGGCTTAGCGGTTAAGCGCTTGCCTGTGAAGCCTAAGGACCCCGGTTCGAGGCTTGATTCCCCAGGACCCACGTTAGCCAGATGCACAAGGGGGCGCATGCGTCTGGAGTTCGTTTGCAGTGGCTGGAGGCCCTGGCGCGCCCATTCTCTGTCTCTCTCTATCTGCCTCTTCCTCTCTCTCTGTCACTCTCAAATAAATAAAATAAAAAACCAAAAAAAAAAAAAAAGTGCAGCCTAGCCAGGCATGGTGGCACACATCTGTAATCCCAGCACTCGGGAGGCAGTAGGAGGAGGATCGCTGTGAGTTTGAGGCCACCCTGAGACTACATAGTGAATTCCAGATCAGCCTGGACTAGTGTGAAACCCTACCTTGAGAAAAGCAAAGCAAACAAAAAAGTAGGACCTACATGAGTGAATAAGTTATTGCTTTTTGAATTACGTGTGTGTGTGTGTAGGTATAGAAAGCAGAAGAGACAGAATAGAGAGAATAGGCTTGCCAGGGCTTCCAGCCATTGCAAATGGGCTCCAGATGCATGTAGCACTTTGTGCATCTGGTTTTACGTGGGTACTAGGGAATTCAACTTGGGTCATTGGGCTCTGTGGGCAAGTGCCTTAAACACTGAGCCATCTCTATAGACCTGAATAAATTATTCCTAATTAATAATATTTTGTGGCAGCATATGGGTGAATATGTGGTATTCTACCTAAGAATGCTGCCTCTACTACCAACTTGATCTTGGGAAAGTGAAATGGGATGGGATACAAAGGTCAGAGCCAGTAAGATCCCTACAGGAAGTATTATACAAAAAGCCAGGCATGGTGGCGCACGCCTTTAATCCCAGCACTCGGGAGGCAGAGGTAGGAGGATCACCGTGAGTTCGAGGCCACCCTGAGAATGTAGAATCAATTCTAAGTCAGCCTGGGCTAGAGTGAGACCCTACCTCGAAACAGAAACAAACAAACAACTTACAGTAGCTAATATTTACTGAGCACTACCTGCTAGGTCCAGGCTAATCAATGAATTTAGCATAAGAGACGAAGACACTACTATATATAAGCACTGAACGCAAACTGGTTATGTACTTGGAGCTCCTGTATATACTTAGTGTAACCTAATTTTACAAAATGAGAAAATGTACGTTCAAAGGCATTAGGTAGCTTCTTTTTAGAAGTCACAGGAGGACTGGAGAGATGGCTCAACAGTTAAGGCAATTGCTTGCAAAGCCTGACATCCTAGGTTCGATTCCCCAGTACCCATATAAAGCTAGATGCACAAAGTGGTACATACATCTGGAGTTCGTCTGCAGCAGAAGCCCTGGCATGCTTATTCTCTCTCTTTCTCTCTCCAGGAAGGAAGGAAGGAAGGGAGGAAGGGGGAGGGAGGGAGGGAGGGAAGGAAAGGTCACAGAAGAGGCAGAGACAGGATTTAAACCCTGGCAGGCTGACTCCAGAACACTGGATTGTCTGCTATGTTATAAAAACTCCTTTTCCTAGAATGTTTGTCAAAGGAAAAACTGGGACTAAGTCTTCTCAACTCCCCCGCAAAGTACCATCAGAAAATCTTTGAACAGGTTCTGAAGAGGTCACCAAGAGCCTTAGGTACCGACATCGAGATGCAGGCAAAGCATCTAGAAGGCTTTCCCCTGGGAAAACCCCAACGGTGGCGTGTGGTCCTAAGCAGCTACCTGGGAAGATTAGGTCATAAGCTCGGGAGCGAAGCACCCTTGGTGGACCCCTTTCCTTTCTCAAAGACCCTAAGGGCCAGAGCCTCACCAGATAGCCTTCAGCTTCACCTTCCAGCTCTTCCCCGGACTCGTTCAAGACCGCAGGAGCCACACCAAAGAACGGGAAGGACTGAAAGCAAACAGGAGACAAAATCCAAGAAGATGAAGGAGGCAACTCTGAGTCGACTCCCAAGGATCCCCAGAACCCCACTTTCCTCCTATCTGTCAGTGCAGTCCCCTATGCTCAAGTAAGGCCGACTCTACCCTTGTCAAGGCCGAGACAAGCAGGGGAGCTTTACTCACGGCAGAACCGGGTTTCATGGGTGTAGCACCAGGAAGGGGGGTCAGCATGTGGCCACCCTGTGAAGGTCACCGTGAGGAGTTTGAGTCAGTCTCCCTACCTTGTCTCTGAGCCTCAGCCTCATGAACCCCTTACTCACTGTCTCTGTTTGCCAGAAGGTATCTACGATGGGGCAGCGCTGGGCACCTACCACCCGATGGTACCACAGCCAGGCCTCAGGGTTGATGGGTTCACCCACTGTGCCCAGAACTTGCAAGGATGCCCGGCTATGCCTTGGACAGGGGCACACAAGAGAGCAAAGTTCTCAGTACCACTGGGAGCCAGGATACACGTATGCCCGTGTGCCCCAGCCCCTCCTTGCCCCTGCGCCATTCCAAGTCAGGACAGTTGGGACACTGAGAAGAAATGACACAAAGGTCCCGCCCAGCTCTGAATGACACCGTGAGGTAGCAACTGGGGAGGGGTCTCACTTGGTGACAGGTTCGTCTCCAAACTTCATGAGCATACGGATGGCTGTGGGCGCTGTGTAGAACTTGGTCACTTTGTATTTGTCCACAATGCTCCACAGGCGGCTCACATCTGGGTATGTGGGGATCCCCTCAAACTGACCCCAGAAAGAGTGAGTCATTCTTGGCCCGTCCCAATAGTCTTTCCATCCCCTACTCTTCCCTCCCTCCAGTTCAGTATTTGCTTTCTGCCCAGCCCGTATCTTCACTCCCTGACTAGACAACGCCCTCAGAACTCATCTTTTTCTAGGAAGCAGGTCAGTATGTAAGTCCCCCTTCCACCAAGCAGCCTTGGGAGGTAGTCACCCAGGATAATCTTGTCCATGTCCCATCTCACCAAAACACTGGTGGCACCATTGGCCAGTGGCCCGTAGGTAACATAGGAATGACCAGTGATCCAACCAATGTCTGCCGTGCACCAGAACACATCCTCCGAGTGGAAGTCAAACACATACTTGAAGGTTGTAGCCACATAGAGCATGTAGCCCCCAACTGTATGTACCACACCCTGTGGGAAGAATGGGGCCTCAGGTTGGGGTCTTGTGTCCACCTTCACTGACCAACAAATAGAGCCTGTGTCGCGCTGAATGAAGACCTTTCTGAGGGATTTGGATCCCACCGGCATCTTCTTAATAACTTGTCTCTATTCCATCTTTCTCACAACCTGATATCACACAAGCATATCAGCCCATCATTTCTACTCATGGCCTCAGATTGTATTTCTGAGCCACCCACGTCACTCACAGACACACGAACACTCCTGGCACACTCACATCTAATGCATTCTTCTGTGTATTTGGGCCTAACATACTCAATTACGTAATTGTAAGAGTGACCAAAAAAAAAAAAAAAAAAAGACAACTCCCTTTGCTTACTGTTCCCCCCACCACACACAATCGCTAGAATGACAGGCCAAAATTACATATCTGAAGGGCCACTGAGCAACTGCTTCTTGGTCTTTTGGCTAAGATCAAGTGCAAAGGTCCATTGAGGGACATCCGAAAATATAATGAGAGAAGAACTTGGGGATGGAAGGCAGAGTGAAGTAGCTTTCAAGTCTTTCTAACCAGAAAAATTGGTTTTCTCAAGTGTCTGGAGCGCCCATACTATGCCCTACCCGGGGACTGGATGCTAGTAGTATGCCAGGAAAAAGGAACGGAACGCTCAGAGCTCTGGGCTGAGAAGCCCAAGAAGGACCCATGTGCCCACCTTTGCCCTGGAGTTGGCAGCACAGCTCTCCTTCAACCAAGCCGTGTGGGGTTGGGGAGGGAACATCCCTGTCAGCCATGGGCACTCATCCTTCTCCCTTTGCTGGGCACCACGAAACCCCCGACTTTTCCCACCCTGGGCCTCACCACCTACTGGCTGAAGGTTTATGTCGTAATTTGATTTAGAAAAGATTAACTTGACATTTCTGAAATTCAGGGTTGTAAAATAAAATCCCTGTCATTACGTGTTTCTCAGAAACTCACTTTTTAAAAATTTTTTTTCGAGATAGGGTCTCACTTTAGCTCAGGCTGACCTGGAATTAACTATGTAGTCTCAAGGTGGCCTCGAACTCACAGCGATTCTCCTACCTCTGCCTCCCCAGTGCTGGGATTAAAGGCGTGCGCCACCACGCCTGGCCTCAGAAACTCACTTTTTACCCCTGTACAACAGTCAGTGAGCATGCATGCACATGCGCAGACACACACACACACGCACTTGCCTTAGGTTTGCCTGTGGAACCACTGGTGTACAAGATGAAGAGTGGGTCCTCAGCATCACACCACTCGGGCTCAAACTCATCCCCTGCCTCTTGCATGAGTTCATGCCACCACAAGTCAACTCCTTGGTTCCAGGAGACCTACAGAGACAGCAAGATGGGAATGGGGAGGGAAGAACTATGAATCGCTCAAGATGGGGGCAGGAGACACCCCTACCTGGCACCTGGAGGTGGAGGACTAGCATATGGAGGTGCAGGAAAGGAAGAAGGCCCTCTGAGGGCAGAATGGAGCACAGAGAACAGGTTTCCCGGGTACTCCCAGTGCCCTGGCACCCTGGCCCTACCTCTGAACTCTCCTCATCTGGCCTTAATGTGAGGAGGGTCCCTTGAGTGGCTCCTTCCCTTCCTCTAGTACTCGTCTGAAATATCACCTAGAAAGGCTTTCCCTGAACAATATCTGATAGATTCCCATCCCACTTTGGTAATATTAATTATCGTAACACCTTGGTATTTTTTTTTTTTTTCCTCACACAACACATATTTTCAGCTATTTGTTCTCTTCCTTTGGTTGCTGTCTTTCAAGGTAGGGTCTCACTCTAACCCAGGGTGGCCTCATATTCACAGTGATCCCCCTACCTCTGTCTCCTGAGTGCTGGCTACCTGTTTTCTTTTCTTTTCTTTCTTCTTCTTCTTCTTTTTTTTTTTTTTTTTTGGCTTTTCAAGGTAGGGTCTCACTCTAGCCCAGGCTGACCTGGAATTCACTATGGAGTCTCAGGGTGGCCTTGAACTCACGGTGATCCTCCTACCTCTGCCGCCCGAGTGCTGGGATTAAAGGCGTGCACCACCACGCCCGGCTTACCTGTTTTCTTGATCTTTATTTTCCCCAACTAAATGTGACCTCTGGGAGGGTATTGGCACATCTCTATTTTTTTCTTTACACCTATAGCTCCAGCATCTAGTAATGTGTCTGACTCTCAAAAGACATTCAGGAGCCAAGCATGGTGGTGAGCGCCTTTAATCCCAGCACTCAGGAGGCTGAGGTAGGAGGATCACCCTGAGTTCAAGGCCAGCCTGGGACTGCAGAGTGAGTTCCAGATCAGCTTGGACTAGAGGGAGACCCTACCTTGAAAAGAAAAATTGTTTAAAGACATTCAGTACAGTTCTGTTGGAGGAATAACTATGCATATGAAGCCGGCACGCATGTATAGTCTACAGGACTAGTGGCTCACCAGCAGGGATGCAAACACCACACAATTCAGAAAAGCAAAATTAGTGAGAGCCTGCAGGTAAAGTGGGCACTGAACCCTGTTAGTTAGCAGTGAAAAATATCAAGCATTTTCCCCCCATACCCCATCTATTCCTGCAAGTCCCCTGCTCCTCTACAACACCGGTACCAATCGGTTTCCCACGTCAGCTTCTCCTTGGGGTTCCATTCAGTAGAAATCCTTATTTCAAGTCGGTGGAAAATGGCCAAGGTGAATTCCACCCAGGAAAGAGATGTCCTGCTAACTATGATTGCCTTTGATAATGACTTTTGCATCTATTATCCTTAAATTTCTCTCAACTCCTCTTTGAAACTATTTTCCTTCCTTGTCTACCTCTCCTATTCAAACTCTAGTTTTTCCTCTCTGCTAGGTGAATCTGGATTACCTGAACTTCTCCAGAATTTCCACTGGAGTTCAATCTCCTTTTTGTCATTTCCTAGGTATATGACCTAGGGCAAGTTACGGTACCTCAAGTCACTCCTTTTTAAAAAAAATTTTTTTTTTGTTGTTTATAGTTATTTATTTATTTATTTAAGAAAGAGTGACAGAGAGAGAAAGAGGCAGAGAGAGAGAGAGAGAGAATGGGTATGCCAGGGCCTCCAGCCACTGCAAACGAACTCCAGACGCATGCGCCCCCTTGTGCATCTGGCTAATGTGGGTCCTGGGGAATCGAGCCTCAAACTGGGGTCCTTAGGTTTCACAGGCAAGCGCTTAACCACTAATCCATCTCTCCAGGCCGAGTCACTCCTTTTTACTTTTATATTTTTTGGTTTTTTGAGGTATGGTTTCACTCTAATCCAGGCTGACCTGGAATTCACTATGTAGTCTCAGGGTGGACTTGAACTCAGGGTGATCCTCCTAGCTCTGCCTCCCAAGTGCTGGGATTAAAGGCGTGTGCCACCATGCCCAGCAAGTCACTCCTTTTTAAAACAGTCATTCTTTTTTTTTTTTGGTCTTTCGAGGTAGGGTCTTACTTTTGGTTCAGGCTGACCTGGAATTCTCTATGTAGTCTCAGGGTGGCCTTGAACTTTCGGTGATCCTCCTACCTCTGCCTCCCGAGTGCTGGGATTAAAGGCGTGTGCCACCATGCCCAGCAAGTCACTGCTTTTTAAAACAGTCATTCTTGCCTAATGGTCTAACAGAATTTTAGAAACATCAAAAGAGGAGATGAATGTAATAAGCCTCAGGCCTTGAATTATCCCAAGTGGTGGAAGGAAGGATGGGGCAAGGTGGGGAAGACTGATAAGTGTCAGGGATAGGGTAAGGTCAATGTCACTGGGATAAAACTTAAGCCTATGAAGAAAGCTGTTTGGGATTTGATTTAACTATCTCAAAGCCCTTTCATATTTATTAAATTCCTTTTTTTAATTTTTGGAGACAAGATCTTCAAAGCTGACCTTGAACTGCAATCCTCCTGCCTCCTACCTTCCAAGTGTAGGTGTATGCAATCACATCTGCTTTCATTAGATTCTTGAATGTTCAGTGGCCCCGAGTAACAGGTAGACATGGCAATATTAGAAAAATGCCCTGATCTATTATGGATATACACTAATTTATACTGCATATATTTGGTTAAAAAAATCCCAAAGTGTTAGACACATATCTTGATAAATTAGACAATGACTCTTTAACCACTTGTCTTTTTCTGTACTGTCTTTCCCTTACACTAGAGAATTCCATGTTTCTGGCATATGAATACCATAAAAATGGCAATCATAGTCCAAATGATTTGTCATTAAAAATTAGAAGAAAGCCGGGCATGGTGGTGCATGTCTTTAATCCCAGCACTTGGGAGGCAGAGGTAGGAGGATTGCCATGAGTTGGAGGCCACCCTGAGACTACATAGTGAATTCCAGGTCAGCTTGGGCTAGAGTGAGACCCTACCAAAAAAGAAAAAAAACAAGAAAGAAAGAAAGAGGACAGACAAGCTGTGTTGGCTAGAAAACATAACATACACCTGATTTTTAGTAGAAGATCTATGAGTTTATGTGTACCTTGTCACATGGATTTTTTTTTTCCTGACAAATGATCACTTGGGCTGAGAACATTAGTGCATTTAAGCTAAACTATGTCAATACTGCTTTGTTTAAATGGTGCTGGTCTACAGTACTGTGAGTTGTCACAGGGTAAGACACAGTTACAGTGTGTCTGGGCAAGGAAGAAATACTTATAGTCTTAGAGAACTGTCTCCTTGGTGGGGTGTGAGTAGGGAGGAGTGGAGAAGGTGTGCTATGCCGGCTGTCTCCTTGGTGGGGTGTGTGGAGAAGGTGTGGTACGCCGGCTGTCTCCTGGTGGGGTGTGTGGAGAAGGTGTGGTACGCCGGCTGTCTCCTTGGTGGGGTGTGTGGAGAAGGTGTGGTACGCCGGCTGTCTCCTGGTGGGGTGTGTGGAGAAGGTGTGGTACGCCGGCTGTCTCCTGGTGGGGTGTGTGGAGAAGGTGTGGTACGCCGGCTGTCTCCGTGGTGGGGTGTGTGTAGGGAGGAGTGGAGAAGGTGTGGTACACCGGCTGTCTCCTGGTGGGGTGTGTGGAGAAGGTGTGGTACGCCAGCTGTGGAGCAGACAAGAAGTACCAGGAAGCGGAAGGAGCTGTTAGTGAAGCAAACACTCGTGAATGGCATGTGCGTCTGCTGGTGGAGGAAAAGGTCTGAATTTTCTAACATAAAAGCTGGCTTTGTCCTTGGCCCAGAACACCCTACAGTGGGAAGCTGCTGGTGTGGGGAGGGTTGTGAGGGAGTGCGATTGAGGAGGGCTCCTGCAAACTGTCCCCGGCTTCCCTTGAAGGTTGCATAAGGATGGTGTGGAGCTCTGCCAGCCTTTTACTGCAGTTTTTAGACAATATGCCTGGACTTTCTAAGTCCATTGTTATGTTCTTTGGATTTTGGTAACTGATTTCATTTTTCCCTCCAAGAAACAAAAATCTAGGAGTTTGCAGCCTGAGGTAAATTATTAAAAAGTTTTTTTGTGTTCTTTTTTCTAGTCTCCTTTTAAAATGCCAGTCTCTCTACTGTTTTAACGGGAAGTGGTAACACCTAACATTTATTGAGTAGTTACTACAAGCCAAGCACCATATATGTATTGACAAAACCCTGTAAGATAAATGTAATTATCGACCTTAACGTACAGAAAGGGAAACTGAAGAGAGAGGACTACGTAATTTGCCCAAGCTTACACTGTAGCAGGTGGCAGAGCCAGCATTTGAATCTAGAAAGTCTGGTTCCAGAGCTTATATTCTAAACCACCAAGCTTGCTACTCCTTTCAGAAGACGGGCTTAGGCTTCAGATACACAAAGTGGCATATTTTTCTGTAGTCCGTTTTCAGAGGCAGAGGGCTCGGGCACACCCATTCTCATTCTATCTAATAAATAAATAAATTTTTTTTTTTAAAAAAAGAAGGGCTTAGGTTCTTCTCTGAATTTTACAAGGAAATCAGTGTTTCCTAGGAATCAGATCTGTCTTCTCCATGCTAATGAGAACAGAGAAAAGGGGCTGATATGTGCCCTTAGCATAAAGGGTTAATCATAGATTTAGAAAGGCAAGCTGTGAAGATGTGTAAAGCTCAAGGAATGGTGCTGAGTGTTAAGTTCCAGGGTGGGAAACCATTTTCTTTTATCATCTATTACTGGTGAAGAAAGTGAAGACCAGAGAGAAGAGGTGACGTACGCAAACTCATAGAACTCGGTCTGTGGACTCCAAGCACACCCTGTTGTACTGATCTGCTTTAAGCACCCACTTGTGGATTTCCCTTCTTAGAACCACCTACGGTGTGACTTTTGTTCAATTCAGTGCTTCACTGCATCAGAGAATTATGTGTGGTTTGTAAATTCCAAAGTTATATTTAAATGTCTTTAGGAACCCAATCTCTGCCGTCCCATACAGCATTATTTCCCTTTTGCAGTACTTGTCTCCATGTACTTTCTCCAACTTGATGGGGACTTCCTACGGCCAGGGTGGGTCTGTGCCTCCTCCACCTGTTCCCCCTCTTCCTGGCTGTGCCTCAGCTAAGTGCACAGTGTTGGCCTTCTCACAGGTTACCTGGTTCCCCGTCCCACAGAGGACCTGGGCAGCACGAGTGAAATGGGATGTCTGTTGCTAACTCACAGATCCCTGCTGATTGACAGAGGCAGAAACAGACATTTGGATTTCACAACCCTTTCAGAATGGCAGAGATGCCAAGCGGCGCAGGGACAAGGGGAACGGGGTTAGGTTTGGCAAGCCACCTCACTGGAGCAGATGAGACAAGGAGCAGATGGCCATACAGACAAGCACGTGGAAGCGGTGATGAAGGCAGTGTAAAAGTGGATACCTGGGGTCGGCTGCGCTTGGATTTCTCTTTCAGCTTGCCCTGTTAAGAGCCCATGGAATGGAAAGGCTGATGAGCAGGGTCCAAGATAGAGGAGTGAGAGGGAAGGGTGAGTGTTCCCTGGGTGGCTCCTTTTTCCCCAGGCTCTCCTCACTGGGTCCTCCTAATCCTGATTACCAGCCCCGATATGTGCAGAATCTAATACTGACTGGGCTCTCTATAATCTCCCTAAGCTAAACTGTAGCCTGACTAGTCCCAAGACCACTTAGTCCTGGAAATCGTAGAATCTAAGTAGTCCTGTGTCCTTTGTCCTTCCACGCCCATGCCCTCGGTCCTGGAGGCCACACTGGGCTGCTGCTTCTGCTCTCACCAGCACTGGATCCAAAGTCAACCAAAGTCATCTTGAACGGTACAGCCTCGTCTTTCTATGCAGGACCCCCTGGGCCACAAAGGTAGCTCGCCTCAAGTCACAGTCTAGTCAAGATGTCTGCATACAGACACCCAAGTAAGCACCTTTCCAACCCAAGTCTAAGCCCTAAGCGTCTCTGTTTCTGTCAACCTTCCCAGTCTCTCAAGCCAAGGTTCCAAGCTTCAAGGGCCTCTCTACCCCCAGTCAGGGTCTAAGTGCCTCGCTCTCAGCTAGCACCACCAGGGGAAGATTTCCTTGAATTACTCTCAGATCTCAGAAAATGATAAAGAAGCAAAAGATGTCAGAAAATTCTTGAATAGGAAGAGAGGAAATCTGAGCTCAAAGGAGAGTATAGCAGTGGCAGACTCACCTGGACATTTGGACATGGCCTCTTAACTGGGGGAGACTGGCTAGGGGAGCCACTCATGCCCAGCTCTGCCCGCCCAAGGTGTTTGACCACAATGCAGCATCTCACTGGGAAACCTCTAGAGAAAAAAAAAAAAAGAGGCTGAAGTGCTTATTACCCAAGACCCACCGAAGCCCATCTAGATGTGTCGGGGACAAAGGGAAGCTCGCAATAGAGAAAGGTCCAGCCAACACGGACACTAGCTGACAGGCCAGCACACTTACTTCTCTCGACACTTCTCTAGGGATTCATCAGCCAGCTCCTTCAGGTTCACAAGCTTTTCCCCCCTGTAGAAGGCATCTTTGGGGAGCAACAGACATTCCAGGCCTTAGTAGGCACCATGTTCCCCAGTGGGCCCAGTTTCCACAGGGCCACTTGACTCTGGTTCTTCCAGCTGATTTGGGCTGACAGAGGGTCAACTGAGGTGGGATGGGGAGAGGAAGGACAGACGGTCCCTACCCTCCATTCTAAATAGTCCCAAATCAACAAGCAGGTTGGAAATGAAGACTCAGGGTGTGGGGGGTTCTGGAAAAGGAGTGAAAGACTTAGTCACCTGTAGTGATGAGAAGGCGGCAGCTGGAATCCATGATCCTTTCACAGAGAGACTCTGCAGAGAAGCCTGCAAACTAGGGAAGGAAAGGAAAACTGAGGGAGGGAGGAAAAGCAGGCTAGGGATTGAGCAAACAAGGAAGGGTGCTGCTCACGAAACACTCCGAACCTCCAAGCCATGGTCCTAGGAGAAACTGGAGAATCTATGTGGACCTATGGCACAGTCTCAGCTCCTTAGTTTGCTATTTAAGATCCTCCATCATCCTGGTCCAATCGACTTCTCCACAGCCCTGTCCCCCATGCCCTCCTCTTTTCCACTAGCCCAAATTCCTACCACAATGGAGTGCAAAGCCCCAAGCCGAGCACATGCCAACATGGCCACCACGAGTTCCAAGATCATGGGCATGTAGATGGCCACCCGGTCACCCTTCTGAATGCCTGCAGGAGAAAGAGAACAGGGTCTATGGACCCTTTATGCTTTGACTTGCTCCCTCCTGTCCACCTGGCCCCTCTCAGCTAACTTGTTCTGCTCCTGTTATCCCTTCCATTCCCTGTCCTCTTGTCACAAGTGCTCAGATACCCCAAGGTCAGGACCTCCAGCCCCTTTCCCACACCCCCCATACTTACCCTGTTTACGGAGAACATTGCTGAACCGACACACTTGAACTAGAAGCTCACGGTATGTGATTTGCGTGGTCTCCCCTGGCTCATTGCCCTCCCTGAAATACACCAGGAAGACCCAACAATTAGGGTTACAACTCTGTCCTCAAATAAGAAAGGAGAGGCTGGCCATGGTGGCGCACGTCTTTAATCCCAGCACTCAGGAGGCAGAGGTAGGAGGATCATTGTGAGTCTGAGGCCACCCTGAGACTACATAGTGAATTCCAGGTCAGCCTGGGCTACAGCAAGACTCTATCTCAAAAAACAACAACAACAACAACAAAAAAAAAAAAGCAAACAAAACAAAACGGCAGGAGCCTGCACAAAACCCATCTGGTAACACCACAGCCTGACACTGTCTCGTGTGAATGAACCTTCTACTGCTACATCTTAAGCTTACTAGAGATTCTGGCCTCTCAGGATACTTTATATGCACGTGTGTGTCATTAGAAAATGCACTGTATGGAGCTGGAGAGATTGTTCAGTGGTTAAGGTGCTTGCCTACAAAGCCAAATGACTGGGGTTCAATTCTCAGTTCCCAGGAAGCTAAGGCAGGAGGATCGCAAGTTTTAGGTCAGCCTGAGCTATATTTAAAAAAAAAAAAAATGGGGGCAGGCAGAGATCACACATTTACTTAGAGTAAGGTCTCCACATTACTTGGACTCCAATTACCTAGAGGTTAAAACATAGATTCTTGGGCCCAATTCAGACCTAGTGAATCAGAACCACAAGATGCAGATACCTGCTTCTTTATTACAGACGATACAAAGAAACTGTAGGTAATTCTGGCATACATTATAGTTTGGAATTCACTACCTTTGGTCTGAAGATCTGTCAGTTACAGATAGCCCTTTCCTGGGATTCTGAGAGGCTCTAGGTTTAACAACCCCAAGCGTGGGCACAGGGCAGGGGGAGTCACTGAAATCAAACAAAAAAAGGGGGCCAGTTCTGGTGGTGCCTACCTGTGATCACAATACTTAGGAGGTGGAGGCAATATTTCAAATTTGAGGCCAGCTTGGGCTGCACAGTAAGATGCTGTCTCAAAAGAAAGAGAAGGGAAGAAGGGGGGACAGGGGGAAGTGGGAATGGAGGGACAGAGGAAGGAAGCATAGTTGTAAAGCATCCGGCACAGTTCCTGTTAGATAAATGTTGAGTACATATAATTATGAGTGTAATTTGATTATATTGTCTTGTTTTATTTGTTTTGCTTTATTTTTCAAGGCAGGGTCTCACTCTAGCTCAGGCTGTCCTAGAACTCTCTCTGTAGTCCCAGGGTGTCCTCCAACTCAGTGATGCCCCTACCTCTGCCTCTCAAGTGCTGGGATTAAAGGTGTGTGCCACCACACCTGGCTTAAAATATTTATTTACTTGGTTTTTTCAAGGTAGGGTTTCACTCTAGCCCAGGCTGACCTGGAATTCACTATGTAGTCAGTCTCAGGGTGGCCTCGAACTCACAGCGATCCTCCTACCTCTGCCTCCCAAGTGCTGGGACTAAAGGCATGTGCCACCACACTTAGAATATTTATTTTAAAAAATATTTTTAGGGATGGAGAGATGGCTTAGTGGTTAAGGCACTTCTGTGACAAGCCTTAGGATCTGGGTTCAATTCCCACTACAAAGCCAGATGCAAAAAGTGGTGCATGCATCTGGAGTTCGTCTGCAGTGGCTAGAAGCCCTGGTGTGCCCATTCCCTACCTCTCTCTCTCTCTCTCTCCCCTTGCAAATAAATAAATATATAAAATTTTAGAAATAAAAAAATTTTAACCTTTCAAAAGGCTGGAGAGAGCTTAGCAGTTAAGGCATTTGCCTGTGAAGCCAAAGGACCCACGTTCGATTCCCTCAGGACCCACATAAGCCAGATGCACAAGATGGCATGTGCATCTGGAGTTTGTTTGCAGTGGCTGAAGGCCCTGGTGCTCCCATTCTCTCTCTGCCTCTTTCTCTCTCTCAACAAATAAGACGTTTTTGAAAACAAATTTAGGGCTGGGTATGGTGGCACACGCTTTTAATCCCAGCACACTCAGGAAGCAGACATAGAGGATCACTATGAGTTCGAGGTCACCCTGAGACTACACAGTGAATTCCAGGTCAGCCTGGGCCAAAGTGAAACCCTACCTTGGAACTCATTCTGTAGCCCCAGGCTGACTAAAACTCATAGTGATCCCCCTACCTCTGCCTCCCCAGTGCTGGGATTAAAGGTGTGTGCCAACATGCCCAGCACTGTGCATCTTTTTAAAGCCAGGATCTCTCATTAGCTTGGAACACGTGAAGAAGACTAGACTAGTTGGCCAGTGAGCCCTGGGAATCCACCTCTCTCCCTCCCCAGGGCTGAGATCATAAGTGTATGCCACCATACCTGTTTTGTTGGTTTATTTTTAACATGGATTCTGGGGATCAAACTCAAATCCTGCCTGTTTTACCTACTGAGCTATCTCCCCGGGCCTCAATCATCTACCTTTTTTTAAAAAAACTATTTATTTGACAGAGAGAGAGAGAGAGAGAGAGACAGCGCTCCAGAGCACCCAGACACTGCAAACGAATTCCAGATGCACGCGCCTCCTTCCTTGTGCATCTGGCTAATGTGGGTCCTGGAAAATCGAACCTGGGTCCTTTGGCTTTGCAGGCAATGTCTTAACCACTAAGCCATCCCTCCAGCCCTCATGTACCCTTTTAAAAATTTAATCACATGCTTTGTATCGTGTGTGTGTGTGTGTGTGTGTGTGTGTCCATCTGTCCATCAGTGTGTTGGGATTACAGAACCTGCTATGACATTTGGCTTTTTAAAAAATATTTTATTTTGGGCTGGAGAGATGGCTTAGCAGGTTAAGCGCTTGCCTGTGAAGCCTAAGGACCCCGGTTCGAGGCTCAATTCCCCAGGACCCACGTTAGCCAGATGCACAAGGGGGTGCACGCGTCTGGAGTTTGTTTACAGAGGCTGGAAGCTCTGGCACGCCCATTCTCTCTCTTTCTCTCTGCCTCCTTCTCTCTGTCGCTCTCAAATAAATAAATAAACAAACAAAAAATATTTTATTTTTATTTATATGAGAGAGATATATAGAAATAGGCAGGGAGAGAGAGAGAGAGAATGGGCACACCAGGGACTCCAGCCACTGCAAACGAATTCCAGACTCTCCCTCCCTGCCCACCTCGTGCCTCTGGCTTACGTGGGTAATTGAACCTGGGTCCTTTGGCTTTGCAGGCAAGCGCCTTAACTGCTAAGCCATTTCTCCAGCCCAGCTTTTGGCTTTTTACAGGGGGCCTGGGGACTGAACTCAGGCACTCAGGCTTGAGTGACAAGCACTTTATCTACTGAGCCGTCTCTCCCTAGCCCCTTGGTATGATTCTCTATCAAGAGCCATTTCATTCTCTGTCTACTATTTGTATGTGTCCTAACTTATTTAGTTATAAATGTTTTGATCTTTATCCATGCCACCTGCAAGTGTGTCTGGAGTATAAATTACTAGAAGTGGAATTGTTGGGCCAAAAGATATATGCATTTTATACACTGGTAAACATTAGAAGAAAACCACTTTAGATACAGAGGGTCAGGGAAGGCCTCTCCTTGGAGAGATGATATTTCAACTGAGACTTGAAAAGTAAAATGTAGGTAACCAGGGCTGGAGAGATGGCATAGCAGTTAAGGCACTTGCGGGAAAAGCCAAAGGACCCAGGTTCGACTCCCCAGGACCCACGTAAGCCAGATGCACAAGGGGGCACACACATCTGGAGTTCAACTGCAGTGGCCAGAAGCCCTGGCACACCCATTCTCTCTCTACCTGCCTATTTTTGTATCTCTCTCTCTCAAATAAATAAATAAAAATAAAAAATTTAAAAATGTAGGTAACCATACTGATTCTTGGCAGAGTATTCTAGGCAGAGAAAGCAATAGCCAGAACTATTCAAAGAACAGTGTGGCTGGAATACAGATGTTGGGTGAGAATGAGAGCTAGGCAGCAGCTAATCATGTAGGACTCCAGGGTAAGCTGCACTTTTATTCTACGTGTGTTCCTTCTGGCTTCCCTTACACATAAGGCTCAAGCCTACCTCCACACTGTTACTATGCCATTGCGTCTGTCTGCTCAGAATGTCCCTCCTCGCCGTCCTTCAGACACAGCACCACGTAGCCTGTCTTAGCACCACACAGCATTTGCCCTCCCTCTCCTTCCTTACAGCCCAGAGTACTTCTGATGGAGGAAACTGAAACCTAGACAGAAGAAGTAGCTGGCCAAGGTCACGCAATAATAAGTGTCAGAGCCAAGAATAGATCCTCGGAGCTCCTGATTCCGTCAGTACTCTGTCCCTCATAGTGTGAAGGGCAAGGACTGGCAGTGATGCCAGGTCTTCTCCCACTGAAGGAGATTAAACAGAAAATTATCAGCCTCTTGGGCTGGAGAGATGGCTGAGCAGTTAAGCGCTTGCCTGTGAAGCCTAAGGACCCCGGTTCGAGGCTCGATTCCCCAGTACCCACGTTAGCCAGATGCACAAGGGGGCGCACGCGTCTGGAGTTCGTTTGCAGTGGCTAGAGGCCCAGGCACGGCCACTCTCTCCCTCTCTCTATCTGCCTTTCTCTCTCTCTCTGTCTGTCACTCTGAAATAAATAAATAAAAATAAACAAAAATAAATGCCTTAAAAAAAAAAACAGAAAATTATCACCTCTTTCCAGCTTCTGGCTCGATGAGTCAGTTGCTATCTTCTCCTTGGCTTTAACCCTCCTAGGACTGAGCTGCGCCAAGTGTAGCAAGCTTACTCAAATGGCAAGGAACAAGGAGACAGGAAAACTGGCAAATGGCCTGAATGCCAGAGGTAGAAAAGCCATTTCCTTAACGTGCCCGCTGACAGATGCTACACGGACTTCAAAACATCTCCAGTTACAGCGGAGTGCCGACGTGCAGATCCCCATGCGTGCATCCCCAGTGTGTGCCACATACCAGCTCGCCTGTATGTGCCCACTTGCATTACATCATATATACTAATACATAAATACTCCAGGCTCAAAAGCAGCCTAACTGCACACACAGACACGAGTGAGCATAAGGATCTATGCACCCGGGACTCGGCCAGGCCGTCTGCAAGGACAGGTACATGCCCCACTTATGTGCACACTTGCCTTTCCAGAACTCTTTTCTTTTGTTTTTTCAAGGTAGGGTCTCGCCATAGCTCAGGCTGACCTGGAATTCACTATGTAGTCTCAGGGTGGCCTCGAACTCTCGGCAATCTTCCTACCTCTGCCTCCCAAGTGTTGGGATTAAAGGCGTGCGCCACCACGCCTGGCTTGCCTTTTCAGAACTTTTCATCAAATCATTCTGTTTTGATTTTTCATGAAACTTTCCATTATTTGAAATTATCTCACTTATTGTATTTACTTATCCCATCCTTCACTGAAACATAAGCTCCGTGATAGCAGACATCTGCTCAATCTTGTTTACTTCTATATCCCCAGCACCTAACATAAGGTCTGGTATGTGGAAGGTGAATGGGAGCCTATGTGCACCACCCATGTGCGTACAGATTTCCTCAGCCGACTTCTAGACACACACACACCCCAGTGTGCATTCCTCTCCCTGGCTATGGGCTGAAGTTATACATTATTGATATAGCTACATTACTCGTTCCAGTGTCTTCTTTCTCTGACATGGACACCAGGCTGGGGACCCTGGTTAGTTGGAAGGGGGGAGGGGAAAGAGTACTGACCTCTCACAAGATCTCAAGCCCACTAGGATGTTAGAACTCAACAGAATATCCAATTTAGTCTCCTAACTCTGAGATTCAAAGAAGTTATTACTGTGCTATGGTCACAAGGTAGGGTGCAGAAAAGCAGGTACAAGGATTCAGAGTCTAGTTCTCTTTCCACACTGGGAATTGCAAGCTCAAAAATGAACCAGGGGAGTGGGGGAATGGCTTAGCGGTTAAGGCGTTTGCCTACGAAGCCTAAGGACCCTGGTTCAATTACCCTGGACCCACGTAAGCCAGATGCACAAGGGGGCTCATGCATCTGGAGTTCGTTTGCAGTGGCTGAAGGCCTTGGTGTGCCCATTCTCTCTTTCTCTCTGCCTCTTCCTCTCTCACACAAATAAATAAATTTTAAAAAAAATTTTAAGAAAATGAACCAGGAGTGCTGGAAAGATTGCTCAGTGGTTAAGGTGCTTGCCTGAAAAACCTAACAACCCAAGTTTCATTCCCCAGTACCCACATAAAGCTAAATGCACAAAAAGGGGCACATGCATCTGGAGTTTGTTTGCAGTGGCTAGAGGCCCTGGCATGCCCATTCTCTCTCTCTCTCCCCTTGCAAATAAATTTTTAAATATTGGCTGTTTCCTCTACTAACCAGAAGCCAGCTTCTAAGTTGGTCTTGTTCACTGCCAAATCTCCAATGTCCTGCATGAGGCCCTGTTAATATTGGGTACTTGGTATACATTTTTCTGAATGAATGAATCTGAAGATTATATATGAAAGAAGCAGATCATATTACATAACTATAAATGGAACAGTGAGGTCACTTGGGATAACTCAATGTCAAGAGACATCCAAAGACAGAAAGGACTCCTTTAGGAGCTCCCTCAATCTGGATGCATGTGCCACCTTGTGTATCTGGCTGTGCAGAGATATAAAAGAGCATATTTTGACATGAGGACCAAGCAAGATCAGTCCTTCTCAAAGTCTGGTCAGGTACGGTTAGGAATGCACCTAGCTGTGAGACAGAATTGTTCAGTTTGGCCCAGGGAAAACCTAGCAACTACTTATACTACATCATTCTCTGGGGAATAACACCTTGGAATGTTTGTTTTGTTTTGTTTTTGTCTTTTGAGACAGGGTGGTCTTGAACTCATTATGTAGCTCAGGCTGCCTCAAACTCACGATGATCCTCTTGCCTCAGCTTCCCAAGTGCTGGGATTACAGGTGTATGCCATTTCATCCAGTCTGGACTTTTCATTTTATAAGCTTTGCATGTAATTTATGTTCATGAAGAGAAAAATGGCCTTTAACACCCTTCCAACATTAATATATTTAAAAAATTGTTAGCAGGCCTGGAGAGATGGCTTAGCAGTTAAGTGCTTGCCTGTGAAGCTTAAGGACCCCGGTTCGAGGCTCGATTCCCCAGGACCCACGTTAGCCAGATGCACAAGGGGGCACACACATCTGGAGTTCATTTGCAGTGGCTGGAAGCCCTGGCATGCCCATTCTCTCTCTCTCTCTCTCCCTCTCTCTATCACACTTTCTCTTTCTCTGCCACACTCAAATAAATAAATAAAAATGAACAAAAAATTGTTTAAAAAAATTGTTTACAGCCTGGAGTGGTGGCTCACGTCTGTAATCCCAGCACTTTATCTCTGAGAGTTCGAGGCCACTCTGAGACTACATAGTGAATTCCAGGACAGCCTGAGCTAGAGTGAGACCATACCTTAAAAAAAAAAAAAAAGGCTGGAGAGATGGCTTAGCAGTTAAGGCATTTGCCTGCAAAGCCAGAGGATCCCGGTTCGACTCTCCAGGACCCATGTAAGCCAGATGCACAAGGGGGTGGGCGCATGCATCTGGAGTTCTTTGCAATGGCTAGAGGCCCTGACATGCCCATTCTCTCTCTCTCTCTCTCTCTCTCTCTCTCTCTCTCTCTCTCTGCCTCTTTTTCTCTCTCAAATAATAAATAAAAATATATCAACTTTTTTAAATAAATAAATAATTGTTAACAGTGCTGGGGATCAAACCCAGGACCTTATGCAAGTACTCTGCCACTGGGCTACAAATGCCAAGCCTTGGTTTGACAAACAAGGTCTCACTATGTAACCCAACCTGGCCTTGAATTTCTCATCTGCCTTCCTTGGCCTCTGGGATGCTGTGATTACATGTGTTTGCCCACTGTGCCTGGCAGGAATATTCTTTGAAACTATAAGTGAAGAATAATGTGAAAAGAGTTCTATGATCCGTAAAGGACTGAACAACTGTAAGGAACTCTGATGTGAGTATAATGTAAGTATCTGAAGTCCTTTTTCCCTTTCACACAAGGCAGGGAGTGGAAACAATATAACCAGACAAATTAGCAGCCTAATGCTCCCTCTGGGCACTTCTGCCCTACCTGTAGCAGAAAGCTTGAGAGAGGAGATGGAACAAAACATCCCTAAAACCTGAATCACAAATCATTCACTGATCTAAAGTGACATTAAAGAAGGATGGGGCTTTGAGATCCACCATTCTTTCTTTAATATTTTATTTATTTGAGAGAGAGAGGGAGGGGAATGGGCGCATCAGGGCCTCTAGCCACTACAAACAAACTTCAGACATATGTAGCACCTTGTGCAACTGGCTTATGTGGGTACTAGGGAATCGAACCTGGGTCCTTAGGCTTTGCAGGCAAGCACCTTAACTGCTAAGCCATCTCTCACACCAGGGTCCACTATTTTTTCTTTTTCTTTTCTTTTTTTTTTTTTTTAAGATTTGAAGATTATAAAAATTGGTTTATTGTAAAAAGAAATTCAAGAATAACCAGTTAAATTCCACTACAGGCAAGAAGCATCACACACGTTTACATTAGGGGTAAGGACACGACAAGAAAGACCGTATCGAGGCCATGAGTCAAATGCAGTAAGAGAAGCATTCTCAGGTCTCCTACAGGTCAGTATGAAGCATGGTATGCTCAAGGCACTGTTGGGTACCACAGGGCAGCTGCGACGTTGAGGTATAACTGGGCAAATGAGAATAATAGAGGGAAATGGGACATGTGGGTTTGTGGGTGCACTTAAGTGACTGAAAACTTAGGAACAACTGCCTTTACTGACAGCAAGATGCAAGATAAGTCTTTACTGAAGAGAAACAAGCTTATAAACTTTCTATCAAGACCCCTCTAATTCTTCATAACCCTCTCCCACCCTCCCCCTATGCTAAAGCTAGCTTGCACATATATAATATGCTGTCTCTTAGCCAGTGGTTCTTTTTCTTTTCTTTATTTGAGAGAGGGAGAGACAAGGAGAGAGGGAGAGGAAGAGGCAGATAATGAGAATGGGTGTGCAGGGCCACCATCCATGGCAAACAAATTCCAGATGCATGTGCCACCTTGTGCATCTGGTTTACATGGGTCCTGGGGAATTGAACCTGGGTCCTTAGGCTTCACAGGCAAGGGCTGTAACTGCTAAGCCATCTCTCCAGCCCAACCATTCTTACCTACAGATGAGAAACCTACCTAAAGCCCAGAGATGGGAAGGGAAACACAACACTGAAATAGTGTGGTCCAGTGGCAGCCATTAGTCATGATAGCTAAGCACTTGAGATATTGTTGGAAAACCCAATTTTTGTTTTATTTAATCTTAATTACTTTAAATATATATATTTAAAAAACTCACATATAGGGGATGGATAGAATGCTTCATGGTTAAAGCACTTGCCTGCAAAGCTAAAGGATCCAGGTTTGGTTCCTCAGGACCCATGTAAGCCAGATACACAAGGTGGCACATGCATCTGGATTTAGTTTACATTGGCTGAAGGCCCTGGTGCACCCATTCTCTCTCTCCCTCTCTGTCTCTCTCTCTCTCCTCTCTCTCTCTCTCTCTCTCTCTCTCTCTCCTCCCTCCCTCTCTCTCTCTCTCTAATAAATAAAAAAAAATTTAAAGAAACACATATAGCTATTGACTTCCATATTGGGCAGTGAAATTCCACAGTTACTAGTTCAGGACATTCTCCTCCTAAATAATATGTTCTTTCCAAAAAGGTGATGTTTCCAAAGCCCATAACAAAAGCAGCAGAAGAAAAAAATTATGTGAGAGAAGAGAGAGAGAGAGAGAGAGAGAGAGAGAGAGAGAGAGAGAGAATGGGTGCACCAGGGCCTCAGCCATTGCAATCAAACACCAGACGTGTGCGCATGTGCAGCTTTGTGCACTTGCCTCACCTTTGTGCATCTGGCTACGTGAGACCTGGAAAGTCAAACATGTGTCCTAAGGCTTCACAGGCAAGTGCCTTAACTGCTAAACCATCTCTCCAGCCCCAGAAGAAAAACTTAAGATGGCAGACTCCTAAGAACACTGGGCTTAAGTCTACCAAGAATGGACTTTCAGTGCATGCATCAGAAACCCATCACTCTGGTTTCTCTCTCATTTCTGTAGAAAATGTTCCTTTTGAGAAAACACCATAGATTCCTAGTTTCAAGTGGTGTCTTGCCTGCAGACTCTAATGCAGCCTCATCCAACTCTGGATTAAAACACTGCAGTCAACTGTCATTCTATCACTTGAATCTGGAAGGACTTTCCACTAACTACAAAACTAATGAATGTAGAATACATTTTAAGAAAAACCTCAGTCAGTGTTCCACTCATGGAGTGAAAGACTAAACATCAGTACATCAGTTTACAAATGGTAAACATTTGTCAGAGAAGCCAGGTTCAAAAAGCCAGGTCTCTATTCCATAGGGACTGACTGAGGTCTTCAGGACCCCACAGTGAATACCATAACTCCACTGAGGAGGGAGCTAGGATGAGGGGATTAAAAAGTATAACCTGTTATAATATATATATATAATAAAATTTTAAAACATATATTTTCGGGTGGGGGGGGATTCGAGGTAGGGTCTCACTCTAGCCCAGGCTGACCTAGAATTACGTCTTCAGTCATAAAAAGGATGAAGCTGAACTGAATGTGGGGTGGCACACACCTATGTGGATCCCAGTTTGTGGTAGGTAGAGGCAGGAGGATCATTGCAAGTTCAAGGTCAGACTGGTATACAGCAAGCTCCTCATCAGCCAGGACTACCCAGTGAGACCCTAACTCAAAATAAAAATGAAATATTGATATATGTTACAACATGAATGAACAGTTAAAACATTATGCTAGCTGGGTGGGGAGGCATATGCCTTTAATGCCAGCACTTGGGAGGCTGAGGTAAGAGGACTGCTGTGAGTTTGAGGCCAATCTGAGACTAATTCCAGGTCAACCTGGGCTAGAGCAAGACCCTACCTTGAAAAACAACAACAACAAAAAACACCATTATGCTAAATGAAACTAAATGAAAGAAAACCAGAGCTGGGCGTGGTGGTACACGCCTTTAATCCCAGCACTTGGGAGGCAGAGGTAGGAGGATCACAGTGAGTTTGAGGCCACCCTGAGAATACAGAGTGAATTCCAGGTCAGCCTGGGCCAGAGTGAGACCCTACCTTGAAAAGAAAGAAAGAAAGAAAGAAAGAAAGAAAGAAAGAAAGAAAGAAAGAAAGAAAGAAAGAAAACCAGACACAAAAAGCTTTTGCTTTGTATGAAATGTTCACAATAGTCAGACCCATAGAGGCAGAAGGTCCATTAGCAGTTGCCTGAGGCTGGAAAGGGAAAGTTAGGAGGAAATTTAAAGCAACTGATAAGAATGTTTTTTTTGTTTTTTTTTTCAGGAATGGTAAAATGTTTTAAAATTTATTGTGGTAATGGCTACATATCTCTGTGAAAGTACTAAAAATCACTGATTATATACTTCAAGTGGATGAATTGCTTGGTATGAATGACATCTCAACAAAAAGAAATCTCTTATTTTGGCTGGAATTGCAATAAATATGTAGATAATTTATAAAAAGCAGATGTCTCAGGCAGGCGTGGTAGCACACACCTTTAATCCCCAGCACTCAGGAGGCAGAGTTCGAGGCCATCCTGAGAATACAGAGTGAATTCCAAGTCAGCCTGAGCGAGAGTGAGACCCTACCTCGGAAAAAAAAGGGGGGGCGGGTGTGGTGGCATACGCCTTTAATCCCAGCACTCCGGAGGCAGAGGATCGCGGTGAGTTTGAGGCCATCCTGAGACTATATAGCGAATTCCAGGTCAGCCAGAGCTAGAGTGAAACTTTATCTCAAAAAACAAAACAAACAAACAAACAAACAAAAAAGCAGATGGGGCTGGAGAGATGGCTTAGCAGTTAACGTACTTGCCTATAAAGTCTAAAGACCCAGGTTCGATTCTCCAAGTCCCACGTAGGCCAGATGCATATGGTGGCCCATGTGTATGGAGTTTGTTTGCAGTGGCTAGAGGCCCTGGCGTGCCCATTCTCTCTCCCCTCCCCACTTATCTCTAATAAATAAAAATAAAAACTTTTTAAAAATTAGGGGGTTGGAGAGATGGATTAACTGTTAAGGCACTTGCCTGCAAACCCTGAGGATCTAGGTTCAATTCCCCAGTACCCATGTAAAGCCAGATGCACAAAGTGGCGCATGCATCTGGAGTTTATTTGCAGTAGCCAGAGGCCCTGGTGTGCCCATTCTCTCTTTAGAAAAAAAAATTAGGGGCTGGAGAGATGGCTTAGTGGTTAAGGTGTTTGTCTACAAAGCCAAAAGATCCAGGTTTAATTCCCCAGGACCCACATAAGCCAGATGTATATGGTGACACATGTGTCTGGAGTTCGTTTGCAATGGCTGAAGGCCCTGGAACACCCATTCTCTCTCTCTCAAATAAATAAAATGAAATTAAATAATTAAATTAAAAAATAGCACTATCCATTCTTGCCTAAAGACTTATTCATACCTTTTTCTTGCATTATAGTCGTATGTGCACATCTGTTTCCCTGACTATAATATTAATTCCCTAGTGACAGATCATATATATATATTTGGTTTTTGAGGTAGGGACTCTAGCCCAGGCTGACCTGAAATTCACTATGTAGTCTCAGGGTGGCCTTGAGCTCACGGTGATCCTCCTACTTCTGCCTCCCAAGTGCTAGGATTAAAGGTGTGTGCCACCACACCCGGTTTCAGATAGTAAGCTTTTTTTTTTTACTTTATTCATTCATTTATTTGAGAGAGAGAGAGAAAGAGAGGGGGAGAGAATAGGTGCACCAGGGCCTCTAGCCACTGAAGATGAACTCCAGATGCATGTGCCACCTTGTGCATCTGGCTTATGTGGGTCCTGGGGAATCGAGCCTAGGTCCTTTGGCTTTGCAGACGAGTGTCTTAACCGCTAAGCCATCTCCCCAGCCCAGGGAGTGTATCTTTTTATCTGTCTCCTCAGTGCCTAGCACAAAGTGTGATACACATCAGACACTTCATACATAACTGTGAAATGAATAGCTGATATGAGCAAACTTTCCTCTGCCCATGTGCCCATTGGGAAGCTGATTAGACAGGGGAAACATGGAAGGAAATCGATGATAAGGGAGGATTTAGACAAAGAAGATAGATATTGGACTAGCAGGAGAAATGGTAGGCAAAGAGTATAGTACTTTTGTAGTGGAATTCAGAGTCAAGATGAGTTAGTTTCTTTCTTTCTTTCTTTTTGAGGCAAGCCCAATAGAATGCCTTTTTTTTTTTTTTTTGGTTTTTGGTTTTTCGAGGTAGGGTCTCACTCTAGCTCAGGCTGACCTGGAATTCACTCTGTAGTCCCAGGGTGGCCTCGAACTCTCCGCGATCCTCCTACCTCTACCTCCCGAGTGCTGGGATTAAAGGCGTGCGCCACCACGCCCGGCTTAGAATGCCTTTTTTTTTTTTTTTAATGTGAGAGAGAGAGAGAAGAAAGAGAGAGAGAGAGAGAGAGAGAGGACTGACATGCCAGGGTCTCCAGCCACTGCAATCGAATCCAGAAGCATGCTCCCCTTGTGCTCATGTGCAATCTTGCCCACTTGCGTCACTGTGTGTCTGGCTTACATGGGGTTGATCATGAGTCCTTAGGCATCAGAGGCAAGTGTCTTAACTGCTAAGCCAGCTCTACAGCCCAAAAAGAGTTTCTTAAGTCTCTACAGAGGGCTTATTCCTGGATTTGCCATGAAAGAGGCTGGAAAAAGTCCCCAGAGCTGAGGCTCAAGCTATGACTCCTGTCCTGTACTGTGTGCTATTCTTATATGCCACCCTCTTGCCAGCTATTTGCAGGCCTTGCTCCAGAGACCTTATGCCTATTCCCCTTGACCAAGGTAGCTTTGGCACTAGTTAAGACTCTGCAACTGTTCTCTGCTGAGCACACAGAACCTGGGCCAGCACAGAAGGTTACCCCTTTCCCACTATGTGCCTTCTTGTGGGAAGACAATCATATATGCTTGTTGCTACCATCTCACGACACATACTGCCTTTAACCATGACAAGAGAATGAGGGCCGCTCTCTCAGACCCTGTCTTACCACAGCAGTTGAAATGCTGTAAGAGGAATATGTCTAGAACTTAAAATAAAAGGAGAAAGTGCCAGGCGTGGTGGCGCACACCTTTAATCCTAGCACTTGGGAGGCAGAGGTAGGAGGATCTCTGTGAGCTCGAGGCCAGCCTGAGACTACACAGTGAATTCCAGGTCAGCATGGGCTAGAGCTAGACTGAGACACTACCTCGAAAAACCAAAAAAAAAAAAAAAAAAGAAAGGAAGGAAGAGAGAAAGAAAGAAAGAAAGAAAGAAAGAAAGAAAGAAAGAAAGAAAGAAAGAAAGAAAAGGCAGATAAAACATTCAGGGGAACCAGTTCCGAAAGTATAACAGACACATACAAAAGTATTCATTACAACGGCTCTGTTATCTAGGTAGACAATACAGTTTAAATATTAATCCTCAACCTAGTCTACTCCATTCCTGTGGGTAATAGAGCAGAAAAATGTTAAGAGAATAAAGATCTAGAACTTCAAATTCTGATTAGGAAATCTGGACTTGTTTCTACTTTCTCTCTGACAGTTACACTTGACCCCATGCTAGAAAGAACGGCATAGTTTCTTCTTATCCTAAACGTCATCCTGAAGGGGGTATTTGCATGTACTCTACCACCGATCTATATGATATCCCAATGCCTAATTTTTTCCCCATTTTTTGAGGTAGGGTTTCCCTCTAGCTCAGGCTAACCTGGAATTCACTACGTAGTCTCATAGTCTCATGACAATCCTCTACCTCTGCCTACCGAGTGCTGGGATTAAGGCATAAACCACAATGCCTGGCTCTAAATAATTTTTGTTTTTTGGAGGTAGGGTCTCACTCTAGCCCAGGCTGACCTGGAATTCACTCTGTAATCTCAGAGTTGCCTCAAACTCACTGTGATCCTCCTACCTCTGCCTCCCGAGAGCTAGGATTAAAGGCGTGTGCCACCATGCCCGGCCTAAATAATAGTAATTATTTTTTAATATTTTATTTTTATTTATTTATTTATTTGACAGAGAAAGGGAGAGAGAGAGAGAGAGAATGGGCACGCCAGGGTCTCCAACCACTGCAAACGAACTCCAGACGCATGTGCCCCCTTATGATTCTGGCTAATGTGGGTCCTTTGGCTTTGCAAGCAAACGCCTTAACCACTAAGCCGTGCCTCCAGCCCCTAAACAATTACTTTTAAGTGGTACCCTGTCCTCACATCAGAACAGTCTGAGGCGGCTACAAAAATACAACAAAAGAGGCTGGGGAGATGGCTCAACAATTAAAGGCATTTACTTGCAAAGCCTGCTGGCCTAGGTTCAATTCTCCAGCCCCCACATAAAGCCAGATGCAAAGTGAAGCATGCATCTGTGAATCCAGCGCATGTACAACAAAAACACAAAAGGGGTTTTATTCTCTGGGGGACCTGACTAAAGAGGATGGGATGATGTCAATGATTTTTAAAAATATTTTTATTTATTTATTTGAGAGAGAAAGAGGCAGAGAGAGAGAGAGAGAGAGAATGGGCATGCCAGGGCCTTTCGGCCACTGTGAACGAACTCCCGATGTGTGTGTGTGCCCCCTTGAGTCCATGTGTGACATTACACACTTGTGTCACTTTGTGTCTGGCTATGTGGGACCTAGAGATTTGAACATGCATTCTTAGGCTTCACAGGCAAATGACTTAACTGCTAAGCCATCTCCAGCCCATGATGACTAACAAGATCCTCAAGTACTCACTTTGCCTTGGCTCTGAATATGGAGTCACCGGAACTAATTTACTGTTTAACTCTAATATGTTGTATGAATTTGTACTTCTCTGTAAAGTGTAAGATGGGAGAAGAGAGTTGGAGAGAAGAAAGGTATCTTAAACTAACTGATTCTATTTCTCCCTTCTAGAGGCAAGGGGGTGGGCTCTCAAAATCAGTTTCAAAGAAAAGATGTAGACACAGTGAGGAAGATCGTAGTACTTGTGGAATGGAATTTGGAACCATGACAAAAAATGTTCTTTATGGGGCTGGAGAGATGGCTTAGCAGTTAAGGTGCTTGCCTGCAAAGCCTAAGGACCCAGGTTCAATTCCCCAGTACCCACATAAGCCAGAGGCACAAGGTGGTGCATGTGTCTGGAGTTCATCTTCAGTGGCTACAGGCCCTGGCATATCCATTTTCTCTCTCTGTATCTGCCTCTTCTCTGTCTGTCTCTCTCACTCAAACTAATAAAAAGAAAGAAAGAAAGAAAGAAATGTTCTTTAATTATTACAGTGAGTGGCTCAGTGGGCTCATTTCTGGACTCTACCACGAGCGAGACCAGAAGAAGGCCTTGAAGCTGAGATTCAGAGTATGGAACTAATATGGGAACCTAATACTTACCAGGTGGAGGGGAGAAAACTTAGCTGATATGGAAACCAGAGAAAAATAATGAAACGTGCCATACTTGCCTCACGAGTTGTGCCAATCAGTACCAGTCCAGCTAATCCCTCACATGAGCACAGTATAAAACTCTTTAAAGGAAACTGCCTCACCTAATCCTGGCAACTACCTCAGCGGTAGGTAGATCAAGTATTATTATTCTCATGTTACAAAACGTGCAGAGGGAAAAGACGCTTGCCAAGACCACAAGGGTGTTAAAATCAGCTGTGTAACCAGGCCCCGGCTTTCTGGGTTCCAGGCTAGTGATTGCTCCTCTTTACCACAGTGGAGTGCACCCGAGTGAACATGGAGCAGGCTCTCCAGAAGCTAAGGACGGCACTGCCATCCATTTTAACTTTAAACTGTGCCCAAAGGGTTGGAGAGATGGCTTAGTGGTTACAGCACTTGATGGTGAAGCCAAAGGACCCAGGTTCAATTCCCCAGTATCCATGTAAAGCCAGATGCACAAGGTGATGCATGCATCCGGAGTTTGTTTGAAGTGGCTTAAGGACCTGGTGCACACATTCTCTCTCTATCTGTCTCTCTGTCTCTCTCTCTTTCTCTCTCAAATAAATAAATAAAATATTTAAACTGTGGCCAAGAACACAATCACTATGATCTCTTTAACCTTCTGACAACTTCCTGAAAGTCCCAAACCTCAAGCAAGGACACTGTCATACTGCAACTTTAACAGTCCTTGGCATTGTGAAGTGTCCCAAGAGCACTTGTATACCCATTTCCTCCAGAAGACATGTCCCCCAAGACCCCTTTCACTCTCTCTCTCAAAATAAGGAAAAGCCTTGTTCCCAACATTTCATTCCTAAATAAAAACTGCAGTTGGAAAAAAATTGAAGGTCCCAACAAAAATCTTGCCTATTTCAAATGTGAGCCCCATGAGGGCAAAGACTAAAGTTCTCACTTACTGCTATATCCTAAGCACTTAGTACAGTGCCTGAAGCCTAGTTATAAATATCTACAAAAAGCTTTTGTCTTTTTTGGGCTGGAGAGATGGCTTAGCGGTTAAGCGCTTGCCTGTGAAGCCTAAGGACCATGGTTCGAGGCTCAATTCCCCAGGACCCATGTTAGCCAAATGCACAAGGGGGCGCACGCGTCTGGAGTTCGTTTGCAGTGGCTGGAGGCCCTGAGGTGCCCATTCTCTCTCTATCTGCCTCTTTCTCTCTCTGTCTGTCACTTTCAAATAAATAAATAAAAATAAACAAAAAAAATTTTTTTTAAGTTTTTGTTTTTTTTATTACAAAAAATTTTAACCTACTACTAGAAGTTTATAGACTATTTATGGGGCCTAGATAGCCATACAAAGAAAATTATATTTCAGTCAACTTATCCCATATTGTGCAATAAAAACATATTTTCACTAAACCTGAGTGTCATATTTAAGACATCAAATATGATTAAGAAATCCGGATTGGGGCTGGAGTTATGGCTTGGCGGTTAAGGCATTTGCCAGCAAAGCCAAAGGACCCAGGTTCAACTACCCAAGACCAACGTAAGCCAGATTCACAAGGTGACGCATGCATCTAGAATTCATTTGCAGTGGCTGGAGGCCCTGACATGCCCATTCTCTCTACATCTGCCTCTCTCTCTCAAATAAAAATAAAATATTAAAAATATATTTTAGGGCTGGAGGGATGGCTTAGTGGTTAAGGCATTTGCCTGAAAAGCCAAAGGACCCAGGTTCAATTCCCCAGGACCCACGTTAGCCAGATGCATAAGAGGGCGCATGCATGCATTTGGAGTTCATTTTCAGTGGCTGGAGGCCCTGGTGTGCCCATTCTCTCTCTCCCCCACTTTCTCTGTCAAAAAATATATATATATAATAAATATTAATAAAATAATTAAATATTAATAAAATTAAATTAATAAATAAAAAGATTCCCAGGCTGGAGAGATGGCTTAGTGGTTGAAGTGTTCACCTGTGAAGTCTAAGGACCCAGGTCCAATTCCCCAGTACCCATGTAAGCCAAATGCACAAGGTGGCACATGTGTCTAGAACTGGCAGTGGCTAGAGACCCTGGCATGCCCATTCTCTATCTGCCTTTCTCTCTCTCTCTTTCTCTATCACTCTCAAATAAATAAATAATATATAAAAAAAAGATTATCTAACTTCATGTATATTAAGTTTTTAGAGTTGGTGGAACATTTCAAATAGGTAGCTGTAGCAGACAGATTCAGGTTCACTGAGATGAAATTCCAGACCAGGCACAGTTATGGAGGAAGGAATATTTTTATTGAAGCTTACAGATCCAGGGGAAGTTCCATAATGGCAGAAGAAGCTGGCCTGCCTTCACAGGCCCAAGCAGAGAGAGAGAAGTACAAGCCTAAAGGTCAAAAGCCAGAGCACACTTCAGGAACTCCAGCTAGGCACACTTTGCATATCTTTAGATTGTAATCTGAAACCCACCACCACACCTTAAGATCCACCCAGTGACCTTGCCTCCAGCCAGGTGGCTAGAGATGCAAACTACAAATAAGCAACTGAATATATTGGGGGCCATCTATTCTATTCAAACTACCACAGTAGCCATCCTCAAGAGCAGCTGAGTTCCAGGTCAACCTGGGCTAAACTGAGAACCAACCTTAAAAACAAACAAACAAACAAAAAGTCATGAAAACTGGACTTTAGACTGCACGCCTTTAATCCTAGCAGTCAGGAGGCAGGGGTAGGAGGATTGCCATGAGTTAAGGTCACCCTGAGACTACATAATGAATTCCAGGTCAGCCTGGACTAGAGTGAAATCTTACCTCCAAAAACAAAACAAAACAAAAGTTAGAAAATTGGATTTTAGACCAAACTGCTCTATTTCATATCATGAGACCTTATGCAATTAATTTTTCTGGGCATAACTATAAATGAGGTAAATGTTTTACTGAATACATTTTCTAAAACTAGATTTTTATTTTTCTTTTGAGGTAGGGTCTCACTCTACGTAGGCTGACCTCTACGTAATTCACTATGTAGTCTCAGGCTGGCCTTGAACTCACATCAATCCTCCTACCTCGACCTCCTGAGCACTGGGATTAAAGGCGTTCACCACCACGCCTGGCTAAAACTAGATTATTCATTCTGGTTTAGATGCAGAAGCTGAAAAGCACAGGGTAATTTAAAGGCCAATGCTGAACACAGATAATGTTTTCATTAGTTTTTTTTTTTTTTTTTTTTTTGTTTTGTTTTTTGTTTTTTTCGAGGTAGGGTCTTGCTCTATCCCAGGCTGCCTCCCGAGTGCTGGGATTAAAGGCATGAGCCCAGTCCCTTCATTAGTATTTTTAAAATATTTTATTTATTTGAGAGAGAGAGAGAGAGAGAGAGAGAGCAAGCACGCGAATGGGCGCGCCAGGGCCTCTAACCACTGCAAATGGACTCCAGACACATGTGCCACCTTGTGCATCTGGCTTATGTGGGTCCTGGGAATTGAACTTGGGTCCTTAGGCTTTGCAGGTAAATGCCTTAACTGCTAAACCATCTCTCCAGCCTATGTTTTCATTAGTATTTTTCATAATGCTAAATATAATGAATATATGTAAAGTACTATACTATGTACTGTTGGGCTCTGCCCATGTTCCTATTAAAATATCTTTATTTTGGGGGGACTTCAAGGTAGGTTCTCACTGTAGCCCGGGCTGACCTAGAATTCACTAAGTTGTCTCAGGGTGGCCTCGAACTCACGGGGATCCTCATACCTCTGAAGTTCAATTCCCCAGTACCCACATAAGCCAGATGCACAAGGTGGCACATGTGTTTGGAGTTTGCCATGGCTGAAGGCCCTAGCATGCCCATTCTCTATCTGCCTCTTCCTCTCTCTTTCTCTCTCTTTCATTCCCTCCCTCTCTCAAATAAATAAATAAAATGTTTTAAAAACCTTTATTTTTCATTGAATGGTAGCAATATAAACTGATATTTGTAGTTTTAAAAATATCTTTAAGCTGGGCGTGATGGTGTACACCTTTAATCCCAGCACTCCGGAGGCAGAGGTAGGAGGATTGCCATGAGTTTGAGGCCACCCTGAGATTATAAAGTGAATTCAAGGTCAGCCTGAGCTAGAGTGAGATCCTACCTCAATAAATAAATAAATAAATAAATAATAAAATAAAATAAAATCTTTACTTTGGGGCTGAGAATATAGCTCAGTGGTAGAATGCTTGCCTGGGACGTACAAGATCCTAGTTCTATCCCTAACACTGACAAAATAAATAGAAATAAAGCACTTTATTTTGTAAGAATTCTTTGTTGTTTTGCGTTTTTTCTTTTTTTTAATTTATTTTATTTATTTGAGAGAGAGAGAGAGAAAGAGGTAGATAGAGAGAGAGGGAGAATGGGCGCACCAGGGCCTTTAGCCACTGCAAACGAACTCTAGACACATGCGCCACCTGTGCATCTGGCTTATGTGGGTCTTGGGAAATTGAACCTGGGTCCTCTGAATTTGCAGGGCAAACACCTTAACCATTAAGCAATCTCTCCAGCCCTCTACCTTTTTTTTTTTTTTTTTTTTTTTTTTTTTTTTTTGAGACAGGGTTTCTCTCTGGATCTTACTCTGCCTTCTTTTTTTTTTTTTTTTTTTTTCTTTTTGGTTTTGTTTTGTTTTTCGAGGTAGGGTCTCACTCTAGCTCAGGCTGACCTGGAATTCACTATGCAGTCTCAGGGTGGCCTTGACCTGACAGCGATCCTCCTACCTCTGCCTCCCCAGTGCTGGGATTAAAGGTGTGGGCCACCACACCTGGCCTTTTTTTCCCTCTCTGCTTTTGTTCTTTGCTGCACTCATCCCAAACTTTCCAGGAAATTCCCATCTGCCTCCTATCAACAGCTTCTGGCTGGGGTCAGAGGAGAATCAAACTCAAGTACTGGGGTTTGAGCAGAGGCACTTTTCCACTGAGCCATCTTCCCAGCTTCTGACTTCCCTGTTTTTGATAGTTGTATTATATTTATACAGGAGAAAGTTCTTGTTTATTGGAAATAGTATTCAGGGATTTACATCTTACCCCAAATTGCTCAGGAAAAAGGTTATTTGAATATTTGTAACATTTCTATAAATTTAAAATTTTTGTAATTTCATAGTGTGTTATTCATCTCAGCTAACCCTTATGTCAATTTTTTTGTGGTACTAAAGTTGAGCCTAGGGCCATATGCTAGCTAGGCAAGTGCTTCCACAACTCACTATATCCCCTACCTGTTTTCACTTTTTTATTTTGAAACAAGGTCTCCTCAAGTTGCCCAGGTTGGTCTTAAACTTATTATGCAGCCCAATCAGGCCTTCCTTGAACTTTCAAATGAGACTGGACATATTCACAGTGGTTCGGCGGAGACAGGCCTTGAACTTTCAATCCTACTAACTCAGCTCTCAAGCAGATGGAATTACAGGCCTGTGCCACGAGGCCTGGCTTCCTTGTGGCAATCCCACTTGAAAGGTCAGAAAATTGAAGCTCAAAAGGATGTTCTCACTGGATGAAGACCACAAAGCAATTCTACAGGTCCGTATTCTGGGCTAACCAATTGTCAAAGACATTAGGGTTGTGTCAGTAGAAGCAGTGTCTGGAAAAAGGAATGAGAGTCCATTTCCGACCCTGGCCAAATCATTCCTATTCTCTAAGCCTCAAGTTCCTCACTGTCAGAATCCTATCTAAGTTCAAAACAACCAAGGAAATAAATATAAAAGAAGAGCATAGGGGAGACATAGTTTATTATTAGAACAAACAGGAAATACTATAGCCAGGGATGGTGGCACACACTTGTAATCCCAACACTCAGGAAGCTGAGGCAGGAGGACTGCCATGAATTCAAGGTCAGCCAGGGCTATATAGGAAGGAAGGAAGGAAGGAAGGAAGAAAGGATGGAAGGAAGGAAGGAAGGAAGGAAGGAAGGAAGGAAGCCAGCCAGTCATGGTGGCACACGCCTTTAATCCCAGTACTTGGGAGGCAGAGGTAGGAGGATCCCCTTGAGTTCGAGGCCACCCTGAAACCACTTAGTGAATTCTAGGTCAGCCTGGGCTGCAGTGAGAACCTACCTTGAAAAACCAAAAAAACAAAAACAACAAAAAAAGACAGTTTAAGAAACATCATATGAAGAACCAAGGAATATGGACTCAGTATTGCCTCATCCACTCACACAAGAAAACAAGAACACTAGAATAGATCAGAGATTTTCAAAATGAACTTTGCAAGTCCTTAAAGGATCACACACACATACACAGAGTCCACAGAAACAGGGTAAAGACAACAATGAACTGTGCCTACAGCTTCTGTCCATGCTTTTACAAAGATTGTTCTACTTACTCCCCACAATCATCTGTATAACAGAAACTGTTATTATTCCTACTTTACAGATGAGAAAACTGAGATTTACAGAGGTAAGTTGGGGGCTGGAGAGGTTTCTCAGTGGTTAAGGCACTTACTGTCAAAGTCTAACAACCCAGGTTCAATTTCCCAGTACCCGTGTAAAGCCAGATGCACCAAGTGGCATATGCATCTGGAGTTCTTTTGCAGCAGCTAGAGGCCCTGATGAGCCTATTCTCTTCCTTCTCTCTCTGCTTGCAAAGAAATGAAATTAAAATTTTTTTTATTTATGAGAGAAAGAGAGCAGCAGACACATGAGAGAAAGAGAGAGAGCAGCAGACACAGAAAGAGAGAGATTGAGCACACCAGGGCCTTCAGACATTGTAAATGAACTCTAGATGCATGCGCCACCTTGTGCATCTGACTTATGTGGGTCCTGGGAGGGCTGGAGGGATGGCTTAGTGGTTAAGGCGCTTGCTTGCCAAGCCAAAGGACCCAGGTTCGATTCCCTAGGACCCATGTAAGCCAGATACACAAGGGGGCTCATGCATCTGGAGCTTGTCTGCAGCAACTGAAGGCCTTGGAGCGCCTATTCTCTCCCCCTCCCTCCCTCCACTCTCTCTCTCTCAAGTAAATAAAAAAAATTTAGCCAGGCATGGTGGCACACAACTTTAATCCCAGCACTCAGGAGGCAGAGGTAGAACGATTGCCATGAGTTCGAGGCCACCCTGAGACTACACAGTTAAGTCCAGGTCAGCCTGGGCCAGACTGAGACCCTACCTCGAAAAACAAAAAAAAAATTAATATAGATAGATAGATTAGATTATCTTATTTTATTTATTTGCAAGCAGAGAGAGAGAGAAAAAAGAGACAGACAGAGAGAATGGGCGTGCTAGGGCCTCTAGCCACTAACTCCAGACACATGTACCCCCTTGTGCATCTGGTTAATGTGGGTACTGGGGAATTGAACCGGGGTCCTTTGGATTGGCAGGCAAACACCTTAACTGTTAAGCCATCTCTCTAGCCCTAAAAAAAATTTTTTTTTAAAGAGAGAAAAAAAAAGAGGTAAATTGATGTGTATCCTGACAGGACACACTGTTGAAAATACCTCACAGAAACTCTGTAGTTTTGCTTTGATTGCAAGATTATTTTTTCAGTCTGTCAGAAGAAACCACCAATTAACAAGTAGTATGAAAGACCTAATTTTTTTTTTTTTAATTTTTGTCCTGGCATATCCTACAGAGCTGTCCTTTTCCTAAGTAGAACAGCTTAAGGAGTGAACATGATTTTAATTCATTTATGTTTAGAGAAGGTGTTAGAATTTGAGGACCAAGCACATCCACTTACTACTCTAAAAGTCACCCTAAAGGAAACTGCTCAAAGAAATTAGATCCTAGATGGGAAATTTTGAGGTTGTAGTCAGTATGTCCATAATTCAAATGTAAGTAAAAGAAGCCCAAATTGGGGGGGAGGGGGGAGAGGACAACTGAAGTAAGCATTAGTGCCTCTAAAAGGTAATCTTGAACTTGAGTTTTAGAGGAATTACAGTGACATTGATGTGAAATGAAGGAATCACAATGTAAGTTCCTTAAATAAAAATATCCCACCACTGGGGGAGAAAGAGGTAGGCAGATCACTGTAAATTTGAGGCCAGCCTGGGGCTACAGCGTGAGTTCTACGTCAGCCTGGAACTAGAGTGAGACTCTACCCCAAAAACAAACAACAAATGTATTGATAGTAGAAAGTAGAAGGTTAACTAGAAGAGGGATTCCATGATGCAGCTTCCCTGAGGTCACCATCCAGGGTGGGGTGGGACTTTGTGGTGATGCAGCTGCCTTTGAGTCACCCACAATCCTGTAAGTAACCCTCACTCATGCTCTGTAAGTAGCCTTAATAAACTCATTGGTTCACCAAATTAGATAGATAGACAGAGAGACAGACAGACAGATAGATAGGTATGGATGGACAAATAGGTAGATGGCCAGTGGTGGTAGAGTATTTCTTTAATCCCAGCACTCAGGAGGCAGAGGTATTCTGTGAGTTCACAGTCATCCTGGTACTACAGAGTAGTTTAGGTCAGTCTGGGTTAGAGTGAGCACTCTACGTCAAAAAAGAAAAAGAAAGGGCTGAAGAGATAGCTTAGCAGTTAAGGGCTTTCCTGAGAAGCCTAAGGACCCCAGTTTGAGGCTTGATTCCCCAAGACCCACTTAAGCCAGATGCACAAAGTGGCGCATGCGTCTGGAGTTCATTTGCAGTGGCTGGAGGCCCTGGCACACCCATTCTCTCTCTCTCTCTCGCCCTCTCTCTCTCTGCCTCTTTCTCTCTCTGTCGCTCTCAAATAAATAAATAAAAATGAACAACAACAAAAAATTTTAAAAAGAAGAAAAAAAAAAGAAAACCAGGCGTGGTGGTGCACGCTTTTAATCCCAGCACTCAGGAGGCAGAGGTAGGAGGATCGCTGTGAGTTCGAGGCCACCCTGAGACTACATAGTGAACTCCAGGTCAGCCTGGATCAGAGTGAGACCCTACCTCAAAAAACAAAAAAAGAAAAAGAAAAAGAAGATGTTGAGCATGGTGGTGGCAATGTCTAAACAAGTAAATGTTAAACAAGGGGTCAAATCAGAATTATCCATAATCAGTAATAACTAATGAGAATTGTTGGAGATAGAAATATTTGGATATAATTTCTGCTTACTATGGCAAGTGGGCCAAAAGACTTGTCAGGACTGGAATTGAGTCAAAGTTCTTGGCCTGAGGTTTAAGATGTCAGGCACTAGAGATCTTTACCAGTGCCTAATCTCTCCCAAAGAAAATCCAAGAAATGAGTCAAGGCCCACCACCAGCCCTAAACTAAAGGATAGAAGGCTGGTATTGGATTCCTCTTCTTCCCATTGCCCGATCAACAAAGCACATGGGCATATTATCTGTAAACCCACACTTAGGAGTCTGATGTAGGTGGATTGACACAAGTTTGAGGCCAGCTTGGGCTAGAGTGTCTTTAAAAAACAAGGGTAAGAGCCAAGTGTGGTGGTGCATGCCTTTAATCCCAGGCAGAGGCAGGAAGATCGCCTTGAGTTCGAGGCCACCCTGAGAATACATAGTGAATTCCATGTCAGCCTGAGCTAGAATGAGACCCCACCTTGAAAAAAAAAAAAAAGCGGGGGAAACAGGCTGGAGAGATGGCTCAAAGATTAAGAGGACCAGAGTTCAATTCCCAAGTACCCACATAAAGCCAGATGCACAAGGTGGAGCATGCGTCTGGAGTTCATCTGCAGTGGCTGGAGGCCCTGGTGTGCCCAATCTTTTTTTCTCTCTTTGCCTCTCTCCCTCTCAAATAAATAAATAAAATATTTTAATACCTTTTATTTTTATTTATTTATTTATTTGACAGAGAAAGAGGGGGAGAGAGAGAGAATGGGCACAGCAGGGCCTCCAGCCACTACAGATGCACTCCATATGCGTGCGCCCCCTTGTGCATCTGGCTCACATGGGTCCTGGTGAATTGAACCTGGGTCCTTTGGCTTTGCAGGCCAACACCTTAACTATTAAACCATCCCTCCAGACCTAAAATATTAAAAAAAAAAAAACAAAACACAAGGGTAGGGCTGGAGAGATGGCTTAGCAGTTAAGGCACTTACAAAGCCAAAGGACCCAAGTTAGATTCCCCAGGACCCATGTAAGCCAGATACAAAAAGTGGTGCATGCATCTGGAGTTCGTTTGCAGAGGCTGAGGTCCCTGGTGTGCCCATTCTCTCTCTCGCTCTCATAAATAAATAAATAAATGTATTTACAAAAAAAACAAGGGTGAAATTAAGCCAATAGCTTCATGAAATGTTTACCGACACACTGGTGGCAGAAGTCTGCACAGACACAAACCCAGGTAGCTAACATGAGCCCAGGACCCTGAAACAGTCCTGAAGACAGTTTTCAGAACAATTCATGTACTATTCATATGCCATCTACCTCCAAAAACATGAGTGGGAAAGCACAGCCTACTTGTCTTATTTTTACCACAGTAGCAAAGGGGATTTTTCTTCTTTTTTTTTTTTTTCAAGTTATTTTATTTATTTCAGAGAGGCAGATAGAGAAAGAGAGAGAATGGGCATGCCAGGGCCTTCAGCCAATGTAAACGAACTCCAGATGCATGTGCCACCTTGTGCATCTGGCTTACATGGGTCCTGGGGAATCCAACCTGGGTCCTTTGGCTTTGCAGGCAAATGCCTTAACCACTAAGACATCTCTCCAGTTCGCAAAGGGTTTTTTTTTTTAAAAAAAAAAAAAACACCAAGGGTCATGAAACTCAGGAAGAGATGTAGATTAAAAATTCACGCCGGGTGTGGTGGCGCACACCTTTAATCCCAGCACTCGGGAGGCAGAGGTAGGAGGATTGCTGTGAGTTCAAGGTCACCCTGAGACTCCATAGTGAATTCCAGGTCAGCCTGGGCTAGAGTGAGACCCTACCTTCAAAAACAAACAAACAAACAAAAAAATTCACAGGGCTGGAGAGATGGCTTAGCCATTAAGGAACTTGCCTGCAAAGCCAAAGGACTCAGGTTAGATTCCCCAGAACCCACATAAGCCAGATGCATAAGGGGGTGCACACATCTGTAGTTTGTTTACAACAGCCAGATGCCCTGGCATGCCCATCCTCTCTCCCTCTCTACCTGCCTATTTCTCTCTCAAATAAATAAATAAATTTAAATAAAATATATTTTTAAAAAAATTCACATTAGGCCAGGTGTGGTGGCGCACACCTCTAATCCCAGCACTCGGGAGGCAGAGGTAGGAGGCTCGCCATGAGTTTGAGGCCACCCTGAGACTACATAGTGAATTCCAGGTCAGCCTGAGCTAGAGTGAAACCCTACCTCGAAAAAAAAAAAAAAAAAATTCACATTAGCCGGGCGTGGTGGCTCACGAGTTTAATCCCAGCACTAGGGAGGGCAGAGGAAGGAGGATCGCCATGAGCTCAAGGCCACCCTGAGACTACATAATGAGTTCCATGTCAGCCTGGACTAGAGTGAAATCCTACCTTGAAAAACCAACCAACAAACAAAAAATTCACATTAAACATGACACCCTCCCTTCCTCCTACACAATCTGCCCACCTCATTCAGTAGGAGGAAGACTGCTCCCGGCAACAGGTATTTCTCTCATAGCTCCAATTAGCTGAAGTATTTGTGCTTCCAAACTATTCCCAAGTAAAAGGAGTGGACAGCTTTTTTTGGCTCCTTCACTCTAAATCTTCTAAAATCATCCCTTTTTCTTAGCATTTCAACAGAATTCCACCCTGCCTAATGAATTACTATACACTCACAGCAAGAGAACTTCTAAAAATGAATTCCTCTTTAGAAATAATCATAGGATCCTAGAAGATCGCATCCAGGAGAAGCCTTGCAGAGTATCTATGGGTCCTTTCCCTACACAGTCACAAAGGGAAGGAAATGCCCTAAAGAGGGAAAGAGAACGTCTTGAAGCCATCTTCTGTCTCAGGTGAGGGTTTTCCTTCACTCGGTGTATTTTAATAAGTAGATGCAGTATTGTAAAACCAATGAAGATGTAGGCTGAGAGCAAAAACAGTCCCTCCCTCCCTCCCTCCCCACACAGTTGAAGTAAACTAAAGAACATGGACCTAGATAATTAACAGAACCTCTGAGTGATAGGATAATTTACTCTGGGGCTCTGATATGACACGTTCTCTTGATAAATATCCTTATCCACTCTGCCAACCATCTTTACTGTTACATACACACAGTCACCCATAGCCCCACGGGGATCTGGCGAGTTCTACATGTCTACTCTGGAATTCATACTCAGGAACACACACACAGAGCTCTTAAGAGCACAGCTTCTGTCCTAAGGTCATTCTTAAAATCACCTTCATTTCAGGAGCTTCAGGGTTTGCTTTGTGACAAGGTCTATGTAACCATGGCTGGCCTTGAACTTGTGACAGTCCTCTTGCTTCTGTTTCTGAGTTTGGGGATTACCGCTAAGTGCTTCTGCACGTGGCCAAAGCCCTAGTTTCTAAAGACTGAAATATAGTGAGAACCTGTGAAGAGACAGCAGTGATTTTGGCTGAGGGTTGAAGTGACTAGGAAATAACTGACAGCAATGAGCAACCCAAAGCAAACAATGGGAGGACTAGACAACAGCAAAGTTGCTGGGCTTTGTGAGCGGGGACTTCTCTTAGAATAACCTTGAAATGGATTGTATAGTTTACATTACCCAAATATCAGTCTACTCTCTTCTCATAAACCATTTATTCATTTACTGGTTTTGAGGCTAGGTCTCATGTAGCCAGGCTGGCCTCAAATACCCAGTGTAGCCAAGAATGACCTTGAACTCCTGATCCTCCTGCCTTTACCTCCTAAATGCTGGGATTATGAGTGTAGGCTACCATGCCCAGGTCCAGACTAATTTTTTTTTGGGGGGGGGTGTTTCAAGGTAGTGTGTCACACTCTAGCCCAGGCTGACCTGGAATTCACTATGTAGTCTCAGGGTGGCCTCGAACTCACAGCAATCCTCCTACCTCTGCCTCCCGAGTACTGGGATTAAAAGCATGTGCCACCACACCTGGCCAGACTAATTTTTTTAAATAAAATATCTCGTGTGTGTGACACATATCATGATGCATGTGTGGACATCAGAGAACAACTTCTAGTGTTGGTCCTTGCCTTCCACTATGTTTGTGGTAGGGGCTCATTGTCATGTCTATGTTCAAAATGTTCAAATTCACCATGAATAAATTCCATAATCTATGATGGGTTTCATGGTTCTATATGATCCAGCAGTCTGCTGACCTCAATACTCTATCTTTTGCTCATATGGCCTGAGCTACAGTAACTTACCAGCTAATCTTCAAATACACCAGGCAGCCCGCTCTTCCATTTATTTGGGGCTGGGGAGATGGCTCAGCAGGTTAAAGGCACTTGCTTACAAAGGCTGCTGGGCCTGGGTTCAATTCCTCAGTCACCCACTTAAAGCCAGATATGTAGCAGCAAGAGACACTGGCACATGCATGCATACACACACAAACATCCACACACATGTAAATAAATAAAATGCATAAAAATAAAAGTAAAACCTGGTGTGGTGACACACACCTCAGAGGTAGGAGGATTGCTGTGAGTTCAAGGTCACCCTGAGACTCCATAGTGAATTCCAGGTCAGCCTGAGCTAGAATGAGACCCCACCTTGAAAAAAAAAAAAAAGAAAACCAGGCGTGGTGGTGCACGCTTTTAATCCCAGCACTCAGGAGGCAGAGGTAGGAGGATTGCTGTGAGTTCAAGGTCACCCTGAGACTCCATAGTGAATTCCAGGTCAGCCTGGGCTAGAGTGAGACCCTACTCAAAAAACAAAAAAAGAAAAAGAAAGGGCTGAAGAGATAGCTTAGCAGTTAAGGCACTTACAAAGCCAAAGGACCCAAGTTAGATTCCCCAGGACCCATGTAAGCCAGATACAAAAAGTGGTGCATGCATCTGGAGTTCGTTTGCAGAGGCTGAGGTCCCTGGTGTGCCCATTCTCTCTCTCTCTCTCGCCCTCTCTCTCTCTGCCTCTTTCTCTCTCTGTCTGTCGCTCTCAAATAAATAAATAAATGTAGCTATCGGGGCTGGAGAGATGGCTTAGCAGTTTAAGGCACTTACAAAGCCAAAGGACCCAAGTTAGATTCCCCAGGACCCATGTAAGCCAGATACAAAAAGTGGTGCATGCATCTGGAGTTCGTTTGCAGAGGCTGAGGTCCCTGGTGTGCCCATTCTCTCTCTCTCTCTCGCCCTCTCTCTCTCTGCCTCTTTCTCTCTCTGTCGCTCTCAAATAAATAAATAAAAATTTAAAATAAATAAATAAATGTAGCTATCGGGGCTGGAGAGATGGCTTAGCAGTTAAGGCACTTACAAAGCCAAAGGACCCAAGTTAGATTCCCCAGGACCCATGTAAGCCAGATACAAAAAGTGGTGCATGCATCTGGAGTTCGTTTGCAGAGGCTGAGGTCCCTGGTGTGCCCATTCTCTCTCTCGCTCTCATAAATAAATAAATAAATGTAGCTATCGGGGCTGGAGAGATGGCTTAGCAGTTAAGGCACTTACAAAGCCAAAGGACCCAAGTTATCCTGCAAAAGCCTTTTCTTCTAAAGAAACTTGGTGAGCTTGGTCTTTTTGCTGTCCAAAAATATAGAAACAGTGACAATTATCTATTGAGTTATTTCAGTGCACCAGGGAATTGTATGCATGGGCTTATCCTACTATTTAATCTTACTCAATTAACAACTCTATGAACTAAAAGCAGTTTTATGCACAATTTATTTATTTATTTATTTGGTTTTCTGAGGTAGTTTCACTCTAGCCCAGGCTGACCTGGAATTCACTATGTAGTCTCAGGGTGGGCTTGAACTCTCAGCGATCCTCCTACCTCTGCCTCCCAAGTACTGGGATTAAAGGCGTGCGCCACCATGCCCAGCTGTTTTATGCATATTTTAAATATTTTTATTTTGGGGATTTTTTTGAGACAGCATCTCATTAGCATAAGCTGCCCTCAAACTCTCTAAATAGCCAAGGTTGACCTTGAACTCCTGATCCTCCTGCTTCTACCTCCAGAGTTGTTTAGTTTTTTGTTTGGAGTAGCAGGCTATTTTATTTTGTTTTGTTTTCGAGGTAGGGTCTCATACAAGCCTAGGCTGATCTGGAATTCACTATGTAGTCTCAGGGTAGCCTCAAACTCACAGTGATCCTCCTACCTCTGCCTCCCAAGGGCTAGGATTGAAGGCATGCGCCACCACGCCTGACTTAACAGGCTATTTTATATAGGCCCATTTGGTCTTCCCAAATAGAATGTAAACCCCATGAGACCAAGATCTGAAACACTTAAACTTGATTTAACAAATCTTATCTTTTTTTTTTAATTTTAATTTAAAATTAAATTAATTTGACTAATATGGCTAATCTTTCACCTGTCATAACCAAGTGTCGGAATACTTGAATAAGGAAGTAACATATAAAGGAAAACAAATAGTTGACTAGGAGTGGAACTATCTGGACCTGAGAGCCATTTGTTTTCAAACATGCATATGACCTTTGGGCACTTAACACCTCTAGCCCTGAAATCTACCAATCAAAGAGTTTACCTACGTGGACTTTAACAGTTGCTTACAATTCTAAAAATAATATACTTCCATAAACATTTACTATGTGTCAACCCAAGGTAAAAGACTCAGTCTTCTTTATGATGGTTCTGTTTTGGCTAATTGTAGTAATGATTTCCCTTAGACAGCTAGATAGCTGTCTGTCTGTCTGTCTATCTATCTATCTATCTATCTATACTGTTTCAAGACAGTGAGCTATAAATATGGCATGCTATGGGCTGGAGAGATGGCTTAGCAGTTAAGCACTTGCCTGTGAAGCCTAAGGACCCTGGTTCGAGGTTCGATTCCCCAGGACCCATGTAAGCCAGATGCACAAGGGGGCACACGCATCTGGAGTTCATTTGCAGTGGCTGGAAGCCCTGGCGCTCCCATTCTGTCTCAGTCTCTCTCTCTGCTTCTTTCTCTCTCTGTTGCTCTCAAATAAATAAACAAAAATTTAAAAAAATATATGGCATGCTAAGGACACTATAGTCATCTAAATGACACTGTTGAAGCTGAGAAAAAAGCTACAAAAAAGAAAGCTGGCCAGGCACTGGTGGCTTACATCTATAACCCCGGCACTTGGGAAGCTGAGGCAGAAGGACAACCATGTTTCCAGGTCAGCCTGGGCTATACAGTGCGTTTCAAGTTAACCTGGGCTACATAGCAAGACCTTGTCTCAAAGAAAGAAATCACTGAAAATATTTTGTTGTTGTTTTTAAAAAGTAGGGTTTTACTCTAGCCCAGGCAGACCTGGAATTCACTATGTAGTCTCAGGGTGCCAGAAACAGGAAAGCCCAGAACTTAAGAGAAGAAAAAATTCAGAGCTCTTACCCAAGAAGCAAGATGGGGTTTGAAAAGCCCTATATTTTATTTTTTAAAAATATCAAGGGCTGGAGAGATGGCTAGCACTTAAGGCACTTGCCTGTAAAGCCAAAGGACCCAGGTTTGATTCCCTAGGACCCACATAAGCCACATGCACAAGGTGGTACATGTGTCTGGAGTTTGTTTGCAGTGGCTGGAGGCCCTGGCATGCCCATTCCCCAAACCCCCCCCCCTTTCTCTGCCTCTTTCTTTCTCTCTCTCTCTCTCTCTCTCTCTCTCTCAAATAAATAAAAATTAAAATAACAAAACATAAATAAAAATTAGTGCTGAGGGCTGGGGAGATGGCTCAGCAAGTAAAGGCACTTGTTAGCAAAGTTTGACAGCCCAGGTTCAATTCCCCAGTATCCACATAAAGCCAGATGCACAAAGTGGCACATGTGTCTGGAGTCTGTAGTGACAGGAGGCCCTAAGTGCACCCATTCTCTCTCTCTCAAATAAATAAAAATAAAAAAAAGATAGTGCTGAAAGCAGGTAGTCTCAGAGAGGACTTTGGAGAAACAGAATGTCTCTTAGAATATAAATGATAGGAAATTTAGAAATTTCTGAGGATATGATAAATACAAATAGTACAAGAAGAAAAGGAAGGTAACAAAAGCCTATGACTAGGGACATAGGCCGTAGTGGGGAGCCTGCTACTGTGGTTCTGCTAAGCAAACAGCATGTCAAATTGTCTTCTAAATATCTATATTTGTTCCCTTAGATTAACACTGCTTGAAGCCTCGATCACAGCGGTATCTTACAATAGGTGGTGGTTAATGCAGAGATGCATAGCTGGCAAAATTGCTGAGAATAAGTGACTCCCATGTGCTCAGCCTCAAACAGGACATCTAGACCACCCCGTCCAAGACTCAAGGAACTCTGTGGAAGAGTAGGAGGGTGGGGAGGAATGCTATGAAATGCTGTCTTCTGGATAGAATATGGCTTTTACATTCTTAATTCACGGCAACTGTGGTTTCCTGCACAAGCTTAAGCCTGTCAACACTTCACCACTGATAGGACAGGACCTCCTAGAGCAGTTAATGGCACCTAATGGTTGCTGGGAGAAGGAAGCCAGGTTCATCAGTGGTGTAGCCCCTGGTAAGCTGCCCATTCCATGGTAAATAACCTTGTACCCATGATCATGCAATCAACCCTAGTTTAACTCAATGGGTTTAAAAACAAAAGCATGAACATAAGAGCTGGGCGTGGTGGCACTCGCCTTTAATCCCAGCACTCGGGAGGCAGAGGTAGGAGGACTGCCGTGAGTTTGAGGCCACCCTTGAGACTACATAGTGAATTCCAGGTCAGCCTTGGCTAGAGGCTACCCTACCCCGAAAAAAAAAAAAAAAGTATGAACATAAGATGAGGATTCAAGGCTGGAGAGATGGCTTAGCGGTTAAGGTGCATGCCTGTGAAGCCTAAGGACCCAGGTTTGATTCTCCAGGTCCCACGTAAGCCAGATGCACATGGTGGCACAAGCGTCTGGAGTTTGTTTGCAGTGGCTAGAGGCCCTGTCGTGCCCATTCTCCTTCTATCTATCTCCCTCTCCCTCTCCCTATCTCTAATAAATAAATAAATAAAAATAATTTTTTTTAAAAGGGAAAAGATTAAAAAATATATTTTTAAAAAAGATGAGGATTCATGGGAAAGGGGTATAAATGAGAGGGGGAAGGGGATAATAGAGGATAATTGGGGGAATAAGATAAAAAATATATGTATATGTGCATGTGTGGAAAAAATGTCAAAAATAAATACGTTTTTGAAAAAGCCAAACAATTATTAACTCCAGAGAAAACAAAAGTCTGTACATGAAAGGAAATACAAGGCCCTGGATATAGCTCAGTTGATAGAGTGTTTGCCCAGAATGCACAAGATCCTGGGTTCAATCCCCACCACCACATAAACCAAGAGCAGTAATGCACATCTATAATCACCACTCGGGGGATGGAGAATCAAAAGTTCAAAGTCAGTCAGGTGTGGTAGTACACCCCTTTAATCCTAGCACTTGGGAGGCAGAGATAGGAGGACCTCCATGAGTTTTGAGACCAGTCTGGGGCTATACAGTGAGTTCCAGGTCAGTGTAGGCTAGAGTGAGAGTCTACATCAAAAAAAATAAATAAAATAAAATAAGAAGAAGAAGAAATAGGGCTGGAAAGATGGCTTAGTGGTCAAGGCGCTTGCCTGCAAAGCCTAAGGATCCATGTTTGATGCTCCAGATCCCGCGTAAGCCAGATGCACATGATACAAGCACGCAAAGTCACACATGTGCACAAGGTGGCACATGCGTCTAGAGTTCGATTGCAGTGGCTGGAGGCCCTGGTGCAACAACTTCCTTTCGCTGTTTCTTGGGCACGTATGTGCTTTCTCTTTCTCTCATAAAAAAAGAAAATATTTAAGCTGGGCTTGGTGGTACACACCTTTAATCCCAGCATTCAGGAGGCAGAGGTAGGAGGATTACTGTGAGTTCAAGGCCACCCTGACACTACAGATGAATTCCAGGTCAGCCTGAGCTGGAGTGAGACCTTACCTCAAAAAACAAAAAAACAAAAAAAATTTAAATTAAATTAAAAATTGGCTTAGCAGTTAAGGCGTTTGCCTGCAAAGCCAAAGGACCCAGGTTTGATTTCCCAGGACCCACATTAGCCAGATGCACAAGGGGGCGCACGTGTCTGGAGTTTGTTTGTAGTGGCTGGAGGCCCTGGTGAGCCCATTCTCTTCCTCCCTCTCTCTCTCTCTCTCTCTCTGCCAAATAAATAAATAAAAATAAAATACTTAAAAAATATCTTATTAAAATATTTAAAAATAAAAAATATAGTGCCTTTCATCTTTTGGCTTGGAGGAGGCTAAGGTGCAACTTTCTCTGGGTCATCCTGAATCTGGGTTCATCCAACACCAGCTGCCTCCACCATACCACCCAAGTTTGACCCCAATGATATCAAACTCATGTACCTGAGGAGCACTGAAGGTGAGGTCAGCACCACATCTGCCCTGACCCCCAAGATGGGTCCCTTGGCTCTGTCTTCAAAAAAGGCTGGTGATGGGGGAGGAAGGGCATTACCATGGGATATTTTTTATAATCATGGAAGTTGTTTTAAAATTTTTTGAAAAGGGAAAATAAATAAATTAATTAATTTTTAAAAAAAAGGTTGGTGATGACATCACCAAGGCAACCAGTGATTGGAAGGGTCTGAGGATTACAGTAAAACTGACCAATCAGAACAGACAGGCTCAGACTGAAGTGGTACCTTCTGCTTCTGTCCTGATCATCAGAGCCCTCAAGGAGCCCTCAAGAGACAGAAAGAAGCAGAAAAACGTTAAATACAGTGGCAATATTTCTTTCGATGAGATTGTCAACATTGCCCAACAGATGTGCCACTGGTCTTTAGCTGGAGAATTTTCTGGAACTATCAAAGAGATCCTGGACACTGCACAGTCTGTGGGGTGCAATGTGGATGGCTACCACCTCAGTGATATCATAGATGACATCAACGGTGGTACAGTGGAATGCCCAGCTAGCTAAGAAGCATAAGAAAGAAAAAATATTTCAATAAAAGATGATGAGAAAGAGAAAAAAAATTAAACATAGCCAGGCATGGTGGTGCACGCCTTTAATCCCAGCACTCAGGAGGCAGAGGTAGGAGGATCACTGTGAGTTTGAGGCCAGCCTGAGACTACATAGTGAATTCCAGGTCAGCCTGGGCTAGAGTAAGACCTTACCTCAAAAAAAACAAAAAAAGCCAGGCGTGGTGGCACACGCCTTTAATCCTAGCACTTGGGAGGCAGAGTAGGTGGATCTCCATGAGCTCGAGGCCACCCTGAGACTACATAGTTAATTCCAGGTCAGCCTGGACTAGAGAGAAAACCCTACCTCAAAAAAACAAAAAAAAACCCAAAAACTAAAAGTAAAAAACATATAAAATATTTAAAAATTAAAAAAACAACAATAAAAGAAGTTCAAGGTCACCTTCAATTACATAGTGAGTTTGAGGCCAACAAACAACAAGAAAGTTAATTATATATTTGGCACTTTATTTTCTTCTAACAATGTAATTCATTTGAGTTTGCTGTTGTTTTACTATAAAGAAGATGGCTTAGCAGTTAAGTGCTTGCCTGTAAAGCCAAAGGACCCTGGTTCAAGGCTCAACCCAGTACCCATGTAAGCCAGATGCACAAGGTGGCATATGCATCTGGAGTGGCTGGAGGTCCTGATGGCCCCATTCTCTCTCTCTGCCTCTTTCTCTGTCTGTCTGTTGTTTTCAAATAAATAAACAAAAATAAACAAGAAAAAATTTAAAAAAAAAGAATTGAAAAGGCCAGGTATGGTGATGCATGTCTTTAATCCCAGCACTCAGGAGGCACAGGTAGGTGGATTGCTGTGAGTTCGAGGCCACCCTGAGACTACATAGTGAATTCCAGGTCAGCCTGAGCTAGAACAAAACCCTACCCCCAAAAAAAATGGGAGAAAAAAAAGTTGAAAAATAGGGCTAGAGAAATGGTTTTTCCATGCTTAATGATGCTTGTATACAAAGCCTGACAGCCCAGGGTTCAATTCCCTAGTACCCTTATAAAGCCAGATGCACAAAGTAATGAATGCTATCTGAAGTTTGTTGGCAGTTGCAAAAGTCCCTGGTGTGACCATATTCTCCCTCCCTCTCTCTCCCTCCCCCCCCCCCTCTCGTCTTGCAGACTGATTAAAAAAATTTTTTTTTGAGGTAGGGTCTCACTCTAGCCCAGGCTGACGTGGGATTCACTATGTAGTCTCAGGGTAGCCTCGAACTCATGGCAATCCTCCTACCTCCACCACCCAAGTGCTAGGATTAAAGGCATGTGCCACCATGCCTGGCAGATAACAAATTTTTAAAAAAATGTTTAAGTTGGTGGCTTAGTGGTTAAAGCACTTGTCTGAGAAGCATAAGGACCCACATTCAACTCTCCAGAACCCACATAAGCCAGATGTACAAGGTGGCACATGTGTCTATAGTTTGTTTGCAGTGGCTAGAGGCCCTGGCGTGCCCATTCTCTCTCTCTCTCATAAATAAATAAATATTTTTTTAAAAATTTAAAAAGATCCTGGCATAACAGATGCAATAGTGGCACATCTGTCATGGTGGAAACCAACTGCCCTCTAATTGGACTGGAGGCCCACTCCATGGGAGGGAATACATCCTTGATACTGAAAACCTAAAACAGGGGTAGTCAGGAGCCCTAGGGGTCTAACATCTGCTGCTGTCTGGCTAAATGTATATGCTATGCTCATCAAACTTCCCAGTAAGTACTTCTCTTAATGTTCATATCCATATAATAATGCTACTCTCACTTTTGGTAGAGAGTCTTCTCTTTTCAGATGGCAGTGACCTTGGGATGACTCAGAAGGCATCATGGTGCTGGAAAGAAGTGACAGGAGTGCTCAGCACTGCAATATCTCTATCACACCTTCCAAGGCTCAGGGTCTATTGCAGGAAAGGTGGTAGAAAGAATGTAAGAGCCAAAGGAAGGGCAGGACTCCTTACAACGTGCTCCTCCAGACACAAAATGCCCTGGATATCCATGACCTCACAGTGCCTGACACTTCCTACACAAGACCATCGTAATCGGAGGAAAAGATCATGACATCAAAATAAAAGAGAGACTGATTGAGAGGGGGAGGGGATATGATGGAGAGTGGAGTTTCAAAGGGGAAAGTGGGGGGGAGGCAGGGCATTGCCATGGGATATTGTTTACAGTCATGGAAGTTGTTAATAAAAAAAATTGAAAAGAAAAAAAAAAGAGCCTGGCATGGTGGTGCCTGCCTTTAATCTCAGCACTCAAGAGGCAGAGGTAGGAGGATTGCTGTGAGTTTGAGGCCACCCTGAGACTACATAGTGAATTCCAGGTCAGCCTGGGCTTGAAAAAATAAATAAAAAAGAATTGAAAAATCATTATCCTTATGGCACTTAGTTCCCATTTTTCTACTCCTACATCCATAACAACTAACAGTACTTATAAGTACAAATAAGTACTTATTTGAGAGGAGAGAGACAGAAACAGAGAGAGAAAGAATGGGCATGCCAGGGCCTCTAGCCACTGCAAATGAACTCCACATGCATGCACCACCTAGTGCATCTGACTTTACGTGGATCCTGGGGAATCAAGCCTGGGTCCTTTGGTTTTGCGGGTAAGCACCTTAACCACTAAGCCATGTTTCCAGCCCAAGAGTTCTTTTTTTTTTTGTTTGTTTGTTTGTTTGTTTGTTTGTTTTTGAGGCAAGCCCAACAGACTGGCCTTTTTTGAGAGCAAACAAGAGTGAGAATGACAGAGACAGAGAGAATTGGCATGCAAGGGCCTCCAGCCACTGTAATCAAACTCCAGACGCGTGTGCCACCTTGTGCGCATGTGCAACCTTGTGCATCTGGCTTATGTGGGATCTGAGGAGTTGAACATGGGTCCTTAGGCTTTGCAGATAAGGGCCTTAACTGCTAAGCCATCTCTCTAGCCCAAGAATTCTTTTTTTTTTTTTCTTAAGAATTTTTGTTGATCACTGCAAAAATGGATGAACAAGTCTTATAGAGTTAAAGAATTTTGAATTTGAAGTAAGTTTAAAGATTATTTAATCTAGTGCTTCCCAAATTAGTGTCCCACTGAGTACTGCTTCCTGTAATATGTTAATGGTATGCTGTCACAGTACTAAGAACTAACCTAAATTTGGGGAATCCTATGATGAACTGAATTAATCAAGTCTCTGTTCTGAGTCTTAGAGACTTTACTATGTTAGCATACAGTGGGGATTCCATACGAAGGCAAGTTACTATAAAATGTTTCCCAAATCATTTGTTTCACATATTAAGAAATTCCTACTAAAAACAAAACAAAAAAGCTTGCATTAATAACACAGGAATGGGATGAAGAGTGCTTATTTAGCATGAGCTGAGGCCATGTGGTCAATCCCCAGCAGCACCAGGAAAAAAAAAAAAGGAAAAGCAACAACAATAATAATAATAATAAAAGGCCCCCACTATTCTCTCTAGTAATTATTGACTCTCGGAGCCTCCTTCGGAAAACATTGACTCAATCTGCCTCCCTCATTTTACAGATGGAGAAGCCTGAGTCTCCCTAAGCCTGTCCAGGTAAGAATGGCAGAGGAACTTGAAAGAAAGAAGGACCTCAAGACTCTGGAACCATCTATAGTGACTGAACAAGTCTCGCCCGTGTTTTCTTTCCATGGGCACTTGCGTTCTTTCAAACCAAGACACACATTCAGATATAAGCATCTCCTTGGTAGTCCTTTAAGGGTTTTCTGATCAGGAAAGAACATAAAGGGTGGGCTCAAATGTCAATTGGGGTGCATGCATAAGCCCTAGTGAAGCAACAGATATAACAGTAAATTTCACTGACAAAGTTGTCCCTAATTAAACAATAATATGATAGCCACTCATATATATAGTGCATTCCCAATGAACACATAAATGTTATGTTATCTCACACATATATGTGCGTGGGTGTACTGAGGCCTCTTGCCACTATAAATAGAATACCAGACACTTGCACTACTTTGTGGGCCCAGCTTTATGTAGGTGGCTAGGGATCTGAATGAACCTTGGCCAGCTTTGCATGTAAGCGGCTATAACTGCTGAGTCATCTTCCAAGTCCCTAAGGCAATTAAATTCTTTGCTTGTGGTTACATAGTAAGTTAATTATTATTCCAACTCTTCTAAATTTCTCACCTTTCCCATGTAAAATGAGGAAAACAAAAGTGCTTTTATGGCTGCAAGCGTCAAATGAGGATGTTTGCTAAGTACAGTGTCTGGCACATAACTCAGTAAAAGGTAGTGATAAACAGTGATGGAAGTGGTAAAAAACCAAGGACTCACATTTTCATTCCAAAACAAGAATGAAACAAAAGCAACTTCGTCCTGTTCTCTTCCACTTCCTCCCTCTCCTTCCCCGTCAACCGTAAAAGAACACTAGGCTGGAAGTCAGGACTCCTGACTTTAATGTTAACTGTCACCTAGTAATCATGTGACTTATTGAACCGGGAAATTAATAATACTTTTCTTTACCTACTTGGCTGCCGTGAACAACAAATGAGTTAGTGGAGTTTAAAGTGCTCTGACAGCGAGTGTGGTGGCACACACCTAGCACTCAGGTGGCTGAGGCAGGAGGACTGCTGTGAACTGAAGACCAGCCTGAGCTACACAGTTAAGACCGTCTCCAAACCTTAAAAAATCAAGTACACTGTGAACTATGAAACACTAGCGAAATATGAGAGGTGACTAATCTGTCACATACTATAAATATTTTTACCAGTAAAAAGCAACTTTATCTCCAAGTTTTCTCTCATGGACATTTCGATCCAGCACATTGTAGCATATGTTGGTCGTTGCTCCTTTCATCCACTCAATGAAGATTTTCCCTTTAGTCACATCGAAGTTGTACTCAAGGAATGGGCCAGAGCATGGGGTCTTCCAGTAAAATTCCTTAGCAATGTCTCCCCAAAACTCTGCAACAAAAAGATATGTTCACATATCACTACATGTCTCCAACGTGTTTATCATTGGATGGCTTACTAGTCTATACACTCAACCAAGTTATAATTTCCCTGCACTAGGATCTACTACCTGTCTAATTTTATCACCTGTCACTCTCCACCTACGACCTATTCCCATGGGCTGAATCTTGATTCAGATTGTTCTTTCTGTCCTCAAAACTGGACATGGTGTTACACGCCTGGCTAGGAGTTTAAGGCTAATCTTATCTACATGGCAAGCTCTGGGCTGTATGACACTGTCTCAAAAACAAGACAAGGGTTGGAGAGCTGGCCTGCAAAGCCTAAGGGCCCAGGTTTGACTCTCCAGAACCCACTTAAGCCAGACACACAAGGTGACTGATGCATGTGCACTAGGTCATACATGCACACAAGGTGGCACACACGTCTGGAGTTCAATTTCAGTGACCAATTCTCTCTCTTGCTCTCTTTCACCAAACAAACAAATAAATAAATAAAGACAAGGTTGGGCATGGTGGCACATGCCTTTAATCCCAGCACTCAGGAGGCAGAGGTAGGACGATCACTGTGAGTTCAAGGCCACCCTGAGACTACATTGTGAACTACAGGTCAGCCTGAGCTAGAACAAGACCCTCCCTCGAAAAACAAAACAAAAAGACAAAAAATAAAAAAAAATAAATAAACCTATTTATACAGTTTTTAACATCTATTTAAGTCATAGCCATGAAGTACTAACCCAATGCCTAGTATATAGTAGACAATAATTTTTAAGTACTTTATTTATCTATGGGAGAGAGAGAGAGAGGTGGAGAGAGACAGAGAATGGACACACTAGGACCTCTAGCCACTGCAAATGAACTTCAGATACATGCAACACTTTGTGCATCTGGCTTTACATGGGAAATGAGGAACTGAACCTGAGTCCTTAGGCTTTGCAGGCAAGCACCTTAACTGCTGAGCCACCTCTCCAGCCCCAATCAGTAATTCTTAAAATAAGTACTGAAAGAAAAGAATTTCCAGCACTTGGGAGGCAGAGGTAGGAGGATCACCATAAGTTCAAGGCCACCCTGAGACTACACAGTGAATTCCAGGTAAGCCTGTGCTAGAATGAGACCCTACCTTGAAAAACAAACAAACAAAAATTATTGGGCTGGAGAGATGGCTTAGCGATTAAGGCATTTGCCTGCAAAGCCAAAGGATCCCGGTTCAACTCTCCAGGACCCACGTAAGCCAGATGCACAAGGGGCGCATGCATCTGGAGTTTGTTTGAAGTGGCTGGTGGCCCTGGATTGCCCATTCTCTCTCTCTCTCTCTCTCTCTCTCTCATCTCTCTCAAATAAATAAATAAAATTTAAAAATTATTTTTTTATCCACACAGCCTTCCATAATCATCTCTTAATTTGTTTATTCTCTTGGCAATTATTTATTATCTCCTCCTACAATTACTCACACAAGTGCTATTATACACCAGATATTAATTTAAGTTCTTTGTATTATTTCATTTAGTCCTCAGCTCTGAGATATGCATTGCTTTTTTTCTTCTTATAGATTTGGAAAGTAAGACTTAGCTAAGTTAAATAATTTGTCCAAGGTGTCACAGGTTACTAAGTCGTATTACAGACAGAGAGGAGAGAGAGAGAGAGAGAAAGAATGGACACACCCGGGCCTCTAGCCACTGCGAAAAAACTCCAGACACATGCACCACCTTGTGCATCTGGCTTATGTGAGACCTGGAGAATCGAACCTGGGTCCTTAGACTTCACAGGAAGTGCCTTAACCACTAAGCTATCTCTCCAGTCCAATATGTGAACTTTTTTGAGGAAGTCTGCTAAAGTCCAACAGATAAATAGCAATTTTCTCTACTCCCTGACCAAATGAGACTGTTCTTTGTATTATGAGAGGGAACCAAGGGTTTAGGGTTAAGAGAAGCTACTTCAGGCTGAAACACTGAAAATAAAGAATAAGAATTGACCTGGGCATATGCCAGCAATCCTGATATGCATGATAAGGAGTGTCATTTATCCCAAGAGCAATAGAAAGCTAATGAAAGGTTTAAGGCAAGAGAAAGACAAGATCAGATTTGTATTCTTCTTTAAAAAATATTATTTATTTATTTTAAAGAGAGAGAGGGCAGGGAGATAGAGAAATAGAGAATGGGTGCTCCAGGGCCTCTAGCCACTGCAAATGAACTTCAGATGCATGAGCCACCTTGTGCATCTGGCTTTATGTGGGTACTGGGGAACTGAACCTGGGTCCTTTCGCTTTGCTGGCAAGCACCTGAACCGCTAAGCCATCTCTCCACTCCCAGATTTATATTCTTAAACTATCTGACTTGCTCCTGTGCAGAAAATGTACAACAGGTAAAACAAATAAATGCAAAGAATTAGGGATATTCTGAGTCCTAGATTAAGAGTTAGAGCCAAAACAATTGGAAGGAGCCTGAGAGCTTATGGTTACCTCATTTTATTTCATAAAACACCAAATTATAGAGACTAAGTGTAGAGCAGGATATATTAGTACACACCTGTAATCCCAGCACTTGGGAGGCCAGAGGATCAGGAGTTGGACGCCAATCTCAACTACACAGAAAATTTGAGGCCAGCCTGGGCTATATGAACTCATGCCTCAAACAACAAAAAAGTGACAAGAAACAACTCAAAAACCCAACAATTACAAACTGGTAAAAACTAGTACTATAAACCAGGCGTGGTGGCACATGCCTTTAATCCCAACACTTGGGAGGCAGAGTCAGGAGGATCGCAATGAATTCAAGGTCAGCCTGAGACTGCATAGTGAATTCCAGGTTAGCCTGGGCTAGAGAGCAAGATCCTACCTGGGAAAACCAGAAGAAAAAAAAAAACTATACATAGTAATATAAGTGAATACTGAATGTCTATTAACAAGAAAGCACATGGAAACTGACATTAAGGGAATACCATCCCAACATCAGGAGTGAGCTAATTTCATTTCATCTTTATGACATCATGTTATGGTCCTATGAAGTACATATTATCCTAATTTATAGACAAGAAAACTAAGCTCACAAAGCTTAGAAAACACTCCCCAGGACTATAATGAGGTTTTTGTTTGTTTTTTCAAGGTTGGGTTTCACTCTAGCTCAAGCTGACCTCGAATTCACTATGTAGTCTCAGAGTGGCCTCAAACTCATGGTGATTCTCCCACCTCTGCCTCTCAAGTGCTAGGATCAAAGGCGTGCGTCACCATGCCTGGCTAAAACTAATAATGAGAATGCAGATCTTCAAAGGTATTTTATGTGACAATAGTAGACATTGTACAAAACTGTGTGCCACATTATATCCATCAACAAGTAACAAAAAAAAAAAAAACTGATTTTATACTCAGTTTACTTGGTCTTTTTTCCAACTACAGAGACACACAGAGAGAGAGAGAGAATAAGAATGGATGTGGGGCTGGAGAGATGGCTTAGCAGTTAAGGCACATGCCTGCAAAGCCAAAGGACCCAGGTTTGATTCTCCAGGACCCATGTAAGCCAGATGCACAAAGATGGCTTATGAATCTGGAGTTTGTTTCCAGCAGCTAGAGGCCCTGGCATGCCCTTTTTCCATTCTCTCCCTCTCTTTCAAATAAATAAAAAACAAAATACTAAAACAAAAAAGAATAGATGTAGTAGGGCCTAATGCCACTGCAAACTCCAAATACATGCACCACTTTGTGCATCTAGTTTTATGTGGATACTAGGGAATTGAACGCAGGCCTTCAGGCTTTGCAAGCAAGCAACTTTAACAGATGAGCCATTTTTCCAGCTCTGCTTTGTTTGTTTATTTGCAAGCATAGAGAGAAAGACATGGAGAGAGACAGATAGAGAGGGAGAATGTACATGCTAGGGCCTCTTGTTGCTGCAAATGAACTCCAAATGCATGTACGTGGGTGCTGGGGAATTGAACTGGGCTGTCAGGCTTAGAAAGCAAGTGTCTTAACTGCTGAACTATCTCTCCATGTTATAATTTATTATATATATATTATTTTATTTTATTTTTATTTATTTACTTGAAATAGGGAGAAAGATAATGGGTGCACCAAGGCCTCTAGCCACTGTAAGTGAACTCCAGATGCATGCACCACCTTGTGCATCTGGCTTTACGTGGATCCTAAGGTATCAAACCTAGATCCTTTGGTTTTACAAGCAAGCACCTTAACTGCTAAGTCATCTCTCTAGCGCCCGCCCCCAATTTTATCTTTATTGATTTTTATTTTTTATGAGAGAGAGAGAGAATTGGCATGCCAGGGCCTCCAGCCACTGCAACAGAATTCCAGACGTGTGTACCTACTTGTGTGCATCTGTGATCTTGTGCATCTGGCTTATATGGGACCTGGAGAGTTGAACATGGGTCCCTAGGCTTTTCAGGGAAGCTCCTTAACCTCTCAGCCATCTCTCCAGCTGCCTCCCCATATTTTGTTTGTTTGTTTGTTTTTCGAGGTAGGGTTTCACTCTGGTCCAGGCTGACCTGGAATTTACTATGTATTCTCAGGGTGGCCTCAAACTCACAGTGATCCTCTTACCTCTGCCTCCTGAGTGCTGGGATTAAAGGCATGCACCACCACACCCAGCTCGTTTTATTTTTTATACAGTCTTGCACATGTACATTTGTGTGTGTTGGGATTGGATGTTTCTTTAGCATACATTCTAAGCACTGAAGTTAAGAGGAAAAAGATGAGCCTGGACTGCAATGATCTCAGAATGTTCTATAGGGCTGGTACGTCAGGCTATGGAAACAAAAGCAGAAGGAAAGGGGAAGGCAAGGAAGTGGGAGAGGCTTTTATGTATCCAGGATATCAAGGAGAATTGCCTGCTTAGAATGAGGGGTGTGTACAGACTAGTAGGAGATAAGATTGAAGAAGTGGGGTGAGGCTAAATTACCCAGGGGCCTCTCATTGAAGGAAACTTAGAATTTTAAAATGAAATGATAGGGCTGGAGACATGGCTTAGCAGTTAAGGCATTTGCTTGCAAAGCCAAAGTACCCCAGTTCAACTCTCCAGGACCCATGTAAGCCAGATGCACAAGGTGGCACATGTATCTGGAGTTCATTTGCAGTGGTTGAAGGCCCTAGCACACCCATTCTCTCTCTCTATCTAGATAGATAGATATATCTATAGATATAGATATATATCTGCCTCTCTCTCTCTCAAATAAATAAATAATTTTTAAATGAAATTATGAAATAGGTAACTATTAAAGTTTGTTTTATTTTTTTAAGCTAGGCATCATAACATAACATATACCTATAATTCCAGCACTCAGGAGGACTGCCCTAAGTTTAAGGCCAGCCTGGTCTGCAAAGCCAGTCCCAAGCTTCCTAGAGCTCTGTAGCAGGGCCCTCTCTCAATAAATAAATAGTTTCTGCATGACATATGAAAGCAGTATTTGAAGAAAATCTGCCTAATGTTGCTTAGCTAAATGTACTGGAGAGATTGAAAGTGATAAGACTAGGAGGCAAGGGCTGCTTCCTTGATTTAAAATGTCTGTGGGGGGCTGGAGAGATGGGTCAGCAGTTAAGGTGCTTGCCTGCAAAACCTAACAACCTGAGTTCCATTCCCCATTACCCACGTAAAGCCAGATGCACAAAATGGCACATTCATCTGGAGTTTGTTTGCAGTGGCTAGAGGCCCTGGTGTGCCCATTCTGTCTGTCTCATCCGCCCCTCCCCCTTCCTCCCTCCCTCCCTCTCTCTCTCTCCCTCCCTCCCTCCCTCTCTCCCTCCCTCTCTCTCTCTCTCTCTCTCTCTCTCTCTCTCTCTCTCCTTGCAAATAAATAAATAAAAATATTGGGAAATAAATAAAATGTCTATGGACATGGAAGAAAGGATTTCTTTTTTTTAAATATTTTATTTTTATTTATTTATTTGAGAGAGACAGTCAGACAGACGAAGAGAGAAGGAGAAAGAGAGAATGGGTGTGCCAGGACATCCACCCACTGCAAACAAACTCCAGATACATGTGCCATCTTGTGCATCTGGCTTATGTGGTTCTGGAGAATGGAACCTAGGTCCTTTGGCTTTGCAGGCAAGTGCCTTAACCGCTAAGCCAGGATATTTTCTAAGAAAGTTCAAGGCCACCCTGAGACTACAGAGTGAATTCCAGGTCAGCCTGAGCTAGAGTGAGACCCTACCTCGAAAAACCAAAAAAAAAAAAAAAAAAAAAAAGAAAGTGATAAGACTAGGAGGCAAGGGCTGCTTCCTTGATTTAAAATGTCTGTGGGGGGCTGGAGAGATGGGTCAGCAGTTAAGGTGCTTGCCTGCAAAACCTCACAACCTGAGTTCCATTCCCCATTACCCACGTAAAGCCAGATGCACAAAATAGCACATTCATCTGGAGTTTGTTTGCAGTGGCTAGAGGCCCTGGTGTGCCCATTCTGTCTGTCTCATCCGCCCTTCCCCCTCCCTCCCTCCCTCCCTCCCTCTCTCTCTCCTTGCAAATAAATAAATAAAAATATTGGGAAATAAATAAAATGTCTATGGACATGGAAGAAAGGATATTTCTAAGAGACATTTGGAATGAGTATTTGATAGAATTCAGTGAAGCACACTACAGAGTCAGGAAAGAGGAACACCACCACTATTAAAAACATTAAGTTAAGGGCTGGAGAGATGGCTTAGCGGTTAAGTGCTTGCCTATGAAGCCTAAGGATCCCAGTTTGAGGCTCAATTCCCCAGGACCCATGTTAGCCAGATGCACAAGGGGGCGTATGCGTCTGGAGTTCGTCTGCAGCGGCTGAAGACCCTGGCATGCCCATTCTCTCTCTATCTGCCTCTTTCTCTCTCTGTCTGTCGTTCTCAAATAAATAAATAAATAATAAAAATAAAAACATTAAATTAGGCTGGGCATGGTGGCGCACGCCTTTAATCCCAGAGTTCAAGGCCACCCTGAGAATACAGAGTAAATTCCAAGTCAGCCGGGGTTAGAGTGAGACCCTACCTCCAAAAAAAGAAAAAAAATTAAGTTGGTTAGCCTAAGCTTCCATCTCCTTCTCTGTGAAATGGGGACAACAGTCCCCACAGCAATCAAGTTGAAATTTTGCTTATCAAGTAATAAAATCCTATAGGTAATTATAAAAATAGATATTTAGGGGGCTGGATAGATTGCTCCGTGATTAAGGCACTTGCCTGCAAATCCTAACGACCCTGGCTCAGTTCCCCAGTACCCACATAAAGCCAGATGCACAAAGTAGCGCATGTATCTGGAGTTCATTTGCAGTGGCTAGTAGCCTGCCATGCCCATTCTCTCTCTCCCCACCTCTCTCTAAAAATAAATAAATATATTTTTAAAAAGTTTTGAGGCAAGCCCAACAGACTGGCCTTTTTTTTAAATGTGTGATAGTGAGAGAGTAAGAGAGAGAGAAAGAAAAAAAAAAATTAGCACGCCAGGCCTCCAGCCACTGCAATCAAACTCCAGACATGTGCACATGTGGGACCTTGTACACTTGCGTCACTTTGTGTGCCTGGCTTACATGGGACCTGGACAGTAGAACACGGGTCCTTAAGGCTTTACAGGCAAACACCTTACCCGCTAAGCCATCCCTCCAGCCCACATATATTTTTGTTTGTTTGTTTGTTTGTTTTTTCGAGGTAGGGTTTCACTCAGGCTGACCTGGAACTCACTATATAGTCTCAGAGTGGCCTTGAACTAATGGCGATCCTCCTATCTCTGCCTCCCAAGTGCTGAGATTAAAGATATGCACCACCACGCCCAGCCCAAATAAATAAATATTTAGTAGAAATTTTTACAGGAGAGGCTGGAAGAGATTTAGAGTTTGGGAGAGTTTCATTGATAACTGACAAAGATTAGAAAATTAAGGAGGACAAAAATAGAGGAAATTTAGAAAAGAGCAGATTTTGGAGGGAGTACTGGTAACCTCATCTATAGTCATATTGAAAATGGTACAATATCAAGGCTGTGAATACAAATGACTTGTAATCATATGAAATTTGGGACCAAAGCATAAGTGAAATCCTGGGTATAGAACTAAGTATATCTAATGGGAATCATTGGAGTAGTACTAGCTTACCACTGGGAAACAAATGAATTCCTGATGGAAGAAAATATACACAGAAAGAGAAGTGAAAAGAGATCTAAAGGACTCCAAGCTGGGTGGACAGTTCCTACAGCAATTGACAACTTCACCCTGATTCAGTTTCTGTTGCATTACCCAGTGGCCTCCTCATCCAAGTTGTTGTTATCAAACCAATCACCACTCACTTTATGTCTCCCAGGCATCAAGTATTCTATAGTGCACAATTAATTACCCACTTATTCTTTATATAACCTATGCAGCTACCATTATGATTCCCATCTTACTACTGAAGAAATGAAATCTAAGGTAGTTTAAAAATATTATTTATTTATTTATTTGAGAGAGAGAGAGAGAATAAGCACGCCAGGGCCTCTAGCCACTGCAAACAAAATCCAGATACATGTGTCACCTTGTACATCTGGCTTTACATAAGTACTAGGGAATCAAACCTGGGTCCTTTGGCTTTGCTGGCAAGCACCTTAACAACTGAGCCACCTCTCCAGCCCTAAGAAAGGTGTTGTGTTTTTTTAAATCTGCCTACGATTCCACAATAAATGAACAATAGAGCCATGCATGTAGATTTTTCTCCATGTAGTTGGTGGTTCATGTTTGTGCCACCACCAAACATTAAACTACCCCTCAGATGAGGAGAGACTGAAAGCATGGGTGGAAATTTTTCCTGGGTCCGTTTTTAGATATAGGCTCATCAGAATCTGTTATTACAACTTAGGTCCAAAATTAAATGCAAAACTCTTAACAGACTTACTCAATCTTACATTGGGCAATTTCATTGGGATTGCGGCTATCTACATGAAACAGGTGCAGAACTCCAAGATGGGCACCAGACCTGTTTCTGCCTTTGAACAACTGCCATGAGCTTACAGGTTACAGGTCGGGGGGGGGGGGCAATGGGTGAGTTAAGTGTGCACAGAAGGCGAAGAAAGCTCTCTCAAGGCGCCCCCTCACTCCGTAGTAGAGCCCCTCTTTTCACCTCGGGGACTCCTCGGAACTTCTCCACTCTCCTCCCTGAAAACCTCGTCTTCCAGGGTCAAGGAACCTCCCTTCCTCCCTCCCAGAACCCCCATCTCTTCTTGAAAACTCACGTCTTACAAAACTGCCAAGTCTCCAGGAACAACCCCCCCCCCAACTTCTAGGTAACCCTCAGCTTCCCCGAACTCTACTCTTCCTGGAACCCCAACTCCTGGGAGAAATCCCTCTTCCATCCGCTCAAAAGACCGCAAGTCCTTCCTCGGTGAGCCTCCCTGCCCTCACGGACCCCCTACGCTTCTCCAGGGAGCCCCCTCAGCCTCCCCGCCACCACCCCGGGGACCCCCCCACTCCTCCGCTCCATGGCGCCCCCTCGCCCCAGGATGGCCCGGGGGCCCAGCCTCACCCCGCGGCTCCTCCACCGAACGCCGGTGCAGCTCGCGGTAGCGCTGCAGCGAGGGGACATGTGCCGAGCGGCTGACCTCCGGCGGGGGAGTCCAGCTGCGCACCCGGCTCCCGGCTCCCGTGTCCTCGGGATCCCCGCTCCCGCGGCCGCTCTTGCGCTGCTCCTCGGGAAGCCCCATCGAGTCCAGGTCCGAGCGCGGGGGACGCCGTTGCGGTCGCCCGGTGCGGGGTGGGGTTGCGGGAGGGGGGGGGGTTGTTGAGTGCCGGGACGGGAGGGAAAAAACAGCCCGACCCTAGAGGCGGAGCCTCAGGCGAGGGGGAGGAGCCTAGAGGACGGGGGCGGGGCTTTAGGCATCCAATCATGAGCGGAGCCGTGCGCGGGTGGGCGGGGTCAGCGAGGCAGCTATAGAAAAGTCGAGGGCTTGGGGCGGGGCTTGGATTGCCGGAAGGGGCGTGGCCGTAAAAAAAGTGATAGCCCGAGGAGCGGACTGAGCGTGACACGAGAGAGGTGGCAGCGTGGAAATGACAGAGGCCGGGGCGGGGCCGGGCGTGACAGGCGAGGAGGCGGGCCTGTGGAGTGATGGGGAGTAGCCTGGCTGGGTGAGACGGGAGAGGAGGCAGGGCCGTGGAGTGATCAAATTAGGGTCTCGGAGTGCCGGCTAGAGGGAGAGCCTGGCAAATGAGAGGCGTTGGCGCGTCCGTTGTAGACTCACCACGGTCTGATTGCACAATCCTGTCACTCCCCCGAGTTGGAAAGAATGCAATACAGACCGTTCCAGGAGAAAGAGACACCCTCCCCCCCCCCCGCAACCCCAGTGTCCCCTGAGCAACACCCCTATTCCGTCCTCAGGAGAAATTCTTCCGCGACCTTGAGAGCACAGCCACCCCACCCCAGGATAGGAACCCCCTCCCTGATTACTCCTCTGGGGTCACTCTAATTCACTCACATTTCTGAAGATCTATTTTTGTTCTCCTTGCTCCCATAAATCTCCACCCAGATCTAAAGGGCCAAGATTCGTTAGATGAAGACTAGGAAAACTCTGAAACCTTTGCGCAAAAGCCCACACCTCCTCTTTACACGAATGGTAATCCCAGGAAAGAGGAATGACTTTCGCAAGGTCAAGGGAGCAAATCGTGACTAAACTAAGGGCCAAGTCTGGGTTCTCGCACTCAGATCTGTTTTCACTGCCACGGCTGAAGCTACGGCTGGTAAAATATCAGTCTATGCAAAGAGGAAAAAAA